>JALMGJ010000012.1:17497500-19897500 GCA_023362775.1 Charina bottae | reverse complement strand
TATCAGACCTTGGTATCATGTGAATGTGAATATTTCAAGTTACTGTATATCTCAACTTTCTTCCTCTAGGACAGAGCTTTCCAAACTTTTCATGTTGGTGACACACTTTTTAGACATGCATCATTTCGTGACACACTCTTACAGCAGGGCATCATTTCACGACACACTCTTACAGCAGGGCATCATTTCTTGACACACTCTTACAGCAGGGCACAAGGCAGGCACTAGGACCTGCGTGGAATCACAGCAGGTTTGGAGGCAGCAGGGCACAAGGCAGGCACTAGGACCTGTGTGGAATCCTGGCAGGGCTCCGAGGCAGCAGCAGCCGCGACACACCCAGACACTGCAAGCGACACACTAACGTGTCCCGACACACAGTTTGGAAAGCTCTGCTCTAGGAGATTCAAGGAGGTCAGGAAATATACAGCTTTATTTCTAGGTCAACACTGGTCATTTTTTCTTACCAGAAACTTCAAAGTAATACATCTCTACAGATAGTGGCAAATTTTGTGAAATTCAGGCATAAAAGCCAACTATACGAAAGGATAAAAAACTAAATTGGGCTTGCCCTTTCTGGTACAAATGGATATTGTAAATTATTTTGTCATTTTTGGTGGATTAATGCTAAAAACATTCAGTGTGAACAACATAGGGGTACTATCAAGCACTGGAGTAGACTCATCTGTTAGAAATCATTCTGTTCTCTTGGCAGGAAAAGCTATGGAACAGAAACAAAAGAATCTTCCTCCTCAAACAAACACTACTAATTGTGCCAGATAATGGTATAAGACCTGGATGCAGAACAAATAACTGGATGATATCTCACAGTATAAGCCAGTGTTTTTCAACCTCAGCAACTTTAGGATGTGTGGACTTCAACTCCCAGAATTCCCTAGCCAGCATGGCTGGCTGGGGAATTCTGGGAATTCAAGTCCATACATCTTAAAGTTGCCGAGGTTGAGAAACACTGGTCTAAGCCATGTTTATTTGGAAGAAAGTAACTAAGCTGTTGCTCTTCACGTGTCCTGGACTTCAAGAATGGGGAATTCTGTTGCTGACTAGGATTTCTGACTGTCACTTCTGTAGACTGGGAAACCAGTCTTTCTATGGTCTGAAACGAAGGAAGGAAGGAAGGAAGGAAGGAAGGAAGGAAGGAAGGAAGGAAGGAAGGAAGGAAGTTCAAACTAGCAATAAACTCCCTGGCATAACCAGAACACAACATATTCCTTCCATTTCTTGCAGTTTTGACTTTTTGTCTGTATTAATGGCTGGAATTAAGAAACAAAAGACTCTCAAGGAGGGGATTTTAGCAAAGATCCCTAGAGAAAGGGGGCAGACTCGAGAACAGGAAAACAGCGCCAACAGAAGCTATTCCTTCTGATATCTGTTTGACAAGAAACATTTCTTTTAATGTCTTCGATGTGATTTTCACATTGAGTTCGCCCGGAGATGTTAACTTGTTAACTTATATTTCCAGGAGGCTTTCCTGCCAGCAACGATTCCTCTACATTACTCTCACCCACTTCCCAAAAATTCAGGGGAATGCTGAAGCACAATATGCAGCAAGTGTGACCAAGAGCAAACTACAAAGGATTTGAGTTTCTTCAGGCGAAGGAAAGATATAGAAATAAGATTTAAAATGAAGGGCAAGGAATTATAATCTTTCTGTTATACACATGGTAGCCGTAGAACACACAAACTCCTAGACAATATGTACTGGCCCTGCTAAAAGCAACTTTCCCTTCTCAAAGCTCTGCAAGCTTTGAATTGCTCAATAGCACTAACTGGGGGAGGCGTCTGCAAGCCTTCTTCAGTACTCATTTATAACAATCCTGATTGGGCTTCTCCCATAACAGATTCTCACTCTCTGCCCTTGAAAAATAACATTCTATGCTTCCAGTATGTTCCTGCTTGTTGAGATAGAGCAGTGTTTCTCAATCTTGGCAACTTGAAGATGTGTGGATTTCAACTCCCAGAATTCCCAAAAGGCTGTCTGGGGAATTCTGGGAGTTGAAGTCCACACATCTTCAAGCTGCCAAGGTTGAGAAACACTGGGATAGAGGCTTCATCTGCAGCACTGCACTTTCCTGTTTCCTTGGACCCATTTGTTACTTCCAACTTGACCAATCAGGTTGACCTATCAATGAGAGTGTTTAGTTTAGCGGCAGCCATACCTTTGCTTGGATGCCTGTGATCCTCACAGTGAAATAAGTGGTTTCCCAAAGCGCCTACAATACACATCTCTGCTACCACAGAGGCAAACAAGTCAACAGCAGAGGAAAAAAGAAGAGCTATTTGTGTGACAAGGCACAGCTGCATCGTGTCTTGTGCAATGATAAAATAGGAGATGTGTTTTCATACCAGAATGTGGAAATGCCTCATATCAGCAAGGACAAGAGGGAGCGAATGGCAAAAATGAAATTCCACATTCCTCCCCTGCATTCCTCTGAAATGCTGATAATGACATTTGCAGTCCAATTATGTCTTCTTCACTACGAGGGCCATGTATCAGCTCACGCAGCATTATGAAGAACTGTGTTAAGGGCCAACCTTGATGATACCTGAATTGCAAAAACAGATTGCATGCATTGGTTTTTAAAGCATTAAAGGTCCTGTTGGAGGCAAAGGAACAAGATCAAGACATGGCACTTAACCTTTATCCTCAGCAGGCCATAGTCCAGATGAAAACCAACACCTCCCTGACGTTGTTGTCATTGACACCTACAGCATTTAAAATTATATTCCCATTTAAAGAATCCTTATCTTCTCCAACCCCAGTACTATCTATATGTTCAAAAAGTGCAGTATAGCTACATTAAATGCAGTTACAAATTTTACATAGCATTAAGCTTTAGCCTAATTATTAGACATGAATGAGGATTCTCAAGCATAGTTAAGAATGCTCAAGGGGCAGATTTATTTGAGTGTATTATACTCTACTAGGATATCTGTCTCACTAACAAAACACACAGCATACTTTCCAAACTCGAGTCTTGACACAGTTTCCTTTGACAATGCCATTTTTCCCCTCTCTGCTTTTATAAGAGGCCTTTTGGTTGATTGAAACTTAAGTGCACTGCCAAGTACAATCTATTGCAAAGTTGTGGTATTATAAGCTTTACTTGTAGGGGATGTGTGGAATCTATCTGTTTAAAACAGTAGAGGGGTAGATCCTATATATGCATTATGAGTGGAATAGATCAGTTCTATCTCCTTTGGGTTCCATAGAGGAACAGGATCCAAGTGAGAAAGAAACAAAAAAAGGAAAAGAAAGAAAAAAGAAACCCCTTTGTTTGAAATGCTTAGGACCAGCAAAAGTTAATTTTTAGAAGAGGAGATAATAGGAAGTTATCCATTCTGCTCCAAGCTATGGAAGGAGGCATTCAAAGGGCGGGAAATTGGTGCTTTTAAAACACATGCACGAACACATGCACCAACGCTTATGTACATATTTGCTATTTCCTACTGCATAGCAAAAATGCTGTGAAGATACAAACGAATGAAAAGTTAGTGTTTAACTATATTAATTCATTGAAGTAGTAAGACATATACAATTAATGATGAAGGATTGAGTAAAAGGGCATCTACGGGGGGCCCCATTAGTATATATAGCAAAATATATGGGGTTTTTAACATACCACTCACTTTCAGGGACTTAGAATGCCATACATTAGTGAATAATTTCTATTTTTTGTGCTAAGCAACAGGTACGTTGCGCTGAATTCGTCATCATCATATCCTCATAGGGCAGCAAAAGATGTGATATATATAAATGCCACCACTCCATAACAATTATACATGCGCTTGTGTACATCTTGCAAATTAGTGGCCAGGAGTACATACTGCAGAATTAGAATAGCACATGCAGCACCAAAAAAACATTTAAGTAAACCACACCACTTAGTTAACTCTAAAGATTTAAACAGGAACATGAAAGGATAAAACATTGGATGCCATCAGCCTTCCCAACTTTATGCTCTCCATATGTGTTGCCATCCACCGCCAGCATGGATTCACCATCCACTGCCAGCATGGATGTTTCATTGAGGAAACAGAAAGGGGGGGAAAATTGCCTGCTGCTCTTCAATACCCTTAAAATACTGGCAAAATTAAGTTTTTTTACAATGGAAAAGATAGAAAGAAAGTGGGTAGACGGGGAAAAGCAACCATAGTGACGGATAAACATCACCAAAGTCAATGATATCTCCTTGGGTTTGGGAATACAGTGAAGATGACCGATAAAAGAGAGAGGGGCCCACATCCTCCCAAGTGCATGGGACGGACTTTGCCAGCTGGGCCGATTCACCTTCAGCACAGCCTCTGCTTCCGAGATGGGTTTCTGCCAGAGCTGCAAGGAGGTAGTTACCCTTTGATGGGAACTGACAATGTCTCTCCCAGAGCGATCAGGGGGTGGGTTTAAATCACACTCCTCTTTGACTCACAATCCCCCGTCACTACTGCCAAAACAAACACAGCAATGAAGTGACAGTGAAGGGGAGGCACTTCCTTTAGTGCCATTTTCCTATTTCCCGAATAGCCAGCTGCATGGCTTTCGTCTCTAGGAAGCATAAAACTGAGACAGAGGGTGCAGGGAACATAACCAGTGGCTGTGTAGTAACATCCAGAAAGAAGCAACCATAAAGATATTGAAGGAAAGATCTGAAGGCATTAGAGAGAAAGGATCCATGCAGCTAAAGAAGGGGAATTTGGGGGGTGGGGGCAGAGATAAATGGAGCTGGAGAAGGCCATACATAAGGTTATACTGAAAGAGGGGTGACACCCATATCTTACCCAAAGACCGGTCTTATCCAAAGGTCTTATCCAAAGACTGACCATATCAGAGATTCATTCTGCCACCCAAAATGGCACCAGGGTGTATGAGTCATGAACGTTCTAGGGCTGCCAGACCCCGATGTTAAAACAGACGCACTGGTTTCTTTAAGGTCATTGAGCAGTAAGGCAGCAAACCAGATCTACTTAGTATTATCTTCTCCTGCCTGGGGAATGTACACAGCTACTGCACAGGACTGTGTGATATATGGTTTCCGATAGCTGACTCTTGAAAGGAATTGGGCAGACGGTGAGGTTAGTTTCTGGCAATTCCAATTGAGCAGCTGAAGATAGCGGGTTCACTGTCACTGTCTTGCAAAATTGGTAATAACAGAGGTTGAACACACGCTCCGCATGTCTCAGATTTAATTCCTGGCATCGCTTGTATGTTTGAGGGATGATCGAAAAGTAATGCCTCCACATCCATAGCTTTAGTTTAAACAGGGATATTTTAATAAACGAAACAGGAAAACAATCCTTGAAATGTGCTCTTTTGCTATACACTTCTGCTGATGATGGACAAGTTTCTAAAAGCTGTCGCAAAGAAGCCCCATACTTTATCACTTCAAACATGTCCTGACAGTCCTTTCCACCTCTTCATTTGAGTCAAACAGAGGCCACGAAGTTATTCCTTCTATTTTGGGAAAAGTGGAAGTCATGTGACACCAAGTCTGAACTGTATGCAGCTGGGGTAAGACAGTGAAATGCAACATTGCAATTGCCTTTTGGGTGGCTTGTGAACTGTGAGGCCTAGCATTATCATTTTGCAGCATACTTTTTTTCTTGTGCTTCCACAGTCTGCCTAATTGTTGTTTCAACGTTTAAAGTTTTGAGTGTTTCAGTGTAGTGCTCTGAGTTGATAGCAGTGTCAGGTTCAAGGAAATCCTTTTGAATAGCACCATATGGGTCCCCAAAAACTGTAACCACAAGTTTTCCAGCCAAACCATGGCTTTTAAGCCTTTTTCCACCACCAGGAAGTTTTGTGATGATACTCCATGGGCTGATGCTTTGTTTCTGGGTCATAAAGATGATCGTCAGCTGTCATGATGCTGTGAATAAATCCCTCACCTTCCTTCTCGTAGCATGACAACAATTGCTGGATTTCAACTCTTGAAGCTTTCATCTCTGCCATCAGTATGCAAGGAACCGATCTTGCACAAAACTTCCAATATGACTGAAGAACATCAGTAATGCGACCCACAAATGCCTGTGAAATACTAAGTTTGATAGCAATTTCTCTTTGAGTGTTCTGCCAATTGTCCTTAATCAGTTCATCAACATTTTTCATGTAAAGCTCATTGGTTGCTGTCACAGATCATGCACAGCATCCTTGATCACACAAATCAGCTCTTCCTGGTTTAGGATTTTTACAATTTTTGGCCCAGCGACACACAGTACTCATATTAACACAATCATCAACATAAACAACCTGCATTTAGCAGTGAATTTCAGCTGGAGGGACTCTTTCAGCAATTAAAAATGCAATCACTGTACATTGCTAAAGGCATACTGACAAATATTCAGTGTAGGGTTCCATTGCACAAATAATAGCAACACAATCTTTTTTCACATAACTTCCCATCAACTGAAGGGAAAGAAAGATGCTAAAGAGCTTTTAGCATGTCTGTACTGCCATCTGTTGGCAATTTATTTTATTGGAGGCATTACTTTTCATTCAACCCACATAAAAACGGATTGAGAGTAGCAGAATTGGAAAATACCTTTGAAAGCTGCTGCCTGTTAGGATACAGGGCTTTCAGATCAGTGGTCTGGCTCCAATCTAAGTCTTTCTATAGGGACACAGTGCGATTTTTCAACTTGTGATTGGACTTTCATAAATGCCAAAATTCTGCAGAACATTCTCATAAATTGCACTATTTGAAATAAATGATGGCAGAATCTGAATAGGACTTTAAAAGAAACAATGTTTCATAATATAGAATAATGAATCATTCTATATTATTTCCCTTACATGCATTCATTGAACTGATGAGCCATATTTATTATATGCCCTGTGTGTGTGTGTGTGTGTGTGTGTGTGTGTTCATTCATTCATTTTCCCCAGAGCATTAATCTAAACCATTAATCTAACCCCAAACTTTTTCCTTCATTACCCAAAACCGCTTATCAGAAAGTCCTTTTTACCCAATGTAGGTTAAACTCTTTAATCAATTTAAATGTCCCTGTTGTGATTGGGTAATGGGTTCCTGTGTTGTTAACCAAAGAAAAACCATTTTTACCCAATTTTGGGTAATTTACCCAGGTTTGGGAAGCACTGATCTAAACAGACAAGCCCTGCAATTTTCTTTATTTCTACCCAAAAAAGAGAAGCAAATGTAACATTCTCCACATCAGTCCATGTAGATTTTTCTGGAGCAAGCCAACCTTGACCTTTCATCCCTCTTAGGAAAACTTTTTCATGCTTTCTTCCAAGAGGGCATCTACACAGCCAACAGAAATATTGTTTTGCTGTTCTATATGATAACACGTACTCTTATTTTTCCTTTCTGGCATGAGGTCTAATGCATTCATTCTGATTTTACAAGGACCACTGAGGTTAATAACTACTCACTGGGAGCAAAACACTTTAATTTGTAATGAGTATGTATAACAGGGTTACTTGCACACGTGTTAGTGGTTATCTGATACTAGTAGCAGAACTTTTGCTGCAAGAACTTATAGAATACTGACAAATGAATTAATACTTCAGTGGAGAACTCATACAGATAGATTTTTGAATCTCATTCTTTCAATAGCAAAAACTATTGTTTTAGAAGCTATGGTTTTCCCAGTAGTAATGTATGGCTGTGAGAGTTGGACCATAAGGAAGGCTGAGCGCCGAAGAGTTGATGCTTTTGAGCTGTGGTGCTGGAGAAGACTCTTAAGAGTCCCTTGGGCTGCAAGGAGGTCAAATCAGTCAATCCTAAAGGAAATCAACCCTGACTGCTCATTGGAAGGACAGATACTGAAGCTGAAGCTCAAATACTTTGGCCACCTAATGCGAAGAGAGGACTCACTGGAAAAGACCCTGATGCTGGGAAAGACTGAAGGCAAAAGGAGAAGGGGACGGCAGAGGATGAGATGGTTAGATAGCATCACCGATGTTGTTGTTGTTTATTCGTTCAGTCGCTTCCGACTCCTCGTGACTTCATGGACCAGTCCACGCCAGAGCCCCCTGTCGGCCGTCATCATCCCCAGCTCCCCAATGGTCGAGTCCGTCACCTCCAGAATATCATCCATCCATCTTGCCCTTGGTCGGCCCCTCTTCCTTTTGCCTTCCACTTTCCCTAGCATCAGCTTCTTCTCCAGGGTATCCTGTCTTCTCATGATGTGGCCAAAGTACTTCAGTTTTGCCTTTAATATCATTCCCTCAAGTGAGCAGTCTGGCTTGATTTCCTGGAGTATGGACTGGTTTGATCTTCTTGCAGTCCAAGGCACTCTCAGAATTTTCCTCCAACACCACAGTTCAAAAGCATCTATCTTCCTTCGCTCAGCGTTCCTTATGGTCCAGCTCTCGCAGCCATAGGTTACTACAGGGAATACCATTGCTTTAACTATGCGGACCTTTGTTGTCAGTGTGATGTCTCTGCTCTTAACTATTTTATCAAGATTTGCCATTGCTCTCCTCCCAAGAAGTAGACGTCTTCTGATTTCCTGGCTGCAGTCAGCGTCTGCAGTAATCTTTGCGCCTAGAAATACAAAGTCTGTCACTGCCTCCACTTTTTCTCCCTCTATTTGCCAGTCATCAATCAAGCTCATTGCCATAATCTTGGTTTTTTTGAGGTTTAACTGCAACCCAGCTTTTGCACTTTCTTCTTTCACCTTCGTCATAAGGCTCCTCAACTCCTCCTCGCTTTCAGCCATCAAAGTGGTATCATCTGCATATCTGAGATTGTTAATGTTTCTTCCAGCAATTTTAACTCCAGCCTTGGATTCCTCAAGCCCAGCATGTCGCATGATGTGTTCTGCGTGCAGGTTGAATAGGTAGGGTGAGAGTATACAACCCTGCCGTACTCCTTTTCCAATCTTAAACCAGTCCGTTGTTCCGTGCTCTGTTCTTACCGTTGCTACTTGGTCGTTATACAGATTCCTCAGGAGGCAGACAAGATGACTTGGTATCCCGATACCACCAAGAACTTGCCACAATTTGTTATGATCCACACAATCAAAGGCTTTAGAATAGTCAATAAAACAGAAATAGATGTTTTTCTGAAATTCCCTGGCTTTCTCCATTATCCAGCGGATATTGGCAATTTGGTCTCTAGTTCCTCTGCCTTTTCTAAACCCAGCTTGTACATCTGGCAATTCTCGCTCCATGAATTGCTGGAGTCTACCTTGCAAGATCTTGAGCATTACCTTACTGGCATGTGAAATAAGTGCCACTGTTCGATAGTTTGAACATTCTTTAGTGCTTCCCTTTTTTGGTATGGGGATATAAGTTGATTTTTTCCAATCTGATGGCCATTCTTGTGTTTTCCAAATTTGCTGGCATATGGCATGCATCACCTTGACAGCATCATCTTGCAAGATTTTAAACAGTTCAGCTGGGATACCGTCGTCTCCTGCTGCCTTGTTATTAGCAATGCTTCTTAAGGCCCATTCAACCTCACTCTTCAGGATGTCTGGCTCTAACTCACTGACCACACCGTCAAAGCTATCTCCAATATTATTATCCTTCCTATACAGATCTTCCGTATATTCTTGCCACCTTTTCTTGATCTCTTCTGCTTCTGTTAGGTCCTTACCATCTTTGTTTTTGATCATACCCATTTTTGCCTGGAATTTACCTCCGATGTTTCTAATTTTCTGGAAGAGGTCTCTTGTCCTTCCTATTCTATTGTCTTCTTCCACTTCCGCACATTGCTTGTTTAAAAATAATTCCTTATCTCTTCTGGCTAACCTCTGGAATTTTGCATTTAATTGGGCATATCTCCCCCTATCACTGTTGCCTTTTGCTTTCCTTCTTTCTTGGGCTACTTCCAGTGTTTCAGCAGACAGCCATCTTGCCTTCTTGGTTTTCTTTTTCTTTGGGACGTTTTTTGTTGCCGCCTCCTGAACAATGTTGCGAACTTCTGTCCATAGTTCTTCTGGGACCCTATCTACTAAATCTAGTCCCTTAAATCTATTCTTCACCTCCACTGCATATTCCTTAGGAATATTAGTGAGCTCATATCTAACTGATCTGTGGGTCTTCCCTATTCTCTTTAGTCTGATTCTAAATTTTGCAATAAGAAGTTCATGATCTGAACTACAGTCAGCTCCAGGTCTTGTTTTTACCGACTGTATAGATGTCTGCCACCTTTGGCTGCAAAGGATGTAGTCAATCTGATTTCGGTGTCGACCATCTGGTGAAGTCCATGTATAAAGTCGTCTTTTAGGTTGCTGGAAGAGAGTGTTTGTTATGCACAGTGAGTTGTCTTGGCAAAATTCTATCAGCCTATGTCCTGCTTCATTTTGTTCTCCCAGACCATGTTTACCTGTAATTCCAGGTGTCGTCTGACTACCCACCTTAGCATTCCAGTCTCCTGTAATGAAAATAACATCTCTTTTTGGTGTATTATCCAGTAGGTGCTGCAGATCCTCATAGAACTGATCTACTTCTGCTTCTTCAGCATGTGTGGTTGGGGCGTATATTTGGATCACTGTGATGTTAAATGGCTTACCCTGAATTCGAATTGAGATCATTCTATTGTTTTTTGGATTGTATCCAAGCACTGCTTTAGCCACTTTATTATTAATTATGAAGGCTACTCCATTTCTTCTGTGGTCCTCTTGTCCACAGTAGTAGATCTGGTGGTCATCTGATGTGAAGTGGCCCATCCCAGTCCATTTCAGTTCACTGACACCTAAAATGTCTATATTTAATCTTGACATCTCACCAATAACCACATCCAATTTGCCCTGGCTCATAGATCTTACATTCCAGGTTCCTATAGTGTGTTGATCTTTAGAACATGGGATTCGTCGTTCACCACCAGCACCGTCGGCCGCTAGCCGTCCTTTCAGCTTTGAGCTAGCTGCGTCATCACATCTGGGGCTAGTTGAACGTATCCTCTGTTCCTCCCCAGTAGCATTTTGACCATCTTCCGACCTGGGAGTCCCATCTTCCGATGGTATACCGACATATCTTTGGTTGTACTGATCCATTTAGTTTTCATGGCAAGAATACTGGGGTGGGTTGCCATTACCTTCCCCAGGGATCGTATTTAGTCTGACCTCTCTGCCACGACCTTCCCGTCTTGGGTGTCCCTTCACGGTTTAGCTCATGGTTTCGTTGAGGTGCTCAAGCTCCAGCACCACGACAAGGTAACGATCTCCTTTGCTGGAGATCACCGATGTAATGAACATGAATTTGAGTAAACTCCGGGAGACAGTGGAGGACAGGAAGGCCTGGCATGCTATGGTCCATGAAGTCACGAAGAGTCAGACACGACTAAATGACTGAACAACAACAACAAACAGTTTTAGATCAATGCAGTGATTTCTTGGAAGCTCATCTTTTCCATGGGCTAATAGATGGGCCTTCACTTCATGCATCAAATGTTACATGCATGGTGTTTCTTCCTCTGAAGCCACAGGGACAGCCTGTGATTTATGTATGTATGTTAGAAATTCCACAAATATAAAAAACCACAAAATGAGTATGTTAAGAGTGCAGTTTTGAACACTTTTGTTTTCAAGGGTTCAAAAAGCAGAAAACATTCAGTGCAAATAGTAGTATTTCACAGTATTAAACACAGTATTATTTGTATTAAACACAGTTTAGTCTACGATCCAAAGTAGTGGTGGCAAATACCACAGCTGTAAAAACAACATTGTAAATAGTCCACGACAATTCTTTATACAAAGTTCACTGGTTTGGTTTGGTTTTTAACAAAGAACAGAATAAATCAAAAGCATCTTACTTTAGTTTACAATACATATTTTTACAATGCTGCATGAATTTGCAAAGTTTATTTTCTCTAAATATAAATCTGTGCGCACTTTAAATATTTATAATTAGAAAAAGACACTGGAAAAAAATTATTGTGTTTATTTGAGAAAACTATGTGGAACATTTTAATATATATCTTTGCTACTTTTGAAGAATTCCAAATGCTGGTGTAAGCCTCTGCCTTTTAAGTTAATTTTTAGCTCACATCCAACCTGCCAATTACAGTAAAAAGTGGAATTATTTCTAATAACCAGAAAAGTTTACTAAGTTACAAGGCAGATGTTCATCAATATGCCTAAGTCTCAGTCACCAGGAAATGGATATTTAAAAAGAGGTATTATTCTTATTGCTCATTTCATATAAATTTCTTGTCCATGGAAATACTAAAACATGGAAGTTTCAACTGAACTCTTGCAAATAAAAAACAAGACTGGAGAAGACAACTTTGATACTTTTTGCAAGAAAATTATTTCCTTTTAGATGTGCTTCTGGATAGTTTCCTGGGCTATAGGAAACCCATATGATTTATATCAGCTCTGGAAGACCCACATCCAGTATGAAGGGAAAGACCCAATAAATACCCTTGAGTTACTGTAATTTGCGCGTGCGCGTGCACACACACACAAAAGTTGGGCAGGAAATTCCAGCTTTCCATTTCCAAAAAGGACCCGGTTTTAGTTCTTTGGAGAATCTCAACAAGGGCAGCTAGTGTTGTTTAATGACTAGGATAGCAAATTCCTAAGTGTCCCCCTTTTTATTTTTTGTATTTTTATTGAACATTAAAGAAAATATATAAACAAACATAAAAAGAAGACAAGAATAGAGAATAAAAAGTAAAATGCAAATAAATAAACCAGGAAATTAGAAATGTCATGGCGGTTAGGTTATAATTTTCAAGTATATATTCAAGTAAATAACTGAATATATTTCGCTTTCTCAGATTGAAAATCACAATTAAACTGTAAATTTAGAATGACTATTAAGAATTATGGTCAAATACTACAAGTGAAATTATATGCTATAATAAATTTAATCCATATCAGTAAAAATCTCTGGTTTTTTATATCCTGTGAAATTAAAATATATACTCTATACATAGAAAAACCCAAATTCTGGATGTGGTACAAATCCATGTAGTAAGCTGTGGTCTATGAATTCTGTGTCATATTTGCTTTTAACATTCTAAACATTGAAGCATACTCCCAAACTTAGCCATTCTTCTGTTGAGAGAATCAAACAACCTTTGCAGTAAAAAGCATTTAATATTTTTGCAGCAGTTAGCATATACAAAGTTAATTCTGTATACTTTGACGGGATATATAGCTTAATACAGTTTAATAAGAATATTGCAGGTTGAAATGGGAATTCAGTTTTCAAGATTTGCTTCATTTGTAGCATAGATCATTTTCCGAACTGCTGAGCTTTACAGCATTGCCATCAACTATGAAAAAGATCTGACCTCCTCATTATATTACCAACAATTTTTAGCAAATGAATTGCCATTATAGCAATCAGAACTAGAGTAACATACCAATGATAAAACATACCAATTTTCTCTAAGTGTAATAGTGAAAGTAAATTTAATGTTACTCTATTGAACGTTCTTTCATTGAAATTCCCTTTGTTGCATCTGTCAGCCCCACTACCAAACCAAGAAATCAACACCACAAGAAGACTACAACTACTTTTATTAATATTGGCCATAGTAACAGAATTTTGCCAGTACAACTATGCTTTGCTTATACTCATGTGAATTAGGGAGGTGTCTGCCTGAGTCGCTTGTGCATACCTTCTTTTAATTTTGGACTTAAGCCTTTTTCCCCCCTTGTCACTTTGGTAAAGGATCTGGCCTATCTCTGTCAAAGTCATCTTCCTTACTCTCTGCAGCAGCCTTTCTCAACCTTTTGACCCTGGAGGAACCCTTGAAATATTGTTCAGGCCTTGGGGAACCCCTGCACATTCAGGCTCAAATATAGGCTAGACGTTACAAAATTATTATATTTGTTTCATGTGTAGGTCTGTATATGTGCATTAACAGTGTCCTTAAACTAAAAATAAAGAATGAAACTTACCTCTTTAATGTGAAGTTGCCCGAATTTGAAATAATTTTTAAAATAAATTGTGATCTCCCTGGTTGAGAATCCCTGGTCTACAGCATCTCTATTACTCATTCAAATTCTGCATCCATTTAATCATGCAATTTTGACTTGTTCAGATTCTGAATCATAGTTCATCAGCAACTTATAGATAAGACCCAGCAAATGTTCCAAATTTCATATTATACAATTTTCAAATTCAGTCAGGTCTCCCAAGATTCCCCCTTGTTTCTGCATTTATTTTAATACCTATTTGAACATAATGAAACCAATCAGGCAGATTGGACCACAATGAAGTAAGAGTCTCAAAATAGTTTATCTTCATCCTGTTAATAATTAAACCTTGCAATCTAAATGAATCCTAAGTGATTTGTTGGGATTTCAACTCCCAAAATTCCTACTCCAACACTGCTGGAGTTGGGTAGTGCAGAGTACGACAGTTTATTGAATGAGGTCAGCCATTCATTCTTTCTCTGCTTAATATTCCAAACAGGGTATTTTAGAGCAGGATTCAGCAAGTCAGATAAATTATAATAGGCAAGTGTTCATAGTGGGTTACTCTTGAGTTTCTCTGATAATACCATCCTAAGAACAGCAGCTGAGATTTGAGCTCCACTGGTTCAGTTTCTGTTTCCGGCTTCCACTTGTGCATCTCTTGAGTTTCCAAAATCAAAGCTTCTAATAATGTCTGATTAAGGACTTTGTGAAATAGGATTAAGCCGTGATTTGCAATCCTAGTTCTAGTCCCAAGTTTCATGTTCAGAGATACAGTAACAGAAAACCATAGTTTAAAAACATTCTAGGAATACTGAAAGGGAAAGGCAGAATGAGCACATAGGTACTGTAGTTCTGATTCTAATCAATTGTTACATTGGAATCAGGCTAAATTCAACAAGAGGTGGGTTAGTATTTGTATATGAGACTATAGGCTAGACTATGAAGTCAAAGAACATGACAGAAAAAGGGAATGGTAAAACTGCACAGTTACACAATGAGCAATCCCTCCTATTTCAGGATTAGTGCAAGGTTTGTTAAATCTGGTATTTCTGGGGTTTGGGCACAAAGGTGTAAAGCACCTTTCTTTTCTAGTTTCCATAGAGCTGGGCTGAAGGAAGAAGGGCTAAGAATTCCCCAGCCTGTCACTGGTAATATAATAAAATATTAGTTGTTTACCCGAAAAGTTATAATATTTTAATAACTTAACCAGATATATATTCCAGTAGAGCCCATCAAGAGAAATATTATCTACCTGTCATAAGCTTAGTCTTTAGGAAACTGGAATTAGTATTTGTTAATTGCAATAAAAGGAGCACTCTGAATATAAGTGGGACATAATTTCTTGTTAGTGGCCATTCAGTGTTTGCTTCAGGATCACCCCTTCTTTTCTCGCAATTAATCACCCATGAATGGCACATTCCTTCCAGTCCCACACAATGTTTTTGCTGAAGGTTATTTGGACAATAGTTTCAAAGGAGCTATTTCTCACAAGGACAATTAATATAAACAGGCACTATTCCCCAAGACGTGTGCTTGCAATGATATCATATCGCACCAATTTGCTTTTCTAGAAATGTTATGTGGGACATGTCAAAATATGTAACTCTTTGAATTATATCTTGCTCTACTTTATCTGGTTAAAGACAAATTTATTGCTGATGAGTACATTATGTGAAAAATGAGCCAATTCATAACTTAACTCCTAAGTAAGTTCTGCTGTGTTCAAAACATGGAATAAAAAAGCAAAGCAGATTTATTTATTTAATGATTACAAAATGCATGGCAAAAAACTAGAATTGTGGAGTCCTTGGTGCTCTCTGAGCCTTGTTGTTTTCTTGCCGACATTTCATTGCCAGACTAGGCAACAACTTCAGTGCGAAAAGGGAGTGGGACTTGCTCTCTGTTTATATCCCATGGCTTGTCCTGCTTGTGTTGGTGGAGGTGTTGTTCTCCCCTTGGGAGTTCCTTGATTGGGCTGTTGTTTGCTGCTTGGTTGATTGACTGAGTTAATAGTTCCTTGATTAAGGTATAATGTACTGTTTGATTGCTCCTCTGGTGCTAATCCTGGTGTTAATCTTTGCCTATCTGGTTGTTGATTGCTGGCAAGGAGGTGTTCTGGTCTTTTGGCTTTTTTATTGTCTCTTAGGAATGGTATGTAAATGTTGTTTACCTCTATGTGTCTGTTGATGGCTGCTTTGTCTGAGTGCCAAGCTTCCAGGAATTCTTTAGCGTTTTTGGATTTGGCTTGGTTTAAGATGCTCACAGTTTCCCAGTTGAAAGTATGGTTGAGTCTGTCCATGCTTATCAAGTACATAGTGGATCTTCCTTATTATTGTTATTACTATTTTCATTTCTACAGCACACTCTTCTTAAATGGCTCAGTGCAGTTTATGTTAAAATTTCAGTGATGTAAGTACATTGGAACATAAATAATAGTATTGTACAATCAATGTAAAAGGTAAAGGTAAAGGTTCCCCCCACACATTTGTGCAGCCATGTCTAACTCTAGGGGCCGGTGCTCATCTCCGTTTGTTAGCCGAAGAGCCAGCCTTGTCCGAAGATGCTTCCACGGTCATGTGGCTGCATGACGCGCGCGGAACGCTCTTACCTACCCACCGAAGTGGTACCTATTCATCTACTTGCATTTGCATGCTTTCGAATTGCTAGGTTGGGAAGAGCTGGGGCTAGTGCGGGAGCTCACTCCGTCACGCGGGGCTAGGGTCTTGAACCTCCAAACTTGGGATCTTCTGATCGACAAGCCTGGCGTCTTACCCGCTGAGCCACCGCGCCCCTACAATCAACGTAGGACTGATAATAAAACTGCAAAGTGCTACGTATTATTCAATGAGAGCCAGTTTGGTGTAGTGGTGAAGGTACCAGGTTAGAAACTGGGAGGCCATGAGTTCTAGTTCCACCTTAGGCACAAAGCCAGCTGGGTGACCTTGGGCCAGTCCCTGTCTCTCAGCCCTAGGAAGGAGCCAATGGCCAGCAGCTGCCTCGCAAAGGGCCAGGGCAGGCATGCCTCATGAGCAGCGGGAGCAAGAAGATGGCAAAGGTCAGCTAGGGCGGCAGGGGCCTCGGAGTGCAGGGTGGCAAGGGTGGCTGCGGCTGGGGCGGCTGGGGCTTCCCAGGACGTGGCGGCTTTGCACTGCGCTGTTGGGGCTTCCCGGGATGCTGCGGCTTTGCGCCACCGTGCTGGGGTGGCTGAGGCTGGGCTCAGTGGCTTTTTGCAGCCCCCAACCTGCAACACATCAGGAAGCCCCTTTCCACCACGCTGCTAGGCCGCGCTGGTGCCGGGTTTCATGCTGTGGCTCAGGGGCTTTTTGTAGCCCCAGAGCCATGGTGTGCCAGGAAGCCCCTGAACCGCAGCGTATTCTTTTGCCGGCCTTCCTGAGCTGAGTCCCTCCATCTTACTGCTGGTTGTCCTCTTCTTCTCTTTCCTTCCACCTTTCCCAGCATTAGAGCCTTCTCCAGAGAGCTGGGTCTTCACCCAACGTGAAGGATCATTTGACTGTAGCTTGAATCATGTCAACTGGATTTCTATTTTCTCAGTGGAAATGTTGGATGACTGAGAACCTTCATAGACATAGGATCATTTGAGCCTGGCCATTTGTGCCTCGAGTGAGAACTCTGGATTGATTTGTTCTATGACCTATTTGTTTGTTTTCTTGGCTGTCCATGGTATTCTCGGGAGTCTTCTCCAACACCAAAGTTCAAAAGCATAAACCACTAATGTAGCCTACTTTAAGCCTCATCATTGCCACCAATCTTCACTCAACAACTCTTCACCTTGCAGGATTTATCTATTGGCCAAGCAACCTCTCTACTGAATAGGCCAGTCTGAGTGAAATAGCAAAGCTTCAGAAGAGTCATCTAGAAACCAATTTTGCTTTCACTTCAGTTTTATATGATGACAAAGTTTTATATCATATTTTCAGAGCAGAAAACAAATTCATTTTCTAGTTTTACTTACATACATTCTTTTCATTCCCTATTTCAAATTAGTGGTCTTATCATACAAAGTAGGAATAGATCCCAGGTAATACTTCTGAAATACTTTAAAATCCTAAAAGATGATGCTGTTAAAGTGCTGCACTCAATATGCCAACAAATTTGGAAAACTCAACAGTGGCCACAGGATTGGAAAAGGTCAGTTTACGTTCCAATTCCAAAGAAGGGCAATGCCAAAGAATGTTCAAACTACCGTACAATTGCGCTCATTTCACATGCTAGCAAGGTTATGCTCAAAATCCTACAAGCTAGGCTTCAGCAGTATGTGAACCGAGAACTACCAGAAGTGCAAGCTGGGTTTCGAAGAGGCAGAGGAACTAGAGATCAGATTGCCAACATTCGCTGGATCATGGAAAAAGCAAGAGAGTTCCAGAAAAACATCTACTTCTGCTTCATTGACTACGCTAAAGCCTTTGATTGTGTGGATCACAACAAACTGTGGCAAAGTCTTAAAGAGATGGGAGTACCAGACCACCTTACCTGTCTCCTGAGAAACCTGTATGCGGGTCAAGAAGCAACAGTTAGAACCGGACATGGAACAACCAACTGGTTCAAAATTGGGAAAGGAGTACGACAAGGCTGTATATTATCACCCTGCTTATTTAACTTATATGCAGAGTACATCATGAGAAATGCCGGGCTGGATGAATCACAAGCCGGAGTTAAGATTGCCGGGAGAAATATCAACAACCTCAGATATGCAGACGATACCACCCTAATGGCAGAAAGTGAAGAGGAACTAAAGAGCCTCTTGATGAGGGTAAAAGAGGAGAGTGCAAAAGCTGGCTTGAAACTCAACATTAAAAAAACTCAGATCATGGCATCTGGTCCCATCACTTCCTGGCAAATAGAAGGGGAAGAAATGGAAGCAGTGACAGATTTTATTTTCTTGGGCTCCAAGATCACCGCAGACGGTGACTGCAGCCATGAAATTAAAAGACGCTTGCTCCTTGGGAGGAAAGCTATGGCAAACCTAGACAGCATATTAAAAAGCAGAGACATCACCTTGCCGACAAAGGTCCTTATAGTTAAAGCTACAGTATGGTTTTTCCAGTAGTAATGTATGGCTGTGAGAGTTGGACCATAAGGAAGGCTGAGCGCCGAAGAATTGATGCTTTCGAGCTGTGGTGCTGGAGAAGACTCTTGAGAGTCCCTTGGACTGCAAGGAGGTTGCTATGGTCCATGAGGTCATGAAGAGTCAGACACGACTAAACGACTGAACAACAACAACAATACTTCTGAACATTTGAACCTGCCACTCCACCACATGAACTCATATCTCCCCTTAAAGGAAGGCTTCCTTAGTCTTCAGAGAAAGTGATTCAGTAGAAGGGGAAGGACAAGAAGGTATGTGCATCAAGAACAAATAAAACATTTTCAGAACAGAATGAGGGGGTAAACTGAACTATGAATTGTGGCAGAAAGCCATAAGCATTGAGCAGTGTTGATGTCTGTCTCCAGAAGTGTGATATGTAGTTATGAGCTTGCTGCTTGCAAGATGCACTATGCTCAACTTGTGTACTGTAAATAAGACCAAATTCTGTCATGATCCTTTCGGAAGTATCTCTTTCTTTCTTTCTTTTTTATAAATTTTATTAGGATTTTAAAATACATAGTTAAAAGTTAGAAATGAAAAAAGAAATAGAAATACAAAATAAAGAAAAAGAAAAGAAAAATTGTAGTAAAGTAAGAGAAAGAAAAAGATATGAAAAATAGGTAACTTCCAATCTATCTCTGTGTCAGAACCCTGGCATGGCCCCAGGGTCCCGCCATTCACGAGCGCGGCAAACACCCGTCACGCCCCTCTGCTGACGAACGCGTGAACGTTCAAGAACAATGACACCAAACCGGCGGACCGGAGTGAAGCCTGCAACGGGGAGGGGTTGGGGTGCTCAGGCGGGAGAGTATAAAAAGCCAACCCAGGACTCTGGCCACCATTCTTGCCTTTGACTTGTGCTTACCTTAGTGTTGAAATAAAACGTTTACTGCTGATTAAAAGAGCTGAAGTCTTTTTTTAGAGAAACGTTGCGCACTTCACGAGGGGCACCTCACACTCTGGTCATGTAGATAGAAGAATCTGCCTTAAATGTTGGTTTTTCATACAATAGATAGAAATAATTCTTTGTCTAATATACCCTATTATATTTAATCTAATCTTCAAAACCCCATGTAAGCTTCGCCCCTCCTGCATTTCGCAAATAGTCCATCAATGGTTTCTACTCTTTGAGATATTGATAACTTGAGTTTTCTTTCAATAAACAAGTCAGTTTATCATTTTCTGCCATGTCCATCAATTTTAACATCCACTCTTGTACTGTTGGTAAAGTCTGAGTTTTCCAAAATTGTGCATAAAGAAGTCTTGCTGCTGTTATCATATATTGTATAATTCTGACAAAATATTTTTCTATTTGTAAATCCAATATCCCCAACAGAAATAATTCTGGTTTAAACAGAATCTGTATTTGTAGTATACTCTGCATCAACATATGTATTTGGGTCCAAAATTTCTTTGCAATCTTACATGTCCACCACATGTGGTAAAACGACCCCTCTTGTTTATTACATTTCCAGCAAATGTTAGAAACAGTCCCATATATTTTAGCAAGTTTTTGGGGGGTCATGTACCATCATGTATCTCTTTCCATCTCTCTGACAGGTGCTGTTTCTTGGAATTTCATTCTGCCAGAATGAACCAGAAAATATATGCAAATACAAATGTGTCTTATTACATCTGAACTTCCTAAAAACTAGTATGAGCTCAAGGGTGGTTATAGCATTCCCAGAAGTAATTACCCTTTTAAATCTAATGATTGTTACAACTGACACATATTTTTCTAAATATTGTGTTTGTTTCTCTAGATGCTTAAACTTGGAAAAATTCTTTTTAAAAAAACAACTGTTATTTAATGTGCATCTTGAGCCCTTAGAGAATGGAAAATTAGTTTTACAACTCTTTGAAAAGTCAATTCCTTCATTTGGTTCTGAAAATGTTTAATTTGTTCCCCTCCTTCCCTTCCAATGAATGCTCTTAGTTACAAACATACCTGGCTATTGCACAGCCATTCCAAACTATTAACACAGCCGTTATATATTAGGAAAAGGGCTCAGAAGTAAGATTGGCAAGCCAAATATTTTTACAGAAAAGCGTAACTTCCATGGCCACAAATAGTAACTGAAGAGGTATAAATCTTCCTTGGGAAGAAGGCAACTGGGAGGTTTTACCAGCTGGAGCATAAGTGTCCAGTTTCTGAAAGTATACATCCCCCGATGATGGAAACCATGCTCATCAAATGAAGGTGTCAACATTAACAGCAGCTGCTGATCTCATTGTGAGAGGAAGGGAATTTTGCTTATTCCCCATGGCCTCTTTAGGAATCATATCAGGAAACAAGGCCCAAGGATTCAATTTCCCCTCCTTCTGACATCTGCCACTTACAATTCCAGTATCTTTGATGAGACGGTCATGAGCTTGCATCCCAGTTAGGTACATTTGCCAAGACAAGATTTCCTTACATTGATCTCTTCTGCAATTTGTGCAAGTACAAACTTCCAGCGTAGTGCGCTATGAAATAAAATACAGTAAATACAGAAAGCAGCCTTGCATTTTAGCCAAGGATGAGCAATCTGCAGCCAATGAACTACAAGCACCCCCAGACTCAGCAAAACACATGCTTTTTGAAGGTATCGTTTTCAGATCTTTCATTTTCAAAAATAAGGGTAGGAACTGGGTGCATTCAGCCTCAGCAAAGTAAAAGGCATCATTTCCATCCTAATACCTGACATGCATGCGGACCTAACCCACCACATCGCCACACCACTTTAAACGATCTCCACTCAAAAATATTTTTAAAACATTCAGGGCAGCCTCTACCCACAAAATAAATTAAGGTGACTAAGTGGGCTAGTAAACTGAAATGGAGCGTTTTATCTTTTCTCCGCACTCAGCATCCAGATCAAACAGGCCGTCTTTGTTTGGGAACCCTCTTAGCAGAGACAGGAGAGACAAATCTTTTCATCTAGTAAAGTATTCCGCAAGCTAGTAGCTTCCGTGTTTGTATTTACAAGGCTGATATAGAAGACTGGTTCAGGGAGTCCACCTAGATTTAAAGGTATTGTTTCATTCACCCTCTTGTCCTGATTCAGCAGTGCTCTTGTCTGCTCGATCATTTTTAAGGCAGCTCTGTGACCATTTCCTTTCCAAGGAAGACTGATTATTAAAAGTATTTATGGAAACAAAGCAATTAGGGCAAGTTTCTCAAGATTTCAGTATTCCGAGTAAGCAAACTGTTAGAACTTTGAAGGAGAATAACGAGAGAGAGAGAGAGAGAGAGAGAGAGAGAGAGGGGGGGGGAGAGATATTTTGTGTGCGTTTAAAGAAAAAAAGTTTGGGACAATGAGGGAATGATGAAAAGCAGACAGAGAATACTGCAAGCCAGCTAAAGGCACTTCAGATCTTTTGCCTGGCGAGCATACATAACCTTCTTGCCTTCATTTATGCTCTGCATGGTTACATATTTGTAAAGATAAAGGTAAGAGTAAAATCTTCTTCAAACTGAGTTGAAATATGGGTGACTTGATGGACATGTCCATGTCAAGTTCTTGGCAGCAATACGTCATAACCTCTGGGATGTTTTTTTTTACTCCGGTCTCCCGCCAAAATTCCAACCATGCTCAACCCTGCTTAGGTTTTGGAGACCAACCAAGATCACCATGGTGCTGCCACCTTACTGAAATTTACAGCATGTATTTCAAAAAAGCCACGAGTGTCTAGAGAAAATCAAAACATGGGGAGCACTATCTGTGGAAATTTTCACAGCTCAAAGAGACCGCAGAACAGCAGAAACTTGCTCGTTTAATTCAAGAGCACCATACGTGGAATGAGCCATGAGAAATCACAATTGCCATGAGAAACAACACAATTAGAAATCACAAGTACCATGAGAAATAACACAATTAGTTAGCCTTGCCTATTAATTCAGGGCAAGTGATGAACCTGTAGTGCTGAGAGCTGCTAAGCAGACAGATGGAAAATGAATAACCCTGCTAGTCAATAACAGCATACAGGAAGGGGGCCTTAAACTCTAATATTAATGTGTAGCACTAACTCATGGTCAGCCAGAGGAAGTTTATGTCACAGACAAAAAGCCAGTAACCTTTCCATTTTCAACTTGTCTTTGTGAAACTTGTCTTTTGGGGGCATCTTCAACTGATGCACATACTTATTCCACAGAGAATAATTCACACCGAGAAATGGAAAAGAGAGGGGTATGAAGTGCAATTACGTACATACAGTATAGCACCAAGTTAGAACATTTGAAATGTTACGAAGGGAAACCTATTTAAACCAAGAGCTCCCACAGTTACTGCAATGCAAGACCCTTCGTACACATCTGACATTCTTTCATTGTTGTGTGTGGTGTTAATTTCACTGCCTTCGTCTGGATGCAAGGCAGCCAAGTTTTGGTTGTCATAACTCAAAATCTCCCTAAACCTTATTGTGGTTACCAGTCTCAACATTAATATAACCTTTGGCAGGAATATATTCTGTGGTTTTCTGAGTTTAGTTGTTTGTTTCCAAAATTGTTCAGTAAGGAGACAAACGTCCTCTAATATATATTGCGACATGGAAGAAGAGAAGAAGAAGAAGAAAAAACAAGGGCATTGTGATGGTGCATTAGAGACCACAAAACTAGGAAGCCAGGGTGTGTAAATCTCATTTCCAAAGTGGAGATTCCTGACAGCTTTGTATAGGAATGCAGCTACTGATACATAACTCTTCCAGTTCTGTTGCCTTTCACCTGGACAAAATAGGGCAGGGTGGCAAGAGATTTGCAAGAAATTCTTGACATTATAAAGAGACTTCCCTCTGATCGACAAAACTTACTAATACTTCCAGAAATACTAATTAGAAAACAAAGCTAGTGGGAAACACTGCAGTAATGAAGTGAAGTGAATAATGTCGATGAAGGTTCTCAGTCATCCAGGTGGAACAGTCTGTGGCTTGAATCATGTCAACTGGATTTCTATTTTCTCAGTAGAAACGTTTCACTCCTTATCCAAGGAGCTGAAGAAGCTCCTTGGATAAGGAGTGAAACGTTTCTACTGAGAAAATAGAAATCCAGTTGACATGATTCAAGCCACAGACTGAAGTGAATAATGATGACATACATCATTTTCGTAAAAATATAATTAGTGCTGACCAGATAAATTCTCCAGAATTTTTAATCACTTCTCATTCAATTGGGTAAAAGAAAATTTGTTGTAGAAATTCTTCTAAAAGGGAAGCGGAGGTGGTCAAAGGATGTATATGAATATCCTATTTTTCCTTGCATAATGTTATCTCCAGCTATCTGCAGCCTCCCTGAATTCCCAGGTTTCCATAAAATTCCAAGGGAAGACCTCAGGAGGAGATTCCTTCCATAAGTAGCAATACTGTGGTCACTGCTAAGGGAGAGTTCAGCCACTGGGAAATCATTGGAGAATCATCTTCTTCCCCTGGAGAAATGTTCATCCAATTTCTTTGGAGATTTTTGAAAGGTTATTAGCCTCCATAATTTCAAGGGGGATTCTCTATTTGACCCATTTTTCATCTTCATCTTCCATATCAGACCCTCCCATCTTTGCAGACCCTATCTTACCTACACATTGAGGGTGGAGTTCTTCGCAGCTTTTAGTTTTAAACCATGGTATATGGCTTCTCATGTTGTACAATCCCAATCCATTATGATATAGTAGTTGTTTAAGACTGCCTTCCCCAAGCTCGTGTTTCTCCAGATATATTTGAACTACAACTGGAAAATAAAAGATTGTAGAAGACTGTCCTAAACAATTTAACCATTTATCTCATCTATTTTTAGAAATCAAATTAATTGTACAATTCAAAGTGCCTGAATGCATGGTACTAAACAAGCAGTCCACATATATATTCTTTTTCCAAGCATTTAAACTGCTTCACAAGCATGACCTCAATAATTCTTACAACTAAGATAGATAATTACTAATAAGATTGGATGGGGGAAAGGATGAAGCTGATAAATAATAACTTGTCCAAGGCCACCCCATATGTTTTTTTGAGAAACGAGACTTGAACTTGGAGTATTGTAGTTCATACCTCCTTTTCCTAACCGTGACAAATTTTCAACTACTAAACTGCACATTTTCAGAATCATGTTTTCCTGATGCAGCAATAAGATGAATTTTAAAACGTTGGTTGAAAAAAGGTATTTGCTAGTAATATATATTAAGACCAGATAATGAAACATAAAAGCCCCTCAACATCTGGACACTTTCTTACAGTGGTCCAAAAAGACCACCTTCAAACCCATGGTGTTCTATTTCTGCTCCAAGAGGTCAATATGCGAGGCCAACATAAACCATCATTCATCTGAAGCGATGCTTTAATGATCATTCAGTGAAACTCTATCAGTTTATACCAGCATCAGTCAAAGAAGTGCAAGAGTAGAGGAAGAAAAATAAAAACATTTAGTCGATGAAGGTTCTCAGTCATCCAGGTGGAACAGTCTGTGGCTTGAATCATGTCAACTGGATTTCTATTTTCTCAGTAGAAACGTTTCACTCCTTATCCAAGGAGCTTCTTCAGTCTTCAGTCTTCTTTCAGTCAGACTGAAGAAGCTCCTTGGATAAGGAGTGAAAAGTTTCTACTGAGAAAATAGAAATCCAGTTGACATGATTCAAGCCACAGACATAAAAACTTTTAGCTTCTTTGGAAAAGAAAATGATGATTTAAGGAAGGTAACAAAATCTAAGAAAATATGTAAGGTTAGGTGATCTAGGGCATGGAGACTTCCACATAGCAATTCAAGAAGTTCCTCAGAGTAATGACAGATATACGGCAACTGAACGAGTCCAGCAGGTTTGATAACATTGCCTATTGTCTGACCGTTTTTATCCTTCAGAGCCAAGCTAGAAAACAAAAGCCTATTTTGGGTAAATCAAAAGCAGAAACGCTGGAGTAGTTATGAAGGATTAGACAAAATGTGGAATGGTGGGGTTCACATACGGAGGAGCTCTTGAATTCTTGCCAAACTCTGCACATGCTGCATCTCTAACAACATAGCACATAACACTTACTAAGTAACAAGCATCTGTTAATTTGATTTAGCTTGTGGGTGTGTGGGTGTGTGTGTTTCTAATAAATGTATCTTTAAAAGGTCTATAGTATTTGAATCTGAAGTTCATCCAAACTCTTCAGCTGCTGGATAACACTCAAAACATCTCAAATTAAAAAAAGGCAAACCAGAAATGTTATTAAGTGAGGGCTGTGGGCTGGAAGAACCATTTTTTGGCTTTGATATTATGATAGTGGAAAAATTCAACTCCAGCTTCTCTGGCTTAAGAAAGCAGACAAAACACTACACGTACTGGTGGTATCTGGGGCTCATGGCTCTATCTATCTATCTATCTATCTATCTATCTATCTATCTATCTATCTATCTATCTATCTATCTATCTATCTATCTATCTAACAAGTTGTAGACAGTTCTAATCAAAAAGTCCTGGTTCTGCTTCATCTTACTTTACTGGGATAATGGTATTAGGAAAGCTGAATAATACAGACAGACTTCATTAAACTTCATTAAACATCATGTTTGAATAAACAAGTTAAGAACTGAGCCCAAAACCAGAACGTGAAGCCACAGTTTGTTTTTACCTGCTGCAATCCAACCACAGATACCACCTTGCCCTTCTACTCTCTGGGAGAGGATTTACCTTCCACTGGCAGAACTCCAGATTAGGCATTATTTTCATATTGGACCATACTTAATCATGAAGGAAATGGTATTGTTCATAGTTTAATGCATTTATACTCTATCCTTCCTCTCATAAAAAGCTCAGTGCTGTGTTTATGGAACTTATTCAAACTCTTCTTCACTAAAATCTGGAAAATAAGTTAGTTGGAGGCTATAGGTTATCCAATGAATTCTCTACTGACACAGCATTGGATTACATATTCTCTATAGCACTGAATCTCCAACAGGGCAATATTTAACCTGGTCCATTGCACAAAGCAAGTAACTGGTGAATATTTTTTAGGGTAACCAAGTGTCTGAGTTCTTCTGAATGCATTTAGAAGAGAAAACAAGCTGCATGTGCAGCTTAAATAGGTAAAGGTTTTCCCCGCACATTTGTGCAGTCGTATCCGACTCTAGGGGCCGGTGCTCATCTCTGTTTGTTAGCCGAAGAGCCACCGTTGTCCGAAGACGCTTCCACGGTCTTGTGGCTGGCATGACGCATGTGGAACGCTGTTACCTTCCCACCTAAGTGGTACCTATTAATCTACTTGCATTTGCATGCTTTCGAATTGCTAGGTTGGCAAGAGCTGGGGCAAGTGCGGGAGCTTACTCCGTCACGCGGGACTAGGGATTCGAACCTCCAAACTTGCGATCTTCCGATCAACAAGCCTGGCATCTTACCCGCTGAGCCACCATGCCCCCAATATGTGCAGCTTATCTTTATAATATAATGAAGGCAGTTTCTTCATAGACCTCAGTTTGCTTTCATTCCTTCTTTCTTCCAAGGGACACACTCCTGACTCTTATGGCTAAGAAAATAGACTTTGTACTGTATGTTTGCCAACATCACAGGTATAGCACCTTTTTAAAATGTCAGAATCCAGAAAAGTGATTGAAAAAAGATTACCAATGATAAAACTTCATGCTGTTTGCCCCCTGCCCAGGACAAAGGAAGTCAAAATAATAAAAGAAATAGATTAAACTGAATAACAACAACAACTATTACTACTGCTGGATTTGGATCACCTGGGTAACAATATTTAAAAGGGCAAATCCTAGAAATTCACCAAATCAACACAGAACAAAAATCCTGAGCTGGGATTATTATGCAGGCAAGCAAATACATACATACATATGTCGATGAAGGTTCTCAGTCATCCAGGTGGAATTGTCTGTAGCTTGAATCATGTCAACTGGATTTCTATTTTCTCAGTGGAAACGTTTCGCTCCTTATCCAAGAAGCTTCTTCAGTCTGAGCAAAGTTTGTAAGGGAATCCTTAAATATGTTTCTAGGGTGGCTGTGTGACCTTGCACCTGTGGCTAGGTCATGGTTATTTTGAGATGTTTATTTCTAAGTCCCTTTATCATCCAAAGGAGGATCGTTAAGATTACCTTGCTGTTGTTGAGATTGCGAAATGGTCTTAATCTTCCTAGGCACAGAAGACAAAGCAGGAAGGAAGATAGGGGAAAGGTTGTGCCTGAGGCCCCCACCTCTATTCAAAGAAGGATTTTCCAAGTTGGCATAAATGGATTCCTTGACCCCTCTTTCAAACCACTTATCTTCACTGTCTAAAATGTGAACATTTTAGACAGGGAATGTCTAATATAATATGTCTATAATGTTCACATTTTAGACAGGGAAGATAAGTGGTTTGAAAGAGGGGTCAAGGAATCCATTTATGCCAACTTGGAAAATCTTTCTTTGAATAGAGGTGGGGGCCTCAGGCACAATCTTTCCCCTATTTTCCTTCCTGCTTTGTCTTCTGTGCCTAGGAAGATTAAGACCATTTCGCAATCTCAACAACAACAAGGTAATCTTAACGATCCTCCTTTGGATGATAAAGGGACTTAGAAATAAACATCTCAAAATAACCATGACCTAGCCACAGGTGCAAGGTCACACAGCCACCCTAGAAACATATTTAAGGATTCCCTTACAAACTTTGCTCAGACTGAAGAAGCTTCTTGGATAAGGAGCGAAACGTTTCCACTGAGAAAATAGAAATCCAGTTGACATGATTCAAGCTACAGACACATACATACATACATACATACATACATACATACATACATACCCATTATCTCCCTTGCATGTTCAGTTTCCACATTAAATTTGTGGAATCTTTCTGCTCAGTAATTTGCCAGCTGGTATTTTGACAGCTGTCACCTTGGCCAATAAAGCAGGGTCTCAGGCTAAAGGAATCACTGCAGGTGGTAGTTATTGCAGAGATCCTGTCTCTATCCTCAGAGAATCAAAGACCACATCTGGCAGATCCACAAAAAGTGAAGAGGAAGCAAGTTTAAAACAAGTGAAAGCTGCTGCTCCTGATTTAAAATGTTGCTTTGGACATTTTCTTTCTACCACCTCTAATCTTAAAGTCTTCTCAATGCAATGGCACTGAGTTTGCCGAGAACTTCAATTTTCTTCAAAATACTTTAAAACAATTTAAGGGCAAAATTATTCAGTAGATGACTGCAAAGAGGGCATCCTAAAGTGAAACTTGTTTCTTTAGGCAGTTCTCATTGTCTTGTGGTAGAGGTAGTCCTCGCTTAATGACCATTCATTTCATGATAGTTTGGACTTACGACGGTGCTGGAAAAACAGACTTGTGACCAGTCCTCACACTTATGATGGTCACAGCGGTCACGTGATCGCAATTTGGGCACTTGGCAATCGGTTCACATTTATGACTGTTGCAGCATCCCGTGGTCATGTGATCGCCATTTTCGACCTTCCCGGCCGGCTTCTGGCAAGCAAACTCAATGGGGAAGCATGTGATTTGCTTAACAACCATGTGGTTCACTTAACGTCTGTGGTGATTCACTTAACAGCCACCGCAAAAAAGGTCGTAAAATCGGGTTAGATTTGGTTAATGACCGCTTTGCTTAGCAACCGGATTCCAGTCCCAATTGTGGTCGTTAAGCGAGGACTACCTGTACTCTTCTTTTTCTGATACTGAGTATTAGATCTGAATGTTCCATATGTTCGGGAACAAACTTTAGAAATTATCCAGCCTACAGAAGCAGGGATGTGGTCCTATTCTCAAGGATAGCCAGAACTTCGTGACTCTTAGAATGGTAGGAGAGGTCCTGTCCTACCATTCAATCTCTTAGAAACATAAGACTTTATGTGTTATATAATTATATATAATTATATGTTAATCATATTCAGTACTAGCTATTCTAACACAAAGCAGTTCCCTAAAATTTGGGTGTCCACCATGGCAACTGAGGACACCAATGCCCCAAGGATACCTCCTTACCAAATAATATCTTTTTTAAAAAAATGGTTAGAAAATTGATATATTGACAGGAATTACACATAAAATGCATAAGATAGGAAAGTATCTTGATGCATATAAATGATCAAGATATGAAATATGCACATGATATAGAAATTGGGTGGAATAAAGTTAGAAAACCGAAACACTGAACAACATCAAATTTAACAGATTTGCACATGCCTACTGGAAACAAGAAAGTGAAATGAAATTAACAGCTAACTTAGATATAGATGAATCTAATATATAGATGATTACTCTCACATCTGAATTCTGCCTTCTCCTAAAAAACATTTGTGTATGTTCTTTGGCAGCTGTAGAGGCTGACTTTAAAACTAGTAGGACTCCTTCCTTGCCATACATGGCAAACCAATACAATACTTTAAAAGGGTTGGTGGCATCTGCAGGGGGTGCAACATGGTGGTTGTAGTACCGTGATTGAAGCTCTGTCCCTTTGTACATGCCTGCAATGCTGATGCACATACAAGAAGGTGGGGCTTGGATTATAGAGCTCCAATGGCCGTCTTACCTGCTTTGACCTCTCTTGCAGACACCACTGGGTAGAAGCATCAAGAATGGTGAACAATTCTCCTTCCCTTCTGTCTATTGATTGTGACTGGAATATCAAGAAGTTGTTCGTTTGGGATAAAGTGCTGTTTTGATTATTTTTGTGTAAAACTTTCAGAGTCCTATCAGATATTTGATGAAGGTAAAAGGTAAAAGGTAAAAGTTCCCCCCACACATTTGTGCAGTCGTGTCCAACTCTAGGGGCCGGTGCTCATCTCCGTTTCTTAGCCGAAGAGCCAGCGCTGTCCGAAGATGCTTCCACGGTCATGTTGCCGGCATGATGCACGCGGAACGCTGTTACCTTCCCACCGAAGTGGTACCTATTTATCTACTTGCATTTGCATGCTTTTGAATTGCTAGGTTGGCAAGAGCTGGGGCCAGTGCGGGAGCTCACTCCGTCACGCAGGACTAGGGATTCAAACCTCTGAACTTGTGATCTTCCATTCGACAAGCCTGCCCACAGAGCCACCACGCCCTTCTTATTTGATGAAGGAGGCATGGTTAAAATAGATATCTAAACCTCCATAATATTACTGTCATATTTTAACAATTAGAAATTTAATAAAGATTCTCATTGCATTGCCTATCTATACTTAGTCTGACTTCTACATTTTCAGAACAGGAGGAAACTGAATTCAAGAATACACACTGGAAGATTATGAGTGAAGGACACTATAAAATGATAGCTATCTCCTTTTCCTGAATCATGTTATTCACTGATAAAATAATGTATACTACACCAAGCCTTTTCAAAAAAATTAAGCCAAACATTGTAGAATAGCAAATTAACCAGGTGTGAAACAGCTACACAGTATATGTTATTTAATCCTGTGTTTTTAATCAAATGGCAGAATGGCTTTCTTTTGCAAAAGCCAATGTTTCAAATCTGTTATTACTCTTCACAAGGGAATTTCAAACATCTTTAAAAACTGAAGATATTAAAATAGAATTGTCTTCCTAGGCATGCATAGAACATCAAGAAAGATTTTAACTCTCGAAATTAGAATCAAAATTAGAAGAATAAAATTAAATATAACTTGGACTGCCCGCTATTTTTTTTTAACTTGAATTATCACAATCCATTAAATCATTTAATCAATGTTTAATTTGATTTCACTAAATTTATTTAAGGTCAGAGACCAAAAAGATAAAAATAAACATAAGAGAATACTAACAATTAAAATATCAATTACGTAATGGAGATTATAACAACCAGGTAGCAGTATGAATTTCAGTTTAACAATTCCACATTAGATCAAAGTCATCCTTATAGCAGGTGAAAATTGAGAATTGAGAAACGTTCAAAAAGTGTATTTTGCCAGCATAAAACATGCATTGATTCAAGCAGCTAATCATGTGAAACTGACTCAGCTGATTGCCCCAAACAGAGTCAGGGGTGGTCTTGTAGGGGTGGGGCTTCAATCACACTGCCACAACTGCCATCTTGCCTGTTTTGATCCCCTCCCTCATGGATTATTCCTGCCCTACAGAACCATGTACATGACACGTAAAAAGATAGACATGAGTTAATTTACCAAGAACGAAGGGTAGAATTTATTTTTGCATAGAATCTTTTTGTATTGGTATGGAGTCACATGAGCTTCTGGGAGTGACATAGCTAATTTGCATGTAGGTGATTTCATGCAGCTTAATAATTTATTGTAGCAATCGATGGTCTATTGTGGAAAGTGTTAGCCTGGCCCACAGCCTTTCCCTTGGCATTGAATTAAATGCTACCTTCAGGTCAATGAAGACAAGATTAAGATCACCTCAAGGGCAGCTGGGCTATTTCTTGCCAGATGGCACAGGACTATACATTGATCAATCCAATCCAATCCAAATCTGGCTTTCTGCACAGCAAACATGTCCCCTCTTGCGTCAACCAGTCAACAAATTGCCCGTATAAATGCTTGGCACATACTAACTTTTATTTTTTTTAATCCGTTCAATTGTGTCCGATTCTCAGAGACTGCCTGGACAAGTCCCTGCAGTTTTCTTGGCAAGGTTTTTCAGAAGTGATTTTAGACCAAACTGGCTCTCTAACTTTTAATACATATGCATCTAATTAATTCATATATATAAGTATCTGAGGACATTGGAAGAAATGCAAGGTTGCTTACAGGAACTCACTGTTAAATATATTAAGATTTTTTTTATCATTCCCTAACACCCAAATATTGTTAAATGGGGTGCCTTATAATATTGCCAATTAAAACCAACATTTTATATTGTAACTTACCAAAGCAAAGACGCTTTTTAAGCCAAGTATCTCTATGTTTTCAGAGCTCCAAGGGCATAAAACTTCAGGAGTCCTTCACATAAAACTGACTGGTTACCTTCATGATGATGATTCACAAGTTAACGTTCTCTGGCTTTAGGTAATTACCAACTGAACCAATTAAAGGATGATGCTCGATGTCCAAAGGCAAATGATAGAATTTTGGCTCAGTAGTTCAGAACCTAAGGAAGTGAAGATCCTTACTTTGTTTTTTGTTTTAATCTCCAACCTAGGGTTATTGGTACTGGGGTGTTTCTTTTATATTTCTACAGTCTAAAATTGTACAGTGCAGATAAACTCAATGCACAAGTTGACACACTCAGAAATGGAAAGGAATGTCAAGGTTTACTGAAGAGTTGTAGAAAGTGAACCTAACAGATGAGTTTGTGAGACTGGACTGATCACCTAATAGCAACCATGTCAAATATTATTCCTTCTTATTATAATTCTTCGAAATTAAAGCAAATTGCTATTTAAAAAGCAGCTTACATTCTGCTTAAAGAGAAGCTTACCTTTGACTATGTATGTTACAGTTCTTTGTGTGCTTCTCCTTGAACTCTTGAAGAGTCCACTATTATTGTAATTGTGCTAAAAAGGTTGTTATGAGATTGTATAACAAACTGCCTTCAGGAAAATCACTAAATATTCTTTACTGATTTGAGATATGTACCATATGTTGGTCCAATCATACTTTTTTTTTCTGTGGTCAGATAAGAGTTTGCAAAAGTCAGTTCCACATACCACAAGATAGAATTACAAGGAAAACTTTTAGAATGACAATTTATAGTGCAGTATCAGTAGAATGGCTAAATGCTAAGCTTTTATGGTCCATTTATAAGACCCTTCACTTGTTAAAGACAAACTGAGAACAAACCTTTATACATTCAGCATTCCCATTAATGCCTGATATCTAAGCCTGCTTTTTATTTCATGAACATCCATGACATGAAGAGCCATAAGTATTTCTGACTTCCAGTGATATGTATTTAGTGTTTTCCCTTCCATAAGTTAGTTTCCTTCCTTCCTTCCTTCCTTCCTTCCTCCCTTCCTCCCTTCCCTTCCCTTCCCTTCCCTTCCCTTCCCTTCCCTTCCCTTCCCTTCTTGTTTCTCCTTTTAGTTTTAGTTACTTACTTTTAGCAGTTCAAAATCTAAAACAACAGTTTCAAACAATCAGTGAAATAAAGGCTGAGAGGGGTGTAGTGGTTAGGCACCAGGCTAGAAACTGGGAGACCGTGAGTTCTAGTCCCGTCTTGGGCACAAAGCCAGCTGGGTAACCTTGGGCCAGTCACTCCCTCTTAGCCCTAGTAAGCAGGCAATAGCAAACCACTTCCAAAAATGTTGCTAAGAAAACTACTGTACAGGAACTTGTCCAGGCAGTTGCCAAGAGTCAAGACTGATTCGAAGGCACAAAAAAGAGAAAATGTAGCCTACTTAGCAATAAACACTATGAACAAAAATAAATAGCAATAATAATATAAACCTGCCAGATAAACTTATGTAACATTCTGCCAGAAAACCTTCTCAAATAATCCTGTTTTCACATTTCACATGCTGCATCTGAAAAGTCAATCTAAGTAGAGTAAATGAGACTTCTGTTTGAAGCCCATACCCATTATGAAGCACATGTGAGAGCTACCACAAAGAAGGCCCTGCATGAAAAAGAATAGTGTGGTTGTGTTCACACCACATGTTTAATTTAGTTACTGAATAACCTATTTTCTGGGTTTTCAAAGTACTCTGAAATACTATAATCATTAACCAAATGAGCTGGTTGTGCACAAATAGTCAAGTTCTGGAACACCAAAAAGATTCATTAACCCAGTTAGCTAACTCCTCGGAGGGTTTAAGTTTAACCCTGAACAGACCAAGTTATGCAGGAAAACAAAGTAACTTCACCCATCAGTCAAGTTCTAGGGACACCTAAACTCAGTCTTGGCCTATTTGGGTGACCTAGTCCTCTGAGAAAGTAAGAGCAGGAGAGATAAAGTGTCTGAAAAACCATGGTTCACCGTTAAAGACCTCACTGCAAAGGTCTTGCAGGAGCCACACCTCCCAAATACTCAGTTCTTAGCGTGTTATGTTAATGTAGCCACTAGGTCTTTAACTGGCTGGTTAGCTCTGCTAGCTGAATCCAGTCTGTGGGTTCTATTTCCTAAACATCTGAAGCATCCTTCAGATTAGCTGCCTCAGCAAAATGTTTTGAATTATTTGACTGCTATATCAGGCATGAACATGACAGCTACAGGTAGTCCTCATTTAGCAACCACAATTGGAGACCGGCAATTCAGTTGTTAAGCGAAACGGTCACTAAGTGAAACTGTGACTGTGCTTATGATCTTACTTCAGCTTTCCTTTTCTTTGCAGACCTGCAAAGGTCGTAAATATGAGGACTGATTGTAAAGTTACTTTTTCATCACCGTTGTAACTGCGAACGGTCGCTGTACAAGGCAGTCACTAAACGAGGACTACCTGTATTCTTTGCAGACCCACATCAGGCAGGTAGACTCAATTCAATTCACCATTTTGCTTTGTATTAAATGACTTACTTATGGAGATATGGAGATCCTTCGGAGAGGTAGGATAAAAAGACAACATCTTGGGAAATGAACCATTCTTAATGTGCAGTTGACACTTGATTAAAACTAAATCACAGACTTCCAAAAATGTTGACATGTTAGTCTTTTAAAAAATAATGAAATATAACAACAACAACACCCTCCAGAAACCCTGCCCAATGCATTGCTTCTGTCGTCTGATTCTCTACATCATCTGTTTACTGCTTAGGTTTAATGCATTGCTGAACATAGTTTTAATGTTTTATTTCCCAGATATTGTATGAGTAATAACAGTTTCCTTTTGTGTCAGTTTCTTTCTCTTTTTTTCAAGTCTCTGAACAGGTCGTACTGCAGCACAAGTTTGAATTCTCACATGGTTTTAATTATTTTCTGAAAGGAGGGTGAAAATGTAACATGGAGCATAGTAGGACAGCTTGAAAGGGAGAAAGACTTAAGGACCTAGCTAGTAGCAAACAAGAGGAGCAATAGAATGTAAGGATATGCTCACCCATTGGCCATGTTCCCACAACATGTTTACCCTAGCGTCAGTCACTAACCTAAGTCAATGTGCTTAACTGGTGGTTTAGACACCACACAGTTACACTAACTAGGTCAATCCCTGTTTGATGGATGGATGGATTGTTTTAATTTAAATTATCTGGCCACCCAACTTGCAAATGCAGCTCTTGCAGCTTACAATTGGTTAGAAGCATAAAAACATAGGAGCGAAAAACAAAACTCAACCAACACCCTGAACATAAAAAGAACAGAATAACCAAGGCCAACCATTGCATATTTCATTCAAGCTCTTTGAAGACAGGAAGAAGCAGGTTTTCAGAGCCTTATGGAAGACCAGCAGGGTCAGGGCCATCCAAATCTCCAGGGGAATGTTGGGAATTTGGGGGAAAGTCCACTTTCCCCAGAAGTGTGCACTTTCTCCCAGAAGTGTGCAATAACCTGTATGCCCTTGGACCAGGTGAGTACTGGCAGATTCATAACATCACTGTTCTCTTTCCCATTTGCCAGGGAGGCAGCAAGCTTAAGCACTATAGCCAATCAGTATTTGGGAGGTGTGGCTGCTGCAAGACCTTTGCAGTGAGGTCTTTAATGGTGTTCCAGAAGTTAACCTGCCCTCCCCTTGTTGCAGTTAAGTGAATTAGGGGAACAAACTTCTCTAGCCAAAAGAATGCCCATCAGACGTGTTGGACTCCAAATCCCCAAATTTGAATAGAATTGGTTTTCTTTGTAATATATATCTATGCATTCTATATAGATATAGATATATAGATATTGCATTTAAATACATTTTTCTGAGAAGGGGCCTGTAGGTTTCATCAGGGGTCTATAGCATAAAAAAAGGTTAAGAAACATATAAAGATTTCAGGGTCTTTATATATCTACAGTGACCAATGCATGAAAAAGTAGATGGTGACACACAATCCTAGTTAGAGTCAGAGCAGATGCTTGATGATTTGGGGATTGCAAGAGAGGAATATGGGGAAACCTCGGAGTGGAGCCATGAAAAAAGAATGTATTATAACCATGAATAGAATGAGCAGCGTTATTATAGGATAAGGACATAATTCCTTGAAATGCTTTCCTGTTAAGGTATAGCATGCATTTCTAAATAAGCCTCACGAATTCCAGCCACTCTTTTTCAGGATTCTCTCAAAATCCCACAGCATGAAATTCAGTTTGGATACAGCACTGCTCTCCTGGGTGTCAATTAGTTCAGTAAGTTTATTCTACATGTTATGCTGTGATCTTTCATTTACTTCATATTACATGCAATGTACATAGCTGCAGGCCAGGAGTTGTGGATGTTTTTAATATTTTGAAAATGGGCCCAAAAGCCTTGAAGTAGAGATGAAGAGCTGCATAGCTTAATGAGAAAGCTGGGAGAAGAACAATTGCTGCACTGTTGGATGAAGTAGGTAAACTTCCAGCCAGCCAAATTGCAAGCAAATAATGACTAGGTTTACATACTGTAGTAAGTCATAATGTCATTTATTTGGTTTTATAATTTGTTTATTCAAAATAGTTATACATTATTTCTTATTTTAAAATCCCAAAGTGGTTTACAATAGTTTTTCATGAACCTACCTACTGTGGTTTGTAAACCATGGTTTATGTCTGTAAGGCCAGTCAGCTGTGGTTTATTTACTGAACCACAGTTATACAAACCATGGCTAGCAATTGTGTGAACCCAGTCATAGAGATCCTACAAACATGTATTTTTTCTCGTTAGCTACACTAATGTACACAGAACTTTAGAATAATATTAAACATTTAAAATAGACCAAATGATGTAGTTATCTGACCAAACAAAAACAATCAAATAATGGTATATTCTTTTAAAAATTACTTCATTGCCCTGATCATAACTGATCAACACATTCATAATCATTAAAGTGAAACTATGACATGAACTGTTAAAAACATAATCATTAATTATTTTAACTTTCAACAATGTTGGACAATATTTTTATTAATCGAACAGAATATTTTTATTCTTCCAAGGTCTGTTTACCACTATAATCTTTGTTTAAAAACTGAAAGGGGTAAAAAAATAAGCAAGATCTGGATAATGGAAATAATACTCCCAGATCCTGCGGTAATCAAGATGGATTTGTGGGCAGTTGTGATGACAGCCCTGTTTGAAAATAACTACAATTATTATGGATGGATATCAAGAGAAACATTACCACACTGCTAAATTTACCCCCAACTGCTGCAAAGCTAGCAAAAGACATTGGCAATATTCACATTTCATTTCATTTTATTATTTATTTTATTTTATTTTATTTTATTTTATTTTATATTTTATTTTATTTTATTTATTTTATTTTATATTTTATTTATTTTATTTTATTTTATTTTATTTTATTTATTTTATTATTTTTTATATAACTGCCCATCTCAGACCAGTGACTCAGGGCTGCTAACAATCATAAAAAACAGTCAAACAATTAAAACAACACAAAAATTAAGTATAAATACAGCCAAGAGATATTAAATTACACCATACTGTAGTTTACCATGGTTTACTGAATAAGCTACAACGTGCTGGGATCACATATTGGACGAAGCCAGGGGTAGACAGCCTCTGGCACTCATTTTTTTTTAACTACAACTCCCAAGATTCTTAGGAAGAGTGGCCAATGGTGAGGGATACTGGAAGGAATGGTCTGACAGTATCTGGAGTGCATTACACCACAACCCAATCTAACCACAATGGTTAGGTACATGTTTAATCCATACTAAGGTACCAACAGTATGGCTTCACACGTTTTATGAACCAGGTCACTGATTGTACTTTACATCGCATGCTAAAACACATTTTAAATCCTAATGCTTACTAAACCATAATGGTTGGCTCCATACTTTCTAAACCATAACTTATGGTTTAGAAACCACATTAACTGGATTCACAAAACATGCTAAGCCAAAATCAAACTCCATTACAGCTTATATGACTTAACCTTTTAAAAAAGCAATCCTCATTTATACATTGGAATTGTTGGCTTCATAGAATATTCAGCAAGACGCCAGGCTTGTCGATCGAAAGATTGCAAGCTCAGCGGTTCAAATCCCTAGCCCCGCGTGACGGAGTGAGCTCCCGCACTCGCCCCAGCTCTTGCCAACCTAGCAATTCGAAAGCATGCAAATGCAAGTAGATAAATAGGTACCACTTCGGTGGGTAGGTAACAGCGTTTCACGTGCGTTGTGCTGGCCACATGTCCGCGGAAGCGTCTTCGGACAACACTGGCTCTTCGGCTAACAAACGGAGATGAGCACCGGCCCCTAGAGTCGGACACGACTGTGCAGGGGAAACCTTTACCTTTTAACCTTTGCTAACTAATAAGCAGGCAACATATGAATGTGCCATTCACAATTAAAAAAAAAACTAGTGCAAGATAAGAAAAAATGTATTTATATTGTCATCCCACAATATATGTTATATGGATGGCCCATAAGTTGAATATAGCATTAAAATACAATATAAAACAAAAGAACTGTTTAAAGATAATATACAATTAAAGCACAAATTTTAAAGTAAAGAAGTCCAGATAACAGAATAAAATTCCAATAGGAGAATTTTATTAACAGAATTTTAAAATATAATTATTTTAAAAGCCTTAAATTGTGTATAGGTGAAAAGGCCTGGGGTCTTGGTAGAATAGCGGCTTTTTAAAAAGGTTATTCTCAGAAAATCGGAAGCAACATTGCCTGCAAAGGGATCTGCACAATATTCTTTTTTGTGCGCTTTCCCAGGTCAGAAGATGGTCAAAATGCTACTGGGGAGGAACAGAGGGTAAGTTCAACTAGCCCCAGATGCGATGACGCAGCTAGCTCAAAGCCGAAAGGACGGCTAGCGGCCAACGGTGCTGGTGGTGAACGACGGATCCAATGTTCTAACGGACTCGACCGTGGGGGAGCTGGGGATGGCGACGGCCGACAGGAAGCTCTGGCGTGGGCTGGTCCACAAAGTCACTAAGAGTTGGAAGTGACTGAACGAATAAACAATGTTTTAAACATGGATGTTTTAAAATTTGTACCCCTGTGAAACTGCCAAGACTCCTGTGGGATTATGGTGGGGTATAAATGTAATAAATAAATAAATATTTAGGACGTAGAGACATTCTACCATGCAGGATTACCAAACCTGGGCACTATAAACTGCTTGACAGAGATGGCATCTAATGGCTGAATATTCTCAAAAAAAAAAAAAAAAAGCCTGCTGATTTTTTGGGATAAAAATACACCATAAATACACCCAGAAAATGGATAACACATCCATTGTTATTATTAATTAAGAACGTGTTTTTTAATTGATGATGTTTTTAACTTTCCTATTATAGAATAATACTGTATCAGGCTTGTTTTACAACACTGACTTGGCTGTTTTTATTATGACTGCTTATCTATCTGGATTGTTTTATTTGACAATGTGTTCCATGTTTAGCTTTGTTTTGCACGCAATGCTGGATATTTTGAAAGCTGAGAATGTATGTAATAGGATTTAGTCAGAAAAAAAAATACTTAAAATAAGTGATGTTAGTCTGATAGAGAACTAAGCACCAAGGAGTGAATACAAAAACACAGCAACTCAAAATCTAATGCAACAAGAATTAATTATATTAAATAAAAATAAAAAGGAAAAGGTTTACCAGAACAAAATCCCAATTAGGCTTTTCGGAGATTAATTATGGATGATATGACTTCCTGAAAAGCAAACTGCTTGTCACAACAAAGCCAATGGTTATTTAATCTTTTTACTGTGAAATTCTTCAGAACTCTAACCTTTGAGATTAACACTGTAAACCCTAAAGCTTCAATTAAGTCTTTTAAAGAGACTTTAATTACACTTTGAGAGGTACCTGGAATTCCCTTTATGCTATTAAAAAGAATCAAGAGCTGTCAGCAAATTGGCTATTCCAACTTGAGGTTCCACTCAATAAAAATTGTCTTTTAAAAAAGATCTTTGGCTTTCTGCACAGTAGTAAAATATAACTAAAACACGAAAGATGATAGTCTAGCATTTATCATGAATTTAAATGTGAAGTTAATGAAAAGGGGTGGCATTTTTATTTTCCATATTTATGGTCATTTATTTTAGATTGTATCACTGCCTTAATATAAATTAGGGAAGGGGTTCCCAAATGTTTTTGGTCCAATGAGCACATTTGAGAATATGCTGTGTAAACAGTCTCACGAAATGACTGTTTTTCAGTCTCCTCAAAACTGGAAATTCAAAGCTCACCTTACATGAATGCATAAATAAATTGAACACAAAAACATGCAGTTAAGAAAAGGGGCCAACTGTCTGTGTATGAAAATATTCCTTCAGTACTTAGCAAAGTATTTTTCAAGATGGTTCATAACTTCTAATAAGTAAAAAAAGTTTGCGTATTATACAATATCCAAGATGATATATATAAACTCAAGATATCTTTCCATAATGAAAAATGGAAAAATAATTATTTTTGCCTAATTGGAAAAAAAATGATATCCAGTCTCATATATGCCTTCCCCCCAAAAAAACTGAATAACTTAAACTTGCATGAGAAAAAAAACTGTATTTTGATAGAATGCATGAATCAGTTCCCAGTGTTCCACCACATGAAAAACACTTTCTTAAATGCCAAGCATGAATGTCAAAGAGGAATGCAGGTATTCTGAATTAAACTAGAAGTAAAGCAATGGCTAAAGAAAAAAACTAGGAGGTAACACATTATACCAGAGCTTTCCAAATTGTGTGTCAGGACACATTAGTATGTCGGCTGCAGTGTCTGGTTGTGTCACGGCTGCTGCTGCCTCCGAGCCCTGCCAGGATTCCGCGCTGGTCCTAGTGCCTGCCTTGTGCCGTTCTGCCTCCAAGCCTGCCCTGACAGGATTCCGCGTAGGTCCTAGTGCCTGCCTTGTGCCTTGCTGCCTCCAAACTTGCCCTGCCAGGATTCCGCGTAGGTCCTAGTGCCTGCCTTGTGCCTTGCTGCCTTCAAACCTACCCTGCCAGGATTCCGCGCAGGTCCTAGTGCCTGCCTTGTGCCTTGCTGCCTCCAAACCTGCCCTGCCAGGATTCCGCGTAGGTCCTAGTGCCTGCCTTGTGCCTTGCTGCCTCCAAACTTGCCCTGCCAGGATTCCGCGTAGGTCCTAGTGCCTGCCTTGTGCCTTGCTGCCTCCAAACCTACCCTGCCAGGATTTCGCATAGGTCCTAGTGCCTGCCTTGTGCCTTGCTGCCTCCACACCTGCTGTGATTCCACGCAGGTCCTAGTGCCTGCCTTGTGCCTTGCTGCCTCCACACCTGCTGTGATTCCACGCAGGTCCTAGTGCCTGCCTTGTGCCTTGCTGCCTCCACACCTGCTGTGATTCCACGCAGGTCCTAGTGCCTGCCTTGTGCCCTGCTGTAAGAGTGTGTCGCGAAATGATGCATGTCTAAAAAGTGTGTCACCAACATGAAAAGTTTGGAAAGCTCTACATTATACTACTACATGCTCTACAAAAATTAATAGCTTGAATCTGAAATGGACGTATTCTTTTCTCTTCTAACTAAAATCTCCTTCAGTATTTCAAAGGTCCCTTAACCCCAAGAGAAGACTTTCATAGGGGTTTGGTGGTTGGAGAGAGAAGGAAAGGGAAGTGATTGGGTAATTTCATGCAAATGCAGCAAGTTGGAATTACACCTAGTACAGAAACCTTGTGGTTTCATGGACATTCCATCTATTGTTTTTAGTTACGTTCTACTTCCTTTGAAGGAGCTGATCACAATGCAGAGGTTCTTCAGGAGTCACAAGTCCTGCTAGAATGGAAACCATTGCTAGGAGACACTTTGGCCAGCTGTGGTGGATCACCCAGTTTCACCTCTTTCTGGACTAAGAGTAGCAAAGATATTGATTCAAACCTTTGTCATCTCTCTATTAGATTACTAGAGTTTGTTGGGACTGCTCTTGAAAATGACTCAGAATGCAGTTCCCTGCTTGTTAACCAGTGTTATCCAATTCTACAAAATAACACTCCAGGTGCACTCCAGGTTCCTTCTATTAAACAAGGCCATCTTTAAGGACCAAAAAGCTCTGCCTTCTTTCACAGCACCTGCCATGTGGAACAGCCTCCCCCTAAGATCTGAGGTCCCCAATCTTCTTGACCAGAGCTTTCCAAACTGTGTGTCGCAACACATTAGTGTGTCAGCTGCAGTGTCTGGGTGTGTCACGGCTGCTGCTGCCTCCGAGCCCTGCCAGGATTCCGCACAGGTCCTAGTGCCTGCCTTGTGCCTTGCTGCCTCCAAACCTGCTGTGATTCCGCGCAGGTCCTAGTGCCTGCCTTGTGCCTTGCTGCCTCCAAACCTGCCCTGCCAGGATTCCGCGCAGGTCCTAGTGCCTGCCTTGTGCCTTGCTGCCTCCAAACCTGCCCTGCCAGGATTCCGCGCAGGTCCTAGTGCCTGCCTTGTGCCTGGCTGCCTCCAAACCTGCCCTGCCAGGATTCCGTGCAGGTCCTAGTGCCTGCCTTGTGCCTTGCTGCCTCCAAACCTGCCCTGCCAGGATTCCGTGCAGGTCCTAGTGCCTGCCTTGTGCCTGGCTGCCTCCAAACCTGCCCTGCCAGGATTCCGTGCAGGTCCTAGTGCCTGCCTTGTGCCTTGCTGCCTCCAGACCTGCTGTGATTCCGCACAGTTCCTAGTGCCTGCCTTGTGCTTTGCTGCCTCCAAACCTGCGCAGGTCCTAGTGCCTGCCTTGTGCCCTGCTGTAAGAGTGTGTCGCGAAATGATGCCCTGCTGTAAGAGTGTGTCGTGAAATGATGCATGTCTAAAAAGTGTGTCACCAACATGAAAAGTTTGGAAAGCTCTGAATGCTGTGAAGACCTGGCTTTCCCCCCAGGCTTTGGGCCAGGATGATAGATGAGCCCAATATAGGTATGGTTGGTGTGGCTGAGCTTACGGTAGTTACAGCACTTGTTTATTGTACTGTGGTTATTTTAAATTGGTTTTCTGTTTGGCTTATAGAGGTTTTACTACATTGATTTTGTAGATTGTTGTTCACTACCCAGAGTTTGTTAGCTCAGCAGCCATATAAATATTATAAATAAATAAATACCTATTGTACATTGGGCTTCTGCGCCCAATGAAAGGTGCTGGTGGTTATCTATAAAGCTTGGCCCCTCGTTAGCTCTGGGACTGTCTTCTCCAGATAGAATCTGCTCTCCTTCTATGGTCCAGCAGGGAGAGGATGTTCCAGGAGCTCACCTTGTGAGAGATCAGGGCACTGCAACCTGGACAATTACCTTCTACATTGCAGTCCTCTTACTGTGGAACGAAATTCCCCCAAGATCAGTTTGCCTCCCAACCTTTTGTTCTTAAAGAAACTGATGAAATCAGCCCTCTTTACTAAAACCCATGGCCAGTTCCATTTAGAAAAAGCAGGTTTTGGAGTGGATGAATAGAAGTTGCAGGAGGAAGAGATTCATAACCTTTCTTATCTACCAGTTGTCCTTTCCAGAGCCAGTTCTCTCGTGCTTCCTGTCCTGTAGGATATGAGACTTCAGTTTACTTGTTCAGCTCTGTATGTAAACTGGGGAGGATTAGCAAGAGCAGAGTTAAGCTTTGTCTCCCCTTCTGCTTCACTATGCCAAATTACTTTCCCAGAAAGCACTTGCTCATAAGGAACAAGGATCTTCGCACCTTCATCTTCATTTGCAAGATATATTTAGCATGCCTGCCGACTTTTCTCAAAAACTTTTTACTGCAGTCTGTGTCAATATTTAGAATATTTTCTCTTTGCACACTAGATAAATTTTGCACAATTTAAACATTCAATACTCTGCCTCATCTGAAGGTTCCATTTTCAAATATTTTTCCAGGCAAAACAGGTACAGACATAAAATTAAGTCAGCAAATTAAACATTCAGTCAGGGAACTCGAACAAGTTAATTTTACAGTGCAGTTCTATGCTCCTCTGCTCCAAAGTAAGTGCACTACGTGCAGAATAATTTATTCCCAGACAAGGACGTAGGAGTTTTTAGGTGTACAGGGCTCTGCTTTTTGGAAAATAATTGGTCAGATGACAAGCAAGAAATAATAAAATCCAGTTAATAAGTAAAAGAAGAAAAGGCACGAGGGCAAGAAATAAGAGAGCACATACAGGGTTTAAAAGCAAAAAAGTATTGCGGGAATGGATTGATGGGTGCATTTGAATACAGAGAAATCAAAGGGGAAAAAAAATAAACACAAGTTAAAGACCAAAACTTAAACTGAATTTTAAAATTTAGACAACATAATCCTTAAGATAATTAGTATTTTTGTTGTTCAGTCGTTTAGTCGTGTCCGACTCTTCGTGACCTCATGGACCATAGCACGTTACATGTTACAAATAAATAAATGGGCATAGGTACGTGTCTTGTTTGTTCATGCACATGGTTGCCCTGAATGCTGATTATCTGCAAGCAGAAAAGGTACCGTAATAGAACACATCTCCTCCAGAGCCTCTCTGGGTGTGCCTTCAAATCTGATCCAAAGGACTACAGAATCCTCCAGAGCAGACCTGGAGATGAATGAGAGGTGCAAGAGAAGGGAAAGCAGCTGTAGAAGCAAACTGTACCCCGTATGTTTAAAAAGGAATGGGTCTCTGTCAATCAAACTAAAAAGTAGAAAAATATGGCTGGTCAAACGTTCTAAACAAGAAGATGAACAACTTTCTGCTTTGGGGATTAGAGATGCAGTGTATAATAAAAGAGTTTTAATGCTGCCTCTAGAGTTCTAAAGCCCATATAGAAACCACTACAGTACAAATAACACGTGGATGGCTGAAAAAGCAATAAAGAATGAATTACCCCTCCCTCGTTGCAAGACACAAGGCTTCAGGAAGGAGGCAATTAACTCGGCAACTCAAGGAGACTGGCAAGTGCCTGTATGTGAATCGGTGCAGAACAATTTTCAGATTCATGGCTGTTTCAGTTCTCTGTGTGAAAATCACTAGAAAGTCATGACACAATTCACTAATCCTGTGAGTCTGCTAGAGTGGAAAAGAAAAATGTTCAATGGCATAAACTGGCCTTGGGTTTAATTAGTAACAGAAGACCAGGTCTCCTAAACAGCAAATACTTATTGTAACATGTATGATAATACTATCCCAGATTTATGCTGTAATATTGCAACAGGAAGTACCATTTGGGGTATCTACCAAATTTCTGAAGTCCAGCAAAAAAAAGAAAAAGCATACAAGACTTTAAAAAAAAACTCTCTGCTTTTTTCCTTTTAGCAGTTGCTTGCTAAATCTGCTTATGTTTGCAAAAATGTTAACATTTCAAGCAGAGAAGTAAAAATGCTGAGACAGAAATCTAAGCAGTCAGACAAAAAGTGGGGCAGAAATCCAAATTTCTCAACAACTTTCATCTCCACACTAATCAAAGTTGCACACACCCAGAAGGAATGTATATGTATGTATATGCATGTATATGTATATGTATATGTATATGTATATGTATATGTATATGTATATGTATATGTATATGTATATGTATATTCCTTATGGAATATCTTGCCCCCGGAGGTGAGACTGGCCCCTTCACTCCTGGCCTTTCGGAAGGCCCTTAAGACCTGGCTCTGCCGCCGGGCCTGGGACAACAGAGGCGGCAGTGCCTCCTGGGGTTGGCTGGCCCCGTAGTAATACGATCCATCCTACGGTCCCCATTCCATCTTGGATTTTATGTAATTTATTATTATTATTATTATTGGATGTATTTTAGATATTGTTTTTAGATATTGTTTTTGTATAGTTTTTAAACTTTCAATTGTTGTAACCCGCCCAGAGTCCCTTGCAAGGGAGATGGGCGGGGAATAAATTGAAATAATAAATAAATAAATAAATAAATAAAATAAATAAATATGAGCTCAGTTGTCCCTTAATGTCAGCTGGGGATAACCTTACTCCCAAAGTGTTCTTTGGCTTGATCCAATTTACACCACTGTTATGGCTCAAAAACATATCACTATATTTATTATCTTGACACAGTTCTGTGTCTCTTTTCATTTTATTTAGAATTGCAAGTCAATTCAGGCTACTAGAACTAGGCTACAAATATCCCAGCTACCACAATATGGCAACAAAACATCCAAGTGTTCGGTATCTCTTATTGCTATCAAGTGGTTGTTTGGAATTTTGCAGCTCAGATCTGATAGCCCTAGGTCAAGAAAGAATTTATCACCAGAACATACACAAAACAAAACACATGTTAAATCCTTAATATTTAGAACATGCACAAATTCAACTGACAAGAGTGAAGAAAATCATTTTAGTTTAATGCCCCAAAGACTGAAAAGCAGACAAACGTGTGTGAAGGGAATTCCCTAATTGGTCAAAAAGGGATCCCATACTTTTGTCATTGTGTCCTGCAACTTTGATGAAGGCACCAAGGAGATCTTAATGTACAGCAGGATTGATATGGAAAGAGGCACCTCTCCAGATATTAAACTGTTTAAAATGTTCCATGGGGCTTAAGAAAGAGTTAATAGGGTAAAGAGATTGGTTGTGAAAGAACAGAATGGTTAACTTTCAACCTTGTTGGAGACAAGAGGAAGAAAACGCCTTATGTCAGTGCAACCATTCCCTGTTGCCGAGGACTCTGTGGACTCATTATCCAGGGATTCAGATCTGCCACTATTTGATCCTTCAAAAGTGAAAACCTCAGTAATCAGGACCAGACCTTCCCCATCCAAAACATGTGGCTCTTTCACTGAGGTACAGATTCAGTTTTCTGAAAGAGCACTGGTCCTTTCCATTGTTCAGGAGTTTTGGATCAGCCAATGTTGTGATGAAAGACCATCTGACAACCATCACATATATTCCCTGCTTTGATTTTTTGGGAGACGTCAGGCAGAAGATAAGAGTGACAAAATACTTAGAGTTGATGAAATGCTGTCTCTCCCACATTTTAGATTAACAGAGAACTGCACACATTATGGAGACAAACTTGGGCTTGCCACTGAAGTCAGTCATTCATAGCCTTTCACACTCACACTTTATTCTTTTGATGCATATTTAGAACAGCTTAACTGTACCTTGGATATGTAACATGTGAGGTGTCAGGGTAAAAAAATAAGTCTGCTTTATACATATTCATAAAGAAACTTTGTTGAAAAATTAATAACGGATGAGAAATGTAAGGATCTCTTGCATGTTACTGGCTTAAGCATCAGAGTTGTTGGGAGTTAGGTGGCATATAAATTTAATAAATAATAATAATAATAATAATAATAATAATAATAATAATAATTATACGCATCCACATCTAGGAGTAAATACTCCATGGCAGTGCTTCCCAAACTTTTTCCTTCTTTACCCAAAACCGCTTATCAGAAAGTCCTTTTTACCCAATGTAGGTAAAACACTTTAAGTCAATTTAATGGGTTCGTGTGTCATTACCCAAAGAAGAACCACTTTTACCCAATTTTGGGTAATTTACCCAGGTTTGAGAAGTACTGTTCTGTAAGCACGTTCCACATCCTTATCTGAGTTTTATGTCTGATAGCTTGTCATTAAGTTTTGAGATAAGATCACCAATTAAACCAGTCTTTTCTGCATTTTCTCTAATCCTCAGATTATTTATTCTATTCTGATCCTGTATATCGGCCTACTGTAATGTCTTTTGAAGTTTTCCAACATCAAGCTTGTTTTCCCATAGCAACTTCATATGCTTTACTAGCAGTCTGGGTAACCTCTGAAACTTGAGAAGACAATTCTTTTAGTTGTTTATTAGCTTGTTCAAACGTTCCTGCCAAGTCCAGCCGGCTCATGTTAGCTGACTTACCCGATTTTGCCTTTAGTTCCTCTTTGAGTTGCTTAATTACATTTCTGATTGAATCAATTTCACAGCTGTGTCTCAGGCAGTGCTTGATTTTTTAACATCAAATGCTCTGCCATTTCTTCTTTGCTACTAGAGTGGGGCGCTGCTTAAGTCCCTTTTGGGGCATCCATTTAAGCCTTATTTCCTCAGCTTTGGGGAAATTACCTTTTTTAGGCATCTTATTACCAGTCTTGACAAATATTAGTAAAAAGTGGTAAAAATTATCTGAAAAGCTGGGTCAGGAGGAAAGTCACTGGCTCTGCATGCCATCTTCTCTGGTGGCTAGCTATTGTTGTTTATTCGTTCAGTCGCTTCCGACTCTTCGCGACTTCATGGACCAGCCCACACCAGAGCTTCCTGTCGGCCGTCACCACCCCCAGCTCCCCCAATGGTTGAGTCCGTCACCTCCAGAATATCATCCATCCATCTTGCCCTTGGTCGGCCCCTCTTCCTTTTGCCTTCCACTTTCCCTAGCATCAGCATCTTCTCCAGGGTATCCTGTCTTCTCATTATGTGGCCAAAGTACTTCAGTTTTGCCTTTAATATCATTCCCTCAAGTGAGCAGTCTGGCTTTATTTCCTGGAGTATGGACTGGTTTGATCTTCTTGCAGTCCAAGGCACTCTCAGAATTTTCCTCCAACACCACGGTTCAAAAGCATCTATCTTCCTTCGCTCAGCCTTCCTTATGGTCCAGCTCTCGCAGCCATAGCTAGCTATGGCCCCCTATAAATCCTTGTTATTTGAACAAGTATGCAAAAGTAGTAAAGCATTGTCCAGTGAAACATTTGAGGCAAGGAGATTTCAAAGAAAAGTTGAAAATAAATACATATCTCTTTTAGATGTTTTACAGTTGGTTAATTGTAAATTAGATTTTTTCTTGTGCCAATTCCATCAGAGTTTAAAATGCAAAGGCAATAATATAGCAAGCAAATAATATAGGTATATGGACACCCATGTACAGTTGTGATGGTACCTCCATGTATCATAAGTAATGTATGGATTATAATAAGCCATAAATAAGTGTTTAAATTTTGCATAGGTATAAGATTGCTGGAGTATTTTATCAAAGAAGCAAGCATAATGTGATCATAGTTATTCATCATTATATTCTTTTTTTCCATACGCAGGGAATCACTTTTTAATATTTCAGATATTTTTATAGGTTGCTACCCTATTCTAAACCTTCATCTTGCTTAAAGGCATTATGTGAAAATCTTGATTGATTAAAGCCATTATGGGTGTCAAAGGTCAGCATTTATCAGCCTATCTGGTGATAACTAGCATATGGAAGGTTGTGATGTCAAATGTAAGGTGAGTAAATGGGAAAGAACATGAATTAACAAATGTAAAGAAGGTAAAATATATACTGTATGCATCTGTGAAACTAAGAAAACAGAGATGGGTGTAACTGATCTGAGTGAAGGTGGTCTGATCTTGTGGAGTAGGATTGATGAATACATACAGTGGTGCTTAAAACTTTGTAAACTCTTTTGAATTGTCAATATTTATTTTGAATAAGTTTGCCAATTTAAAAAGTATTATACAAAAGAAGAATTCTCTTCGATTGAGATTTATACACCTCTAACAGACTAGAAATAGAAAAAAAATAATATGAATTATTTATTTATCTTTTGATTGCATGGAAGGATTATTCTCAAACAAACTTTGAAGAGATTTCAATTTATTAACTGTATTTTTAACACGATAGATCAGATTTATATCCACAATGTCCAGGTAAGAATTAATAAATGTGATTAAGAACAATTTTTAATCTCAAGAACTACCCAACATGGCTATTCATCCACCAACAATGACAATGTATGCTAACTTGCTTTTAATTCTGCCAAAACAACCTAGAAAGTTATCATATTAATATGTGAAATGTTAATGGCATATAAAGCAACTATGGATTGTCTTTATGTTCAATATCCAATGGCTTGGTGAAATTGATTTAAAAGGAATTACAGGTCACAAAGAATTCCAAGAAAATTCATTAAATCCAATATGAATTTGAGCTCTAGTATGAACTCAAATCACGGAACAATGGACTGGTTTAAGGTTGGAAAAGGAGTATGACAGGGCTGTATACTCTCACCCTACCTATTCAACCTGTATGCAGAACACATCATGCGACGTGCTGGACTTGATGAATCCAAGGCTGGAGTTAAAATCACTGGAAGAAACATTAACAATCTCAGATATGCAGATAATACCACTTTGATGGCTGAAAGCGAGGAGGAGCTGAGGAGCCTTATGATGAAGGTGAAAGAAGAAAGTGCAAAAGCTGGGTTGCAGTTAAACCTCAAAAAAAACCAAGATTATGGCAACCAGCTTGATTGATGACTGGCAAATAGAGGGAGAAAAAGTGGAGGCAGTGACAGACTTTGTATTTCTAGGCGCAAAGATTACTGCAGACGCTGACTGCAGCCAGGAAATCAGAAGACGTCTACTTCTTGGAAGGAGAGCAATGACAAATCTTGATAAAATAGTTAAAAGCACACATCACACTGACAACAAAGATCCGCATAGTCAAAGCAATGGTATTCCCCGTAGTAACCTATGGCTGCGAGAGCTGGACCATAAGAAAGGCTGAGCGAAGGAAGATAGATGCTTTTGAACTGTGGTATTGGAGGAAAATTCTGAGAGTGCCTTGGACCGCAAGAAGATCAAACCAGTCCATACTCCAGGAAATAAAGCCAGACTGCTCACTTGAGGGAATGATATTAAAGGCAAAACTGAAGTACTTTGGCCACATAATGAGAAGACAGGATACCCTGGAGAAGATGCTGATGCTAGGGAAAGTGGAGGGCAAAAGGAAGAGGGGCCGACCAAGGGCAAGATGGATGGATGATATTCTGGAGGTGACGGACTCGACCAAGGGCAAGATGGATGGATGATATTCTGGAGGTGACGGACTCGACCAAGGGCAAGATGGATGGATGATATTCTGGAGGTGACGGACTCGACCTTGGGGGAGCTGGGGATGGTGACGGCCAACAGGAGGCTCTGGCGTGGGCTGGTCCATGAAGTCACGAAGAGTCGGAAGCCACTGAACGAATAAACAACAAAAATGAACTCAGTACAGCATCAAACTGTAAATGTCTAGCCTTCTCTACTTTTACATACTACAGCTTTTTAAGCCAAAAAATTTGTTAAGTGTTCTGCCTGCAGAATTCCTAGACTAATTAATTATAATTTCCAGTTACCACTGAACCAGGAGATCATGGTTACCAGAACTGGAACAAACCAGAATATGAATCAATTTCTTAATTTCATACGCTGGTTTGTTTCAATCCTTTTGAATCATAATTCTCTAACTCAGATACAATAGGAACTATGGTTAATAAATCCAGGATTCCTTAAATTATGATACATCAAGGAAGAAAGAAGGAAGGAGCAATATGAGAACAGAGCATATAGTGCTCTAAAAATCTTGACTTAATCAGGAGAGATACTGTATATGCATCCAAACTAAGTGTATATATTCTGAACCATACAAAGTCATACCAAGACTTTTACAAATAGGGGAAGTGGAATGAGAACAAATGATCTCTCTTCCAACCACTTTCAACAACTGTATGTCTCCAACATACCAGGTTATTTTTTTAAAAGGCAGTTAAAAGTATAGCCTTTTACTTGATCGGTTCTTCTTTTTGCAGGCGTTTGCCCAGGAGAGGAGAGGAAAAGACTTTTCCTGCATATGGGTGCTGCCAGTTGGCAAACCAGAGTTTCTGCTTCAAGAACAAAGAGGAGAAAAATGCAGTGTATCAATTGCATGATCATAATAACCCTTCTAAAGTATGCACAGGACATCTGGATGTCTGATTTGCTTAAATGCACAACTTGACCATGAACCAATAAGGAAAAAATGTAAGCTAAGAGTAAAACAGGCACTGTCTTTCAGAAGCACGAATGAGGACTTTGGGACTGGTGTCAGAGGGAGACAGTAACAAATGAAAGGGGAAAGGTAAGTATCTTATCTTTGAAAGGGGCTTTCTCTCACCCCACTCTTAATCATGCAGGACCACTGCAGTAGCCAAATCCTAGATTAATAAGGAATTTCAGTTATCTTTGTAGCATTGCTTTAGTTGGATACAGTACTCTATGTTATAAAAGGAATGGTAAGATTTCAAGGTGATGCTGACTGGGATGCAGATGCTGGAAAAAGGATTTACAGGTAGTCCTCATTTAGTGACCACAATTGGGACCAGCAACTTGGTCATTAAGTGAAGCGGTCAAAAAGTGAAACCATGACTGTGTTTATGATCTTACTTCAGCTTTCCTTTGCTTTACAGACCTGCGAAGGTCATAAATGTGAGGACTGGCTGCAAAGTTACTTTTTCATCACTGTCGTAAGTGCGAACAGTCACTAAATGAGGCAGTCACTAAACAAGGACTACCTGTACTCACTGAAGATTATCTCCTTTTGTACATTTAGAGTGCTAGATTCTGGTAATTAATAATAATGATTTATTAAATTTATATGCCACCCAACTCCCAGTGACTCTGCTGCTTTTAACAATCTCGAGGACAGCAGCTGTGCTTTTCTTTTGCCTGTTAAAGATTACCAATTGATTAGGACATAAGCTTCCATGGGCAAGCACTGATGCTGTAATAAAAGGGCTAGTTATTAAGATACTGTTTTTTCCCCATTTTGTACCTTTAATGGCTGCAAACAGAAAAGAGAATTTCAACAGATGCAGCTTCCCACACCCAACTGCACGGGAAACCCCATCTGCCAAAATCTCATGTGTTGTATAGCCCCTAAAACTATGAAAATCTTATGCTTCTCATCCTCTATGCATTTCTGGTATCTTCTGGAAAGGCAGAACTTTTCATCTTAATTATGTTGGGAACACAAACATAACCTTATCAAAATGATGATCAAGATTCTATTTTTACACAAGGTAATCAGACTGGGGAAAACGAATCATTTCTCAGATGCCTTCTATCTTCTACTGATCCTTGCCGCTCACGCAAGAAACATTCTTGACAATGTGAATTGGGCAATCTGGAGTATTTTCTGTCTATCTTTCCATTTATTTATACAGATCCAAACTCAAAAGACCATGCTGACTGGGAATTCTGGGAGTTGTAGTTTCTACACATCTAGAGGCCACCAAGCAGGTATACATTGTCATATAACTTTATCAATGTATTGACAGAATACATCTAAATTGAAATTAAGCCAAAGCTTCAAGTTCACAGCTAAAGTATTCATGGAGTCCTTGGTGTTCTCTGAGCCTTGTTGTTTTCTTGCAGACGTTTCGTTGCCAGGCTAGGCAACATCGTCAGTGCGAAAAAGTTTTTTCCCCAGTTTTTCGCACTGAAGATGTTGCCTAGCCTGGCAATGAAACGTCTGCAAGAAAACAACAAGGCTCAGAGAGCACCAAGGACTCCACAGTTCAACCCTGAGCTACAAATATTCTCTTCGATTAAAGTATTCGTCTTCTCTTATTATATATTAAATATAAATAACCCTCTGAGCTTTCTCTGTCAAAAGCAAACAAGCAACCAAACAGGGATAGTTCCCCATTAAGCAGCAAAGCTATGCTCAAAAGAAAATATTCCAAGATTACACAATTTTGTCCACATTTTTCTATGTGAGATAAAAACCAGATGTATCTGCTGATTCAGTCCCAAATGCTGTGCATTTACAAGAATAGAAAGTTTCTTCACTCCTTAAATGTCCATTTCTTTGGTTTCAGCAAAATGCTGATAAAAGAGTAGAACACCTTCCAACATATTAGTAATTCTTACTCAGATTTCTGGTTGAAGCACCGTAACTCCTGGAACAGGTACACCTGATATGGACGCCACCAAATAGCTCTGAGCTTCATCACTCTCACTTACCCTACAAGGAAAACAGGATAAACCTGTACGTTGTTCCTCAGAACAATGAATAACATAATCACTTCCCTTATAAGTTAACTACATGTTCTCCAGATGGTTAAAATGATGTTTAAAGAAGCAGCACTGCAGTCTTTGAGGGGAAAAAAACAGAGAACGGTCAAAAAGCATGTGACAGAGACGAGGCCTCAAGCTGAAGCTAAACAGACTTATGCTTTCAGTTAGGTTGGCTGCTTGGAACTATGCATAAGCTGCTTCAAATGCTTTGTAGAAAGCTCAGAGTATACATGAAGCAAAGAATAATTTTAAAAAATATGTTATTGTCAAGAGCAACAAAAATGCTATGTATAACTTGCTGAGTCAGCCATGGTCTGCAGCAAATTAACATCTAATCATGGAGGCAATTGAAGTTTTGCCTTCTATTAACTTTAACATTTTCTTCACAGTTTGAGCTTCTGTGTTAAAGCAGATACAGATAACATATTTATGACAGAGAACAGCCAGAGAAATGAATAGGATAATCCTCCCTTGTGAACTACTTCTTACAAACTCCTTATTGCTGTTTATCTTCTCTTATCAGTTGGGTATAAATGTTCTGATTTCTTAAAAAAGAGGATGTTAAAAAAGCAGAGTCAAGGATATAAATATAGGAGGCTTCAAAGAGACAGCTTCCCCACAGATGGATCAACCAAATATTGCCTCTTCCTTCTTCCACAATTCTAAAATAAATAATGCAAGACAAGACAAAAAATGCAGTATTTTGGTGGACCTTTTCTTTAGGCACAAACGCTTCCACTAAAGCAAGTAAAAGTATAATCATGATTACATGATGATGTTGACAATGATTACTGTTATTATTACACAGTATACCACCACCTTCCTGATGCTGTTCCTATAAAAGTGTCCAACAGGGTAACGCATAAAAAAATAATGGTTCAAATGAACAGTGTGTTTTATTAGCCCCATAAAAATTAGTTTCATAGAATCTGTAGCATTAAGGGTGTTCATACTTCAAAAATGATCTGGAAGAAGTTTTTCAGCATTAATGCAAGTATGAACCCAGCACCTCTCTACAATTCTGTGGAAGCCTGAAAAAAAACAGATGTTCCTGTTTTGGGAGTTGCATTGATGATGCAGTGATAAATTGGTCAACAGCCGAGTGTCTTTTTCAGGCTCAGGCAGAAGCCTGAAAAAAGATGTAGTTGTTTTAATGAATAGCAAAGAAATACTGTGCTCATATAAGTTCCAAAACACTTCTTCCAAATCATTTTTGAGTATGCAGAGCCTCAATTATAAACATGGAGGAAGGATGACCTGCTACCTCTGATCACATGGTTATGCCCAATGATCAGAGCATTGACACTATTCCATTTCTTTTTAACAGCTACAAAGACAAATAAATGCTCAGGGTTTCAGATATTATCACATTTTCATGATTACAGGTAACCTTTCAACAGTTTTCTAAATCAGGGCTGTGGTTAAACAATTTTAGATTCTAAACATAATAATCTTAATTGAGGAGATGGACTCTTTAGATGGTAATTTGTATTATTTGATGTATCTGGAGGCCCTCTGGCTCATTCTTCTTAGTGGGAAATTAGGCTTTCACTCCAAAGTACTAAGTCCTAAAGAATGCTTTATTAGATGGCTGGGTTCACAAACGCTACGTCAAAAATTATACAACTCACATTAAGACTTAGCATGATAGGTGAACCAGGTCTTACCATTCTCCCTACATGCCCAACCACACTTGTTTTAAGGCCATGAGACTGGGTCCTTCATGATCCAGGATGATAGAATATAGTGCCAGCTAGGGCCAAAATGTTTCAGTCTTGACTGCCAGCTGCACATTTCAGATGGACATATATGCAAACTTCCGGAACTGCCACCAACAGAAACCGAAAGTGGAAACCAGTTAAAACCAAGTATGGATGGGAATTTTGCTTGAACTGCATAGGAATTAGTTATGAATGTTCTGCATTTCAATCCCACACTGGATTTTAATACTGTAAAATACTTTTCATTTATACCCAGTCTTCATGGAAATAAAGTTGGCTGAGTTATTGTTCCATAATTGTAAAGATAATGTCATCAGGGATAGAAGCTGTCTAGCCTGCATTCCCTAATGTGATATCCTTCCTTAACCTGATGAACTTCAAGAAGGCCACGTTGGCTGGGAAATAAGATTGTTAAAGACCAACAAATTAGAGAACACTACACTGGGAGAGGTTGAGGAAACCTATGCATCATCATTTCCTGGAAAATAAGTCTGATGAATATCCCAAACTTGATGAGTCTTTCATCATAGATATGCAACTATGCAAATTTAGTCATGAGCACTGCTGTTAATTCAATTAGTCTTAAATCTTGGCTGCTCAGGACAGGCTCTCCCAACTGAGTTCCAAACTTTCATAGGCATATAGCTTCCATTTGAAAAAGCTGGAACTCAAATATTTTTTGTACTAAGTTCCTGCATTAATAGTTCAACATTCCAGTGTGAAGACTTTCAAAATTAGAGGCCAAGAAAAAAACAATATCCACTGAGACTAACAAATTGTTTGCAGCTTGAATTGTCAAAAGCAGCAATCCATGAACCTGAATCACAGGATAATGTATAACCTTTACTGTGAGCATGAAATTGAAAGAGAGAAGTACAGCCAATTTGCCAAAAGGGTATTAGACACTGGCTATTACCCTTAGTTCATTAGCAGGCAAGTTCTATTCCTATTTCTTCACAAGTAAGAGTCACTGAGTTCAATGGGAATGTATTCCAAAAGCGTGTTCAGATGACACACTGAACATGTAAATGTAAAGATCCATGTAAATGTGCATGGCACTATTTTATTCCCCAATTTCCAGGTTCAGACAATATGCTTAGATTTACGTAAGGCTGGCTGATCTAACAGATGTATGAGAAAAGGTTTTCTCAGAGAAAACATCTGGTGGGCAAAGTACAGCCTACAGCAGGAGAAGCTTTAATTGTTGATACATATCTGTAACCCAACAGGAGTTCCAGGCAGGTTCAATGGTATATAAATGATATCCTTCAAAAGGATGAAGTGCTGGAAGGTAGAAAGGTGGATTTAAGGCAGGAAACCACCACAGCAACATTGATATGAGCAAAGAACTTCATTCCCCATCAGTATGGAGGAACCTCAGTGAACAGAGTGATGATGTTATTTTTAAAATTGTGTACTGATAAGCCCAGAAGGGTGTCATTTCAAATTCTGTAATGGTCTGTTTGAAATCTGAGAAAAATTCAGGAGACGTTTGGAAAACAGCCCCTTGCACATTTTCTCCATTTTCTGGGCAAAGGGCAGCCAGCTTGCCAATTCACAAGAAAGCCATTAGGAAAAGACTGAAAAACCTTCCATCCTATGAAGTGAAAGATAAATTGGGTTTTAATATGAAAATAACCCAGTCATTGAAATTTCTCTATCCTTATCTATTACTTTTTCAATAAATCTTGTTAAAGAAAACTCTGTGGGGAACTTGCTTTTTGTTGATTCAAATACCAAGAGCTTGATGTTAATTTTAGCAACGTAACTGCTCCCTTTGCAAGGGAGTCTACCCTGTTTTGTGTACTTGATCTAGGCCATGGTAACCAACCCTCTGGGAACACCAGTGACTGCTGAACTGGTCACCAATATCTTATTTCAACAACAGAACCAGGTAGACCGGTCCACCCGGTCATGCAGAGGGCATGCTTTGGACCCCAACAATAAAAGAATTTCATCTAGCGGGGTCCAGGAGGCGTGCCTTCTCTGCGATAGCACCCACCCTGTGGAATATCTTGCCCCCGGAGGTGAGGCGGGCACCCTCGCTCCTAGCCTTCCGGAAGTCTTTAAAGACCTGGTTCTGCCGCTTTGCTTGGGATGAAGGAGCTAATAGTTCCTCCTGGGGGGGACTCCAGGCTTGGCTGCCAGCTCGACCAGTCAGATTTCTCAGAGAAGCTGACTGAATTTCCCTTGCTTGCGTGGATTGCAGAAGTTGTGGTCCACTGAAGTTTTTTTTTTCCCCTGGAGAAGGGGAGACCAGAAGATTACTCGTGGGGCCATTGGGATTGCCTACCCTTGTTTTTTCTGTAGTTTTCCACCGCGGAAGGAACAGGGTAAGTGCAAGGCAATGGCCGAGATATATCAGGCTCTCGCAGGGGAAACAAGTCTCTTTGAAGAGACACAAGAGCGCCCAGCCGCTTTTAGATCACTTTAGGAATGTTTTTTTTTAGATTAAAATATTTTTGAAATCTAAGATCGATTTTTTGGACTTTGTTGAAAATGTTGGCTAACTTTGTGCTTTCTTTGCTATAACTGATTCTGGTGGAAGTTTGATGGACTCTATATTTGCAACATAATGAAACGTCTGCATTTTTTTTTTTTACTTCTCTTTTGTATTAGAGGGATTTAAGAGACTCTGTTTGTAATTCTTCGCTTGATAAACTAAATGACTATTCATTTTTTGAGAAACTCTTTGTTTGGATTAAGCAGCTTGCAGCTTGAAGAACGAAAGCTCGCAGTTTGAAGAATAAAAACACAGGGTAACGTGTTTTTTTCCTTGTCGTCTTTTTCTACATCCTCCCTGGTTGGATTTTGCTTCATTTGGAATATATTTTTTATTTCTCCTTCTATAAACTGTTTAAAATATTATTCTCTCCTGTATTTTGGATTATTGGAACTTTCTTTTTTCTTTTGACTTTAAAAAAAAAAAAAAAAAACAACAACGACGCTCTACTTAATAGATTCTGCTGGTAGTATTCCATGGACAGATTACATTATTATTGTTTTGACTAGAAGGGTTGTTGTTTTAATTTGAAGGACACAGGAAAGATGGCTTTCCAACTTGTACCTGAGGAGCTCAGAAGAGAGATTACTGAGGCTTTTTCAAATATTCAAAGGTCGTTGGAATTACTGTTCGTAACTCTGCAAAACAGAGAGAAAGAACAGAGAACAGAAACGGAGACAGAAAGGAAAAATGTTTTTCAAGTGGAGGAGAAACAGAAGGAGGAAATTTTGAGTATATTAGTTCAGAAGAACATTCTGAAGGCTTTACACTACAATCTTGGTATAGATATGTTGTGGCAGTGGAGACAGAGTGAAAATATGGGTGCACAGTTGGATGGATGTTGTGAAATATGTGGAAAGGGAGAGAAGGTTGCTCTGATATTCTATATGAGATATAGAAAAGAGCAGGCTGTATATTGCGAATCTCCCACAGTGTATTGTGATTTTGGCATAACCTAAACAGAAGATATGAGAAACTGTATGGATATAAAGGTTAATGAAAAAATATGGACTTGAATTGTTATGAGAAATTGTATGGATATATAAAAAGTGATATTCTAAATGTAAGATGCTAAATACAAACACAAGTTGATATTATAGAATATTGTTTTCCTTAGAGATATATTTATGAGAAGATAATGATATGATGGAATTAGAATGATGGTTACTACAGGATGATATATATCAATATGTATTGTATGAATATTATAAGAATTGATATATTAGCTATTAGGTTAAGTGATATGATAGATTATGCATTTAGTTTAAATGGACACTACTACAAGGAATGGAAATTACAGATGGATAATTGAGATTCAAGAATTCCTTTTTTATGGAGATATATATATATATTAGAATTAAATTATAGAAATATATATGTATGAACACTATAAGAATTGCTAAACTATGTATTAAGTTACATAACATGTTAGGTTATGAGTCATAATATGAATAGAATATATTGTAGTTTATTAGAAGTAAATAAGGCTTTTATTTGTTATACTAATTGGTCTTTATTGAAGATATAAATATGTAGTAATGAACATTCAACATTTAACTACTACTTCAAGGAGTGGAAGCCAAAGATGGATTATTGGGAGACAGTAAGATGAAGGTTAGAAGATTGGATTAAAGAAATCAAAAGGCATATGACAAACAAAAGTTCCTGTATACTGTATGAAGGACTAACATTTAAAATCAATTGTTGTACTTTAAGTTCAAAGATAGATTGGAGGACATCTATTTTCTATATTTTCTTTGCTTATTATTTCTTGACTTCACTTTTTCTTTATCTTTTTCTTATTTTGTATTTCTGTTTCTATTTCTTTTTCTACTTTAAATTTTATTATGTATTGTAAAACTTAATAAAATTTAATAAAAAAAAAAATAGTTCCTCCTGGGGGTGGTTAGCCCCGTGATATCCTCCTTTTTAAGATCCTACCATCCTCTGGATTTTCTTTATTTATTATTATATTGTATTTTAAAGTGTATAGGTTTTTAATTGTAATATTATTGTTGTAAACCGCCCTGAGTCTATTGCTCTAGAGATGGGTGGTGATAAATCTGAATAATAAAAATAGATAGATAGATAGATAGATAGATAGATAGATAGATAGATAGATAGATCAAGAGATAGACAGACAGACACACACACAGAGAGATAATCAGCTGGCTAATGCTGATGCAGTAAATTGGCCAAATGCAGCAATCAACTGTGGCTACCACTGCAGCATCTTCTAACAGGTTACTTACCTCTGCAGGCTCATTACTGGACAAGTACAATGGATTTCCAGACATGACATAGACAATAACACTCTGACTTCACTGATGTATAGTCACTCCCACAATTGTACTACACCTTGGTTTCTGGAGCTCAGATTTCTGATAAGCACCAATATCCCATGTCTACAATAAAGCTGACCTGTTTAAAGGAATTTATTGATATCAATCTGCAAAATGGGTTTATTTTTATCTCCTGCCTCTTCACCTACATTATTTGTCTAGAAAATAATGGCTTTCTGAGAGGGTTCATGACTTTAGACTTTCATACCCTGTAACCATTAGAAAACACTAGCTACTTCCATTTATTCTTGATCTTCTAGAATGACTGCAAAAGGCATCTATTTGTACTAATATTGGATTTCAGAGGGGCTTACAATTTGATTGTGAGGAGGTGTATGAATACTTAACACACTTTAACATACTGTATGTCATGGGAAATTTGAATACATGTTGTTGTTGTTATCATTATTATTTAAATTTATTATAGCCACCCAACTTCGATGGACTTCGTAAAGTCTTTTGGTTTTTCCAATTGCCCATTGGTCTTTATAAGACTTATTAATGAAATACTTCAGACATTCTAGACTCTTACATTGTGGTATAACAAGATGATATTTAATGTGGATTAGTACATTTCTAGTCAGCATCCATTTTTGTTAACCCTAACGCTAACCCTCTGCACTATGGGGTGCCTCATGGTCTACTCTTTCCCCACCTCTATTTAACATTTATTTATGCTGGTGATATTCAACTGTACTGTACATTTCTGGCCTGTGCCATCCAAGTGATGTCATCAAGCTTCTTACCCCAGTGCCCTGAAGTTGTGGAGGTCTGGATGGGGAAGAACAGGCTTCAGCTTAACTCCAGCAAGACCAAGTGGCTGTGGGCTTTAGGGTCCCTCAGATCTGGAGATTTCCCCTAATTCTGGATGGGATAACACTCCCCCAGATAGAACAGGTATGCTATCTATCTATCTATCTATCTATCTATCTATCTATCTATCTATCTATCTATCTATCTGATTTATAGGCCACCCCAATCTTTTACAATTCCTTCCAGCTGACAGAATACAAGATAAAAAACAAAATAAAAACAATGACATCATCCAAAAGAAAGTCTGGAAAAATCAACAATCATTTAAAAGACTAAAACATCATGCAAGGGCTCTATCACCCACTCTGATCCAGGGCCTGGGAACATATCCAGATTTTAGGGGCTCATTTAAATAGGGCCAGCCATGCAGGAGGCATACAAATCTTTAGGATCCTTTTGGACTCATGGCTTCTGCTCAAGGAGCAGTTGGCAGCTATGGCTAGGAGCACCTTTGTACAAATCCATCTTGGGTGCCAATTGCACGCATTCCTAGATTGGGAGGCTCTCTTCAAATTCACTCATGTTTTAGTCACTGTGCAATGTGCTCTACATGGGCTTACAACTGCAGAGGCCGCAACTGGTTCAGATTGCAGTGGCATGTGCAGTTTTGGGCCCACCATGGCCCACCGTGTGCATACCACTGCTTCACAAGCTGCATCAGCTCCCAATATGTTTTTTGGTTCAATTCAAGGTGCTAGTTATCACCTTTAAACCCTGCATGGCAAAGGCCCATGTTGTTTGTGGGACTGCTTGTCTCCAATTGTCTCTGCCCATCCCACCATGCAAGGTAGGCATGTTCCGGGTCTCTTCTGTGAAACAATGTCATCTAGTAGGGGACATGACTTCTCTGTTGGAACACCTGCCCTATGGAACAGCATCCCCACTGATATTTGGATGGCCCTAACACTGTTAGCCTTTCAAAAGGCCTTGAAGACCTGGCTTTTCTTTCAAGCACTGAGGCCAAGTTATTAGCTGAACCTGGTATATATTGTGATCAGCTGTGAGATAAGATCTTACAAACCACTGTTGCATTGTATTATTGCTTTATTTTACAATATTGTATACATTTTTTTAATTTTATGTTTTGTGTGGTGTTAGCCACCCAGCATTACTAGACTGAGATGGACAGCCATGTCAGTTCAATAAATAAAATAAGTAAGTAAGTAAGTAAGTTGAGGGAGACAGCTACTTGAAATCTCCAGACATAGAATGTCATGAAAGTCCATCTGCTGGAGAACAGCAGAGGAGAAAGTGATTAATCTGAGCTTCATGAAGATATATAGCTGGCCACATGGAAAGCAGGATTCTGGTTCTGAAGAGTATTTGGTCAAATTCAACAGGGTCTCCTTATTTTCCAAATGATAATAGGACATAAAATAAGCTAGATGCTAACAAGGAGGATGTCAAATGTCAATTGGATAAATGTTTTCCCTAGTTTTTGTCCATTCCAGACAGAGTTCTACAATACAATAAACTTGTTTTACTTCCCACCATCTCACTCTCACTATTTTGGCTGAACCAGAGTTATTTTTTTCTGGAATGATTGCAGCACTGTACCATTTACATATTCCCCCTGTGGAATTAGTTTGGATCAGTTTGCACATAAGAAACCATTTCAAAATTTTCTTTCGTGCCTCTCTGGATATGAGAAGTACACTATAAATTTATAACAAATATTTTTCTTTACTATATCAGGAAATAGAGGATCGCAGATTTTGAACAGCAGTAAGTCAACACAGACAATGTCTGTTAATTTTTTAAGGATCAGCTCAAAAGTATTTGAGGGGAGGGAAAATAATGGAACATATCTGAGATTAAGGCTGTTAAAATGTTCTTGATTATCTCAAGGCCTGCTGATCAAGGCTGCTTCAACCTTTTCTACATTTAATTTCAATTGTTTTAGCCATATTTATTTGATCCTCGGAACTTCAGTACCTACTTTTGATCATGCTGGCTAGGAAGTCTGGGAGTTGAAAGTTCTAACATATCTGGAAGGAATCAGATTACACACAAGAAAAAAATCACCAAAACGGTCCCCTATGTCCAAACAGCATGATGAATTTTAATGGCCAGCTTGAATATAACTTGTAACAAACTTGTGTTTTTATGGTTTTTAATTCTGTAAGCCACCCAGAGTCACAGTGTGTGAGTTGGGCGGCCTTATAAATTTGTTTAATAATAAATAAATAAATAAAATAACCATCATAGCATCCTTAAAGCAACAATTCAGAAATAACACATTAGTTATTATGTCGGCTTTCATATTCATAATGCATTTTCTCAAGATACCTTCCACAAAACTGAGGGATAGAAAATGTGTGTCTTCTCTGAAGGAAATGACCTATTGTGATCAGAAAATATAGACCAAAACATTCATGTTCGTACAATTAAAATTATATAGTATTTTCCAGTTTAAAATTAAACTATATTTTCCAGTTAGTTAAGAAATGCAAGACATATATAGAATTACCACACATAACAAACATCTGTTTGTACTAGAGTCAAAAATACTGAGGAGATGGAGAATGGGAATCATTCCAAACATCACGGCACTCAGCTTGGCTCCACTGAAGCAAAAGGAATTTTGGCTTGTTGTTCATATGGTGGGGAGAGATTAGAAAAATAAAGGCACCTGTTTGATGCTGCTTACAAAATATACCTTGAGTGGAAAGGTATTATCCTCTTAAAAAGTGTTTATTTTTTTTAATCAAAGAAATTGATTTTAATGTTAACTAGTGGTTCTGTGACATTTATTATACACTTCCAGGCATTCCATAAGACTAAAAAGAAAAAATATATTAGTAGTATTATTTGTTTGAATGATGCAATTAAGAACTATGGGAGCACTCCTGAAGATTCACAATTGTATTATACTTACTGATGTTGCATTACAGGTAGTCCTCACTTACCGACCAGTCGCTTAAAGGCCGTTCGAAGTTATGACGGTACCCCAAAGATAGATTTCAGACTGGGACCCAAAATTATGACCCTCATGAGGCCTCTGCGATCACATGACCCAGATTCAGCCATTCCGGAAGCAGTGGCCATTTTGGGTCACATGACTGCCCTTTGGAACCAGGAAATCATCCGGGTTTACGATGCTGGATTTCCAAGGCCCATGTGATCACATGCAGGTTTTTCCCCAGGTCACGTGATCGCGCGACTTCCTGTACTGGCATGCCTTTTATTCCTTCGTTGCTGTGGAGGACCAGCAAAGGGAAACTTGTGTGTGCTTATTGTACAAGAAAGGTAAGTACTTTTTCCATACAGCACTGTATTGACTTATTATTGTATTGACTTTGGTGGAAAACATATGACTATCACACTCCCCCCCACAGTACTGCAAAGTAACTCCTGATTCACTTAATGACCGAAGGAAACCACAAGCCCTGATCGTGAGTCACTTAACAACTGTGATAAAAAAGGTCATAAAAATTAATCTGGACTCACTTAACAACCGTTACAACTTACAACCAGAAATCTGGGCTCAATTGTGGTTGTTAAGTTAGGAGTACCTGTAATGCCTTGAACAAAAGCATTACTATGATTACCAAGTCTGCACACAAAAGCAATGACATTATTTCCTCAATCGCTGCATAACTAAATCAACATATGTTGCATAATGATTCAATCCTACATTAATTAATTTTGTTGTTGGTGATCTGAAGTAAAAGCTATAATACACAATTGATCCAAATGTGCATGTAATCTGCAATAATTGTTCAGATCCATAGTTCTGCCGGTGCTTTCTGCTCAATTCCATGTCACACCCCAATGATTTGGATCCAGATTTCAAAAGTCTCCTATCTACTTCTGCAGACAAGGGTTATAAAATAGGCGCTTGTGATCTGATCAATTAAAGGTTCCCCCCGCACATTTGTGCAGTCGTGTCCGACTCTAGGGGCCGGTGCTCATCTCCGTTTGTTAGCCCAAGAGCCAGCATTGTCCGAAGACACTTCCAAAGGTCCAAAACACTTCCCTCCTGTTCCAATTACATACAGGTATCACTGATGGGATTTCAAAAGTAACAGTAGGTGTAAACCAGTGTGATTTCAATGCAATTGCTGTGGATGCTTTGCTTTGGAATGGCTGCTTTTGATTATGGTTCGCTTTTATTACTGACTCTCTTATGCTTTATCATGCTGCAAAACAGAGATCTAGGTTGCAGTATCATGGATGACCACTATTTTATTATTTTATTTTATTTTATTTTATTTTATTTTATTTTTTATTTTTTTAATTTAATTTTATTAATTTTTTTTATTTTATTATTTTATTTTATTTTATTTTATTTTATTTATTTTATTTATTTTATTTTATTTTTTTATTTTATTTTATTATTTTTTTATTTTGTTTTATTTTATTTTATTTTATTTTGTTTTATTTTATTATTTTATTTTATATTATTTTATATTATTTTATATTTTATTTTATTTTATTATTTTATTTTATTTTATTTTATTTTATTATTTATTTTATTTTATTATTTATTTTATTTTATTTTATTTTATTTTATTTTATTATTATTTTATTTTATTTATTTTATTTTATTATTCTATTCTTTTATTTTATTTTATTTTATTTTATTTTATTTTATTTTATTTTATTTTATTTTATTTTATTTTATTTTATTATTTACTTGGTTTATAGACCACTCCATGTCATGCTCTACATAGCTGGCAAGACCAAGAAATACACAGGTTTCAGTAAGATATATTTAATGCAAGCTTGCAGTAATTACAGGATCTTGGAAACTTGGAAACCTCATTTACAGTGAGTTAATTAAGGGTGGAATCTCTTTTGATTTCAACTGCTTTTTGCCAGGTTTCTCCCCACCCGGGCTGAGTTGCCATTTATGGGATAATGTTCTAACTGACTTCCCTCTCATCCTATCCCAGCCATCTCACAATTGCTCACACTCCAGTTGTGAAGGCCTCTGAGCAGCATACATCCCAACCTCCATAAACTGGGTCTAAAATAATGAAATAAAAAAGCAAATTAATAATATTGCACAATCTACATATACTGTAGCATCAGGAACTTTCATCAGCCTCACCAAAAATTTAAAAAAAACTCCCAATATCAGACGGAACATGTTTTAATGGTCTTCCTAAAAAACAGGATGGAAGGGGCATACATCGGGAATGCTGTTCCACAGAAGAGAGGCAGTGATTGAGAAGCATGCTTCCAAGTCCCTGGAGATGGTATTCCCTGAGTAAAGGAACCTGGAGGAAGCCCCCTCTACCAGATTTTGTTGGAGGGGTACCTACTATTGAAAGTAGGCCATCCTACAGATATCCAAGTCTGAAAGGCTTAAACATATCAACCAGCACCTTGATTTGCATCCAAAAGCCAACTGGCAACCAGTGTAGCCTGGCAGACATGGTAGACTTACACTATGCCAGTTTATTGTTCTTGACTGTTGATCACTGACTTTCACTTCATAGCTACTTATGGCCCAACATGATAAATTCCTGCAGTGAATCAGAAAGCAATTTCTTTGTCATATTAATGCAACTGGGGCATAACCACTTTTCCCGTCTTCCTTCCCAGCTCCACCATTTCTTTTCTTTTCACTGTACTATGTATTCTTTTGAGCAAATTAGTTTCATGGCTTTTATTTCTTCACTTCTCTGGGAATTCTGCCTTCCATCTCTCTATACTTCTCTGACCACCCTTCAGGAGCAGTTTGCCGTAATCTGAAGGTATTCATCCTTTCAAGTCAAACTCAGAAAACCACCTTCACTCCCTGCTTCTTCTTCCCAAACCACAGAGCTGCTTTGACAGAATGTCGATGGGTTACAGATTACTTTCCAAGTTCAGTTGACATGTAAAATCTTTGACTCAAGTTCCAAACAGACAACAATTTGCTCTCCAGCCATTTTCTATTTAATTTACAGCAAATGGCTTTTAATACATTCTCTATCAAAGGCAATGATCTTTAAATCGGCTATTTCATCAAAACACCGTTCATAAGACAATACCATCCTCTTTTTTTTCAAGATGAAGAAAGTAGGTTTTATTTTCTAATCCAGTAATTATGTTACAATCATCCCAATTAATGGTCTGAATGATAGAATTTATAATATATTTCACAGAATCTTAAAACCATTAGTATTCCACTGACATATCAATGTCCCCCAAATGCTCAGTTTTGGAAATTATTCAGGATTAATCCATGGGGATGCAGAAGGTATGCGTGAGTGCTCAAATGCAGGAACCTCCCTTAAAAATCAAGGAGAAAAGAGTAGGACAAAGTTGAAATTCCAATCAGTATAAAATTCATGTGAGAACTTGGGAATATCAAGGAAAGATTATATTACCCCTCCCTGGTTTTTATTCTGAAAGAAGACAGGAAAAAGAAGGGAGACATGGCAGTAGTATATAAAATATTAATGGCATGGAAAAAAACAAGAGCCGCCACACAAATGCCTCTCATATTATGCAGTATATTTCTTTTTCAGAGCAACAGACACATTTGCCTATGTATCAAAATAGATTTATTCATTGCAGTAAATTTGTTGCTTCCTAATTATCCTATTTTCTCTTCGATTGGTATCCTATTTTAACTAGGTTACATCAAAACCCTACCTAAAAAAAACAAAATAAATTTTTAAATTTTAAATTTTAAATTTTCTAAGCATCTGCAGGATAAAATCGCTCAGATTCGTTCTAAGTTAGACTTCAAGCGTGAAGTCTGGGGAGATGCCCAGGGAACGTCATTGCCCGGTTATCTGGGAACGGTTTGATCCTGTTGGACCTAAGGAAGTGGACAGGATCCTCCAGAGTGTGAAGGCCACCACATGCCATCTAGACCCTTGCCCTTCCTGGCTGGTTCAAGCAGCCAGGGAGGTGACTTGTGGTTGGGTCCAGGCGATGGTTAATATATCTCTTGGGCAGGGGGTGTTTCCAGATGCTTTTAAGGAGGCGCTGGTGCACCCCCTGCTCAAGAAACCATTGCTGGACCCTACTGTATTGGGCAATTTTCGTCCTGTCTCCCACCTCCCCTTTTTGGGGAAGGTGGTTGAGAAAGTGGTGGCCTTGCAACTCCAGAGGATTCTGGATGAAACGGATTATCTGGACCCCTTTCAGTCAGGTTTCAGGCCGGGATATGGGGTGGAAACTGCATTGGTCGCGCTTATGGATGATCTCTGGCGGGAGTGGGATGGAGGAAGTGCATCCATCCTGACTCTCCTTGATCTCTCAGCGCCTTTCGATACCATCGACCATGGTATCCTTTTGGGACGGCTCAAGGAGTTGGGGGTGGCCAGCGTAGTTTTGCGCTGGTTCACCTCCTTCCTCGGGGGCCGGTCCCAATCGATGGTAATAGGAGATGAAAGATCTGACTCTCGCCCCGCCGTCTGTGGGGTGCCACAGGATTTGGTTCTTTCACCTCTCCGATTTAATATCTACATGAAACCGCTGGGTGAGATCATCCGTCACCATGGGATGAGATATCATCAATATGCTGATGATACCCAACTGTACATCTCCATCCCAGGTGAGGTAAGTGATGCAGTGACCGCCCTTTCTCAGTGCCTGGAGGCTGTGGGGGTCTGGATGGGGAACAACAGGCTTCAGCTGAACCCTGGTAAGACGGAGTGGCTGTGGATTGATGGTTCTTCTGGATCTGGGAAATTATCATCTTTGGTTCTGAATGGGGTTGCACTACCCCATTCGGAATCAGTGCGGAATCTGGGGGTCCTCCTGGACTCACGACTCCTGCTTGAAGAGCAGGTGGCAGTCGTGGCCGCAAGGGCCTTTGCACAACTTCGTGTTGTGCGCCAGTTACGCCCCTTCCTAGATCAGGAGTCCCTCCGTACAGTCACTCATACCCTGGTCATCTCCCACATAGATTACTGCAATGCGCTCTACATGGGGCTACCCTTGAAGAGTATCCGGAAGCTTCAACTGGTCCAAAATGCGGCTGCGTGCCCAGTTATTGGTGCCCCTAGATCGGCCCATGTGACACCTCTGCTACGCCAGCTGCACTGGGTGCCGGTGTGCTTCCGGGTGCAATTCAAGGTGTTGGTTATGACCTTTAAAGCCCTACATGGCATGGGAGCAGGCTACTTGAGGGACCATCTCATCCCCATAACTTCAAACCGTCCCACTCGATCACGTAGAGAGGGCATGCTTCGGACCCCGTCGTCAAGGGAGTGTCGTTTGGCGGGGTCCAGAAGGCGAGCCTTTTCCGTGGTGGCACCCACTCTTTGGAACATTCTGCCCCCGGAGGTGAGGCAGGCCCCATCGCTCCTGTCCTTCCGGAAGAATTTAAAGACCTGGCTTTGTATTGTGAACCGCCCAGAGTCCCCCTTGGGGGAGATGGTGCGGTAATAAAAGTTGACAAATAAATAATAAATAAATAAATAAATAAATAAATAAATACATACATACATACATACATACATACATACCTCAGTTGCTATCCCCCAGTTAAACATTTTCCTTTCCAAAACCTCTGTGAAAGAGAACTGTTCTACCATTTTCCGAAAGAATAGGGGGTGGGGGCTAATATGACCAGGGACAAGCTGTTCCACAGTGAGGGGGTTGCCACGGAGGAGGTCATCTTCCAAGTCCCAGCCCTCTTGATCTTTTGTGCAGTGGGTACCTGCAGCATCTTCTCCCTGCTAGACCAGGTAGGATGGGCAGGTTGTTCCTAGAGACGATGGTCCTGAAGGTAATTGTATGTAACTTAAGCCTTCCATAGATGGGTATTCAGGTTTCCCTTAACTTCTCTTGCCTTTAAGATACAGAAGTAAAGATACCCTTGGGTCAGTTAGTTTTTTCCAAACAATTTTCTTGACAGAGTTATGGAAGTAGTTTGCCATTGCCTTCTTCTTGGATGTTTTGTTCTGTTTTACTCCCTAATCTAGCCATTCCTCAAGCTTGCTCTAAGCAATGTCTGCAGGTGGGGTGGGGGGCAAAAGGGGGTACAGGTAGTCTTCGCTTAACAATCATTCATTTAGTGACGGTTCAGACTTACAACGGTGCTAAAAATGACTTAGGGCCGGTCCTCACACTTACAACCGTTGCAGCGTCCCTGCGGTCATGTGATCATGATTTGGGCACTTGGCAACTGGTTTGCATTTATGACTGTCACAGCATCCCACGGTCACGTGATCACCATTTTCAACTTTTCCAGCCGGCTTCTGGCAAGCAAAACCAATGGGGAACCATGTGATTCGCTAAACAACCACATGGTTTGCTTAATGACTGCTGCAAAACAGGTAATAAAATTGGGTCGGATTTGCTTAATGACTGCTTTGCTTAGCAACTGAAATTCCAGTCCCAATTGTGGTCATTAAGCGAGGACTACCTGTAGAATGACAAATGCAGCGCTGCAGTATTGCAACATAATACCCATCCCATTTGTAAGTGCATCATGATTTTGCACACGTATGAAAGAGATTAAGCTTGACAATGCTTTTGTCAGTCTGGCAAAAAGCAGCGAACTCTGCCAACAACACTGCTGGTATTCAAAGCTCTTTCAGAGAGACAGATATCAGCCCTTGGAGGCAGACCAGGTCAGGAAAGAGGCAAATAAATACTAGAGGTCTACTGCATTGATTTAGGTTATAATAACAGAATCATGAAATCCTGATCGCATTTCTCCTTTCCTCCCTCTTAAACCAAAGAGAGTCAAGCAAGGGAATCTTGAGTTTGTTTCTCACCCCTTCCTGTTTTTCAGAGCTAAGTTAATATTTTCCTAACTGGCACCACATATTTTCTTCAAGGTCATTTCGTATTCAGATGAGGATCACAATTTAGTTGTTGAACAAACGGCCTCATTTGCAGAATCTCAATATTCCCTAAACCTGGTTTCGAAACAGAACCCAGACTATTAGTTAATGTGATCTGGCTTAATGTAAGGCAGTTTCCTATAAAGAAACAGGTCACAAAAGAAAGATAAATCTTTCCTCAGAAATAGAAAGCTCATTTTAGAAACACTCTCACTGACAAGTGAGTGAACCCCCCCCCCTCAGTATTCATAATCCTTATTTGTAACTTAAATTATAATTTCATTTTTCATGTAACAGAATTGAAAACTAAGCTACAGTATTCTGGAAGCTTGAACCAATTGCACATGGAAGTCATTGATTTAGGAATAAAATACCCCAGCAAGCCTTCAAATAACTTTAAACAAAAACAATTTCCTGTTGCTGGTGCTGCTATTAACATTATACTTTTTAAAAAATTTGTCCAATTTATTCTCCTATCTATTTATTTGGTCTGATAACTCAGGAGGAGGAGGACTTTTTAAAAATCTCAGAAGGAAGAGGCCTAATATTGTAGTTTTTCTGGTCAATGTTCAATAGCCAATCATTCTTACAGGCTAATAATTCGAAACACCTGGCTGAAAGTTGAGCTAGTTGCCTTTCCCCCCATAATTTATGAATTAAGAAACTGGTATTATTAGTGTAAGGGAAGGTAGGGTTAAAAAAAACTTTGTACATGTTTTGTTCACTTTTGGGGCTGACAGATGAATTATCCTGTTTAATTCCTACCAGCTGAGCTTGCAAAGGAATTGCCAAAACTATATTCATCACTCATTCCCAGTAATCGTAACATCCACAGTATAAATAATATTATCTTCCTTCTAGAAAGTTTATAGACCCTAAGAATTCAATATCATGCAAACTTAAAATGTATAGGAAGACACTATCTTGGCACAAATGAAACAGAAATATTAAAGCTCTTTCTTAATCTAAATGTAAAATAAAATGTAATCCATAATGTCTTCTTTCGGCATTTCTCAGAATATCAGCTAGTTCCACCAGCGCAACTTCTTCCCTCTTTATGGACTGGTTTGATCTTCTTGCAGTCCAAGGCACTCTCAGAATTTTCCTCCAACACCACAGTTCAAAAGCATCTATCTTCCTTCGCTCAGCCTTCCTTATGGTCCAGCTCTCACAGCCATAGGTTACTACAGGGAATACATTGCTTTGACTATGCGGACCTTTGTTGTCAGTGTATTTAAAAACTTAGGGATTATTTTAATGACTTTCTCAGTCTATCTCAGCTAGAACAGAATTTTCTAACTAGAAAAGTAGGCGGGTGGAAATATATACAGTATGTTTGCTGCAGTGTTAAGCCCATTTACTCCACACCATTATACTGACATAGGATGCACCTATGACTTCAGTAAGTAGAATTCATTAGCTCAGGTCCACTCTGTACTAATCTATTTGTCTGTTTAGTATTTTCTACCCAGATACATTGCATGGCTCCATATAACATACACATATACAGTGAGTGCTGTATATTACCTATGTTGTATAAAATATTGTATTGTATTTTTGGTTTTATCTATAATTTATTAACTTTAATTATTTACCATGGATGATTCATTATTACTGCTGCTAGTTTATTGTGTGAACTATCAAGTATCTATGTGATATCAGAGGGTATATCTCACAGCCCAACTCACCTCACAGGGTTGTTGTTGTGGGGAAAATAGGAGGAGGAAGGAGTATTTGGTATGTTTGCCGCCTTGAGTTATTTATAAAAATAATAAAGGCGGGATAAAAAATAAATAAATAAAATAAGCAAATAAATTTACGGAGGATTAGTGTGGCCCACTAATGGTCTTTCAGTTCACTATGTTCTGTAGCAACAGCAGTCAACAAAAGAAAAGAAGGATTTCCAAAAATGTGCTTTTTAATTAGCAACCCTAAAATAAACAGTTTGTTTCTGCTTGGTATGTAGGTTTATGGTGATCTTATCTGGTTTACCTTTTCTTTTTCATAGAATCTAATAGAGTAAGTAACAGAGATCCCTGTTGCAACCCCTAATGTCCCAACAATTAAGATAAAGACCTAAGCAATTTCCTGCATAGAAACAGACATTAAATCCTGTTTTCAAAGACGCCATAAACCTTACGGATTTCAATGCATCAAAATTAGAGTAGCTGCTATACAGTAGTTAGAGTGAACATTACAGGGCTGAATATTTTGACCAGGAAAAAGGCAGCTTTTAAATGTAGAATTCAATGTTACATTTCATTTAGGGATTTAAAAAATTGCCTTGGTTATTTATAAAAATGCATGGATAGATGCATTTTTAAAATAAACGATCAATACTTTATGGCATTTTATGAAGAAATGGTGGTCATTTAATGTGTGGAATGTAACAAAATGGCCATCTTTACATTTAATGATAATTTTTTTAAAATCCAGATTAATAAACTAAAATGCTAGAGGACATAGCCTATTGGTTTCAAAACCACTTCTCCCTATGAGACAAGTAAGCAAATTAAAGCAACAAAAGTTGAGTATGATGTCTAAACTGAATTATATTTTACAGTATCGCATGAAAAGAAACCAGGTTCCTAAGCCAATAATGAACACTCGTGCAAATCTAGTTTACTAACTTGACTCGTTTAGTCATTATAAGCCAGAACATCCCCACAAATGTAATCAAAATTCTGGAACAGTGACTGATGGACTCAGAATGCATGTATGTACAACCAGACCCTACCAAGCATGCCTAATCAGTGTAAATACAGCTTCTGTTTCTACAACCAAGTGTGTGATTACATTGGAGGTTCCTTATACTGACTGCACAGACTGACACACTCTTTTCAAAGGTTTTTTGTGGACATACTGGATTAGAACCTGGTTATTTGTTGGGAATGGCACTGACTTCAAACCCAGAAAAGAAACAAATGAAAACTGACCACATGAATTGATTCTGCTATTGCCAGATGTTTACAAAGAACAGGAATTGGGTTTTCCATTAGCATCATGCACTTTCCCCGTCATACTTTGACAAAATACTGTAACAGTGAGGAACCTGTGACTCTCCTGATACTGCTGAACCCTAATTCCTAGCAGTTTGTATCCACATGTTCAATGGAGAAGACTGCTGGGATTTGTACATTAGTGATATTTGGAAAGCCTCAGGTTCCCTGCACCAGATTAGCGCTACCAGATGTAGGCTACAAAATTCCAGACAGTTACTAGTGGCAGCAAAGAGATACAGAATATTCTACTCTTTGCACCCGACTACCAGTCATTTAGATTTCTGCAATCCAAATCTGGACTCTACTCCATGAAGATACATGGAAAACAGAGTCTGAGCTAGCAAGGTCAGCGTTGTATGTTGACTCTAAAGTAGGCTTCCAAATTCAAGTGGTATTCAGTCTGTGTCACTGAATGTTAAGCCTCTAATTCAGGGCTTTCCAAAGTGCCGCCGCTGGCGACACACCGAGCGGCGGCGGCGGCGACACGCGCGCGCACGGCGGCGGCGCGGGGGGGGCGTGCGGCGGCGCGCGCGCACGGCGGCGGCGCGGGAGGGGCGTGCGGCGGCGTGGGGGGCGTGCGGCGGCGCGCGCGTGCATGGCGGCCGCCGTGCACGCGCGCGCCGCCGCTTCCGGGTGGTGTGGCGACACACCACGCTGTGCGTGGCGACACACTTTTGTGTCGCGACACACAGTTTGGAAAGCTCTGCTCTAATTCTTTTATAAATGACACCATTGCATTCCTAATGTTTGACTACACATGTGCCAATTAGCAAGAAAATATGAGGTATGTCCTGAAATTTGTATCTTAACAAATGAAGTTTCTGAACCATGCATGTTCCTACTCAGAAAGGGCCAATTCCATTGCTTGCACAGATAAATTATTCTCCTTAACGAGAAACACACCACCCTGGTTGAAAAACAAGAGCAGAACTGATTGAAGGAAACAGTGTTGTTGTGTTTGGGCCTGTAACAAGATTGTATCACATCTCACTTTTGCTGTTGCCTTTCAAAAAATAAAAAAGGATCTTTCATTTTCTCATCAGCCGCCAAAATGTGTCACTATAAAAATGTGCTGTGTGCTATTTCCATACTTTATATCAGCACATAATCCTAAGGCTTGGCTGAAAAGTCCCTTCTTATTGAAGATAATAGCATTATTATTGGGTTTTAATAAGCACTTTCAATGAACGAACTTATCTGCTATTAGCCTTCTCCAATCCATATCATTCTAAAGTAGTGTACTTTTCTTTGATCATTAAAAAGCAATACACACAACATAACTCAGAGGAAGGTCAAGCTTTGTCTGCTTTCTTAATTTATTTTTCACTCATAATGAAAATAAACAGTGCATTATGTTGATCCTATTGCTCAATTAAATACAGGCTCAAGTGACTTGTCTTCAAAGTACCCTATGTAAAGAGGATGCATGGAACACAAAGGAGCTATTTCATGATTTTAAAAGGTCCTGTTTCTGATAAATTTTTATTTTCTTATGGGAACAAATAACAGATTGCCAGAAATCAAAACAATATATTCCACTTCTTATCCATTACAGTGGAAGAAAGTACATTTTATATAATACAGTATAAAAAGTTGCTCTACATCAGCTGAAGACTATCTGAAGAGACCTTGGTATAACTTCGCAATGAACACATTTATCAACAATTACACTTGTTAAGTACAAAACTTTAACGGTGAAAGAGACCTCCAATGATATATAAACAGTAACATTAAAAAAAAAGTGTCTTGAGAACTGCAGTTTAATGCATTTCTTGGTTTAACAAGGAGATCAAGGAGATGAAGTGGCAGAGCAGGTTCTTAGAGTAATGGTGGAGAAGACAAAAGTGACTATGTGCCAATGTACTTCTCTGTTCTCATTGCGTCTGCAGATTTTCATCCAGCAGCTCTGTCAAGGCTACCTGCACCTTTCTGGAGAATCAGGGGAAATGAAGTAGAGAAGAACAACAAAGATAGTAATGGAGTTGGAGACTAAATCCTATGAAGAGTGGTTAAAGCAGCCTTTCTCAACCTTTTGACCCTGGAGGAACCCATGAAATATTTTTCAGGCCTCAGGGAACCCCTGCACATTCAGGCTCAAATATAGGCCACAAGTTACAAAATTATTCTATTCGTTTCATGTGTAGGCCTGTATATATGCATTAACAGTGTTCTTAAACTAAAAATAAAGAATGAAACTTACCTCTTTAATGTGAAGCTGCCCGAATTTGAAATAATTTTTTAATAAAATGTGATCTCCCAGGGAACCCCTAGTGACCTCTTGCAGAACCCTAGAGTTCCATGGAACCCTGGTTGAGAAACCCTGGGTTAAAGGAACTTGGTATGTTTAGCCTAAAGAAGAGAAAGCTAAGGGAGATATGATGGCAGTCTTCCAATATATGAAGAGATGTCACAGGGCAGGGGGTGTGGATTTATTCTACACAGCACCCGGGGTAAGACAAGAAACAGTGAATGGATGCTTTACAGTGAGAGATCCAAACTTGAAGTAAGGAGGAATTTCCAGGCTGTGAGAGCTATTAAGGAATGGAACAGCCTGCCTCCGGAAATTGTAGGTGCTCCATCGCTGGAGGTTTTCAAAAAAAGATTGGACGGCCATTTGTCTGAGATGGTCTGAGGATTCCTGCACTGGGGTTGGACTAGATGTCCTCCAAGATCCCTTCCAACCCTACAATTCTTTGATCTTCCTGCCAGCCATTGCAAGATTCTTGCAAGATAAAATCGTTCACATTTGCTCTAGGTTGGATACCACTTGGATAGTCTAGCAAGATGACTGGGGTGATATTCTGAGAAGTCATCTGGGATTTGCTTGAGCTTGCAGAGTCTGAGGAACCGGTTAGGATTCTCTGTAGCAAGAGCTCTCCCACCTGTGGATAGGGTCCATGCCCTGCCTGGCTCTTTTCAGCAACCAGAAGTGGGTATTAGCAGCTAGATTTAGAAGGTGATCAATGACTCTTTGGTAGACGTGGTGGTACCATTCACCTGCAAGAGATCATCTCTCTACCGACTTCCAGGGGAGGTATGGCAAACTGAATATGTCTCCGCAAAAGTGTCCTGTTCCGACTAAGACTCGACATAGGAAGCGATGAATAACAATCCTTTTATTAAACAGTAAAATATACAATAAATCATGCTGGCTGATCGTTCACTCACACGTAGCCATATCAGTGTGCAGCGACGGGCATGGCATGGGAAGGTGGCCACGTGGCACCAAGGCGAGGTCCGGAGTGGAATCCGGTGCGGCAGCAAGGCGTGGTGCGGAGATGCCATCCTGCGCGGTAGCAAGGGAAGGCTTGGAATCAGGAACCAGCGCAGCAACACGGCGAGGCGCAGAGAAGCAGTCCTGCGCAGCAGCAAGGCAAGGCTTGGAAGCAAGATCCAACACAGCAACGGGACGAGACGCGGAGAAACAGTCCTACGCGGCAGCAAGGTAAGGCTTGGACCCTTTTAAAGGACACGAAGTTCGCAAGACTCACTTTCTAATCACTTTCCGAAATTGCCTATTAACTATCTTAAAGCTATTAGAGACCTTCAGAACGAAAAGTTTGAAAAGTCATCGGGTGAGTTTATCTTCAACTCTGAACAAAAGAAAAATTAATTATAAGCTTACGAACTTAAATAATTTGAAATAAACAGCAAAAAGCTAAATAGGATTTTGATGTAAGAGAGTTATAAATAGATTAAGGGTCCAGATAAATTTGGAATGTTGACTTTTACTATAAGATTTTGGAATTGACTATAAAAAATAAATAGCTTCTTGGGGGAAACAGATTTATTTTGGCTATCCTGGCTATTGTAAGTCATAATAAAGATAAGTTGGACAACGCTGGCTCTTCGGCTAACAAACGGAGATGAGCACCGGCCCCTAGAGTCAGACACGACTGCACAAATGTGCGGGGGGAGCCTTTACTTTATGATTTTAGAAACTGGACACTAGAGGGGACTAAAGATTCCAAGCAGAAGGAAAAAAAATACAAGCCTGCTCTTGATGTCGGTTAATACTGGGACTTACAAAATGACATAAAATGTTGTAACATTGGAAACATTAAAGGAGATCTTTGAAGAATGGAACCAGAAATTAGTAACCACAATATCAACACTGTCAGTAATGATGTATAGACTATGTCCAAAAGATGTTAATGAAGGAATGACTGATGTGGAACAAATTTTATCTGACAAGATAGAGAAAATATCAAAAGTGGAATTACAAATGACAGGCCAAGAGAATGTTTTGGAAAAGGACACTACTGGATATACAAAAGAAACTGGTTGAATTTTCAGAAATTAAAAGAGAAATACAAATGATAAACCAAGAGAATGACCTGGAAAATATTTTCTTATTGGATCTATAAAAGAGGCTTGTTAAAGCCCTGAAGAAATCTGTGTGATGGGATAAAAAATAATTGAAGAGAAATCAAATCCTACAACAACATTTGATTGAAGATTAAGACTGTTAGAAGTAAAAGGAAGGTATAAAAAGTTGATTTATTTGACCAAAGTTAAAATAAGACAATTTTTGCAAAGTCCTGGCAACCCTTTATGGACTTTTTGCTGACACCAGGATTGAAAAGTTGATGTTTTACGGATTTCCTTATAGATAAGGGATGGGATATGGGATGAAGTGTTTGTAACCTTATAGGGGGTGAAGAGTTACTAAATTTGTCTATACTTGTGATGAAGGTTGGAAGTCACTTCTTTATATATTCTTTTCTTTTTCTTTATTATATTCTTTCCTTTCTTTTTCTTTTTTCCTGCACTTTTTATTCTTTTTTTCTATTCTCTTTAAGTTTAGTTTGTATTAGTTTTTACTGTTATAATCAAAATTCTTAATAAAAATATATTTTTTTAAAAAAGGAGATAATTTCTCTACCCAGTCGTATTAGACAACATTCCCTTTCTAGGGAAGAACTGGAGAAGGTAGTTGGACATCAGCTGCAGAGGGTCCTAGATATCTGAAGTAAATTATCTGAATCCCTTCCAGTCACAGTTCAAACCTGGACATAGGGCTGAGACTGGATTAGTTGTTATGTGGATGACCTAAATCAGGACCTGGATGAAGGAAGTGTCCCCTCCTGGTCCTATTAGACCTCTCAGCAGCATTCAGTACCAAAGGACATCATTTTATGGTGGTTCTGCTCCTTCCTTGGTGGGAGTTTCTGGTCAGTAGTTATTGACAATGACCATTCAAGCCCATGAATGCATAGGAGTACCTTTGAAGACTATCCAGAAATTGCAGTTGGTTCAGAGTGGGCAACCCAGCTGTTGGTGGGTGAAAGCCACTTTAGCAGCCCAATGCCTATGCTGTGATCCCTGCATTGGCTGCAGATAGGTTTCTGAATCCAATTCAAAGTGCTGGTGTTAACCTATAAGGTCCTACATGGCTCAGCTTCCTATTACTTCAGGACCATCTCCTGTGATTAGAATCTTCCCATTCTGGAGAACATCCTGGGAGGGAATGCTTATGCCCCACCCATGATAGGTAGAGGATGTGGCAAGAACCCTTCTCAAATGTGACCCTGACACTGTGGTATTGCTTATCCTCTGAAGTATACTTGTTTTTCATAGAGCTGTAAAACACTTTGTTCAGATTTGCATTTGGGCATTAGTGATGGTGTTGGGCTGTCACTGTATCAGGTTGCATACTGGAATCCTCAAGCCAATAGTAGTAGTTGTTGTAGCACAGCAGTTATTGATGGTGATGATGGACATGATGATAAAATTATTTTTATGCACTCACCCATAGCAAAGACTCATCTTGCAGATGAGCATTGATTAAAAATTAATTTTCTATGTGCTTAGGACTTGTTTACATGCTACTTTATTTACTTAAGAACCAGAGAACTTAAATGTGCACCATGAAGTAGACACTTCCTCCAGAAAAAGGTGCTGCCAGCTATGATTCAACAGATGTTTTAGTGCTCTTATAAAAATAAAAGCATAATTCAACCACAAAAAATAAAAACTAACCCAAGCCCGATTATACACATTTCACATGTATATATACCCACCACACCTAAAATAATTATAAATCCAATCAAGATGTTTTCAAGAGTTATCTCTTCCTCACATAATTTCAAGTATCTTTGCTTACCATTTCAGTGTCAAGGAAACACAAGAACATGAAAGTCAACTCCTAGTAGTTGAAAGTTAAATTTAAATCTCATTGTGGAGTCCTTGGTGCTCTCTGAGCTAGGGAATTCCTGGAAGCTTGGCATTCAGACAAATCAGACACATAGAGATAAGCCACCTTTACCACACCATTCAAATAAAAAAAAAACTAGGAAGGAAACAAAAAGACTACAACACATCCTCTCCAGCAACCAACACCCAGACAAGCAATCAAGCAGAAAACAATACCCTAATCAAGGAACTACCAAGGAGAAAACCACATCCCCACCAACACTGGCAGGGCAAGCTACTGTATGTAAACAGCCCCACACTCACTAGCAGTGATGATGTCACCTAGTCGGGTAATGAAACGTCTGCAAGCAAACCAAGCTCAGAGAGCACCAAGGACTCCACAGTTCAACCCTGAGCTACATATGTTATCTTCTATTAAATCTCATTATTTAGTTGTTGCTACTAAGAGTACACAATGTCTATTACAGTTGTTATCTCGAGCTGCAGCAATTATTTCAAGAAGTAATAGTCTTAAAAAGGACAAGCTTATTTCAAAAGGATAGCTCCCAATACCAATTTGTTTGATTTTAAGGTGCTTTATTGTTATACAAATTACAGCACCATATGTATGCTAGGTTAACAATACATTTTTTTTCTCATTGGTTGTAATAGTAGTTGAAAAGTCTCCTTTGAGTTGAGGTGACTTCCTGAACACTTCCATGCAGTCTTCTTAGCCATGGTATGGAAGTGGCTTGTCACTGCCTTCTTCTGGATTTTTTTTCAAACTCCTAGTCTATCCTACATGCCTGGGATTCCCTTGTAGTCTCCTTTCCAAATACTAATCAGGCCTAATCCAATTTAGTTTTTAATCCCAGAGAAGGTCAGCCATGTGATGGCTTAGTTATTTATTTAAACAATTTATACAGCCATTTCATCTCACAGCAATGAATTTGGGTGGTGCACAAAAGTTTAAAACCAAAGCATAATATATCAGATAGAACCATGATGATGATGGTGGTGGTGGTGGTGGTGGTGGTGGTGATGATGATGATGATGATGATGATATAGGATATGCCTGGGTCTAAAATAATCCAATTTTAATCCATTAAGAGCAAGCAAACAAATTCACCAACAGGGCTGGTTTAACCTCCTGGTCCAAGTGCAGGGAACATCCAGGTCTATAATGCCTCACGAAAGGCCAGAAGAGTCAGGGCCATCTGGATCATTGTGGGGATGTTGTTCCATAAGGCAGGCATTGTGACAGAAAAAGCACAATTTCTAGGTCCCACAAGATGAGATTTCCTAATGGAAGGAAACTGGAGTATGTCAATCCTGCCAGTTCTGATGAGGCAACCAGCAACTCCCAGAGGTAGACTGTCCTGCAAGTATCCTGGTCCCATGCCATGTAGGGCTTTATAGGTGACAACCAGCCCCTTGAATTGTACCCACAAGCCTACTGGGAGCCAGTACCACTTGCAGAGCAGAGGTGTCACATGGGCATATCCTGAAATCCCCAAAACTGCCTATGCCCCTGCATTCTGCATTGCAGCTTCTGAATGCTCTTCAAGGGCAGCCCCATGTTGAGTGCATTACAGTACTCTAGCTGGGAGGTGACTAAGGCATTAGTTATTGTGTGTAGGGCTTCCCAATCCAGATACTGGCACAACTGTGCAAAGGTCTTCCTAGCCACAGCTCCCACCTGTTCTTCAAGCTGGAGCCATGAGTCCAGAAGGACTCCCAAATTGTGCACCAACTGTTGCAAGAGAATGTTACCCCATTCAGAGATAATGATGGAAAGTCTCTGCATACAGGGAGCCTCAAAACCCACAGCCACTCAGTCTTACCAGGGTTGAGCTGGAGCCTGTTCTTCCCCATCCAGACCCCCACAGCTCTAAGCCTCGTTCCTTAGAGTTCTTGGGTGGCACATGGAAAACAGCTGGCTTTGCCAGGTAGCCAATAAAAGGAATAAGTTAGGAAGCATAGGGCTCACTCTGCTATAGCCTCATTTAGTTTTCATGTGTCATTAATTTATTTTTATTATAAAGTTATAGGAGCCCCTAAAGCTGGAAATGCTCAGGCCCCTTAGGATTTCTGAAAGCCATGCCCCAATGGTTGAGAGGCACGCAGCTCAATAAACGCTGTCATTTCAAGGGACCCACTTACCCCAATAAGTATAAAAACAAACACATATGAGCACAGGCTCCAGAAATACAATGGAACTTATTTTGAAATAGACCCATATAGGTTTGTTGTAGAACTGCAAGCATTCTTTCATGGAAAAGAGTCTCACTGAACTTAGTGCTTATTTCTAAGTAAATCTGCAGAAAATCAAGCTAAACAATTTGCCCACTGCCATTCAAAGAATCAGACCACTGGTTTGGCAGTTTACAATGGGGGGGGAAGAGTTTATATTGGCTCTTGACTCAAGTTCAAATCAAAGCCTAGCCAAGGATTTTGCTGGGTGGCCTTGGAAAAGTCACACTATGTTGTCCTCAGCTTTTAATTTGTTAACTGTTGAATGAATTACCATACCAGCTTACTGTGGATGAATAGGATGTGGCCATGCTACCACCCACTTTAAAATTTATGGATATTATGGGAAATCTTTTGTTTACATGGTACATCACAATATCATATTGTACGATATGCCAAAATAAGACAATACCGCACAGATACTGGTAGATGTAATCATCCAGTAATTTCCTTCCATATGCTTTGTTTTGGCTGCAATCCACAAACCACTCGAGTCAATGGAATGGCTTAGCCCCAGTGAAATGGAGATAACTGAAACCCAAATATGAAAGATTGAGATGGTTTCTAAATTACACTTTATGGGGCACCATTGTTCAAATCATCTTGCATAGAGAGATGGAGTTTCCTATCAAGCCTTTTTAGACAATGTAATCCTATGCACGTGCCTTATTTAGATTTTTGTGAGAGAGTTATAGTTGGTAGGATTAACAAGCACTTGAGGAAGCTGCTCACAGAGATGAACATTCCTCCTCAAATGCCCACAAAGAAGATTAGAGAGAAAAAGCAATGGTAGTTAGGGATGTAAAATAATTCTGCCCCAAACTCCACTGGAAGTAAATGTAGGCAGATCCATGGCAATATGAATGATAACATGAATAATATGAATGATAATATGATAATATGAATGATAATGATGAAGTCCAGCTAACCTTCAGTCCCCCCCCTCCCGTCTTTAAAAATTGGAAGAGCACAGGAGGGTTTGACTTAATTTACTGATAATTCAAAGTGGCCACAGAGGTCTTGCAGATTTCTTTAACATTTAAAATGTTCCATATGCTCACAGCAATGTCAGACTCTTTGAAGAAAGGCTGGAGTCAGATTGTATGGACATTCCAAGAAGTGCTGCCTAGCATTAGAAGAATATCATGAGTTTGTTTGGGATTGTATAGACACAAGCCAAATGATGGGTAAGAGTGTTCACCCTCCTAGGGGTTCAGTTATTAGTCAACAGTTACAAAAGTTGTACTTTAGTTCATTAACAAAAAGTCCTAAACCGTAACATTTCCCACTCTATGTCTACCATATCCCATTTCCTAGTGTGTTTCCTAGTTTCCTAGCCTTTCTCAACTTTTTGACCCTGGAGGAACCCTTGAAATATTTTTCAGGCCTCGGGGAACCCTTGCACGTTCAGGCTCAACTATAGGCCAGAAGTTAGTTACAAATGTATTATATTCATTTCATGGGTAGGCCTGTATAGATGCATTCACAGTGTTCTTAAACTAAAAATAAAGAATGAAACTTACCTCTTTAATGTGAAGTTGCTCAAATTTGAAGTATTTTTTTTAAATAAATCATGATCTCCCACGGAACCCCTAGTGACCACTCACAGAACCATGGGGTGCCATGAAACCCTGGTTGAGAAACCCTGGTCCAAACTATTTCCTGTTCACTTAACTGACATATTTACAGAGTATTTCAGTACTTCTTTTTTAGCTTTGTGTACTGAGTCTTGTATGCTACTTTCACAGCTCACTGTTTGAGACATCAAAGAGCACCCTATAGATCAAGATATTATATGGTCTCTTAACTTTCACTTTCAATCCCTCTTTCCCCAAGTCTTTTCTCCTCCAGCTGTCTGCCACTGCTCTGCTTCACTCTCTGCAGATCCCTTTTCTGGCTATTGGACTGCTACTTCTTTACTTGTTACTTTCTTTGTTGCGAAACATCCTTCCAGCCACTTGCAGCTGCCTCTGCTTATCTTCTCTGTTCCCTGACATTCCTGGAAGTCTTCCTTCCACAGAAAATTGTGGCCTCCACCAGACACGTGGTCCTCAGCAACTACAACAACAACTTCCACCTCCGCTTGTTTCTGTCAAACTTGTTTATCATTTAGCCAACTGGTAAGAAGGCAGAGAAAGTAGAGAGATTTCTGTTGTGTCTAGAACAACTGTGAATCTACCTGTCAGGGATGGACTTGCATCTACCAGAAGTTCTGTGTCAGCACCCAACCAAAAGAAACAGGCGTGGTGGGAAGAAAAGGGTTCTCTTTCCTAACCTTTCACAGCCAGTTTGTGTTGTCCAAGAGAAATTAATAGGTTAGTATAGTTTGGCACCCCTTCATAGATCACTGCCTTGTCGTGGCGAAGGGGCTTGCGTAACTCAATGAAGTCAGGTCAAGAAGAACAGGTCATGATGGAGAGTTCTGACAAAACATGGTCCAAAACTGGAGGAGGGAATGGCAAACCACTCCAGTATCCTTGCCAAGAAAACCCATGGACAGTATCAAAAGGCTAAAAGATATGACGCCGGAAGATGAGCCCCTCAGGTCGGAAGGTGTCCAAAATGCTACTGGGGAAGAGCGGAGGGCAATTCCGAGTAGCTCCAGAAAGTGTGAAACGGCTGGGCCAAAGCCGAAAGGACGCTCAGTTGTGGATGTGTCTGAAAGTGGAAGGAAAGTCCGATGCTGTAAAGAACAATATTGCATAGGAACCTGGAATGTAAGAACTATGAATCAAGGTAAGCTGGATGTGGTCAAACATGAGATGACAAGATTGAACATCGACATATTGGGAATCAGCGAACTAAAATGGACAGGAATGGGCGAATTTAATTCAGGAGACCATTATATATACTACTGTGGGAAAGAATCCCTTAGAAGAAATGGAGTAGCTCTCATAGTCAATAAAAGAGTGGGAAAGGCAGTACTGGGGTACAACCTCAAAAACGACAGAATGCTTTCAGTTCGAATCCAAGGCAAACCATTCAACATCACAGTGATCCAAGTCTATGCCCCAACCACTGATGCCAAAGAAGCTGAAGTTGACCGGTTCTATGAAGACCTACAACACCTTCTAGAACTAACACCAAAAAAAGATGTCCTTTTCATCATAGGGGACTGGAATGCTAAGGTAGGAAGTCAAAAAATAACCGGAATAACAGGCAAGTTCGGCCTCGGAGTACAAAATGAAGCAGGGCAAAGGCTAATAGAGTTTTGTCAAGAGAACACGCTGGTCATAGCAAACACTCTTTTCCAACAACACAAGAGACGACTCTACACATGGACATCACCAGATGGTCAATACCGAAATCAGATTGATTATATACTTTACAGCCAAAGATGGAGAAGCTCTATACAATCAGCAAAAACAAGACCTGGAGCTGACTGTGGCTCAGATCATGAGCTTCTTATTGCAAAATTTAGGCTTAAATTGAAGAATGTAGAGAAAACCACTAGACCAACCACATATCTACTTCTGCTTCATTGACTACGCTAAAGCCTTTGATTGTGTGGATCACAACAAACTGTGGCAAATTCTTAAAGAGATGGGAGTACCAGACCACCTTACCTGTCTCCTGAGAAACCTGTATGTGGGTCAAGAAGCAACAGTTAGAACCGGACATGGAACAACCGACTGGGTCAAAATTGGGAAAGGAGTACGACAAGGCTGTATATTATCACCCTGCTTATTTAACTTATATGCAGAGTACATCATGAGAAATGCTGGGCTGGATGAATCACAAGCCGGAGTTAAGATTGCCGGGAAAAATATCAACAACCTCAGATATGCAGACGATACCACCCTAATGGCAGAAAGTGAAGAGGAACTAAAGAGCCTCTTGATGAGGGTGAAAGAGGAGAGTGCAAAAGCTGGCTTGAAACTCAACATTAAAAAAACCCAGATCATGGCATCTGGTCCCATCACTTCCTGGCAAATAGAAGGGGAAGAAATGGAAGCAGTGACAGATTTTATTTTCTTGGGCTCCAAGATCACCACAGACGGTGACTGCAGCCATGAAATTAAAAGACGCTTGCTCCTTGGAAGGAAAGCTATGGCAAACCTAGACAGCATATTAAAAAGCAGAGACATCACCTTGCCGACAAAGGTCCGTATAGTTAAAGCTATGGTTTTTCCAGTAGCAATGTATGGCTGTGAGAGTTGGACCATAAGGAAGGCTGAGCGCCGAAGAATTGATGCTTTCGAGCTGTGGTGCTGGAGAAGACTCTTGAGAGTCCCTTGGACTGCAAGGAGGTCAAACCAGTCAATCCTAAAGGAAATCAACCCTGACTGCTCATTGGAAGGACAGATACTGAAGCTGAAGCTCAAATACTTTGGCCACCTAATGAGAAGAGAGGACTCACTGGAAAAGACCATGATGCTGGGAAAGACTGAGGGCAAAAGGAGAAGGGGACGGCAGAGGATGAGATGGTTAGATAGCATCACCGATGTAATGAACATGAATTTGAGTAAACTCCGAGAGACAGTGGAGGACAGGAAGGCCTGGCGTGCTATGGTCCATGAGGTCACGAAGAGTTGGACACGACTGAACGACTGAACAACAGAATAGTTTGGCAAGCAAGACTAACAAGCCTTTGCAGAAATACTAAGAAGAGCAAATAAATGTCATTTTGTTTAACAACCTGGGTCAGATAAATGGTAGACATTGGCTGAGAAGGATATTCTGACATTATATAAAATAATAATCAAGAAAATTGAAATATTCTGGAAACAGAAGATAATGTTCAGAAGCAGAAGACAAGCCAGATGTTTGGTGAGGTGAAACTCAACCAGATTTTATTGGAACTTTAGTGATAGTAACACCCATGCAGCTGCCAAAACTCAACAGCAAAAATCAGAGGCATTAATTTTTCTTTTGTTTCATTTAAGGTGGAAATAAAGAAACACTGAAAAAAATTGGGTCTGTGGAGATCATTCAGAGAGGCACTTTTCTTCTCTGGATCCCCTCCACTGAGCTGTGAAGCAGCTGCAGACACTTGAAGGTTTGGCACAGCTGCTCCTGGTCTGCCTAAAGGTTTGCTGAACATCCTTGTGCATACCCAGAAGCCCTTGTTATCAAGACATCTCACTGAAGTACCTGCAGAACCTTAATAGGACAAACATCCAGTCTTTGAGTAGATCAGAGCTTTCCAAACTTTTCATGTTGGTGACACACTTTTTAGACATGCATCATTTCACAACACACTCTTACAGCAGGGCACAAGGCAGGCACTAGGACCTGCGCGGAATCACAGCAGGTTTGGAGGCAGCCAGGCACAAGGCAGGCACTAAGACCTGCGCGGAATCCTGGCAGGGCTTGGAGGCAGCCAGGCACAAGGCAGGCACTAGGACCTGCGCGGAATCACAGCAGGTTTGGAGGCAGCCAGGCACAAGGCAGGCACTAGGACCTGCATGGAATCACAGCAGGTTTGGAGGCAGCCAGGCACAAGGCAGGCACTAGGACCTGCGTGGAATCCTGGCAGGGCTCGGAGGCAGCAGGAGCTGCGACACACCCAGACACTGCAGCCGACACACTAACGTGTCCGACACACAGTTTGGAAAGCTCTGGAGTAGTTACCCAAAGTTTCCTGTGGAGGCTGGAAAAAATTAAGCGCAACCCCAAACTACAAAAAGCTGTCCACCTTGATATAAGATACTGTAAGCCACAATGAAGGGAAACAATGATGTGGAAGATTCTGCTGTGCATTATGATTAATATTTTTTGCATTAGTTCCAGGGGTAAAGAACTTTTTATTTTCCAGATGTTATTGAGCTATACTGAATAAGATGGCTGGGAACTGTAGTTCTGCAACATCTGGAGAGCCAGTGGTTCCATAGTCTTTTACCTGTGCATTTTTATAGGCAAAGTTTAAAATAATCTGTAGTAATCTCAGTCTATAGCCTAAATCTAACTTCTTAATTACAACAGTATATAGGAGATACTTAAATCGAGTGTTCTGTTTCACATCAATGCTAATCCCATTGGAGTAAAACTCTAAAAAGCAGAGGTCTGTTGCAATATTCATTAGCAGCTTCCTCCTTAGCGTTTTCGGTTTCTTTTTTTAAAAAAATAATCCTTTTCAGCAAAGCAATTCCATAATGAATTGCTCTTCATTTTTTTATTAATATGTTCTTTTTTTAGTGAAAAAGTACTCTTTCCCTATAAAAAAGAATTTTAGAAAATGAAGGAGAACCAACCATTAATCCACTCCATTAAGATCAAACTAACTTGGGTAGATGGGCAGTTATATAAATTTCTTAAATCAATAAATAAGGAGCAATTCCAGACTTAACTTTCAGAAGATAATTTTTACTCAAAATCATAATAGCTCTTAGAAGATTCCATCTAAATATTTACACTCTATACGGGTCTTGTAGCTGAATTTTACTACAGATTTCAGATCTGGACAAAAAAGACATACTGATATTGAAAACATTAGCATGAAATTATATCGGCTGTTCATGCAGAATTCTGGAAAGATCATCAGTTGCTCCCCCTATTGAAAACTTACTTTAATTAAAAAAAATAGGTAGGCAGTACAAAGCAAACTACCAGAATACTTCTTATTTCCAAGAATGCCTCTTGGCTCCAACTGGCCACAGGAATGGGTATCTGCAGCAGAATGCTTCCTTTGGAAAATGTGCACACCCAGAATAGGGAAAGGAAAGGGGCGGGGGGGGGGGGTAGGGGGCATCCTGCATTAGGGCAACTAGATTCAGGTAGCATAACTCTTTTGTAATTGGTTATTCCCCCATGGTAACCATTTTGCAAGACCACCTACTTTATATTCCAAATGGGTTCACCACAACAAAAGGACAAGGACACCTGTTCCATTCCGATCTATTTGATTGTATTAGTACAGTACTTCACAACACAATGTCCTTCAAATATATTGGACTCAATTCCCATTATCCCAGCCAGCATAATGGCTGACCTCCCAGCACATCAAGAGAGCACTGAGTTAAAGGAATCTGCATGAGAGGTTGTGAACCTGCTGGAGATAAAACAGTATGTAAATCTTACTTCATTGTTGATGATTGGACAACATCCTCTCTCCCACAACACAGATTGAGAGCCAGTTTGGTGTAGTGGTTAAGGCATCGGGCTAGAAACCTGGAGACCGTGAGTTCTAGTTCCGCTTTGGACACAAAGCCAGCTGGGTGACCTTGGGCCAGTCCCTTTCCCTCAGCCCTAGGAAGGAGGCAATGGCAAACCACTTCTGAAAAACTTTGCCAAGAAAACTGCAGGGACTAGTCCAGGCAGTCGCCAAGAATCGGACATGATTGAACGGCAAAAAAAAATCTTACTTTGTTGTTGATGACTGGACAACATCCTCTCTCCCACAGCACAGATTACTTTAGAGGAGGGATGGGGAACAGAGGTTGTTGATCACCAGCATGGCTAATGATGAATCACAATGAGAATGGCAGTCCAAGAACTTCTGAAAGACTACAGATAGTCCTTTCCTGACTCACAAAGTATAGAATGAACCATATAGTGTCCCTTATGGGACTATATATTATTTATTTATTTATTTATTATTTATTTATTTATTAAATTTGTATCACCGCCCATCTCCTCCACACCTGGGGACTCTGGGAAGTTCACAATAAGATAAGATTTATTTATTTATTTATTTATCTTATTTATACCCCGCCTATCCCCTCCCTAATGGAGGGCTCTAGGCGGCTTACAATCATGTACTTTCATTTATACAATCATATTATACCCGCACGATTAGGGAGGGGGTGAGGGAACCGGCTCTTCTTTCCAGGCATCGGAACTACAGGTCCCAGAATTCTTCGCTTTCGGAGCCGGCTGCTGACATCCCGGAAGTTGAGCTGGGATCCGTCGTCCTCTGCCGCCGTCCTCAGCCGCCATTCCGGCTTCTCCAGATCTCCGTCTCCGTCTTCGGCTACGAGGCGACTCCCCGACAGGATGCCAGCATATTGCCCCACGAGAGTGGTACCCATTTATCTACTTGCTTATTTAGCTTTCGAATCGCTGGGTTGGCAGAGAGCTGGGGCTAGTGACGAGAGCTCACCTCGCCACGCGGGTTCGAACTGCCGACCTTATGATCGGCAGACTACCAGCTCAGCGGTTTAACCCGCTGAGCTACCGCGCCCCATAAGATAAAAATATAAAATTACAGCAACAATAATTTACATATAAAATCCAAACAAATCGATGTTAGGCAGGTATCATGGCACCAGCCACTCCCAAGAGGAACTATTGGCATTCCCGTCCCAAGCCAGGTGGCAGAACCAGGTCTTAAGGTCTTTCCATAAGGTCGGGAGTGAAGAAACTCGCCTCAGCTCCAGGGGCAAGATATTCCAAAGGGGGGTGCTACTGCAGAGAAGGCACGCCTCCTGGATCCTGCTAGATGGCGGGAGCCAATCACAATATATCCTTTAACACAGGGGTGGGGAACCTTTTTTCTGCCAAGGGCCATTTGGATATTTATAACTGGGGACCGGGGGGGTGGGGGGCGGGGTTTCTGGGATTTCTGCGGATCGGGGGCAGAGTTTGCGGGCGGGAGCCAATCACAAGCACTGGGGGGCGGGGTTTGCGGGCAGAAGCCAATTGCGTGGAAGGGGCGGGGTTTATGGGCGGGAGCCCCGCGGGCCTTATACAGCCCGCGGGCCTGACGTTGCCCACCCCTGCTTTAACACATCACCATCCCTGCCTCATTACTCTGTTCCTGCCTATTGGTCACTGAAACATATTCTGCAATATAAAAACTGAAATATCAAGTTGTGTCACCTGAGCAGTAAGACGTCTTTTGGAGTTCACGTCCTGTTCAGTCAAGGTCTTCTCCTTTTCAATGAGACACCAGGAGGAGATAACTAAGCCAGATGAGAGCCTTCAGGGCCTTTGTTCAGAAAGATGGAAGCAGCCTAGCAGAAATGGCTGGCAACTATTGAACGATCTAGATCCTACCCATCCCAGCATTTGTGGTCTAAGATAGCTACTTTACCCTATCTAATAATGAGGACAGTTACTAATGCAGTAGTTTACAAATACGTCTACAAAAACAAATGTACCCCCTTTCTCTTTTCCTGGCCCTTATCTTTTATAGATCCTTAACTAAAGACATCCCTCTCTATTTTCAAACTTCAGTTAAAAATCTTCTCTATTCAGCCTTGACAGAACTCCTTACTTGCCCATGGAGCTTAAGGATATGTAAATGTATTTGCCCATATAATTGGCTCCTTGTAGCCCTTGCCAGCAAACCTTCAAATGGACCCTGACAACAGAACAAAATAGAATCATGCTCAAGGATCAGAGATTCTTGCCAAAGCTTGCTCTACAGGCCCCCATTTTTTCCAATTTCAATTTTCAAATTGGGAAAGTTTGCTTCTTTAGCAATGCAAACTGTTATAGAGGAGGAAACTTCTAAGAATTCCAAAGTTCTGTACATCGTTTTCTCCTATATGCACATACAGCATTGTTTGACTATAGCCAGAATGTCAAATGTAACAGTTGAATTTCAGTTTGGAAATCTTTCATGTACCGTCCTACGCAGAGGCGGAAATGTCTGCAGATCAGGGGGTCTGCAGAGAATAAGCAGACCATGAGAGTGGTTTGGTACCGCAAAGTTGAAAGAGAACTGCTTTCATCAGGTGCACCCAGCAGCACAACAACAATTATCAGTTTCATTTGGCTGCACCAATCCAGCTCTGAATGCCAACAGGGGCCAAAGTATTTACTAAGGAAAATGTCAGACCCTTCCAATGTTAATCACTGCTGTCTGCCTGGATCTAGTTAACAATTTTTATAAACAGCCTGGAACCATTAAACCAGCCATACATCTTCTTGACTAGCCTGCAGCTTACAGCTAATGTTTACATATGTAGTGTAATCAGCTGCTTTTGACACACACTGTGTCTCAAAGACACACATTATCCTCCGACTTCAGCACCAAGAGAATATTTCCCTTGAAAGCCACTTCATACAAACCACAATAGTTGCACATCTCACAAGTCTTCTGGTGTCATAACAACATAATGCAGACCCCAGCAGACACACCAAATATGTACTGTTGATACAGCGATAGTATAATCACAGGAGAAATGTCTCAACAATTTCACACTTTTACAGAACAAATGCACTATATTTCAAATGCATGATGCTTATTTTTTATATGGAAGCCCTTCAAGCTGATGACTGTATTCCAGTTAAAAACACATGCATATTTTTCTGATTATGATTCAGCTACATAATTTGCATATCCAAACTCTTCTAATAGTTAGCATGCTCCTTCTCAAATTGTTTTTAGTCTGCCTTGAAGCCCACCCATGGTATGTTGACAAGAACTATAATCAGCCTGATTACTTTCCCCCTTTTGCCCTAAGTTTGCCTTATTATGCTTCTATGCATTATTATTCTTTTGTGCTGCAAATATTTAAATTTTCATTTCAAAATAAATTTCAAATTGTTATTAACTTTTAGAAATATTTAGATGTTAAGGCTTGAATTCTACAAACAAATGTAGGTCATAGCAGATGATAACAGCTACCTGATCTTGGTTGAACTCAAAATTAAGTAAAGTTGAATCTTATTATTTGAATGGCTGTATGCAAATTTGGAAAGTGGAAGAACATCCTTGAAGAAGGCAATGTCAAACCAACTTTGTCTAGTTGCCAAGAAAACTACATGGAAGTGCATTTGCTGTCAATCAGAGTCAAACTGTCAGCCTTACCAGGTAGACCAGACCAGAAACACAACCAGATCAGCTAATTCTACTTTATAGTAAGGTTATATTAACAGAATCTTGCAAGTCTGACAGTACAATTCTCCCATCTCCTTTACCCCTGAGAAATTAGGGAGGGTCCCTTCTGAGCCTCTTGCCCCACCCACTATCCAGCTGCGGGCTATGCTGTCTCTTATCTGACCGTTCCCTAGGCAGCATCTCTTGGCCCAGTCTCCCAAGGTCATTCCCACATACCATTAAAGTAAAGGTAAAGGTTCCCCCCGCACAGTTGTGCAGTCGTGTCCGACTCTAGGGGCTGATGCTCATCTCCATTTGTTAGCTGAAGAGCCAGCGTTGTCCGAAGACGCTTCCACAGTCATGTGGCTGGCATGACACGCACGGAACGCTGTTACCTTCACACCAAAATGGTACCTATTCATCTACTTGCATTTGCATGCTTTTGAATTGCTAGGTTGGCAAGAGCTGGGGTGAGTGCAGGAGCTCACTCCGTCACGCGGGGCTAGGGATTCGAACCTCCGAACTTGCGATCTTCCGATCGACAAGCCTGAGCCATCACGCCCCTATTGCACCACATACTTTTACACCACATACCATTACACAAGCACAACTCAGAGGAGACTTTATCTTTAATAAACGTAAGTATGTTTCTGACTAGGTAAACAGACACAGAATTGTGTTGCATTAATGCAAACATTTGAAGTACATGCTATTATCTTGCATTATCACATAATTCCAGTTAGTAACACTAGAAAGCTCATATTATTCCTACCAAATTAATTTCAGTGAATTTTCTCACAAGAAAGATGTACTTCTGTCCTCCTGAAAACACTTTATTTATTTTATTTATTTATTTATTGGATTTATCACCAATTAATTTTTTTCATTTACTTTTCATTTACAAATCATAAATAAATCCTCATCTAGGGGGTGAACAAAATGGAAAATGTATTTCGGGCAGGCTACAGCTCAGTAGAAACAAAACCCGGAACACTTTGGTTGTTCTGGGTTTCAGCTGAAACAAAATTCAGAGGTGTCATATGGATCTAGTTCAACCAAGCTAGTGCACTTCATCCCGCTGTCCCCTCCTCCTCCAGGTGGCCCCTGTGTCTGCCAGCTCACTGATCTTTCCCTGACTCCCTCAGTCACCATTTGCTACCGTTAATGTTCTTCTTTTCCCTGTCCCGCTTCCAGAACACTTCTGCCCAGAGCACAAATGTTTCCTTTTTGACCCAGACCAACTGAATCCACATGGAATGACCAGCTGAGTGGGGCTGTTCCATGCATGGAATGGTTTGTGCATGGAACAAGGGACATTTTGCACATGCCTAAACCATTTTATTGACAAAAAGGACATCAGTCTTTCAATGCTGGTGTCTGCAGAATGTCAGAATTCTACATAACTAAAACTCTTACAAAATCTTCCATTCTCAAGCTGATATTTCATAGGCATTAGCCTTAACGAGAAAATGCTACACTAAAATGATGCAATGTGTAACCATAAAATCTGTAAGCACTGCTTTCTTATATTACAGGATACCACTTGGCTAATCCTTACAAAACAGAAGACAAAATGTATTGGAAAATGACTATGCTCTTTTTATATGGCAACTATTTCTACAGCACCAGAAAGCTGTCATATTATTTCAATATTCATATATCAATTCTATCTTGCAAACACTTGAGTCATGTCCAGTTTTTTAAAAAAGAAACACCAATTTGCTCTCACAATAACTTCTACAATAGTTACTTAGGCCTTGTTTTCCACAATCATGGACCACAAAATAAATGTTTGGAAAATGAGAAGCCCACCCAGTTAAACAAACGTCCTCTCCCTTATTTTATTTATAAAAATAAATGAAGTAAAATAATTATTATGATTGCACTTGTGTGTGCTTTTCTATCCTTAAAAGGCCCCTTTAAAGTAAACTTTGTATCCCCAAAATTAATCCAAATGTTTGGATAAAAATTCATTATGAACCCAAACTCATGGCATTATTTGACAATATTGTCAATATTTGGGGATGTTCTCCTCAAAATGATTTAGCACGAAATCTAAATATGACTGTGAGATCATCCAAAGAGTGTCTGCTTGGGTCACATCCTCTCAAGAGCATGAGTAATGGCCTTGACGTTGTGCAATATGCTGCCCCAGAGATCCCACCGGGCCCTTCACTCCTGGCATTCTGAAAGCCACTTGTTTCTCAGAGGCCATTCAACCAGGGTTTTGTTTTAAGGCTACTTTATTAGGGCAGTGGGAGTTGTGATCTGGGGAATGTCTTGGTTTTATGGGTGATGGCTTTACTCTGTAAAACTACCCAGAGTCTATATTTTTTATTTGTTCAATTGATATAGCCGCCCATCTCACACACATGACTCTGGGTGGCTCACAAAGTGAAAACACAAAAAAAAATACAAAAAAATAACCAAAAACACACAACAAAAACCATTAAAGCACATTAAAAACATAATCTGCAAGAGTGTAATGCAACTTACTAACAATATAGCCATTTAGCAGGCTCCACACCACCACCATGCCTAGGCAAGATGGCACAGGGAAGTCTTCAGGCCCTTCCTAAAGGCCAGATGGGTGGAGACCAATCTAAGTCGCAGGGGAATGATGTTCCAAATATGAATGAAGAGTATGAATTTTTTTTAAAAAAAAAAAACAAATAATAAAGTTTTATAACATAAAAAGTACAAAGAGCTGGGGTGGGAGGATCTATAAGAAGAGTAATAGCTCTTCTTGGGGATGGCTTGCGCCGTAGAGTTCGGCTCGCAAACATTACATAATAGCCTCTTGGATTTTATATTTTTAATATTTAAATTGTATAAAGTATTTTATATGTTTTTAATTACTAACTTGACTGTAAACCGCCCAGAGTCCCCTTGTGGGGGGAGATGGGCGGTGATATAAGTTGGAAATAAATAAAAAAAAATAAAATCTATAGCCTACTGAAAGGCCATATTTAGATATGCTTTTGGGGGGTTGCTGGCATGAGATCACAATTCTGCTTAGCACAGTAAAATCAGGAACTGTCTTCGAGTTGTGTTACTAGTTGTACCTCACTTGTTTGCTTCAGTGAACTTTTCTGCCACTGATACCTTTTCACGAATTAGTAATTCAAACCCAGCACGAATGCAACAAACTAAAAAAAAGTTGTGTATAAAGTATAAACTGCAAATGGTCCTTGATTTGTACAAGGCAGACAGGTTGGGAGTAGAAGAGTGATTGCAAATAATGAATTGTTGCTATATACTAGAGTTTTCCATGTTATTTCTTGTAATACTTTTAATATGATAATGCTTCTTTTTACAAGCTCTCGCAAAATTGCTTTAAAATAAATACTTGTTACTTTGAAAGTATAGAGGTTAATATTATTGTATAATATATGTAATGGACCTTTTAATTTAGAGGATCCTTATTTCATATTATGGTGTTATAACCAATTTTAATATTTTATTTATCAAATTTATCTAGCCGCCCATCTCACAAGTATGACTCTGGGCAGTGTACAATAAAACAAACAGCTAAAACAAATGTAAAACAACAATTAAAAACAATTAAAAACAAATACAAGTAGTACTCATTTAGTGATCACAATTGGGACTGGCAACTTGGTTGTTAAGTGAAGCAGTCGCTAAGTGAAATCACGACTGTGCTTATGATCTTATTTCAGCTTTCCTTTGCTTTACTGACCTGCAAAGGTTGTAAATGTGAGAATTGGTCATAAAGTTACTTTTTCATCACCGCTGTAACAGCGAGCAGTCGCTAAATGAGGCAGTCACTAAACGAGGATTACCTGTATAAATAAGACCGCAGGAGAATGGGCCAGCATCTTACACACAGTGTAACCATCTCGCGGGCTCCCTATTTCCATGGGATCCCCAATATGTTACTGTATCACTTGTTGTTTTATTCTATAATTGGTACTACACTTAGTCATCAGCACATAATAAAGAAAACGACTACTATTCTACTATTATCTTCTCTGTAAGCAATGCTGTCTCACAGGCTCCAGAGACGAACGAGGAAAATGCACCAGACCACAAGCTCCTAAGAGCGATCTTTTTATGGAAATGGAATTCATACAACATCAAGAGCTCTACAACGTCAAAGGAACTGACTGGTGGTGAACATCAGGAGGCAGAGGGTTCAGGTGGCAAGAAGACAGCTGAATGGTAGTGAACATATTAAGGCAGAGGCAGCAGGCGGAGGCCAGCTGACCAGTGGTGAATGCAGGGAGGCTGAAGACCCATGTGGTGGACCTTCATGGATTATCAATCATTTGTGGATTATTTATTTAGTATGTATGTATGTATGTATGTATGTCAACTTGTATTACCGCACCATCTCCCCCAAGGGGGACTCTGGGCGGTTTACAATACAACAATTTAAAATCTTTAAAAATACCTACAATTTAAAATACATTACAAAACTAATAAATTAAATATGAAAATCCAATAGGCGATAGATGTTCTCTTTAAAAGGGCTCTACGGCACCAGCCATCCCCAAGAGGAACTGTTCCCATTCCCATCCCATCCCATTATCAGAGTTTAATCATTGGCTTAGGCACTGCTATAATTAAAACACAGCTTCTATGCTGAAGGGAAATATTGGCTAATCCTCACTCCCTTGTATTAAAAAAGCTGCGACAAAGCATTTGAAAAGGACACTCTGCCTTCCTTTTTTCCCAGAGGACAGATGTTCCTCGCAATACCAGGAGAAAACAACCAGAGTCCACTATTGTGGAGATGGGCGGTGATAAATTTGAGTAATAAATAAATAAATAAACAAACAAACAAACTACCACAGCTAGATTTTCAACGCTGTACACCATTAGTAAATTTTGCAAATAGTAAAGCAGCAGCACTATTCTTTAGTTATGAGCACATTCTAAAGCTGTAATTCTGAATACAATTAGAATAAAATACATTGTGCTAGGTCAAGGTCTGCGAGCAAGTTGGCAGGAATTTGTTTACAAATCCATTGCTATGATTCATAATTTGAATTTTAAATATAAATTAAAATGTCTTGACTGCATACTTAAAATTTTAACGAGTGCAGAACTTATGTAGGAACAAAGTCAGTTAAAATTTAAATCAGATCGTAATCACATTCATTCAAGAAACAGATTTCAGCGGGACTTAATGAATATTCAGGATTAATTTTTTTTTTGTTCGTGTTACTTAGCTGTTTTCAGAGTCACTGGAGAGCTCTTCTTTCAGCTGAGGCTACTAGGGTCAAACTACATCTACAATCACTTCTGCTGGAGCACCACTTCAGAGTCACAAACTAACATTATTACCAAAAAGGCTATCAGTAGCAGAATTAAACACATTCCAAAGACCAGTGGGACATCAGCTTACAGGGTTCTGAACACAACTGATCAGACATTGTGGCTTTCCCCCTATACCTTGATCTTTCAAAGTTAAACCCAAAAAAGAAAGGAAGGGAGGTATCTTTCAAGACCCTTTCCTGTGATACTTTAAACCAAAATTATCAAACAAAAAGAGGCAGGATCTGCAGCTCTGACATATACGCATACTAGGACTGTGCAGGACTTCAGATTCTATTCCAAAAACAGTGGTTCAGAGCACGTGGGAGCATGAACATACAACACCCATCTGCAACTCTTTAAAGCAGACATGTCTTTTGCTGGCCTTGCATGACAGCTGCAGAAAGCAGCTCTATGATTTTATCCTTTAATTATACTGAGTCATCAGTGGCCCCGGTTGTGGGAGCTTCTGAGAATCAGCTATAATCAGAAATATACAAAGGTCTAAAAGCCCCATCAAAAGAAGATTTTTCACTTTGTGCATGGGAATATGACATGTGTTTTTATGTAGAGTTATTGTGAGGGGGGGAGGGAAGGCAGGCGACACAGTACATGCATGGGATTCCATTTCAGGCTAAAATGAACCACCTTATCTGTGAAATTTCCTAGCCCTGCTTTTATGCTATTTCCAGTTTATAACTTCAGGGCAGAACTGACTTGGAAGGAAGCAGGGAACACCACACAAGTGCTAAACGGAGATCTGTATATACAAACACGCCACGGGCAAATGAGAAGAAACTCCAGGCAGTCAAAATTCTTGCAGTTTAATCCTCCACATGCCCATCTGCAGCTACTCACTGCAAGCTTCACAGCTGTTTAAAGTCAGGGTGAGCAACAGGAAGCCTTAGGTTCGAATCAGAGACCTTCCCCAAGTACCTGCATGTGTCCAGAAACACGTTATGCCCAATCAGCTGTCTTTCTTCACTGCTGAGTTTGGGTTCTCTCCCATCCTTGAGTCAACAAAAGCTACACAGTACGACATGAATGTTGCTGTTCCTATCGTCTACCCTGCCTCTGTTTGGCCGCTGCCAATCACCTGATCCCCTGCCAAAGTCACGGGTGACAAACTCTAGCACGCTGGATATAACTTGAGATGGTCAAAATAAATATTAATGACACACCTGTATAGTTTAGGAGGATTTAAGCCTGTCGCAGAAAAAGGAGATTCCCAGGTTGCACCAAGGTTAGGGGCAAGTGGGGAAGGGTCCCAAGAACTGAAGAAAAGACCCACGTTTGGAAGGAAGCAGGATGGGCCAATAATCCACGGCTGGGGTGATGGGAGCAGACATTTCAGTCAGGGTCAGCCTCTGAAGTCCCCGGAGGTCCATAGCCATATCCTAGAGGGGCCTAGTCTGAATCGGTCTCCTCCTCCTCTTTCGTGCCTCTTCTCACCTTCCCATCTCTGGTGGGGGTTGGAGACAGGGGAACAGTACTCAAGAGACTCTACTTCCTCTAAAACTGTGGCTGATAAGGCGTTGTGGGGTTTATTTGGTACTACAAAGACGCAGGCGAGGGGCGACCTTCTGCACGTGTTTGGGGATGCCCCTTCAGACTCTGCAGCACCGGCGTCCCGTGCCCTCAGAAGGGATCCGCGGCGGGCCTGCCCGCCCCAAGCCCCGCGCTCCGCTTCCTCAGAAGGCCCCCTCCCACGCGGCTCCTCCACCCGGGCGCGGCGGTCCGAGGCTCGAGCGCGCGGCGCCACTCACCTGAAGCAGGTGCTGAGTTCCCCGCCGGGCTTCAAGCACGGGTACTTGGTGGTGGCGACTTTGCTCTCGGAACACACTTCCCTGTGAGGCGGACAGAAGAGGAGACAGCGCGCTGAGTCGCGGAACTCGCGGCGGAGGCGCCGCAGCAGGAGCGCGCCAGCGGGCTCGGAAAACAAGGCGCGGGGCGAAGCGGGGGGAAACGCGGGCGCGGCTGTGCCCCCTCCCCGCCACCCACCTGTCGCTCTCCTCGGGTTCCTCGCGGTAGGTCCACGCGTGCCCAAGAGCCGCCAGCAGCAGCAGCAGCAGCAGCCAGAGGCGCAGGCTCCGCGACGGCGAGCGCAGCGCGAGCAGCAGAAGGCGCCTGGCACCTCCCCCGCCGTCGCCGCGCAGCACCATCGGGCGTCCCTCGGCGCTCTCGATCCGCGCCACACGGGCTCTGGCCGCTGCCGGGCGCGCTGCAGGCGAGGGAGGAGGAAAGGCCGCTGCCCCCCGCGGCGGGACGGGCAGGAAGCGGAGCGGGCAGGGCTGGGAAAGGGGGCCACCAGATGCCGCCGAGGGGCGAGCGTAGAGCCGGCTTGCCTGGCCAGCCGAGGGAGGCGGGAGGACGGAGCCAGATGCCGGGGGGGGGGGGGGGAGGCCGGGCGGGCGGCAGGAAGAGACGGCCGCGGCGGCGGGCGGCTTGTCTGAAGCTCGCCGGGCGGGAGAAGGTGGAGGGCAGAGGACCGGGTCACCAGCTAGTGTCTGGGACGGCGGGAGAAAAGAGGGCGCCCGCTGCCTTCCGAAGGGGCCTCCGGAGGTGCGGAGGTTGCCCCTCACCATTAAAGGATTCCGCTCCAGACGCGGATCCGGGAAGGAACCGGCTGTGGGGCCGGGCAGGGCAGGAGGGCCAGCCCAGCCGCTCCCCCAGAGGTGCTGGAGAAAGGGCGGAGGGGGCTTTCTACGCCTAGAGGCTGGAAGCCGTCGCGAGAGGCAGGCGAGCGAGCCGCCCGCGGGAAAAAACGACGGCTGGACCGGGCCGGCCGAGGGCCTGTGTGAAGAAGGGGCAGACCCGGCTGGCAAGGGACCGTTTCTGCAACCTGCGGGTCAGGAGAGGCGGACGCCAGCCGCTTTCCAGGGATGCGGGGAGGGGTTTTCGGAGGAGGGGAAGGGAGGCCGGGCACGAGGAATCGAGACGGCGGAGGGGGGGAGGGCGCGGAGCCAGATCCAGCACCGGGCGCACGCTCTGCGGTGGCCAGAGCTGGCGCCCAAAGATGGGAGGGCGTGGGAGAGGGAGGGAAGAGCCCCGAGGCTGCAGACCGGTAACGGGAGACCCGAAGGGAGGAGCGGGAGAGCCGGAGGTGGCCGATGGGCAAATTGGGGGCCCGGGTGGCGAGGAGGAGGACTGGGGGAAAGGTTATTGGAGACAAGGAGTTGGAGAAAATTCAGGCGGTGTTAGGGCAGTTGTTAGCTTTCTAACCACGAGGTTAGAAACAAACTTGGACTCTCTCCTAGTTATTAGGATATAGTCCAGATCCAGTCTTGTCTTTCCCCTTTTTGAGCCTGTCTCCACTAGTTTAATGCAGTGTTTCTCAAGCTGGGCCACTTTCAGCTGTGTGGACTTCAACTCCCAGAATTCCCCAGCCAGCATGCTGAAAGTGGCCCAGCTTGAGAAACACTGGTTTAATGCACCACCCAGCCTTAAGTTGGATAGTCCTTACTGAGGCCGCCATTCAGACCATATTGCTAACCAGTCTGTTCTCCAGGGCTGGTGGCAATATTTTCAGGCCAATGGTTGCTCAACGTCTGGTTACTGTCATGGTGGATATGCCCCTCCCAACCCATGACCTCAAGAAAGGGACTGGCTGTCCTTTCCCAATTCCCCCATGCCTCTGGTTACACTACCCCTTCACCTCATTTCTCCCCAAAAGGGAATGAAACAATACACACAGACACACCATGGTCAAAGTAGGTTGGCTTAAGTGAGAAAAACTAAGGGTCAGCATCAGACTGTTTAAATTCAAGGCTAGGGATAAGGTAAGGCCGGTGTTGTGTGATTAAGGAAGACCCTATGGGTTGCCAGAGTGGCCTGATGCTACTATAAACTACAAGTGAAGAATGTCATTTGCAAAAGGTAATTCCAGTCAGAGCACTCTAAGCACTACCCGGGAGGGATACAAATGGAGTGGAATGCAATATTCCCACCCTTTAAAAGTCTGTGGATCAGGAAAGCCAAAAGCATGGGAGGAGGGAAAAAAAAGTAGGGAAGCACCCAGCATCCCTGTGCGGAAGTGGAACTGTGGCTTGTATAAGCAGGGTATTGGAGAATCTGAATATTCATAATGTTCCTACAAGCAGTTTAGTTAGAGATTTGAAGAGCTTTCCACCTTCATTTCTCAACAGACGTGTGTGCAGCTTTTGTCAGCCCTCCCACATTTCAGGTGAATTGTCTGATTTTAAGCTTGTCAGAAAAGGTAAAGCGGTGGAGGCCAATAGAGTTGAAAATAGAGTTGTAAACCGCCCAGAGTCCCCCTTGGGGGAGATGGTGCGGTAATACAAGTTCACACACACACACAAATATATTTATATATTTATATTTATATTTATATTTATATTTATATTTATATTTATATTTATATATATATATATATATATATATATATTTATATCTGATATCAAATATATATATCTGATTTCTATTGGAGAGGGGGGGAACCAAAAGTTTTTCTCCTGAACTTACTCTGAGCAGAAAGTTGCGCAGATGTTCCAAATGTGTCAAGTGTCTTTCCTCATATCTCATCACTAAAATGACATATATTTGCATACATTTGTAAGGATGGGGAGTTAAACAAGTTCTTAGGGGAACTTGGACCACAACATGTCAAGTTCCATTTGTTGATGTACCATCAAGATTGCAGGATGAATCCAAGGGTCCTTATTGCACTATATAAAAATCAGCAATACATTCTAAATGGGATTGTCCTTGAAAGTGACATGTAAGGCAGAGCTTTCCAAACTGTGTGTCGGGACGCGTTAGTGTGTAGGCTGCAGTGTCTGGGTGTGTCTCGGCTGCTGCTGCCTCTGAGCCCTGCCAGGATTCCGCGCAGGTCCTAGTGCCTGCCTTGTGCCCTGCTGTAAGAGTGTGTCGCGAAATGATGCATGTCTAAAAAGTGTGTCACCAACATGAAAAATTTGGAAAGCTCTGATGTAAGGTGACAAAGCTTCGTCTCATTCTAAATACAGCTCTTAGCATGTTCAGTGGTAAAGAGAAGAATCATAATCACCCTAACTCTGAAGGAGTTCTGATTGCTTATTTATAGTTCAGGATGGATGCTATCATATATTGTACATCTTTAAATGGTGAAGGATCAAATATCAGCAAGAGTAACTCTTCCTATTCCAGTCTTCCTATATTTATGAGATCTTGGGGAGTATCTTATAATCTTTTCCAAGTATTTTAGTTTAATGAAATGCCATGATAACTAGGAAGAGAAACTTCTCTGTGGTGACACCCAAATTCTGAAATCCCTTCCCTAAAGACTACCATCAATTGACTAACAATTTGAGTGCTTTTGCCCCAGGAATAGATTATATTGGATTCAATAAGGCAAATATTTGTTAAGTTTGTGATGTTTTATATATACACACTTAACTCACGTGTATCCACACCCATGCATATATTTGCATGAGTGTATGTGTGAATATGTTGTTAAAGAGATCTATACATCTGAGCTGTAGGCTGTATGGCTGAATCTTTACTTACATTATAACCATGTTATCAGTAAAGACTAAGTCTTATAACATGGTTGTTTTGACAGTGTGAGATTTCTAGCCTATAGCAGTTCTGCAAATGTGAGATTAAAGCAAATCTTGACTAGAGAAAGAGGCTGCAGATAGGAAAACTTCAGCACATTGTTTATCAGACAATAATACTGGTATATTAGCTGGGAAAAATAAATGTATGTTAGCCACAAAACAGCAGTAAAGATATAATTAACAAATGCCTAAAATAGAGCTATTGCTTTAGCAACCATTGTGTGTGCTTTTGTTTAATTATCAACAGTCTGATCTCTGTGAGGCTGTAAGTAATTAAGCACACAAGTAGTGTTTGGCTTGTCTCCAGTGTTCTCTGCAAATACCTTCTCCGAAATTAAAACCTCTTCTTCAGAAACAAGCCCAACAGAGTTATTAAATTGTGATACAATACAACGATTTTCTTCGTCACTGATAATCATTTACATGTGGTTCTGATCCTGTTTTATCTTCTTTGCAATGGACAAACAGCCAAATCCACTTAGATTACATCCTTAAAAATGTTATGATGTGATAATAGCCAAGTAAATATTAGAAGGTCTATTGCCCTCAAGATGGAATAATCTGGTACAGGTTTTACTACAATCAGTTTAAATTGAGTGCTTCCTGGGGTGAGGATACTATTTTCCCTGAGCCAATCCTCTCTTAACTTTGACTTCAGTAATCAAGCAGATATAAAGTAGATAAAAGCTACATATGAAATCTGGGAGCAGTTTTAGACACGAGCCAAGGAATTTAGCAGGGCATGTCAGCAACTTTCCCCAGAATTGTTTAAACAGAAACTGAACACAGTACAGCTGTATTGTACATTTTCCTTCCTAATAGTTCATGGGGTATTGTGTTGCACACTGTAACTGTAAACTATTCAGGTTACAAAACATTTATTTATTTTCATTTGGCAGCGCAGGCTGTTCTTTATGTTAATGTTATTGAGGGTTTTAAGATACCAGCAGCTTCAGTTATGATTTTTGCTGACTGGCTCAAATATATTGCCTGCACTTCTAAGACATGGTACCATCCCTGGATAAGAAGCTCTGGAGAACTTTGCAATATATAGAAATGCTTCCCTCAAAAAGTGAAAGTGAAGGGAACCCTGAAACAATCCAGCAAGGCCTTGCCATAGCAAGCACAAAATGCTGAGGGTGGCCAGGGGGAAAACGGTAAGCCTGGCCAGAGAAGGGAGCAGAGGATAAGGCTGGCTGGAAGTTTGAACAGAAGCACTAGCCATGAGAACTAAACACAACCTCTGGATGAAGCTGAATACATCAAATTGTATATTTTCTGGAGGATAGCTAGTTGTGAGAGCTTCCAGAAGGACCTGGCTGGCTACTGCTAAGAAGGAGAAAGTGGGCTTGATTCCTTTCTGGTTCTATCCACCAAAGGAATTCACATCATCTGCTAATATGTGTAAGAAAGCATGAGAGGAATCCTAGCAGAAGTTTGGTCTCCTGGGTCGAAGGACTGGTTAGGAGGAGGAGGTGGGGAGGCAAAGCAGCTGGCGGTTTTAAGGTTGCAAGTCATTTGTCCTTGGGAGGTATAAAGCAACAGTTCAGCCTTTCTCTGGAGGAATATCCATCTAACCATATTTTCCTGGAAAGAAAAGATACAAGGAGCAGTGGGGAAATCTGGCAAAAGCCTTTGAATGCACATTTCCCACATGTCTGGAGGCTTATCCCCATTGCAAAGGAATTCAGCATCTTTTAAAAACTTAAGTTCTAGATTTATTTCCTGCCTTTAGCACAGAAGCTCAAAGCAGTGTGTATGTTGTTGTGGGGAAAATAGGAGGAAGGAGTATTTGGTATGTTCGCCACCTTGAGTTATTTATAAAAATAATAAAGGGACAAAAATTAAATAAATACATAAATAATGTTCCTGAAACCATTAGTAGACAGCTAGAACCACTGAATGGAGCAGAGCTTAATACAGCAAAAAGATGCGCACAGAAAAGAGTATTATCTAAAATAGCATTGATGAGCACGTTAGAGAAATATAGGTTATTGATCTTACACACTTAGCCTACCCAAGCATAAAGAATTGCACACTTAGACAAAGGTTCAAAAATAAGCACAAAAGAAAATCTTACTTTTTTATTTGCTCCAGTTACATCCATTCAGGAAATATGATTCTTGTTCTTCTTTCTTTCCCTAAACTGAATTGACCCTTAGCCCTCATTGCTGCTAAAGGCTGCGTGCAGAAAGGGGGAACCTCCTGACTCTAGGCCCAGGCATGGCTCCTGGAGAGGAGCAGCGGCAGCAGCAGCATGCTTCCTTCTCAGATGGTGGAAGGAGGTAGAGAGCAGAGGAATGTGGGAGGGACAACAAACAGCTTCTTCCAGAACTCATCCACATGCTAATGAGGCATGCTGATTTGCTGGGACCTCCAACAGTTCCCTCCTATTTTTCCCCCAGAGCAACAACCCTGTCAGGCAGGTTGGGCTGAGAGAGCGTGACTAACCCAAAGGCATCCAGTGAGCTTCTGTGGCCAAAGGGAGTCTAGAACCTGGGTCTCCCCACTCCTAGTCCAGCATCCTAACCACTACGCCACACTGACTCTTCAGTTGCCTCCTGGGTAGACTGTTGTCCTTCCTGAGCTTTGAGTTTCAAGAGTAGACTTCCCCATTTGGAGGTTCTCCAGTTATAGTGAACTCACACCATTATTCTTAGCTGAGAATTATACAGTGTGAACAGTAACCTCCCTTGGAGAGCAGCAGGTTGGGTAAGACTAAGAATGTGACTCTTTGGAGAAAGAAAGTTTCTACGTATCAAATGCCACAATTGGATAGGTCCTCTGGGCAAAATTACATTTGGGTTTCTAAGCCTCAACTTTTGGCTGCCACCCTAACCAAATTGTGCCTTCATTGGATCCAGACCCCCAAAGGAGTGGCACCACATTACTTCTTATATCTTGTGGGCATTTCTGAAGGGGAACATTTGAAGTTCACTAAATTAAAGTACACCAAAGGGCATACTGTAAACTTGGACTGCTGATAGGAATCATTTCCAGCCTGTTCCATTGACCAGGGAACCGAAGGCTGCTGGAAGTCTCTGTTTCCATACAAGGAGAAGTCCAGCTTGGTTCCATCTATCAACCAGAGAAAAAGCAGCTGCAGGGAGCGTGCTCTCCCACTGCCTGCCTGGAAGAACATCCAATTGTTGTGAAATTGCAGAAGCATTCTGGAAACCCACTTGACGGGGGATCTGAAGAGCTTCTGCGCTGAGTGAAGGGTGGCATGGATGCATACTATTGCAATCTGTCATAAGATGTCTTGGGCATCATTTAAATGAAAGATGGAATATAATTGTTGAACATAAATAACTAACTTCTTTCAGCTTGTGTTGGTCCCTTGCACAATTTTTCCTTCCTACAGCAGAGCAACAGCCATTCTTTCAGTGCAGGAACACAGATGCCTACAGCACATACATCTGTTGCTAAACCCTGCTGTACAGTTCTATCCAATACAATGGATCTTGCTTAGACATCTAACAATGGGATATTTATTTATTTATACAATTTATAGCAGCCTTTCTCAACTTTTTGACCCTAGAGGAAACCTTGAAATATTTTTTCAGGCCTCGGGGAACCCCTGCACATTCAGGCTCAAAAATAGGTCAGAAGTTACAAAATTATTATATTCGTTTCATGGGTAGGCCTGTATACTGTACATGCATTAACGGTGTCCTTAAACTAAAGAATGAAACTTACCTCTTTAATGTGAAGTTGCCCGAATTTGAAATAATTATTTAAATAAATAATTATTTACCAGGGAACCCCTAGTGACCTTGCACGGAACCCTAGGGTTCCACAGGACCCTGATTGAGAAACCCTGATTTATAGGCTGCCCAACTCCCCAAGACACTGAGTGGCTTGCAATTAAAAAGTAAAACAAAATTACAAAAGACACACACATACCCAAAATGAGTGGCCCCAAAACAACACGTAAGCCCCCCAAAAAACCCAAACTCCACCATCCAGCAGGATCTCAACCTTCACCCTGCCCCCAAAGCCTGGGAGAATAGCCAGGTCTTTGATAGATTCCTGAACGTCATCAGGGTGGGAGCCATCTAGATCTCTGAGGGTTATTATTCCAGAGGGCAGGTGCTGTGGCAGAGAAGGCACGCTTCCTGGGGCCATGCTTCCTGGGTCCACAAGATGACACTGCTTGATCAATAGGACCCAAAGGGCTCCCACTCTGCCCAATCTCACTGGACAGGAAGAAACAACCAGAGACAGGTGGTCCCTCAAATAACCAGGTCCTATGCTATGGGGGCTTTATAGGTGATAACCATCACCTTGAATTGCACTTGGAAGCCAACTAGTAACCAGTGCAGCTCCTAGAGCAGTGGGGTCACATGGTCATAATAAGGCATGCCCATCACGGTCTGTGTTGCTCTTCTAGACCAGCTGTAGCTTCTGAGTGATGTTTAAGGGCAGCCCCATGTAGAGCGCATTACAGTAATCCGTTTGTGAGAAATCGTTCTTAGCCCACAGTTCTCCTTCAGGCATTTTTGCTTGACAACTCAAAGGGGGGAAAACATAGTAATATAAAGATCTTATGGACAAGGGTTCAGTTGCCAATTTCCCTGGAAACCGTATACTGTAGTTCAGTCAGGGGTCCAGTATATACAACTGGCAATGCTTGTGCACGTGTCAGTTTCCTCTGTGTCACAAGTCACAGCTGTGCAGTTATCAGCAAGCACAGGAAGGATTAAGCTCACTGCATCCGACTACAAATAATCCAAAATGCAGAGTTTGTTTATATTGGTACGGAAAACGTTTAATCTGGCATGTGAACTGGGCTTTGCATAACAGGTGGTTCTGAATAAAGAGCTGCTTTGCAAAAAAGCGCCAAGTCTGAATTTCTCTGCAGCAGAATGGATGCCTTCAGAGTTAACAGCGGATAATTCCAAAATAAAACTATAGACAGAAGCATTTAAAGACGTGTCCTGCTGAAGTTTCCAAATCAATTATTTTCCATTCTTTCTACCCTGGGCTGGATAGTAACACTATGAACTATTTCTTAAATATGTATATACCAACTTCTGTACCTCCAGCTTAGATCAAAGTGAATATCTTAGGCTATACCTCCTAACAACACTACAAATTTCCTCTGACAACCTATTTTTTCCTCCACATCCCCAGGGTGTTCCTTCCACTTCATCCCCAGCCCATGAATCAGAAAGGATTATATGGTCCTTAATTATATTACTAGTAAAATAGACTTTCTATCCTTATTCTGATATCATCTAAGGAGAGCCTCAATGTGTGGGAAATCTATTAGGCTTTGCCCCCCAACAATTTGAAATCAGATGACTGCGAAGACTTGAAACAGAAACCATATAGGCCAGAGAGAGATCAACAGTGGGGACAGCTGCTTTCATACTGGTGTATGTTTCTTGCCAACACAAGAATGGCAGTATAGGGTAATGCCTGTCAGCTCTACAAGATAGACCAGACCAAGAAACAGATGCTATGTGTGCTGAAAACATTTATTAAGATTGGATACAGTAAGAGAATCTTGCAAGTCTGAATGTGATTCTCCTCCTCTCCCTTTTAATCTTCATGTTAATTTGGGTGGTGTCTGTCTAAGATGCTTTCATTCCCCTCCCCTCTTATGTGGGCTTCTGAAATGTTTATCTACTCATTGCCTTGGTAATGGATCTTCCCTCTCTCCATCAAGGTCATCCTCTTTACTCTCTACATCAGTGCTTTTCAAACTTGGCAACTATAGGATGTGTGGACTTCAGCTCCTAGAATTCTGGGAGTTGATGTCCACACATGTTAAAGTTGCCAAGTTTGAAAAAACACTGCTCTGCATCAACTTAATAATGGTGAAAATCCCTTAATCTTTCTGTTTAATTATGTTCAGGTATCTGAAGTGGGTGGAAGGAAAGAGAAGAGGATGACCAGGAGCAAGGGGGATGGAGTCAATTACAGCAGCAAGGGACATGCCACTGGAAGACCTGAAGGAACAGAAAATCTATGTATGGGGTTGCTAAGAGTCAACACCAACTTGATGGCCCTTGATCAATCAATCACCCTGAAGTGGAGTAAGTGTTAATCATACAGGCAGACTTTTAGGTTAGGGAGCCCCAGCTGTGGAATTTTCTCCAGAATCATTCACCAATGCCTGTTCTATCACTCACTAAAGTCTGAAGAGTATTTTTGAAAGATGAATAACTAAATATATAATAGCTGTTGTGGGTCTTCTGGGCTGTGTGGCCGTGTTCTGGAAGTTGTGGTTCCTAACGTTTCGCCAGCATCTGTGGCCAGCATCTTCAGAGGGCAGGAGCACAGATAGAAGCAAAATCTCTGTGCCCAGGTAGAGTGGCAATGTTCTATTTATAGAGCTAAATTATAGGATATTAGGTGGGGTTTTTTGTTGTGTTGAAATGTTAACGAGTGGCTGATGAGCGTGATTAGCATGTTCATTGTGAGAAGTATTCCCATGACCTGGTGGTTGGACTGAGTTCGTTGACCTTTTGCAGGCTGTGTTTTTCAGGACTGGTAGCCAGGTTTTGCTAATTTTTAAACTTTCTTCTTTTTTATTGTAACTGTGCTGGTGTTTGTGAATTTCAATGGCTTCTCTGTATAATCTGGTGTAGTGGCTTTTGGTGTTGTCCAGTATTTCTGTGTTTTCAAATAGGATTTTGTGTCCCGTTTGCTTGAGAGCATGTTCAGCTACTGAAGATTTTTCCGGTTGCTGTAGTCTGCAGTGTCTTTCATGTTCTTTTATCCTGGTGTGAATGCTTCGTTTTGTGGTTCCGATGTATACTTGTCCGCAGCTGCATGGTATGCGGTATACTCCTGCAGCGGTGCGGGGGTCCCTTTTGTCTTTTGCTGATTTTAGCATTTGTTGTATTTTTCTGGTGGGTCTGAAGACTGTTTGAAAGTTGTGTTTTTCCATCAGTTTTCCCATGCGGTCAGTGACTCCTTTGATGTAGGGCAGGAATACTTTGTTTGTGTGGGGCTGTTTTTCTTCAGTTGGATGTTGTTTTCTTGGTTTGATGGCTCTTTTTATTTCATTCTTGGAATAGCCATTCGCCTGTAGGACCCAATTCAGATGGTTAAGTTCATTGTTGAGAAATTGGGTTTCACAGTTTCGATTAGCACGATCCACCAAGGTTTTGATCATGCCTCTCTTTTGTCGTGGGTGGTGATTGGAACTTTTGTGTAGATACCGGTCTGTATGGGTGGGTTTTCTGTATACTTTGTGTCCTAGTTTGAGGTCCGGTTTGCGTATGACCAGCGTATCTAGAAATGGAAGTTTGCCGTCAGTTTCTTTTTCCATAGTGAATTGTATATTGGGGTGGATGCCGTTTAGGTGGTCCAGAAATTTCTCCAGTTCTTCTTCAGTATGACTCCAAATTGCGAAGGTGTCATCCACGAACCGGAACCAGACTGTTGGTGTAATGGGTGCCGATTCCAAAGCCTGTTTTTCAAAGTGTTCCATGTAAAAGTTTGCTATGACTGGGCTCAGGGGGCTTCCCATGGCAACGCCATCCATCTGTTCGTAGAACTCATTCTCCCATTGAAAGTAACTAGTTGTTAGGCAGTGTTGAAATAAAGCTGTAATGTCTTCTGGGAAGATTTGCTTGATGAGTGCCAGGGTGTCCCTTACTGGCACCTTGGTAAACAGGGAGACCACGTCAAAGCTGACCAGTTTGTCCGTGCAAACAGCCCCCCACAAACAAATTATTCCTGCCCTACATCAAAGGAGTCACTGACCGCATGGGAAAACTGATGGAAAAACACAACTTTCAAACAGTCTTCAGACCCACCAGAAAAATACAACAAATGCTAAAATCAGCAAAAGACAAAAGGGACCCCCGCACCGCTGCAGGAGTATACCGCATACCATGCAGCTGCGGACAAGTATACATCGGAACCACAAAACGAAGCATTCACACCAGGATAGAAGAACATGAAAGACACTGCAGACTACAGCAACCGGAAAAATCTTCAGTAGCTGAACATGCTCTCAAGCAAACGGGACACAAAATCCTATTTGAAAACACAGAAATACTGGACAACACCAAAAGCCACTACACCAGATTATACAGAGAAGCCATTGAAATTCACAAACACCAGCACAGTTACAATAAAAAAGAAGAAAGTTTAAAAATTAGCAAAACCTGGCTACCAGTCCTGAAAAACACAGCCTGCAAAAGGTCAACGAACTCAGTCCAACCACCAGGTCATGGGAATACTTCTCACAATGAACATGCTAATCATGCTCATCAGCCACTCGTTAACATTTCAACACAACAAAAAACCCCACCTAATATCCTATAATTTAGCTCTATAAATAGAACATTGCCACTCTACCTGGGCACAGAGATTTTGCTTCTATCTGTGCTCCTGCCCTCTGAAGATGCTGGCCACAGATGCTGGCGAAACGTTAGGAACCACAACTTCCAGAACACGGCCGCACAGCCCGGAAGACCCACAACAGCCATCGAACTCCGGCCGTGAAAGCCTTCGACAATACATTAAATATATAATACATTATAACTTTAAGAGCTATCCTCAGGCAACCACTCTTCTTCATATTAGGTCAGATCTTGGAAAGACAACTTTTAGCATATAATTCCACTCTTTTTTCCTCCAAACCACAGATACAAAGAGTTCAGTTTTGAATTTCCTTAAAGAACTGGGGGATCTTTAAGCAATATGGTCTCTAGCATAGCCTTCCTCAGTTTTGCAGCTTCCGAAATGTGTTGACTGCAACCCTCATCGTTCCCAGATGGAATGCCCACTGGGTATTATGGAAACTCTGGTCCAACATTCCTGTGGGGACCTAGCTGAGAGTCTAGCTTCCATATAATGCAAATGATTGCAGATACAGTCAGAGGGAATGCTATAACATTAGACAGAGATGTTTTATTTTCTTTGGAGTTAGTCCTGGATCCTGTTCAGTTACAAGAGGTTCTAAGCAAAGAATGTGAGCTCTTTCTCAACATCCTGTCTGTCAGTCACCCGAAAGATCTGAAATGTTTGTGCTTCATCACTCTTGACCTCCATGACAAGGCTCAGGTCATCCTTTTAAGCATTAGAGCAGGAAGATAAACAGTCCCTAGGGGGTGTAAAAACAGATTATTTCTTTTTCCACTCCCCCCTCAAAAGCACACTTCCCAAGAACACTCCAGGAGCTAATACCTGAGCTTCCTCTGTGCTTAAATCCAATGGTCAGACATAACTTAAATGTAAATTTTTAAAAATTATTATCATTTATATTACTTATCCTTTCACCAAAATTCTCTGGACAGCCTGCAGGGATTAAAGCAAACGTAAGTGTGATAAAAGAAAAGAAAAAAAATACACCACCATTAGAAATCATTTTAGAGCAAGGAGCAGAAATTCTGGAACAATTTTCCCTAACCCTCTAGAGCAGTGTTTCTCAACCTCGGCAACTTTAAAATGGGTGGACTTCAACTCCCAGAATTCCCCACCCATCTTAAGGTTGCTGAGGTTGAGAAACACTGCTCTAGAGTGTCCTCTAGATATAATGGGACAAAAGCATGCAGAATTTCCCTTAGCCATGCTGGCTGGAAATATTGGGTGCTGGCTGGGAATTCTGGGTATTATAGACCACAAACATTTGAAGAGCATCAGTTCAGGAAAGCTGTTCTAGAATGCATTTGCAAATCTGTACAGAAAATATCATTAATTGCCATGTGATGGAAGCAAGTTTCATAGTACTATTGTAATAGAACCCTCAAACTAACTAACATAAATGGGATGCCATTTGCATTTCCCAACCCCCAGGAGGTAACCAAAAAAAAAAAGTATTAAACATTAGTCTTTTATCACTGTAATGCTGCTCATAGTGACCCCATCAAGTTGCTTTTCAAAGTTAACTTTCTAAACCAAGCTTGTCCTGTTTGGGGCCTATGTCTTCTTGAAATAAATCCTGCCAATTGAGCTAATGACTGTAACAGACTTTGTGTACTCTACAGTAGCAACAGAAAAATAATAATGGTATTTAAATTTAACTTTGTCTCAGCTCCTTGGACTGGCTTCTAGGTTCTTGTGTTTCCTTGACACTGAACTCGTGAGCAAAATATTTGAAATTACGTGAGGCAGTGTTAGCTCTTGAAAACTTCTTGACTGGATTTATAATGATTGCAGGTATGGTGGGTACATGTAATGGGGATGTGCATAATTTGTCTTGGTTTATTTTTTTATTTTTTATTGTTGAATGTTGCCTTTATTTTTATAAGAGCACCAAAACATCTGTTAAATCAGAGCTGAGCTCTGGCAGCATGTCTTTGTGGAGGAAATGTCTACCGCATGGTGCACATATAAGTTGTCTGGTTCCTAAGTAAATAAAGCAGCATGTAAACAAGCCATGTGCACACAGAAAAATATTTTTTATCAATATGCACAGGCATGATGGGTCTCTGCTATGGGTGAGCAAATTATTATTATTATTATTATTATTATTATTATTATTATTATTATTTTGTTATATCATCATCTTCATCAACAACTGCTGATGCTACTACTACTCCTGATTTGGGGATTTCAGTATGCATGCAACCTGTAATAGCTGGCAGGCTGTATAATGTTCTCATTTTAGATGTGAGCAAATAAAGTTCCCAGAGTTTTCCAGAGCTCTTCATGGGTGAAGTAAGACTAAACCCATATTCACACATTCCTAAAGCAGTGCAATTAACTATACAGCCTTCCCCAATCAGATGTTTTCATATATGTTGGGTCTATAACTCTCAGAACATCCAGCCATCATGTTATCAACACTAAACATCTGAAGGGTAGAAGATTGGAGAAGGTCAATCCAGTAGGTTTCTAGATTGTGCTAATAGATGCCTTATCTTTCTTTCATCCTCCTGGTTTTCACATGCCACTAGATCAGAGCTTTCCAAACTGTGTGTCAGTTTGGGCGCCGCCGCACGCCCCCCCGCGCCGCCGCCGTGCACGTGTGCCGCTGCCGTGCTGCCGCCGCCACTGCTGTGTCGCCAGCGGCGGCACTTTGGAAAGCCCTGCACTAGATGATTAATAAGCAAACAAGCAAAATGTAATACAGTACATTTGAATTGCTTCCCAAATTTGCTATTTCAGGTGACTGTGCCATATTGTATATTAACCCTGGGAATATCTCTTTTTATTTATTTAATTTATATTACCGCCCATCTTCCCCCGAAGGAAGATTTTTCTCCTTTCTCTCAGTGTCTTGTCCCTTGACAGTTAATCCTGCAGAGTGGAACATTGCCTTGGTAGAGAGTGAAACATCTGGCAGAAGGTGGAGAAGGTTCTTCTTCACACCTGAATTGGCTTTTTCATGTCAGTGTTGATAAATAAACAGGTTATTGCAAATGCTCCAAGATCTTCCAATGCTCTCTCATCAAAAGAAAAGGGAATATGGTGAAGGCCCCCCTGATCTTTCTACCACTTGGGAAAGGGAAAGGGAAAGGTTCCCCCCGCACATTTGTGCAGTCGTGTCCGACTCTAGGGGGAAAAGGGGAGCATAAAAATATGATCAACCCCAAATTAAACCTTTTCAACTCTTTCCATTCATCTTGATGAAAGGATTAACAGCGTATCTTTTAAAAAATAAACATTTGGACTTAAAAATAGTTTAATTTTGTCTAAATAATATCCAGTGCTAGCAATGGCAATATTTCTGCCTTTCCTAACTTGGGTCCCTCCAGATGTATGAACTTCAACTCCCAGAACTTGCAGCAATGGTAATACTGGCTAGGAAATTCTGCAGGGCATCCAAATTAGATTTTGGGTTTTGTTGTGCTTTGTGTTGATAATGTGGTCTGGATGGGATGGGATGGGAGAGATACCTCTGAGCACTAGATGAGGAGGAGAGATTGATTTAGTTTGGATTTGAATGAAAATTTACTTATTTTTGCATTTTCATATCAACACACAAACCCGAAATTAATTATTCCTTTAAATTTTGCACTTCTCCAAAATTTGCAGCCTAGTTTGCCAATAAACAAATTTTGTATATATTAGAGAATAGTCTGCACAAACCTATAAAATAAGGTAAGTGCTTTCAATGAAGGGGGAAATGTTTGCAAACAAAATTATGTCATGGTTGTTGTGGGTTTTCCGGGCTGTGTGGCCGTGTTCTGGCAGTTTTGGTTCCTAACGTTTCACCAGTAGCTGTGGCTGGCATCTTCAGAGGACAGGAGCACAGCTAGAAGATTCTCTCTGTGCCCAAGACTCTTCTAGCTGTGCTCCTGTCCTCTGAAGATGCCAGCCACAGCTACTGGCGAAACGTTAGGAACCAGAACTGCCAGAACACGGCCACACAGCCCGGAAAACCCACAACAACCATCGGATTCTGGCCGTGAAAGCCTTCGACTATACAAAATTATGTCAGTTTGAAGAAATATGCAGAAAAATACAAAGCTAATTTAGTGTGTACTTTTTAAAATTATCACTTTAGCATGAAATGGGGCAAACCAAATTTATGAATGAAAAAATTAGAAGCAGAGAGAAATCTGTTTCACAAAAAAAGAGAGAGAAGCAGAGAAGCCAGGATTGTCAAATTCACTTATCCTATTGTGCTCATATATGTACAAATTCTTCAGCATCACCCACTCTTGTCTAATTAACTCCCTAGGGCTGTCTTTCTAAGGTTGCTATCCCATGCTCACTTATTTGAAAATTGACTGCAGTGGATAATTACTATGTCAGCTTAGTGTGCATTTGGCAACTAGATAACTTGAGCTTCAGGGTGTCTTTTTGAAGAAACTATATAAAGCCTTGGAAAAAACTTTTATTATTATCATTAAGGCTGCCTGCTATGAAGCTCATACCGCTTGCAGTCCCAGTATAACACCAGTGACTTGAAGTTTTGCAAAAAGAAAAAGAAAACACCTTTCTCTTCTGGTATAATGTGACTGTACACTTTTCATAAGCTTGGCATCAACACTTTTTATGATTTCTGCAATTGACTGCAACCTTCCCTGTAGATCTTTAGCAAGTGTTTCAGGAATGTTTAACAGGTGCAGCAGTACCTGGCATGGAGGCACAGTGAAACTTCAGCTGATCGTTTTCTGCCAATTGATTCAATAGGATCTTGGCCAGAAATGACAGAACAAGGCTGGCAATCCTTGGCAATCCCTCCCCCCCCCCCTTGCATCTTAATTGACAACAGTCACAAAAGTCTGGGGGCATTCTAATTCCTGGAAAGGCCTTCAACCCACTGTTTTCTCAGCCTGGTACAACCTAGACCAGAAACATTTAAACCCGTTAAACATTTCTTGGAAGGGAGCACTGGAGGCTACGGGATGCTGCCTGAATAACTGCTTTGTACTTTTTAAAAACTTGGCAGATTTGGAGCACCCTTTGTGCCAAAGGGCTGCTCCTTCACTGATGGTGCCATACAAAACTGCAAGCAGCCCTTACTTTCTCATGTCTCATTGCCAGCCAGTAGACATACAGCATTCTCCATTAGACCATCCACAGGAAGGCCTGGGAATTAAGAGAGACTCCAGTGACCTGAAATCTAATTCACTGAACTCTCTGTGATCCACGTCCATTCAGATGGTGGAATGATCATCCCCCAACACTCCAAGGGCCAAACAGGGAGGTTCCTGTGCACTTACAATGCCCTTGTTTCACACCAAGGACCATGTCTGAGTATCTGCTACCCATAACCCAGCCTTAAAAAAAAAGATACACAGAAGTGACTAGCAGAAAACAGTGACTAGCCAATTGAGAGGCTGATAGCCAACTAGTTTCCCAGTTCTACAACTGGCATAGTAATATAGACTATTAGTTTGTTAGCAGACTACTAAAACATAGACTTCTACCAAGCACACTGATAATAATTGCTTTTTTTTAATAAGAATTTTATTAAGTTTCAAGCAAAGATAAAAGCTACAGAAAAACAAAAAACTACAAAGAGAAAAAGAGAAAAAAACTAAAAAAAGTGTGGAAACACAAGAGAAATTTTTTTCAAAGTTACAAAAAGAGGTGACTTCTGACTTTTAACCACTTTTAAAACAATTTTTTAACACAAAATTTCCATAATCAATCCCTTACTCTATATTAAACCAAAATGACATTATTTCTATAAATCATTCCATTGGCACATTGTAAAAATCACTAAATACAGTCTGTTTGTTTATTTATTTATTTATCTAATTTCTCGGCCGCCCATCTCGTACACAATGACTCTGGGCGGCTTACAACAATAAAATAACAATTATTAAAAATACTACAATAAAATCAATCTCTCTCTCTCTCTCTCTCTCTCTATATATATATATATATATATATATATATATATATGGGATATATTATTATATAATATTATATATATTATACTATATATTTAGGGACGTGGTGGCTCAGCGGGTTAAACTGCTGAGCTGTAGACTGCCGATCGGAAGGTCGGCAGTTCGAATCCCCGCGCAATGAGGTGAGCTCTCGTTGCTTGTCCCAGCTCCTGTCAACCCAATTCGAAAGCTTTGTGAGTAGATAAATGGGTACCACCTTAAGTGGGTAAAATTTCTGGCGTCCTGTTGGGGGTCGCCCACCAAACAGAAGATCTTTGGAACGGCGGTGGCTACGACGGATCCCGGAAAAGCAGCTTCATCTACAGGACGTCGGCAGCCAGCTCTGATGCAAGGCATTGTGGGGCTTGTAGTCCAAGTAGCCTCAGAAGAGTCAGTTCCCTTACCCCTTCCCTTAGCGCGGTTAAATTGAAAAAACGTATAACATGAAATGTATAACTTGAACTGTATATGTGTATGTAAGCCGCCTAGAGCCCTCCGTTAGGGAGGGGATAGGCGGGGTATAAATATCAATATCAATATCAATATATATATATATATATATATATATATATATATACACACACACACACACACACACACACACACACACACATACACTGCTCAAAAAAATAAAGGGAACACTGAAACAACACAATGTAAGTCCAAGTCAATCACACTTCTGTGAAATCAAACTGTCCACTTAGGTAGCAACACTGATTGACAATCAATTTCACATGCTGTTGTGCACATGGAATAGACAACAGGCGGAAAGCATAGGCAGTTAGCAAGACATCCCCAATAAAGGAGTGGATCTGCAGGTGGTGACCACAGACCACTTCTCAGTTCCTATGCTTTCTGGCTGATGGTTTGGTCACTTTTGAATGCTGGCGGTGCTTCCACTCTAGTGGTAGCATGAGACGGAGTCTACAACCCACACAAGTGGCTCAGGTAGTGCAGCTCATCCAGGATGGCACATCAATGCGAGCTGTGGCAAGAAGGTTTGCTGTGTCTGTCAGCGTAGTGTCCAGAGCATGGAGGCGCTACCAGGAGACAGGTCAGTACATCAGGAGACGTGGAGGAGGCCGTAGGAGGGCAACAACCCAGCAGCAGGACCGCTACCTCCGCCTTTGTGCAAGGAGGGACAGGAGGAGCACTGCCAGAGCCCTGCAAAATGACCTCCAGTGGGCCACAAATGTGCGTGTGGCTGCTCAAACGGTCAGAAACAGACTCCATGAGGGTGGTATGAGGGCCCGACGTCCACAGGTGGGGGTTGTGCTTACAGCCCAATACCGTGCAGGACGTTTGGCATTTGCCAGAGAACACAAGATTGGCAACTTCGCCACTGGAGCCCTGTGCTCTTCACAGATGAAAGCAGGTTCACACTGAGCACATGTGACAGACGTGACAGGGTCTGGAGACGCCGTGGAGAACGTTCTGCTGCCTGCAACATCCTCCAGCATGACCGGTTTGGCAGTGGGTCAGTAATGGTGTGGGGTGGCATTTCTTTAGGGGGCCGCACAGCCCTCCATGTGCTCGCCAGAGGTAGCCTGACTGCCATTAGGTACCGAGATGAGATCCTCAGACCCCTTGTGAGACCATATGCTGGTGTGGTTGGCCCTGGGTTCCTCCTAATGCAAGACAATGCTAGACCTCATGTGGCTGGAGTGTGCCAGCAGTTCCTGCAAGACGAAGGCATTGATGCTATGGACTGGCCCGCCCGTTCCCCAGACCTGAATCCAATTGAGCACATCTGGGACATCATGTCTCGCTCCATCCACCAACGCCACGTTGCACCACAGACTGTCCAGGAGTTGGGGGATGCTTTAGTCCAGGTGTGGGAGGAGATCCCTCAGGAGACCATCCGCCACCTCATCAGGAGCATGCCCAGGCGTTGTAGGGAGGTCATACAGGCACGTGGAGGCCACACACACTACTGAGCCTCATTTTGACTTGTTTTAAGGACATTACATCAACGTTGGATCAGCCTGTAGTGCTCTTTTCCACTTTAATTTTTGAGTGTAACTCCACATCCAGACCTCCAGGGGTTGCTTACATTTGATTTCCATTGCTTTTTGTGTGATTTTGTTGTCAGCACATTCAACTATGTAATGAACAAAGTAATTAATACAAATATTTCATTCATTCAGATCTAGGATGTCTTATTTCAGTGTTCCCTTTATTTTTTTGAGCAGCTTATATATATATATATATATATATATATATATACATACACATACATACATACATACATACATACATACATACACATACATACATACATACATACACACACACACACACACACACACACACACACTGGGGAGTCTTTGGTGCTCTCTGAGCCTTGTTGTTTTCATGCAGACGTTTCATTGCCAGGCTAGGCAACATCTTCAGTGCGAAAAGGGAGTGGAACTTGCTGTCTGTTTATATACCCTGGCTTGTCCTGCCTGTGTTGGTGGGGGTCTTGTACTCTCCTTGGTAGTTCCTTGATTGGGCTGTTGTGTGCTGTTTGGGTGATTGACTGAGTTAATAGTTCCTTGATTAAGGTCTATTGTGTTGTTTGATTGCTCCTCTGCTGCTAATCTTGCTGTTAATCTATGCATATCTTGTTGTTGATTGCTGGCCCAGGGGTGTTCTGGTCTTCTGGCTATTCTATTGTCTCTTATGAATGGTATGTAAATGTTGTTAACCTCTATGTGTCTGTTGATGGCTGCTTTGTCTGAGTGCCAAGCTTCCAGGAATTCTCTAGCATTTTTGGATTTGGCCTGGTCTAATATGCTCACAGTTTCCCAGTTGAAAGTATGGTTAAGTCTGTCCATGTGTTGTGAGATTAAGGAGTTTTCATCATGTCTTCTGACTGCTAGTTGGTGTTCGTGGATGCGTTCTGCTAGTCTTCTGCCAGTCTGTCCTACATAGTGGCTGTTACAGACCTTACACTGTATGTTGTAGATAACTCCTGTTTTTTCTTCTTGGGCTACTGGGTCTTTTGGTTTACTTACAATGTTCTGAAGGGTTTTGGTTGGTTTGTGTGCTACAGTGATGCCGTGTGGATGTAACAGTCTATTAGTAGTTTCTGAGATGTTTCTGATGTATCACAGTGTAATCCTTTTCATAGCTTCTGTTGGTTTTGCTGTGGTGGGTTGCGTGGTCAGGCACTTTTTGATAAAGTTGTGTGGATATCCATTTTGCTGGAAGATGCTATATAAGTGGTCTGTTTCCTTTTTCTGGTGTTCTGGGTTGCTGCAGTGTGTTTGTGCTCATCTGAATAGTGTTCTTGCACAGCTCCTCTTGTGTGAGGTTGGGTTATTGCTTTGATAGTGGAGCACTTGGTTAGTGTGGGTAGATTTCCGGTAGACTTGTGTTTCTAGAATGCCATCATTTCCTCTACTGATGAGGATGTCCAAGAAGGGTAGTGTGTTGTTGTTTTCTTCTTCCCTTGTGAATTTTATTCCTTTGAAGATGTTGTTGATGGCTTCATGTGTTTCCTCCAGTTGATCCTTTTTTATTATGACGAAGGTGTCATCTACATACCGGATCCATACTTTGGGTTGTATGTGTGGGAGTGCTATCCTTTCTAGACGTTGCATTACTATCTCTGCTATGAGTCCTGAGAGTGGTGATCCCATAGGTGTTCCTTTGATTTGTTGGAATATTTGTCCATCAAACTGAAAGTAGGTGGTGAGGCAAAGGTTGATGAGGTCCATGATTCTGGGTATTTTGATCTTGGTGTATCTTGTTAGGTCAGGTGTGTTACGTAGAACTGTTGCCATGGATTCAATCGCTAGTGCTTGGTCTATGGATGTAAAGAGTGCAGTGACATCAAATGACACCATAATTTCATCTTCATCTATTTTTATGTCTTTGATTTTCTGGAGGCACTGTAGTGGGGAATTGATAGAGTATTCACTCTCCTCTGTGAGATGCCCAAGTTTTCTTGTAAGTTCTTTGGCTATGTTGTATGTGGGGGTGCCTGGTAATGATACAATTGGATGGAGTAGTATGTCAGGCTTGTGTATTTTGGGGCATCCGTAGAAGCGTGGGATGATAGGTCCACTGCTTTTCATCCGCCTCTGTTCTTCTTTACTGATTTGACCTTTCTTGGTTAGGTCGTTGAGGATTCTTTTGACCTGGCTGTCAAGTTTCTGTATCGGATTGGAGTTTACTGGGGTGTAGGTTTCTTTGTCCTCCAGTAAATCTTTGGCTTTTTGTATATATTGTGATCTGTCCATGATGACAGTGGTGCGGCCTTTGTCTGCTGGGAGGATGATGATACTTTGGTCCATCTTTAGGTTTTTGAGGGCTACTCTGTCTTCTGCTTTCAGTTGGTTCTGTTTCCATGTCCTTCTGGTTTGTGGTATGATTATTTGTCTTACATTCTCTTGGATTTCTGTAGTAAGTCCTGTAGTTTTCATTGCTGCTTCAAAAGCTGCAAAGAATTCTAATTTATTTGCATCCTCTGTGTTATAATTGAGGCCTCTCTGCAAGATACTGTGTTCTGTAGTGGATAATGGGCGGCTGGACATGTTGACTACCCATTCCTGTTCCTGTACTTCTTTGTTTCTGGGGTTTAATTTAAGTAGTTTAGTTTGAAGTTTAGCTTTCCTTTTTTCTGCTTGTCTCAGAGATGTGGTCTTGATTGTAGTAGTCAGCCTGTTGATATGTTCAGGAGTCATAGTTTGTTCTAGTTGTTCTTTGAGGCTGTCTATTGTGTGTTGATATTTGTTTAATCTAAGGTGGGCGTCCATGATCATTAGCCGTATCATTTTTCGCCCACTTTGTTGTGCAATCTTCCATCCAGCTGTGCAGTTGATTGGAGGTTTGTATCTGACACTGGCGGGCAGGGCATGCTGTCGTAGGCATTCATGCAGAAAAAACAGCTGTTCTTTGGTGGAAGTTTGCCTAATACACACACACACACACACACACACACACATACATAAAATAGATACTAATCTAAAAATACAAAATAAAAATACAAAATAAAAAAATAAAAATACAAAAATATAAAATATAAAAATTCAAGATGGACATATGGCATAACCATGTCTTCACCCCCTTCCGGAAGGCCGGGAGAGTGGGGGCCTGTCTTACCTCTGGGGGTAAGTTGTTCCAAAGGGCGGGTGCTACGGCAGAGAAGGCCCTCCTCCTGGACCCTGCCAATCGGCAATCCTTCATGGACAGGGTCCATAACGTGCCCTCTCTGCCTGCCCAGGTGGGACAGGTCGATGTAACGGGGGTGAGGCAGTTCCTCAGGTAACCTGGACCCAGTTACTCCCTCCCCTTATATTAAAAAAAAAAGAAAAGAAAAATTTATATAAACCTCCTAATCAACTTCCCCCCAAAGATAACATTTATTTAATTATTTCTTTCCTACTACTATTCTATACATTTCTGTCTACTATAATAAAGATCAGACTAAAAAACGTATAAATTGTCTGCCACTATACCAGATAATACAACAATTTTAATAATCTTAATCATATTTTTTTATTATTTTTAAGTTATTATTTAAATTTGTATTACCGCCCATCTCCTCCAGCCAGAGGACTCTGAGCAGTTCACAATAAAACAAGTTAAACATATAAAATTACAATATCAATAAAATACATATAAAATCCAGGTGGAGAAGATGATAATAAGGCAGGCTTCATGGCACCAGCCACTTCCAAGAGGAATTGTTGGCGTTCCCATCCCAAGCAAGGTGGCAGAACCAGGTCTTCAAGTTTTTCTGGAAGGTTGGGAGCCATTTTATATTAAATATAATATAAATATATTTTATATTAAACCCAAAACCATCCAAATAGACATTTATTTTTTTAATTATACCTTAATAACCTTAATCCAAATCATTAAAGATAAATGAAATCAGCCAAACCCTAAAAACAATCCAGATAAATATTCTTAAACGCTTATCCCACTTCAAAATAAACCAGAGCATTTACATATCCCCACAAGGCTCACAGAGCTTTTTTCTTTAAAAAATCAAAATCAAATAGCCCAACTGCCCCCTCAAAAACTCTGAATTCTCTTCAGGAGACCTCCCATACATAGTAACCCCTTCTTTTCCATGGCGTTCCACCAGAAAATCAATTTAACTTGTGGCTTGCAATTCACTCTCTCCCTTGAGTTTCTCCAACTCGACTATCCGATCTTCATCCAGCATTTCAACAGAAATCCCGATCTCACTCTTAGAAGAGACATTTCTGTCACTGTTAAATTCCTCAGTTTCATCCATGACACCCCCAACCAGATGACACATTTTAGGCCTCATATTTTCCACAATGTCCTGAATGTCTTGCATAAAAACTTGGTAGGAATCAGAGTCTGTTTAAAATCTTGGTGGAAGTCAGAGAAAATCTGTTTAAAATCCTCCATGTCTCACGCAGTAGATTATGGCTCCCCCTAGGAGCTTAACCAGCAAAAGTCAAAGATATGGAAGAATTCCGGAATGTGTTTACACAAGCGAAAGCAGGGCCGCAACTGTGGGGGGGGGGGGGGGCCCAACCGGGGCATGTGCCCCGGGCCCCGCACTGTGGGGTGTGTGTGCCAAAATGACAAAATAGTATTTGTATACTGAATGTTTCCTGGGGGGGCACAGAATCCATGTTTGCCCCGGGTGACACAGACCCTAGTTGCCCTTCTGAGCAAAAGTGAGATATGCAGACAGTTCCCCAGGGAAAGTAGAAGCAGAAAACTGAAGGTTCAAAACAGCCGATTCAGCGTGTAGGAAAATGCTAATATCTTCAAATTTAGTAAAAAATAACAATAGGGAAACAATTATTTACTCTCAATCCTCCTTAATATATGGAGGGAAAACAAAGTCCAAAACTTAAAAAAGATTTTTTTAAAAAATTAATCCCAAAAATAACAAGCACCAAGAGAACCCGCTTCTCCTTGTTGTAGAAAGCCTCTCTTAGGTTACGCGTACTTAAAAGAAATATAAATTGGGTGATTTAGAAATGGGGTGGCCGGTCTTAGTGTCCCTTTAAGGCTACAGCGCAGCTTGGAAAATGGTGATGTCCCAGCCTCCTGGCTGCTCTTACCAGTCGAGCACGAATGCTGTTTGCAATCTTCTGGCTGCAAGCAGCCATCCGGAGGACAGATGGGGTGATTCCAGGTGTTTTCCTTTTTTCAGAAAAACACTCCTGGGCTTCAGGAAAAACCTGCCGTATTGTCAGTTCTGCCCACTGAGCCCGCGGGCACAGCTGTTCAGTCCGCCATGTTCCCACCGGAAGTCCAATGATTGCTTTGTCTCTGCTCTACTCCCATTTGTTTGCCTCCTTGGAATTCCTGATGATCCACAGCAGTGTTTCTCAACCTTGGCAGCTTGAAGATGTGTGGACTTCAACTCCCAGAATTCCCCAGCCAGTCATGCTGGCTGGGGAATTCTGGGAGCTGAAGTCCACACATCTTCAAGCTGCCAAGGTTGAGAAACACTGATCTACGGTGACTGGGTGAGTTTTTAAATGCAAATCTCTTCTTACACTTTGCCTCACGCTCTTCTCTGCCTTCTGTATACGTCTCATATGTTTTATGCCAAAGCTGAAGAAGCTGCAGCCCTCCAGTTACGTTCAACCTAAGAAAATTAAAGCTAAGGCTGGATAGACATAAGAAACATTGGATGAGTTTAGTGTTGTTGGGTTTTGTTTTTTTAAACAAGACAATAAATCTCCACATTTTTACTGGGAAAACTTCTGTAAAGTAGAGCACAGCATGTGGCAGCATCTAGCTGACCTTGGTTGATTAGTACTTGGGTGGGAGACTAGACTGGGAAGGTTAAAAAAACATCCCAGAAGAAGCCAATGGTAAACCACTTCCATGTTGTTGCCAAGAAAACTTTGTTGATATGTGTGTGTACATCGCCAGGAATTGAGCTTAACTTGAGGGAGATTTAACTTTAAACTAATATATGTGGACAGCAATGAAAAATGCAAACTCCCAAACTTTTCATCCTCACAGCAAGTCCCTCTCTTTAAACACAGGGAAGAGGTTTTCAGCCTATGCATTAACTGTGATCAGATTTAATCAATAGCTCCCTATTTCCAGAGAGGTAGTTACTGTATGTTAATCGTTTGCAAAAACAAAAAACCAAAACAAAACCCACAGAGAATCTTGTGGAAGCTTAAAGCCCACAGATTTATTATGGCACAGGATTTCATGGACTAGGGCTCATTTCAGATGGTTCTTATTATGCATCTTGAGAAATAGGCGCCACAAGAATCATTGTTTTAGTTGCACTTGGGAGTATGTTTCAGATCCTGGCTGAAGAAAAGCCCAGTGTTCAATTTCTAACAGCAGATGTTCCCAGAAGCTCACAATCATGGTCCCTGTATTTTGTCCCTAGAAACTACTATTCAAAAGTATACCAAGTCTGAACATTCAGGGTTCATTGATGGATTTCATCTTCCATAGCATCTTCAATTATCCCTATTCCCATCATTGTATAATATACAGTATGGTTAAGAAATATTTCATTTACCCTAAGGTATTTTCAACTAATCATATCCACACAACAAATCCAAGATTTAGTAATTGCATAAAAATTCTCCTTTCTTTTTCCTAACCAGATGGAAGAGAATTTGCTTGTGAAATTTATTTCAAAAGAGAAGAAAACCTCAGTGAAATTTTCAGAGGAGGAGTGTGATGCACCTATTTATTAATGTATTTATTAAACAAAAGGAACTCTGGACTGTGAAAAACATAAAAATACAATGCAATAAAACAACCATTTAAAACAATAAATAGGGATGCGGTGGCTCAGTGGGTTAAACTGCTGAGCTGTAGACTGCCGATCAGAAGGTCGGCAGTTCGAATCCCCGCGCAACGAGGTGAGCTCTCGTTGCTAGTCCCAGCTCCTGTCAACCCAACAGTTTGAAAGCTTAAAGCAAGTAGATAAATGGGTACCACCTTAAGTGGGAAAATTTGCTGGCGTCCTGTCGGGGGTCACCCACCGAACGAAGAAGGTCTCGTGAATGGCGGCGGAGACGACGGATCCCGAAAAACAGCAACATCCAGGACGTCAGCAGCCGGCTCCGACGCAAGGTATTGTGGGACATGTAGTCCAGTACCCAAGGAAGAGTCGGTTCCCTTACCCCTTCCCTTAGCGTGCGGTATATGTATGAAATGTTAAATGAAATATATATGTATGTAAGCTGCCTAGAGTCCTCCGTTAGGGAGGGGATAGGCGGGGTATAAATACGATAAATAAATAAATAAATAAATAAAACAATAAAGTATGTTGAGGTCCCAATAAAAATTCACATCCATTAACCAACCACAGGATGATGCCAGCTCCATCAACATCCTGGCCCCAGTGCCTGGGGGAATAGCTAGGTCTTCACTGCTTTCCTGAAGACCAACAGGGTTGGGATTATCAGTACCTCTGGGGTGGGGGGGAGTCTGTTCTATAAGTCAGGTGCCATGACAGAGAAGACATGCTTCCAGGGCCCCGTCAGGCAATACTGCTTCACCGAGATGACCAAGGGGTGTGTGTGTGTTAATGTCTTTTCTGTCATTGCACAATAATCTTTCTAATGGTCTACTGCCCTCTTTGTTTCCTATGTTTCTATTGTATCAAACTTCAAGGGAAAATATCATGAGGGCACTCCTTGCATAGATAGAGCCTTCTTGGATTGGTAAGTGTGAATATCTAGAAGGCTTTTGAGTGACGGGTAAAATACAGTAGCACCATCTCCTCTCACCTCCAACAGTAAATAAGCTCAAGGACGCGACCAAGGGAAATTGTAAAGAAATGTTCAAGCACACAGAGAAAAGGCTAGAAAAAAGAAACTCCTTTCACAGGGGGGGAAAATCTTTTGAGAAATGCAAATTAGATTTCAGCACAGCATTACCCCAGATCCATTCATCAGTTTCAGTTACCATATGTGGTTTGTAAGCACATCTGGCTTATGTGACCTAAAGCAGTTCCCAAATTGGAGCAGACTGGGTCTGAATTTCAAAGAAAGAAAAAATAATTCTGAACTAGATTACTCATTGTGACATGATTTCCTTTCTGGCCATGGATTTACTCATTTAATAGTAAAGCTAGAAAGAACCAGAAAATCATCATGTTCAACCATCTCCTCCACTGCCTCCAATATAGACAGACTGACAGAAATACACATGTACATAATTTCAGAACTCACACAGATATCCATCCACACAAGATGCAATGCATAGAAAGTTATCTCCAGATTTTTTTAAAGCCATCTTTGAAGGAAATCACCCCATTTGAGAAGGATTTTCTTCAGGACCATAGAGAGAATAGTTTCTTAAAGAAGCCAGAAAATGAGAATACAATACAGAATACGACTACAAGATCTCAGGCACTAAAATCTGGACAACCACAAGATGGCAGGACTTTTGCTGTTCAGATTGGTAGCCTTAACACTGAAGGACAGTATACAAGAAAAGGACTCCTATCACTACCCTGCCACCCATACCAGAACCACAATTCCCAGCATTCTTTGGGAAGAGAATGACAGTTAATCCACACTAGACAGACAGACGATACACACACATATTTCCTGGAGAAGGTCTATCTATGTGGTCACTAAAAGTTGACACTGACTTAATGGCACATGATCAATCAATCAATCAATCAATCAATCAATATATTTTTGTAATGCCTGCTGCTCCTTAACCCTGGGGTGGTAGCCCAAATCAGAGTCAGTCCAAGACCCTTTTGCTGCCTGAGAAAAAGGACAACATGGCTTCCCTCTCCATTCCACATATAACTGATAGACATTTGAAACTTATTTCAGGATGGGTTATGAGCCACATCCTACATTCTCCCACATCAAAGGACATCAGGGGACAGATCATGTGGCACATAAATCTCTGTTCTCAACCAGAGGGGAAAGGATTAAGTAAACGTGGCTGGGGTCTCCTGGTGCTGTCCTCAATGCAGAATGCCACCTACATTGAGGAGTGAGTGACACAACTCATTCTGCTTAATGGTAGGACCGGCCCAACCTTTTTCCAAGAATACATGTAAAAGAGTGGGAACACGGCAGGATTTCCCACATTGACTGCCTGTACAATCCCTATTGGTGGGCCCCTGTATGAAGTGATTAGTAGACTTAATTTTACCAAATAATAGAGGAAACTTTCAAATAAAATCTAATGGTGCGTGTCTTGGCAGAGCAACACAGTTGGCCTCAATTGCCTAGACTCATTCTCTTTCCTTTCAAAGCAATATTTCCACATTGTTTCCCTGGAATACATTCCCTCTCAGCAGAGAACCTATTAATAATTTGAAAACGCATAACTTAGGACATATCTCATCAAAGTGGCCATTTGCCACAAGAGCAAACACACTGGAGAGACTACCCCAAAATATTGCACTTGACGAACTGTATCTTTCCACAAAGCGAAGTCCAAGTCCCCCAATGTGAAAGGATTGAGATGCACCTTCTTAAGGGATCTTTGCAACATATTCTCTGCTGTGAATGCCTTTATGAGTAAATGAAGGGTCCTTGTTTCCCACTCATTAGCCTTAGAAGATGCAGTCATGTTGCCTGTTGTTGGATTCCTCTCCTGTTAGGCTGGGTGGGGTAATGATTAGAGTATTGGGCTCCAGATGAGGAGGCTCAAGATCAGATCCTACACAGAGAAAGAAGCTCATGGAATGACTTGAGGACATCATGTTTCTCCACCAAATAACTCGATAGGATTGCTAAGAGAATAAAATGGAGGTGGGAGGTCATGTAGACTGGCTTTGAGGAAATGGGTGGAATAGGAATACATTGATTAAGAGCTAGTTATCTCTCTTAAGACAGTTATTTATATTTATTTCAAAGCAAATTGTCCGGAATAGGGATGGTAAGAGGTCCCACAGTGATGTTGAGGGGTGGAGGGAGAGCTAGGGCATGACGTTTTTCTAGGAATTCCCCACTACTGCGGAACAGTTTACCTCTAGAGATCATGATGGTAGTAACAGAAATAGTATTCCAGATGTCACTCAAAATAGAGCTTTTCTACAGGGCTTTTAATTTACAGTGATTATATATATGAAATGGGTTTTCCTACTCTCCTAGGACCAATTGTACAGAACTGTTCTTTTCTCTGATTCTAAACCTACACGCCATAGGATGAGTTTCTATAGTAACTAACAGCTGTTTTCTTCTAAATAGAGAAAGAAGCCGATCAAGTGATCTACAGTGCCTGGCTTCAGCCTACTTGTGTTCCCAGAGGAGGAACTAGAGTTGGGATTTTGCAATACTTAAGCAAGGGACCTATAAGCAGCCAAGTGTAAAGGAAAGAATTTGTGTGATGACATGGGAGAAATACAGGGAGCACTTTGAGACTGCTCTCTGTCTCTTGGTGACGTATGCGATCAAACCAAACCATTCCTGGTCATTGTTTTTTCCTAGAAATATAACAAAAAGGGTTGCTTCACTATTGTCCATTTTGGCCTCCTTCCCTAAACCCTTCATCACCTTCTAAAGGGGCATGAAGTCTTTCAGGGGTGGGAGGGGGGCAAGAGCTGCACTCTCATTCATTCATTCATTCATTCATTCATTCATTCATTCATTCATTCATTCGGCTGCCAACCCACCACACAACTCTGGACAGCTAATATCCAGGTAAAACAACCACAAAATCACCAACAAAAGTTAACGAAAGGCTAGAAAAAGTTAACAAAAGTTAACAAAAGGCTAGAAACCAGGAGTCTGAATGTTTTAGTCCCGCCTTAGTCATGAAAGCCGGCTGGGTGACCTTGGGCCAGTCCCTCTCTCTCAGCCCAACTCACCTCACAGGGTGGTTGTTGTGGGGAAAATAGGAGGAAGGAGGATTTGGTATGTTTGCCACCTTGAGTTTTTTTATAAAAATAATAAAGGTGGGATATAAAATAAATAAAATAATAATAAATAATAATAAAAACACATCATGCTTGGGGCAGCTCATATATTTACATAAATACCCCCCCCCCCCGAAAAAGGCTCACCTTACATCCTGGCGCAATGCCTGGGGGAAAACCGGGTCTTCAGCACCTTAGGAAATGACAGCAGGGTTAGGACCATCCAGGTCTCCTTAGAGACTTAACAAGTAGGTGGGCTTTCAGACAGGGGCCACACTTCAAAAAGTGGACAGTCAGGCTCAGGACAAAGAAAAGGGTAAGGTTAGGCAAAAGCTAAAATTGATTTCAATATAAATTAATTTAATGTAAACTTTGCTTATAAATATTTGTATCCCATCCCATCGGAAGTTAAAGTTAATGCAATTGGTCTTTCGGGTCCTCCCTCTTTGTCACATTAAAAATTATAATCTGCTGACATTTAGAGGAGGGAATCTGGGGGCCATATTTAAGATTTGGGATACACACACACACACACACACACACACACACACACACACTGAATGTCTGCCTTTTTATCTTACTGTTGCAATTTCCTGAATTTAGCAGAGATATTCCTTGTACTTGTAATCTGTTTCATATGTAACCTGCATCTGCGTAACCACCATTTCCCCCTGCCCCACCTCATCCCAATTTAAATCCTAATCCATTTAGCCATTCCACACATCTGATGAAGTGAGCAAAAGCTCCCAAAAGCTTATGCCTTATAATAAAATTAGTCTAAAAGCTACCAGACGCCTGACTTTCGGCTGTCATGGACTAACACAGCTCTCTACATCTACGATGTCCCCAGCCTGAAGTACTTAAGTTCAGGGCTGTATTTTATGCTTTAAAATGGAGGGGGGGGGAAAGTGCAGTTAATTTGCTTTTGTTCTCCATGCCTCATGAGTAAGCAGACTGCCATTCTCTTTGTTGGTGTTACAGACCTGCTTTTATCATACAATTATTTAAATCACAACCTTGGCTGATCTTGAAAAGCTAAGCACAGTTCGGTGTGGTTAGTACTTGGATGGAAGCCCACTAAAAAACGCCAAGGGTGTAGGCTATTCTCATTAAGAAGAAGAGAGAGAGGTAGATGAAGGGATTGGACTAAGCCAACGGCAAACCACTTCCATTCTGTTACCAATAAAACTACATGAACATATCCACGAAGTCACCAGGAGTCAAACTCAGCTCAAAAGAGCCTTCACTTTGGATCCCACAAGAGGTGGGATGTAGAGCTACAGACTGAGATTGGGATAGAAAGATAGAGCTAGAACTAGAGATAGAGACAATGATAGAGCTAGAATGACAGAGCCAAATTTGAGACGGAGCCGATCAAGTGGCTGATTTGAATGTCTTTGTAGCCACCGCAGGGGGTGGGGGTGGGGTCAATGGGTTTTTTACATTGTGGGTTTTAATTTTGTAAGCCTCCTGGAGTCACTGTGTGTGAGTTGGGTGGCCACATAAATTTATTAAATAAATGAATGAATAAATAAATATAGAGGTAGAGATGAAGGGATATAAAAGACAGAACTAGAGATAGAGATGATAGAGTTGATAGAGATGATAGAGACAACAGAGACAGAGACAGAGACAGAGACAGAGACAGAGACAGAGACAGAGACAGAGACAGAGACAGAGACAGAGGGATGGATGGATGGATGGATGGATGGATGGATGGAGCAGTGTTTCTCAACCTCAGCAACTTTAAGATGTATGGACTTCAACTCCCAGAATTCCCCAGCCAGCATGCTGGAGAAAGAGCAAGCTAGAGCTAAAGATTGAACTAGAGCTAAAGATAGTTAGCTCTACTAGAACGAGAGATACAGATAGAGCTACAAATAGAGATGATAGGAGAGAGACAGAGCTACAGAGAGAGATGGGGATAGAGAGATAGAGAGATAGTGGCATAAAGAGATACAGATAGAAAGTTAAAGAGACAGAGAGAATGCTACAGAGAGAGATGGTGATAGACAGCTAGGGCTAGAGATACTGCATTTGGGCAATTAAGGGAATTCTGTTATTTTATTAGCAAAAAGGAAATGATAACAAAGCCTCTTTTAGGCAGGATTATTATAATCCTTTGTGTTATTCTTGAAATGACTTTATAAGTCTAAAACTGAGAAGATGGAGCAGTATATCCCTATATCAGGGTTTCTCAACCAGGGTTCCATGGAACCCTAGGGTTCTGCGAGAGGTCACTAGGGGTTCCCTGGGAGATCACGATTTATTTAAAAAATTGTTTCAAATTCAGGCAACTTCAGATTAGAAATGTTATGCATCCTTTTTTCTTTTTGCCTTCATTTCTTACCCCCTTATGTTTAGTTTTTTTATCACTGTAATTATTTTTATTATATTTTCACTAATATATTATACTTTTTGTTTGTTATACTTCACTAATAAATAAAAAAGCTATGATCCTATACACGCTATTCCTCTTTTCCTTTGCTTCATTGGACACATGTAGCTGCCTACATGACAACAGCTCTAACTGTTGTTCAAAGTGCACTTAGAAGCTCTAACTTCAATTATTAAAGTATTTGGCAAGCAAGATAACGTTGGGTGCCTTTAGTCTTCATTGATCTCATCTTAAGCCATTGCGTGGAAGACATTTCTCAAGAATTCCCAGAGAAAACCACCATGAAAGTTATAAGGTGGCTACTGAAGAGTGTACAGCTTGCTCCTGACATGGCCAGTGGCAAACAATTCCCTTAGGACCCAGGCAAAGTGAATTTGACTCTTTGACTAGGTCACTCTGTACTCAACAGGATGTCTGAGCAGCAGTGGGATACCTTCAGAAATGTAAAAGAAATCCATTTTGAGTGACAGGCTCCAAAATCGTTGCATTTTAGGGAAGTCAGTCAGTTAGTCTTTCATTAGGTAAAGGTTCCCCCCGCACATTTGTGCAGTCGTGTCCGACTCTAGGGGCCGGTGCTCATCTCCGTTTGTTAGCCGAAGAGCCAGCCTTGTCTGAAGACGCTTCCATGGTCATGTGGCTGCATGATGCGCGCGGAACGCTGTTACCTACCCACCGAGGTGGTACCTCTTCATCTACTTGCATTTGCATGCTTTCGAATTGCTAGGTTGGCAAGAGCTGGAGCTAGTGCGGGAGCTCACTCCACACGCAGGGCTAGGGATTCGAACCTCCGAACTTGCGATCTTCTGATCGACAAGCCTGGCGTCTCACCCACTGAGCCACACAGTCAATTAAAAAGAAGAAAAGAAGAACTAAACATTCTCACATCTTGGGATCATCACATTTTATGAGATTTTGACAATCTCACTTCTGACATTTTGTTCAATCGCACATGAATCAGTGAAATCTAACCCACTGTTGCCCCCAATTTTATGAGATTTCACCATTCCCAATCTTATGAGCCCTCAGTGTTTTTGCACCAGATCTTGTGAGTTATTTATTGAAATATCTATCATGTTTAAAATTTAAAATATTTGGTTATTTAATTTTGGGGATACCTTCTGGGAATACTGTGGGCACCCTAGCCCTAACCCCTGCCCTGGTTCATATGCTTGTGTGATGCAAAAGCTGCTTCCACTTTTAAGTATCTCTGTATAAAATCAACAGGGCAATGTCACAAAATGCACAATGGCAGCATAGATCCATACAAACACATTACTAGACTGGAAAAACGAACAGAGGCTCAACAAGAAATCAGTTGCAAGAAAGACAGTAATGAGCAGTTTGGATTCAGACTTTAGAATGGGAAATTCTTTCTTGTGAATTGATAGGGCTTTGTGGAAAATTCCCTGCTGAGTTTTGCAATATAAGAGATAGATGACTGCTGAAAGCACCACAAAATAAGTACATTTATTATACCAAATCAAATCTATGGGGTTCAAATCCTGTACCATAAATTGAAGTCATGGACCATTGCACTTCAGATTACTATATATAGTGCATTAGTTTCAGGAGCTGCAGTCAAGAAATACGCCACAGACTAGCACTTGGTAGAGCAGCCATGAAGGCCTTGGAAAAGATATTCAAATGCCGTGGTGTCTATACCTACGAAGATCAGAATCGTGAAAGCCATGGTATTCCCTGTGACACTCTATGGAAGTGAAAGTTGGACTTTAAAGAATCAGGATAGGAAGAGTGTTGATGTCTTTGAACTTTGGTGTTGAAGAAGACTCCTGAGAATACTGTGGACAGCCAAGAAAACAAACTGATGGATCTTCAAACAAATCAGCCCAGAGTTCTCACTCGAGACATAAATGACCAGGCTCAAATTATCCTACTTCAGACACATTATGTGAAGACCCAGCTCCCTGGAGAAGGCTCTAATGCTGGGAAAGGTGGAAGGAAAGAGAAGAAGAGGACAATCGGCAGCATGGTGGATGGACTCAGTTACAGTGGTGTTCAGCGCACTGTTGGAAGAGCTGAAGGACCAGGTTAGGGATAAATCGTCATGGAGAAAATCCATCTATGTGGTCACTAGGAGTCGAAAATGACTTGATGGCACATCATCAATCAATCAATCAATCAGGTTTTAGGAGCTATCCAAGCACTGGTACTTAGCAATCTTGCAGGAAGGGATACACAGAGTCTACTTTTAGAATAGTATATATAGTCCACCTTCCTTTTCTTAAGCTCTCAGATAGAGAGATATGAAGGTTACATTAAGTCATGCCCCCATTTTACAAGGCCATGTAAAAAAGTTGTGTAAAATCTTGTAAAATGGGGGCATGATATAATATAACAACTGAAGGTGGACTGTACTGTATATACCGTTATAAAAATGTACCAGATCAGAGCACCTTTGGTGCTGCTATTTACAACTATTGGTGCATTAAAAATAAAAATCCCAATACCTTTAAAAAAAAGAAAAGAAAACCTAAGAACAAGTGAGTTGGTACATATTTGGCCAAATATGGCATTCATTTAACTTTTCCACTGAAACAAATCAGACTTCAAAGTGCAGGGTCATGTCACAATAATAAGACATTAATCAACACAGACCAATTTCTCAGTAATTATGCATTACTATTGCATTGAACCTACTAACCGCCATCTCCAGGACGATTTCAAGCCAAGCCTTTTGAAAACAAGCACGTATTACTTCATTGTTTTAATTCAAAGGCATCATTCCTTGTCTAGAAAGCAAGCAACCTCCTGAAATATTTTAGCATTTCACTGATACGGAGGTATCTGCAGGGTGTAGTCAAAACAGTGTGTTGCACATAAAAAATTGGCAGTGCTTAGATCACACTGTCATGGCCAACATGCTGGCTTTTTTTTTTACTGGATTCTGCAGACACCCCAGAACTGATAACATCTCTGCAAACCATCAGTTTGATTATTCCCCTGACATGGAGTTGCTGATTCATACTCAAAATAAGGTGAAGTCTTCTGCCAGTGAAGCTTGTCTCCTGATGATTTCATGCACGCATCCATGTAGTTTTCAGCAACATGGAAATGGTTTGCTTTCACCTCCTCCTTATGTCTGATTTCCCAGCCTGGTCTACAAAGCTAGTATTCCCTGGAGGTTTCCCACTGAAATGCAAACTGTTAGGTTCAAACTGCAATCATCCTGTTCAGTTTCTGAGCCAGGACCAAGCCGGCCGATACTGCCACCTCATTGTTTTTTGGGTAAAAAATAAATGGCAAAATGTCACAAACACCTAAAAGACCTGATTTTCCCTTTATCCTTCTCAAAGTTTCCAGTTAATAAAAGTTTAATAAACTGAGATGGGGTTGGTGGTGGAAGAACAGAGAGAGAGGGAGAAGACAGACACACACGAGGTGAACCAAAAGTCAGGCCCCATAGGCCAAGGGTCGGCAAACTTTTTGAGCCGAGAGCCATTTTGGTATGCTCGTGCACATTTTGAAGTGCTCGAGAGCCAGGGGGCGGGGTTTGCGGGCGGGGGCCAATCACGTGGAAGGGGGCGGGGTTTGCGGGCGGGAGACGGCGTCCACCCGGCCCAGCTGCCCGGGGTCCAGGGAGATCAGCTCCGGCGGGATCTGTGGCGAAGAGCGGCTGGGGGGGGGGGGGGGGGGGGCGACGACAAGCGACGCGCTTCAGGCTTTCAGCGCTGGAAGGAGGCCCGCCTTCCAGCGCTGAAAGCCTGAAGCGCGCCGCTTGTCGTCGCCGCCCGACCCCCCCCCCCCACGGCCGCTCTTCGCCCGCCCGCGTTGAACAAAGAAGATGATGGAGGGTGGGAAACGAGGCCTGCCCGCTTACCTGCCTGCCTCCCTCCCTCCGCGAGGCCCTCCGCTGCCTTCCCGGGGTCCAAGCCGGATCTGGGGCCTCGCGGAGAGAGGCAGGCAGGCAGGTAAGCGGGCAGCCCTGGCCTCCGCCGCCGGGCCCGCCCCCCTCGGCCGCTTCCGCCCGCCCGGGTTGAAGGAAGAAGACGATGGAGGGTGGGAAACGAGGCCTGCCCGCTTACCTGCCTGCCTCCCTCCCTCCGCGAGGCCCCCGCTGCCTTCCCGGGGTCCAAGCCGGATCGGGGGCCTCGCGGAGAGAAGCAGGCAGGCAGGTAAGCGGGCAGCCCTGGCCTCCGCCGCCGGGCCCGCCCCCCTCGGCCGCTTCCGCCCGCCCGGGTTGAAGGAAGAAGACGATGGAGGGTGGGAAACGAGGCCTGCCCGCTTACCTGCCTGCTTGCCTCCCTCCGCGAGGCCCTCCGCTGCCTTCCCGGGGTCCAAGCCGGATCTGGGGCCTCGCGGAGAGAGGCAGGCAGGCAGGTAAGCGGGCAGCCCTGGCCTCCGCCGCCGGGCCCGCCCCCCTCGGCCGCTTCCGCCCGCCCGGGTTGAAGGAAGAAGACGATGGAGGGTGGGAAACGAGGCCTGCCCGCTTACCTGCCTGCTTGCCTCCCTCCGCGAGGCCCTCCGCTGCCTTCCCGGGGTCCAAGCCGGATCTGGGGCCTCGCGGAGAGAGGCAGGCAGGCAGGTAAGCGGGCAGCCCTGGCCTCCGCCGCCGGGCCCGCCCCCCTCGGCCGCTTCCGCCCGCCCGGGTTGAAGGAAGAAGACGATGGAGGGTGGGAAACGAGGCCTGCCCGCTTACCTGCCTGCTTGCCTCGCTCCGCGAGGCCCCCCGCTGCCTTCCCGGGGTCCAAGTCGGATCAGGGGCCTCGCGGAGAGAAGCAGGCAGGCAGGTAAGCGGGCAGCCCTGGCCTCCGCCGCCGGGCCCGCCCCCCTCGGCCGCTTCCGCCCGCCCGGGTTGAAGGAAGAAGACGATGGAGGGTGGGAAACGAGGCCTGCCCGCTTACCTGCCTGCTTGCCTCGCTCCGCGAGGCCCCCCGCTGCCTTCCCGGGGTCCAAGTCGGATCGGGGGCCTCGCGGAGAGAGGCAGGCAGGCAGGTAAGCGGGCAGCCCTGGCCTCCGCCGCCGGGCCCGCCCCCCTCGGCCGCTTCCGCCCGCCCGGGTTGAAGGAAGAAGACGATGGAGGGTGGGAAACGAGGCCTGCCCGCTTACCTGCCTGCTTGCCTCGCTCCGCGAGGCCCCCCGCTGCCTTCCCGGGGTCCAAGTCGGATCGGGGGCCTCGCGGAGAGAGGCAGGCAGGCAGGTAAGCGGGCAGCCCTGGCCTCCGCCGCCGGGCCCGCCCCCCTCGGCCGCTTCCGCCCGCCCGGGTTGAAGGAAGAAGACGATGGAGGGTGGGAAACGAGGCCTGCCCGCTTACCTGCCTGCTTGCCTCGCTCCGCGAGGCCCCCCGCTGCCTTCCCGGGGTCCAAGTCGGATCGGGGGCCTCGCGGAGAGAGGCAGGCAGGCAGGTAAGCGGGCAGCCCTGGCCTCCGCCGCCGGGCCCGCCCCCCTCGGCCGCTTCCGCCCGCCCGGGTTGAAGGAAGAAGACGATGGAGGGTGGGAAACGAGGCCTGCCCGCTTACCTGCCTGCTTGCCTCGCTCCGCGAGGCCCCCCGCTGCCTTCCCGGGGTCCAAGTCGGATCGGGGGCCTCGCGGAGAGAGGCAGGCAGGCAGGTAAGCGGGCAGCCCTGGCCTCCGCCGCCGGGCCCGCCCCCCTCGGCCGCTTCCGCCCGCCCGGGTTGAAGGAAGAAGACGATGGAGGGTGGGAAACGAGGCCTGCCCGCTTACCTGCCTGCTTGCCTCGCTCCGCGAGGCCCCCCGCTGCCTTCCCGGGGTCCAAGTCGGATCGGGGGCCTCGCGGAGAGAGGCAGGCAGGCAGGTAAGCGGGCAGCCCTGGCCTCCGCCGCCGGGCCCGCCCCCCTCGGCCGCTTCCGCCCGCCCGGGTTGAAGGAAGAAGACGATGGAGGGTGGGAAACGAGGCCTGCCCGCTTACCTGCCTGCTTGCCTCGCTCCGCGAGGCCCCCCGCTGCCTTCCCGGGGTCCAAGTCGGATCGGGGGCCTCGCGGAGAGAGGCAGGCAGGCAGGTAAGCGGGCAGCCCTGGCCTCCGCCGCCGGGCCCGCCCCCCTCGGCCGCTTCCGCCCGCCCGGGTTGAAGGAAGAAGACGATGGAGGGTGGGAAACGAGGCCTGCCCGCTTACCTGCCTGCTTGCCTCGCTCCGCGAGGCCCCCCGCTGCCTTCCCGGGGTCCAAGTCGGATCGGGGGCCTCGCGGAGAGAGGCAGGCAGGCAGGTAAGCGGGCAGCCCTGGCCTCCGCCGCCGGGCCCGCCCCCCTCGGCCGCTTCCGCCCGCCCGCCCGCCCGCGTTGAGCGAAGATAATGATGGGCGGGAAACGAGGCCTGCCCGCTTACCTGCCTGCTTGCCTCTCTCCGCGCAGGGGCTGCTGCGGCTGGAGATGGCGCTGCCTCCCTGCTGCGCCGGGCCTCGCTCAGTGCGAGAGCCAGGGGGCGGGGTTTGCGGGCGGGGGCCTATCACGTGGAAGGGGCGGGGGTGAGTTCAGCTGCGGAAGAGCCACACTCAAGGGGCCAAAGAGCCGCATCTGGCTCGCGAGCCGCCATTTCCGACCCTTGCCATAGGCCAATCACAATATGTTTTACTAACTGACATTTTTTTCCAGAGAAAATATGTAATTATGATTGTTTAAAGGTCATGCATCAAGCAAATAAGGAAGTATTTAGAAGAAAATGTCAAGCAATTTGAACATTTAATGTAACTTATTTAATAAATTGTCTGTGGGGCCTGACTTTGTCTATGGGGCCTGTATACACCATATATATACTCTGTGTGTGTGTGTGTGTGTGTGTGTGTGTGTGTGTGTGTGTGTGTATTCATTCCATTGATGTGTTCTCAATAATTTCAGATCAGGAGATCAAAGCAGTCTTTGTATTAGCCATCATCAGAATTTCTTACGTTATTGTCTTTAAACTGATGTGTGATAACCTCCAATAAAAATATATGAACAATCACTTAATTATTTCTATGAGAGACAATAGCTGACTTTTTACCACACGCTGTGTTACAGTGTGGCTTTTGGATGAGGGTGCTGTGAGAACCCAGCCAGTATTGCTTAATTTGGGGTTGACTGTGTTCTGTGAATTCAGGTAATTGGGTTAATTCAATAAAGAATCATTCAGTTAGCGCTGGGTTAGCGTATTGCGTAACCCAGCTCTTTGGTTGTATGGTCCTGGCAGCTGCAGGGCTTCTGGGAATGAATTTGTCCACGTTGATCGAGCAAAAGGCAAAACATCCCCCCAGCTGGAGAGAAGAATGTTCTCAACACATAACCCTAACCCAGATGGGTTATTCTTCAACTCAGGACCTATGAGCAAGAATTTCGGATTGGAACTCTCCTCAGTGGTATTACTTTTGAACAACCAAAGATGAAAGGATGCTTGGAAACCCAAGGCTCCACGCTACCAGCCAACCGTAGGAGCCACATCAACATTTCCACAAGAAGGGGCTGCTCACTCCAGAACAGGAGAAAATAGATCTGCAAAAAAATGTGCAGCCAGCCATGGATATTAGAGAAGCAGATTTTGAAGCAATTATCACAATCACTTTGCAGTGACTAAATGGGATCAAATGAACTGTGTGGCTGCTTCGTTTGCTCGCCAAGTTTCCTAGGCCAATTCAAGGCTTGATTTCAGTTTTGTTATCCTTAAACCAGGCCTCGGACGAACTGTCTTTCAAAGAGAGGATGGCCATCCAAATAGAGGGGTAGATTCTAAAAAGTAGGGCACAGCGCCAGACTATATCTTGCAGCCTCCTTTCCCTTTTAGCACATAAACTGATTCTTTTTTTGGGAGGGGGGGTGCCTTCAAGTCAGTCTTGGTTCTTGGCAACTGCCTCGACAAGTCCCTGCAGTTTTCTTGGCAAGTTTTTTCAGAAGTGGTTTGCCATTGCCTTCTTCCTAGGGCTGAGAGGGAGTGACTGGCCCAAGGTCACCCAACTGGCTTCATGCCTAAGGTGGGACTAGAACTCACGGTCTCCCGGCTTCTAACCTGACACCTTAACCACTACACCAAACTGGCTCTTACTCTTTATATATGACCCTCCAAAAAAAAAAGAATTAAAACTATTGCAAAGGACGAAATTAAGGCTACCCTACACAATCACTGACAAAAATTGGGGGAATGGAGAAGACTTTTCCCCCAAAGACACTATATCCTTTTTTCAGGTTTTCTACCTGTTCTCAACTACCTTATGGCCGTTCTTTGTTCTTACTCTGGTTTCATTTTCTTTCTGTATACTCCCAACCAATCATGGATCCTAACAAAACAATATCACAATGCTAGATAACCAACCGACCAACTGTATCTAGCTGTAATTCTAGGCCAATAACAGTGTTGTTGTTGCAGAGATAGTGGAATCATATTTCCTTGTGCCAATGCAACTGGGATGTATCCATTACTTATTACAGTACTCATATTATGCAGCATTGGAAAAGAGAGTGGATTGCCTGCTTATAACGGTAAGATGGGTTCTTGTTGTTTGCCTCTTCTCCCATATAGTGGGCAGCATTTTGTTCTCTCTCTCTCTCTCTCTCTCTCTCTCTCTCTCGATACATTTAATCAGTTCAGTCGTGTCCAATTCTCGGAGACTGCCTGGACAAGTCCCTGCAGTTTTCTTGGCAAGGTTTTTCAGAAGAGGTTTGCCATTGCCTCCTTCCTAGGGCTGAGAGAGAGTGACTGGCCCAAGGTTGCCCAGCTGGCTTCGTGCCTAAGGCTGGACTAGAACTCACGGTCTCCTGGTTTCTAGCCTGGTGCCTTGACCTCTACACAAAACTGGCTCTCACTTTTTATATATGACCCTCCAAAAAAAGAATTTAAAATATTGCAAAGGACCCTCTCCTGCATCTATTTTAACTTTGGCTATTTTTCACATATAATTCATAAGAGCTAAATATGACTCCAAAAGTTTCAAGCTGATCTTCCTTATTCAAGTTCTAGTGTCCTTGACGTGAACAGTTAACTATACTTTTAAAGTGGGGGGGGGGACAATTTCCCCCATCCATTATTGGGACTCAATGCTATTACTAGCAAAGGTATCATACTACACTAGACATCAGTTCTGCTACTTCTTTTTCTCTGCCTGAAAAGACTGTTGGAGAATGTGGCTCAATAATTTTCACGTCAGATCATGATTTAATTGATTTCGTTTATATATATATATATGGAAAATCGAGTCTGTTCCATGCTCGAGGGGACAAATCAAAACCTTAGAATGAAATGACAACCTAATATTTCAACAGGCATCATATTAAAATGGAGTTTTATGAGTCTTTGGAGAGTGGAAGTGGTTTGTTATGATAAATGACCAAGCTTTTTTAAAGTGTATTTCTAAAACCACTCATATGGCTGCCCTGTTCTTTGTCTCATTTAATTCTGACATGCACTCTTTCGCTTCAGGTTTGTGTGGTTTATAAAGTCCTTTCAGTCTTGGTCTTTTGGAGGAAAAATGTATATCAAATGCTCAGCAGGAAAAGATATGCTAACAGAGTAGTTCTCTCTACCTTGGATCTCACAGATGTTCTCATAAAGCACTTGGATGGCGTTTTATTTCAATTGTTATTTTTATTTCCAAGCTAGGAGATCTAGTTGAAAGAAGGAGAAAGAGAGGAGGTGTCAAAAATACAGTAGACGCTTGTACTTGAGGGATTAGCTAATGTTTGGAAATCTGCTTAAGAAATGCCACTCTGGTTCAGAGGGTGTAGTCTTGTACTCCAGCATCTTTCCTATCTATCTATATCTATCTATCTATCTATCTATCTATCTATCTATCTATCTATCTATCTTCTATCATACTTATATCCCGCCCATCTCCCTCCAAAGGAGGGACCCTAGGCGGTTCACAATAAAATAATTTAAAATCAATAAAAACCATAAATAATATCAATAATCATAAAATGCATAGTTACAATCAGATCCAAAGAGTGGTAGATCTTATCCCAAGAGCTGGTTGGGCTGGACAGGGGAAATCTAAGGAACCAGCCAACCCCAAGACTGGCTGTTCCCCACCCCACCCCAAGCATGATGACACAACCAGGTCTCTAAGTTTTTTCTAAAGTCCAGGAGAGAGGGGGCTAATCTTATGTCAGGGGGGAGAATGTTCCAGAGGGCGGGGGCTACTGCAGAGAAGGCACACCTCCTGGACCCCGTCAGATGGAATTCCTGGAATTTTCCTTTTGTCTAGACCAGGGTTTCTCAACCAGGGTTCCACGAGAGGTCACTAGGGGTTCCCTGGGAAATCACAGTTTATTTTAAAAATTATTTCAAATTCAGGCAACTTCACATTAAAGAGGTAAGTTTCATTCTTTATTTTTAGTTTAGGAACACTGTTAGTGCATATATACATATATACATGTGGAACGAATATAATAATTTTGTAACTTCTGGCCTATATTTGAGCCTGAATGTGCAGGGGTTCCCCGAGGCCTGAAAAATATTTCAAGGGTTCCTCCAGGGTCAAAAGGTTGAGAATGGCTGGTCTAGACATTATCTCACATATTAACTCATTGGGTTTTGTGGATGCTAATGTTCTTTTGCATTACTTAATCAGTAATGTGGATACTATCAAGAGATCAAAGGAAATGGATATTGTGTGCTCTTATGATTGCAAAAAAGTTGACATTACAAGGATGGGAGGTAGCCATTCACATTCAGTCAGACTGAAGAACCTGTCTTTCTATATCTGAACATGCGTTCTATTGTTGTGAGTCTTGACTAGAGGAGTTTTTAAAAATTTGATCTGCTTATGCCAATTTATATTTATTTATTTATTTATTATTTGGATTTATCCCCGCCCATCTCTACCATGGCAGACTCTGGGCGGTTTATTATTGTTATTTATTAATTTATTATTTAAATTTGTATCACCGCCCATCTCCTCCATACCTGAGGACTCTGGGCGGTTCACAACAATAAGTTAAAAATATAAAATTACAGCAACAATAATTTACATATAAAATCCAAACAGAAAGATGTTAATAATAAGGCAGGTTTCATGGCACCAGCCACTCCCAAGAGGAACTATTGGCATTCCCGTCCCAAGCAAGGCTGCAGAACCAGGTCTTCAAGTCTTTCCGGAAGGTCGGGAGTGAAGAAACTCGCCTCAGCTCCAGGGCAAGATATTCCAAAGGGCGGGTGCTACTGCAGAGAAGGCACGCCTCCTGGATCCCGCTAGATGGAACTCTTTTGCCGATGGGATCCGTAGCATGCCCTCTCTGCATGACCGAGTGGGGCGGGTCGATGTTCCGGGGATGAGACAGTCCCTCAGGTAACCTGGTCCCATGCCATGTAGGGCTTTAAAGGTGATAGCCAACACCTTGAATTGGACCCGGAAGCAAACTGGTACCCAATGTAGCTCGCGCAGCAGAGGTGTTACATGGGCCGATCTTACAGCACCCATGACTGTCCACGCGGCCGCATTCTGGACCAGCTTAAGCTTCCAGATACTCTTCAAGGGTAGCCCCATGTAGAGCGCATTGCAGTAGTCTATATGGGAGATGACAAGGGCATGAGTGACTGTTCGGAGGGCATCTCGATCCAGGAATGGGCGCAACTGGCGCACAACCCGAAGTTGCGCAAAGGCCCTCCTGGCCACGGCTGCCATCTGCTCTTCAAGCAGGAGACATGAGTCCAGGAAGACCCCCAAGTTCCACACCGGCTCTGAATGGGGCAGTGCTACCCCATCCAGGACCAAAGATGACAACTTCCTGGAACCCGAGTGGCTACCAATCCACAGCCACTCCGTCTTACCAGGGTTCAGCTGAAGCCTGTTGTTCCCCATCCAGACCCTCACAGCCCCCAGGCACTGAGATAAGGCATCGACCGCATCACTTACTTCACCCGGGACGGAGATGTATAACTGGGTATCATCCGCATATTGATGATACCTCATCCCGTGGTGACGGATGATCTCACCCAGTGGCTTCATATAGATGTTAAACAGGAGAGGGGAGAGCACCGAACCCTGTGGCACCCCACATAAGAGAGGTCGAGGGTCGGATCTCTCCTGTCCTATCACCACCGATTGGGAATGGCCCTGAAGGAAGGAGGTGAACCAGCGTAAAACTACTCCACCCACCCCCAACTCCCTGAGCCACCCCAGAAGCATACCATGGTCGATTTATTAAACCAGGGGCGCAATGGCTCAGCGGTTAAGATGCCAGGCTTGTCGATTGAAAGATCGCAAGTTTGGAGGTTCGAGACCCTAGCCCCGTGTGACGGAGTGAGCTCCCGCACTTGCCCCAGCTCTTGCCAACCTAGTAATTCAAAAGCATGCAAATGCAAGTAGATGAATAGGTACCACTTCGGTGGGACGGTAACAGCGTTCCACGTGCATCATGCAGCCACATGACCGTGGAACCTGAGCCCTATATTTTAATTTTCTGACTTTGCTTTTTGCTGCTGAGATTTAGTACCATGCTATTTATGGTACGACCGGGGGCGTGGTGGCTCAGCGGGTAAGACGCCAGGCTTGTCGATCGGAAGATCGCAAGTTCGGAGGTTCGAATCCCTAGCCCTGCATGACAGAGTGAGCTCCCGCACTTGCCCCAGCTCTTGCCAACCTAGCAATTCGAAAGCATGCAAATGCAAGTAGATTAATAGGTACCACTTAGGTGGGAAGGTAACAGCGTTCCACATGCGTCATGCCAGCCACATGACTGCGGAAGCGTCTTCGGACAACGCTGGCTCTTCGGCTAACAAACGGAGATGAGCACCGGCCCCTAGAGTCGGACACGACTGTGCGGGGGAACCTTTACCTTTATTTATTAAACCAATTTATATAGCCGCCCATCATTAAAAAGTATAAAAAACCAAAGTAAAACAAAAAATAATAGATGAAGGGGTGTTAAAAATAACAGAGCCACCTCACTAGTTCACGCTGGGGTCCCCAGGCCTGCTGGCATAACCAGGTCTTGAGGGACCTGTGGAAGTTCAACTGTGATGAAGCCAACCTCACCTCAAGGGGGAGAAGATTCCACAGTACGGGCGCCACAGCAGAAAAGGCCCGCTGCCTAGATATTGAATCTAAAGTTAGGGAACCTGTCATAAATGGAGGCAAATCAATTGTACAGTATGAACGAGAGAGAGAAATAGAAAGAGAGAGATGTACATTCAGTACATGAATGCCAAAGGAGGTGAGGTAGGCCTTTACAAGGGAGAGAGTTTTCTCTGTGGTGGCACCCCATTTATGGAATTCTCTCCCCAAAGAGGCTGGACTGGTGCCCACATTGGCATAATTTCGGTGCCAGGTGAAGCCTTTTCTATTTCTCCAGGCTTTTTAATTGGCTTCATTGTAATTGTATTGCAACTGTATTTTAATTCATATTGCTTTGGATTCTGAATGATCACCTTGCTGCTATCTAGTCTAGTTTTTCCATTTGATTTGATTTGATTGTGTACATTTTTATTCAAATTGTATCTTTTTGTGTTTTTTATTGTAAACCACCCAGAGAGCTTTGGCTATTGGGTTTTTTTTAAAAAAATAAAGAAATAAATGACTAACTGAACAGTTTAAATGATGAATATCTACCTACCAAATACCGATAGTCCTCAGGTTACAACCATTCGTTCAGCAACTGATCAAAGTTATGGCGGCACTGAACAAAGGGAACTTATGATGGGTCCTCAGAGTTCTGGCTGTCGCAGAATCCCCACGGTCATGTGGTTGTGATCCAGGTGCTTGGCAACCGGCTCACGATTATGACATTGCAGCATCCCACGGTCACATGATCGTGATTTCCAATGTTTCCTGCTGGCTTCCCATAAGCAAAGTCAATGGGGAAATGGGGAAGCTGGCAGGAAGTCAGAAGTCGTGATCACGTGAGGTCCTTGCCTAATGACCCACGCAACCAGGACTGCTGGAATTGCTATCACTAAGTGGCATGGTCATGTGACATCATGCTTTATGACCACGTCACTTAGTGACAGAGTTCCCAGTCCCAATTGCCACCGTAACCCGAGGACTACCTGCATACTTGCGAATAAGCACAAGAATTTTAGGTGCCAAAATATACCCCCAAAATTGGGTTTGGCTTATCCATAGATGGGCTTATCCACGAGTATATGTAGTAATACTTTTTTAAAGTACCCATATATCCCATATATATTTGCGTATTAGCCCATCCATGGATAAGCTGACCCTCAATTTTTAACCAAAATACCCTGAAAAATGGATAATCCATGGATTAACCACAGATAAGCCAATTATGAAAATTAAATCATACAAAAATTTCGAGGGTTGGCTTAGTGGGTGGTGCATTTTTCATGGTATTTCGGTTAAAAATTCAAGGGTTGGCTAATCCATGGATGGGCTTATACGCGAGTATATGCAGTAAATTCTTTTTTCTGTTCTTCCTTTCAAATTAAAAAAAACAGCAATCAAAAAATGAGAGAGGGAATGAGAGAGAGAGCGAGAGAAGAGGTGACAAGCCAGGAGCTGTAGACAAAACACAAAATGACAAGTAAAAAGTAAAAATCAAGCCCAAGGACATCTCCAGAGGACAGCTGTTGTCTTGGCACAGTTGCAGCCCCAGCACTTCCTGTCTAAGAGGGATCAGTAGCCCAGCTGACTGAGGTCAGTTCACAGCTGTAGAACATCTTGAGCAAGAATGTTCACATTTGATTCCTGTGTTGCCCTATCTTGTGGGGCAGCTGAGCACAGAGCAGACGATTCACATGTCTAGCTTTATGGTGCCTTCCAATAAGAAAAGAAAAAGGAGAACAGGATGTATAGATATAGTAAATAAACAATTGTGGGTTGGTGTTAAAAATGGAACTTGGATCTGAATAGATTGAGAGACATTAATTTTGGCTCCTTCTGGATGGTTTGACCTGGGATGGCTCCCAGACATCCCAGTCAACCTGGGCAACAGGGTGGAGAAGGCTGCAACCCATTGTAACTGTGACCTTAGTTTAGGGAAAGATTCATAAGTAATCTCCAAACAGCAGAACAATGATCAGCAGTCTTCTAAGCACCAGGCATTACTTATGATCTTACATGATAACCCCCAAAAGGCTAAATCTTATGGGATCTCTGTGGTGAGAACCCAGACGTTTCCAGTGGTTTAGTAATCTCATAGAGTTTGGGGCAATTTGAAATTTTAGTTTGAATGTAATTTGGAAGATGTGGTGCTGTCTTATGGTCAACTGAAACTTTGGCAACTGTGGGTATCATATTGCAAGTCCGTGACCCAGGATTTCACAGGCATATCATTTTTTAAAAACTGTCTGGGAAAGGGAGAGAAAGAAGGAGACATCCTTTGCTAATTCAGTTTAAACAAATTCTTTGACAAGCAGTAGAATTATCTGTGTGTCACCCGTTTATATAAAACATTCCTCAGCACTTAGCCCCTTTCCACACCTTCAGAACTCCTAAATGAATCCAGGCCTGGGATTCAAAATAAAATATTCAGTAGTTGAGATGCATGACGTGTTGGAGGTTGAAGCATTTGGTGTGTAGGTATGGGTGTTCTTGAGAACAGGAATCTAACTTGAGCAAGAATTAGTAAAGCAGGTTTTATATCTATAACAGAAAGGAGGTAGATTTACAGGAAACACGTTACAAAGACAGCAAAGCCCAGCACCTGGCTAACACATCCTTCCAGGAGAAGAATCAAAGAGCATGTGCTCTGTGCATGGGAGCTGGAGAAGAAAGGCAGAAGGAAGGGACCTCAGATTATCACTCTCATAGACGAAGAGCAAGCAGGGTCTAAAGGGGGTCTAAAGAGGGACACAGAGTAAATCCATAACACTTTACCTACACCTTACTGACCCCGTGTGCTCAGTATATCATGAAGTCCTGAAGAATCAGTGTCATTGGATTTGGACCTCCAACATAAAGTAATCAGGAACTTTTACATGTAAGCATTTGTTTGGCAGGATAGGAGTAACTAGGGCAGGGCTTTCCAAAGTTTTCCTGCGGCGACACACCAACCGCCATTGGTGTGTGTGTCGCCGCGGGAAAACCTAGAAGTGCAGCCGTTGCGGCAGCGTGCAAAACCCCGGAAGCACTGCTGCCACTTTCGGGTTTTTGCGCGCCGCCGTTGGTGTGTCACCGCGGGAAAACCCGGAAGCGCTGATGATGATCAGTGCTTCCGGGTTGTGTGGCGACACACCAGACTGTGTGTGGCGACACACAGTTTGGAAAGCTCTGAACTAGGGACTGATGAATTTGGCCTTTGTAACCAACTGCATTTTAAAATAGGCCTTTTTCCTATTTGTTCCCTAAGGCAGCAGTCCCCAACCTTTTTGGCACCAGGGACCGGTCGTGGAAGAAATTTTTTCCACGGACCAGGGGGGCGGGGTTTGCAAGTGGGAGCCAATCGCGTGCACTGGGGGGTGGGGTTTGCAGGCGGGAGCCAATCACGCGCACCGGGGGCGGGGTAATCGCATGCACCAGGGGGCGGGGTTTGCAGGCAGGAGCCCCGCAGCCCACTTCGTAACAGGCCGAGGCCCACTAGTGGGCCATGGCCCACAGGTTGGGGACCCCTGCCCTAAGGCACTGGAGGCAGAGTTGCCATATGGCTGAAACAGCGGGATGAGGCTGAGATTCGTCCCTTGCCTGCTGCTATCTTGATGTTGCCTGATGTTCACTACAGTGCAGGTGCAGCATATTGTGCAGGAAAGCGCAGGAGAAACAGCCAACACCTTCTGATGTTTCAGGAGGAAAAGAACATGGTGAGAGGAAGCAGGATTGTATGGGGTGGTTAGCAAGCTGTTTTCGCCATGGACAGAATGCGATCGACGGGGTGGATGGGATCTTCCCGGCTCCCACTGGCCACTTCAGCCAGCTGTGGGTCACTGGTCTCTGCCCTCCAGGACCATTTTGGCTTGGACTGCAGAAAAGATGAGACTTCTGGCTTTGCAGAGGCATCTGCCTGTGTAATCCCTGATCGACCTTTCACAAAGTGCTAATCACACACATGATGTGAGCAACTTAGGAATGCAGATTTAGCACTTTTTTGAAAGCTGGTCTGGAGAGAACACTAGCCCTGTGGTGCACGAGAGGTTGATTGAACCGGGAAAGAGAGATGGGTTCTGCCAGTTGGGTATTGCTGGTTCTGTCTTAAATGGGTCCATTGCAGCTTCTCTCCTGCTTTTGTGAATGGAGCAGGGAGGGGCTACATGACTATACTTTCACTGTTCTTATTGCTTCGGAGGAGGCAGCCCCACTGTCTACTCCAGAGCTTTCCAAACTTTTCATGTTGGTGACACACTTTTTAGACATGCATCATTTCACGACACTCTCTTACAGCAGGGCATCATTTCGCGACACACTCTTACAGCAGGGCACAAGGCAGGCACTAGGACCTGCACGGAATCACAGCAGGTTTGGAGGCAGCAAGGCACAAGGCAGGCACTAGGACCTGCGCGGAATCACAGCAGGTTTGGAGGCAGCCAGGCACAAGGCAGGCACTAGGACCTGCACGGAATCCTGGCAGGGCTCGGAGGCAGCAGCAGCCATGACACACCCGGACACTGCAGCTGACACACTAATGTGTCCCGACACACAGTTTGGAAAGCTCTGGTCTACTCATACTCTTTTGTATGCTCCATGGGTGACCTCCAGGTCCTGCTAGCCATGAGGTCAGAACTTGGTTAGCAGAACCTTAGTTGCTGACTACCAACCAGCACTTCAGATTTGGTGGCACTAGTCACCATGGTGCGCTGGGCAAAGTGGGAGGGACCTTGTCAGCCAGGCTATTTTTGAGTATGAGTATAATTTTAAAAATCCCCTCTCACCCCTATGGGTGGTATGTGTCTTCCTCAACCTTGGGTCCTCTACCAGAGGCCTGGGAGTTTGAGGGTTCTGCGCAGTATCTTAGCTGTTCCTAGCACTGCACTCTTCTGGGCAGAGAGCTCTGATGTGGTTCCTGGGATCTGTTGGAGCCACTCTCCCAGCTTGGGAGTCACAGCCCCAAGTGCCCCTACCACCACTGGGGCCACTTTGGCCTTCACTTTCCACATCCTCTCTAGTTCCTCCTTCAGGCCCTGGTACTTCTCCAGCTTCTCATTCTCCTTCGTCCTGATGTTGCTGTCACTTGACACCACTACATCTATCACCACCGCTGTCTTCTGGTCCTTGTCTACTACCACAATGTCTGGTTGATTGGGCAGTACCTGCCTGTCCGTCTGGATCTGGAAGTCCCACAAGATCTTAGCCCTGTCATTCTCCACAACCTTCTGTGGAATCTCCCATCTGGACTTGGGAGGGTCTAGCCCATACGCTGTGCAGATGTTCCTGTACACAATGCCCGCTACTTGGTTGTGCCGTTCAGCGTATGCTGTTCCTGCCTGCATCTTACACCCTGCCACTACGTGTTGGACTGTCTCTGAGGCCTCTCTGCACAGTCTGCACCTCGGGTCCTGTCTAGTGTGGTAGACCCCTGCTTCTATGGATCGGGTGCTTAGTGCCTGTTCTTGTGCTGCTATGATCAGTGCCTCAGTGCTGTCTTTTAGTCCAGCCTTTTCCAGGCACTGGTAGGATTTCCCAATGTCAGCCACCTCAGCTATCTGTCGATGGTACATCCCATGCAAGGTCATACACACACACACACACACACACATACACACACACACACAGCTTGATGCGTGTTCAGAAATAACCTGAAAGGGCAGTTGTGGGCAGTTGCCCTGTTGCAGTTGCCATCTTGACTTTTTTACCATACCCTGCAGACACTCCTGCTGTTCATCCTTCATTTGTGTTTTTATTTCTGAGGGGTTGATCCCATAGCTATGGATGGGACTGTTTTAATTAACTAGCATGTTTTTTTGAGATACCCCTAGCAGCCAACCTTGAAAATGAAAAGCATAGTTTAACATCACATGAACAATGAGTTCAGGGTTTAATGCTTGTGTTAGTTCAGAACAATCTAGTGAATTCCTAATTTTTTTCTTCTTGTTGTTTCTAATGCTGAATGAATTTTTTCTTTCATTGAATGATTTTTTTCTCTTATGAATGCACAAGATCAGATGAACAAAGGAGGTTCCAGGTGCCAGCAATACCATCTCAACTATTGTTGCAATATAAATTTCTGGACTTCACTTGCTCTAATTTTATTACTATACATCATGAAAGTACCAACAGTATTAAATTCGTATCATCCTCACCCAAGCCATGACTGCAGCAACAAGACAGACAAAGTTCATGAAAGGATATTCAAGAAAGGTAGAAGAATACGGTGCTTTTTATTTTGGAACTATTACTTGTCTAGAGTACTTACATGAAAATGGAACTTGCAAGCATTTCATTTCCCAGAACTTTGTTTTCATCTCTTAGAGGTTTTAATCTGTTTATGTGGTTGGAAATATGTGTTGGTTGATTTGTTATTGTACTGTGGATTACCCTGAGATATTTTTTCCCCATGAAAAAAATGCAAATTAAGCTGTCCGGATTTGCGGGCCTGGAATAGGGCAACCCTGGTTATACAGTTGTTTATTTGTTCAGTCGCTTCCGACTCTTCATGACTTCATGGACCAGCCCACTCCAGAGCTTCATTGCATTCTACTTTTCCACTAAAAAATCCACTAGATGGCAGTATACCCTAAACTACTGATTGATAATTGGCTCTAGAGCAGTGTTTCTCAACCTTGGCAAGGTTAAGATGTGTGGACTTCAACTCCCAGAATTCCCCAGCCAGCTGACCAAGGGCAGCCCCATGCTTTGATTGGAAGTATGCCATCCGCACAGGAAAAGGCCACCTAAGCAGGCATATTAGAGAGCCTCCTGCAAAGAGTGGAATGGGGACAGTCTATGCATGTACAGTACATATTTAAAAAATGATCACATGGTTGTGACTGCCATCTTGATTTTTTTGACCCCTGCAGATACCCTGTGCCCCAGCATAATCACCACAATGCATTACAAATGTGCTTGCTAGTCCCAAATATCACAGAGCTCTGCTGTGCATTAAAAAAAAGGTAAAGGATCCCCCCGCACATTTGTGCAGTCGTGTCCGACTCTAGGGGCCGGTGCTCATCTCCATTTCTTAGCCGAAGAGCCAGCGTTGTCTGAAGACGCTTCCACGGTCATGTGGCCAGCATGACGCATGCGGAACGCTGTTACCTTCCCACCGAAGTGGTACCTATTCATCTACTTGCATTTGCATGCTTTCGAATTGCTAGGTTGGCAAGAGCTGGGGCAAGTGCGGGAGGTCACTCCGTCACGCAGGACTAGGGACTTGAACCTCCAAACTTGCATAGCACCAGGCAAATGCTTATCACTGTGGAGTCCTTGGTGCTCTCTGAGCCTTGTTGTTTTCTTGCAGATGTTTCGTTGCCAGGCTAGGTAATATCTTCAGTGCGAAAAGGGAGTGGGACTTGCTCTCTGTTTATATCCCATGGCTTGTCCTGCTTGTGTTGGTGGAGGTGTTGTTCTCCCCTTGGGAGTTCCTTGATTGGGCTGTTGTTTGCTGCTTGGTTGATTGACTGAGTTAATAGTTCCTTGATTAAGGTATAATGTACTGTTTGATTGCTCCTCTGGTGCTAATCCTGGTGTTAATCTTTGCCTATCTGGTTGTTGATTGCTGGCAAGGAGGTGTTCTGGTCTTTTGGCTTTTTTATTGTCTCTTATGAATGGTATGTAAATGTTGTTTACCTCTATGTGTCTGTTGATGGCTGCTTTGTCTGAGTGCCAAGCTTCCAGGAATTCTTTAGCGTTTTTGGATTTGGCTTGGTTTAAGATGCTCACAGTTTCCCAGTTGAAAGTATGGTTGAGTCTGTCCATGCTTATCAAGTACATAGTGGATCTTCCTTATTATTGTTATTACTATTTTCATTTCTACAGCACACTCTTCTTAAATGGCTCAGTGCAGTTTATGTTAAAATTTCAGTGATGTAAGTACATTAGAACATAAATAATAGTACTGTACAATCAATGTAAAAGGTAAAGGTAAAGGTTCCCCCCACACATTTGTGCAGCCATGTCTGACTCTAGGGGCCGGTGCTCATCTCCGTTTGTTAGCCGAAGAGCCAGCCTTGTCTGAAGACGCTTCCACGGTCATGTGGCTGCATGACGCGCGCGGAACGCTCTTACCTACCCACCGAAGTGGTACCTATTCATCTACTTGCATTTGCATGCTTTCGAATTGCTAGGTTGGCAAGAGCTGGGGCTAGTGCGGGAGCTCACTCCGTCACGCGGGGCTAGGGTCTTGAACCTCCAAACTTGGGATCTTCTGATCGACAAGCCTGGGGTCTTACCCGCTGAGCCACCGCGCCCCTACAATCAACGTAGGACTGATAATAAAACTGCAAAGTGCTAAGTATTATTCAATGAGAGCCAGTTTGGTGTAGTGGTGAAGGTACCAGGTTAGAAACTGGGAGGCCATGAGTTCTAGTTCCACCTTAGGCACAAAGCCAGCTGGGTGACCTTGGGCCAGTCCCTGTCTCTCAGCCCTAGGAAGGAGCCAATGGCAAACCACTTCTGAAAAACCTTGCCAAGAAAACTGCAGGGACTTGTCCAGGCAGTCTCCAAAAATCAGACACGATTAGGTAGGTAGGTAGGTAGGTAGGTAGGTAGGTAGATGATAGATAGATAGATAGATAGATAGATAGATAGATAGATAGATAGATGATAGATAGACAGATAGATAGATAGATAGATAGATAGATAGATAGATAGATAGATAGATTACAGACTGGAACCCCGATGTGAAGTTCATTGAAAGGAATAGACTGAGTTCCTAGCAGATGAATGGCGACCCGTTTGCAGACATTGGGCCCTTCCACACAGCCACCCCCCCAAGCCACTTGTGCTCATTTCAGTACCTTTGCACCACTGCACAAGTATCCCCACCTGTGTGCTCTGGCTTTCCATCAGGGGTGTTCATAGGGCGGGGATCAAAAAGATCAAGATGGTGGTCATAACCATACAATTGTAAGAAGGGGCGGGGCTTCAATTGCACAGTTGTGACTACCATATTTTTTTACCCCCTCCCTGCATACCCCTTCTTTCCATGTTGCTCCTGCATGGCTGTCCCCACTGCATTGTTTTCCAGAGCAAGGGAAGGGGGAAGTCACATTAACAGCTGCTTTGTGGAAAGACCTGCAAAGAGAGCTGAGGAAAATAGGAGAATGCTGGCAAGGCACCATGGCGCATTGGTTGCAAAAGGAAGAGGGAAGCCCCCGGAGCCAGAAGGAAGGTCAAGGGGCTGCCAGTGAAAACTCCCTGCCATGCAGCTCCAGATAAATGCTTCAAAACTCTCTTCCCAGCATAGCTTCTGGAGTGGGCTGAGCTTCCAAGCCGGATGCAAGTGCCATGACACTGCAGGGGCATGGAATGGTGGTGCTGGTCTCAGTGGTGCTAGTCTCAGGTCTAAACCACCCACACTTCTGGAAGAGGCCTACACTTTTTCAATGCTGCCCGTTCTACAACATTTTAGAATAACCATAGGACAGTGAAGAAAGCCTAAGAAAGTTAGGCTTAAAATGGAAAGGAAAGAGAGCATGCAACAGACATAAAATAATATCAAGAATAGCAGCAATAAAAGAATACCAACAATAAAACAGACATTCTAAACCAGTGTTTCTCAACCTTGGCAACTTTAAGATGTGTGGACTTCAACTCCCAGAATCCCCCAGCCAGCCATGATTTTTTTTTAAAAAAAAATCAGGAGTCTGGTAGTTTATGCCTTTTCATAAAGTTTGTTAGTAAAACACCCGGTGATTTTTTTTGCCACTCTAGAGCAGTGTTTCTCAACCTTGGCAACTTTTAAGATGTGCGGACATGGCTGGCTGGGGAATTCTGGGAGTTGAAGTCCACACATCTTAAAGTTGCCAAGGTTGAGAAACACTGTTCAAAACACTGAACAGTCTTTTCTTCAAACTGTTCAAAAGCCCAGAACACTTTAAAAGTTTAATTTCCTTGTCCTGAAAGAATTTCCAAGCTATTAATGAAACATAGTAACAGGTGATAATTAGTCATTTCCGCTGTACAGTAAAACTGATAAACAAACGGTGCTGAGCTCACGCTGCTCTGGGCAAGCTAAATCTTGAAGCGAAGTAGTAATATAATCTGGCAGCTCATATCTGTGACCCAGAGTATCCTGTTTCTTTTCTTAAATTCAAAGCATCCTGAAATAAACTAGCAAAATCAAGGCAACTGGATAGTCTTCAGCCTGTGAAAGGGAACGGTTCTAAAAATAACGTCAACTGGATGCTCCACATTCTTGCACCTTATTTTTCTATTACTTTCCAAACGTCTATTTTTCTTTTGGGTAAATACAGCCATCAACATGGGCGTGAGCTTGTCGGACAACATGACACAATTAATTGTGATGTTGTAGTTAGTTAGTTAGTTAGTTAGTTAGTTAGTTAGGTTGGTTAGTTTAGAGGGCACCTGACTCCAGAGGAACTCTGGGTGGCTTACACTTTGAAAAGAATAGAAAATGAAGGAAGGAAGGAAGGAAGGAAGGAAGGAAGGAAGGAAGGAAGGAAGGAAGGAAGGAAGGAAGGAAGGAAGGAAGGGCCAAGCATGTCTAGAACGACCACACCACATGTAGCACAAAAAAGTATTTTTAAAAGTCTTGCTTTGACTTAGCTCCAAGATCACTGCTCCTGTCAACTGATGTTTCTTCTAAAGGAAAACTGGTCACGAGATGGGTGTAATTGGCATTTCACTGTATAGGCTTCACTAACAAGCCCTCCTGCTTTAAAACAAAAGCAAAAAACAGGCATTTGCCAGCAAGAATCTTTGTTTCTCCTCTTGTTCATTGAACATGGTGGGTAGTCAGCCGTTTTAGTGGAATTATCCAAATGCACCCCCAACGGACATGCAGTTGTGAATCTTAAAAAGGAACCTGAAACAGCCTTCCCTCTGCTCCCACGATTACGATACAACGTAATACTTGTGGCAGTATGTACTCTTGTTGTAAGCAAGGACACACAATAGTGAGTCAGTGCGGTGCTAGTAGTTAAAAAATTGGACAAGAAGCAGGCAGACCCAGGTTCCAGTCCATCTCAGCTACAAAAATTCATTGGTGACTGACCCAGTTCCTCTCTCTCAGCCTGACAGCCAATGTGGTGTAGTGGTTAAAGCAGTGTTTCTCAACCTTAGCCACTTTAAGATGTGTGGACTTCAACTCCCAGAATTCCCCAGCCAGCCATGCTGGCTGGGGAATTCTGGGAATTGAAGTCCACACATCTTAATGTAGCTAAGGTTGAGAAACACTGGGTTAAAGTTTGGATTAGAGACAATTAAGCATTCAGCCCTAAATTAAGCGTTCACATAATTAAGCCACTGTTGCAGCTTAATATGGTGGCCTGGTTCACAATTGGCTGGGTTCCTCCTGCACTCTGGACTGCAAACTACCTGATGGTAGGAACTAGTTCCCACGTGGCCAAAACGTAAACAGCCTGATGCCAGATTTGTCTGTTACCAAAAAAAGAGAGAGGTGGAAGTGAGGCCTTTTGCCATAAAGCAAAGGGTATCTAAGCATAACCTAAACAGGAGAAAGAGGCAAAAGAATTTTAACCAATTGATGTAATTGTCAGTTGGATACAATGGGAGGGAATTTAAAACCATGTTGTTTCCCAATAGTGTTTTCACTTATTCTCTTTCTCCTTTCCTTTTCCTTTTCCTTTTCCCTTTTCCCTTTTCCCTTTCCCTTTCCTTTTTCTTTCCCCTTTCCCTTTCCTTTTCCTTTTCCTTTTCCCTTTCCCTTTCCCTTTTCCCTTTCCCTTTTCCCTTAACATGGTTATGTACATTTATCTTTAAAACAATGACAAATAGTGGTGATATCAATATCATGTGTACATCTCTATCTATCTAGATATCTCTATCTTTATAGAGATTTCTAGTTATTTCTTAAGATGCCATAATGAACTTAGTTCCACACGTTAATTAATCAGTTGATGAAATAATGGATTTTCAGTTTTATGATCATTGTAACCTCTTTGTTATCCATTATGTCTCTTTCAGTCTTCTTTTTTTTCTTTTTTCTTTTAGGTAGTTATTTATTCTGTTCCTTTAAATAAATAAATAAATAAATTATTTATTAATAAATAAATAAATTTATTAATTTAATAAATAAATTATAACACATGCACACACACCCAAAAAAAAAAAGAATCTGAACCTTGATTTCACTTTAAATAGAGTTTGCATTTGATACATAGCAATTGCTGGATTTTTTTGGGGGGTAATCTCTTCATTCTTTTTCTACTATAAATCTACTTATCTGAGCATATGTGTCCTTGGAAATCTATTCTTGAGGTTTTTGCCTGGCCAGATAAGGGAAGTCTGGCCCTAGTCTATCTTAGCTTAGTCTAGCATGCGGGTGAACCCAGTCATTGTAAAACAATCTAATCAGGATCTAAAAATACATCCCAAAGAGGTGGAAGAATTCAAAAATGAGTATGATATAAAGCAAGGATATGCAGCTTCTGTTGACTTGAGGACCACACTGGATTTTGCATATTATACTGGGGACTGCACTTCTAAAAGTGGGTAGGCCGGGGTCGGTTTCCGGATACATTTTCAGGAATGCTAAGCATGAACATGTTGCCTTAAGCAACTGCAAGGCTTAAGGTATCCAATTTGTTCCTTCAAATTCCCTAAAACTCCCCCAAACTCCTAAATTTTTGGCTTCAATCCACTCCCCTCCTTTGCTATGTGCACATCCGGTTTTTATTGACTTATAATATTAATCGAAGAGAATATTTGTAGCTCAGGGTTGAACTGTGGAGTCCTTGGTGCTCTCTGAGCCTTGTTGTTTTCTTGCAGACATTTCATTGCCAGGCTAGGCAACATCTTCAGTGCGACTTCGCACTGAAGATTTTGCCTAGCTTGGCAATGAAACATCTGCAAGAAAACAACAAGGCTTAGAGAGCACCAAGGACTCCACTTATAATATTGTATTTTGATTAGGCCCTCCTTTGCTTATGTACCACTTTGTGTGTTACTTATTTATTTGGGCTCTTTCATCTAGGTGTTTGTGTGTGTGTTTGTGTATTTATATACCTTCACCACGTTCAGGGCTGTGATTTCATTGCCACGTGCTCACATACTGACAGAGCAGTAATGAAAGAAACACCAGCCCAGCTACAGCAAAAGTGTTTGGAAGGCTGTCAGTTTTTGTTATTATTGGGGGTGAGGGGGGAGGCTTAAGGAAACATTAAAATCCTACCACTGACTCCTATAGTGGTGGCCCATGTATGTGGGGTTGGAGCCAATGGGTGGCTTACCTCAGACCTTTTCTGCCCCTGTCTCAACCCTTGTGTGCTTGTTTGACCAGGCAAGGTAGAACAGACTAGAAATTCAATGTCATGTAGGTCAGTACTACTTTTATAGTAAAGCTAGAGTAACAGAACCTTGCAAGTCTGGATGTGCTTCCCCCCTCCCTCCCCTTATCTTTTTGAGAACTAGGGAGGGGCTTATCTGAGACATTTACTCAGGTTACCTTCCTGCCCTGGACTCAGTCCTCTTTTATCTGACCATAGTCTTGGTAGTGGCTCTTCCTACTGTCTCTCAAAGCCATCCCCTCTGCCCTCTACAGTGGGTGAGATTAAAAGTGAAAGAATGCAATATTAGGGTGCCTACAGCAGCTCCATCTCTGCAGAGTTCTTTGTGGTCCCTCTCTGTGCTATTAGGAGGAAGAGAGATTTATCCCTATGTTAACTCCCTCTTCGGTGTTCATGGGGCACAGCTGGCCCAGGAATGGTAAAGGTAAAGGTTCCCCCCGCACATTTGTGCAGTCGTGTCCGACTCTAGGGGCCGGTGCTCATCTCCGTTTGTTAGCCGAAGAGCCAGCGTTGTCTGAAGACACTTCCACAGTCATGTGGCCGGCATGACGCACGTGGAACGCTGGTGCAATTCAGTCCCTTGTACAAAGTAACCTGCTTTAAAAAAATAGTAAAGGTTCCCCCCGCACATTTGTGCAGCCGTGTCCGACTCTAGGGGCCGGTGCTCATCTCCGTTTGTTAGCCGAAGAGTCAGCGTTGTCCGAAGACGCTTCCGCGGTCATGTGCCCATGTCAAACCCCAAATAATCCCACGGCTTGTTTGGATTAAAACTAAGCCTCTCTAACCCCACTTCTGACTGGATTAGCAGATTTGCGTAATCTACTCACCCTCTTTAATCTTGTTCACTATGTTGTGTGAACTGATAGAGACAGAAGGGAAAAACTGAATATAAGAAAGTGGATTGAGGTTGAAGAAGAGGTTGTCCGCTTTGGGGATAACAGAACGCAGCCACTATGTTAAGACTGAATGAGCTCTTCTTACTGTGTTGTACATATTCCAACAACACAGGATTTGATAAATCTGTTTAATTTATTTCTCAAACAACCATCCGTAAATAAATAAAGGAAACAACCAAAACCTATTAAAAATCAAAGCAAGAAACCAGGAGCTTCAGTTTGTCCCATGCAAAGGATTTGTTGGTGTCTAGCCTCCCTTTTTCCCAATAACAACCTTGTGTTGAGATCAATCTTCTTTTTTAATCATCTTTATTGGGATGTATCCTATAAGAGGAAGTGGGGAAAACATTTCAATAAGGTTCAGGAACATTGCCCAAAGCAGAAACATCTGTCATAACAATAAACAGATTGGCTGCTGAGCTCAGTAGTGAAAGTAACAGCAGCTGACTGGGTTTCTGTTTAACCACTGGAGAAGTTCATTTCTCTTGGAAAAGGCTGGGTGAGTACACAGCTAGAGAGCTGATCCCCATATTGTTGCATTTACACTCCTTTTCGGCTTGTTTAGAACAACAGTGGCATATACCATAAACAGTCAAGATGACAGCTTCAATCCCATCAACAAAGCCCATCCCTTTTTACATGCATCATGCCTACAACACATGTTAAAAAAGAATGGGTCTTCATTCATTCAGAATAGCCATAATCATCATACCATGGACTTTGAAGAGGTATAAAAGAAGCTCAAGACTCTGTAGGCTCAACTGGTCTCATTCATCCTTCCAGTCCATGCTTCCAGTTCATACTGGAAGTGAATGAATAGTACCCATTAGAGAAAGCTGGTTTCTGAAACCACGGTCTGAGTTACCTGTATGTTGAACTGCTGGAACAAGGTGGGTTGCACCTCACAAGGACTGGTAAAAATGTGTTTGTACAAAGCATAGCGAGCTTAATCAGGAGGGCTTTAAAATGAATCCTTGGGAGTTGCAGAAGTAATGGATGGCATCTTGACTTTTTTTTACCCTCTCTGCAGACACCCCTCTTTGTAAGTGTAAATCCTGATTCAGTAAATAATTCTCCATCTTTTACAAGCTTTGTGTGCACATTTGAACTAACTGCCCCTATTTATCAATCAAAAATGCCTTTCTCAAGGAAGCAAAGCCAACAGTAAATAAACTACTGTTCAAGATCCTCTGAAGCAGCTTCTGGCCATGCATGCTTGAGTTCACATACATTTGGGAACGAGGTACATCTGTCTCCCACTGCTGAGAGTCACCTTCAAGCACTGCTGCTCTTTATCTTCTTACAGTTCCTCGTTTTTCAGACAGACATAGACTGGACAACCTTTCAAAAAGAACATCCTTTCCGTTTCTTTCAGATGTGCTCTGCAGATGTGTGGATTTGAAGTTGGAAAATTCCTCAGCTAGCATTGCCAAGTGGGGATTGATTGAAACTGAGAATTGTTCTTAGCAAAGTAGGACACATGATCAACCTTGCTGCAACGAGCTAATGTGTTCTGAACAAAACCCAGCCATTTGGATTCCCAGACTCTGAATTGGTAGCCTTGCAACACTGGCAGGGTATTAATCAGGAGTCATATTTAGCGTCTGCCAGGGCCTGACAAAGCTTGGTGTGTATTGAATGGAAAAGAAATCTCTCACCCAAACCACTGGGAATCCCAGCATTTTGAAACAGAAGACACAGTCTAAAATAAAGTGGAATAAATAAAATTTAAAATAGAATCTGTATGTATGTGCCCATTTGGCCCTGCTTTGACAAGTCTTATTTCTCGAAAATTTGATATTCTGATTTCTCCAGTTCAAAATCCTACTGTATCTCATTTGAAAGCCAAATGGATATGGTTATTTCAAGGGACTCAAAAGGAGGCCACCACATTTGCTTCATCTGTAATCTGGATGTCATCAATCACAGACTGATGGAGGAAGGTGTCAGAAGGCCTGGTACATTGACCCGTTGGGACACCAGAGCCTTCAACTATTTTATGTGGGAAATCTTGCTAAAATGACCTCCCCTAGAAAAAAAAAGAATATTTATAAACCAGATTTTCCTGAAAATAGTAAACCCAATCTTTATTTCCTTCTCTATGGTCATGTTCATACAAAGTTCATTCCAAACTGAAATGGCAGCAGAAAGGACTTACAAAAATGCACTAGAGAGTATGGGAGAAATCAATCTTGTTCTCCACTGACATGTTGTAGACAAGCAATCATTTTCCATATGTGCCAATGAATATTAGTCTGAACGTTAGAGTCAAGTGAAGTCATCTGAAATCTTTATTCTTACAAAAGTGGGGGAGGAATACAAAGTGGCATCCTAAATTATTATCCTAAAAAAAAAAAAACCACATACACAACTTGGAATAGTTCCTAGTTCTTTGAAGTTAACGTTTACTCCCCATATTTTATAAAACAGAAGACACAATTGGCAGACCAGATTTATCTACATACCAATAATATCAGCCATTATGCTATTGGTCTGGATGTGATTTGGAGAGTACCCCTATATCGGGGCATCAAGTCATAAAGATCAGGAGCAGGAAATCTGATGGAATCCATCAGTCTTCTCCCAATCTTCAAAAGGACCTTTTCTTAGGAATTCCAGTCTTTTTCTGATTAAAACATCATCGTACTACTTCCCTTCTTGTAGGAGTCAATAAGGTGTAATCACTGTTGACATAACAAGGGCCAGAAAGCCCCTCCAGTGTTAATTTGTTCTTTTTAATCCCAAGACAGATGTGTAGAAACAAATGGAAGTTTATGGTGTTAACTGTTCACTAATTCACTCGTTACCATTCATTCACACATACACCCATTCCCAACTGGTCTAGCTGACTAGGGTAGGCTTGAACTTGAGAATAACCAAGGAAGGGCACTCACCTTTCACTCATTCTGTGTGAGGAAGCACAGTTGTCCACAGGGTATGGTCAAGAAAAGCAAGATGGTTCTTTGTGCACGAAAGCCAGGCAGAGCTTCGTTCACACTCTCACAACTGCTATAATGACTTTTTTGACCACACCCTGATGACACCACGTATGTGAGGACTCCCAACTACTACAGTTCCCATTTACTATTATACCTTCCAACGTCTCAACCAGCCTATCAAAACTTGGTCATTGTGACCTTGGTGCTTTCTCACACCTCTTACTGTTTTTCCTACAGAGGGCTGTGACCTCATCCAGTTCATATGGAAACAATCTGTTGTTTGGGGAGCAATAACTTGTGTCCCTTCAGACTCTTCGTTCTGGTCCTTTCCCACATACTTCATAAGCTGAACACTTCCCAAGCAAACCTCCGTGCCTTTTTTTACTTCCATTGAATGCTCACACATATTTCATGAAAATACACACCCCTTGACATATTATAGCCTAACGTTATAACCTAAAACTGTATGTCACAATGCCATGGCTTTATAGGACGTTTAGCATTATATCCATATAATGGATTATAATTATAATTATATCCATTATATCCATATATATATCCATATATCCATTATATCCCTCCCGACCTTTAGGAAATTGCTGAAGACCTGGTTCTGCCGCCTGGCATGGGAAGGAGGAAGGGATAGTCTCTCATGGAGATGGCTAATCCCTTAATTGATGTCCTTCCTTTTAACTAATATCTTACCCATCTGGATTATACTTACTTTATATTGTTTGTAATTTTATATATAGATTTTAATTATTGTCCTGTAAACCGCCCAGAGTCCCTTAATTGGGAGATGGGCGGGGATAAATTTGAATAATAAATAAATAAATAAATAATAAATATGCCAGTGACAACATAGCATTAATATGCTGATCCATGCTTCATTAATTAGTATTGTTTTTATATGATTAACATATTCTGACTGTGTTGGAAGTTAATTTGAACAGTTTTCCCTACAGCTCTGAACTGGAATAATGAGAACAATGGTGTGACTCAATCTGTATTTTGTGGTTTTAACACCTTGAATTTAAAGAAGAAAAAGAAGTGTGATCTTTGAGTAAAATGCTATTTGTCTTACTTGTAGCTGAAGATTCTGATTCATTTACTCACTTATATTTTATGTTATTTTATTATATTATTAGAGCCAGTTTGGTGTAGTGGTAAAGGCATCAAGCTAGAAACCAGGAGTCCGTGAGTTCTAGTCCCGCCTTAGGCACAAAGCCAGCTGGGTGACCTTGGGCCAGTCCCTCTCTCTCAGCCCTAGGAAGGAGGCAATGGCAAACCACTTCCAAATAACCTTGCCAAGAAAACTGCAGGGACTTGTCCAGGTAGCCTCCGAGAATTGGACACGATTGAACGGATTAAAAATATATCTATATCTATATCCTATTGTACTTTTATCCCTGTACTTTTATATTCCATCTTTCATTCTTATTCCTTGTTATATAGCTTATATTTATACATACTACTTGTCAATTGATATACTGTATATGTATATTTATATTAACTTTTCAGGTTTTATATCATTGTTTTGTGGCTGTAATAAAGTAGCTGTAATAAAGTGATTTGATATGATTTGATTTGAGTAAGAAATCTCTAGGATTCACAGTAGTGCTAAGAACTGAGAAAAGCTTTTTTCATGTTCACAGAACTATAGAGAATGAAGCTAAAAAAATAAACAAAATTGTGGTTGCAATTCATTGTTATTTGAGTAAAAGAACTTTGTGCATGCTCTAGCAACCTTTTCTGATTTAACTTAGCAGTGAATAATTAGAGATGTGTAGGCTGACTGGTCCTAGATTCATAAACTAGCTCTGTGCTCAACCCCTTAAGGTAGATAATAAATTAGCCTAGGCTTGGAAGTGTGTGCCTTTAGATGCAGTTTAATAATTGTGTGATCCACTTAACATTCTCTGTATGTACTTTTATAACCTTACAATACATTCTGAATAAGAAACAGTGAAAATATTTCTTTATCTTTTCCTGTCATTTACTGATTGTTCATGCTGGCTGGGGAATTCTGGGAGTTTCTAAGTAAACACTGGCTTAGAGTGACATGGGGGCAGGAGGAGAAGATACCAGAAAAACAGAGGATTTAGATGGCACAGTCGGATATCTCAGATATCATTACCTCTAGTTCCCTTCTCATAAATACTTAGTGGCATTCATTCATTCATATTTCCTTCCTTCCTTCCTTCCTTCCTTCCTTCCTTCCTTCCTTCCTTCCTTCCTTCCTTCCTTCCTTCCTTCCTTTCTCTTTCTCTCTCTCTCTCTCCCTTCCTTCCTTCCTTCCTTCCTTCCTTCCTTCCTTCCTTTCCCTCCCTCCCTCCCTCCCTCCCTCCCTCCCTTCCTTCCTTCCTTCCTTCCTTCCTTCCTTCCTTCCTCTCCCTCCCTCCCTCCCTCCCTCCCTCCCTCCCTCCCTTCCTTCCTTCCTTCCTTCCTTCCTTCCTTCCTTCCTTCCTTTCCTCCTTTCCTCCTTTCCTTCTTCTTCATTTTTGTAGCTGCTCATCTCACCATAGTAACTCTAGGCAGCTTACAAAAAATTAAAGCCAAAGGAACAAAACATAATAAACAATAATAAACAATATACAAAAACCATGATATACTACAAGGTAGGAGTTGGGAAAAAAGGATTCTCTTCAATCACAGAGACAACAACTAAACAAACAAGCAACCACCGGGGCTTCCACAACCTCCCAGTCGAAACTGACACCTCGTGAAGGGCAGCTCACTTCATCAGATGCAGAGAGTTTGCTGTTACACAACGTTAAATACAGAGATTGGCAGAGGGATAACGGGAGAGTAAAACAGGGTGGAAAGCAACGGATTGATACGAAGGATGGAGAGATGGAGAGGAAGAGGCTGAGTCTTACCTTATCATTTAGCATATGTAGGGGCCTAAGAACCCATTGTCTCTGTTCAAGCCTTCTGTAATGCCCTGGACTTTTTAATGGATTGTACTTTATTTATTTATTTATTTATTTATTTTCTATCCCTTTATTATTTTTATAAATAAGTCAAGGCAGCGAACATACCTAATACTCCTTCCTCCTCCTATTTTCCCCACAACGGCAACCCTGTGAGGTGAGTTGGGCTGAGAGACAGGGACTGGCCCAAGGTCACCCAGCCGGCTTTCATGCCTAAGGCAGGACTAGAACTCTCAGTCTCCTGGTTTGCTATTGGCTCCTTCCTAGGGCTGAGAGACAGGGACTGGCCCAAGGTCACCCCTCTGGCTTTCATGCCTAAGGCAGGACTAGAACTCTTAGTCTCCTGGTTTGCCATTGGCTCCTTCCTAGGCCTGAGAGAGAGAGGGACTGGCCCAAGGTCACCCAGCCGGCTTTCATGCCTAAGGCAGGACTAGAACTCTCAGTCTCCTGGTTTGCTATTGGCTCCTTCCTAGGGCTGAGAGACAGGGACTGGCCCAAGGTCACCCAGCCGGCTTTCATGCCTAAGGCGGGACTAGAACTCTCAGTCTCCTGGTTTGCTATTGGCTCCTTCCTAGGGCTGAGAGAGAGGGACTGGCCCAAGGTCACCCAGCTGGCTTTCATGCCTAAGGCGGGACTAGAACTCTCAGTCTCCTGGTTTGCCATTGGCTCCTTCTTAGGGCTGAGAGACAGGGACTGGCCCAAGGTCACCCAGACGGCTTTCATGCCTAAAGCGGGACTAGAACTCTCAGTCTCCTGGTTTGCCATTGGCTCCTTCCTAGGGCTGAGAGAGAGGGACTGGCCCAAGGTCACCCAGCCGGCTTTCATGCCTAAGGCAGGACTAGAGCTCTCAGTCTCCTGGTTTCTAGCCTGTTGCCTTTACCACTAGACCAAACTGGCTCTCTTTGGTGGCAGTCTCTTGTTGTATAGCGGTAGTGAAATTATTCACTTCCACCACTGCTACCTTGAGTTGTGTTACTGTCTGATACCCGTTTTCAGCTCCGAGGTCTGCTTTATGTCATTTAGTCTCTTGCACAGAGTCTGGCCAGTTTTTTCTACATAGAAAAGAGAGGTGCTTTTCTGGCAGATGATGGCATATGTCACCTCAGAGGATATGAAGGTATCCCTAACATTGTGGTGGATATCGTTGAGGCCTGTGATGTTGTTGGTGGTGTAAATATGGGATAGCGGTGTGAATATAGGAACATGTCAAACTAAGACTTGAAAGAGCGGGCTCCCAGGAGCTCTGAAGCTGCCGTCTTCTGAGCAAAAAGTGTGGCCCATCCAATCAGTTCAGATTATTAGCTGTTCCTTGCGTGTAATGTATGCACTGCACCTGTGAGTTACTCTGTTCTGGAAACTGCTAGCTATTTCCTCCTTCTGCCCCTTAGAATATAATAAATAAATGAATCCATACATCCTGGTTCTACAAAACATAACACATTGCCTGGTGCTGAAATCTCTTCCCCTCGATGGGTCATGATCCAGGTTTCCTTTCCTTGATTAACACCAGAATCCTTCCCTCCTCTCCACAATGCTTTTGCACAAGGGTGAAGGGCAGGATACATTTTCCATCTCATCTGGAACTCCTGCTTTCCCTGACTTTTCTCCTGCACTTTTTGGAAACTGCGCATCTCGCTTATTATGAGCAGAGCAGAGTTCAGGGGGAAGAGGGACGGAGGGAGATGAGGAAATATGATAAATGACAGCAAGTGAGTCGTGTCTAAACACATAATATTTCAAGCGAAGAGGTGGCCAGATATTAGAAATAGAGGACAGGAAATGAAAAGATACATGGTCTGCTCTTTTCTCATTCCGAAGGCTTCCAATATATCTTTGGGGAATCATAGCTTTGGTTCTCGGAGTGCAGCCCCGTGGGCCTTCCTGGCAAAGTTTGTGAGAACTGTGCGTGATGGATCTGTCCAAAGGCCCAAATTTCACAGACATCACATCTTTAACAAAAGCAGACTGGATGGATTTGATTGGAGTAGATTCCCCCTCTCCCCACCAAAGAATCCATAATGAGGAATGCCAGGAAAGAACCAATTAAGACAACAAACATTCGAATTTCTTCAAAATACTTTTGAGTCAAATTCATTTCAGCATTAATGGCTATCCTATTCCCTAAGCCAGGGCTTTCCAAACTGTGTGTCGCAACACAATACTGTGTTGCCTGGGGCCCCCAAGTGTGTCGCGTGACAACCCGGAAGCGCTGATGAAAATGTCCTCGGTTCCGGCAGCGGGCGCAGCGAGGCTTTTCGCCTCCCTGCCGGAACCGAGGGCATTTTCGGGGTCCCCGGAGCCTTTCCTTTCAAAGGGGCAGTGGCAGCGGCGGCAGCGGGCCATCAGCGCTTCCGGGTTCGAGGACGCCGCTGCTGCCGCTGCCCCTTCGAAAAGGCAGGCTCCAGGGACCCCGAAAATGCCCTCGGTTCCGGCAGGGAGGCAAAAAGCCTCGCCGTGCGTGCGCATGCTGCCGGGCTGCTTCCCGCCGCACAGCTGATTGGCACAGAGAATTTCCACCCTCCCACCCCCACCCCCGCACCGATCAGCTGTGCAGCACGGAAGTGGCCCGGCAGCGTGCACGTGCGATTTTCGCCTCCCTGCTGGAACCAAGGGCATTTTTGGGGTCCCCGGAGCCTGTTCTTTTGAAGGGGCAGCGGCAGCAGTGGGCCATCAGCGCTTCCGGGTTCCAGGACGCCACCTCTGTTGCTGTGGCGGCAACCCAGAAGCGCCACTGGCCGTTGGTGTGCGCCGGCCGTTGGTGTGTTGCCAATGGCAAAAGTTTGGAAAGCCCTGCCCTAAGCTGACTGCCTCCAATACTCTCAAACAGCAGGGCCAAAGCTTTAGAACTGAGTTTAGCCTCTTTGCATAATGAGCAATGGTTTATCGATCAACATGCTCTCTCTCTCCCAGCATTCCTTTTCCTTTGCTCTGACCAGCTTCAATGCAAGACAGAATCAAGATAGATCTTTTTTAATATCAATCCAAAGCGGGATATAGTTATTTTGAAATAATTTAACATTTTTCTCTTAATTTGTAGTTCTATTTTCATTTCATTCTTAACTTTTAGCTTTGTATATTTAAAATCCAATAAAATTTAAAAAAAAAAATAGAAAAGGTATTGCATCTATCTATCTATCTATCTATCTATCTATCTATCTATCTATCTATCATCTATCTATCTATCATCTATCTATCATCTATCTATCTATCTATCTATCTATCTATCTATCTATCTATCAATCATCTATATCTATCTATCTATCTATCTATCTATCTATCTATCTATCTATCATCTATCTATCTATCTATCTATCTATCTATCATCTATCTATCTATCTATCTATCTATCATCTATCTATCTATCATCTATCTATCTATCTATCATCTATCTATCTATCTATCTATCTATCTATCTATCTATCTATATCTATCTATCTATCATCTATCTATCTATCTATCTATCTATCTATCTATCATCTATCTATCTATCTATCTATCTATCATCTATCTATCATCTATCTATCTATCTATCTATCTATCTATCTATCTATCTATCATCTATCTATCTATCATCTATCTATCTATAAAATTTCATCACCGCCCATGTCCCCCAAAGGAGACCTATTTTGTGGTAGAACCTATTTGTATTTATAGTGCCCAAGTCCAACAAATAAAACTCTTCAATATCAAAATCCACAGCTTATAATTCATTTTTTTAATCCTACTTTTTAAAAATGGATTAGTCTGAAAATGAAGATCTTGTTTCATTTATTCAGTGTTTTCTATTTATTCAACATGTTATCAGGTAAGCAATAAGCAAATGCATTCTGTACATACAAACCATTCCATGTCACACATATATTGTACGCCAGGCTTTATTGAAGTTGTTGAACAAAAAGCATTAAAAAAACAGTTGGGAATCAGAAGGTTTTTAAAGATCAGTCATTTGAAGGCTTCTCTAATTTCACTGTTCCTTATTCCAATAAAGGGGGGAAAAACAGAATTTGATTCAGTGCTGCCCAATGTTGAAAAAATCTTTTAATTTTTCAAAACTGCATTAAGTTCAGATGATGCAAGTGGATAAAGCCACTGCAGCATTTTGATGGGGTTCACTGAAAACATTTAACATTGATTAAATTTAAAGTGTAACCACATGCTGAATGTGAAAGGCCTAAGACTTCCTAAATTAAATCCAAATGTTTCATTCAGACGGTACATTCTTTTTCCACACCACTGGAATCCAGAGCAGTTTTCAGGCCTTTGAGGAAGAAGTCGGTTCTAATCTTCAGGGGGAGAAAAAGAGTCACAGGATAATGGATTCTTGAAAGGCAGTAGAAATGAGACAAACAGGTCATAATAATTTTTTTTCATCTGTTCAATCGTGTCCAATTCTCGGAGACTGCCTGGACAAGTCCCTGCAGTTTTCTTGGCAAGTTTTTCAGAAGTGGTTTGCCATTGCCTCCTTCCTAGGGCTGAGAGAGAGTGACTGGCCCAAAGTCACCCAGATGGCTTTGTGCCTAATAAGGTGGGATTAAGAACTCACAGTTTCCTGGTTTCTAGACTGATGCCTTAACCACTACACCAAACTGTCTCTCTAATAATTAATAGCTCCCCATTAATATGGACCAAAAGCAAAATGCACCAATCAGACCCTTAATCTCATGAAGTGTGCTTTTTCCCACAAACAGGGATGTGGCAGAGCAACCTCAAGATTTAACAAAGCCACTGAAAATTATCTCTTCTTGATCATCCATGTGGGGACCTATGATACTTTCAGAATAGCCATAATTATAATACCATGGATTTTGAAGAGCTATAAAAGAAGCTCCAGACTCTGTAGGCTCAACTGGTCTCATTCATCCTTCCAGTCCATGCTTCCAGTTCATACTGGAAGTGAATGAATAGTACCCATTAGAGAAAGCTGGTTTCTGAAACCACGGTCTGAGTTACCTGTATGTTGAACTGCTGGAACAAGGTGGGTTGCACCTCACAAGGACTGGTAAAAATGTGTTTGTACAAAGCATAGCGAGCTTAATCAGAAGGGCTTTAAAATGAATCCTTGGGAGTTGGAGAAGAAATCCTTGAAGTAAGGATCTCAGATAAAGTATACTGAGGTGATGATGATGATGATGATGATGATGATGATGATGATGATGATGATCTGAAGCCAAAAGACACAAATAAGATGGGGGCTAGTATAGTATCTAGTCCTGCTCAGAAATGCAAGTGAATTTGGCAATATGGTAGACGGCATCTTGATTAAAATAAATGAATTAATACAAGCAATACTGCTATTGCTGTCTATTGTCATTGCACAATTAAGAAGAAAATGTGAATTATTTATTTATTTATTATTTAAATTTATATGAATTATACTTTCCAAAAGCATACTGCATATCTTTTGAAGATTCATGAACTAGTTATTACCAAACATTTGTTGGGAGACAAACTCTTCCAACATAGTCCTTTTTGGAAATTCCTGACTTGACTTGCTGACAACATTCTCCTTCAGAGGGTCTCGTCTCGTTTCGTGTCAGAAATGCAGGAAATAAAAAAGGGAAACATATTAATTAAAATTTAAAAAGTTAAAACATTTAATAAAAATATAAAATGTATATAACTCTAGCCCAATGCCGTGCCACATTGATGGCAGAGGTATTTTCGGCCAATAAGTCACTCTGGGTGTATGTCGGTCCCAAAGGGCACTGTAAAAGATGGGTAGTTGTTTGAATATGGCCGCATTCGCAGCACTCTCTGCATTTGAAGTCTTGCAGCAGCAAACACATTCTATGCATCTGATGAAGTAAGCTGCCACTTAGAAAGGCTTTGTACAAAGTTGGTTAGTCTTGAAGGCTTGCCAGACTCCATGTCTGTTTTGTTGCCATGGATTAACATGGCTCTTTCCCCCACATGTTCCTAGTGCAGAGCTTTCCAAACTGTGAGTCGCGACACAAAAGTGTGTCGCCTGCGGGGTCCAGATGTGTCGTGTCAAAACCTGGAAGTGCTGATGGCGCGCCATCAGCGCTTCCGGGTTTTCCCGCGGCGACACACCAACGGCGGCATGCGAAAATCCGAAACCGCCGCAGCCACGGCGGTGCGCAAAAACTGAAAGCGGCAGCAGCTTCCGGGTTTTTGCGCGCTGCCGCAACGGCGGCGCTTCCAGGTTTTCCCGCGGCGACACACCAACGGCGGCGCGCAAAAAGTGAACGCGGCAGTAGCTTCCGGGTTTTTGCGCGCTGCCGCAATGGCGGCACTTCCGGGTTTTTACGCGGTGACACACCAATGGGGGTTGGTGTGTTGCCGTGGGAAAACTTTGGTAAGCCCTGTCCTAGTGCTTCACAGAGCAATGCAGAATCCTTCTGGAGACCAGCAGTGGGAATTAGGACAAAGGTGGAAATGCTTCTCATGATGGGATAGCATCTCTGTCACAAAGCTTCACAGGCACTGATCTAATGGGTGATGTGCCTGCTGGCAAAATAATAAAAGAGCCCAATGGAGAATTTGGGGGAGAAAATCTTTGGCTACGCCATGACTTCTACAGCTGCTATTATTCCCTCCCTGACCACTCTTTTCCCAGAATAGCAGCACTTGTGGTGATGGGAAGCCACCACAGAAGAAATAAATTGAAAGAGTTTTCATGTGTCGACAGCAGCGTGGGAAAAATTGTTCAGCTTAACCATTTGGAATTGAGCGTGCCTGGATGGGTTGTATAGATCAAGGGTGCAAAGTTAAAATGCTACTGCTGCTGGATTTTACACTGAAAATCCCAGTTATACTAACACACGCGCAAACATATACAGAATAACTGGCTGCCACCCCAAACATTTCTGGCAATTCTCCCTGAGAGCAAAATAATAATAAATGGTGTTGGTGATCTTAACTTAATCACTCCTTTGGCAGTTCAGCCAATGACCTAAGATCAACCCCATTAGAGAGAAGGGATGGAGAACACTGAATGCTCCCTAAAGTCAGGAATGAAAACATGCAGTGGAAGAGTCATTAAACCAGAAGAAACTGACCACAGTTCAACAAACAAACTGAAGGGCAAGCAGTAAGGAGCTGGAGCGACCCAGCGCAAATGAGAACGGCATAGGACAAACAGAAAGGTCTTTCTTGAGGTAGGGTCCTCATTAGACTGAGCAGTTAAAGATCAGGTTTCACAAGCATTCAGGCCCATGTGCAAGAATCCACATATTATCTCTGGAACCTGCAAAACTCAACAATCCTACCTGTTAATTCAACTTCTGTGATTCTTATACTTGTAAAGTCTAAGTCTTGGAATCAGGCAATAGGTATGGGTTAGTATTGGCAGTGTCATCAGGTTGTGTAGCAATAGAAGACAAAAAGTATGTAGGGATGTTACTGATCTCTATGTAGTTCATTGAATCATCTCCCATTCTTACTCGCTCTCTGAAAAGTTACCACTCATACAATTTTTCTTTTGTTGTGTGCTGGTAAGAAGTGATAGTTATAATTTTTTTTAAAAAACAAAATCAGGAGTCTGGTAGTTTATGCCTTTTCATAAAATTGGTTAGTCAGAAAACACCCGGTGATTTTTTTTGCCACTCTAGAGCAGTGTTCCTCAACCTTGGCAACTTGCTGGCTGGGGAATTCTGAGAGTTGAAGTCCACACTTCTTAACATTGCCAAGGTTGAGAAACACTGCTCTAGACTAATCCAGCTCTCCTGTACACATTCCTTATTTCTATATTTTAGTTATCCCTTTTATTGTGCTATTATCCAATGATGTTGTGCTATTATCTAATGAAGTTTAGTAAAGATTTACTAAATAAACTTTCAGTTGAACCTTTCAACATCTACAACTTCATTATAATCTGAGAAAAATAAAATATAAAGAAAGTACAACTTTGCAGCATAAAGAACCCATTAAGCAGAGCCCTTGTTTCCACATTTTTAAAAACAATAAGCTGTTTATGATGGCAATACATGACCATCCTACAATGGTCTATTACACTTGAAAATGACGTTCTCTAATTTGTCAAGCCCCTTCATGGATCACTGCCTTGTCGTGGCGAAGGGGCTTGCGTAACTCAATGAAGTCAGGTCAAGAAGAACAGGTCATGACGGAGAGTTCTGACAAAACATGGTCCAAAACTGGAGGAGGGAATGGCAAACCACTCCAGTATCCTTGCCAAGAAAACCCATGGACAGTATCAAAAGGCTAAAAGATATGACGCCGGAAGATGAGCCCCTCAGGTCGGAAGGTGTCCAAAATGCTACTGGGGAAGAGCGGAGGGCAATTCCGAGTAGCTCCAGAAAGAGTGAAACGGCTGGGCCAAAGCCGAAAGGATGCTCAGTTGTGGATGTGTCTGGAACTGGAAGGAAAGTCCGATGCTGTAAAGAACAATATTGCATAGGAACCTGGAATGTAAGATCTATGAATCAAGGTAAGCTGGATGTGGTCAAACATGAGATGACAAGATTGAACATCGACATCTTGGGAATCAGCGAACTAAAATGGACAGGAATGGGCGAATTTAATTCAGGAGACCATTATATATACTACTGTGGGCAAGAATCCCTTAGAAGAAATGGAGTAGCTCTCATAGTCAATAAAAGAGTGGGAAAGGCAGTACTGGGGTACAACCTCAAAAATGACAGAATGCTTTCAGTTCGAATCCAAGGCAAACCATTCAACATCACAGTGATCCAAGTCTATGCCCCAACCACTGATGCCGAAGAAGCTGAAGTTGACCGGTTCTATGAAGACCTACAACACCTTCTAGAACTAACACCAAAAAAAGATGTCCTTTTCATCATAGGGGACTGGAATGCTAAAGTAGGAAGTCAAAAAATAACCGGAATAACAGGGAAGTTCTGCCTCGGAGTACAAAATGAAGCAGGGCAAAGGCTAATAGGGTTTTGTCAAGAGAACACGCTGGTCATAGCAAACACTCTTTTCCAACAACACAAGAGACGACTCTACACATGGACATCACCAGATGGTCAATACCGAAATCAGATTGATTATATACTTTGCAGCCAAAGATGGAGAAGCTCTATACAATCAGCAAAAACAAGACCTGGAGCTGACTGTGGCTCAGATCATGAGCTTCTTATCACAAAATTTAGGCTTAAATTGAAGAACGTAGAGAAAACCACTAGACCAATCAGGTATGACCTAAATCATATCCCTTATGAATATACAGTGGAGGTGAGGAATAGATTTAAAGGATTAGATCTGGTAGACAGAGTGCCTGAAGAACTATGGATGGAGGTTCGTAACTATGGATGGAGGCAGCAACTAAAACCATCCCAAAGAAAAAGAAATGCAAGAAAGCAAAGTGGCTGACTGATAAGGCTTTACAAATAGCTGAGGAAAGAAGGGAAGCAAAAGGCAAGGGAGAAAGGGAAAGATATAAACAACTGAATGCAGATGTCCAGATAATAGCAAGGAGAGATAAGAAGGCCTTCTTAAATGAACAATGCAAAGAAATCGAGGAAAACAATAGAATGGGGAAGACTAGAGATCTCTTCAAGAAAATCGGAGATATCAAGGGAACGTTTTGTGCAAAGATGGGCATGATAAAGGACAAAAAAGGCAGGGACCTAACAGAAGCAGAAGAGATTAAGAAGAGGTGGCAAGAATACACAGAAGAACTATACAAGAAAGATCTTAATATCCCTGATAAATACGATGGTGTGGTCACTGACCTTGAGCCGGACATCCTAGAGAGTGAAGTCAAGTGGGCCTTAGGAAGCATTACTAACAACAAAGCTAGCGGAGAAGACAGTATCCCAGCTGAGCTATTTAAAATCCTAAAAGATGATGCTGTTAAAGTGCTGCACTCAATATGCCAACAAATTTGGAAAACTCAACAGTGGCCACAGGATTGGAAAAGGTCAGTTTACGTTCCAATTCCAAAGAAGGGCAATGCCAAAGAATGTTCAAACTACCGTACAATTGTGCTCATTTCACATGCTAGCAAGGTTATGCTCAAAATCCTACAAGCTAGGCTTCAGCAGTATGTGAACCGAGAACTACCAGAAGTGCAAGCTGGGTTTCGAAGAGGCAGAGGAACTAGAGATCAGATTGCCAACATTCGCTGGATCATGGAAAAAGCAAGAGAGTTCCAGAAAAACATCTACTTCTGCTTCATTGACTATGCTAAAGCCTTTGATTGTGTGGATCACAACAAACTGTGGCAAAGTCTTAAAGAGATGGGAGTACCAGACCACCTTACCTGTCTCCTGAGAAACCTGTATGCGGGTCAAGAAGCAACAGTTAGAACCGGACATGGAACAACCGACTGGTTCAAAATTGGGAAAGGAGTACGACAAGGCTGTATATTATCACCCTGCTTATTTAACTTATATGCAGAGTACATCATGAGAAATGCCGGGCTGGATGAATCACAAGCCGGAGTTAAGATTGCCGGGAGAAATATCAACAACCTCAGATATGCAGACGATACCACCCTAATGGCAGAAAGTGAAGAGGAACTAAAGAGCCTCTTGATGAGGGTGAAAGAGGAGAGTGCAAAAGCTGGCTTGAAACTCAACATTAAAAAAACCCAGATCATGGCATCTGGTCCCATCACTTCCTGGCAAATAGAAGGGGAAGAAATGGAAGCAGTGACAGATTTTATTTTCTTGGGCTCCAAGATCACCGCAGACGGTGACTGCAGCCATGAAATTAAAAGACGCTTGCTCCTTGGGAGGAAAGCTATGGCAAACCTAATCAGCATATTAAAAAGCAGAGACATCACCTTGCCGACAAAGGTCCGTATAATTAAAGCTATGGTTTTCCCGGTTGTAATGTATGGCTGTGAGAGTTGGACCATAAGGAAGGCTGAGCGCCGAAGAATTGATGCTTTCGAACTGTGGTGCTGGAGAAGACTCTTGAGAGTCCCTTGGACTGCAAGGAGGTCAAACCAGTCAATCCTAAAGGAAATCAACCCTGACTGCTCATTGGAAGGACAGATGCTGAAGCTGAAGCTCAAATACTTTGGCCACCTAATGCGAAGAGAGGACTCACTGGAAAAGACCCTGATGCTGGGAAAGACTGAAGGCAAAAGGAGAAGGGGACGGCAGAGGATGAGATGGTTAGATAGCATCACCGATGTAATGAACATGAATTTGAGTAAACTCCGGGAGGCAGTGGAGGACAGGAAGGCCTGGCGTGCTATGGTCCATGAGGTCACGAAGAGTCGGACACGACTAAACGACTGAACAACAACAAAATTTGTCAAGGAAATGTGTTTTTACATTTTAAAAAACAGTTTAGGGAAACAAAAGTGAAACACGTTAATAAAAAATTTGATGTTGTTTTGTTCTGAAAAATGGTTCAGTTTATCCAAATATACAACAAAGATTTCAAGTAATTTAATCTAACAATATAAGACAAGGACATTGGGAGGATAATTTACTTTTCAAAAGTGAAGGAAATGATACAACTAGATTTAAAGTATGATATTTATTGTTCTGTTTATGTTGTGGTTCTTGACATAGATTTATTACCAATACAAAAAGTATGTTGCCCTCCTTTATTATGTGTCAGACTGTTTTGGTATAAATGTTTATGTCTTTGATGTAGGCAAGTCTCTTTCCTTTTGTCAGGAAATAATTTTTAAAAACAGCTTGAGGAGGTGGATTATGAAATGGAAAAAGAAATCCAGGCAGCTCTGGAAAAATAAATTAAAATAACAAGTTGAACCGCAGAGGAAAACGCTCTAGTCTGAAACACAGTTTGGGGAAAAGGAGACATCTAGCATGTTTCCCCTTGTCCAACTCCCATCTTAGATAAGAGGCATAGATATGTGAAGATGGCATTCACAGGGGCCAGGCACATTATAAGGATATAGAAGAATTTTGCTACGGATTTTTTTGCTGGAGCAAATCTGATTGTAGGGGGTCTGAGGGGGTGTTTCACCTTGATGAGGCTTTGAGCAAGGTAGCCCTTCAAAGGAACTTAGAGAGGCACCTCATCATCCCTCTTCTCGTTGCCAGAGAGGCCGTGGTGCTTTGCCTGGTAAAATTAGCTTCTGCAAGCAAGGTGTCACCTCAGCTACAGAGACTGAATCATCAAGGAGGAACACACCCATTTGGCACACACCTGTTGTTTTCTCTAGAGATTCTAGGGAAGGTAAAGCCTAGCACAAATGAAACTTTGCTGGTGTTCGTCTTTTCCCATTTAAAAAAAAAAAGTCCCACTCGCTGGGGCCAAGGTACATGACTTTTTCATTCTTTCAGAGCAAACATTCCTCATCGTTTGAAGAGGCTGCTCTCAGATGTTGATTGATCTTCATAGCACTTCTTAGAATGACGCAACTTTGGACAATCTCCTAGTCATTCCAGAAAGCGCTGCAAAGGAGAAGCAGTTTCTGGGGAGTACTCCACATCACTCACCGCACAGGCTGTTTTTGTTGTGTACAGAAAGAAAAAGCTAAAAGCCCTGGTCCAACTCTACATGATCAGAAATACATCTCCCCTTCTACCTACAAACTAGTGAATATTTGGAGGGAAAATCTGCCCTGTAAAGTAGAGAATAAAGTAGATCAAATTTAAACCATGGTCTGCATCCTTCGGCAGATATAAGTTTCACAAATAAAAATCAAATAAAGGCCTCTTTCTTGAAATCAGCTTTGTTTCCTCTAGACCTGCTTGGGAATGTTTGATCCCAAGGACCTGCTTCTGATGTTCTCATTGTGAGGAGAAAAAATGGTATAAAAACAGAATGAACCAAGGAGTGAAAGGACCAGCATCTTCTTGCAGTAATCAAAAGTAGTACCACATCATTCCAGAGGGTGATCTGTGAAATAAAATGTTCATCTGTCAGACATGTTATGTGAGTAATCATCCCCCATTTTCCAACAGTCATTTGTAACCCAGTCACTCACAGAACAAGTGAAAGGTATTATTATTACTATTACTGCTATTATTTGGCTGGCCACCCTTGAGCTTCTAGATGAAGAGTTATTATGGCTTCTTCACACATATTTTTAAAAGGATCCACATACTAATATAATCTATTTTTAGTTCTACCATGTTCCCCCAGGACTTCCCTCTTTTCCTTTTTTTTTTTTCATGATCAGAGAAAATGTCTAACTATTTTTTAGAATTACAGAGAACAGTACCTTTTCTACAGCTGTCAATGCCTTGATGCAGATCTCCCATCCAAGAACGGTCTTGATGAGGGTGCTGACTTACTAGCGTCACTCCATATTTTTAGGGCAGTGAGAACCCCTTTTTGTCACTTTTTAAAAATTAGTCTTTTAAGCAGAGCTAAAACACTTTTCTGACTTTATTCACTTTTCTGTGTTGAAGAAAAGAAGAAAAGAACAAAGAACAAAGAAAGGAACTGAGGAAAAGATCTCAGAGCTCACTTGGTCCTTTCTCCTGCTGATGAAAGAAATCCAGTATTCTTGCCAAGTAGTGATCAATCATTTGCTTAAAGTCAAAAGGGTATCAATCTTCAAAAGAAATCTTTCAGAGGAGTTGGCCCCATGTCCATTCACCCACAGGAAAGTAAGGAGAACAATAACTGAAATACCCCCATTTTTAAAATCATGAGCATAATTCATAACCCATATTTTCCCCATATGGACACCTTTGGAATGGAGAGATGGTGAATAAATAACAACCATGAGAATATTAATATCTACACATTACTCCAAACACAACTCTACCTTAGAAGGTAGCTATCAATCATTTTTTTAGTTTTCATTTTTTATTTATAGATTCCAGAAACAGTAAAAAAAATGTGGATATTTGGATACTTTGGCTGCAATCCTACCTACATGATTTCAGATCAAGTGCCATGAAGCCCCAGTGGGATTTGCTTCTGAGTAAACATGCAAACAGTTACAAAGCTTGCTACTGGAAATTTAAACACTTTCCAAGATCCCATGACATGAATAAGCTGAAGTTAATAAGAAATAATACTATTGGATAAAAAATATATAAGTAATTGCAGAGGGAAAAAAAGATACTGCAAATTTGGAAGGATACGTGTACTCATTTTCCATCGATTGTGCTACATTCTGAAGAATGAATGTCTCTAGATTTCAATAAACATGTTACCTCCTGATTACAGGATTGTTTGGAAATTTTGACTGCATATACTAAATTATATCTTTAGTTTCCATTTTTTCTAATTGTTAAGTAAACTGATTTAAATGTTAATAGTTCCTTTTTATAACGTATGAATATATACATAGGGCAAGTTTTGATTAACCTATGAGAGTTTTAAGTGTTTATAACTTTTTTTCTCTATTCCTTTCTTTTTGCATATAAAAGGAAAGAACAGATAAGATAAAATAACATCAAAATCCATTACTGATAGGCATTTATTTTATTTGGGGAACTTTTCCCCTCCATCTATGTTATTGGTGTAGAGGGGGGGAAAGCAAAAGTTAATACTGTACTATTCAAACAGCACCATCTTTTGGTTGTAACAGTACCTATTTAATTTTGAGAATGGGTATCCTTAACTAGATCAGAGATTTGGTGCATCAAAATCTTGCAACTGTTTTCTTTCTTTCTCAGGAGCTTCTTTGATGGAGAAAGGACTGGTAGAGATAAGGTTCAAACCTTTACTGGCTCATGAATCTCACTCTGATGTGGAGACAGTCACCATCTGGCTACCCCACACAGTTCTTCTCACATGGACAAAAGAAGGGCAGTGAGAAGCCCAGCTGTGTACATCTTGGGAGAAAAAAATGGGATAAAAATGCAGTTATGGACCAGTGAAAGATATATCAGAAATTTCCATCTTGACCCCTAACCCTCTGGGCCCAGTGACCCATAATTGCTGTTGCCATTGAAATGAAACAGAACACAGATAATAGGATTCCATATTGGAATTAACACAATGGTGAGACCCAGCACATGATGAGAGGTGAGAGAGTCCCATAGGACCCTTCACCAAAGATCAAGCCAACTTGTTATGCTTCACCGTGTAACAGGATGATGTTTTACATATGGAAGCTTATTTGGCTCTGTGCCATTCTTAAGCTCTTATGAAAGCTAAATATAAATATGGTAATAAAATAACAGCATAAGAAATAATTATGTCAGAAGGGATCAGAGATGTAAATCAAAGCTGATGCTTCCTTTGCCAAATTATAAACAGGAAAGGTTATGTTTTCTTAACTGAACTAATTTAAATAAGGAGCAGACAGGAATTTGAGTACACTGCCAAAAATTTAATGTGTTAATTCATGTTAAACGTTAACCCTTTAATGAATGGCACAATGCAAATAACAAATGCAGTATTAGGGCTGGATTTCCTTTATAGCAAGGTCTGTGTCAGCCTTTCACACTGGCATGGCTTTTTCCAGATGGCACTTGACTTTTTAACAACATGGCAGGGGCTGATTTCTAAAAATGATTCCTCAATAAATTATAGAAACATATTTTAAAAATGAATGGATGGATGAGACCAGAATGTCAATTCAGACTGAGCTTGGCAATCAGGAGCAACTTTTAATGACGTTTAGCAAAAGGTCACCCCTAATCCAAGCTTCTGAATTCATTATTAGTTACTAATAATAATGAATTCAGCCAAATTTGAAACCAAATGGGACTGATTCGGATAGGTTTGGGAAAAGTCCAAATCAAACAGGGTTTTTAGCCAAATTTCTAAAAGTTTGGCGAATCTCAACTGGAAAAGGGTTCCATTGGGTTGATGCCACCACCAAAATATCCCGCTCCTTGCTGCTGCTCACCTAACAACAGAAGGAAAGCAGAGCCTTGGATAAGGAGCAAAGCAGGTGGAGAGGAACAAGATGATTCTTCAGGAACCCAGGTCTTGAGCCTTCTGGGTTCTAAGCAAGTGTTGGTGTGGTGGTTGAGGTGCTGGACGAGGGGCAACTCAGGTGCTAGAGTCCACCTTTAGTCACTGAAGCTGACTTGGTGGTTTCGAGCCAGTTCCTCCATCTTAGTCCAACTTCCCACACAGAATTGTTATTTTATGGATGAAATGAAGGGAGCCCTCCTTCTAATCTGCCTTGAACCCCTGGAGAAAAAGTGGGAAACCCAATAACCTATATAAATACGTACTTACCTATCTACATAATCAACTAACCCTGGGAGAATGCTCCAAGGACTATCTAAAAAGGCCTTTTTTCTCTTGAGATCTTCATGGGAGGCAGAGCGAAAGCAAGCAGGCTAGATATGGACATGCATTTCAGGACATTCCATCTCTTCTCTGACGCCCTCTTTTTCTTTTCTTCATTCTCTTTCTTTCTCTAACACCTCTTCTCTCGCTCCCTAGCAGGGAAGGTAACAAGTGTGCTTATCAGAGATCTGAATGAATCTTTAAAGAGATGTTAGGCCTAGGCAAAAAGAAAGTCTGCCAAAGCAGTTGTGAAGGCAGACTGGGAGAGTGATTCTTAGCGAGCAAGGAGAAAAAAGGGGAGCAGCTACGTCCTCACACTCAATAGACTTGTTTAAGTGGGTTAAAAAGGCAAGAAACATTAGCCTATCATCTGTACTCCAAAACTGAGTTAATTGATCCAGCTGGTTAACATAGATCGGAGTTAATCCGAAACAAGTCCAGTCTTATGGTTGTTCGACTATACATTAAGTCCAGTCTTGTTTGGAATTAAACAAACTCTACTCAGTCAACTATCCCACATCATGCAAATTATTTACTGGAAAGTTAATTATCTCTTCCAAAGTCTGTGATTGAGGTAAAGTCCTAGAGGGGTCTTGTAAAACCTCTAGGCATTCTATCTCAGTGGCATTTTCAGTGTGTACAAGTTTGAGAGGCACAGGGTCAGAAATGATTGGAGTCAATATACTGCCTAAAATGTGTGTGGTTTTGCTGGTATCACTATACATGAGGTGGGGAAGAGTCCTCCAAGCCTGACTTGAGCCTGACTTTCCTTTACCTTTGTGGCAGCCAGAAGTACTAAAATCATGTTTGCCAGGTGACTGATTACGGCATTCAGGACTGTATGCTGCCAACACAAAAATGTGACTCAGTTGTCTGAAAGAACAGATGGCAGAGCTGGTCATGTCATGAGAGGAGGGCCAGTTGTCTTTCTCCCTTAACCGTAACCTCCAAGGCTTATTTTCATACATCCTGTATCACAAATACCACTGTGTGATACTGAGAAGTCACCGAGGCTCCTCCACAAAACTCACCTGTGTTTCTTTTCTGGGCAGCTTGACAAACTCTAGGACTCTGCCCTCCGCAGAATATGAATGAAATGTCTTAGTACTTTTGCTTAGATTTCTGCTTCGGTATAATGCAACAATAAAATTCTAAAAGTAAAACTCAGTTTTATGCCGGAGAAATCCTACTTTCAATATGACTGGATATAGAAATAAAATGTATTTTGTGTCTACTCCACAAAGCAGACATCCAATCTTCAGGGCCAACAGATGTGTGTGTGTGACGGAGAGGGAGAGGGAGAGGGAGAGGGAGAGGGAGAGGGAGAGGGAGAGGGAGAGGGAGAGGGACAGTTCATCCTTCTGCCACCAACCACTCGCCGTGAAGAAATCATGTCCTTCGCTGTGGCTCTGAAGTGGTGGTGGCCACAATGGCTGTACAGCAGCAAAGGCAGAACTTCCCAGGATTTTCCTGAGACAGATTTTTGGCCATGATAATCTCCCTTCAAACTCTTCCTGTCCCAGCCAAGCCAAAACAATTGGCAAATAAGTGTCTAGGGATGGAGGACTTACTGTATGTCTGTTCACATGTTGTGAACTACCACTCCCAGTAGTCCCAGCCAGCATAGCCAGGAATTGTAGTTCAGCAACATCTGGAGGGCCATAGGTTCCCAACCCTGTATAAGGTGTAATTTTGCTCCAATTACACCCAGAAACTAGAGAACATTTTAAAAGGAAAGACATAGGAGTAAAGGAAGACCATGTAAGATTCCAGTAGTGATAAATCTCAATATGCCGATAGGTGTCACTGTTGCCCAACATTTGTAGTTCTTCCCTGCTGATCATGTTTAACAGCAAGGAATACATTGGTCCAAAACATTCTGTTTGCATACATTAGGTAAAGGTAAAGGTTCCCCCCGCACATTTGTGCAGTCGTGTCCGACTCTAGGGGCCCGTGCTCATCTCCGTTTGTTAGCCGAAGAGCCAGTGTTGTCCGAAGACGCTTCCGCGGTCATGTGGCCGGCATGACGCACGCGGAACGCTGTTACCTACCCACCGAAGTGGTACCTATTCATCTACTTGCATTTGCATGCTTTTGAATAGCATACATTACTGCTATCCTTACTTGCATTCCATCTATTTAAAGTATGTACATTACCATTTCATTAGAAATGTAGATGCCAAGCTATAATTTGTCACTCAATGTCATTGTACAATATACTTTTCAGAACAATTTTCAAAGCAATCAAAAACTCTGCCAAACCAGCAAAATATATTTCTGAGAGTCTGCTTAAAAAACCTCAGAGAAACAAAAATTGATGCACACAATGAAAATAATATATCATGCATTGTTTCTGTAAAGAGCCATGCATACTCTGCAACAATTAGGAAAGAATGAATATTACCATGCAGGCTCATTAGCTAATGGAAGAGAAGAAGCAAGGCCAGTACAAAAGAATGGCAAGCAAAGGTAAGGAAAAAAATGAGTATTCAAAGGGCCTTCATCAGTTCCCATCATCCCAGTGACTTGAAGATGGGTGTTGTAGTCCAATACACTTGAGGGGAATGTCTCTCCAAATCTCAGGCACAACCCATCCTCATTACTTACTACAGGTAGTCCTCACTTAACAACCACAATTGGGACTGGAATTTTGGTTGCTAAGCGAAGCAGTCATTAAGAGAATCCAACCCAATTTTACAACCTTTTTTCGGTGGTTGTTAAGTCAATCACCATGGGCATTAACCAAATCATGTGGTCATTAAGCGAATCACAGTGGTTCCCCATTGATTTTGCTTGCCAGAAGCCAGCCGGGAAGGTCGAAAATGGCGATCACATGACTACAGGATGCTGCAATGGTCATAAATGCGAACCGGCTGCCAAGCGCCCAAATCGTGATCATGTGACCATGGGGATGCTGCAACAGTTGTAAGTGTGAGGACCGGTCATAAGTCGGGTTTTTTAGCAATGTAAGTCCAAACCATCACTAAATGAAGTGAGGACTACCTGTACCTTATTCTTGAGGTAGGGGAGGTTGTGAGGATTGAACTTAGCACTTAGCATAGGACAGGGGTCGGCAAACTTTTTACCCCGGGAGCCATTTTGGCATGCTCGTGCACATTTTGAAATGCTCGAGAGCCAGGGGGCGGGGTTTGCGGGCGGGGGCCAATCGCATTGAAGGGGGCGGGGTTTGCGGGCGTGACCAATCGCGTGGAAGGGGGCGGGGTTTGCGGGCGGGAGCCAATCACGTGGAAGGGGGCGGGGGGCTCACGGAGGGCTCACGGAGGGAGGGAGCGCAGCCAGCGGCACCGCGAACCCAGCCCGGCCGCCCCACCGGGAGTGGCGGAGAAAGAGCTGCCACCCTCCGGCCGGCAGGACGGGTGCGGGAGAGCGGAAGGCTGCGCCCTCTCCACCGGGCGGGACCCGCGCCAAGGGGAAGCGCTGGGAACCAGCAGCGGAGGTTGGCCGGCTCCTAGAGGCACGGGTCCCGCCCGGTGAAGAGGGCGCAGCCTTCCGCTCTCCCGCACCCCAGGTTTTGAGCCGGGCAGAGCGGAGAAGTTGCCCGCGGCAGCCGCTCTAGGAGCCGGCCAACCTCCGCCGCTGGTTCCCAGCGCTCCCCCTTGGACAGGGAGTTCCCTCCCGCCGCCCCCCTCGGAGAGACTGGCCTGAAGGGACGCAGAGGCCGGAGAGGGAGCCCCTCCGTCTCCCCTTCTCTCCCTGCCTTGCCCGCCTGCAGGGAAGGTCCCGCCCGGTGAAGAGGGCGCAGCCTTCCGCTCTCCCGCGCCCCAGATTTTGAGCTGGACAGAGTAGAGAAGTTGCCCGCGGCAGCCGCTCTAGGAGCCGGCCAACCTCCGCCGCTGGTTCCCAGCACTTCCCCTTGGCGCGGGTCCCGCCCGGTGAAGAGGGCGCAGCCTTCCGCTCTCCCACGCCCCAGGTTTTGAGCCGGGCAGAGCAGAGAAGTTGCCCGCGGCAGCCGCTCTAGGAGCCGGCCAACCTCCACCGCTGGTTCCCAGCGCTTCCCCTTGGACAGGGAGTTCCCTCCCGCCGCCCCCCTTGGAGAGACTGGCCTGAAGGGACGCAGAGGCCGGAGAGGGAGCCCCTCCGTCTCCCCTTCTCTCCCTGCCTTGCCCGCCTGCAGGGAAGGTCCCGCCCGGTGAAGAGGGCGCAGCCTTCCGCTCTCCCGCGCCCCAGATTTTGAGCTGGACAGAGTAGAGAAGTTGCCCGCGGCAGCCGCTCTAGGAGCCGGCCAACCTCCGCCGCTGGTTCCCAGCACTTCCCCTTGGTGCGGGTCCCGCCCGGTGAAGAGGGGGCAGCCTTCCGCTCTCCCGCGCCCCAGGTTTTGAGCCGGGCAGAGCAGAGAAGTTGCCCGCGGCAGCCGCTCTAGGAGCCGGCCAACCTCCGCCGCTGGTTCCCAGCGCTTCCCCTTGGACAGGGAGTTCCCTCCCGCCGCCCCCCTCGGAGAGACGGGCCTGAAGGGGCGCAGAGGCCGGAGAGGGAGCCCCTCCGTCTCCCCTTCTCTCCCTGCCTTGCCCGCCTGCAGGGAAGGTCCCGCCCGGTGAAGAGGGCGCAGCCTTCCGCTCTCCCGCGCCCCAGATTTTGAGCTGGACAGAGTAGAGAAGTTGCCCGCGGCAGCCGCTCTAGGAGCCGGCCAACCTCCGCCGCTGGTTCCCAGCACTTCCCCTTGGCGCGGGTCCCGCCCGGTGAAGAGGGCGCAGCCTTCCGCTCTCCCACGCCCCAGGTTTTGAGCCGGGCAGAGCAGAGAAGTTGCCCGCGGCAGCCGCTCTAGGAGCCGGCCAACCTCCACCACTGGTTCCCAGCGCTTCCCCTTGGACAGGGAGTTCCCTCCCGCCGCCCCCCTCGGAGAGACTGGCCTGAAGGGACGCAGAGGCCGGAGAGGGAGCCCCTCCGTCTCCCCTTCTCTCCCTGCCTTGCCCGCCTGCAGGGAAGGTCCCGCCCGGTGAAGAGGGCGCAGCCTTCCGCTCTCCCGCGCCCCAGATTTTGAGCTGGACAGAGTAGAGAAGTTGCCCGCGGCAGCCGCTCTAGGAGCCGGCCAACCTCCGCCGCTGGTTCCCAGCACTTCCCCTTGGTGCGGGTCCCGCCCGGTGAAGAGGGCGCAGCCTTCCGCTCTCCCGCGCCCCAGGTTTTGAGCCGGGCAGAGCAGAGAAGTTGCCCGCGGCAGCCGCTCTAGGAGCCGGCCAACCTCCGCCGCTGGTTCCCAGCGCTTCCCCTTGGACAGGGAGTTCCCTCCCGCCGCCCCCCTCGGAGAGACGGGCCTGAAGGGGCGCAGAGGCCGGAGAGGGAGCCCCTCCGTCTCCCCTTCTCTCCCTGCCTCGCCCGCCTGCAGGGAAGGTCCCGCCCGGTGAAGAGGGCGCAGCCTTCCGCTCTCCCGCGCCCCAGATTTTGAGCCGGACAGAGTAGAGAAGTTGCCCGCGGCAGCCGCTCTAGGAGCCGGCCAACCTCCGCCGCTGGTTCCCAGCGCTTCCCCTTGGACAGGGAGTTCCCTCCCGCCGCCCCCCTCGGAGAGACGGGCCTGAAGGGGCGCAGAGGCCGGAGAGGGAGCCCCTCCGTCTCCCCTTCTCTCCCTGCCTCGCCCGCCTGCAGGGAAGGTCCCGCCCGGTGAAGAGGGCGCAGCCTTCCGCTCTCCCGCGCCCCAGATTTTGAGCCGGACAGAGTAGAGAAGTTGCCCGCGGCAGCCGCTCTAGGAGCCGGCCAACCTCCGCCGCTGGTTCCCAGCGCTTCCCCTTGGCGCGGGTCCCGCCCAGTGAAGAGGGCGCAGCCTTCCGTTCTACCGCGCCCCAGGTTTTGAGCCGGGCAGAGCGGAGAAGTTGCCCGCGGCAGCCGCTCTAGGAGCCGGCCAACCTCCGCTGCTGGTTCCCAGCGCTTCCCCTTGGACAGGGAGTTCCCTCCCGCCGCCCCCCTCGGAGAGACGGGCCTGAAGGGGCGCAGAGGCCGGAGAGGGAGCCCCTCCGACTCCCCTTCTCTCCCTGCCTCGCCCGCCCGCAGGGAAGGTCCCGCCCGGTGAAGAGGGCGCAGCCTTCCGTTCTCCCGCGCCCCAGATTTTGAGCCAGAGCAGAGAAGTTGCCCGCGGCAGCCGCTGTAGGATCACTGCAAAAAGTGACGGTGGGGAGGGTGCCCTGGGGTGGAAAATATCCATGCCGATCAACTGTGCGGCGGGGAGGAGGTGCGCCTCCACCTCCCGGCCGCACAGCTCATCGGCGCGGATATTTTCCACCCCTGGGCGCCCCCCCCATCACTTTTTGCAGTGATCCGAGGCTTTTTTGCGAGCTGGCGGCGGCGCTTCTGGAAACCGGAAGCGCTGATGGCCCGCCGCCGCCAGTGTACTGGTGCGGCATCAGTGCTTCTGCATTCTTGCGCAACACACTTGGGGCCCCCAGGCAACACAGTATTGCGCCCTTTCAGGCCCGTCTCTCCGAGGGGGGCGGCGGGAGGGAACTCCCTGTCCAAGGGAAGCGCTGGGAACCAGCGGCGGAGGTTGGCCGGCTCCTAGAGCGGCTGCCGCGGGCAACTTCTCCGCTCTGCCCGGCTCAAAACCTGGGGCGCGGTAGAACGGAAGGCTGCGCCCTCTTCACCGGGCGGGACCCGCGCCAAGGGGAAGCGCTGGGAACCAGCGGCGGAGGTTGGCCGGCTCCTAGAGCGGCTGCCGCGGGCAACTTCTCTACTCTGTCCGGCTCAAAATCTGGGGCGCGGGAGAGCGGAAGGCTGCGCCCTCTTCACCGGGCGGGACCGCGCCTCCTTACCTGCGGGCGGGCGAGGCAGGGAGAGAAGGGGAGTCGGAGGGGCTCCCTCTCCAGCCTCTGCGCCCCTTCAGGCCCGTCTCTCCGAGGGGGGTGGCAGGAGGGAACTCCCTGTCCAAGGGGAAGCGCTGGGAACCAGCGGCGGAGGTTGGCCGGCTCCTAGAGCGGCTGCCGCGGGCAACTTCTCTGCTCTGCCCGGCTCAAAACCTGGGGCGCGGGAGAGCGGAAGGCTGCGCCCTCTTCACCGGGCAGGACCCGCGCCAAGGGGAAGCGCTGGGAACCAGCGGCGGAGGTTGGCCGGCTCCTAGAGCGGCTGCCGCGGGCAACTTCTCTACTCTGTCCGGCTCAAAATCTGGGGCGCGGGAGAGCGGAAGGCTGCGCCCTCTTCACCGGGCGGGACCTTCCCTGCGGGCGGGCGAGGCAGGGAGAGAAGGGGAGACGGAGGGGCTCCCTCTCCGGCCTCTGCGCCCCTTCAGGCCCGTCTCTCCGAGGGGGGCGGCGGGAGGGAACTCCCTGTCCAAGGGGAAGCGCTGGGAACCAGCGGCGGAGGTTGGCCGGCTCCTAGAGCGGCTGCCGCAGGCAACTTCTCTGCTCTGCCCGGCTCAAAACCTGGGGCGCGGGAGAGCGGAAGGCTGCGCCCTCTTCACCGGGCGGGACCGCGTCTCCTTCCCTGTGGGCGGGCGAGGCAGGGAGAGAAGGGGAGACGGAGGGGCTCCCTCTCCGGCCTCTGCGCCCCTTCAGGCCTGTCTCTCCGAGGGGGGCGGCGGGAGGGAACTCCCTGTCCAAGGGGAAGCGCTGGGAACCAGCGGTGGAGGTTGGCCGGCTCCTAGAGCGGCTGCCGCGGGCAACTTCTCCGCTCTGCCCGGCTCAAAACCTGGCCACCGCCCCAGCCAGGCCCCCTGCGCCGCCTTGCCGCTCGCGTCCCGGGCCCGCGCCCAGCACCTGGATGCCGCGGAGCAGCGCCATCTCCAGCCGCAGCAGCCCCTGTAGCCGCTCCTGCGCCGCCTCCGACAGTGCCGCGTCCCAGGCCAGCAGCGCCTCCCTGCCGCGCCGGGCCTCGCTCAGTGCGAGAGCCAGGGGGCGGGGTTTGCGGGCGGGGGCCAATCGCGTGGGAGGGGCGGGGGTGAGTTCAGCTGCGGAAGAGCCACACTCAAGGGGCCAAAGAGCTGCATCTGGCTCGCAAGCCGCCATTTCCGACCCTTGGCATAGGACAATCCCTGAGATGTCAAGAACTAAGACTTTGTGATGAGTGAGAATCTCATCTACAGTAGTTTCATTTGAGATTTATCCAGTCTGATGACTTTCTTCTTAAAGGCTGGAGAAAACCTGATAATTTTTAAAAAATGAACATAATCCACAACTGAATAATAGAGGAACACCCTGAATAGTGAAACTCGAGTTTTAAAACCAATCAGTTTAGGAAAGAACACACCCATTTTGTGGACTGGTTGGTCTTGTTGAAGACTGTGCAATGCCCCTGCAATGCCCTGCAGGTAACAAAGTGTGCCACCGCTCCAAAGAGCAAGATCATAAATAAACTCAAAGTCCAGGGACAAATCAAACTATAGAGTGCACGAAGAGGAATCCAGAAATCAGTAGCTAGAGGGGTTCAGTTGCTAGTTAAGAGAAATTGACAGGGCTTCACCAGATGCCTGTATCTAAAGGATGTTGTTGAAAGACACTAACTCTCAAATGAAAGTTTGGTGTTTTATTCATAAAGAGAAGTGTACTTGGGAAAGCATTCTTTTCTCCAGATTGTTGTCAGTCCCAGCATACCTCTGAGACTGAGCGATGACTCACCTCCCCTGAGAGGCCTATCAGGGCATCTGCCGGATTCTGCACAGGTAAGACTTCCACCCGAGTGTGGGGTCTTCCTCCTGGATTCTGAATTATGAAGCTCAATCTGCTATATATCTCCAACTTCAGGATCTTTTAAACTGACATCAGAAAAGGAGCTCCTTTGTGAGGGCTGCTGGTGATATAAAAGTCACCTGTCCAAAATTTCAGAGAGACATTTCCAGGCAGAGTAGCCAGTGTAAGATTAGATGGGCTACTATCATCCAACCTATGATGCAAAGCTGCTTCTTACATCACTCGCATCACCACAGAACCCAACTGGAGAATAACCAAACAGTACCTCCATTCCCATTAGAGGATCCTGACATTAATTCATGCTTCAGCAGATGACAGCTTTTCGCTGACCTTATCTGGGCTCAGAAGCTAAGCAGGATCAGATCTGGATAGTACTTGGATAGGATTTCTTCAGGAAATAATATTGCTGTAGACTAGACTGGGAACTTGAAAAACATCTCAGAAAGGAATGGAAAACAACTTTTGCTGTTTTCAAGAAAACTGGGTATACACACCCATGTAGTCACCAGGAATCAAATTTGACTTGAAGGAGATTTGATCTTTATGTGAATTCAGCAAAGCATCATTTTCTGGCCGAAGGTCTGAAGGACATTTCCAGGCCCTCTTTTTGCTGGACTCGGTAGTGCTGTTTTGAAATGCCATCGGCATCCATCATTGGCACACTTTTCTGGAGTTTATGGCCGGCATCCTTTCTTACGGTCCCTGGAATTTGAAGGGCATTGCTTGCAAGGAGAATATGCCTATAATCTCTATCATCGCTTCACATGTTCAAGAGGCCAAGTGGCAGGCTTCCTTTCCACCCCCTTTAAAACATGCCATTGCCCAAGAAAAGAAGACTGGAGGAACAGCAGCTTAAATGACATCTAAACTGGCATTCTCCACTTGTGTCAGTGGGCAGAGGTTTCTGAAGATCAGGTTGCCTACACACCCCAGAGTGATATTACGCGCCAAGCATAGCTGCCCTACGCTTCACCCCAACAGCCTGGGTTGTTTTGTCTCAGCTGGAGAATGGCCCAGTTGTGTTTGACACCTGTTAGGAGAAAGTTGACTGGCCTATATTATCAAGAGGTCCATGTGCCAAGTAGAGTTTTTGGATTCCAATGCTCCCCCTTGCTCTGCTCTACTGGGGCTGAACTAAAAAGTGTCTCCTTGATACACAAGCAGGCTAAGCCAGAGGAAGGAATTTCAGGGTCATGGAAAAGAGCCAATCCTGTCCTTTGATTAACGTTTTATTTGTGCTCAACACAAACATTTTATTTGTGTTGAGTTTGACATGGCCACTGAGTTTCTTCCCATAAGGAAGTGGTTTGATAGCCTTTTTCCAGAAAGTTTTTCAACATTCCATTCTAGCCTAAGCCATAGGATTTCTTGGTAGTCTCCCATCCAAGAACTAATTAAGTCTAACCCTGCTTAGCTTTTCAAGGTCAAATCTGCACATTTCCCAGGGTGTTTGGAACAGTCCATGTGTGGAAACAGTTGTAGGTGAGACATTGGTCCTGTTCTCATTTTGATGCAAGACTTGCCCACCATTTTCTTTTTGGCTGAGAGCTGCATTCTTCCAGGGGTTACATGAAGAGGACAAGAAATGATGGGCGTGATGGGGTGAAGCAAGAAGGGAGTAAGGGCAGAACCAAAAATAAGTAGGAACACATATTCACCTTCTGATGTCCTTCTTTTTCTTTCTCCCAATCAGCAGTCTGCAGAGAAGAAGCTGAAAACTCTGTCTGTATTCATCCTTTTTAGGCCAAGGGCCAAATGAAACCAGAATTAATGCTGTAAACTGCTCAGCCCATGAGCTGCTTCTATGCTGAAATGCACACAGACTCCAAAATGTATGCTTAGGGGATTCATTCACGCAAGAGAAGGCCCATTCCTGTGTAACCCATCATCAAACCTCTGATAGTGGAGAAGGATGGGGGGATCTTCAAAAGATATTTTCCTCAAAGATGAATAAACAGGAAGATTCATTGTGGGAGAGGCAGTCCTGCAGATAGTAGTAGATATATTATTTTTATTTATTTATTTATTTTATATCCCGCCTTTATTATTTTTATAAATAACTCAAGGCAGCGAACATACCTAATACTCCTTCTTCCTCCTCTTTTCCCCACAACAACAACCCTGTGAGATGAGTTGGGCTGAGAGACAGGGACTGGCCCAAGGTCACCCAGCTGGCTTCCGTGCCTAAGGCGGAACTAGAACAGTCTCCTGGTTTGCCATTGGCTCCTTCCTAGGGCTGAGAGACAGGGACTGGCCCAAGGTCACCCAGCCGGGACTAGAACTCTCAGTCTCCGGGTTTGCCATTGGCTCCTTCCTAGGGCTGAGAGGGAGGGACTGGCCCAAGGTCACCCAGCCAGCTTCTATGCCTAAGGCAGGACTAGAACTCTGTCTCCTGGTTTGCCATTGGCTCCTTCCTAGGGCTGAGAGACAGGGACTGGCCCAAGGTCACCCAGCCGGGACTAGAACTCTCAGTCTCCTGGTTTGCCATTGGCTCCTTCCTAGGGCTGAGAGGGAGGGACTGGCCCAAGGTCACCCAGCCAGCTTCTATGCCTAAGGCAGGACTAGAACTCTGTCTCCTGGTTTGCCATTGGCTCCTTCCTAGGGCTGAGAGACAGGGACTGGCCCAAGGTCACCCAGCCAGCTTCTATGCCTAAGGCAGGACTAGAACTCTGTCTCCTGGTTTGCCATTGGCTCCTTCCTAGGGCTGAGAGACAGGAACTGGCCCAAGGTCACCCAGCCGGCTTTCATGCCTAAGGCGGGACTAAAACTCTCAGTCTCCTGGTTTCTAGCCCGTTGCTTTAACCACTAGACCAAACTGGCAGTAATAATAATAATAATAATAATAATAATAATAACAACAACAACAACAACAAAACAACAACAACAACAACAACAACAATAATATTAATAATATCCAAAATAGAAACATATTGTCAGTTCCATGTTTGCTTCAGAATATTTCTGCATGAATATAGCTCACCCAAGGCCTCCGGCTGAGCTTCATAGTTTCTTGGATTAGTAATGGTTTCTAGTAGACTTTTAAATGTCTAAATGTCACATCTAAATCTATTAAATCTAAATGTCATATTATCATTATTAAAACACTTCATGCATTTTTGTTTTTGTCTGACTTCTTGAACACATTGATGGAAAGACCGTATCAAATTGCTCAATCTGCGGTCCCCAGCTAACTCTTCCCAGATGCATTGTGAGTACAACTCCCAGCATTTCTCGGCACCCAGTCAGATCCGCTACGGCAAATTCCAGTTACATTCTCCCATTCTTCCTGGGAAGTCATGACCTGAGATGATGCTGTCTTGTGAGGACTGCACAAGATTCCACTGCTTAACACACAGATCAGTGTTGGCTTGCTCTCAATGACACGAGACAAGGGAAATGCCACTTTTGGAAACAATATCTGCATTCCTTTGCATTTACAGGGTGACACCCTCACACCAAGAATCCTAGCCCTCTTTCCTGTTAATGCTAAACAGCCTGATCAACAGCAACCACAAGTCAATAACGGGTTACTGTTTATCACTGTGTTGTGGAGTGGCGGTCTCTAAGGACTGCTCAGTTTGTAAGAATGGGCTGTTGAAGAACGAGCCAGTGTTGTGGGTGAGTGGGGCATAGCGAAGGAGTAAAGTTTATTCAGTGCCTATCTGTGCAGCAGGCGATCCAAAAATACTATGAGATGCACACACACAAATACACACTGAGAGATATACACACACAAATATACACACACACACATGCAAATACTGTACTTCTCTCTCACACACACACTTGCTGTCAGCCCCGCTCGGTAGACCAGACCAAGAAATCAACTCAGCAGGAAGGGTAAACCTGCTTTCATTGAGATTAGCTATAATAACAGAATTTTGCAAGTCTGGTTATGTTCCTCCTCCTCCTCCTCCTCCTCCTCCTCCTCCTCCTCCTCCTCCTCCTCATGGTTCAGTGAATTAGGGAGGTAGACGCTTGCTCCTTGGGAGGAAAGCTATGGCAAACCTAGACAGTATATTAAAAAGCAGAGACATCACCTTGCCGACAAAGGTCCGTATAATTAAAGCTATGGTTTTCCCAGTTGTAATGTATGGCTGTGAGAGTTGGACCATAAGGAAGGCTGAGTGCCGAAGAATTGATGCTTTCGAGCTGTGGTGCTGGAGAAGACTCTTAAGAGTCCCTTGGACTGCAAGGAGGTCAAATCAGTCAATCCTAAAGGAAATCAACCCTGACTGCTCATTGGAAGGACAGATACTGAAGCTGAAGCTCAAATACTTTGGCCACCTAATGCGAAGAGAGGACTCACTGGAAAAGACCCTGATGCTGGGAAAGACTGAAGGCAAAAGGAGAAGGGGACAGCAGAGGATGAGATGGTTAGATAGCATCACCGATGTAATGAACATGAATTTGAGTAAACTCCGAGAGACAGTGGAGGACAGGAAGGCCTGGCGTGCTATGGTCCATGAGGTCACGAAAAGTCGGACACGACTAAACGACTCAACAACAACAACAACAACAACAAAAGGCACCTACTGTATCTCTCAGGATGTGTGCCGCTCAGAGTCACTTGCTGAGATGGGCGGCTATAGAAATCAATCAATCAATCAATCAATCAATCAAATAAATAAATATCCCTTGCATGTATAGGAAGATAGTTGGACCCTCACTGAGTTATGACTAACTCCAACTTCTGCCCTCTTTCATTCCTCATCTTTGCACTGAAGGCATCTTGTAATCCATGCACTGAGTGTGATTTTGGAGGAAGACACCTATTAGGATATATAGCTCTGTGCCCAGAAATCTCTTCTCAGCACACAGTCAAGAATGATAGGCCAGTGCAAACTAGTACATTCACGGCTTTCTCTTCAACCCACCTGGGGAATGGGCTGAGAGCTTATCAACAGCCCTTTTGTCTTTCTAGGACAGAGCTTTCCAAACTGTGTGTCGCGACACAAAAGTGTGTCACCATACACAGTCTGGTGTGTCGCCACACAACCCGGAAGCGCTGATCATCATCAGCGCTTCCAGGTTTCCCCGCGGCGACACACCAACTGCAGCGCGCAAAACCCGAAAGCTGCCGCAAGGACGGCACTTCCGGGTTTTCCCGCGGCAACACACCAACGCCGGCTGGTGTGTCGCCGCGGGAAAAACTTTGGAAAGCCCTCTTCTAGGAGATTGAACTATGGAGACATTCTTAAAACACTAGGTAGGCAGGAGACACATTTGCACCTGCCAGAGACAAGCTGTCCCTAATCTTGTGCTCTCCAGGTGTGGCCATACTGGCTGGGGCCAAAGGGAAGCTGTAATCCAACCTGGACAGCTTGACATAGAGAGACATTTATTTTCAGCCAGGCTTTTAGCATTGTCAAGACCACAGCAGGGACAGGTAACAATAGAAGGAATCAGATAGCAGAGACTCAGTAGCTTGCTGTGGGACTTCACGCCCCCCTGTATTGACTTTCCCCCCCTAACATGGATAACCAAGATTTCCTAGCAGCCAAGCACCTTAGTCACTTGTTTGTTTGTTTTTATTTTATTTTTTATTGAATTTTATTAAGTTTTACAATACATAATAAAAGTTAGAATAGAAAAAAGAAATAGAAGCAGAAATACAAAATAAGAAAAAGATAAAGAAAAAGCGAAGTCAAGAAATAATAAGCAAAGAAATATATAGAAAATAGATGTCCTCCAATCTATCTTTGAACTTAAAGTACAATAATTGATTTTAAATGTTAGTCCTTCATACAGTATACAGGAATTTTTCTTTGTCATATGTCTTTTGATTTCTTTAATCCAATCTTCTAATCTTCATATAGGTTTCACTTTTCTTACTGTCTCCCAATAATCCATCTTTGGCTTCCACTCCTTGAAGTAGTAGTTAAATGTTGAATGTTCATTACTACATATTTATATCTTCAATAAAGTCCAATTAGTATAACAAATAAAAGCCTTATTTACTTCTAATAAACTACAATATATTCTATTCATATTATGACTCATAACCTAACATATTATGTAACTTAATACATAATTTAGCAATTCTTATAATGTTCATACATATATGTTTCTATAATTTAATTCTAATATATATATATCTCCATAAAAAAGGAATTCTTATATCTCAATTATCCATCTATAATTTCCATTCCTTGTAGTAGTGTCCATTTAAACTAAATGCATAATCTATCATATCACTTAACCTAATACCTAATATATCAATTCTTATAATATTCATACAATACATATTGATATATATCATCCTGTAGTAACCATCATTCTAATTCCATCTCATCTCATCATATCATTATCTTCTCATAAATATATCTCTAAGGAAAACAATATTCTATAATATCAACTTATATTTGTATTTAGCGTCTTACATTTAGAATATCACTTTTTATATATCCATACAATTTCTCATAACAATTCAAGTCCATATTTTCATTAGCCTTTATATCCATACAGTTTCTCATATCTTCTGTTTAGGTTATACCAAAATCACAATACACTATGGCAAATTCGCAATATACAGCCTGCTCTTTTCTATATCTCATATAGAATATCAGAGCAACCTTCTCTCCCTTTCCACGTATTTCACAACATCCATCCAACTGTACACCCATATTTTCACTCTGTCTCCACTGCCACAACATATCTATACCAAGATTATAGTGTATAGCCTTCAGAATGTTCTTCTGAACTAATATACTCAAAATTCCCTCCTTCTGTTTCTCCTGCACTTCAAAAACATTTTTCTTTTGTGTTTCCGTTTCCGTTCTCTGCTCTTTCTCTCTGTTTTGCAGAGTTACGAACAGCAATTCCAACGATCTTTGAATATTTGAAAGAGCCTCAGTAATCTCTCTTCTGAACTCCTGAGGTACTAATTGGAAAGCCATTTTTCCTGTGTCCTTCAAATTAAAATAACAACCCTTCTAGTCAAAACAATAGTCATGTAATCTATCCATGGAATACTACCAGCAGGATCTATTAAGCAAAACGTTGTTTTTCTTTTTTTCTTTTTTTTAAAGTTAAAAGAAAAAAGAGAGTTCCAATAATCCAAAATACAGGAGAGAATAATATTTTAAACAGTTTATAGAAGGAGAAATAAAAAATATATTCCAAGTGAAACAGAATCCAACCAGGGAGAATGTAGAAAAAGAAGAAAAGAAAAAAACATGTTACCCTGTGTTTTTGTTCTTCAAGCTGCAAGCTGCTTAATCCAAACAAAGAGTTTCTCAAAAAATGAATAGTCATTTAGTTTATCAAGCGAAGAATTACAAACAGAGTCTCTTAAATCCCTCTAATACAAAAGAAAAGTAAAAAAAAAAATGCAGACGTTTCATTATGTTGCAAATATAGAGTCCATCAAGCTTCCACCAGAATCAGTCAAAACAAAGAAAGCACAAAACCAGCCAACATTTTAAAACAAAGTCCAAAAAATAGATCTTAGATATCAAAAAAGTTCCTAATCTAAAAAAAATAATTTCCTAAAGTGATCTAAAAGCGGCTGTACGCTCTTGTGTCTCTTCAAAGAGACTTGTTTTCCCTGCGAGAGCAAGATATCTTCTCGGCCATTTCCCTTGCACTTACCTTGTTTTCTCCGTGGTGGAAACTACAGAGAAAAAACAAGGATAGGCAATTCCAATGGCCCCCCGAGTAATCTTCTGGTCTCCCCTTCTTCAGGGGAAAAAAAACTTCAGTGGTCCACAACTTCTGCAATCCACTGCAAGCAAGGAAAATTCAGCCAGTTCCCAGCACTCTGAGAAATTCGACTGGTCGAGCTGGCAGCCAAGCCTGGAGACCTTAGTCACTTGTTGATCCCTTGTGATTTTCTTGAATCTTAAAGAAGGAAAGGAAAGAAAAGCCGAAAAAGAATGACAAAGCATTTCCTAACTAGGCCCTTTCCAAGAAATCATAGGTGTCAACACGTTAAAGAAAAGTAATTGTTACTCAGCTGATAGGCAATATCCATCAGTTTTTCCTGCAGGAAGTGAAATGGCTAGCTGTTATATCATTATAATGAGAGCTTCTCAATGATGAGGAACTGGTTTGTGAACTTGTGTACTTGTATACTTGTTTTGGATGGTGCCGCTTTTCCTCTGCAGGAACAGGCAGTTTTAAGGTGTTTGTAAATGCACTTCTTTCCCTGGAGACTATGTACACCTCAGTGGTAAACAGCCCACCCGAAAACGGTTTGCATGCTGGCTGGGGAATTCTGAGAGTTGAAGTCCACTCATCTTAAAGTTGCCAAGTTTGAAAAACACTGCTCTATGTTCTTCCCTTGTGTCAGGGTTTAAGGCAGTGACATATACTTGGTTGGATTAATCCCCATGAATTTAACCTTTTCCTTTCCATCCCATTAAGCATGAAAAGACTTTGGTAACTTGGAGGGGTGGGCACACAAGATTTTGCGGTGCCACCGTTTGCAAAACTCACGGAGTGCCAATCTGAAGTGCCAATTGGTCGTCCTGCACACAAATGGGGTTGGCGGGCTGGCATTTTGGACGTGGCCCATACCCAAGAGCTGGGCGCTTCACCCTCAAAGCAGGCTTGCCAGCCCCGAAACACTGCCTGGCGTGACCAGGGCAAGGTTGAAACACAAGGTTTTACATTCAAAATGTTTTGCACATCCTTCCTTGGGCTGTTGTGGCCACTAACATTTGCCCCACATCACATGTGCTTTTTAGTTAGCTTTCAGTCCCTTCCTGGGACTGGCGCCCAGAGAACATATGGAGGACTTTAGGTTCCCCATTCCTGGCTTATGTACATGACCAATGACACCCCTTTTATAGACTGGCAGTCTTTTGTAATTTGTAAATAGATTTACACCCTTCCTTGCGCTGTTGTGGCCACTAACATTTGCCCCACATCACATGTGCTACGCCCCTGCAACCCCTACCCCCCTAGCGTGGTGGCCTACTCTTGTCCCTGCATCCTCCCTCCCACTTGCGGCCCTGTCGGCCTGGTACCTTACCTGGCTTCTACGGCAAGAGCTAGGCACGGAGCAGGGACCGGCGGCAAGGCAAGGCCACCGCGCTGGGGGGTGGGGGGTGCAGGGATGCCACTAGGCCACCGCGCTGGGGGTGGGGGGTGCAGGGATGCCACTAGGCCGCCACGCTGAGGGGTGCAGGGATGCCACTAGGCCGCCGTGCTGGGGGTGGGGGGTGCAGGGATGCCACTAGGCCGCCGTGCTGGGGGGTGGGGGGTGCAGGGACATAGCACATGTGATAAACGCTCCGTTTCTGAAAAGGCCTGCACCCCCCACCCACCCAGCACAGTGGCCTACTCTTGTCCCTGCACCCCCACTCCCCTAGCGCGGTGGCCTAGCGACGTCCCTGCACTACCCACCCCCCCAGCGCGGTGGCCTAGTGGTGTCCCTGCACCCCCCCACCCCCCAGCACAGCGGCCTAGTGTAGTCCCTGCACCCCCCCCCCCAACGCAGCAGCCTAGTCGCGTCCCTGCACCCTCCCCCCCAGTTGCAGCCCTACTGGGCTGGTAACTTACCTGGCTTCTGTGGCGAGAGCTGAAGAGCTGGGTTCAGAGCAGGGACCTGTCGGTGTGGCAAGGGATGGGCAGGGCTCCACGTGGTGTATGGCCTCCTCTTCCGGGTTCCCCTGCAACACACCTGGGTCCTGGCCGCGACACACAGTTTGGAAAGCTCTGTCCTAGTGCCTGCCTTGTGCCCTGCTGTAAGAGTGTGTTGCAAAATGATGCCCTGCTGTAAGAGTGTGTCGCGAAATGATGCCCTGCTGGAAGAGTGTGTCGCGAAATGATGCCCTGCTGGAAGAGTGTCGTGAAATGATGCATGTGTAGAAAGTGTGTCACCAACATGAAAAGTGTGGAAAGCTCTGGGTTAAGGCATCAGCTAGAAACTGGGAGATCATGAATTCTAGTCCCGCCTTAGGCATGAAAGCCGGCTGGGTGACCTTGGGCCAGTCCCTGCCTCTCAGCCCTAGGAAGGAGCCAATGGGAAACCAGGAGACCAAGAGTTCTAGTCCCGCCTTAGGTATGAAAGCCGGCTGGGTGACCTTGGGCCAGTCCCTGTCTCTCAGCCCAACTCACCTCACAGGGTGGTTGTTGTGGGGAAAATAGGAGGAGGAAGGAGTAAAATATAATAATAATAAAGGTGGGATAGAAAATAAATAAAATAAAAATAATAAATAGTCACCAGGAATCAAGACAGATTCAAAAGCAGAAATATATATCTGCCTGTAGAATGCTGTGAATATAGGGGTGTTGTGTACATCATAGCAGAATTCTAAGTCTTTGAAGGACACCAACTTTCTTCAGTTGGATGCTCCCCAGCAGACTCCAGGATCCACTAACCGGGGGTCAGCATAAGGCGGGGCGGGGGGGGGGGAGTGCAAAACAGATGCAAGGAACCAAGTTGGGGTAGGTTAGATTAACTAGCTGCATACCCTCACTGAGTTCGGTGGGTATGTGTGCTGTTTGCCTTTGGCAACCAGGCGAAGGATCGCCTCTTTCATTGGGGAGAGTGGCTGAAGGTCAGAGGGAAAGGCTGCTTTAGGGATCATTAACCTCTGAGCTGGCTGGCAACTGAGCCACAGAAAGGTTCGCAGAAATCTTTCCTGCCCTGCAGTCTTTCCATATAAGGACTAGCGTTGGAAGCAAGTCTCTGAAGTCTCTTTGATTTTATTTGTCTTGGGCTAGAGGTAGACAGATGAGGTGGAAGAATGAGTCATGGGTGTTTGGCCAGCGGTGTTTACCGAAGGAGGGGTGTGCTCTCCATTGTCTTTGCTCAGCTGAGGTGGGAACACGAGATGGGCGGTGAACAAATATGATAAATAAATAAATAAAATAAATAAATAAACATGATCATATGGCCGGGAGGGCCTTTTGTAGTCAACAGCCTCCTCTCTTTGTCACCTGCCAGTGTGAGAAGCAATTCTGCCATCTTTGGAGTAAAGGAGGTTTATAATTGTCTCTCTACCCTGTCTCTGTCACACAGCCTGCTTCACACAGTTGCTACCTAACCCATTTTTCTGAGTCTGCATTGATACACTTAGCACCCCCCCCCCAAGCTAACCTAGGTTGAAATTAACCCAGCTAAGCATACTGTGTGAATGAGCTTCTTTAACTGCCCAGGTTCCGCATGTGACTTGCAAATCCAGTCCCAGGACAATTTTTGCTGGGATCCATTGCCCACACTAAATCCTTAATCTGATCAGTAAAACACAGTTGCCATTTGGTGGCCTAGTTCACATGACCTGCGGAGACTATCGCTGGGTTCCCATGGTGTGCAGGATTTTAATCTCCCATTCACCGATCCAATTCTAGCCTAGTGTGGCAGATTATGCAAACTCAGCCAGCGTGTGTGTGTGTGTGTGTGTGTGTGTGTGTGTATGCAGAGAAGTGCCAGTGGGGGTGCATGGGATGTTTTTAGTTGCAAAAATTGTCCGGAGTGTTGCATCTTCTCAATGATGAGGATTCTTTTAAGGGCATCATACTGGGGCATAAAAAGGAGGAGTGCCATGCCCTAAGCAAGGAACCGCTCTCCTCCTGTGGCCATGCCATGCCACGCCATCTTAGCTGTTCCTTACGGTTATGGTGCATTGAAAAGACAGTGCCTAGAACTGACATTAGCTCCTGCAAGGGAGTCAGGAGTCAAGCGTTTATTTATTTATTTAAATTTGTATTACCACCCATCTCCCCCACTGGGGGACCCTGGGCGGTTCACAATAAAACATAGTTAAAAACATAAATAGAAATTTACAATATTAATAAATAATATAAAATCCAAGCGTAAAAGATGTTAAAGATGGTAATACTGGAGGGGTTTCATGGGACCAGCCATCCCCAAGAGGAACTGTTGGCATTTCCCTCCCAGGCAAGCGGGCAGAACAAGTGTTGTGGATGGAATATGATGTCCCTCTGCTAGTCCCTTGGCCTGTGTGAGGAGTGATCATAGCTCAGTGGCAGAAGACCCTTGCTTTTTATGCAGAAAATCTCAGGCTTAATCCCCGGCATTTCCTGGCATGGCTGAAAACTCTCCTGCCTGAAACATGGAGAACCGCTACTGTATCTAAGTACCGGCTGAGAGAAAAAGCCAGGATTGATAATCTGGCTCTGGCTTGATAAACAGAAACTTCTTATATAGAAGAAGATGAAGATGCAAGAAGATGAAATTATCTGACTTTTTCATGCAAAATTGAATATAAAATTAGAAGAAACTGTTGCAGATTACTTCAAAATGTTTGTTATACAGTGTAGATTTTTGGGGCTTAAATGTCTACAATAAGGCAAATTGGCAGATGTACAAAAAGGGGGAAGTTACAAGCCCAATAGTTCTTTTTATTTTTTCCCCTTTCTTTTTCTTCTTCTTTTTAAACTATTTTTTTTTAATAAATTTTATTAAGTTTTACAATACATAATAAAATTTAAAGTAGAAAAAAGAAATAGAAACAGAAATACAAAATAAGAAAAAGATAAAGAAAAAGTGAAGTCAAGAAATAATAAGCAAAGAAAATATAGAAAATAGATGTCCTCCAATCTATCTTTGAACTTAAAGTACAACAATTGATTTTAAATGTTAGTCCTTAATACAATACACAGAAACTTTTCTTTGTCATATACCCTTTGATTTCTATAATCCAATCTTCTAACCTTCATCTTACTGTCTCCCAATAATCCATCTTTGGCTTCCACTCCTTGAAGTAGTAGTTAAATGTTGAATGTTCATTACTACATATTTATATCTTCAATAAAGACCAATTAGTATAACAAAGCCTTATTTACTTCTAATAAACTACAATATATTCTATTCATATTATGACTCATAACCTAACATGTTATGTAACTTAATACATAATTTAGCAATTCTTATAGTGTTCATACATATATATTTCTATAATTTAATTCTAATATATATATATATATATCTCCATAAAAAAGGAATTCTTGAATCTCAATTATCCATCTGTAATTTCCATTCCTTGTAGTAGTGTCCATTTAAACTAAGTGCATAATCTATCATATCACTTAACCTAATAGCTAATATATCAATTCTTATAATATTCATACAATACATATTGATATATATCATCCTGTAGTAACCATCATTCTAATTCCATCATATCATTATCTTCTCATAAATATATCTCTAAGGAAAACAATATTCTATAATATCAACTTGTGTTTGTATTTAGCATCTTACATTTAGAATATCACTTTTTATATATCCATACAATTTCTCATAACAATTCAAGTCCATATTTTCATTAGCCTTTATATCCATACAGTTTCTCATATCTTCTGTTTAGGTTATGCCAAAATCACAATACACTGTGGCAGATTCGCAATATACAGCCTGCTCTTTTCTATATCTCATATAGAATATCAGAGCAACCTTCTCTCCCTTTCCACATATTTCACAACATCCATCCAACTGTGCACCCATATTTTCACTCTGTCTCCACTGCCACAACATATCTATACCAAGATTGTAGTGTAAAGCCTTCAGAATGTTCTTCTGAACTAATATACTCAAAATTTCCTCCTTCTGTTTCTCCTCCACTTGAAAAACATTTTTCCTTTCTGTCTCCGTTTCTGTTCTCTGTTCTTTCTCTCTGTTTTGCAGAGTTACGAACAGTAATTCCAACGACCTTTGAATATTTGAAAAAGCCTCAGTAATCTCTCTTCTGAGCTCCTCAGGTACAAGTTGGAAAGCCATCTTTCCTGTGTCCTTCAAATTAAAACAACAACCCTTCTAGTCAAAACAATAATCATGTAATCTGTCCATGGAATACTACCAGCAGAATCTATTAAGCAGAACGTCGTTGTTTTTTTTTTTTTTTTTAAAGTCAAAAGAAAAAAGAAAGTTCCAATAATCCAAAATACAGGAGAGAATAATATTTTAAACAGTTTATAGAAGGAGAAATAAAAAATATATTCCAAATGAAGCAAAATCCAACCAGGGAGGATGTAGAAAAAGAAGACAAGGAAAAAAACACGTTACCCTGTGTTTTTATTCTTCAAACTGCGAGCTTTCGTTCTTCAAGCTGCAAGCTGCTTAATCCAAACAAAGAGTTTCTCAAAAAATGAATAGTCATTTAGTTTATCAAGCGAAGAATTACAAACAGAGTCTCTTAAATCCCTCTAATACAAAAGAGAAGTAAAAAAAAAAATGCAGACGTTTCATTATGTTGCAAATATAGAGTCCATCAAACTTCCACCAGAATCAGTTATAGCAAAGAAAGCACAAAGTTAGCCAACATTTTCAACAAAGTCCAAAAGATAGATCTTAGATTTCAAAAATATTTTAATCTAAAAAAACATTCCTAAAGTGATCTAAAAGCGGCTGGGCGCTCTTGTGTCTCTTCAAAGAGACTTGTTTCCCCTGCGAGAGCCTGATATATCTCGGCCATTGCCTTGCACTTACCCTGTTCTTTCCGCGGTGGAAAACTACAGAAAAAACAAGGGTAGGCAATCCCAATGGCCCCACGAGTAATCTTCTGGTCTCCCCCTCTCCAGGGGAAAAAAAACTTCAGTGGACCACAACTTCTGCAATCCACTGCAAGCAAGGGAAATTCAGTCAGTTCTCAGCTTCTCTGAGAAATCTGACTGGTCGAGCTGGCAGCCAAGCCTGGAGTCTTTTTAAACTATTTTTTTGGTATTTTAATTTTAATTTAATTTTTGTTACATATGATCTGCTTATCTTATACAACAACAACAACAACTATAATAATATAATATAATATAATTTTCAATATTAAGCCTCCCTGTCTATTTGGATGCCCTTCCCTGTAACTTATCTGGCTATTTTATATATATATATATATATATATATATATATATATATATATATATAATATATTATATATATATATAATATATTATATATATATATATATATATATATAATATATATTATATATTTATATATATATATATATATATAATATATTATATATTTATATATATATATATATATATATATATATATATATATATTCAGCTGCAGCAAGCAAAACAAAGCATGGTTCCATGTACGTGCACTTTGTTGATTTATATAAAGACATCATACCAGCAGTCTTGTTTTCTACTCTTTCCGTAATGATTCCCTTACAAAAAAATATATTGTTTTTTCATAGCAGCCATTTTCATGAAGGTGCCCCACCCCGAGCTCAGTATCTTATTCTTCATCAGAGGAAACTAATAGCTGGAAGATTTCCTGTCCTGTCTGTTTATTACTGTGAAGGGACAAGACAATTCAGGACAAAAGCTTGTTCATATATTATTTTAATAAGATGTTGGATTAACATAATACACTTGCAAGCTATGGTTTAGCAGTATTCTGTGCTCTTAGCAAACTGCAGTACTTGAAGGCTCCACCCGCTTAACTCGAATTCATGACTTGTCTTTCGTCTTCTTTCTTACAGTAGATTCCTAGAAGCGGTAGTTATAACTATTTAATAAGTAAACATTGACATGTTTTCTTACTTTTAATTTCCTCCCATCTAAGGCCAGAGGTTGTGAGCCCATGAGCTTAATGGAATTGCCATCTTTATTCTGGACTTCATCAGTTATAGAGTGGTATAGCTAGCTTCAGAAGGGGCGTGGTGGCTCAGCGGGTAAGACGCCAGGCTTGTTGATCGGAAGATCACAAGTTCGGAGGTTCGAATCCCTAGCCCCGCGTGACGGAGTGAGCTCCTGCACTCGCCCCAGCTCTTGCCAACCTAGCTCGAAAGCATGCAAATGCAAGTAGATAAATAGGTACCACTTTGGTGGGAAGGTAACAGCGTTCCGCGTGTGTCATGCGGCCACATGACCGTGGAAGCGTCTTCGGACAATGCTGGCTCTTCGGCTAAGAAACGGAGATGAGCACCGGCCCCTAGAGTCGGACACGACTGCACAAATGTGCGGGGGGAACCTTTACATTTATAGCTAGCTTCAGTGGACATTTTACATTCACATTCTTCTTTCTTTGATCCATTTCTTGGATCTCTTCCAAATCTTGATACTTGGCCTCTGAGGGAATTATATATTCTGTATGGCCATCACTACAATCTGTATCGTGTTGGACATCTCTACTTCCTTTTTGTGACAGTACAAATGCTTGAGATTTTGATACACAATGCTGCCTTCTGAAATAGTAGAAAGTGGTGATCAAGGCCACTTGATGGGACTCCTTTGCATAGCTTTGTCTGGTTTGCCAGGTACAACCCTACCCGGTGTGGGAGGACATGCCACAGCAGCTCATGCCCTCGTCACCACCTGGCTGGATTACCACAGTCTGCTCTACATGGGCTGCCTTTAAAGTCCCCTCAAAAGCTGCACTTGGTCCAGAATGCAGCAGTCTATGTACATTAACTGACGCATATTGCCAGGATCATATTCTATCCATCTATAGGTCCTGCACTGGCTTCCAGGATGCTTCCAGGTGTAATTTAAAGCAGCGGTCCCCAACCTTTTTGGCACCAGGGACCGGTTGTGGAAGACAATTTTTCCACGGACCGGGGTGGGTGGGTTTGCAGGCAGGAGCCAATTGCGCACACCGGGGGGCAGGGTTTGCAGGCGGGAGCCAATCACGCGCACCAGGGGACGGGGTTTGCAGGTGGAAGCCAATCGCGCGCACTGGGGGGCGGGGTTTGCAGGCAGGAGCCCCCGCGGGCCACTTCCTAACAGGCCACGGCCCACAGGTTGGGGACCCCTGATTTAAAGAGCAGATTGTGCCCTATAATGCTTGACACACCACCAGCTTCATATACTCCAGTTACGTGCCAAAAAGGCCATCTTGGGAAAAACAGCTATCCGTGCCTTATTTCCCAGATATGATGGAGCAGCAGGTAAGAGGTACTGATGTTCAGTGGAACAACCTCCCAACTGGAATCCAACTTTACTCCCTTGCTGATGTCATTCAGGAAATGACTTGAAAACCAACTTTTTTGTGGAGGGGTTGATCAACTGGGGATGTGATGTTGATTCATTTTTATTATTACTCATTAAATTACTGGGGGGGTTATGTTTATGCAATTTACCAGGATTGTTTTAATTGCATTTTGTTCACTTCTAGAAGTCTTGATAGAATTATGGTGGTATATGAATGGACAAAATAAATATTCCTTTTGGTATGAACAAAATATATTTCCCCCCCTTTGGGAGGGTTGTGATTTTAAAATACAAAGAAGAGTACCTGTCTGGTCAGACAGACAGACACTAGTTCACCACCAGTTGATTACCCTCCTTTTATTTAAATTCCCGGGGCACTCTGATAATTTTTACTTGCATTATCTGTTAAATAACCAAGGTAAATGTATTCCTCTGAAAGTGGCAAAATTCTGCTGGGTGGATTTTTCTCAGATTTTTCAGTAACTGTAACTGTACTGTCACATCATTGATTACTTTGGTGATAGGAAAAGGTCCCATGTACTTTTGGACTTAGCTTTTTTGAGGGTTGTGAAGACTTTAAGAACCTTGTAGACAAATACACTTTCTCCCCCACTTGCCATTCTGGTGCCCTCTTGCAATCAGCATATTTCTTATAAGTTTCCTTCTCACCCGCCAGTGCTTTCTCTATTACTGACCAACTGTCAGTTATGTGTTCTATCCATTCATCTAATGGGATGATTTTGGATTTATCCATTGGCAATTCTGGAAAGGCTACGAATTCTTGCCCGTTCACTACCTGGAATGGGGAAAACCCCAGGCTTTGGTGTACTGAATTGTTATAAGCCAATTCCGCAAACGGGAGTAGATCCACCCAATCATCCTGCTGATAACTGATGTAGCATCTAAGGTACTGTTCCAACAACTGGTTAGTCTGCTCAGAGGCCCCGTCCATTTCAGGGTGGTGGGAGGAGCTTAGTTCTTGTTCCACGCCAATCATCTTCAGGAACACCCTCCAAAATTTGGAGGTGAATTGTATGCCCTGGTCACTTATAATACGTTCGGGGGTCCCATGTAGTCTATAGATGTGCTGCACAAACATTTTGGCCAACTGTCTCGCATTAGGTACACTAGTACACGGAATGAAATGAGTTTGCTTTGAGAATAAGTCAGTTACTATCCAAATCACTGTTTTCCTTTAGCTCTCTGGTAAGTCCACTATAAAGTCCATAGCTATCTGTTTCCAAGGTCGGGTGAGGCTCGCCACATTCTGCAACAGTCCTCTGGGCTTGCCCCCTACTCTTTTTGCCATGGCACAGGTTGGGCAACTGGCCACAATACTCCTCCACATCTTTACAAAGAGATGGCCACCAAAATTGTTGCCTTAACAGGTGTAAATTTTTTAGGAACCTGAAATGGCCAGCTGACTTCATGTCATGACATCTCTCAAGTACTTTCCTCCTCAAAGGCTCCGGAATATACAATCTATCCCCACTCCACCATAATTCCTGTTTCTCTGTCAGTTGTGCTTTATTAGCCTGCAACCATACATCATCCTTTAGTTCAGAGCGCAACTCATTCTGTAAATCCTCTCCCAGTTTTAAGGTAGGTGCAGATCTCTGATTTCTTGTGACTGCTGCCATCCCCAGTTGCTGGGTGGGGACAATCGAATTTACTACCTCTTCCCTCTGGCTGTTGTGTTGGGGCAACCGGAATAAAGCATCAGCCAAAAAGTTATTTCCCCTGGGCAAATACTTAAGAGTAAAGTTGAATCTACTAAAGAATTGAGCCCATCTAATTTGCTTAGGGTTCAATTTCCTCGGAGTGCGCAAAGCTTCCAAATTTTTGTCATCTGTCCAAACTTCAAAAGATTGAGACACCCCTTCTAGCAAATGCCTCCCGTTCACCAGAGCCCATCGCACCACAAATGCTTCCTTTTCCCACACATGCCAGCGGCGTTCCATGTCGCTGAACTTGCGGGAAAGGTAAACACAGGGTCTCAGTTTCTCCCCCTCATCTTTTTGTAATAAAATCTCTCCTATAGCCACATCTGATGCATCCACTTGCACTATCAGGGGCTTCGTGGGATTGGGATGCTTTAATACTGGCTCCGAGGTGAACAACAATTTTAATTGCTCAAAAGCCTCTTGGCACTCTGCAGTCCACTGTAAACTCACTCCTGGTTTCCTTACTGCCTTAGGATCTCCTCTTCCTTTGGTTTTTAACAAATCAGTAAGGGGTAAAGCCAACTGTGCAAAATTGGGTATAAACTTCTGATAGAAATTTGTGAACCCCAGGAAACTCTGCAATTGCCTCCTAGTCTTTGGTGGTTCCCAAGCTACCACATCCCGCACCTTTGCTGGATCATTTCGATCCCTTTATTTGATACCTGATACCCCAGGTAATCTAATTGTTCCTTATGGAATTCACATTTTGACAATTTGGTGTACAAGTGATTTTGCAACAAATGCTCTAGTACTTCTCTAACCAAAATTACATGTTCCTCCATCGTTTCAGTGTAAATTAGGATATCATCTAGATCAGGGGTCGGCAAACTTTTTATGCCGGGAGCCATTTTGGCATGCTCGTGCACATTTTGAAATGCTCGAGAGCCAGGGGGCGGGGTTTGCGGGCGGGGGCCAATCGCGTGGAAGGGGGCGGGGTTTGTGGGTGGGAGCCAATCGTGTGGAAGGGGGCGGGGTTTACAGGCAGGAGCCAATCGCATGGAAGGGAGCGGGGTTTGGGAGCAGCGCCGGCAAAGTAAAAGACTGCTATCCCTTTAAGGGACTGTTTCACGCCCAGCTGAGAGCGGGCAGTGCTCCAAAGCTGTCTTTGGGGTGCCGTTTGGAGTGTGCACGGCCCCCCCAACCAGGCAGGCAGACTGCAGGTGGCAGAGGCGGCAAGGGGGGAGCCCCGGGATGCTTTGGGGTGACTTTCTTTGCCCCCCCACCTTCTCCGAAGCACAGAAGCCCCGGCGTTTGGGAGCAGCGCCGGCAAAGTAAAAGTGTGATATCCCTTTAAGGGACTGTTTCACGCCCAGCTGAAAGCAGGCAGCTTATCCCAGTGCTCCAAAGCTGTCTTTGGGGTGCCATTTGGAGTGTGCACACCCCCCCAAACAGGCAGGCAGCCTGCAGGTGGCAGAGGCGGCAAGGGGGGAGCCCCAGGACGCTTTGGGGTGACTTTCTTTGCCCCCCCACCTTCTCCGAAGCACAGAAGCCCCGGCGTTTGGGAGCAGCGCCGGCAAAGTAAAAGTGTGATATCCCTTTAAGGGACTGTTTCACGCCCAGCTGAAAGCAGGCAGCTTATCCCAGTGCTCCAAAGCCGTCTTTGGGGCACCGTTTGGAGTGTGCACGCCCCCCCCCAAACAGGCAGGCAGCCTGAAGGTGGCAGAGGCGGCCAAGGGGAGCGCAGGCGGCTCTTCGCCCTGCGCCGCCCTGCCGCTTGCGTCCCAGGCCCGCGCCCTCGCCTGGATGCCGCGGAGCAGCGCCATCTCCAGCCGCAGCAGCCCCTGCAGCCGCTCCTGCGCCGCCTCCGACAGCACCGCGTCCTGGGCCAGCAGTGCCTCCCTTCCGCGCTGGGCCTCGCTCAGTGCGAGATCCAGGGGGCGGGGTTTGTGGGCGGGGGCCAATCGCGTGGAAGGGGCGGGGGTGAGTTCAGCTGCGGAAGAGCCACACTCAAGGGGCCAAAGAGCCGCATCTGGCTCGCGAGCCGCCATTTCCGACCCTTGATCTAGATAGACTAATACTCCCCGGTATAAAAAGTCATGTAGCACTTCATTTATTAAATGCATGAAGACCCCAGGGGCCCCTTTTAATCCAAATGGCATTACTAAATACTCAAAAGATCCCAATTGGCAATTAAATGCTGTTTTCCATTCGTCTCCCTCCCAGATTCGAACCCTGAAGTACGCTTCCCTTAAGTCCAATTTGGTAAAAATCCTCCCCTTCGATAAGTGGGCTAACATGTCTTTCATCAGCGGTAAGGGGTATTTATTGGAAGTACAAATAGCATTCAGTCCTCAATAGTCTGTGCACAATCTTAGCGGCCCATCTTTCTTGGTTCTGAATGGAACAGGTGCAGCCATCGATGAAGTGGCAGGGCGGATGAAACCTCACTCTTAAGTTCTTGTCAATGAACTCTCTCAAAGCCTCCAGTTCTTTAGGAATCATAGAGTATAACTTGGCTTTGGGTAACTTGTCACCTGGCTCCAGTTCTATGGCATAGTCCAACTTTCTATGAGGTGGAAGCTGATTCGATTCTATTTCTCCAAACACCCCTTTTAAATCTCTGTACTGCATGGGGATGACATCATCATCTTCTTCTGTCACTTCCCCCCACATCTCAGATACTGTGCCTATCAGTTCAGTTTCAACTCTCGGCTCTCTAGGAGCTGAACCCTTATAAGTCCCATCAGTAAAAGTCAATTGCCCAGTGGCCCAGCTCACTCGGGGGTTCCGGGCTCATAGCCAAGCCAGTCCCAACACTATGGATTGATCAGAAATAGGTCATATAAATAAAATAAAATAATAAAATAATAAAATAAAATAAAATAAAATAAAATAAAATAAAATAAAATAAAATAAAATAATAAAATAAAATAAAATAAAATAAAATAAAATAAAATAATAAAATAATAAAATAAAATAAAATAAAATAAAATAAAATAAAATAAAATAAATAAAATAAAATAAAATAAAATAAAATATAAAATAAAATAAAATAAAATAAAATAAAATAATAAAATAAAATAAAATAAAATAAAATAAAATAAAATAAAATAAAATAAATAAAATAAATAAAATAAAATAAAATAAAATAAAATAAAATAAAATAAAATAAAATAAAATAAATAAAATAAAATAAAATAAATAAATAGGAGCCACCACAAATCTCAAAGTTTCTTCATGGCTCCCTATTCACATTCGAACTGCTTTGTTGTAATACTCCACTGGGCCCCCCTTCATCTCTGATCCATCAAGTTGGATAAAATTGAAGGGGTCTCTCAGCTTTTCCACTTCCAGTCTCAGTCCAGTCACTAGAGCAGGATGCATGAAGCATCTGGTATAACCTGAATCCAGCATCCCCACTAATTCCACTCTACCATGACCTCCCAATGTCTCTAACTGTAACCCCACAAACATTGCGGGGCAATTTCCACTCACCATTGGATCCATGCACCCATCTGGTACAGCCTGCCCTTCGGTGCTGCTTAGAACAGGCTCTCATCGTTTCCCGACAGCTCATCTTCCCTCTCAACCACATCTCCCCTTCCAAAAGGGAGGTAGCAAGTTCTTTCCTCCATTGCACCAGCGGCCGCTCCTCTGCTTTTTGGCTCCAGGGTCTTAGCACTGCCATCTCTCGCTTTGCTTCTCGCTGGGACCGTGGACTGTGGGCAATTAGAAATGTGATGGCCCTCTTGGCCACACTTGAAGCACAAACCTTTCCTCATGTGGTGCTCTTCCTCTTCGCCCCATGAAGCCCCCTTCTCACGGGAGGAACGTCTGGTGCTGCTTGCCTCTTTATGGTTGGGTGGGCTCTCTGCTTGTGCTTAACGTGAATTCTCATGTCTTCCACTTCGCCAGCGAGGCAAATCCACCCCCTCAAGGTTTCAGGATTCCCTCTAGCTAGGGACCACTCTAAAATCTCGGGGTGTAAGCCTTCTTGGAAGTACTCAACTTTCAGTGACTCCGGCCAATCTGTCAACTTCCCAGCCAGTCTCCTGAACTCCATGGCATATTTGGAAACCGACCTGTTTCCCTGCCTAATATGCTGTAAGCTCATCTTGGCTCTCATCCTAGAGAGGGGGTCTTCGAACCTCTCCCTCAAAGCACTCATGAAACTCTGGAAGTCTGCTAGTTCTGGTGATTCGGCACCGTGCAATTCCACAAGCCAGTCTGCCGCCTCTCCCTCGAGCTGAGCCAAAATGTGCTGCACCTTGGTGTCTTCTGTGGGGAATACTGCCTCAAACTCCTCCATGAACCCGCTCACATGGGTTAAGAAGCAAGCTAGGTTCCTGGGGTCCCCAGTGAACTTTACCTTTAAATCTCTTCCTCCAAAGAACTCCCTCCCTCCGGGGGTACCTCTTGGCGGTCTTGCTGGGCACCGACCGTAAGGGAGGCGAGCGACCGCTTCACGTTCCTCCTCCATCTCGGTGTCGCTGCTCTCCTCTCTTGTAGACAGGCGAACCTCTGCCCTGGATCCCATCTCTGCAGCACAGTCCACTGCCCCCAGGCTCAATTTCTGAAGCAGCTGCTCAACTGCCCCCTGCAGATTCGAAATCTGATCTCTCATGGAACTAATTTCTCTTTCCGTTTTCTCTGTTCACGTATCCGGTGCCGATGAGAGGTGGCGGGAGTTTCTTCCCCGTATCGTCACCCACCGATCAGGAACCTTCTCCATGCTGTACCCCACCTCTAGGGCCCAGGTGGGTTTGGGTACCTTCATCATTCGGGGTCGGGGTTCGTCTTCAGGGTTAGGAAGAAGCTTCGGTCTAGTCCCTTGCGCCTCCAGCTGCGTTTTGGTTCTCTGGTTGGCAAATCTCTCCGGAACTTTGGATTCCTGTTCTTCCTCTTCACTTTCAATCTCTGAGGTTTCTGATCTCTCCCCTTCAGTTCATTGGGATGCTCTCTCAGATCAAACTCTGCTCACCTCCTCTCTCCCAGCGGGAGAGACTCCTTCAGGTTTTGGGTATTCCATCGGCTGACCTTCCTCGGTAGATATAGGGTCTCCGGATAAGGTAGCTATTTTTTATTCAAGTCTTTCTGGCATTATCATGTTCCTTTAGCTGTTCAGCCAGAAACTCTCGACACAAGCCATTAAGGATATGAAGAGTCTTTTATTACAACTAGAGATCCATTACACCTTAAAGTCTCGAATGAAGGGAGTCTGAAGTTAAAAATCTTCAGGGTTCCCCCCCCCCATTGGGGATCCGCGGCTTGACAGCCCCTCCCTTCGTCTCACAATTTCTAGGTCTTCTCAGTCCCAAATCAACCAACACGCTGATAGCATTCTTTGATCTGTCCTTGGTGCTGGACTGCTTTACACAATACTTGAATCAGCATAATTTGTGGTCCTGCGAATATACCAAGACCCCACTACAAGCATTCTCACTTACTGTACAAGTCTGGCAAGTTTCCCCTACAAAGCACTCCCAATGACCCTGAAGGTATGCCTACCACAAAGTGTCCTGCTGACTCTGCGGGGATTGATAGACTGGCAGAATGTCACCTCCTGTCACCATGGCAGGATATAACAACCTGGCAACCGTCCTATTTTTCTTCAAAGTATTTCAACCTACTTTAAGTGTCTTCATTAAAATGGGATAAAAATGAATGTTGGTGGGTGGGTGTGTTTTCAGGGCTGCATGTGAAAAGAGGCAAGGCTTGATTGCATAGGTGAGGCTGCCATTTTGACTTTTTTTACCCCGCATGGGTGTTTCTCTCTCTCTCTCTCTCTCTCTCTCTCTCTCTCTCTCTCTCTGTGTGTGTGTGTGTGTGTGTGTGTGTGTGTGTGTGTAGAGAGAGAATAAGGAAGAGAGTAAGGAAGATGACCTTGATGGAGATATGCAAGCTCCATTGCCAGGACAATGAATGATAGCACATATTTTAAATCCACAACAGACAGATAATATTCAGAAGAGGCTCAGACAGTTGTTGTTGTTCAGCCGTTTAGTCGTGTCCGACTCTTCGTGACCTCATGGACCATAGCACGCCAGGCCTTCCTGTCCTCCACTGCCTCCCGGAGTTTACTCAAATTCATGTTCATTACATCGGTGATGCTATCTAACCATCTCATCCTCTGCCGTCCCCTTCTCCTTTTGCCTTCAGTCTTTCCCAGCATCAGGGTCTTTTCCAGTGAGTCCTCTCTTCGCATTAGGTGGCCAAAATATTTGAGCTTCAGCTTCAGCATCTGTCCTTCCAATGAGCAGTCAGGGTTGATTTCCTTTAGGATTGACTGATTTGACCTCCTTGCAGTCCAAGGGACTCTTAAGAGTCTTCTCCAGCACCACAGTTCGAAAGCATCAATTCTTCGGCGCTTAGCCTTCCTTATGGTCCAACTCTCAAAGCCATACATTACTACTGGGAAAACCATAGCTTTAATTATACGGAGGTGCCTTTAGACTTTCTTAAATTCTTTTTAGGCACACATTTTCAACAATTTCAGAAAACCATTTTCTCAGAAACTATCCTGAATCCAGTTTAGATTATTCCAATCCCTCCAAAGCTGTTACTTTATTTTCTTTTTCCCCAGTGATCCTTAGAGATAATAAAGACGTGTTTAGCAGAATTTTTCTGTATGGACAGCTTAGATCATTCACCTTTGAATGCAAACTTAATTTTACATTTTTGAGACAAGAAATGAACAAAAATTTAAATAATCTCTGAAATTCAAACTTCGATAAATTTTACCATGTGTCCCTCAGGGACGGATTGAGGCCAACCGATGCCCTAAGCACAGCCCAGAAACGGTGCCCCTCAACGGAAGTGAAACTCTCATGCCATGAGACAGACAAATGTGACATCTTCAAACCAAACCTTTAAAATTTAGTCACCGGGCCAAAGATTTTTTTTAACAACACAGATTAAAGTCAAACACAGCAGATAAGGACAATTACAAAAAAATTCAACTGAAGTTGAGTGTGGCAGTGAAAGAATTAAGGGCACGATCGCTTGGGAAAAAACCTCTGGAGTGCCCCCTTCCCTTGCCCCCCCCCCCAAGCACGTGCTTGTTTTGCTTAATGGTTAATCTATTAGAGATAGGATTTCAATCAAGCACCTCTCACACACTCAAACTCGAAGGAGGAGACAGCCTCTGCTGTAACCTGATCCCACTTGCTGTGTGTGGGAGGGGCTGAATCCCGGTTTCCTGTTTCCTGTTCCCTTTCTCTTTCTCCCTCTCTCTGCTTGAATCTCCGACCAAGGAGGGTGGGCTGGCGGCCATGGCTGCTGGCACGTGTTTCTCATACTTCCAGACAGCAAGGCCGCATTAATGAAGACTGCGGGTTTGGTCAGAACCACTTGCTTGCACGTTATGACCCCACAAAAGCTTAACAAAATGTATGGGAATGTTTCCAACTTGTGTTGGAAATGTAAAAAACAAGAGGGGTCTTTTTACCATATGTGGTGGACATGTGAGGTGGCAAAGAAATATTGGACTCAGATACATTCATTGATGCAAAATATATTACAAATTCAAGTTCCATTTAAACCGGAATTATTTTTATTGGGAATATCAGAAGAACAAATAGGAAAACAATTTACTAGAATTATACAATATATGATCACAGCAGCAAGACTTCTGTATGCACAAAATTGGAAAAACCATACTTTACCAACGATACAAGACTGGATGTTAAAACTGATGGATATGGCAGAAAATGATAAATTGACATGTTTATTAAAAGAAAACTCAAATTGTTACTATCTTAAAGAGTGGAAACCACTGATGGACTATTTACAAAAAGCAGGAGGGGCAAAGCTTACATGGGGTTTTGAAGACTAAAATATATATAAATAGAATATATTAGACAGGAAATGTTTATGAATGTTATATAAAAAGCTAGCATGTAAGATAAAAAAAAATTATTTTTAAGACCAGAGATACAGTAGATCGGAAGTTAATCAATTTCTATGTCTTTATTTTCTTTCTTTTCTTTACTTTTCTACACTTTTTCTCTTCTTTCTTTAATTTGTATTTCTATTTCTGTTTCATTTCTGACTTTTAACTATGTATTGTTAAAATTTTAATAAAAATTTGATGAAAAAAAAAAGAACCACTTGCTTGCACGCATGGACCATTTCTACTAAGGAACTGTGAGTTACAATAAACTTGTCTTTTTTTTTTTGTAACTTTACATTTAACGTGTGAAGTGTGTTTATTTTTTGTTTGAACTGATTAAGCCTTGTGCAAGTTTATGGGAACGCTTCTACTCTGCTATATATCCTAATAAGAAGCTGCGTGGAGTTCTGATACTACCATATCAGAATTTACTACGTAATCCAGGGCTAGTATCCAAGATCCCCTCCAACTCCATGAGTTAATGATAAAGATCAGACCAGTGTCAAAGGAACCTAAGCTGGTCACAGCATACTCTGATGTCCAAGTTTATTCATGAAATGAAAGCTGTAGGTGCATAATTCTTCCCCAGATGGTTCTGCCATGTTCAAGGCCAGCCCTATCATTAGTCAAGCAGCAGGAAAACTATGCAATTAAATGTAGCTGTATAGTCAGAAACCATGACTATAACCATGGGGGAGCTGGGGATGGTGACGGCCGACAGGAAGCTCTGGCGTGGGCTGGTCCATGAAGTCACGAAGAGTCGGAAGCGACTGAACGAATAAACAACAACATCGTCAGAAAGGGCTCCTGGGCTACGAAAACTGGAGTCACGTGCCTTCCTAATGAAGTAACACTTATTTGACTTTATGGCACTTCTTTTTATTGCACTGCATATTTTAAATAATCATCAGCGTTCTTCCAGTGGTTCTCCTACTTGCGCTTATCTTCCCTTTCGCCTGTGGGTTTCGCGTGTTATAAGGGCTCTTCCCATGTTAAACCTTTGGTTCCACCTACAGAAAGAGTACAGAACTGTGTGCAGAGGTTTAATCCCATCAAGTCTGTTCTTGCTGGTTGTACCCCGACCCAAAGCTGTACAGGTTGAGTGGAAGGTCAGAATGAATGAGAGATGGTACCGACGCGGCGGCAGTCCTTGCATGGTTAGAACTGCTCATCGTGGGGAGGATGTGGGGCACCAGTGGTTGAATCCCCACAAGGTGCTGCTTTACATCTTCCATCCTGTCTGTGGGTAGCTGGAGAGTGATCAGCATATGCAACCACGTTTCCTAATCCACATGGTACTTTAATGTAACAATTCAGGTAGTCCTTGGTTAACAACAGTAATTGGGACTGGCAGCTCCATCACTAAGCAACGCGTTTGTAAAGTATGACAACAAGTGACTGCACCGGCTCATGACGGCAGTTCTTGCAGTTCCAGTTGCTGTCATTAAGCGCATCCCACGTGGTCGTTAAGCACGTGATGATGTCACGTGATTGCCATTTGTGACCTCCTGACGACTTCCACATTGACTTTGCTTGTCGGAAGTCGGCAGTGAAGGTCACAAATGGCGATCACATGACCACGGGATGCTGTGACCATCGTAATTGTTAGCTGGTTGCCAAGTGCCCAAATTGCAAATCACGTGACTGCGGGGATGCTGCAATGGCCATAACTTTGAGGACTGGCCATAAGTCTCCATGTTCAGTGCCGTGGTAACTTCGAACAGTCACTGAACGAGTTGTCATTAACCAAAGAGGACTACTTGTAGACTTTCTCCACCTGGTGATTTCCAGAAGTGTGAGATTACTACTTCCATTATTTCCCAGCTAATGGCTGTATTGACTGGGAAATGATAGGACTTGCTGCTCAACATATCTGGAGGGTACCAGCTTGGAGAAGTAATTTCTGAAGTAGAAAAGGTAGTCTCCTTTGAGTTGAACTCAGTTATTTGGTGACAGCCATGTTGCTTTCATGACCACAATACACTGTTTTTTTCTGGGATGTTTCTTCAGCTTCCACTCTAGTCTACAGCCTCAATATTTTGTAGTGGTCTCCATCCAAGTACTAACCAGCTGCAACCTGGCTTAGTTTTTCAAGGTCCACCAAGGTGAGCTAAATACCACCATCTAGTGGTTCAATTTCCAAAGAGTTCTAAGCTAAAGCATAATGTTTTGTCCAGTGCAAACTTGAAACTGATGCGTTACACAAGAAACATGTGTTAGTTTTTTTCTTGATTCCTACTGGAGGGGGCCCATCTTCCCTCAAACCAGGAAACTGAACTGAGAGCAAACCTGAAAACTTGTTTGGAAAAGCCTTTCCCACCACTAAGGAGAAGAGAACCTTCTCATAAACATTCCCCAATTTTCTTGAAGCCAAATCTGTTCAGAATAGTGTCCCATCAATCAGGTCCTGAGGAGTTCTTTGGAGATGGTGCTAATTAAATTGAGGAACCATGATGAGAAGAAGCGTATCTCAAATTTGCAGATGTTGGGGAGATAAATGGCTCTAGGCTGGTCATCATGTCCTGCCACAGGCATGTGGTTAGCTTTATATAGAACAAAAGAGCTGGACTAAATGAAAGCACCTTGGTATAAACCAACAAAGCCATTGTTATCTTACATTGCAAAAATGCATATGGTCAATGGCATTCATTTAGCCACAGCAAACACTAGCTATCTTCCTCTCTCTGTGAAAATTCAGTGTAGATCTTCTAGCCCAATTTATTACTGCAGACTTCTGGATTTTCCAGATGTGCAGGGATTGCAATTCCTAAAACTGATGTCCTGGAATTTTTAGTCCCAGGATATCTGGACGATGCCAGGATGGGAGAAGGTACATCAGCTCATCCAGAGCAATATCAATGTTTTATTTTTCATTTTACCTACAGTGTCTGCATTGTGACTAAGGGAGGAGCCATAATGAACTTCCCTATCTCTGAACTGATAAACACATTTCAAGTTAATAAAGAGCAAAACGAATGATAAAATAGTGAAAAGCAGGGTGAAACCAGATGTAACCACAATAAAACCCTACAGGTTAATCCTCACTACCATTTAATACCTGAATAAAAGTTTGAATTTTTTAGGAAAAAGTAAGATAAGCGAAATTGTCATTAGGTGGACTTTGCAGAGGAAGAAAACACAAAACACGTGTCCCGTAACTGGGGACCCCTTTTCCCAATAGCCATCTGATTCATTTATAAAACAGCCTTCCTCAAACGTCTCTGATCCAGAAATGTTGGGATTCAATCCCCAGAATTTCTGGTGTCTGAGGAATTGAGAGAGTTGCCATCCCAACAGATCTGGAAATTACCAGATTATAGAAGGCTGTTCTAAAGAAAAGATGCTTGGAGCAGGTCTTCCACGGATGCTCTCAGCATGTAGGCCGTTCCTAAACACAATATCAAATGGATGTATCGACTGACTTTCAATAAGTGCAAATAAGAAACTACTGCATGCCATTGGACTGAAAACAATATCTGTTCCTGAGTGGCTGACTGCCTGGGCTGGAAGCTAAACAGGATTGGGCCTGGTTATATGACTTGGATGAGAGGCTACCAGGATATTGTAGGCCTGTAGGCTAGATAGAGAAGTGGGGGGGGGGGAAAGTCCCCGAAGAAAGGATTTATGTCTGGTTTTTACTAGGACAAATAAGGACTTATTAATTGCATTTCCACTGCATGGTAAGTGTATTGAATGTGAATCTTTGTTTTGTGGCTCTGCATATTATACAAACCCAGGCTGTTTGGATGATTTGTAAAGAGCTCAAAAACTGGGTTTATTGAATCACCAATTGAAATGTGTTATGTGACTCCAGCTGTAGAGAAGGCCCCAAGGACTGGAGAGAAGCCTTGTCACTTAATCAACTAGAGCAGTGTTTTTAAACCTTAGAAACTTTAAGACATGTGGACTTCAATTCTGGGAGTTGCAGTCCACACATCTTAAAGTTGCCAAGGTTGAGAAACACTGAACTGGAGGGCTTGTCTTGTTGAATGTCTTGCTAAATGTATAGCAAGATTTGTTGCAGGGCCAGATTTGTTAACTGTGTAACTTTGTATTGTCGAAGGCTTATTGTCGAACAGCCCGGAAGACCCACAACAGCCATGTGTAACTTTTGTTTTATCTCATGTTTATTTTGCATATCTCTTCATTATTGCCAATATAAGCATATAGTTATATCAAACAATGTTTGCATAATCATCCATGCAAAACAGATATACAGTACAATCCTTGATATCAGTTACTGACCTCTTTAACTACCAAGCAAACTTTGATACTATGTGTTTTTCTTTAAGTGCTTCATGGAATCCCATTTATCTTGTGTCTGTGATCATGTTTTGTACATCTTTGGACCTGCTTTAATCATTCCCTGGAGCCAATGTTCACAACATGGGCCCACTAAGGTTGGGTTTTCAGACAGCATTCTGAAAGGGCACCATGCTGTGGAAGACTGCCCTGATGATAATCTGATGGTTGAACTACTTGGGGACTAATGAACGATTGACTTCAGTTGATCTTTAACTCTGTCAGATGCCAGTTTGGTTATTTTTAATGGCTCAGACCTTATGGTTTTTACAGAAACTCAATAGGCTCCAAGTGAGCAGAGAAAGCTTCTCCAGATGATGAGACAGGTGGAGAAAGCTTCTCTAGATGATGAGATGGGCGAAGAAAGCAGACAGGTCAACTCAGAAAGAAGTCCTGCTGACTTCAGTGAGATTTCCTCTTGAGCAAAGATGAAGTTTCCTTTTAAGTAAGAATGAGTCTTCCTTCTAAGAAAAGCATGATTCTCTCAAGTAAAAGTGAGATTGCTTTCCACGTAAGAGTGAAATGTCCTCTCAAATGTGATTTCCTTCCAGGTAAAAGAAAGCATCCAGATATACAACCATCCATTTTCTGTTCTTCTATGGAATCATGGGTTTGGGCAAAAAAAGATGAAACATGTCATGATATCACAACACATGGTCCTCCCCATATGTATTTGCATGTGACATTGTAGCGCAAGTACAAGAAGAAGAGTCAGCATCGCAATATGGTGAAGTGTTTTTCATCATCCCCCCACATTAAGCCCATGGACATCCCACAGTCATAAATTCCTACTTGTTTGAATATATTAACAAAGAATTTAAGCAGTAATAAATATTATATTAAACATTGTATTTAAACAAAAATAACTCCCTACTTGTGTTAAATTTGGTAACACTTACTGTAGTTTAGGTTTGGCATAGCAGTGAAAGACTTTTGGAGAGACAGACAGACAGACAGATTGAGGTGAGATCAATCGATCGATCGATCGATACAACTATTTGTACATACATACTCTCTGGACTTGGTGGCTTAACAATTACAAAACATAATAACTATTAACAAATTAAATCCAGAATTCCTCAAAAAACCCTCATACTGCTGTACACCTAATTCAGGCTTTCCTCTCCCAAAGCTCTGTGGAAGAAGGGCTTTCACTGCCTTCCTAAACATTAGCAGAGTGGGGGCCATCCTGACTTTAGAGGGGCAGCCTTTTCCAGAGTGAGAAGCTGCTATCAAGAAGGTTACCCTCCAGGCTCCCAACCCCTAACGTCTTGGGGGGTTGGAACCCTCAGAGCCTGCTCCTGACTAGCACACCTTGGGCAGGTGGAGCCCACCTGGGCTTGATGTAATGAGGATCAAGGATCCATAGCTAATAAGGCCCTAAGCCATCAAGGGCTTTAAAGGTAATAACCAGCACCCTGAATTTAGGCCCGGAAACCTACTGGCAGCCAGTTCACCCACTGCAACATACTGTAGGTGTTACTCTGCTAAACTGGATCCCAGCAGAAAGCAAGCAGGTAGCTGTGTCCTATGCCACCTGCAACATTCAGGTTGTTTCCAAGGAGACCCCCATGTAGACCAATTCCTAATAGCCCGTGTGTAGGACTTGCAGCAAAGCAATAGCATCTTCCAAGAACAGGGTGGGCAACCTTGGGGTTATTGAGGACTGCATGTCACTGTGGGAGGGAGAGGGGGAAATGATACCAAATGGGCAGGACTCTGTCATGCAAGATTGAAGATTCATGTTCTTTCTTAGGTTTAGGGGGGGTATGCGCCTGTGTGTTTTAATTGAGCTATGCCTACTTAAGGGCTTACATTGCCATTTACATTTGTTTCCCATTCCACTAATGGTGGGAAATGAGATCATCCATTTTCACAGGCCACAGGGGTTACAGGGGTCTCTGGGAGCTGCAAAAAGGAGGGTTGGGGGGGGGCACTTGAATCCTAAAACTGCAGATTGTCCACCTTTTCCTAACAGGGTCCCAGTAGGCCAACCATCCTATAAGATATTCTGCACCAGCCTTCCCCAGGCTGGTAGCTTCAAGTATGCTGGGGTTAGCTACTTAGAGAGCCAATTTGGAGTAGTGGCTAAGGAACAGGCTAGAAACCAGGAGACCGTGAGTTCTAGTCCTGCCTTAGGCATGAAGCCGGCTGGGTGACCTTGGGCCAGTCGCTCTCTCTCAGCCCTAGGAAGGAGCCAATGGGAAACCAGGAGACCGTGAGTTCTAGTCCTGCCTTAGGCACGAAGCCGGCTGGGTGACCTTGGGCCAGTCGCTCTCTCTCAGCCCTAGGAAGGAGCCAATAGCAAACCAGGAGACTGTGAGTTCTAGTCCTGCCTTAGGCATGAAGCCGGCTGGGTGACCTTGGGCCAGTCGCTCTCTCTCAGCCCTGGGAAGGAGGCAATGGCAAACTACTTCCAAAAAAGACCTTGCCAAGGAAACTGCAGGGACTAGTCCACGCAGTCACCAGGAGTCAAAAACTGACTTGAAGCACCAAAAAAACCCAAACCCTATAGTACTTAGAATTTCCAGCTAGCCTCAGGATGAAGAAACCTGCTTGTGCTAGTTGTCCCCCCACCTCAGATTTCATGTGTGTGTGAATGTATGAAACAAACATGCACAAGCACTTTTGGAAACCTTATCTCCTTACGATAGGTGCCCCTTTCTTCTCAGTGGCCATGTGTTAGTGTGGATTTGGCCAGGGTGTGTGTTTGGGTGTGAGTGAGTGCTGCATTTCTAAAGCTTTACTTTCACCACAACCCTTGTTTATATTTAGATTAGAATGAGTCATTCTAAGCTTCTGAATTTGTGCCTCCTTTCTGCTGCCTCTCACCAGCTCTTGGAACTAAAGATGACCTCACCAAGACCAAGTCTGTCTCTGCGCCAGATGCAAATGTTGCAAATGTTGCTGTGTTTTTCTCCCCACCCCCCAGGCCATTTACTTTGCGGAGCTGAGCTTGGCTTTTCTCTTAGCTTCGCCCCTCCCCCAGTAACCAATCTGCAACCTGCAAGGGCTAGGTTGCCCTGCCTGGCATCTTTCCTACTGTTTTTTTCCCAATGCCACAGCAACTGGTTTAGTCTCTGTTTTTCCTCCTCATTCCTTTTCTTGAAATCTATGGCACCTTTCCCCAACCTGGTGCCCTCCAGATTTGTAGGGACAACTCCCAGAATACCCAGCTCACCTAAGAGTTGTTGGCCTAACCCATCTGGAGGGCGCCAGCCTGGGGAAGCTGCTCTAGAATGGATGATATTGATCCCATTTGCTTCCTTGCTCTTTCTAATGCAGTGTTTCTCAACCTTGGCAACTTTAAGATATGTGGACTTCAACTTCCCCACGCTGGCTGGGGAATTCTGGGAGTTGAAGTCCACATAACTTAAAGTTGCCAAGGTTGAGGAACACTGTTCTAATGTGAGTTGAAATGGACTTAAATGTAATCCAATCCAGGCTGGCTACACATAGTGGAAGTTGAACTTCCACACACACAGAATTATGGGAAGTGTGGGGAAAGCTGGCTTCTTACCTTCTATATGGATCAGACAAAAGGCTAGAAAACATCCAACGTGTGGATAGCTTGAGGTAGAGTGGCAGATTGCAACTGCAGCCTGGAAAACAGCTTCTATGACCCTAGAGGAGGATCTTGGCATTCTAAGAGAAATACTAACATGATCTCTTCTGTTTCTTCAGAGAGAGGGAGGGAGGGGGAGAAAGAGAGAGATCATTCTTTCTTTTCATTTCCAAGGCTTCCTTTCGCTCCTAGATGGACCTACACGTGATCAAGCACTGAACCTTCAAGATTTGAACTGGTGAGATGAAATAACAAAACAATGACCATTCTTAGCTTTTAACAAAATAACACCTTCCTACTTTTCCCCTTCCCCTTTCCTCCCCCTCTCTCTCTTCCCCATCCCCTTCCCCTTCCCCTTTTCTGCCTCCTCCTCCTTTTCATCCCCCAAATGGTGTCGTCAGCAGGGCCCGCTCTAGACATGTTGGCACCCTTGGCAAAGTCATACGGTTTGGCTCATCTTCCAATTGTGTTAGGAATTTCAAAAAGGCACCCTCTTGTTTCTCTTTTTCTTTGAGTTTTTGAGCCTTACACTTACGATTTTCAGCCCCAGTCAATTTTTAAAAATTTTCTCAGACATTTTCACCTGGACCGGGAGGCTCTACTCACTGTCACTCATGCCCTCGTGACCTCCTGTTTGGACTATTGCAACATGCTCTACGTGGGGCTGCCCTTGAAGAGCATTCGGAAGCTTCAGCTGGTGCAGAATGCAGCTGCCCAGGTTGTAAACAGTGTTGGCTACTCGGCACACGTAACACCACTGCTTCGGGAGCTGCATTGGTTGTCGGTGTGTTTCTGGGTGCAATTCAAGGTGCTGGTTGTCACCTTTAAAGCCCTTCATGGCTTGGGACCGGGTTACCTTAGGGACCGTCTTTTCCCAGTTGTTTCTACCCATCCAGTCCGGTCCGGCAGGATGGGCATGCTCCAGGTCCCGTCAGCCAAAGAATGTCGGCTGGCGGGGACCAGGAGACGTGCCTTTTCTGCCGTGGCGCCTGCCCTCTGGAACATCCTCCCTCCTGAGATTAGGATGGCCCCGACCCTTTTGGCTTTTCAGAAGGCCTTGAAGACCTGGCTTTGTGCCTGGGCCTGGGGCCCCAAGTGTGTGAAGGGCCCCGTTTCATGGTTGTGCTGACACCAATAGTTTTTAAGCTCTCCTAGCTGTATTTATATTTAATTTTCTGTATTGTTTTAATTGTTTGATTGTTTTTTTTATTATTGTTAGCCACCCAGAGTCACTGGTCTGAGATGGGCAGCTATATGAATTGAATTGAATTGAATTGAATTGAATTGAATTGAATTGAATTGAATTGAATTGAATGAACAAACAAACAAACAAACAAACACTACGAAATTATATTTAACCCCTGAGCGGGCATGCTGATTCAGAGAGTGTGCTGTTACTGCTTTTCTTTTCTTTGTTTTTAGTTCCTTTACTGAAGGCAGAAGCTATCACCATTTCAGTATCTTCATTGTCAATTCTAAGGCTGGTTAGTGCACTTAATCCAGATCAGGACCATAGCAAGGGCAAATAATTAAAGCTGATCATCTGGATTGGGTCCTCAGTGTTTATTTGGAGTCCAACAAGAAAAAAAACCCTACATCACAACAAAGAAGACTCAGAAAGAGTAGGAAAGCATGTCCACATAGAAGAATCCCCGATTCATATATCTTGACACTAGACAGTTTGGACTGAAGTAAATCGAGTTGATATACCAGAAGGATGGAGAACCCACGGGCCATATGCAGCCCCAGCTACATATTTGTGGCTCCCCAAAATTCAGCAATAAAATTTATTGGTGTGGAAGTTTTGCTAATTTTTGGAAAATGCTAAAATAAGTTATTAAAAACCCCACACACCCCAACAGATGAAATGTGCAGGTCTCCTTGAACAACAATATTACGTCAGTGTCATGCTCCTTTGGCCCTTAAATGTTGTCATCTGGTGGGACCTAGGAAGCAAACCTTTTCTGTAGACCCATCTACCTTGTGGAACAGACTCCCCTCTGAGATGAGGACGACCCCTACCTTTATTGCCTTCTGGAAGGCTGTTAAGGCTGCTGAGTCAGAAGGTGTCAGCCCTTCCAGGTAAACCAGACAGGAAACACGACTAGATGAACTAATTCTACTTTATGGCGAGGCTACATTAACAGAATCTGGCAAGTCTGAAAGTACGAATCTCCCGCCCTCCCTATTGATCGTTTGAGCGGTCAGGGCGAGTCTTTCCTGAGTTTCTTCTTTAGACCGTTACCCTCTCGCGGACTCCCTTTCCTTTCATCTGATCGTTCCCTAGGCAGCATCTCTTCCCTGTTCCCCAAGGTCGCCCTCACATTACCCTCCCCTTCAGACTCATCCCCTTCTCCCGAGCTCATAGGTGAAACTAGGAGAGGCAGAAGATCCCACTTGGAGTTTTACGAATGGCCTCCGATCCCCAGGGGACACCTGTCAGCCCTTCCAGGTAAACCAGACAGGAAACATGACTAGATGAACTAATTCTACTTCATGGTGAGGCTACATTAACAGAATCTGGCAAGTCTGAAAGTACGAATCTCCCGCCCTCCCTATTGATCGCTTGAGTGGTCAGGGCTGGGTCTTTCCTAAGTTTCTTCTTTAGACTTTATCTGATTGTTCCCTAGGCTGCAGCATCTCTTCCCTCTGTTCCCCAAGGTCACCCTCACATTCCATCACAGGAGGGGAGGGGAACCTAGCATTTGTAGTTTTGTGATGGGGCTGTTATGACACTTGATAATATGAGATAGTTTTTAATTTTGTGTATTGCCATTTGTTATCTGTTATCTGCACAGAGTTATTTTATACAATATGGTCAACCATACAAATCTTATGAATAAATACATAAACTTTTTAAAAATTGGTTTTGGGTTGCTAAATGCTTGCTTAACACTGTGACATAATCTGAATAGTTACCCTTGGTCAGAAGCCAAGCCAAGCCATACCAATTTTGCACTAACTGAAGCCTCCAGGCAACTTCAAGGACAGCCCTACCTAGAAAAAGCTGCAGTAGTCAAACTGTGCCCTTTTGATGTACTGGAAATTTTAAAAATCCATGAATCCCCATGATAGTAGGAACTATGAGAAATACAATCCAACATATGTGGAGGAAAGGCTGAATTAAGCTAAGTGTGAAGCTGGCTAGAAGATCTTTCTGCATGACAGGCATAAGTGATGCATTAGCTAAAGCAACTTAGAAGAACTCCTAATCTTGGCCACTTCTTGATTTTCAAATGCCAGTCCACTTCTCAGAACATTGCCAGACTATGTCCCTGCATGTGCAGAGGAAATGCAATCCCAGTCAAAATAGCTGCAACTCAATCCAGGATTAGCAGTCCTACTGACCATGCCCAGTGGCACTAGATGGCATACCTGGGAGGCTGTCAATGACCCAATACTAATTCCTACAACAACCCTATGTAACAAGCAAGTGTGCTTTCAAAAACATCACCGGATATTAATATTGTTGAGAAGGTGGTCAGCCTGCAGTTGCAGAGAACCGTGGAGGAAGAGGGTTATCTAGCCCCATTTCTGCCGGGTTTCAGGCCAGCATCCAGTACAGCGACAGCATTGATGATCTCTTCCTTTCTTCATGGCCCGTTCCAGTCGGTGTTAGCAGGGGAGGAGAGGTCCTTCCCTAGGCCTCTCTCATGTGGGGTGCCTCTCTGCCCTCCTGTTTAACATCTACATGAAGCTGCTGGGTGAGGTCATCTGCCAGTTTGGGGTTCGATATCATCAATATGCTGATGATACCCAGTTATATCTTCTGACCCCAGTCTGGTCAATTGAGGCTGTTGAGATCCTGCCCCAGTGCCTGGAGGCTGCGCAGGGTTGATGGGGAGGAACCAACTCCAACTCAATCCTACCAAGACCAAGTGGCTGTGGATATAAGAGCCTCCTGGACCTGAGGATTTCCCATCTATATTCTTAGATGAGATAGCACTTCCCCATTCAAGAGGGGTGTGCAATCAGGACTCACAGATCCTGCCCGAAGAGCAGGTAGCAGTTGTGACCAAGGGGGCCTTTGCACAGCTCCACCTGGTGTGCCAGTTGTGCCCCTCCCTTGATCAGGAGGCGCTTCGGTCAATCACTCTTGCCTAAGTCACCTCAAGGCCTGACTATGCAATGGAGCTGCCCTTGGAAACCACTTGGAAGCTTCAACTGGTCCAGAATGCAGCAATGTGACATCCCTGCTTCATGAGCTGCACTGGTTGCCAGTATTGCTCCAGGTGTGATTCAAAGTGCAGGTCACTGACTATAAAGCCCTACATGGCATAGGGCCAAGTTATTTGAGGAACCACCTATGTCCCATACCCTGGAGAAGATGCTGATGCTAGGGAAAGTGGAAGGCAAAAGGAAGAGGGGCCGACCAAGGGCAAGATGGATGGATGATATTCTGGAGGTGACGGACTCAACCGTGGGGGAGCTGGGGATGGTGACGGCCGACAGGAAGCTCTGGCGTGGGCTGGTCCATGAAGTCACAAAGAGTCAGAAGCAACTGAACGAATAAACAACAACTGCAGTATGCCCCATACCTTCTGCCCAGCCAGTAGAGTTGGCAAGCTTCAGGTCCCTTCGATCAAACAGTGCCATCTCTCAGGACTCAGGAAGCATGCCTCTTCTGTCGCGGCACCTGCCCTCTGGAAATTCGTGTGGCTCCCACCCTGTTGACATTCTGTAAGGCTTTGATAAGCTCAAATACTTTGGCCACCTAATGCAAAGAGAGGACTCACTGGAAAAGACCCTGATGCTGGGAAAGACGGAAGGCAAAAGGAGAAGGGGATGGCAGAGGATGAGATGGTTAGATAGCATCACCGATGTAATGAACATGAATTTGAGTAAATTCCGGGAGACAGTGGAGGACAGGAAGGCCTGGCGTGCTATGGTCCATGAGGTCACGAAGAGTCAGACACGACTAAACGACTGAACAACAACAAAGGCTTTGAAAATCTGATGTTTCTCCCAGACCTTGGGTTGAGATGGATGAGGCCCAAAGTTAGATGTGTTTTGTCTGTTTTTACAGAGAGCAACCGGATCTCATTTTGTTTTGCTTTGTATTGTGTTTTTATAGTTTATTATATTGTGAGCTGCCCAGAGTTAGTTTGGAGTCAGGTGGCACGCAGGTTGAATTAAACAAACAAACAAACAAACAAACAAACAGGAAGCCTTCCAGCCAGGTTGGACTGCATTTCCCCTAATTCCCAGCCAACAGAAGGACCATAGGAAAATCCAAGACACCCAGAGGACATTTCTCCCTGGAATTGCTTTAGTAATATTTTTCAGCCTCACGTTTGATGAAATCTCAATGTTTGGCCAGCTCCTGTACTGGGAAGTTCTGTGTTCAGGGCTTGGGCCCCCTTCCTTTCTGTCTTTCCCTTATAAGGCCATATCTGCCTATGTCAATAGATTGCCTAATTCATTCTATATGCCGCTAAAGAAAAGGTGAAATATCACATCAGCCTTTTATTCAGAGTCCAGGCTTTGCAACCTCTTTTGGGCCCCGCAATTTTCTTTCAAGAACAACAGGATTGCATTCTCAGCCTTCCAACATGGTTCTAGTCTGCAATGACTAAGAATGTGCTTGGGAGGCTCTCAAAAGCATGTGCAGGTCTGAGGAAGCGGGAAAGAAATTGAGCAACATTTCCACTGGTTATTTGACAAGACCGCAAGCAGCACAGCTTTTTACCTTTTCAAGTGGCACAACTAGAATTATCTAAACCACTTAAATATGCAAAGTATATCAGAAAAAAAACATAAGCAAGAAATGCTTCATTTCTATACTTTATATGAGCTTATTTGTTTATTTATTTATCTATCTATATCTATCTATATCTATCTATCATCCATCCATCTATCCATCTATCATCTATCTATCTATCTATCTATCTATCTATCTATCTATCCATCCATCCATCCATCCATCCATCTATCTATCATCTATCAAATTTATATGGCCGCCCATCTCACACAAAGTGACTCTGGGTGGCGTACAACACTGAATTAAAAACAATAAAGTGTTGCCAATTTTTGCTCTTACACATTCCATTGTTTGGTGGAAGAAATTTAATTGCATTAGCTGATATTTCTTGAACGTCATTTTGGACCTGCATGCATTCCTTTTCTCATCAGGAGAGTTTAAAATTAAATTGTCTTTGCAACTTGTTGCAGGGAACAGCCATGGGTCCAGGTGTGACACAGCCACATTGTGGTACAAACAGCTTGCTTGGGTCCAATGCTAGCCACACTGCATTCCAGGACATAACTGGGACTGACCCAAAAGGAAAGGGAGGGAGGGTTGCAATGCATCATACTATATGTGAAAATTATTATCTAAAAGAAGTATTAGTTTATTATTGATTAGCCATTAGGCCATGTCAAAGTACAGAATATAAAACACAGAACATTAATAAGACCATATATAAAAATAGAATAAAAGAAACAATTTAAATAAGAAAAAGAATAAAAATGCAAATCGTATTTCTGTATCACCCCTACAATTTACCCCAATCAGACTCACATATTACCTAAGAGACAATATCTGCAGTCTTGCATCTAATAATTTGCTCCATATTATTTTACAGCATTTAGATAGCATTTTTACCCTTTGTCCAGGCCCTGTTGAAAATCAGTTGTGAACTCCTCTAACAATGAGGCCTCCGCTCCGATTTTTACGGTCAGGTTAGGGCAGTGCTTTCCAAACTGTGTGTCGGGACACGTTAGTGTGTCGGCTGCAGTGTCTGGGTGTGTCGCGGCTGCTTCTGCCTCCGAGCCCTGCCAGGATTCCGCGCAGGTCCTAGTGCCTGCCTTGTGCCTTGCTGCCTCCAAACCTGCCCTGCCAGAATTCCGCGCAGGTCCTAGTGCCTGCCTTGTGCCTGGCTGCCTCCAAACCTGCTGTGATTCCGCGCAGGTCCTAGTGCCTGCCTTGTGCCTTGCTGCCTCCAAACCTGCTGTGATTCCGCGCAGGTCCTAGTGCCTGCCTTGTGCCTGGCTGCCTCCAAACCTGCTGTGATTCCGCGCAGGTCCTAGTGCCTGCCTTGTGCCCTGCTGTAAGAGTGTGTCGCCAAATGATGTCCTGCTGTAAGAGTGTGTCGTGAAATGATGCATGTCTAAAAACTGTGTCACCAACATGAAAAGTTTGGAACGCTCTGGGTTAGGGTAACCGTTAAGGGTTGGCAAGGACTGGAGAGACCCCGTTTTCCTCCTCCCTTTCCCTTTCTCTGAGATTCCCCCTTTCCTCTACAGCAGTGTTTTTCAGCCTTGGTAACTTTCAGATGTGTGGGCTTCAACTCCCAGGATTCCCCAGCCAGCCTGGGAGCTGAAGTCCACACATCTGAAAGCTGCCACAGTTGAGAAACACTGTTTACAGAACCCCACTGCCAGTGTCCAAATGAGATGGCACCTGCTGGTGGGGACCAGTTTCAGCCCACGGAACGGCGGGGTGTGTCTGTGTGTCCTTCTTCACCTCAGACAGAGGTGAAGACCCTTGTCTTCTCCCACTCACACAATATTGGAGCGGGCAGAGATGAGGGGCTCTGTGCAAAATACTTTCTGGGGACCCTATGCCCAAACTTCTGGGAACATCCCTCAGTTTCTCCTCTCACCCTGCTATTCTCCTCTTCCCGGGCGCCCTCCCTTTCCTCTCCTGTGGCAAGGGAAGGCAAGCCTCTGGGTGTATTCAGACAATTTGCTTAACCTGGTGGGGAAGGATGCAGCCCATTCTCCGGATGTGCATCATCAACACATCGAACACATAAACTCGGCAGAGCGGGGACACGACCCTCGCTTGGCAAGTTGTTGGAATGCAGCCGCTGTTTCCCGAGCTGCTGACGGTTGTGTGAACACAGCCTTCCCGTGGTTCCTCTCTCCATTCCTCCCACTTTGGGCTCTCTCTGGGCTGTGGCCGCTCTTGGTGCCTCCCTGGTATTGGCTGCCCCGGAGGGGAACAGCTTTCTCGAACAGGCGCGTGGTGGGGCTTGTTTTCTTCCCGCTCCTGACCCGAATCGGACTTCTGCCTTCCCTCCTGGGTCTCCGCCGTGAAGCAGCCGAGGTCAGGCTCCACCGCCCGGCCCGGTTCCGCTGCCCTGGGACGCGCTGCCACCTGCCTAGCCCCCTCTCGTTCTGCCCCGGCCAGTCAGCAGCTTGTCCCCACTTGCCCGGGCACTCGGCCCTGATTGGCTGACGGAAGCAAGCCTCGTTGGGAGGGAGGCGAGGACCGGGCGCTGACGTAATGGGGAAACCCCCGGCCCTTACTTTAGCTCCGAGCGTCCGCGCCGGACGCGGCTTTTCGCGGGAGAGCGAGCCAGCGAGCGGAGCGTACCTGACCGGCGCCGTCCCTGCCAGAACCGGACTCTCGAAGTGAACCGGTCGAGGGAAGCTAAGCCGAGCGCTCGCCCGCGCGCCTGCCCGCCGGCCCGAAATGATGCCGACCAAAATGCCGCGCAAGCCCGCGCTGCAGAACTCCGCGCCCTCAGGTAGTAGCCGGGCGCGGTCCGTCTCCGTTGGCTTCCAGCCGGGCGAGCTTGGGCCGGCGAGACGCCTCTCGTGTTCACGCCCCTGGGCCCTGGATGGGCACCCAGAGCGTCGGGTGATCTCAGGCTGAGCGGGTGGGTCCACCGGCCGAGAGACAGCCCTTCTTAGCCAGGTGGACCGATCGTGGATGGGCCGTCGCGGATGAAACAGGCGCCCCGAGCCCGTCCCTCTCACGCGGAGCGCGGGCAGTTTCTTCTCCTCTGAAGGGTCTGTCCTTGATTCTTGAATTCGCCCCTTTGCGTAAGGAGGAGTGCCTGAACATTCCCAGGACGCGCCTGAGTCTGCGATCAAACCTGATCTTCTAATCGGCCATCTCAACTGCCTAGTGTAGAATGCTCGTCCGAGGGGTCTCTTCTCCTTTTCCTCTTTCTCTGCCCCGCCGCCTCTCCCAAGATCGCCACGGCCTGGGAAGCAGGTGGCAGCCCCGCTGGTTGCTATGGGCCACCTGCTGGCTGAAGATCCAGGCTTTTAGAGCTCCTGAGCTGTCTGGCAGCCATGGGAAGGGCGCTTTAGAACCGATACTAGACCGGATTATTCAGAAAGGCACAAAGTCCAGAATAGTAGAAGCACAATAGACCAGGTCTCCCGCGCGCTCTGAGAAAGTCTTAGATGTCAAGTCCCATCGGAGCAGACGCGGCAGCCCCATCCGCTTGGAGCTCAGCATTTTAGAGGGAGACTGCATAGGACACTTGATGATCGCTGTAGACTTTATTCTCAGGGGGGTGTCCCCCCCCCCATCGGCTTGTGTCTACAGTGGCCAGCTGCCAAGATCGAACAGTCTGAGAGTAGGGGGGATCCCAGTCTGCTTGCAAAGGCGTTATAATTTCTTGCAGGGGGGGGGGGAGAAAGAACTGCAGCTTCCATTGAAGGGAATGGGGAATCCTCTCTCTGTGGAAACACGCAGCGTTTGAAGGACGTAGGAAGTTGCACTGGCGAGATTGTTCCCACCCCAGTGAGATCTGCTCTGCCAGTAGCCCTCAAGGATTTTTTTGGAGAGCTCTTCCCGATCTTCTCCTGTCTCATCTCTTGAACAGGAGATGCTGGGATAAAACTGGAATCTTCTGCATGTAGAACCCAGCTCTGCCCGCTCTAGTTGATCTTAGGTTGATCACTGCTCAACTCTGCCCTCTTGTCTTAATGTTTCAGTGCTGTTTCCTCTCTGTCCCCAACTTCTAGCCTGCCCTTTGTTGTTGTTGTTGTTGTTGTTGTTGTTGTTGTTGTTGTTGTTAAAGAGAGCTCTAACCCAACATGAGGAGGTGTGTGGGGTGTCATTTTGACAATTATCTTCTACTGTGTAAAATTTTTAAAAAGGTACTTTCAGCGGGAAACGTGCCACTAGGCATAGCAGTGATTCATTTCGTATGCATACCCAAGTTGAAGGACCCTATCAGCTGAGTCCTAGGCACACCTGCCCAAAAGCTTTCTTTCTTAATTTAACCAATGGAGCAGTGTTTCTCACCCTTGGCAACTTGAAGATATGTGGCCTTCAACTCCCAGGCTTCAACTCTCCAGAATCCAACAATCTGGCTGGAGAATTCTGGGAGTTGAAGTCCACATATCTTCAAGTTGCCAAGGGTGAGAAACACTGCAATGGAGGCTGTTCACCATCCCTTGATCCCCCTCCATTTAACTGAATGGGGAACCCCACAGGAATTCTGTCAATGCACAACAGAGCATTCTAAGTCAGGATGAACATCTTGGCATGAGGGAAGCTGAAATAAACACTTAAACTTACATCAGCCTAATCCGCGCAAATTGGCAACAATGTGCTTATATATTTTACAGATTCAGAGTGCGCTATGCAACTACGCAAGATTGGGGACAAATGGAATCTCCGACAAAGAATTCTGAACATGATCTCAAAGCTCTTCTGCCCAGAAATTGAGACGCTCTTGAAGAAGAGAAAAGGAAATTGAAAAAACAACAACATGGGAAGGAAGAAAATAATCTTTGGAAAGATGCAAACTTCATATAGTTGGAATTATAAAAGAGAACCTCCATGAGGTGGAAGAGATTGGATGTTTGAAGCATTTTGTTGCTTGTTTCCATCAACAACAATAAAGTTCCTATATGATGTTTTCAGCAACCATTTCAGGAAGTTTGTTGGTGAATGCTAATGAGAGAGGAGAAAACTGGATTTTACTATTTACTGGCAATGTTGAGTGGCCCTGAGAAGTGAAGGAATCTGAATCAGTGCTGGATGTTAAGCACTTTCATGCATAGCAAAAATGATTTTGGATTTCCTTAGAAAATACAAATCAGTTTCTCAGCTCTGCTGTTCTTATTTTCTGGATTTTGGAAACCTACATGTAGAAAACCAGGAGAAGTATGTTACATATGCATTTGTTTTGTTGAAATGAATGTACTTGGTTAGATGTTCATTGGTTTTCTAATTAATTATATTGCAATGCCATTAAATTATAAGAGTGAAGCAGGTACTGCTGGACTACCAACTTTACAATATATGCCCTATGGGTAATATTGTTATATTTATTTTGGTGGGAACTTATTTTCAGGTTATTAACCATAACTAAATATTCAGTATGAATGTTCAAAACAATCCTCATAAGACTAGATTTTAACATGTTGTCAAATGTTCTTCGGTAAAAGTAACAGTATTCTTATGAATTGGAACAAGTTTAGTTATGAGTTAAGAAAATACAATTCTGTTTGTCGATTAAAAATGATAGATTTCCTAACAGTGTTAGAACTACGTACGTAATATAAGCTTTAGAAAAGAAAATGTAGATCAAAAGTTACATTAAGATGGCAACTTGGGGGATGAAATAATGTGCTTGTTTTTCACTAAGGAAACAAATTGCATTATTCAATATATGTCAACTGGATGAAATGTGTCACGCTTTTAAAACGCGCAAAAGTTACAGAGTCTTCGTCAAGTCTAGAAATTCACATGAGATCAGATCTGTTTTCACACACTAATTACTATGTAAGAAGTTGAATTGTACATGGAAAAGAATATCTACAAGGATCAAGTGCTAGTTCTGAAATCAAAGGTTTTCAGCAGAGCTGCTAAGTTCCAAGCAAATATCTGAGCTGGCATTCAACAAATCTCAGAATTTATTCTGCAGCATTCTTAACATACCCTCTGAAGATATTTCAACTGAATTCATAAGTAACTCAGAAGTCTGGTCATTGTTACACCAACATACGTCAAAATCAGGCAATTTTCCCTAATCCCGACCAGTTGCAGACTGAATTGAATAAAAGTGTAAATAACTAGAATTGTTGGATATCACCCCAAAGTTGGCATTCTTTTTTCTAAATCTCTTTGACAGTTCATTTTTAAAAACTGACTTCCTAGCATTACTTTGATTGTAGAATTATGAAGTATCATTTGAAGGATATGGTCCTCCAATATATGGTCCTTGTATTCCTTGTTGATGACAACCAGAGTTGTCCGCAGGGGGCGTCAAACAAGTAAAGATGGCAGCTGTGACAGCTGGATCAAAGCTGTATCCCATTTTTACGTGCAGCTGTTATCTTGACTTTTTTGACCCCCTGATGGCAACATTTTTTTCTTTGCATGTTTTTCTATGGGAGTATTGCACAATATATTGTTTTGCTACGCCTAGGTGTTGGGTCAGGAAGACAGTTTACGGCAGTGTTTCTCAACCTTGGCCACTGAAGATGTGTGGACTTAACTCCCAGAATTCCCCAGCCAGCCATGCTGGCTGGGGAATTCTGGAAGTTGAGGTCCACACATCTTAAAGTGGCTAAGGTTGAGAAACACTGGCTTACGGCACTTTTCCCCAGCCTGTCTTTACCAAATGCATTGAACTTTAATGCCAGAATTCTTGTTTGCTGGTCATGCTGCCTGTGAAGTCTGGGCATGGAAGTTAATACAACTGGAGATCATCAAGTTGGGGAAGGTGGGTTTACAGCAACAGAACTGATCAGAAGTATTTGAGGAGCACATCCATAGAGGGTTATGTTCATGTGCCAGCTTTCTTGCAAATGTCATACATAGCTTTTCACAAGACTTATTGTTTTTGTCTGTGTCTTAAAAATTAGTCCTTCTGTGTGTGGCTGTTAAGTTAATAAACTTGATTTTTTTGGTTAAAAATTAAGTGCTCCAGAATATAATTTCCATGGAATTTGGACATGCAGTCATATGCCTCCTATGTTTCTGTGATTGTTGATAGTACCCTATTATACAGCATTTTTAAAGAGTTCCGCTTGCTGGCGCATCTGCAGGGAGTGGGGTCAAGATGGTGAAAGTCAAGATGGTGGCTTCATTCACATGAACATGGCCACTGTCTTGCCTTTTTTAACCCTCCTTGTACCAGCTGTAAAAGCCAGCTGCCAGTTTCCCATCGCAAGTGAGGACAGGGGTTCAGCCCAAGACAACACATGGCATTTGCCTTTTGGACAGTCTTCTTCAAACCAGAGCAATCTGGAGATGTTGGGTTGCCACTGATGTTTCTAGTGATCAAAGCTGTAGTCTCAGCAGATCTGGAGTGGGCAGGTTGGATATGGCTGCCAAAGAGCTTAAGTGTTCTTCTAACACCACTGTAGCCTCATAGCAGCTCACACACTTAAACTACTTGCAGGAACATGAAACCATACATGGCGGATTCCCTTTGGGGATTCCCTTTGGGGAATCCCACCCTTTGGGGTGGGTTTGCCTTATCCCTCTGGGCAAATGTTAATTCAGGCTAGAACCTCATCATCCTCTCCCCAGAACAGAACACTTGTAGGCAGGGAGATAAACATGAGAAGACAATTTTTTTGTTCTTGTTGGGAGAAGACAATCTTCAATTCCCACCAGGCAAACCTTCGTAACGTAATTCACTGCAGGTGGCAGCACCTAGCTGACCTTGGCTGATCTTGAAGAAAGGCTAAGCAGGGTTAGACCTGGTTAGTGCTTGGATGGGAAACCACCAGGAGGTCCAAAGCTGGAAGGCTAGATCAGCAAGTTGGAAAAAAAGATCCCAGTGAAGGCAGTTGGCAACCATTTCATTACTCAACAGCATCTGGGGGAGGACCAAAATCAACGAGATGGCAGCGGTGGGTCATGGTGCAATGGCTGTTGTGGGTCTTCCAGGCTGTGTGGCCGTGTTCTGGACACGGCCACACAGCCTGGAAGACCCACAACAGCCATCGAACCTTCGTCATGATGCAACTCTGCATGTGCACTCACAGGGTGCATAAGGTCTAAAGGGGTAAGGCTTACGTCACAACACTCTCCATCATCTTGCCAATTCTGAAGGCCACTCTCAGTACCGTTGCCAAGAAAGCTATGTGGATGTGTTCACATAGCCAACAGAATTGAGCTCAGCTTGAGGGGAGAGACACACCCGGCAGAAACCGAGGTCAGCAGCCACAGACTGCCAGTTGCTGGTGGGGGGGTGCAGATGGTGGGGACGCAGGACTGTTACCACGCCAAGAACTTTTCCTTGAACCCAAGGGTGGGCCACCGTAGGCGTTTGATTACTATCTTTAGAGGGGCACCCTCCCCAAAGTGCCAGTGCTAGAACAAAGAAGTGGTTGAGGCCAGGAGATATCTAGATCTGATTTAACTGAATTAGAATTAAGGGATGAAACTCTTATGCTTCCTCCCTATGGATGTAATCATTTTTCTACTCCGTCATGCTGAAAATGACCATTTGAGGCAACTTTTGGAGAGGTGGTGGGGGCCGCCCTCAATCCTTCGGGGCCTCGGTTTTGGGTCCTGCTTCGCCTAGTGGTGCAGGAGGAAGAGGAGGCAGCCCTGAAGGCCGGGAGGTCAGCAAAGGAGAGGGGAGGAAAACTTGCTTTGAAGTCACAATCAGCAGCTTCTTTGGCAATGGCCTGCTTTATCAGGCTGGGTGGGTGAAACAAGAGCAGCCTGGCAGCCATTGTCTCATTGCTTTGCACCTTCTGTGGGGACTGGGGAGAAGTCTACCCACCCCTTGGCCCCCCCTTGCCCAGCAGATCTACGATGCTGCAAAGGTTTGGCAGACATTGCCACTGTTCTTGCAGGGCAGGGCCAGCCCCCATTTAAACATGAGATTAAAAAAAAAAACTTTACACCTCAAGAGATCTCATCCTGATTTGGTCCACAGCCACTGAACGGGCCCTATTGGCTCTCCAACAGAAGTTCTCACTTTCTGGATCCAAGGAGGAAAGTTTTGCCACACCTATTTCCTACCAAGTCAGCTTGCTTGTGAAATGGCTCCAGAATTATGAAGTATCATTTGAAGGATATGGTCCTTCAATATATGGTCCTTGTATTCCTTGTTGATGACAACCAGGGTTGTCCACAGGGGGCATCAAACAAGTCAAGATGGCAGCTGTGACAGCTCGGTCAAAGCCCTATCCCATTTTTACATGCAGCTGTTATCTTGACTTTTTTGACCCCCTGATGGCAACATTTTTTTCTTTGCATGTTTTTCTATGGGAGTATTGCACAATATATTGTTTTGCTACGCCTAGGTGTTGGGTCAGGAAGACAGTTTACGGCAGTGTTTCTCAACCTTGGCCACTTAAGATGTGTGGACTTCAACACATTTTTTTTTCAAAAGAATTTTATTAGATTTAAAGCAAAGATAAAAACTACAAAAAAGCAAAAAACTACAAAAAAGAAAAAGTACTAAAAAGTGTGAAAACACAAGAAGAATTTTTTTTTAAAGATTACATAAAGAGGTGACTTCCGACTTTTAACAGCAAGAATATACAGCAATTCCCATAATCAATCCCTTACTCTATATCAAACCAAACTCACATTATTTCTATAAATCATTCCATTAGCACATATAAAAATCATTAAATACAATTGCTCCTTCCCCTTATATTAAAAAAAAGAAAATATATAAACCTCCTAATCAACTTCCCCCCTCAAAGACAACATTGGTTTAATTATTTCCTTCCTACCACTATTCTATACATTTCTGTCCACTATAATAAAAATCAAACTAAAAAGCATATAAATTGTCTGCTCTTATAATTAATACTACAATTACAGTATATCAATCTTAAATCACATTAAACCTAGAACCAAGCATTTATTTATACCTTATTAATCTTAATCCAAATCCTTAAAAGGAAATGAAGTCAAACAAGCCTTAAAGACAATCCAGATAAACATTCTTAAATCCTTACCCCCACTTCATAGTAAACCAAAGCATATACATATCTCCACAGTACACACAAGGCATTTTTCATAAAAAATTCAGACAGCCCAACTGCCCCCCTTAAAAACTCCAAGCTTTCAGCAGAAAACCACCAATAGATAACAGCCTCTTCCTTCCCATAACACTCCATCAAAGAAACAACTCCATTTATGGTTTGCAATACAATTTGTCCATTTAATTTCTTCACCCCAACAATCCAGTCTCCATCTGGCATTTCAACAAAAGCTTAGATCTCACTGTCAATAGGAACATTTCTATCATTGTTAATCACTTCAAATTCTTCCACGACATCCCCAGGCAGATGACACATTTTAAAGCTGATGTTTTCTACAATGTCCCGAATATCTTGCATAAGAACTTGACAGGAATCAAAGAGAATCTGTTTAAGCTCAGAACGGAAATCTGAGAACATCTGCTTGAAGTCCTCCATGTCTCAGGCAGTAGATTATGGTGCCCCCTAGGTACTTAACTAGCGAAAGTAAAAGTTAATGGAAAATTTCCAGAAACTGTTTACATGAGGGAAAGTATGATAACGAGCAGCTCCTCAGAGAAACGTGGCAGCAGAAAGCTGAAGATTCAAAACAGCAGATTCAACGTGCAGGAAAATATTAAAATCTTCAAATTCAGTACAGAAATAATTGCAGGGAGGCACTTATTTACTCTCAGTCCTCCTTAGTATTAGAATGGGAAACAAGCCAAAACTTAAAAAGATTTTTAAAAATTAATCCCAAAAAATAACGATAGGCACCAAGAGAGATTGCTTCTCCTTGCTGTAGAAAGCCTCTCTTAGGGTACATATACTTAAAAATATATAAATTGGGTGATTTAGAAATGGGGTGGCTTGTCTTAGTGTCCCTTTAAGGCTACAGCGCAGCTTGGAAATGGTGACGTCCCAGCCTCTCGGCAGCTCTTACCCGATTAGCACAAACGCTGTTTACGATCCTCTGGCTGCAAGTCGCCATTCTGGAGGACAAATGGGATGATTCCGAGCATTTTCTATCCGTGAAAACGCTCCAGGGCTTCAGGAAAAACCTGCCTGAGCCCCCCAAAAAACTGCCACATTGTCAGTTCTGCCTGCGGAGCCTGTGAACAGAGCTGTTCAGTCCGCCATGTCCCCACCGGAAGTCGACTTCAACCCATCTTCAGCACTTCCCTGGCAGAGCGAGAGCTAAAGGTCATATCAATCAGTGCTTTGCGGCTCCTGTCTCCCCCTGGCAGCTGTTTTTCGAAGGGACGGGTCGCTAGGTCGCCATTTTGTCAGAGCACCCAGAATCTGCTCTCACAATCCCCTCCCGCACCGAGCTGGGGGTCCCTGTCTGGATAAGAAGCCTGGGGGTCCCAGCTCCAGCACAGGTGGAGATGCCCAGTGGGGCAAGCCCTGTTTTCATTCGTTCTTCAAAAGCAGTGCAGAAACTGGACCTTCTCCGTGGCTTTGGGCCACTGAAACCCTGATTTGCCCCCTCCCGAAGGGCCAAACCTTTGTTATGAGTCTGGTCTGTCAGCACCAGAGAAGATGGAGGGACAGTCCCTCCTTGATCTACCTGGAGTTCATTGACCTGTTGTGACTTTGGGACAGCTATGATACTCTGGAGTTTCCTGTTTTCTGGTATCGGTTCAAACTGCACCAAATTCAGGCCATTTTCACTTCCTGCCTTGGCACGCCAGCCTGCTTGTTTTTGCCTGGGGAATGGCCCTCCCCAGTGATTCGGGAGCAGCTGGGACACACACACCCCCCACTGAATAAACAGGAATTAACCGGTAGGTGGTTCTTTTGGCAGCCACGCCTTGCTCCGAAAGGGGTATAAATATTCGCTGTTACTTTAATAGCCACACTGCGTCAGGCTTCTCGCAGTCTGGGAAATGAGGAGCCCCAGAGCCTTAGATACATGACTCAGACCTGCTAGTCCACTTCGAAGCCTACTAAAAGAAAGAAAGAAAGAAAGAAAGAAAGAAAGAAAGAAAGAAAGAAAGAAAGAAAGAAAGAAAGAAAGAAAGAAAGAAAGAAAAGAGAAGAGAAGAGAAGAGAAGAGAAGAGAAGAGAAGAGAAGAGAAGAGAAAGAAAAAGAAAAAACTATAGCCTGGGAGTTTGTTTGTTTTTAATTGATTTTTCCAAAGGTCTCTGTACATCTAAAAACAAGACCAGAGTAGCAAAGGAATATGGAAAATAATGGCACATCAGCCCAGCTAATTCAGGAGATAAGATTTCCACCTGAGACAGAGGCACAACTGCTCGCCATGTCGGCTTTTCCTATCAGCTCAGCTTCGCCCTCCGGGAGGGAGGTTCCAGACTTGCAACTCTCTCTCAGCAGTTTCAGCGGGCAGGGCCTCAGGGCAGGAAAGAGTCTGGCTGCCAAAGGTGTCTGTGATCCAAAGAGTAAGGTGGTGGCCGTGAAGGTGCAACTGAAGCGCCACCTGGTTTTTATGTGTCTTGTGTGCGTGATGCACATCAAAACCAGGTAGAACTTCAATTGTACCATCACAACCGCCTTCTTGACTTTTTTCGACCATATCCTGCGGACACCCTTACTGGTTGTCTTACAGCAGAGCTTTCCAAACTGTGTGTGGCGACACAAAAGTGTGTCGCCACACACAGTCTGGTGTGTCGCCACACAACCCGGAAGCGCTGATCATCATCAGCGCTTCCGGGTTTTCCCGCGACGACACACCAACGGCGGCGCGCAAAAACCCAAAAGCGGCAGCAGCGCTTCCGGGGTTTTGCGCGCTGCTGCAATGGCGGCAGTTCCGGGTTTTCCCGCGGCGACACACCAACGGCGGTTGGTGTGTCGCCGCGGGGAAACTTTGGAAAGCCCTGTCTTACAGTATAGACGGGATGAAGGGTCCCTCACCAGCCTACGTCAGCCTCCTCTCAACACAGCACCTTCCAGAAGCTTTGGGATGACCAACTTTTATTTTAATTCTTCCTCAACTGCAAGGGTACCTGCAGGATATGGTCAAGAAAGTCAAGACGGTAGCTATAAAGTTGCGAAGGAAGGTCCACCACGCGCATAAAAAGCAGCCAGATCGTTGCACTTTGCACTGTTGTATCCGATTGCACTCTTGACTTTCTTGGCCACACCATGCAGACACTACTGCTCAAATGTCTCCACCCCTCTCCAGACTCCACAAAGCATGGGTGCGCTTGAGATAAACTGCTGCATTTATAGTGGAGTCCTTGACCCAGGGATAGAGGCAGACTAAGCTGACAGTGTTGTGTGAAACCAATGCACCTTGTTCCCAACAGGTTTTTCAGGGTGGTGGGACATGCAGATGGGGCCTTGTCTGCGAGTCTTTAAAGCAGCTGCAGCTTTTTGGAATCAAATCCCAAGCAGTGCAGAACTCTGTCATGGGCCCACTAAAGAGGACGAGGGATGCCACTGGGGGTGGGTAAAAATCTGCAAGACAGCAGGTGTGGCATCACGATTGATTGCCCCCCCCCCCAGCTCCAGTACATGAGTGCAATTGATGTGAATTGTGACTCAGAGCTAGACTCAAACCTAGATGATAATAAAATTGTTAGTCTACCCGTCCCACCAGATCCAGCAGAGAGGGCATGCTGCAGATCCCGTTGGCTAGGGAGCTTCGTTTGGCAGGCCCTAGGCAGCCGGCCTTTTCTGCTGTGGCCCCCACTTTATGGAACATCCTTCCCCCTGAAATGAGGCTGGCTTCATCCCTTTTAACCTTCTGGAAGTCCCTCAAGACCTGGGTCTGTCATTAAGCCCAGGAATCCCAGGGGACCAGCGAAATATTAAGATGGTTCCAGTGTAATTAATGCTTGCTCTTCACCTAATCTCTTTTTTATTCTTAGCTTTGTGCCTTTTATAATTTTAAAGTTTTTAATATTAATATTAATTTGTATATATCTATATACTACTAAAACTCTCCTGTTTGTCTGTTTGTAACCTTCAATTGGGCAAAACAGCGCATCAACAATTTTTGAATCAACAATCTCAAAAGGGCTAACTTAAGGAATGCATCCAAAATCTGGGACCCATGACTCCTGGGGGATTGAAATTTGGAAAAGGTTTGGTTGCTTCAGCGCCACCGTGCTGCTGCGGTCAGCCGTGGTCACGTGATCATCGTTTCCAACACTCCCTGCCAGCTTCCCACAAGTCAATGGGGAAGTCGGCAGGAAGTCTGAACTCTTCTGAGGTGATGACAGCACCGTATAGCATTGTGGTAAATAAATTAAAATTAAAAATTATTTTTTTAAAAAAAATCTTCAGCCTAATTATGCCACGTGGAAAGAAAAGGGGGTGTAATATTTCTGCTGATGTTGGTGAGATGGCCAAAGTCTGCCCTCACTGTCATGCCTTCCTATTCCCTGGAGAAACCACCAATTTCTGCTGTGTGGTCAGGATAGGTAATTTGCAACCTCTGTCTAATTAACTCCTCAACTTATACAGCAATGATGAACCTACTGCAAACAAGTTCAGGAAGAACACCAGACAATACAACTGCTTCTTCCAAATGACATCCTTTGGTGCCATCCTTTGATTCCCTTGCTATGCATCTTTCTTCTTTAATTAAATGATGTTTTCTTCTTTAATTTTTCAAACCAAACCAATAGCAATCCACCCGTGGTCATTCTGTTTCTCTGTTTAGGTAAGGAAATATACGATGACCCAATGGATCACGGGTTGTCTAATTGTTTTTAACTTTGTTGTATGCTGCTCAGAGTCACTTGATTGTGAGATGGGCGGCCATATAAATAAGACAAACAAACAAATAAATAAATACAAAGGCTTTTCCCACAAGTAATGATGTACTTACTGTATATCAAAAGCCAAGCAGGGAGAGATAAGGAAGGGTGGATTTTATTTTCTGCTGGCAATTAACTGACTTCATCGACCTATGTGATTCTGTCTTTACTTGTTCTAACTGTAATCCATCTTGCTTATCCTGTATATTGGAATGCAAGGTGGAATTCCCCAGGCAATCTACTGTTCAGATCTCCCTGGTCAAAATCCAGCGATGTAAACTCTGCCCCATAAGTAGAATATGTTGGGCCTTCCAGAGGGCACTGAACTACAGCCCCTGCAGCAGGAGCATCTGCACAGGGGTGGGTGGTCAAAAAAGTCAAAATGCGGGCCATGACTGTGCAATCAAAGCCATGCCCCTTTTTTTACACTTCACACATATGCAACGGACTTTAAAAGCTGCAGGGCATCGATCACACAATTGCAGCCACAATCTTCACTTTATGACCGCCACCTTGTGGACGCCCAGCCCCATAATGTCGCTTGCTGTTGGCAATGCTGGCTCAGACTGCTGGGAATGGTTCTGCAACATCTGGAGAGCCAGAGGTACCCCACTGGCAATGTAGAGGCTAATTTGTTGGCCTTGGATTATGGAGTCTTAGCTTCAAATCTCTACCATCGAGGTCTCTGAGGGATTTCAGATCAGTCACTCTCTCTCAGTGGATCCTACCATGCAATGGTAATGTGGCTGGAGATAAAATGAGGGGAGATCCCCTGTATGTCTTGAGCGCCCAAAGAAAACAGAACATATAAATGCAATTTAAAAATACCTTCAGTGAAGTCCTGTTCTGCTCCAGAAATTTTGAAACCTTTTAAGTGCAGTTTCAGAAATGGAAATGAATAAGGGGAAAAATCATCTAAAAATTAAAGGTTTTAATTTAGATCCCTATTCTGGGGGATAACCATGTTAGCACGCTACAGCAGCCAAGAGTTTTGTAGCGACTTTTAGAGCTGTGATCTCAAATTCAAACTGGAAATTTATTGGCAGCATGAAAACTGCCTGATTACCCCAAGAGTTGCAACATCGAAGCCTTTTTATGCACTGATAAGAACCGTTGTTTGAGATGGGCAGCCATATAAAAGTTCTAAATCAGTGTTTCTCAAACCTGGCAACTTTAAGACGTGTGGACTTCAACTCCCAGAATTCCCCAGCCAGTGTGAGTTGGAGTTAAAGTCCACATATCTTAAAGTTGCCGAGGTTGAGAAACACTGTTCTAAATGAAGCCGTTGCACCTGCAGAGCAGACTCCAGGAACCCAGTGGAAATGAAGTGGCATAAGTACCCCAGGCAGAGGTTGCCTCCTTCCCCGATTCCCATCCCAGCCAGCCCCAGGTCATCACCCTGCCCTGGTTTTCTGGGCCCCATCACTGGCTCATCATCAAGAGTTCCCTTGTGGGGAGATGGAGCGGTATATAAATTGAAATATAAATAAATAAATAAATCATCATCATCATCATCATCATCATCATCATCATCGCGTCTCTCTCCATCTGAGGCACCCTGGGAGGGCAAGAGAGCAAGGTTCTCACAGACAGACCACAAGCCCCACTTTCTATACCCTAAAGCAGAGCTTTCCAAACTGTGTGTTGCAACACGTTAGTGTGTCCGCTGCAGTGTCTGGGTGTGCCGCGGCTGCTGCTGCCTCCAAGCCCTGCCAGGATTCCGCGCAGGTCCTAGTGCCTGCCTTGTGCCTTGCTGCCTCCAAAACTGCTGTGATTCCGCGCAGGTCCTAGTGCCTGCCTTGTGCCCTGCTGTAAGAGTGTGTCGCAGAATGATGCATGTGTAAAAAGTGTGTCACCAACATGAAAAGTTTGGAAAGCTCTGCCCTAAAGCCTTGGCAAGCAAGTGGGGAAGAGCAGCTGTTTCTTGGTGCCCTAAGGAAGGATCGGTCCCTAGCAGCTGGTAGCAAGATGGGCACGTTCCTGTCTTTGGGAGTTATGCTCCTGCCTTGTGAGTTCTGTACTTTTTATCATTTTAGCCTGCCAGTGAGCCAGCAGTGCTCTGACCTTCATTCTCGTGAGCCATAGAAAGTGACTCAGAGGCCACATGAACAGGATTCTAATCGAATGTGGGGTTTTGCACTGTGACCACAACATGAATTATACAAAGGGATTTTCCCGTTACCTTCTCTCTTTTAAAAAAGAAATTGAAATCAAAACAGGACATACATAGGTTTTCTGTTATTAAAGATGCTTCCTACAGTTATTGCCTAGGCCAGGGCTTTCCAAAGTGCCGCCGCTGGCGACACACCAGTGGTGGCGGCGGCGGCAGCGCGGCGGCAGCACGCGCGCGCACGGCGGCGGCGCGGGGGGGCGTGCAGCGGCGCGTGTGTGCATGGCGGCGGCAGCGGCTGCCGCTACTGCCGTGCACACGCGCACCGCTGCTTCCGGGTGGTGTGGCGACACACCACGCTGTGTGTGGTGACACACTTTTGTGTCGCAACACACAGTTTGGAAAGCTCTGGCCTAGGCCCATAGTTAGGGGCAGAGAGGAGGTATTGTGTCACTATCTAAATCCAGCAATTTCTCTCACACCAGAGGTTCTAATGTCATTTAATTAATTAATTAATTAATTTTTATCCCGCCTTTATTATTTTTATAAATAACTCAAGGCGGCAAACATACCTAATACTCCTTCCTCCTCCTATTTTCCCCACAACAACCACCCTGTGAGGTGAGTTGGGCTGAGAGAGAGTGACTGGCCCAAGGTCACCCAGCCGGCTTTCATGCCTAAGGCGGGACTAGAACTCTGTGTCTCCTGGTTTGCCATTGGCTCCTTCCTAGGGCTGAGAGAGAGTGACTGGCCCAAGGTCACCCAGCCGGCTTTCATGCCTAAGGCAGGACTAGAACTCACAGACTCTTGGTTTCTAGCCCAGCACCTTAACCACTAGACCAATTATAATAATTATGTTGTAATTATCTGCGGTTAACTTTCAACACATGCACCCATCTAGTTTTGCAGGCATTTTTAAAATGTATCAGAAGCTATTGTGATTTCCCCACCCCCCAACCCAAACAATGTGTCAGAAACCAAACTGAATCTCCCTTAGTGAATTGATGTATGCCAATTTTGGCAGCAAGGATCAGAACAATGCCACCCTCCAGTGCTTGTAAACCCCAAGTATTGCCCAATGGGTGGCCTTTTTCTCTCTCTTTCCTGTGCCCAGCCTTTCGTAATGCTTCATCTGTTTATGTGAATGTGTGTTTGTGCAGGTGCAGCAATACACAACATGCATGCCCTTCTCAATGAAGTTTGAGATACACTGTTTAGAGAAATAACCAAAACAATTGTAAAGGAAAACATCAGAAAACCCCAAATAACTCCAAAATGTAAAATAATAAAATACAGTCCCTCCAAACTATGAGAAAATTTAAAGAAGCAGTTAATGAGTAGTTAAGACTTCATTAGTATTAGCAATAATTATTAGCAGAATTGCCCTGTTAGAAGACCTGAAGGACCAGGTTAGGGATAGATCGTCATGGAGATAATCTATCTGTGTGGTCCCTAGGAGTCAAAAACGACTTGATGGCACATCATCAATCAATCATCAGAATTATTAATATTTAATTAGCAGCACCCTGCTTAGGTTTATGAACATATCCTTTAACAAAGGCACCAGATGAATGCAAATCTCCAACAGCGCACAATATATTAGGAAATAGTTGCAAAGCTGCTGTAAGGTTGAGAAAGTGTTTCAAGTGTGAAACCAGAACAGTAAAACTGCAGACTGTCATTCCTATATTGCTGTATCCACTGCCACCTAGTGGGCAAACTGGGGGTAGGATTTATTTATTCATTTGATGCTGGGTAGCAAAGAAATTGAGAATCCTGAATGTGTATCAGGGGTTCAGTCCTTGCTTGCTATTCACTAGATTTCCTATGCCACCTGACTTTAAAAAAAACTTGTTTTAATAAAGGATAAACAGATAGGAAGCTAACATGATTCAAAGCAAATATAATTCACTGTTTTGCAAGAATAACCTTGGGTCCCATAGAAGCCCCATTGAGATAGTAGAAATATCGGGGGGGGGGGGGGAGGAGTTAATTTCCTGGTAAAATAATGTGTTTCAGTGGATATGCCCTCCGTGGGGAAAAAAGGGCCATTTCTGTAAACAGAGAAAGATTCCATTCTGACTTTTTGACACCATTGCGAGGATGACCCTGCCAACACATTTAGGTATAATCTGGCTTCGCATGTTGTTTGAATCAAGCCATTATATTTTGTAGCCCATGCTTGATGAACTAGTATGTTTTTCAAACCTAGGCCACTATGATTTAAACAAACCACGATTGAGCAAATTAGGTTAGCAGAATGTGTTCACTGAGCAAAGGGTCAAGACTGTAAAGGAGTGACATATTGGAAAATAAAAATTACATTCAAGTTTCCGGCATTTCAACACAAAGAGTAAACCAATAAAGTAACAGCATTATTTATTTTCAGAAGTCACTAAAAAAAACTGCAGTGAAAGTTTTTTTTTTTTTTTAAAGAGATGCTCATTCACACAATCGGAGTAAAGCACATTTGGAAATGTACACACTCTACTTCCTATTATTGCACTTCTCTTTTTACAACAAGGCATTTAAAAATAATCTAAACATGAAGTACATATTTATATAAACTGTAGTGTTAATATACAATATCGTACTGGAAGTAATTTGTTGCAGGTAAATACCACACACAAAACGTATGCAGAATCGTGGCCTGTTTCATACAAAAGGGTAAGAGACGGTAGGGGAGCCTGCACGGGTAGTCAAAAAAGTCAAGATGGTGGCTGTAACCATGCAAAGCCCTGTCCCTTTTTTGCATGGATCAGATGCTTTGATTTATTTATTTAATTTTTATCCCGCCTTTATTATTTTTATAAATAACTCAAGGCGGTGAACATACCAAATACTCCTTCCTCCTCCTATTTTCCCCACAACCACCACCCTGTGAGATGAGTTGGGCTGAGAGACAGGGACTGGCCCAAGGTCACCCAGCCGGCTTTCACGCCTAAGGCGGGACTAGAACACTCAGTCTCCTGGTTTGCCATTGGCTCCTTCCTAGGGCTGAGAGACAGGGACTGGCCCAAGGTCACCCAGCTGGCTTTCACGCCTAAGGCGGGACTAGAACACTCAGTCTCCTGGTTTGCCATTGGCTCCTTCCTAGGGCTGAGAGAATGTGATTGGCTCAGGGTCACCCAGCCGGCTTTCATGCCTAAGGCGGGACTAGAACTCTCAGTCTCCTGGTTTCTAGCCCAGCACCTTAACCAGGCCATTTTGACTCTTTTGACACACAAACCCATACTCCCTGGGTAAGAGGGGGTAGCAAACCCACCTCGGGGTGGCTGTCTGTCAAGTCACACATTGGGAGTCACATAAATGTTACAAAGGTAGAAATTAGCATGATAAGTACTCGTTTGCTCTGTATAATCCACAAGATGTTTACTACCTCATCTATTGTGGTGTGATTTTGAATTCTCCCAACTTTCGGTTGTGTTTCTGTAGTACTTCCTTGCTCAATTGGTTTCCTACAAGGTGCCGCTTTCTATGACATGATGAATGTATATTCCACCCAGCTTCTGCGATATGCTGATTTCAGATCTGCTAATCCAAAATAATAATAATAATAATAATAATAATAATAATAATTATTATTATTATCATCATCATCATCATCATCATCATCAAGCTGACAGCTCATCAGTAATAGGGACAGATAATTGATGTCTAGAGCAGGGTAAAAGACAGAATAAAAATAAAATTAATCATAACTTCTAAATGATATTCATCATTTTATCACATAATTAACTCTGGTGTCTGGCAAACAGATGGACTGTGTACAGTCTGAATACGTTCTGAATAATACCCTTGTAATGATTCCGAATTAATATTTATAAAATTGCAATACATTAAGTTCACTTTTCAGGTATACATCAAGTGACTGATGGTGAATTCTCACATGAAACATCTAGGTTTTAAATGGATCTTTATCCTAGCAATTTTGGAAGGGGGGAAACACAACCATGCCAACAGTGCAATGGTGGCCGTTGTGTCAGCCAGCCCTCAAATTCCATCTTTGCTGCCTCATCTCTGAGGCAGATTGCTCTAATTTAATGTCATATCAGCACTACAACTCCCAGAATCCCTTTGGCCACACTGGCTACAGGATTCTGGGGCTTGTAGTTCCCATGCCTCTAGATGGCACTAGCTTGGGATAGCCTGCTCTTAACAGGAAAGAGAAAGATGGAAATAGGCTGAGGAAGGTTTTTGCAGATGGTGATACAGAATCAGAATTTAAATGTAGCATTTCTACATAGAGATACTGGGCAGGGAAGGGAGGTTATTTTATGCTACAGTATTTTATGCAAACATTAATGTGGGGCAGAAGATGGTTGTTTAAGCTCCCTTCAGCCTGTTTTCAAACTGCCCTAAGAAAAAGAACTGAACACAGAGTGTCTGAAAAATCAAACCTCTCCCTTGCAGAACACCCCTCCCAACCACTGATTGGATACAGGGCCCGAAGCCCCACCTTCTGCTGCCTGCCTAGCCAATAGGGAAGGGACTGAGAGTATAATGAGGCCTTGCCTTGCCAGCCTCATTATAGGGGTTTGTGGTATAGTAAGTCCTTCCTGGAGAAAGCGAACAGGGCTGTGGAATACAATCAGGCTAACTGATTGGAATGGTGAATTTTGAAACCGCACGATGGTGTGGTGCTGGAAAAGATATCTGACTTGAGTTAGGGGTTGACCAGATTAAATATGTTACAGGTAGTCCTCGATTAACCACAATTGGGACTGGAATTTTGGTTGCTAAGTGAAGTGGTCATTAAGTGAACCCAACCCAATTTTATGACCTTTTTTGCAGTGGTCATTAAGCGAATCACCACGGGCGTTAAGCGAACCATGTGGTTGTTAAGCGAATCATGAGGTTCCCCATTGATTTTTCTTGCCAGGAGCCGGCCAGGTAGGTCAAAACTGGCAATCATGTGACCGTGGGACACTGCGATGGTCATAAATGCGAAATGGTTGCCAAGCGCCCAAATCGTGACCGCGGAGACGCTGCGATGGTCGTTAAGTGTGGGGACCGGTCATAAGTCTTTTTTTTTAGCACTGCTATAAGTCCAAACCATCACTAAACGAATGGTTAAGTGAGGACTACCTGTATACCAACAAGGGCAGTAAAGTGGATTGCAATCAATTAGTCAGATTCAAAGATCTCCACTAGATGCATTTATTTTTTCTGAAAGCACTTCTTGTAAATGCACATATGGATTGGGGGCATCTACAGGGGGGTTTCCAAAAAGTCATGAAGGAGACCATGATTGCACAAAGCCCCGCCTCTTCTTGTATCATGATGCTCATAAAAACGGGGTTGGGTTTGAATCACATTGGTTACAGCTGCCATCTTGACTTTTTTTTAACCCCTCCCTGTGGATACATGGATTCAAACAAATATATAAAATACATCCACTCACAACAAGGATGGAATGGCTTGGTGTAGATGGGTTCATCATAAATACAAATCTAATTTGGTTTTCAAAATCGAATTGTGGGTATGTCCCTGATACTGACACAGGAATTTAAGGCAACAGGAACAAGTTGTATTGTGGAGTCCTTGGTGTTCTCTGAGCCTTGTTGTTTTCTTGCAGACGTTTCATTGCCAGGCTAGGCAACATCTTCAGTGCGAAAAGGGAGTGGAACTTGCTCTCTGTTTATATACCCTGGCTTGTCCTGCCTGTGTTGGTGGGGGTGTTGTACTCTCTTTGGTAGTACCTTGATTGGGTTGTTGTGCAATCAAGGTACTACCAAAGAGAGTACAACATCCCCACCAACACAGGCAGGACAAGCCAGGGTATACTGTATAAACAGAGAGCAAGTTCCACTCCCTTTTCGCACTGAAGATGTTGCCTAGCCTGGCAATGAAACGTCTGCAAGAAAACAACAAGGCTCAGAGAACACCAAGGACTCCACAGTTCAACCCTGAGCTACAAATATTCTCTTTGATTGGTAACAAGTTGTATGTTTAATTAATTAATTTCCAGTATTTATCAGTTCCTTGAAAACTAATTCCCCCATTCATTTATTTAGGATTATCATACCGCTTTGTGCTGATACATGCTCCGCCCCCCCTTCCAATCATCCTGGTTTATTTAAAAACAAGAAAAAACAAAACCAGCCTGGCCTCCCTTACATTTAGCTCTCTGCCTAAAATAATTTACCCAGTAAAATGATTTGTCAGGCATGTGCTTTGACTATGTGTGAAATATTCAGAATTAGTGCATGTGATGCTGTGGTAAAGTCTGTACACAACAGTAATTTTCTGTTCATTTTGAGATTGTGAACTACATACACATTTTCCACAATCTCGAGGGAGCACATGCAATCACACCAAATCCTTAACAGCCTATTTAAGAAACTGCTACCACAGATGCACAAAAAACCACTAAAACCAACATTTTAGAATAGAATATTGGGAGTTATGGCCACGTAGAATTGAAATCCAGAAAATCCACATTTTCATGCTTGGTCCTGTAGTTTGTTTTCTCCTTGTTTCAAAAGCCACAGCAGGTGGCAGCACCTGGCCGTTCTTGAAAAAGCTGTGCAGATCAGACCTGGTTAACTCTTAGATGGGGAACAACCAGGAAATCCGGGCTGTAGACTAGAATGAAAAGTCAAGGGGCAAAAAAAGAAAAGTTTCCTTGAAGAAGGCAGTGGTAAACCACTTCATACAGTTGTCAAGAAAACGACATGGATGTGACCAAGTAGGAATCAGGAGCTGAGCTGAGCTCAAAGGAAATTTTACTCTCTCCACAGCAACAGACACCCAGCCAACCTTAAGGTAAAGGTAAAGGTACCCCTGCACATTTGTGCAGTCGTGTCCAACTCTAGGGGCCGGTGCTCATCTCCGTTTGTTAGCCGAAGAGCCAGCGTTGTCCGAAGACGCTTCCACGGTCATGTGGCCAGCATGACGCATGCGGAACGCTGTTACCTTCCCACCGAAGTGGTACCTATTCATCTACTTGCATTTGCATGCTTTCGAATTGCTAGGTTGGCAAGAGCTGGGGCGAATGCGGGAGCTCACTCCGTCACACGGGGCTAGGGATTCAAACCTCCGAACTTGCAATCTTCCGATCGACAAGCCTGGCGTCTTACCTGCTGAGCCACCACGCCCCTTTAGCCAACCTTAGCTGACCTCAAAAATGCTAAGCGGGCCACACCTGGTTAGTACCTGGATGGGTAAACAGGAAATACCAAGGCTGTAGGTTTTACTAGAAAGTAATGTATTTATTACATATAATGATGAAGAGGGCGATGGCAAACCACTTCATACCATTGCCAAAAAACCGTGGGTACATCCATGTAGTGACCAGGAATTGAGCACCAGTCAAAGAAATCTTTACCTTCATGGCTGAAACTGTCTTTGCCAACTGTTCAATCCATTTCATCTCAAAAGCATTGAATGCAATTTTAGGCAAATGAAAAGTCTATAGCTTTAAAAATGTGGTCTTGGTTTACTGCCTCATTTTAATAAAGTAAACTTCCCTTGACATTAGGAAGACAATATAAGTTCCATTCTTCTAACATTCTTCTAATGTAAATTCTAGAGACCACGAACTGTCATTTTAGATTATAAACTCTGAACATTATATCCCTACTAAACTGTCCTGGAGAAACACCAATTATTTGTAACTATATTTTCTCCCTGTATCTACTTCTCCAATGTGCATATAGTGTCATATCCAAGTTTGGTGATTTAATGTTGACAGCTGAGACATTTTCATTCCCCAAGTCCTCAAAAAATTCTCACCTCCACAATAGAAAACATATATTTTTCCAGACATTCTCATTTTTTAAAACTAAAAGCATGCTGGACCCACAATGCAGCTGAAGTCAAAACTACAAGGTATATCTAGAAAGCCCTTGAAGTCATCCACATTAGACACATTTCATCACCCAGTTTGAGTTGCAAAGTGTAAAAATATCAGACAGACACATTCAAAACATTCAGACTTTTTAAAAGACACTCAAGTTTCCTAATACATAGTACATTTCCCAATAAATAGTTATCAGTTACAAAAGTTACGGCAGATACTTCTCTTTGAGCGCTAAGAGTTTAATAAGGACCATGAGAATGAGTTCATGGCTAAACCTGAGGTGTCCTTTGTGGGCCCAATGGCTTCCATATCAACATATGAAGCTGTCTTTCACCAAATCAGGCCACTGGTCCTTCTAAGCTAAGCATCTGTTGTTCTGGTTGGCAGCAGCTCTTCTGGATCTTTGGCAGAATCCTTTTCCAGTTCTGCAGGTTCTGATATCCAAGACCATTGAACGGGAGATGCCCAGATCTTAATCTGGAAGCTTCACATTCAGTGAGCCAAAAATGCTGGGAACGACTGACTATTCCATGTGATGGAAAGGAAGATACTGAAACTCCTTGGATTATAGTAAGAAGAAACCAGATGTAATATTTTTCCCCCCTGTACGCTACTGAGCTCTCCATACAACCAATGCAAAACACTTTATTGTGCCATCTTTGGCATTAAAAGCAAAGGACACAGGCAGCCATCAATTAATTTATAAAATGCAGGGATTTTTCCCCCTATTGCTCTGGATCTGTGAGTTTGGTATCAGCTGTTCAGACTACGTGGCAGGTGCACTTTGCACCCGCTCCTTCATAGTCTTTTCATATCCTACGTTCCCCCCAGCCCTGGACGCATTGAAAAGAGAGAGCAGAGCATAAACACACAGCATTGCTGTGATCAGGATTGACTGAGAAATCAGCAAGAAGGGAGAAACGGGATTTGGATGGATGGAAATCTGTGGGGAAATGATGGCACCTAGGGGTGGGAAGGAGGATACCATTTGCAAGACAAGAACGCACTGAATCGGTTCCTCGCTTAGGTCAGCTCCAGGATTTAGGGGATCTCTTGAAGATATCAGTTTTTATTGGCGGCTGCTGCTGCTCTCTTCTCAGTGAACAAGTTGGCTGCAATTAAAAAGAACCAAACTATGCCCATATGACCTCTAATGAGGTCTGGGCGCTAGGTAGCTGCCTGACCATGCCGACGCTTGACACCAGTCCTGCGTAGGTATCTTGATGCTTCTCGACTGATTAAACCATTCTGACCTAGTAGAATAACATCCCAGGAGCCACCATTCCAGCTCCTGCAATGTATGGAATGGTGCTGGCAAACAAAACTGGTAAAGTTGTGCTCAACAGGTAAGTGAAACTCAGTGGTTTGGATCCATCATTCTGGCGGCCGATGCTTCCTGATCAGCAAGTGGATGGGCCCCTCTGGGACAGACTTGATGATGTTCCATGCATCGTAGTGCATCAGGCCAAGCAGGGATTTTCCTCCAATCGCAAGAATTTCATCACCAGCTTCCAGGTTTCCAGCTTGTTCGGCAGCACCACCTGTGGGCAGAAATATCAAAATGAAGATTGATAGAAAGACTGAAAAATAAAAAAGAGTGCGCAAAAAATGTCCTGATTTCTAGCGTTAAGATACAATATATTACAGTTCACGGTACAAAACTGCTATGGGTTGCTTTGCTTGAAAGATGCACTGAATATTTTTGATAAGCAGGGTAACAATAGTGTTATAGAGAAAACAGATGAGGAATGGCCTGGTCGGTTGGATGAGGTCTAGCGGGCTGGAATTTTGAACAATGCAAATATCAGGAAGTGATACTGGACTGCACCATTTTGTTAACACTGACATAAATCTTTTCTTCAAGGGAGGGAGGTCTCCTTTCTGTTTTTGCAAAACCTGTGCAGACAATCCCATTGAATAGGGGGGCCAAGCAGACTGGCAAAAGAGGGCAGTGGGATTTCAGACTGTCTTCAGCAGAGGAAAAAACAGGATCTTTGGGAAATTGTCCAAGTTACCTTTAAAAATTCTTTTGATAAACAAAGGTCTGTCTCCAGATACTGAAGCTTTTCCTCCATCCAGGCTGAAACCCAAGCCAGCAGAAGTCTTCAGAAGTTCAACAGAAATGGCACCATTCAACTCTCCACTTGGACCTTTGGGGAGAAAAATTTCAAAACACTCACTCAGTGATGTTCTAATGATCAAATATAGGTTAAATCACCAGAACCAAGAGGTCATACCAAAGGGAGCACAGAACAGCCCTTGACAATGCATCAGAGACATATCTGGTTCCCCAACTCTTTGGAAAGTATAAATCATAATTTGAAATCTTTCCTTCCTCATGTTATTTCCATTCCTTGGAATGGAAAGCAGACAATTTGAGACTTCTTTTTTTGCTGTGGGAGCAGGGCTTCAGCTATGCTGTTGGAATACTTGAACTTGGATTATACGAACGCATATAAATCTAAGTATTCTGGAGGTGACGGACTCAACCATGGGGGAGCTGGGGATGGTGACGGCCGAAAGGAAGCTCTGGCGTGGGCTGGTCCATGAGGTCACGAGGAGTCGGAGACGACTGAACGAATAAACAACAACAATATAAATCTAAATGTCTCTAGAAATATTCATATTTATTATGTAATTCACAAACCAAAAGCTGAGAGCCACTGTCAGATTTCCAACTGTTCTGAGTGAAAATCTAGCAGTTCGGTTCTCTTTGGGCCTGGGATATCTAAGCATCTTCCTACCTTTCAAAGGATTATTTGGATTCCAAAGGACTCCAACTGACAACTTGAGTGTATGTTCATATTTTCACTTGCTCCATCCAATCATATGAGTATGAATCATATGGGGGCATCTCTCCCCATCACCTGCTATGATTTCTTGGGAGAGTAGAGGGGTGGGTGAATTCATTTCAACTGCTACTTAACCAATACTGTACAGTACCTGCTTCACTTTCCATGGCTGCCGCCACCAAAGTTGGCTTATCGGAAGTAGGCATTTCAGAGCTGGAAGGAGGCATCTTTTCTCTGTCTCTCTCCTTCTTGATGACCACGATGGCATATTTATGAAGCCTGGCCTGGTGGAGCGCGTTGAGTACATCCCCATGGACAGAACCCGCCAAACAAGAGCCATTGATTGAAAGAATGAGGTCACCACGGTGAATTTTCCCCTCCTGGAAGGCCACCCCTTTTGAAAACACCCGATGGACCTTCAAGAAGACACATTATGATGAAGACTGTCAATAGATTGAAGAATTGTTAGCTGGTTTAAAAGGTTCTTTTTCCCCTGGCTGGCTGGCTGGCTGGCTGCTTGCATTTGATCTGAGAGAGAGCAACTTGGAATATTTTGAGCCAAATGCCCAAGACAGATACACACCTTTGGAAGATGATTTTGAGTGCACCTAGGCAAGGGAGCTGCCCTTTGTGTTAACAAGATTCTTTGTTCCACAAAGATGATGCTCTTTGCCTCGTTCAAGGGCAGGAATTGTGCAATTTGCCTTCAGGCTGCTTTGGAGGATTTCTCCAGCTACTTCTAGCAAATGGAAGTACCAGAGGAAATCCCAAAACAATGTGAAGCAAAGCAACATGGCAGCTCCATTTTGCTCACAGCCTCAAAGAACAACTTCACCTGAAGCTTCACTGAAGCCAAACACCCCTTTGACACAGTCCCAGTCTCACAGTGTCCCAGCAGGTGGCAGTGTTTAGCTGACCTTGGCTGACTTTGAGAAGCTAAGCAGGGTTGAACCTGTTTAGTGTTTGGATGGGAGACACTTGGAAGTCCCAGGGCTGTAGCCTAGATGGGGAAGTTGAAAAACACCCAAAAGGAGACAGCGGCAAATCACTTCCATAATACTGTCATCAGGAGCTGAACTGAACTCAAGAAAGGCTTTGCCTTCAGTCTCAAGGTATTCATCTCTACCACTGAAGAAGCCAATTTGTTTCTGTAAAATGCATGGAATGATTCAGAAAATTACCTAGAAATACTATGCAAGTTGCCCTGAACTCCTGAATGGAATATAAATAAAAACAAAATAAATACAAGTTACAATTCAAATAGGACTGGTATAATCATGTAAGACACACAGACGGGTCAGCTACTTCTTGTAAAACCTAGAGAGAAGGTAGACTATAAATCTCCCAGGTTTCTGATAGACGTAGTATTTATATTTGTTTTAAATAAAGTCAGAGGCCTGATTCACTTCGACATGCAAGCGTTTAAGAGTAGCTATTCTTACTCATTGATTTCTGACACAGATGTAAGCTTCTGATTGGAAAGGGGTTTGTCCCTATAGCATTAATTCATGCAGGGATGCACTGGGCAATTCTTCTCTGAGGGCGGGCAGCGCTACTGGGCCTCTGCTTCGGAAGTCACATTGCTTCTCTTTCTTGGAGCAAAGGCACAGAAGAATTCTCTGCATGTATTAGAGAGCAGGTAATGTAAGAAGGGGCGTGGTGGCTCAGCGGGTAAGACGACAGGCTTGTCAATCGTAAGATCGCAAGTTCGGAGGTTCGAATCCCTAGCCCCGTGTGACGGAGTGAGCTCCCGCACTCGCCCCAGCTCTTGCCAACCTAGCAATTCGAAAGCATGCAAATGCAAGTAGATGAATAGGTACCACTTCGGTGGGTAGGTAACAGCGTTCCGCATGCGTCATGCCGGCCACATGACCGTGGAAGCGTCTTCAGACAACGCTGGCTCTTTGGCTAACAAACGGAGATGAGCACCGGCCCCTAGAGTCGGACACGGCTGCACAAATGTGCGGGGGGAACCTTTACCTTTCTAATGTAAGAACAAGAGCCAGTTTGGTGTAGTGGTTAAGGCACCAGGCTAGAAACCAGGAGACTGAGAGTTCTAGTCCCGCCTTGAGCACGAAGCCAGTTGGGTGACCTTGGGCCAGTCCCCCTCTCTCAGCCCTAGGAAGCAGGCAATGGCAAATCACTTCCAAAATCTGTCAGATTACCCATATGAGAAGTGTTTTGGCAAATTGCATCCTTTACCAGCAAAGCGTTCTCATGATGACGTGAACACCAGGTGGCTAGATAACAAGCATTCCCATAATTTTGAATGGCGTTGTTTACATCTTCATGAGATAGGGAGCGAGAAGGTACCATGTTATGGCTAGCAATGGAAATCTTCCCATGAGAACAAATCCTCCTGATTTCCTCTGTGGGAAGCCTTGCCCTGTGAGAGCAAGGAGGGGGGGAACTCAGTGCTTAGATGCAGCACTGCCACCCAATAGCAGGTCATGCTGTGTGCTTTGAGGCCTGGTGTGTGTCACACCTAACTGTCAGCCTATCAGAATGCTAGAAGAACTGAATATACAACCATGCAAAATGGTGTTCTATGCTTCTTGATTTCTAGTGTCTTTTAGCCATGTAGTTCTTCACGTGTTCACTTCCCGTGGACTGGGCAGAGTGAGCTATGCCTGGCTTTGGGTATAGGCCATGGCAGGAACTCTGGCCCTGGGATCAATACACGGAACTCTGCTTATAAGTTTGTTTTTGTTTTTCCTTTTACAATGCTGTACCATGTACTGTGTATTCAACTTTCATTTTTGCGGTAGTTTACTGTATATACATTATTGCCTTATGCTACTAGTAAACACTGTTAGCCCTAACAAGCTGCATTCTTGTCTGTTTATTCTCAAGCCTCGAGTTTTTCCCCTTTAAGCCAGCGTATATCCCATCAAAATCTTGCCAAGAAAACTGCAGGGACTTGTCCAGGCAGTCGCCAGGAGTCAACGATGACTCAAAGGCACACCAAAAGTAAGAACAGTGGATCAGCCGCTGTGCAAGAGTAAGAGCAAGCCATCTGATGGGGCTATGTGAAAGGGATCAGGAACTAATTCAAAGTAAAATCCCCCTTCTTCAACCTGCATAGTGTAGAGGGAATGTTTGGCTGGGAAATTCTGATAAAGTTTTCGCCCTGAAAAATTTTGGCAATGAAACATCTGCAAGAAAACAACAAGGCTCAGAGAGCACCAAGGACTCCACAATTCTGATAAAATTATGAGTGGAGTTTATGCAAAATACGGCCCAGGTAGGGGCAATACCTGGCCACCCTCGGTTAATATTCCCCACCACAAAGCTCGGCCCTGCAGGGTCAGACCTGCTTAGTGCTTGGATAGGAAAACCCCAGGGAAATCTGGGTCTGGAGGCTGGCCTGGCAAGTTGAAAAAAAACCCTGGAAGGCAATGGCAAACCACTTCCATACTTTTGCCAACTCTACACGAAATCGAAGAGTAGGATTCAAGTTGAGAGAGCTGCCCTTTTTTCACTATCCCAAATAGATGGAGGACTTTTCCTTCTACTTAAGCAGGGAAGGATAACCTGCACTCCCAGGACTGGACAGCCGCACCTGTTTTCTGTGACTCCCAGAGCTTCTTCTGACTGTACTTTTGAGGTTGGCTTCCCCACCATTTAGAAAATGCACAAAAACTATAGTATAAGCCTAAAAGAAGGGGAACACTGCAAAAAAAAAAAAAAGGGGGGGGAATCATAACTCCCTGAAAAACTAGAAAAATTATTTAGTGAATTCCAGCTTCATCCATGGGTGTGATGCAGCTTCCCCACTGCTCCATCCCAGAAGATCTTTGGGAAGAACACTGCATGAAGATGTCTTGTTCCCAAGGGGCCTTTTAAACCCCCAATTGTGGTAGGAAGGAAAAACAATGCTTTGAGCTTCCCTCCCCACATCCTTCTCTCTGTGCACTAACACTCAAAACTAAGCTGGGTCAAAAGGTTGTAGCTGAGAAAAAAAAATACCCAAAACATCTCGGTGTATAGATAAACCGAGCAAATTCTACAAGTAAACTTAAATTTGGATTGTGTAAATGAGATTCTATTTGATATTGCAACAAATCCGGTGATCCTAAAACACTGATGTAGCTGTACTTTATAGAAGCCTCAAATTTTTAATTAATGTATTTCTTGCAGACCTTTTAAAAGTTTTCTCATGTCCCGGTAGCAGGTCCAAGTACAGTTTGGGAATCCTGGAATACAAGGCATACGGCTGGCATTATTAAGGCTAGGATGCAGCTAATGTTAGGATTTCTAGTCCCCAAGATGTGTGTGAGCCTATCACGGATGCCTGTCTTGGCAATCTTGTGTGCATCAGTGTTTGTCTGGCATCCAGGCACACTTGCCTCTCTGATAGCATCAACAGATGGGATACAAAATGAAGCAAGCAGGCTTTCACAATAGGATTTTACAGCTAACAAATGACTTGATAAATGAGACCCTGATCTAACTTCCAGCTGGCTTTGCAACCCACTTATAAGAAAGATGCAGTCACCACTTACGATGATTGATTTTTGTTCCAGGTCTATTCCTCCAGCGACGCTAAATCCCAGGCCAGAACCTTCCTCTTTATTCAAGACTACAAAGTAAACATCTTTGCTCTGACCCAAAAAAAGGGGAGGGAAGGGAAACAAAATAGATTAAAAACCCTTGGAAAAAAAACGCCCCACAATTCACACAAAATGCCTGGAAGATGATGGGCATTAAAAAAAAAGAGAGAGTCTAAATCTTTACTTAAAATAACTACAATTCCATAATTTAAAGTTTTTAACCTGGAAAGGCTGAGGAAGAGATTTGAGTGTCACCAAAACAGCATAAGGAGCCAAGCAAACCACAGCTTAGTTTAAGCTGCCTCTTCCAGAGTTCAGGCCTGGAATTAATTTTCAGTGCCCATCAAATTAATAATAAAATGAAAAGTGTCATCTGCACATGTAGCCAACCTCTAATCTCACCAAGCAGAAAAGCAGAAATGGACCGACAGGCACATGTGGACGACATAAAGCACATGAGCAAAACATGTGTCCAGCCATTTGTTTTGAGTTGTGGAGTTGCCTCTCATTGTGCAACTTCACCCTGTACACAAAACTGAAAGTCTCTGATCGGGACCTGATGGTGGGAACCCACCTCACTGTGAACTGAGCTACCTCCAAGCACAACTCTAAGCAATTTAAAGCTCTTGACAGCGGAAATCAGAGTATTTGAAGGGGTTCCTATCTCCACCACCCACTGGTGCTGTGAGATGATCCACAGAGGACCTCTTCTACGCTAAGAAAGGCAAGGTGAGTAAGTGGTGACTAGGGCCTTTTCAGTGATAGCACCCTATTTATGGAAGCCTCTACCCAAGGAATATGTCTATGAAGGTTCTCAGTCATCCAGGTGGAATTGCCTGTAGCTTGAATCATGTCAACTGGATTTCTATTTTCTCAGTGGAAAGGTTTCCACTGAGAAAATAGAAATCCAGTTGACATGATTCAAGCTACAGGTCTACCCAAGGAAATTCACCAGTTTCTAACTCCAGATGAAGACCTACGGCTTCTCCCAGACTTTTAATTAACATTATTATGCCAACGTTTGACCACTTTCCGTACTATTTGCTGAAAGTTTTACTGTTGCATAGAATGATGGGCTGTACCCAAGAGCAGTTTCATCTTTGTGGAAAACGTTTCTGCTGGCACGCAATGCAACTCCTCATTTTTAGCACTTCTAAACCTGTGATACAAAAGAATGCAAAAAGGGGACAGGAACAATGAAAATGACACATTTCTTTTTTATTGTTCTTTGTTACTTTTAAGTCCAATCTGGAATAGTTATATTCACATGGGGAGGGGGGGTGGGGTATAAAAATGCTACAAAAATTCATGTTCTAGTTTTAGTTTTGACATAGCTCAATATAAGCACTTTTATTACAGAAGCAGCTCAGGCAGGCCAGATAGGGTTTAACGTGAACCCCAATTGCCAGAAACGTGGCTGAATCTGCTAAATAAAAAGTAGGGAAACTTTTGTGGCCAAGCAGCCATGTTCTGTTTTGCATTTTTTGTTTTTGTAGGGTTTTTTCTGGTAGTTCAAGACCATAGGAGACAGTAGACAGGGCAGGGACTTTCAGGTGTTACACCTGCATTTTGGAGATTCATTAAAAAAAATACTTTAAAGGTGTGCCAAGCTACTTCAGTGGGAAGGTAACAGCGTTCCGCGCGCATCATGCCAGCCACATGACTGCGGAAGCGTCTTCGGACAACGCTGGCTCTTCGGCTAACAAACGGAGATGAGCACCGGCCCCTAGAGTCGGACACGACTGCACAAATGTGCAGGGGGAACCTTTACCTTTAAGCTACTCTGATGGCTCATGCAATTTCTTTATTTTGTTTCTCGTTCAAAATATTGCTATTTTAATATCCATAAAGCACCCAGAATCCATGAGGACTGAGATGGTAGACAAATTGTACAAATAAATAAATTGCACAAATAAAGACTGGTGGAAACTTGTTGCTTGTTGGTAAATTTCAGTGGTACAATATTTTGAGGGAGCAAAAAAATAAAAAAGGTGCCAATGAACCTTGATTGGCCAAATTGGTCAGTTCCAGGTTTAGCCATATTCCTTAAAAACAAACAAAAAAACCTTGAGGTCTTTCCATCCTCTTTAGGTACAGATTTTGATACATTCTAAACAAAAAGTTCCATTTTTAATTGTTTAAAAACAGAAGATGAGCCAAGCATGAAACCAGGAGGACAAACCTGGCCCAAGATGTTTTGCTTCCTGAGATGACTTGTCTTTCTTCTCTTCATTACTATCCGGACTGGAAGCTTAATATTTGATTGCGGCAGTACCCTCCACTCCACTTAAGTCTAGGAGGTGTAGGGCTGACTACATACTATCTTCTTGCTCTTCCTCCCTGCCCTTCCAGGCAACATTTCTCAAAGGTGCAGTGTGACAACCCTGAAAACCGCATGTTCTCTCTCTGCAGCAGCACCTGCCCTGTGGAACATCCTCCCACCAGGGATAAGACAGGCCCCCTCGCTCCTAGATTTTAGAAAAAAATTAAAAACCTGGCTCTGTGATCTCGCCTGGGGCAAAAAGGGAAGCAATCAAGCTTGGGGATGGCTGATCCCCTAGTACCACCTTGAATATTTAAAATATTTTAAATATATTCAACGTCACTTTAGAACCACCTGCCTATTGGATTTTACTGTATTTTATTGTATTGTATTTTTATTACTGTTTTTATTGTATTTGTTGATATTATGTTGTGAACCGCCCAGAGTCCCTCCTTGAGGGGGAGATGGGCGGTTATAGAAATTCAACAAATAAATAAATCAATGCGTCTTAGGAGCAGAGCAACACACAATCATTGTGTCTGCCAACTGAATCCCATTTACTCAGCTGAAAACTTTTCCAACAGCTCTGCTTGTGATGCACTGGGTGAGGTAAGTCACCCAATTCATTTCAGCAACAAGATGGTCACTGATACTGGCACTGGCACGTCAACCCAGGAAGATGGGAATAACGGAGTTACGACTGGCTCAGGAGAAATGTTGAAGTGCAAAGCTTCCATCATCTGAGATAACTTGCTCAGTTTGTAGATAGAGCTGACCTTGCTTGAGGAGAGGACAGTTGCTTTGATCTCAACACCAGCTTCTTTATCTAGCAGGCAAAAGTTTCTGCCTCCTAAGTGGAAGTGTCTGTAGTTACTCCTGCATTGTCTAGTCTGTTGCTGTAGTCAGGATGCATTTGAATGCGGAGATTTCCTGGGTTACCCCCTGCAGCATCTGACAAGGTAGACCTGCAACACGGCAGTCTCCTTATAATTACTACAACTTGACTGAATCAATCTAGAGCATAGCTTTCCAAACTGTGTGTCGGGACACGTTAGTGTGTCAGCTGCAGTGTCTGGGTGTGTCGCGGCTGCTGCTGCCTCCGAGCCCTGCCAGGATTCCGCGCAGGTCCTAGTGCCTGCCTTGTGCCCTGCTGCCTCCAAGCCTGCCCTGCCAGGATTCCACACAGGTCCTAGTGCCTGCGTTGTGCCCTGCTGTAAGAGTGTGTCGCGAAATGATGCTCTGCTGTAAGAGTGTGTCGCAAAATGATGCATGTCTAAATAGTGTGTCACCAACGTGAAAAGTTTGGAAAGCTCTGATCTAGAGAGATGAGAATTAGAATAACGTCTGAGAATCATCTTGCTGCGGACTAAAAGGACAAGCTCTGAATTGCATAATATTTTCCAGCTCCCGTGCCACTTTGGACTTAATAGCAGATGTGAGAAAATATGCAGACATGGACCATATTCCAAAAAGCATTGAGTTTCATAAATATTTGAGTTCTTGGACTTTACAAACTGGCATGAATAAACAATCTCTCTTGAGACCCATGTGAAAATACTTAAAATGACTTTTGATTTTTCTTAACTGGGAACACAGTGCAGTGTTGGTATTTTGGCAAAATATGCCAAGCCCACCTGGCTCAATCACACTTGCTCTAACCAGGGGTTGTGGGAGGTCTTCTGCTCAAAAGAATTACTCATATATGAACCTACAAGTTGTGGTCTGCAGAAAGGCCATCAAACAACTTGAGCATTTACTCTCCTATAAAGAGAGACTGAAGGAACTGGGCATGGTTAGCCTTGACAAAAAAGACTGCGGAGAAATACTATTTCAGAAAAACTTTAAATAATGTCACCGAAAGGTCAAAACCTACTCTCTCTTGTTCCAGAGTGCAGGACACGAAGTAATGGACTTATGTTACAGGAAGACAGATGGTGATTGAAAACTTCCTAAAAGTGAAGAGCAGTTTGATAGGAAAGCCAATTATGCAAGTAATTATGCAGTAGGCTCTCCTTCGTTGGATGTCATCAAATGGAGACCTCCAACAAATTCTTGCATTCAGCAAGGGATTGTACTTGATGACCTAAATGCAACCTCTGAATTCTCAGATTCAATGAATTTGCACAGAGATACAAACTCAGTGGGTGTTGTGTCCAGAATGGGCAGGCTGTGGTTTGGTTGCTTTCACAATTTAATGTATTCTTCTTGGGAATACATTATTCCACTTGGAACATGCGTTTTCCATTTGAGGTATTGATTTAGTAATAGCACCACTAAAGCAGCTTCTTGGGTTTACATGGCAGCACTGTGAAATTCTACTTTGCAATATACTAGGCCCTAAAAAGGGGGCGTGGTGGCTCAGTGGGTAAGATGCCAGGCTTGTCGATCGGAAGATTGCAAGTTCGGAGGTTCGAATCCCTAGCCCTGCGTACGGAGTGAGCTCCCGCACTCGCCCCAGCTCTTGCCAACCTAGCAATTCGAAAGCATGCAAATGCAAGTAGATGAATAGGTACCACTTCAGTGGGAAGGTAACAGCGTTCCGCATGCATCATGCCGGCCACAGACAACGCTGGCTCTTCGGCTAACAAACAGAGATGAGCACCGGCCCCTAGAGTCGGCCACGACTACACAAATGTCCGGGGGGAACCTTTACCTTTACTTAGGCCCTGAAAACTGCTTTCTGGCCAATGGTTTTCATCATAGGGCAACTTGAGGATCTACCAAGAAATCTTCTTTTAGCCAGACTTAAAAAGACACTTGCACCTATGACTTTTGCTCTTCTCTGTTGAAAAGTCTACAAACATTGTGCTTCAGTAAAACATAGTGGACATCAAGACTCCTTTTTAATACTTGTCCTTAAAGTGATTCTCTACTCCCACTAAACATTTCTGAAAGATCACATAAAGCCAGAAAGCTGTTAATATATCAAAAACACAAAGCCCAACAGCAGCTGGTAAAGAATTCACACTATTTCCAGTGTGTATTTCCACTTATAATGGAGACATTATATCTATATTTATTAATTTATTATTTATTATTAATTTATTATTTATTATTAATTTATATTTTATAAATGTGTACTCCCCATTGTGTGCCTGCTTACTCTCTGGTAATCTCTTCCTCTCCAATGAGTGCAGGGGAGTGGGGAAAAGGGGCTATAATATTCACCCCCTTTTCCCAGCTTCCTTGAGATTTGTGTTCCAGACCCCTTCCACGTCATTTGGGCTCACCCAGCTGTTTGGGGTCATATCCTTCTGATGCTGTAAGTATGATCAGGGGCGATTTCTTAATAAACCTTTTTCAAGATTTATTACTGTCAGTGTTCTGGTTCTTAGGTACTTGTCCTCCAAATTCTAAATCAGTGTTTCTCAACCTTAGCAACTCTAAGATGGACGGACTCCAACTCTCAGAATTCCCCAGCCAGCATGGCTGGTTGGGGAATTCTGGGAGTTGAAGTCCAACCGTCTTAAGAGTTGCTAAGGTTGAGAAACACTGTTCTAAATTAAGCATTGACGCACAGATTAATGGAAAAACAGCCAAGTAGGAAGAGGAAGGACAGAATGACTAAGTGATCAGAATTTGAAAACCACGTCGTCCGAGCTGCAACATTTTATCGTAGGCAGGTCTGAATTTTACAATTATATATTCAAACCACAGCTTAGTTTAAGCTGCCTCTTCCAGAGTTCAGGCCTGGAATTAATTTTCAGTGCCCATCAAATTAATAATAAAATGAAAAGTGTCATCTGCACATGTAGCCAACCTCTAATCTCACCAAAAATCAAAAATAGGGGGTGTGGTGGCTCAGCGGGTAAGACGCCAGGCTTGTCGATCGGAAGATCGCAAGTTTGGAGGTTTGAATCCCTAGCCCTGCATGACGGAGTCAGCTCCCACACTCACCCCAGCTCTTGCCAACCTATGTGTGGGGGGAACCTTTACCTTTTTACTCAGCTAACCAGTTCCTGGGTGCTCTTGATGAATTTCTTAATATTGTCCCCCTAGGTTTAAAGAAATGTCTCCCAGTGCAACTCTTCCTATATTTTTTTAAAAAATGAATTTGCAAAAGACTTGCTACAAAAGAATTTTTTTGGGGGGGATGCCTCTAAACTGAATATGCATTCTAAAATGCAATTAGAAGCACATCTTCTTTGTGATTATGATTCCTGATCCATCAAGAAGTCTTTCTTACACACAGGCCTTTTGTGCAAATGTTCTTTTGCAGACTGGACCTTTTGTAAATGTGGGCAGCAATTACTCTTGAGTCAGTGCCCAATTAAAGCTAATAAAGCTTGCCTGAGCAAATAATAATAATAATAATAATAATAATAATAGTAGTAGTAGTAGTAGTAGTAGTAATTTATTAAACGTATATCCTCCCCCTCAACTCTCAATGATTCTGGGCATTTTTAGCATATCTATTTATTTATTTATTTATTTGTTCAACTTATATGACCGCCCATCTCCCCCCATGGGGAACTCTATAATACAGAGCTTTCCAAACTGTGTGTCGCAACACGTTAGTGTGTCGGCTGCAGTGTCTGGGTGTGTCACGGCTGCTGCTGCCTCCAAGCCCTGCCAGGATTCCGCGCAGGTCCTAGTGCCTGCCTTGTGCCTTGCTGCCTCCAAACCTGCTGTGATTCCGTGCAGGTCCTAGTGCCTGCCTTGTGCCTTGCTGCCTCCAAACCTGCTGTGATTCCGCGCAGGTCCTAGTGCCTGCCTTGTGCCCTGCTGTAAGAGTGTGTCGCGAAATGATGCTCTGCTGTAAGAGTGTGTCGCGAAATTATGCATGTCTAAAAAGTGTGTCACCGACATGAAAAGTTTGGAAAGCTCTGATATAATAGGATCCTAAGTCTATGTCTGCATGAAGGTAGGCAGAAATCCTTAGGAGAGAGATCCTGCTTCTTTGAGAATAATATATAAATTTGGGAGGCAGACAACCAATAGCATGAGGACAACACATGGCCCCCAGTCCTATTTCCAGGCATGTGCATAATGGCCTAAGGAACAGGGAGGCCCAGGGTAATGAAGCTGAGCAGCTGGTGGGAACCAGAAATCTGCAGTCCTCATTATGGACCCATGGAAGCATACAATCCCCATAACAAGAGGCTTGGCTGATCCCCTGCACAATATCCTGGCAGTGTCCCTAAGGAGGAAATACTGCTCCAGGTTGGTAATTGGTATACCCCAAAACTCCTGTTGAAAAATCATCCAAAATCTATCTAACTGAAACATGAACAAATGACTTCTTTTTGTTCCTTATTAAGCATTTTTAAATGCATCAAAGTTTTTTTAAAATCTTTTAAAGTTAGGTGGGTAACATGTGGTCTTTCCACACCAATGTATTTGTGCAATTCTCATTTCGAGATCAGAATCAATTGATATCTGATTTTATTCTGGTTTGTTGAAAACCCCACTGAAGCTGTTGTTTTTCTTGGGATAGTTGCAGCCCTGGGGAACTGGTTCATCTTTCCCTTGGTGGGAATTCCTTCTTCACCCACTTCCTGATCCCTGGCCTCAAACCTTCACAGGGGTGTCCCCCTTCACTTATCACACAGTAGTTCTGTGCCTGTTCCTAACCCTTGTCTCTTTCTGTATAAATGGTTTCAAATTCAAATTCATCTTACTGCCTCCCCCAATCCACTCATCATAACAACATTTAAACAAGATCATTGCTCCTGGTTTCAACATTGCTTTCATTTCACCTTCACAGCTCTCAAGGGGGTTTGGTCTAGTGGTTAAGGTGCTAGGCTAGAAACCAGGAGCCTGAGAGTTCTAGTCCCGCCTTAGGCATGAAAGCCGACTGGGTGACCTTGGGCCAGTCCCTGTCTCTCAGCCCTTGGAAGGAGCCAATGGCAACCCAGGAGACTGAGAGTTCTAGTCCCGCCTTAGGCATGAAAGCCAGCTGGGTGACCTTGGGCCAGTCCCTGTCTCTCAGCCCTTGGAAGGAGCCAATGGCAAACCAGGAGACTGAGAGTTCTAGTCCCGCCTTAGGCATGAAAGCCGGCTGGGTGACCTTGGGCCAGTCCCTCTCTCTCAGCCCAACTCACCTCACAGGTTTGCTGTTGTGGGGAAAAGAGTATGTTCGCCGCCTTGAGTTATTTATAAAAAATAATAAAGGCTGGATAAAAATAAATAAACAAACAAACAAACAAATAAAGGGATTGTAGCAAAAGGACTGGGAAACCTTTATCAGGGCCTTGGTTGGAATTTTTTTTACAAGCGTAGCTTCCCAAACATAGCAACCGCTCTGAATATTTTTTTTCAAACTATAAAACACAGAGAAATATATCTATTGAAAACAAGGATGAGGGGAAGAGAATTTTATTTTGTTTTTGTGCAAATGGGGGAGGTATTTCTGTTACTATACTATGGGTGATAGCTTGGGGAGAGGCTACTGATTGAATTACAGTCTTTACCCTCTCTTCTTGGTCAGATGAAGGGAAAGAGGATGAGTATTAATTGACTCATCATGTTCTCTGCCCGTTCTCTACGTTTTGAGGTTAGCAGAACTGAAGGTGATCGCAGGCTGCCTTCCAACTGCTTTGCAAGGGATTGGGGATGAGTGTATACACCAGTACACCAGGGTTTCTCAACCAGGGTTCCATGGAACCCCAGGTTTCCATTGAGAGGCCACTAGGGGTTCCCTGGGGGATCATGATTTATTTAAAAAATTATTTCAAATTCAGGCAACTTCACATTAAAGAGGTAAGTTTCATTCTTTATCTTTAGTTTAAGAACACTGTTAGTGCATATATACAGGCCTAACCATGAAACGAATATAATCATTTTGTAACTTCTGGCCTATCTTTGAGCCTGAATGTGCAGGGGTTCCCCGAGGCCTGAAAAATATTTCAAGGGTTCCTCTAGGGTCAAAAAGTTGAGAAATACACACTCACACACACACACACACACACACACACACGTGTGTGTGTGTAGCTATATATCTAGGCTTACCTCTGCTTGTGCTTTGATTTCCTGAAGTAAAGAAGAAACATCGCTTTTTGTTGTCACTGAAGACAAAACAGACTGCAATTTCTCCTGATCCAGGGTGGAAACCAAGAGTTCATCCAAGCTGAAACAGAACATATGCAAAATGATCTTGGATAAGACTGAAGAAAGATGATGCATGGTTTAATATTAGCAGATATCATCTTCAAGGGCTATTCCTAAATGTGAAAAAGACCAGGAGGTTTAAGTAACTTGTAACACCCAACAAAATCTGGTTTGACAGAGAAAGAGCCACTGAAATCCTATTCCAGATAAGCCATTTACACCAAATGGTACAGGCATATTAAGACTTTGATTCCCTTCATATATGTCTGTAGCTTGAATCATGTCAACTGGATTTCTATTTTCTCAGTGGAAATCTTTCGCTCCACTGAGAAAATAGAAATCCAGTTGACATGATTCAAGCTACAGACAATTCCACCTGGATGACTGAGAACCTTCATAGACATATTCCCTTCATATACTCTTTTCTTAAAAAACAAGGAGTCTCCTGAAATATTCCTGACCAGACAGGTTTGGAAATGATTCTCCTTTTTGCCTCTGCTAATTGCAAGAATGCAATTAAGGACAAAAGACAATCCTTTGGGGAATTAGGTAGAAAACTGAAACTGCAATCTGTTTTTTTTCCCTTCCATTTCCCTTCCACTCTCTTTTTCCTACTGAGATATGCATCGAAAGGAATGATGGCGAAAATATGTTTTTGAACCTTAAAGAAATTGAATTAACAGACAATTAAAATAAGAAGTCACAAACTGGAGCTGTTCAAGCAAGGGCCACTGTAGAGTCTGTTGCAATTAGATTTACAGGAAATGGGACTGAGAAATCGAGGAAGGGAAAGGAGAAAAGAGGCAGAAAAACAAAGAGAAAAGTACAAAAATTGTAAGGTGTCTATGAAGGTTCTCAGTCATCCAGGTGGAATTGTCTGTAGCTTGAATCATGTCAACTGGATTTCTATTTTCTCAGTGGAAACGCTTCGCTCCTTATCCAAGGAGCTTCTTCAGTCTGAGCAAAGTTAGTAAGGGAATCCTTAAATATGTTTCTAGGTGGCTGTGTGACCTTGCACCTGGGGCTAGGTCATGGTTATTTTGAGATGTTATTTCTAAGTCCCTTTATCAACTAAAGGAGGATCGTTAAGATCACCATGTTTGCGAAATGGTCATTTAGAAATAACATCTCAAAATAACCATGACCTAGCCCCAGGTGCTAGGTCACACAGCCACCTAGAAACATATTTAAGGATTCCCTTACTAACTTTGCTCAGACTGAAGAAGCTCCTTGGATAAGGAGCAAAACGTTTCCACTGAGAAAACAGAAATCCAGTTGACATGATTCAAGCTACAGAAAAATTGTAAGGGCACTTTTAGAGAGGAAAAAGTAATGGAGGTCAGTCAGGAGGGACGAACTATGCCAACTGATTCTGCAAGAGTGAAAAAAAGTATAATTGGGTGCTGGTTGCAGGATATGGCTTCAAGAATCTTTGCTTCTAGTTTCTTTAACTGTCTAAGTTTGTAATTCTTAGAGCTTTGAAATGTCTGGTAAAATATCAGAAGCTGAGAATTTGTTGACTCAGATCTCTGGCAGCTGGGGTGAGCGTTCAGTGCTTTGATCAAGCCCTGGGCTTTCACATAGTGTTGAAATTAAGAACAAAACTATACAAATGAAAAGAAAGCATACAACTTTGCCAACTGTTGCAATATCCAGTTTTTCTTGGTGCAAAACTCAGATAGGTTGGGTGCAGAATGTGTGTATTTTAATGCAAAGTACACAACCCAGGGTACAATCTGTCTGATTCTTTCCTCCACCCTACTCCTATGAAATGTTTGCTTTCGGGTTTTAAAGTTTTGCCTACTCCTGGTACAGAGCTTACAGTATATTAAGCAATTATTAAAACTAACCTGATTGACCAGCTTTTTCCTGAGTTCATCTTATTCAGACTGCCATCATACTGTAGTCCTTCCTCATCAGATGTTGATCCAGGAGTTCCAGAGCCACTGTTCCAAGGACTGGTTTCTTTGGAATGTTGCCTGCCTGTCATCACAAGACTGGATAGTCCTGAGCATTCATTCAGCCTGGAAACATTTTCAACGGGAGCATCCAGGCATCTCATAGCAGGTGGAACATCCAGCTCAGTTTTGATATGGGAAGGTTGAGACTCCATAGAGAAGTCCTCACTGCAGAGCTTATCAAGATCTGGCATGCTCAGAGCTCTCAGCTCCCGGAGTTTGGAACGCGATAAAGGCATGTGTCTAATATGCCCACCTGAGGCTCTGCTTCTTCGGACATTGGTGGTAGATGGTGGTAAACTAACTGGTTCTTCCAAAGCAAGTATTTCACTCTTCTCCAAATGAGCATCATCTTTGCTGTTCTTGGGGAAATTCTGTTGCACATTTGTTAATGTTGAGCTGGTTGAAGATCTGGTCACCCTTGGGGATGTTGGGACTTCATTTCCGCAGTATGAACTCAGGCTCCGTCTCAGTGCCTGGACCGCATCGTTTACACTGGTAGCTGAAACTGCAGAAATGCCACTGGACAATCTTCGGCCAATGGGTAGTTTAGAGCTCAGAGAGGTGGAATGGAGGTCTATGGCTTTGACCATAGGCCTATCAAAATTAGCCAGATTCTCAAATGATTTAATTCTCTGCTTTACAGAAAAAGAAGAAATGGGATCATGCGGCCAATTGAGTTCATAGTAGTAATAATTCCTTCTGCACGTTTTTAGTTTTTCTGCAATGCGACTGCCATTGTCATTGGACAAAGGCACTGCTGGGCTGTTTGATTTCAGGATGCTTGCAGATGTTGCTTTTGCATCCTGATTGCTTTGGCTATTCAGCAGACTGAGGTGGACAATCTTCAACATGCCTAACTCTGAATGAGAAGGGTTTGCACTTGAAACATTACCTAGGATATCCTGGACATGATGTGCTGGTTGATCCCTAACACTGCTCTCTTCCCTTAAATGATTGGATAATTGAGCTGGCATTGAATAGGTCCTTGTCACAGGTTTTAATGCACAGAAGACATCTTCCTTCTCGAAAGCACTCTGCCGACAATCCAGTGCCTTGCTTTTTAGTTGATTGATCTTATTGTCACCTTCCTTCCTCTCCAGGGACAAGTCAGGAATTAATGTGGAGGAAGAGGAGGAGGAGGAGGAAGTTAGCCTTACTTCAATGAAAGTACGCTGAATTTCCTGACCAGGCTGCTCTTGCCGAGCAGGGGGATACATAAGGCAAGAGGACTCTTTATTAAAAAGCCCTGCATTGTCAGATTTTAATGGCTTCATTTCCAATCCAACGTGATTCAAACTCATACTCATCCCACAGTTTTCGGTTCTGTCATTCAGACAGCAAGCCTTGGGTGTGACTTCAGAAGGTATATTTGACTGAGAAGGGCTGTCTCTTGTTGGATAATTATCTGTGCCAGCCCTCCCTCTTATTTCACTGTTCATAACCTCCCACTTGGTGACCTGTGCTTCTTTTTCTACTTTAGGAGAGCCCGCTATTCCAGCACTGCCCAATTTTGATTTGATTATGGATTTATCTTTATTTTTCACAACGCTGCTGTCACCATTCAACACAGGCAAAGTGGATGTCTGAGGCCCCGGTAAAGAGGATGGATCTTCCTCCTGCTGCTGAAATATCTTAGAACCCACAGAGGGGCTCCTGCTGGGTGGTTCCAGGTGTGTGGCCAAGTTATGGAGTGAGGAACCTTTCTTTGAGAGGAGCCTGGGCGAACACTGGGCAGGGAGGGAGATCTTTTCTTGATCAGTGCCCTGAGCTTTTGCAGGAGCAGCGCTAAGAACATCAGGATGAGCCTTGGACTTACTTTTAATACTAAGACCCTTTAATTTAGGCCCTGCTTTGTGGTGTTGATTATTTGAAAGAGTTTCTACAATACTCTTTTGTGGAGTGCCTTTAGTTTCATGATGTAATTTGGGGGAAGAAGAGGGACTGTATGGAATACTAAGGCCCTTGCATTGACCAGAATTCAGAGTTTTTGTATTTGAGGGTTTTGCGGTAAGAACAGTGTTTGCTTTTTCATTTTTTCCTGGTAAATTTTCAGCAGAAGAGACCTTGCCCAAATGTTTTGGTTTGGTCAAAAGGGGAGATTTGGGACTGTTTACTACTTTTTGAATTGTACACTTCATAGCATAGCTGTCTGTTTTACTTAACTGGGATGAATCACTGATTCCCTTCCCTATCAAAGCAGAATGACTATCAATCACATGACTTCCATAATCCATTACCAAATCGTTTTCCACTTGCAACTGTTGGGTTTTTTTCTGTTCATCTTGGCCTAGCACGTTGCCATCCCAGCTATTGATATTTTCTGTCAGACGGGAATGTATTTCTGGGGCATGATGTCTAGACGTTTTACATGTTTCCATTAGGTTTTCTTGGTTCTCCAGGCTCTTCCCTTCTCCACTCCTTGAAGACCCATTCTCAGTGGAAGAGCAGACTGGCTTGTCTCGATCCAAACTGTCTTGCGAAGAAACATCTGGAGAAGATTGAGAAGTTGTTGATGGAACCATATGCTCTGCGCTGGAGTTTTTCGATAAGTGTGATTCTTCTGATGAAAATTTTCCATTGGATGTTTCCAGTGAATCTATTTCTTCTGTTTTGCTTTCTGCCTGCAAACAGTTGTTCAAAGAATGGTAAGTTGGTGGATGATGAGGTGATTTTATGGGAGATGTGACCAGCTGTTTTTGAAGACAACGTTGGTCATAATTCAGACTGCAAATTTCTATTTGCTCCTCATCTGACTCAACTACGTTGTGGGTTTCCAAGGGATTGTCACAACCAGATAGTAAGAGTGATGAACTGCCTGAGAGTCCAGGAGTCTCGGCTATGGATTCTGTGTCTGAACTGGAGTCCTCTGCAGCAGCATACATAGATTTTGGAATAGTGTTGCTTTTAGTTTCAATTTCAGGCAAATGGTCATCACTGAAGCTGCTAAAATTCCTGGAATAGGTACTCAAACGGCTTTGGTTTACAGTTAAAATTTTGCTTGCATGAATGGAATCCAGGACAGAAAAACCCAAGGCTTCTTGTGTATTAGTTACAGAATTCGCAGCTCTTTCTGCAAGGTCATTTTTAATTATATTTGCTATAGAATTAGGCTGAGCTTCTTCTGCCATCACAACAGTATTTTCCTTGGTATGTCTGTCCTTGATTAATAAACAGTCACCATCTTTTTCTTCTGGGGAATTCCTCTTGCTAGGGAAGTCAACAGTCTCTTCTAATGGCACCACAGCACTTTCCTGAACAGAGTGGATTTCTGAGGGATCTGCTGGAATCTCCTTAGTATTCGCATCATTTGGCAATCCTGTCTTTTCTGCCATATAATCCAGAGGATCCCGGTGTGAAGATTCTTTCTCATATGCAAAGCTATTTTCTTCTTCAGTCCTAACGACATTGCTTGGATCTTTCTGAACTGCCTCATCTGCCTCTGAAAATACAGAGAGATTTGTAAGTCTGATAAAGGCTGCATAAAGAAGGAATCAATGAAATAATTCCACCCTCTTAACTACAATTTTACACAACTATCTAGTTTTTAATTTTAGAGGTCCAGCCTAGAGTCAGTGATGGCTAAGGAGTTGGATAGTTAAGCTTTACTAATTATCTCATTGTCACCATCTTTCCAGATACAATCCAGAATGCTGGTTAGGACCTTTAAAACTTTCATGTTCCAGTTTGAATATATTCAACCAGTAAGAACAGCTGGAGAGGCTTCATTATGAATTCTTCCTTCCCTGAAGCATCTTAATAGCCATACACAAACCATCTCAGAAACTATTCCCTACTTCTTTTTCACCTGAGACTCATCAGCCCTAATTTTCTCAGTTGGGGGCATAAAATGAAGAACCGTGCTTTCCTTTTCATTGTTTTTAGTGGATTTTAACATTTGGTAGATTTTAAATGTTCAGTTAATATTTTCTTTGTATAGATTGAATCTTTCTCTTGGTTTTCAATTATTTCTAAGGACAAAAGCAGGATAAACATACTTCAAATGCAGCAAATCCCTCCCAGATTCCAATGATATTAATTATGCTAGCAGTGAGCATACGTTTTGGCTGCATCTAGATTTTACTGCCTGCAAAAGAAAGTGCTTCTTCCATCCACAAAATGCCTTTTGTTTATGCCACGGAGGCCACACACTCCTCAGCTGCCCCAAATTCCACATCGCCAGGTGGCAAATTGGAATCCAGCCTGGCCACGGAATGCAGCAGCTCAGGCAGGGAGGATGCTGTGCAGTAGGGAGGGCGAAACAACAGCATCAAGCCCAACTATTTCCTACAGCCCAGACTCAACCAGAGGGCCTCACGGTCAGTTATCTCAGTGTTTCTCAAACTTGGCAGCTTTAAGATGTGTGGACTTCAACTCCCAGAATTCCCCAGCCAGCATCAGATCGGAGGAAGATCGAATGGCGGCGGTGACGACGGACCCAGATGTAACAGCTACAGGACGTCAGCAACCGGCTCAAGGCATCCTGGGAATTGTAGTCCAGAGCCTGAAAGAGTCGGTTCCCTTACCCCCTCCCCTCACGCGCGGTTAAAATGGTGATTGTATAACTAATGTATATATATGCTTGTAAGCTGCCTAGAGTCCTCCATTAGGGAGGGGATAGGCGGGGTATAAATACCACAATAAATAAATAAATAAATAAATCCTCCTCCTCCTCATCAAACAAACTTGTATGCCACCTGACTCGCATGTTGACTTGGACCCACTGGAATGCTTTGGGACTGTGGTGGTGGCCCAGTAAACCACATAGTTTATATTCCATGGTCATATCTCAAAGATAGTATAGCTAGCATGCTGACCTAGTAGGAAGGGATAAATAATGAGAAAGCCATCCAGATGGACTTATCAAAAACATGCCAACATCATGCTGTAATTTACACTGTGTCTGCCTTTTCCTTGGTCTTGTCTTTGAAATGTAGAAGTCCAAAAGTGTATAAGCTGTGGTTCTGCTTTTGATTAGGGCTGCTCAGCAAGTTGCCAATGCTTTGCTGGGAGCCTGGCACACACTGTTTTATTGTTTAAAGGTAAAGGTTCCCCCCGCACATTTGTGCAGTCGTATCCGACTCGAGGGGCCGGTGCTCATCTCCGTTTGTTAGCCGAAGAGCCAGCGTTGTCCGAAGACGCTCCCACGGTCATGTGGCTGCATGACGCGCGTGGAACGCTGTTACCATCCCACCGAGGTGGTACCTATTCATCTACTTGCATTTGCATGCTTTCACATTGCTAGGTTGGCAAGAGCTGGGGCGAGTGCGGGAGCTCACTCCGTCACGCGGGGCTAGGGATTCGAACCTCCTAACTTGCGATCTTCCGATCGACAAGCCTGGCGTCTTACCCGCTGAGCCACCACGCCCGTTTTATTGTTTGCATGCTAATAAATTTATGTTGTATCTTCAAAGTGATTTGGCTGTTTTAAGTCAGCCAGGTTTTGGCCACAACAGGATGAATGATAGTGAAATATGGAATGCTTTGATTCCTGCCCAGTTTTGTGATTTCTCAAAAAACCTCTTGACTTAGTTCAGGGATACCTACACTACGGCACCTGCCCATTGACCACAGAACAAAAAAGGAAGGAAAAATCTTACGCAAAACAGCTTTCTGGATGTCCAGTGTAATGGATGTGGGAAGACATCTTACATATTGGCAAGCTTCCTCATAAGAGAATCCATGGATGGGGATACCATTGATAGAAAGGATCTCGTCTCCTGGAACCAGCTTTCCCATGGATGCCTGTTAGGAGTGCATCTATTAGTACAGTACCTGTCATAGCTTAGGATGCAGAATAACATGAAAATGAAGCTCGGATTGCTTCACTGGGAAAAGGGAATGAATTCTATATTCAGGGTCCTCCTGGCAAGAGGACAGCGCCTTTTTGTCATCCTCTGGACCAGAGGAAACACCAAATCCTTAACCTGGCAAAAAGTCTAAGGTGGCAAAATCATGCGGAGGCAACCTCTCTACCTGGGAGGAAATTGACTGCCCTGTATGAGGTTTCAATTGGCTTTAGTCTGCTGCTGTCTCTTAGGGAGAGATTTAGCCATCAGGGTTCAGGCCAAGCTCTTCATGAACCTGTTCCTGCCTCTCTACAAGCCAACTTGGTTTGCCACACCTGACTTGCCTATCTCATCTACCTAGACTACTAAGCTACCTTGACTGGATTTCAATCAGTTACAATGCCACTGGCTTCCCTTATGTGACTCAGGGGGCAAAGTATATGGGACAGAATCACTGCCGTGGTCTAGAAGTATTGTAACAGTGAAGTGTGCAAATGGTGAGACATCCCGGTGGCTGGGATACCCTCTGGGGAGGCAGAGGACATGCAGACTACTCCCTGCAACATTTTGTCAGGTCTTTTCAAGCATTCACTAAGGCAGAGCTTTCCAAACTGTGTCGGGACACGTTAGTGTGTCGGCTGCAATGTCTGGGTGTGTCGTGGCTGCTGCTGCCTCCAAACCTGCTGTGATTCCAAGCAGGTCCTAGTGCCTGCCTTGTGCCCTGCTGTAAGAGTGTGTCACGAAATGATGCATATCTAAAAAGTGTGTCACCAGCATGAAAAGTTTGGAAAGCTCGGCACTAAGGGTTCACGTTTTACCCATGGAGTAAAGCTCATTCTTGTAATGCAAAACTATGAGTTGGCATTACATCCAAACGCAGTTGTTGGATTTTATGCAGTGTAATATCTCATTTCATTCTAGTTTATTACGGTCACTGACCAGTACAAGATACAATTCTACAAAGGTATACTCATTGAGCCTTACAATATGCACAAATCTGATTTAAAATAGTTTTAAAATTATAAGTTAAATTACAGGTTCCAATTGAATATTAGAATATTAAAATACATTCAGATCACAATGTGGGTGAGCCCCTTAATCAAATTTAAATACGCTCTTATTAATTATCATGACTAATATTCTATCAGATATACTGTAAGTCTTTATAAAGAGTAAAATATCATATATAAAATATGACATCATATATAAACCTCTAACATTATTACAAGAAGTACATTACTACGTTTCTCCTATCATGGTCTGGCGTATCTATATAGCAGCTGCGCAGAATTTGGCTACTTGCACTGTAACAGTTGGATCTTCGACTATAAGTAACATTTGCATATAATCTATATCTTGCCGCCTAGGATATTTCTTGGTCAGAGGTAATATTAATTTACTCCTAAGCTCTTTATAAAAAGGACAACGGAGGAGCACATGGTCTGTAGTTTCTATCTCTCCATTATTACAAGAGCACCACCTTTTTTATATCTACCATCCAAGACTGCGGAAGGGAATGCGTGGCTACGAGCTCGGGCAAAGGCTTTCCGATGCCTAGGACAGAGCTTTCCAAACTGTGTGTCGCGACACAAAAGTGTGTCGCCTGCGGGGCCCAGATGTGTCACGTCAAAACCCGGAAGTGCTGATGGCGCGCCACCGGGCCATCAGCGCTTCCGGGTTTTCCCGCGGCGACACACGAAAATCCGAAAGCGCCGCAGCCACGGTGGCGTGTAAAAATTGAAAGCGGCAGCAGCGCTTCCGGGTTTTTGCGCGGCAACACACCAACGGCGGTTGGTTTGTCGCCGCAGGAAAACTTTGGAAAGCCCTGGCTAGGGATTTTGAGTTGAGTAAGGTAATTAGCAGTATTGTCAATATATTTACACAGTGTAATAATTAAGCCCTGTATTGCTAAGCAATAGTTTAGTATAATCCAAGTGCAGTTAGTAACTGCCTTGTTGAATCAGATTACAGCCAAAGGGATGTCTCCAAGAAGCTCCGAAGCCAAGTATGAAAGCAGTGGGAGCTTCCTATTTGTTCCCAATGCAGAAATTTCTTTCTCAAGCCATCACAGATACTTCAACACCATCTATGCTATCACTCATACCAATATCTTGACTTAACCAATTAACCTTGGCTTCCCAAAAGATTGACATTTTGAAATAATTTGAAAATCCCTGAATGGCAGTATAATTGTTCTTTCTTGTCAAGAAGCTGCATACCTTTTAAAATGTAATACCTTCTGCTTCTAAATGAGCTACGTTTCTGTAAAGTGAGCAATATTTACTAATGAAATGAAGAATATGGTTCCTTTCAGAATGGTGTAATCTCTTTGCACTGAGAAGGGTGGGGAAGCAGGACTAAATCAACTCATTAACTGCCTATTTGGCAAGGGGTACAGTGGGGAGAGGAGGCAAGTCTCACAAAATTAACATTTCCCCTGAGGTTACTAGGTCCATTTCTTGCACGATCTCAACTTCCCTCTGAATTGAAGTTCTATCAGGGAAAATAAAGAGAAAGAAATGTGTACCCTTTCAGCTGCTCCACCTGGTTGCAAGCCTGTTATCATGATGTGTAAAGGGCTGGCATGAATTTCAAGATCCAGGCCAAATGACTCCTTTTCATTCCGAGATAAAGCAATTGATTCCACATGGCTCTGCTCCAGTGGACTCTCCTGAGCTTCGTTCTTCTGGATGGGTGGAAGGACCTTCCCACTCGCTCTGCTGCAGGCACCATGCTCCTCGTTCTTGAGCCTTGGGACTCCGTGGTACTCAATACTCATCAGGCTTTTCACTCGAGTGACTGCTTTATGTTCCAGTTTAGGAGACCTCTTGGATTCTAGCTGTTCCTCTCGAAAGTCCTTCACATTCAGGTAGCCTGGATGAAGCTCTGGAGCATTTGAACAATCAAGTGCTTTAGCTGGAAGGAAAGGGGTGTCTGGCGTAGGCTCCCCAGCGCCCTCTGCCAGATTCCTAAAGCTGCTGGCGGCTGAGTCACTGTAGGTATTTGTTGCCGATTCTCTCTCCTGGCTGGCATCTCCATTTTGCACTGAAGGAGCTGCAATGGAAACATCACAGTCATTGTCTCCCTTGGACCTCGGTCCTCTCTGTAAGCAAACTCCATCTTGTTTGGCAAAGTCATCCTCATCACTCGCATCCCCATCATAAAAAGCAATCCTTCTCTGCCTCTGGAAGGCAGCCTGGGCCCCTTTGGGGCTGTCGCTGAAGCTAACGTGCCGAGCAGCGGTCTCCCTTGGCTTGCTGAGAGGACTGGGTGAGCTACTGCCAGTACCTGGTGAACTGCAGAGACTGGATTCTTTGGTAGCTAAGAATAAACACATATCATGTGTTATATATAGTACATGTATATAATTTGGCAATGTTATCTTAGAATGTAACGACCTGACCTATCACCGTTTCCCAGATTCCTCCCTATTCTTACGATTCTCTCCCTAGGCAGCAGTAAAAATGACCTTGTAAAAAAAAAAAGACGGGAAACCAGCAGGGAGGGGGTCCTTTTCGTGGCAGCAACTGTACTCGGGGCCTCAAAAGAAGTGAGCCCATTCAGTTGTGGGGTTCCACTTATGGAATGTTCTTCCCAGGTAGACACTCTTGGGGACCAGGCGGAAACACATGTTATAATTCGTACGGCGCTATTTTGATCTTATGCACCTATTTGGGTGTGTCTGCCCTCGAGTCAGTGTTGACTCCTGGTGACTTCCTGGATTAGTCCCTGCAGTTTTCTTGGCAAGATTTTTGAAAGTGGTTTGCCGTTGCCTCCTTCCTAGGGCTGAGAGAGAGTGACTGGCCCAAGGTCCCCCAGCTGGTTTTGTGCCCAAGTCAGGACTAGAACTTACAGTCTCCCGGTTTCTGGCCTGGTGCCTTAACCACTACACCTAACTGGCTCTAACCAATGGATGGATGGATGGATGGATGGATGGATGGATGGATGGATGGATGGATGGATGGAAGGAAGGAAGGAAGGAAGGAAGGAAGGAAGGAAGGAAGGAAGGAAGGAAGGAAGGAAGATAGAATAGTTTTTATTCATTTTTATTTGCATGCATTTTTTCCTGAGTTATTTGTTTCATACATATGTATTACCCTTCTGCTGTTTTTTGTCTTTTAAATAGTTCTGCAATCTTCTCAGTAAACTCTGGTTATTAGACAGATTAAGGACAGTATGTTATAGAGCGTTACTGCATTCTATACCATAGAGAAGGACAATAATATTGGAAGTACTACCGTGCCTCTTTGTATTTCATTACAGTATCCCTGCAGCTTACGTGGAATGCCAGGAGAGGGAAAGCTCTCTTCTAGGGAACTGTTCCTACTCTTGGGTCGAAACTGCTCTTCGTCACTGGATCCAGTCACTGTGGTCTCTGAGAGAGACAACTGGCTTGCCCCATCTTGTAAGAAGTATTGTGAAAGCTCCGTTTCAGAGTTGATGGACCCCTGCTGAAATAAATACAGAAAGAGAAAACGAGATGTTGTAGCAATCAATTCCCAAGACCTAAAGATCATCCATACTAAAAGTTCTTGCTATCTTTCCTATTGTTTCTCTTGCTCAAATGGTTCATTCCTCTAGATGAGTGTTTCTCAACCTTGGCAACTTTAAGGTGTGTGGACTTCAATTCCCAGAATTCCCCAGCCAGCATAGACTGAACCACTGGTCTAGAGGAATTCTGGGAGTTGAAGTCCACACATCTTAAAGTTGCCAAGGTTGAGAAACACTGATCTAGATTCCACCAGTCTTTTTACCACCATTTGATTCATTTTCCAAATTATTCAGTTGCCTTTAACATACTATTTTTTTAATTTTTTAAATTTTTTTATCCTGCCTTTATTATTTTTACAAGTAACTCAAGGCGGGGAACATACCTAACACTCCTTCCTCCTCCTCCTTTCCCCACAACAACAACCCTGTGAGGTGAGTTGGGCTGAGAGAGAGTGACTGGCCCAAGGCCACCCAGCCGGCTTTCATGCCTAAGGTGGGACTAGAACTCGCAGTCTCCTGGTTTGCTATTGGCTCCTTCCAAGGGCTGAGAGAGAGTGACTGGCCCAAGGTCACCTAGCCGGCTTTTGTGCCTAAGGCGGGACTAGAACTCTGTCTCCTGGTTTGCTATTGGCTCCTTCCAAGGGCTGAGAGAGAGTGACTGGCCCAAGGTCACCTAGCCGGCTTTCGTGCCTAAGGTGGGACTAGAACTCTCTTTCTCCTGGTTTGCTATTGGCTCCTTCCAAGGGCTGAGAGACAGGGACTGGCCCAAGGTCACCCAGCCGGCTTTCATGCCTAAGGCGGGACTAGAACTCTGTCTCCTGGTTTGCCATTGGCTCCTTCCAAGGGCTGAGAGACAGGGATTGGCCCAAGGTCACCCAGCTGGCTTTCACGCCTAAGGCGGGACTAGAACTCTCAGTCTCCTGGTTTCTAGCCCAGCACCTTAACCACTGGACCAAACTGGCTCTAACCAAACTAATGAACAAATATGTAATATTTATACAGTATATTATTTCTATATATTTCTATATATATTTATATAAAGATGTAATAACCAAACTAATGAACGCTGCTTAGAGCAAGCAAAAATAGGTTTTTAGTCAGGAGATGGGCTAGTTGTCCCAGGAAAACAAGACTCGTTCTAATTAACAGTATGGAACAAAGAAAAGACTGGAAACCAAAGTGGAAAATGAATTAGCAATTGCTCCTTAATGTGGAAAAGTCTGGCTTTTAAACTGAATGTAATTCTTTGTCAGCCTTCTCCCTGAACACATGAAAGCTTAAAAAAAGAAAATGAGGGTGGGGAGCAAGGATGGGAATGCAGGCTCTACCATCTCTGTTTCTGACCCTGACACATTTTGCAGAAAAGGACCTTCTGCGTTTGCTTGAATGTGCACAGAAACCTTTGAGCAGACAAGGTGACCTCCAGGGACTTGACTATTTGAAGTAGTGAAGCTAGGAATGGGAAGTGCTGCTCAGCTCTATCATGCATGGGAGCTTTGTGGCAGGTCTTACATGTGTGTGTACTTTCCTCTTGTGAGAGCACCACCTCTGCAACAGTCTTTTGACCAAAGGGATCCCTAGTGGGACAATACAACAAAATGAGAAAATCCAGCTTCCTTCCCCTGTGTTCCACGGCTTCTCCCCTCCCGACTCTATCTACAAGATAAGGAACTGAAGAGCCACTGGCACCTTCTTTGGTTTGGAGGACACCAGTGGACGTGCCTGTGCAAGGAAGCCCCAGCTTTTTCTAAGCCACAGAACCCCCTTCCTTTAAAATCTTGTGGTGGAATTTCAATAGTTTTACCCGACTCGCTGGCTCCAAGAAACGCTTCATTGTCCAACTCAAGGGCGAGGAGGCTTCTGTCTGTTTAGACTTCACGCCTGGAGATGGACTTTTGGGCAGATTTCCTGTTAAAAACAATTGGGTTCAGCAGAGAAGCCTTTAGCTTGTGAAATAATACGCACACAGGCTCTACCCCCAGGCCGTCTGACTTTAGTGGGCGGGAAGGCTGGCTTCTTCATTGTCTTTTTAGAAACGTCTGCACAAGCTGCATTGCTCACTGACTTGCAGAGAGTAGCACACAGATCCCAGCGAGCAAGGTATGAGCCTGTGGCTGTTCGAACCCAAAGGAAAATTAGTCCCCTTGAATTCTAACTCTACCCAAGAGGATTTCAGTGTTGGATCAGTTCCTCCAAAGGATCTAGAGTCTGATGATGCTGGCTAGCCAAGAAAGGTTTTCTCCTCCAGGCCAGCCAGCATCAACAGAGCCAACAGTGCAGAACAAAAGGGGAGCAAGGGCTAAAGACAGATGAGGCATTCCTTTCCTCCGTTTCCTATTGCTGCACTGACCACATCTTTCCCCTCTTGGCAGCAAGTACAGAAAGAGACAATATTGGCCATGAAAAGTTGGAGTACTCCAGCTACTTTCAGCCAGCCAGTTCTGTTGCTAGACCAGCCCACTGCTCTGTGATTAGCACAATCTGAGCAGGCTACTGCTTTTCAGTGCAGCATAAAAGGTCGGCCCAGCTTGTCTTTTCTGTTATGTTTGGAGGAAAAAACCCCTTTGCTCTACACTCAGCAGCAGCAGAAGAATGCCCTGTGCGGCATTTTGAGCCAATCTAGTTTTAGGAGACTTTGACCACCATGAATAGATTCTCACATTAGCAAACGGGGTGGTCCCCTAGTTCAGGGATGCTCAGTTCAAAGACTCGGTTACACACTGCCTCCAAAAGCCATCGTTCATCTCTGAGTGACAACGAATTGTAATTTTTAATGTGACTAAAAGGGCAAGCTACTGAATACATGTGGAATTGTCGTATTAACTGAAATTATTTTTTATCTTATTATGCTAAACTAATAAAAAAGAAAGAAAAATTCAAATACATGCAAGAGAAATAAAAAATCCACAAACCTCAGAACTGACAAGCATAGCAATAAAGAAAAAGGAAAAGTAGGGATGGAAAGTATGTTATAAACAGAAAAAAACTTCCAAAACGTTTAGCCATATTGGTTAAATTTTCTTTCTTGCCCTGTTATCAAAAAGGACTATTTCATATGTTGACAAACAACATGTATCAGCAATACTTTGCTGCAAATCAAGTGTAAATTTCTCCTTCCAGTGTTGTATAACCCCATGCTTGAAAAATCCACAATTCTTGATATGTTGAAAGATTCCATATAGTGGAGATATAGCCAAGAATGAAATATACAGTACATCTCTTTAACACTGATCCAGAGTCTTATTAATAATGCTGTTGATGTCAGTCCGAACCCAGTAATAAAAGGATAAGACCAAACCATATGAGTTATTGTTCCAACTCTTGAGTTACTTCTCCAACAGCAGAGTGACTGTAACAACTTCAGAGTTAGTTAAATGTATTTAAATAATGTAATTTTGATGAACTTCAAATGTCAATTAAATCGAATCAAACTTCAAATGTCAGTTAGTTCTGTCCCCATTCACTTACTCATCTGTTAAAGGACAAGTCTGCCTCTCAGCCTGGAAAAAGTTATATACCTCTTACTTCGTTCATCATCCCTTGCTGAATACTGATACGTGAATTGTTTTATATTCAATGTATACCCCTGAGTGGAAATATTATTTAATACTTTTTCACTCCATTTTATTCCATCGCATTTTGATGAAAAAGATTGGCACTAAACATATACAGTATGGAGTAATGACTCAGTTCACCTTTTCAGCAAAGATGAAGTTGGCTATTATATAATATTAAATGTTATCAATAACATAGGGAAAAGATGGTCATTTTTTAAAACAACCTCCTGCCTAACCAAGATATTAAGAGTAAGTAAGAGCCAATCTTACAAACTACTGTGCTGAGGTAGTAATTTAACAGATCCAGAAGCTGCAGTGGTTCAGCTACAACTGATCCCTAACAATTTTCTTTTTTACAGTTGGTGTATGTGTGTGTGTGTGTAGTAAAAAAGAACAGCTTTGATTGCACAGTTGTGGCCACCATCTTGATTTTTTGCCCCCCCCCCCCAGCAGATACCCCTGCTTATTTGTCCAATTAATTCTAGAAATAGAATGTAACATTCCTTTGCACAAAACGTGCACAGAACAAACTTTTTCAGGATGTATCTGTGATGTAAATAAAGAGCCAGATCTGATACAATTTTAGAAATAGGTGAATACCTGAGGTATGAGGAGAAGAGACGTCCCTGTTTTCTCTGTGGGTGGTTCGTGTAATGGCTTCATCCATCTCCTGTTCAGAAACCTATTATTAAATTGAAAAAAGGATGTATGCAGTAAACATCAAAATGCATCACTTCAAAGTTCATGTGCATTCTTTTTATATGGACAACAGAAATCTTGAAGATGCTGATGTAGGCTGTGTAACACAGATTGTTGTTGTTGTTGTTGTTGTTGTTGTTGTTGTTGTTGTTATTGTTATTTTGAAGTAAAGCCTTCCACTACTACATTTTGTAAAAGAAGACAGGCTGTTACAAATGTTCATTTTATTCAGGATCCTATGAGACTACTAATAGGAGCCAGCCAAACCGTCCAGGGAAGATTGCATCCAGGGTAAAATGCTAATACAAATCCAAGAACTCTGGTAAAGATTGTGGTTCCAAAAGTCAAGATGGTGACCATGTATGATGTACATAAAAAAATAGGCAGAGCTTTGATCACACCATCGTGGCTGCTATCTTGACTTTTTTGACCACGCCCTGTGGACAGATCAGGATATATAATATTGTCTGCAAAGATTCTTCTCATGTGAACAGTACAATTGCTACAGAAATACAATACTTAGTAATTAATCAATAATCTGCCTCTACAACAATTGTGTGATTATATATAACAAAAATTATATTGTTTTAAGAGAGCCAGTTTGGGGTAGTGGTTAAGGCATCAGACTAGAAACCAGGAGACAGTGAGTTCTAGTCCCACCTTGGGCACAAAACTAGCTAGGTGACCTTGAGCCAGTCACTCTCTCTTAGCCCTAGGAAGGAGGCAATGGCAAACCACTTCTGAAATCTTGCCAAGAAAACTGCAGGGACTTGTTCAGGAGTCAACACTGACTTAAAGGCGTGTGCACACACACACACACACAAACATGTCTATTATCCAATATCTCAGTAAGTAAGTGGCTTTATCAAATCCCAAAGGAAGTAGATGAATTGCAAATTAACATAAAGCTAACACTTATTGCTAAATATCAGATAACAAAAATATTGTTTGAGATACTTGGCATTTTCAGGCATCTAGCAGGGTGTCGCTGTTCTCAAGTTCTTTTTCTGACCTGTCAACCCAAGCAGTAACCAAGGGGGTTGATTTCAGCCACCTTTTTAATTTTTTTCCAGCGCCCTGATCTAGGTTTGCTTTGTGGCCATGCAGGAAATTAAAAGGGGTCTAGCACCACATGGAGTGGCATCAGGAGCCAAAAGAATCTCTCTGAACTAGATGACAAAAATGGAAGCCACCAAAGAACATCTTGGCTTGGGCTTCTTCAAACACGTACTGTAGCAGCTCTGAGAACAATTAGTTTTGTAAACCATTTACTCATTTGATGTTATTAATTGTATGGTCTTTGTTTTTCAGTTATAGCAGCGATGGATGCACCACTGGTAGACCTAAAGAATGTCTCTATGTGGTTGCTAAGCGTAGACACCAACTTGATGGCACATAAGCAAATTAATCAATGGCCTTTGTTTTGTTGTTATTTTCTACATTTTCTGAGGGTTGGATCTAATTATGGCATCCACTAGAGTACTGATGGACAACCTGTGCTGTGTACCAGTTAAGTTCTTTCACCCCTCTGCCGTTTTCTAAATTTGCACAGATGAGGTTGCATCAAAACTCCAAGTTTTAGCAGTACAGTATTTACATCTTTTTACATGTAAAAATTTAAATGTAGTGTGTTGAACCTCTCCTAAATATAATGCACTTATTTTGCCTTAGCTCCCCCAACATCGAAATATCACTCCATGCAACTCCCCCAACAATCTCCCAGAAACCATCACGGGTCTGATTTTTCTTTTGTGTCTCCTAGATGCACAAAGATTGCCAGTGAAACAGATGCCGCTGATGGATCTTCCTCCTGCAGCCCCTTTGCCCTTTCCCTCCCCAGAACTTCTCTAGGGAGTTAGTAGATCTGGGGCCTTGAGGGGGAAGGAGGGGGGAAGGAGAGGAAGTAAATCCCCACTAGATAAGCACAAACACATTTGCATCATATGGAACTTTGGAAAACTGTAATAGAATTCATGTATTCTTTAAAAATAAAGACTATGAAGAACAGCTAAAGAATCTGGGGGTATATAATCCACAGAAAAGATTATTAAAGGGAGATACAATAGCAGTCTTCAACAGATGGAATCACAGGATCTGGTGCTTTGTGGTATGTGAATATGACATCACAATGCATGTACAAAAGGGGAAGAGCTTGCATCACAATGGCGCAACACCGCTTTTGTCACTTGCACCCCACCCCGGCCCCTTTGCAGACCCCTCTAGTCTTCAAATATCTGAAAGTTTTCACAGAGAGGAAAGAATGGATTTAGTGTCTATTTCCCCAAAGGGCAGGACCAGAACCAACAGGTTAAAATTCCTTGTCCAGCTATTTAAAAAAATGGATGTGGGATACTTTAACCTCCAAGAAGCCATCAGCGGCATTTGGATTTAAAGGTGGCAACCGCAAAGGAAAGGGTTGTATATGTAAAACCAGTCCTTGTTTGACGCCAGGGTAACTCAAAACTCAAGGCACACTCCTTTAACTGGAAGGAACTGCACACATTCCAAAGCAAACTTAGTAGTCTAAATCAGCTTTCAGAGACACATTCACCCAAAAAACAAAGAAGAAAGAAAAATATATTCTGTGGCATTGGTTTTGGGAATACTTAAAAAGAAAAAAGAATACCAGGTAATTTGGGAACAAAAACATTCTATCTGATGGAATGTAGATTAGCTATAAAAATATCTAGGACATCAAAGGATACAAATCCTTGAGCAGAATGAGCCATGTAAATAATACAGGGGTGGAGAGTGTTTTTTCCCCCTTATACTGAGTAAATAGACAAACTAGATGCTTTACAACTGAATTCACCAAGTTTTGCTGAACCTGAACAAGCCACAGATGTTTTCTGGAATCTTTGGAAAACGACAGAATATAAAATGAATACAAATATCAGCAAATCAGTAAATAACCATGATAGGCAGGTTCATACATTTTTTTTTGAAAGCCCCATATACATGACGGCTTAGAGTTTTGTGTGAACCAGGCTGCAGAATCTATGACTTTTGACACAGAGAAATCTTATCAGTCAGACTTTATATAAGAATATAAGCATAAGTTATATACAAGAAATAATTACCTCTGCCTTGTTTTTGCTTCCCCACCTCCACAACATAAACAAGTGCAAATACAGAAAAGGCCCTTTGCTACATCCTAACACAGAGGATAGACAACTGGTGTCCTCCAGATGTTTTAAACATCTATTTCCATAAACCCTCACCGGTATGGCCAATAGCAATGGACTGCGGGAGTCTTAGTCCGACATATATGGAAGACATATACTGTAGATTGTCTGCTTCTGCCCTAGGGGCCCAGAATAAATCATAAAATGAGTGGTGTAGACTATTTACACAACAAAGAAGTGCAAAAACAGTAAAAAGTATAAAACAACATGGTTACTCCCTGAGATCTTACAGTGATCAGGCTGTTTAGGGCCCGAAAAAAGCTAACACTTATATTGCTAGATTGTGAGGAACAAATTAAAATACAGTAACCCAGGTTTTCTAGATGTCTTGGATGTCAGTTATCACAACTCCAGCCATCGTGGGTTTTGGCCATGCTACCGGGGTATTAACGGGGTTGATCCATTCAAGCGTATACCAGATTGGGGAATCGTACACTGATCTGTAACACCAACACTGCCATTTTTTAAACTGGGGTCATCAAGCACCTTGCTCAGAAATAAGCTTGTGAACTGGAACTACCAGGAATTCAGCTAAAGATGCATCGGTTTCCTTCTGTAGAATACACTTTTTTACATGTAAAACCATTGTACAAAGCTCAGGGGGGAAAGCTGCAGAAATAACTGAATACATTCCACTCTATTCCATACCTTTGGGTTAGGATGGCGGCTAACAATAAGGCTAACCGGGCCTGGACCACATTCACTCAAGATGGCATAAGCTTCACTCAGCGCTGCATGACGCAAGCTGACTGAATCTGCTTCCAGGATCTGGTCACCACGGCTAAAGAAAGAAAGACATCTACTTTAATGGTGTCATTTCACAGACAGGATGTAGGGAAGAGGGAGACACCTCATCACAAAAAGTGCAGACAGAAAACAGTTGCAAATCAACTATAAACCCCAATTTAACCTCTTGAACATAAGAGCCTGGGGGGGGGGGGAATCAAATTCTGAAGGTCCAATCAAGAGCAGGAGAATCCCTTCTCAGGTGGACTTTTCTCCGGGTGGGGCTAAAAGCCAGCTAAGCAACAAGCCCCAATCCTTGGAGATCTGGGTTGGAACCCTCAAAATTGCACAACTAGCTAGGAATCATTGGAGCTGTGAAATTACTTTTCTAGTTGTGAAATAGATTTAACTTTGCTTCATAGACTGATCTGGGCTGTTGGGATCTTCTTTTGTTTGTGTCTGTGTGATCCTGGCTTAGGGACCAACCAGCTCCCTCTTCCAAATTAGTTGTTCAATTCTTCTTTGTGTTCCTTTCTCCTTTAGTTCTCTTTTGACTCTCTTCAGTTCAACCTTTTTTATATATATATATAAAATTCCTCCTTCTGAGTAAACAAGGAAAGAACTAGATTCTACTCCTCCATCCCATTAAAGTAGATGGTAGCAGCATACTGAATAACATCTCCCCACGAGTGTGGGAAAATGCAGTAGAAATTTGGGGAGGGGGGAGACTTAGGAATCCTCTGCTCAAGGGAGCCATAGGGGCCAATCTACCACATCCATGCAAAGGATCAGTAGGATTTTTATACAGAGGAGAAAACATGTTACAACCACGTTTAGAAAATGCTGCTTTAATCTAAATCAGTCAAGGTCATGTAGCACAAAACAGCTGATTCTGATTAGTCTGCAGCTCTACAATTTTAAGCAGGCATTTCCCATACACACACACACACACATATTTTCCTTGCAATTTAGCGGGAGACCAGCATGGATAGAACAGACTATTTTCTGACTGTAGCAGGTCCATATATTATCACTTTTTATTTCCTCCCAACCTGTTTTTGTAATTATTTAAATGAATATTCACTGAGTTCTACACATATTGTAGGGTAAAATCTGTAATTTTTTGTATACTTTGGTACAACCTCCAAATTGTATCATAAAAACATAGCAGGGTATTTCCACTCCAATATGTATTCCATTCATGTGGGAAGTACAAATTAAGTACAAATATGCACTAAAAAAAATAAAATAATTAACTAGAGATAATATTGAATATTGACCAAAGATTGCAAATAGTCAGATTTGTATCCCAATCAGCCATAAAGTTTGCTATATAAGCCTAGACAAGGGTTTCTCAACCAGGGTTCTGTGGAACCCTAGGACTCCAGGAGAGGTCACTGGGGGTTCCCTGGGAGATCACAATTTATTTAAAAAATTATTTCAAATTCGGGCAACTTCACATTAAAGAGGTAAGTTTCATTCTTTATTTTTAGGTTAAGAAGACTGTTAATGCATATATACAGGTCTACCCATGAAACAAATATAATAATGTTGTAACTTCTGGCCTACATTTGAGCCTGAATGTGCAGGGGTTCCCGGAGGCTTGAAAAATATTTCAAGGGTTCCTCCAGGGTCAAAAGGTTGAGAAAGGCTGGCCTAGACCAATCACTACTTCTCTGCCTACCTTCTCATAGGAAGGCTATGAGAATCAAAATACCTTGAGATTGTTGAAGAAAACTGGATATAGATGTGATTTAGTAAAATACAAATGAATATCCAAGCCTTCAGCTTAACATGAGCCCTGCTTCCTGTTCCTTCCAACCACCACCATCCAAAGTCAAGTTGGTGGGAATAGTTATGGCACCTTAACTACGCAAAGGCTTATTTGGGATTCCATCACTGCATTTGGAAGACCCTGAAAATGTAGTCCTTTCAAAAGGGGTTTGGGATTGTACAATTGATGATCTGCATTTTTGTTGCTGGGTTTTTGGTGTTTCCATTGTAGTCTCCTCTGATCACTTTTTAATTCCATTATTATTATAGTAAGGCATCTCAGTGTTTCCTCTGATGGAAGCCTGGAAATGAGTTTAATAATAACAACAAAATGTATCAATAATTTGGATTCTCCTTTTTTCCTTCAGTGAGTTTATTGATGCTTAAGACTCTAAGCTCAGAGATCCATCTTGGAGATTTACAAATAGAAAATAAATGGTGAGAAGCCATGTCCATTTCCTCCTTGATACAAGGGCTAGAAATCCCAGCAGCATCCATATATTTTAAGGGAACAGTCTGTAAAATATTACAGTTTCTTCTTCAGTTTCTTCACCTCTGTATAGTTTTGAGTTATCCGGACATCTGGAAACATTCAGGTTCAAGTCCACTACCTTAGATGATCACTAAACCTTTTTCCACAGCTGCCAAAACTCAGGTTTTAAAGATTCTGATATTTTCTACCAATCCAAAAAATAAAATGTGGAGTCCTTGGTGCTCTCTGAGCCTTGTTGTTTTCTTGCAGACGTTTCATTGCCCAACTAGGCAACATCCTCAGTGCAAAAAGGGAATGGTGTTTGCTCTCAGTTTATATACAGTGGTTTGCCCTGCTTGTGTTGGTGGGGGTGTTGTTCTCTCCTTAGGAGTTCCTTGATTGGGCTGTTGTTTACTGCTTGGTTGATTGACTGAGTTAATAGTTCCTTGATTAAGGTCTAGTGTACTGTTTGATTGTTCATCTGGTGTTAATCCTGGTGTTAATCTTTGCATATCTGGGTGTTGATTGCTGGTGAGGCAGTGTTCTGGTCTTTTGGCTTTTCTGTTGTCTCTTTTGAATGGTATGTAAATGTTGTTTATCTCTATGTGCCTGTTGATGGCTGACTTGTCAGAGTGCCAAGCTTCCAGGAATTCCCTAGCATTCTTGGATTTGGCTTGGTCTAGGATGCTTACAGTCCCCCAATTGAACACATGGTTGAGTCTGTCCATGTGTTGTGAGATTAAGGAGTTTTCATCATGTCTTCTGACTGCTAGTGTTCGTGGATACACTCTGCTAGTCTTCTGCCTTTCTGTCCTACATAGTGGCTTCTACAGTCCTTACACTGTATGTTGTAGATGACTCCTGTTTTTTCTTCTTGAACTACTGGGTCTTTTGGATTACTTAAGATGTTCTGAAAGGTATTGGTTGGTTTATGCGCTACGGTGATGCCGTGTGGTTGTAACAGTCTGTTGGTAGTTTCCAAGACGTTTCTGATGTATGGCAGTGTAATCCTTTTCATAGCTTCTGTTGGTTTTGCTGTGGTGGGTTGAGTGATCAGGCACTTTTTGATAAAGTTGTGTGGGTATCCATTTTGCTGTAAGATGCTATGTAAGTGGTCTGTTTCCTTTTTCTGGTGTTCTGGGTTGCTGCAGTGCGTTTGTGCTCGTCTGAATAGTGTTCTTACACAGCTCCTCTTGTGGGAGGTTGGGTTATTGCTTTGGTAGTGGAACACTTGGTTAGTGTGGGTTGATTTCCGATAGACTTGTGTTTCTAGCTTGCCATCATTTCCTCTACTGATGAGTGTATCCAAGAAGGGTAGCGTGTTGTTGTTTTCTTCTTCCCTTGTGAATTTTATTCCTTCAAAGATATTGATGGTTTCATTTGTTTCCTACAGTTGTTCCTTTTTTATTATGACGAAGGTGTCATCTACATACCAGATCCCTACTTTGGGTTGTATGCGTGGGAGAGCAAACACCACTCTCTTTTCGCACTGAGGATGTTGCCTAGTCGGGCAATGAAACGTCTGCAAGAAAACAACGCTCAGAGAGTACCAAGGACTCCACAGTTCAACCCTGAGCTACAAATATTCTCTTTGACTGGCAAAAAATAAAATAAATGAATATGACCTGAGTTTTCCAGGACTCACAGAAGTGACATATATCTGGTCTAAAATCCTTCAGCAATTAAGTAGCCTGCTTATTTTGTAGGACTGAAATGAAAGTGTTTAACGAGGATGCAGAAACTGCGGCCCCAAGGCCAGAAAGAGGTCTACAAGACTTTGGATGTGGATCCCAATGTCCCTCCCAAGTTAATAATACAGTGGATCCTCATTTAATAACCACTTATTCAGTGACCGTTCGAACTTATGACAGCACTGAACAAATAGTAGTTACAACCAGTCCTCATACTTACAGCTGGCGCAGCATCCCATGGTCACATGATCGGGATTTGTGATTTTCCCTGCCGGCTTCCCACAAGCAAAGGCAATAGGGAAGCCGGCAGGAAGCCACAAGTCGTGGTCACATGAGATCCTCGCTTAACGGCCTGTGTGGTCCTTGCTTAATGACAGCAACCAGGACTGCCGGAACTGCTGCTGCTAAACACCGTGGTCATGTGGTTTTTTGACTTACAACTGTATCACTTCACAATGGAGTTTCCAGTCTCAATTAGCATTAAGTGAGGACTGCCTGTAATAATAATTTATTAAATTTATATGCCGCCCGTCTCCCAGCAACATATTGTTGCCATACTGTGTCATAATATGACACAAAAAGAAACAAAATGAAAAAAGTATGAAATACCTACAGATACCCAGAACTGCCATTAGACCACAGTCATGGCCAAGCATACAGTGTCTTGGATTGCCACAAACTATAGGAAGTTCATTTCCTAAGGGTTCAGAAACATGGTCTGGGTTTGCTGTGGTGTTTTGAATGTAACAGGGATCTCACTGCAAGCCCTTCCTACCATTGTGTCAGCCCCACAAGGTAGACCAGACCAGGAAATCAACTCCACAGGAAGGCTGCAACTATTTTTATTGAGATTGGCTCTAATAACAGAATCTTGCAAGTCTAATTGTGCTGTATCTCCTCCTCCTTCTTATAGTTCAGTGAATTAGGGAGGCATCTGCCGGAGCTGCTTCCAAATGTTATTTCGTAGTTCTGAACTTAAAATATGTTTCAGCCCCTGCCGCCTAGGTAATGGTTCTTGCATATCTCCTCAAGACCATCTTCCTTGGTCTCGTCACCGTGCCAGATAAGGGCTGAAAAGAGAAAGTGGCAGCAAATAGGTTTGGAGAAGCCTCTAGATCATGTTGTGCTCCTAGTCAAAGGAGGAGGTACCCTATCGATTAATCCTACGTACAGCAGGAGGGGTGGGGGCTTTCAGCCAGAAAAACTGCTAGTTAATGGGAGGAAGTTCTGCCCCGCTGACTGGTGCTCTGGTATCTGCCATTGGTGCCATGGCAGTGCAGGTGGGGCGGGGTGAGGGAGTCCAAGGTGTGTCAAGTGCCCCAATTGCCCTTATGATGAATGGGCATGCCCATTGCACTGAAAACAACAATGCAGGTACAGGTAGAATGTTATCTAATTAAGTATCTTCTTTCTTCTGGACAGATATGACCTTTGCTCCCACTGTTTTACTGTTCTCTGCTTTTCATGTCATAAGCTACCCAGAGTCTTGTGGTGCTGGGTGACCTCTAAATTGAATGAAGGAATGAAGGAAAGAAAGAAGGAATGAAGGAATGAAGGAAGGAATGAAGGAATGAAGGAATGAAGGAATGAATGAATGAATGAATGAATGAATGAATGAATGAATGAAGGAAGGAAGGAAGGAAGGAAGGAAGGAAGGAAGGAAGGAAGGAATGATATGGTGGGAGAAAACCTCCTTTAAAAAAACAGTTCAGGACTGACCTTAACCTTCCATCCATCTTAGCAACGGATCCTGGAGCCAAGCTGTGAATATATATACCTGGAAGGCTGTTCTCCAACGTGAGGCAGCAAGCACCAATGCCCAGGCCAACCCCAGGTTCTGTGATGAAATGAAAACAAGGTTGAGAAGAGTTTAACCTACTGTTCACTGGAATAGCCACAAGGGATAAAAGTACTTCATAAGAATTGTCCTTTGTAGGAACCTATAAAAGGATCTGAAAGACAGGACTTCCATAGCATCCATAGATCTTGAATTGGCTACTGAGCCTTTGAACCAGATCCTAGTCACCCACGGCAATAAGCCAGAGTGGATCAGGAGCGGTTTCCTCCTTCTTACAAAGGCTTGTAAAGATGACTTCAAAGCAATGAGGGCTATGCTCCTCTCTGTTGCATGTATTTTCTTCATTTGGCTTTGCCTCTTCCCCTTCATCTCACACATCCCTCAAATCAAGACAGCCTGATGGAAGCTGATCGGAAGTGAAACAAATTCACAGATTCTTGTCATCACTCCACCCCAGACGTGCTTATGCCCAAGAGCTAAATGTAATAAAAGAAGCCATTACAAACACTTTCCTTGTTTATTCCCCATGTGAAATGTACCCTTCTTATTCTCGGACTTGAAATGATGATGAAATATCTTTCCAGGGTCAAACTGGAAATTCTTCCAGGGAAGATTCTTTGCAAAAGCTGGCTAGGATTATATGGATATGTATTATAAATTTAAACCAGATTTAACCTGCTTTTCTATTCAATGCTTGTTTATTAGCCTGATTTGTTCTTTCTGTTGTTTTTAATCAGAGCACTTTCCCCTCCACCAGTCACATTAGTAAAATGCAACAATTCGGCTAATACGGTTTGAAAGACTCGAAAGGACAGTGGAATCCATGGGAAGAGCTCAGAGGGGCAGAGAAGCAGGGAACAGGTTGAAAAACAATTATAAGATAGGAAACTCCAAGCCAACCAAGATAAATACAATAAATTCTTCTAAATCTGAGAAGGATATGGAAGCAATTCTGAAGTGATTTTAAGGAGCAGGCAACCGCATTTCAGTGGAGGCAGGAGGCTCCTTTTCTACCTTTCTCAGTTACCCCATCCACTTTGAGATTATTTGTAATGAAAAACGAAGAAACTGTTGGCCTTGTAGGCTTCCAGTGGTGGAAGAGGGTTGAAATCCAGCTGATCCAAGAAAGTAGCTGTAAGAGGATGTCTTTCCTGTCCCCGTCCCCCCACTCCCTGTTATATCCCTGGTGCTTTTTATTTACCAAAATTTTAAAATATATATGCCACCCATTCCCCTAAGGACTCCAAATTTACAAGGAGAAATAAAAACACCCAGTTAAAATAAAAACCCTTAAAAGTCCTGGGGAAATAAATATGGCTTCAGCCATGGTTCATCTTTCCTGGGCTAGGCTGGGAGGTAAAAAAAAAAATATCCCAGAAGGCAAACCACTCCTGGAACACTGCCAGGAAAACTCAAGGACATCTGTGCCTTTTTAAATAAATATGCTCTGAGCCTCCTTTTAAACTATAATGATGGGGAGGCTTGTTTCAACTTCAGTGGCAATTTATTTTTATTTATTTATTTTTATCCCGCCTTTATTATTTTTTATAAATAACTCAAGGCGGCGAACATACCTAATACTCCTTCCTCCTATTTTCCCCACAACAACAACCCTGTGAGGTGAGTTGGGCTGAGTGTGTGTGACTGGCCCAAGGTCACCCAGACAGCTTTCATGCCTAAGGCGGGACTAGAACTCTCAGTCTCCTAGTTTGCCATTGGCTCCTTCCTAGGGCTGAGAGACAGGGACTGGCCCAAGGTCACCCAGCTGGCTTTCATGCCTAAGGCGGGTCTAGAACTCACAGTCTCCTGGTTTCTAGCCCAGCACCTTAATCACTAGACCAAACTGGCTCTTATTCTTATTCACTTATTCCATGACTAGCTGATTTCAAAAAAGTAAGCTGGATTGGACCTGGTTAACTCTTGGATTAGAGCCATCAAGAAATCCCTGGGAAATTGGAAAAACATTCTGCAAAAGGCAAAGGCAAGCCACATCCATAACACTGCCAAGAAAACTGCATGGATTCGTCTATAAAATCACAAAGGGTCAAGTTCAATTTGAAGGAGACTTTTCATTTTTAGGGCTTCCACCTCAGGAAAGCTACCACAGGTCTTGCAAAGGACCTCCAGACATAACCGCATACCAAATAAGCTGGCTACCACATTTTCTCCTGGTGTCACAAGTATTTCTTGAATTGGCTTCTATCCTATCCAACAGGAAGAAGTCCCATGTGCTTCATTCTCAGTGTGGTTAGACAAATACTTCCAATGGTGTGCTAAATCTACTCGTGCAGAGTTCTTGTTATATTATCAGCTTGTATGTGATTATTTTAATATTTTGCATGGGGCAGCCAGAAGACAGTATATGTTTTTTTAACATACTGTATAATGTTGGAAGTTTCCCATCCACAAACAGAAATAAATTTCACTGGAATTTCAGCAAAACCAAATTGTTCTTGTAGCACAGTTTCCAGCACCCCCAAAGCATTTTTTTCCATCTTTGTTCCTTCCAGACATGTTAGACAAAAAATTTGATCACTAACCACCCCAGTTCAGATTTACAGGAGTTACATCCAACATTTATTAAAACCTTATTATTGTTTCTATTTTTCCCCTTCTAAAATCTGGCTTAGGAGGTTTCTCTGACTTGCCACAACACTTCAGGCCATGGTTATTTTTGCAAGAGTAATAACAGTCATATTTCCTCAAACCTTTATTTAGAGTCACTTCCATGACGATTCTGTCCTTTGGCCCAGGTCCTTTACGACTAGAAGAGGAAATATCTCCATCTTCACTGTTGGGGAATGAAGCTCCTCCACTGACATTGGAGCTTGGGGAACTGGATCGGCTCAGTAACGTGGGAGTCGGGCATGGCGTAAGGCTTGGACTGCGAAGTCTGGTTCGTACTGTGAGAGTCACCACACCTTTCTTGAGTTGCTAAAGAAGCAACAAGATTGTTAGGTTTACGGTACCACTGCCTTTCCTTTAGCTCAAAAACACAAAACAGAAATAAATTTCTGGAACGCGACGCCCTCCGTACAGTCACTCATGCTCTCGTCATCTCCCATGTAGATTATTGCAATGCACTCTACATGGGGCTACCCTTGAAGACTATCCGGAAGTTTCAGCTGGTGCAGAATGCGGCCGCGCGGGCAGTATTGGATGCACCAAGATCTGCACATATAACACCTTTGCTCCGCGAGCTGCATTGGGTGCCGGTTTGCTTTCGGGTACAATTCAAGGTGTTGGTTATCACCTTTAAAGCCCTACATGGCATGGGGCCAGAATACCTGAGGGACCGTCGGATCCCCATATTATCGACCCGCCCCACCCGATCATTCAGAGAGGGCCTGCTACGAGCCCCATCAATCAGAGAGTGTCATCTGGTGGGGTCTAGGAGACGGGCCTTCTCTGTGGTAGCACCCACACTCTGGAACACCTTGCCCCCAGAGTTGAGACAGATCCCCTCCCTCCTGACCTTTAGGAAAGAACTGAAGACCTGGTTCTGCCGCCTAGCATGGGAAGGAGGAAATGATAGTTCCTCATGGGGGTGGTTAATTCCATAATGTCCTTCTTTTTATTAATGCTATCTTACCATCTGGATTTTATAATTATTTATTGTATTGATTGTATAAATTGGTGTTTTTATATTTCACATTTTATTTTTATCAATTTTATTGTAAACCGCCCAGAGTTCCCCGTTGGGGGAGATGGGCAGTCATATAAATTAAATTAATAATAAATAAATAAATAAATAAATAAATAAATAAATAAATAAAAACTAAGATATGAATCACACATCTAGAACTTGGAGCTTGCCTGGAATCATTAAGTGGCACATCTGCTCTTGAATAAAAAGGATAATCTGTTGGGAGTTTATCATTATATGGGGTCATTCTGTACAATTTGATCTAGAAGTCCTGTTGCCTATCTGTATACTATCTTATGAACATATTCCTTTACTCACACCTAAGATATCCACTATGCTCATAGAAGCATGTAGATGCCAAAGCAAATTATTTTCCCTTGCATCGATATTGCTTTGTCCAGGACCCATGGATACCAGCTCCAAAAAGATGCTGGAGCAAACGACCTTTCTGAACTCAACTTTCCACATCACTCAGTCACGTGGCAAACCGCCCAGAGTCTACCACGGTAGAGATGGGCGGGGATAAATCCAAATAATAAATAATAAATAAAATAAATAAATTTGTTTTTAGGATAGAACAATATAAAAAAGAAGTGGATATGTACAACAGCTTTCCCCAACTGGATGCCATCCAGATGTGTTGTACTATAACTTCCATTTTTCCCAGCCAACAAGATCAGGCTGGTTCTGAACTTTGAGAGTTCTGAAGGACACCAATCTGGGTAAGTTGGATATAGGGAATGCTATACTGACCACGTGGTAGATCTGTTTGCATTATTTATTTATTACATTTATATCCCGCCCATCTCCCCCACAAGGAGGGACCCTGGGCGATTACATTATGAGTGTACTGTAAATTTTCCAGTCTTACTAAAACCCCTGGGCAGCCTAGTCTGCAATTCTGTTACCTACCTTGAATGTCTGAATAGCCTCTTGATGGGTCAGCCCTTGTAATGATTCTCCATTAACTTCTAGAAGTTCGTCTCCTGGAAACCGAAAAAAAAAATCCATTATTAGCATTTGGATGGGATGAAATGCTGTTTTTAGAAATAAAAGGAATTCTAGTTGTTCTCATATTGTTATATTCCAAGATATGTTGTCTCTTTCTGTTATTGCTCAAATAAATTAAATTTAAAAAGTGCCACAACTGTTACTTTTGACCTGGAATTTTTGTTAGAACATACAAATTTGGAAGCATTTTGTAGTTTAGTTGATCTTGTGCATTTGGAAAAACGTTTGGAACTTTGGAAGCCCAACAAGGAAAAATGCTGAGCAATCATTCTTCTCCATTAATGGTAGCAAAAAGAGATTGTGCAGGGAGGGACAACTCACAATACACGGACCACAAGCAAAACAGCTGAATTTTGTTGGATGAAATCTCATACAATTTCAGGATTCAGAATGGTTTAAGGGTGGGAATGGGAGGCTGAGTTATGGCTCCCACCCCTGTCTGGACCTTGGATGAAGACTTGTTCCTCACCAAATATGGTATGGCACAAACGATGGGTTCTGATTGTGGTTTGTTACAAGACAATCACATTACATTACACAAAGTATGGAAAGAGCTGTCCCCCACTCTCTATTGGCAAGAAAAAATCTGGTTTATATTGCATAAAACAGCAGGATTTCAGATGTCTCTCCTCTGAAACGTCTGAAATTTATTTATTTATTATTTAAATTTGTATCACCGCCCATCTCCTCCACACCTGGGGACTCTGGGCGGTTCACAACAATAAGTTAAAAATATAAAATTACAACAACAACAATTTACATATAAAATCCAAACAGAAAGATGTTAATAATAAGGCGGGTTTCATGGCACCAGCCACTCCCAAGAGGAACTGTTGGCATTCCCGTCCCAAGCAAGGCGGCAGAACCAGGTCTTCAAGTCTTTCCGGAAGGTCGGGAGCGAAGAAACTCACCTCAGCTCCAGGGGCAAGATATTCCAAAGGGCGGGTGCTACTGCAGAGAAGGCACGCCTCCTGGATCCCGCTAGATGGAACTCTTTTGCCGATGGGATCCGTAACATGCCCTCTCTGCATGACTGAGTGGGGCAAGTCGATGTTCCGGGGATGAGACAGTCCCTCAGGTAACCTGGTCCCATGCCATGTAGGGCTTTAAAGGTGATAACCAACACCTTGAATTGTACCCGGAAGCAAACTGGTACCCAATGTAGCTCGCGCAGCAGAGGTGTTACATGGGCCGATCTTACAGCACCCATAACTGTCCACGCGGCCACATTCTGGACCAGCTGAAGCTTCCAGATACTCTTCAAGGGTAGCCCCATGTAGAGCGCATTGCAGTAGTCTATATGGGAGATGACAAGGACATGAGTGACTGTTCAGAGGGCATCTCGAACTACTAGAAACTACTCGAAATACTGGAAGAAGTATCTAGAATGAAGAAAGTCATGGCTCCAAGCATGGCAGATTCTATCCATCATTGATCCTTCTTTTGCTCCTGGCCAAGAATGGAAGGAGTAGCACCTTGAAGGCCAGGTTGTGCCAACTCACTATACGGCTTGGCCATGAGTTTCTTTTCTCTCACTTTCATGTTTGGCAGGAGGAACTGGTAGGATAGGTGAATATGGACTTGGAAAGTGGTTAGGCAAGTTGTTAGGCTAACAGAAATCTCTCCTTTGCAAACATACCTTCTTTCAACCTGCCATCAGCAGCCGCAGCCCCATTTGGAAATATTGTCTTTACGAAAATGCCCATACGACCCCGGGCAGAATCTTGTCCCCCCACAATGCTGAATCCAAGACCCTGCAGCATATGTACAAATTAGGGCAGAGAGAGAGAAATAAATACCCAATAAATTCCCAAATCACAAACAACAAGCATCTGATCAAGTAAACTAAAGGTAAAGGTAAAGGTTCCCCCCGCCCGCCATTTGTGCAATCGTGTCCGACTCTAGGGGCCGGTGTTCATCTCCGTTTGTTAGCCAAAGAGCCAGCGTTGTCCGAAGACGCTTCCACGGTCATGTGTCCGGCATGACGCGCACGGAACACTGTTACCTACCCACCAAAGTGGTACCTATTCATCTACTTGCATTTGCATGCTTTCGAATTGCTAGGTTGGCAAGAGCTGGGGCTAGTGCGGGAGCTCACTCCGTCACGCGGGGCTAGGGATTCGTACCTCCGAACTTGCGATCTTCTGATTGACAAGCCTGGCATCTTACCCACTGAGCCACCACGCCCCTGTATCAAGTAAACTAAAACTACATAAAAGCATGACTCTGAAATAGTTCACTGCTTATTACTTTTTAACCTAATCTCAAAGTAAAAAAAAATAATAGTAGCCTTTAAGATAGCAGCTGTCTTGTTTGAATCAGCATTCATGCTTAAAACATGGAGGCACAATTATCCATGTCCTATGTGGAATACTGCTGTACATGACTGTCCCTTCTTTGACTTTGTCTAGTAAAAAGATGGGCACATAATAATGACAAGACCTAACTGTCATTACTCAGCAGTGTTTTTGCATCCCCAGACTCTGAATCTGGTTTCTTCATCTTTGTTCTTAAACAGTAAGGGGGGAAAAGTCTTAAAAGGAAGGGAGAATATACTATCTCAGAGCAATGCTGTGTTTTAGAACAAACAGAAATATCTGTATATTGTATTATTTCATGTAAGTGCTTGAAATACAGCCTTGGCAAAATATCTTAAGATGTGGGCAGGCTACTAGAGGAAGAGCTATTTTAAAGATAAATGTCAGCACCTTGAAATGAGACCTGAAATGCATAGGCAACATGTCCAATTAAAATTAGAGTGATGTGGGAAGACTTCACTATCTGTTAAAACGCTGGCAGCCGAATTCTGCACTGAAGTTTCTGACACTTCTTCAAAGGAAGCCCACGTATAACATTCCCAGTAATCCAACAAGGCAGCTGCACAGCAGGAATCGCCTTGGCCAAATGATCCCTATCTAGGAATGGTCACGGCTGGCCAACCAGACAAAACAGATGTAAGACATTTTGTGCCACTGAGGCTACTTAATTTCTAATCACAAAGTGCGCTCTGCAGTATAAAATAATCCTAAACAGGTTGAACAACACTTTTACAGACCCAAAAACCTTCTACCATCAGTAACCCCATATTCTCAAGAACTGTGGGTATCACTTTCTTCCTATACTGTACCAACTATTAAAGGTAAAGGTTCCCCCCGCACATTTGTGCAGTTGTGTCCGACTCTAGGGGCCAGTGCTCATCTCCGTTTGTTAGCCGAAGAGCCAGCGTTGTCCGAAGACGCTTCCGTGGTCATGTGGCCGGCATGACGCACGTGGAACGCTGTTACCTTCCCACCGAAGTGGTACCTATTCATCTACTTGCATTTGCATGCTTTCAAATTGCTAGGTTGGCAAGAGCTGGGGCGAGTGCGGGAGCTCACTCCGCACGCAGGGCTAGGGATTCGAACCTCCGAACTTGCGATCTTCCGATCGACAAGCCTGGTGTCTTACCCGCTGAGCCACCACGCCCCCCCCCCCCCCCCACAAATAAATAAATAAATAAATAACCAACCAACCAACCAACCAACCAACCATCCAACCATTATGTGGTTCTAAATTCTGGAATAGCATCTATTTTGCTATAATAGATTTTAGAACAGCTCTATCCAACTTGGGTCCCCAGAAGAGGTCTTGACTTAAATTCCTAGACTTCCTATAAAGACACACACATTTTAAAGTCCTTGCTCAACTGTTCTTACCTTGCCCTGCCCCTTCATCAGAACAATATTGGAAATAATAGATGGCTGTGTAAGTCGCCAGGGGTATTCAACCTGAGCTGCACTCAACGAACGAGTGGATTTCTTAACAATGTGGTATTCCTACAGAAATAAAACAATCATAATATTTGCAAAAAGAACCCAAATGCTTCTATCTCAGTTACAAGTTGCCTAACCATGGTTTCTGGTTAGTAAATAGTAATTAGATCACAGTTACTTGTTTTACATGTAAGTGCTTAAATAAACCAATATATAAGTACCAAAGAAAACAGAGCAGAAAATAAACCAAATTAAGTGCCATAGAATACAAGGTAGTATCGTCTAACATTTTCTGCAATCAAGGTATTTTTTCATTCAAGTTAAATAGACGTCCTACTATATACAAATGAGGCACCATGATAAACTTTGCTTGCATATGTATTACACCATTTCCATTTTTGGTTCATGACTGAGGATGTTTTTTTAATCTTTGCTCCCTCCACCAACCCCCAATAGCTAAAATAGGAATTATTTGGCTTGTTGTTTATTCGTTCAGTCGCTTCTGACTCTTCGTGACTTCATGGACCAGCCCACGCCAGAGCTTCCTGTCGGCCGTCGCCACCCCCAGCTCCCCCATGGTTGAGTCCGTCACCTCCAGAATATCATCCATCCATCTTGCCCTTGGTCGGCCCCTCTTCCTTTTGCCTTCCATTTTCCCTATCATCAGCATCTTCTCCAGGGTATCCTGTCTTCTCATTATGTGGCCAAAGTACTTCAGTTAATTATTTGGCTATAATAACTCAAATGAAGCCATGTGTTTTTTCTCTTCCACACCTGTCTGGTTCCTGTGTCCAAATGCTGTGGTAAGGAATGTTTTCTGCCTCCCCGGGAATATTTCATTGGTATTTCATAATTCACATCTCCATTGTCTACTGTCAACTCATCATCTTCTCCCACAGATTCTAAACGAGTTGCTGCCCCTAAAGAATAACCAAGAGATACAATTTATTATACATACATCAAAGCCTTGTTTAAGATTGTCAGTTCTAATGGAATTTTGTCTGTCCATTGAGAAATGATGGATGGATGCATTTCTTAAAACATCTAAACAACTATAATAAATTTTTATCTTTGTGTGTGTGCATATGCATGCATGTGGATATGTGGGTAGGGGTAATTTATTAAGGAAATGACAGATCATACTTTTTATCAAAATACTTACTTAATCACAAACAAACAATGCTGTTTACCAATTTAAAAAGGCAGAACTCTTATTTCATATCTGAGTTCCAGATAAAAAAACGAAAAATAGTTTATGCATCCAATCAAATCAAGCGCAGGTTCATACTTTTAAGGCCCCAAAAGGATAGACAATGAGAAGCTTTATGAATTATTTTCTCCCATGCCTTCCATCCTGCACACTTCAATCAGCACCTGTAATCCAATTCTAAATCCCCCTACCAACTGGAGGCTGGTGTGAAGATCAGAGACTTTCTTAATCACAGTCCTAAGATTGTGGAACACCTGCTTTGAAGAGGTTCACCTGATATAGTCTTCAAACTCTGCCAACACTGATTGGTTTTTCTGTCCTCACATATTTTTCTGTCCTCACATACTGTTTTTCTGTCCTCACATACTGTTTTTCTGTCCTCACATACTGTAGACCAGCAAGGTATGTTTTCCTGATGGCTCTTTTTACACTGCTGCCATAACTATCTTTGTGTTTCATCTTTTTAAAGGCTTTGATCCTTCTCCTTATTATCATTTTATTAAGATCTTATTTGAGATACTTTTTCTGAACTGTTAAAAAATTACATATCCAGAGACCATAAATACCTCAAATAATTAAAGGAGATGGAAATATGGCTAGGCAAGGAACACAGTAGTAACAAGGAAAAATGTAAGTATTTCGGCCCAGCACTATTTTAACTTTAAAAAACTAGCCTCAAAGACAGAGTAGAGGAAGTTAATCTTTATTGGGAACAAAATGATACACCTATCTAGTTCAGTATGATCTAGCTCTAATTACCAGAAGCTTTTAACAACTCCAGCAGCTATATTTCCCATTGCTACTTTTCCTTTGTTCTTCCTCTGAACTATTCTCTTAAGGAGATATGCTGGTAAACCTGATCTCAACAGTCTTCCAAATCTTTCTACGTTTCTTCATCCAATGAAAAAGAGTAACTATACCTTGAGATCGGCTCCTGTACTTCAAAATACCACCTCCAAGAGTTGGGCTCTGACAGTTCTCTTTGGAGATCTCTTCACCTGTAGGATCTGAGGACCTGTCTGTATCAGTCATATGTGTCATCTGAAGGAGAAGGAAAGGGAAAATGGACATTTTAAAAAATCCAGCCAAGTTTTCTAGGATGTGTCATCCTTTCCATAGCTGAATTATGTATTATCCCAAGGAAGCTACAAATGAGGAGGATCTCAAGCAGAATAGGACCTCTTGCTGCAGCTTATTTGAGATTTGTAATCAGGGAAAACATCCACCAGCTTTTTCTCTTTGTCCTGCATTTTAGGACACAGGAATCAACTGAAAGACACAAAAACTCCTTATTTTCTCAGAAGGAAAAATTTCATAGTGAGAACTTCATCAACGCAAGGAACGATCCATTTTTCTGAACTTTAGATGATTATGATACTGCACATCTTTCCTGCTTATTTTCCATCAGTCTGTTTTAACAAGGAGGTTTGGAAGAGGGTTTATATTCCTTACTTCCACACTCACTCACATATTGATGATTATTGTAAGCTGTTTTGAACATTGCAGATCAAAACTGAATGAATGATTGAAATCAAGACAAATGCTATCCAAAATGGCTCTCTCCCCAGGACACTGGACTTCCATTCATTGCTAAATCTTGATTTCATTCCCACCCCCAAGGGATTAATTTTCTTTCCTCAACACATTGGATGAGACTTCTAGGAGATGGAGTAGTTTAGGGCCAGAGGTGTGCAGTTTGTTGTTAAAGCCAATGTACAGTTTCAATAGCTTGGTGAAAGCATATTTTTATGTTCATTCTATTCATTTTGCCAGAAGGATCCTAAGATGAAAAACTGATTCTGCAATATAAAGTAAAAAGGTATAATTTCTCTCTATTTTTCAGAGGGAAGAAAGAAAAGAATTTTGCATTTTCCTTTACAATAAATTACGTTGTAGAACATTAAGTCTGGTATTAGGAGGGGATCTTCAGCATAGAATGGACAGATAACAGCTGAGAGCCTATGGCAGAAAATAAACTATGCTCTATACATTAGAAAGCATTTTTTCCCCAGTGTAAAGAACCAAATCTTGGCATAGGGCACTGGAACTGGAAAAGATAAGTGGGGCTTTTCCCCCTCAAATATATACCAATTTTCTGATTGAAATCACTCTCATTCCCAGGAAGATGCTGATAACATCGTCGCAGCAAAGGAGAAATGCACGTGTTGTATGAAGGGTTGCAAGTCAGCAGCAAAATACATCCCTCACATACAAGCAATTAGACTTTCCATTCCTAGCATTTCCAGCTTTTGTGTGTGTGTGTGTGCTTGTGCGCGCGCATGCCTTTGAGTCACTGTTGACTCCTGGTTACTTGCAGTTTTCTTGGCAAGATTTCAGAAGTGGTTTGCCCTTGCCTCCTTCCTAGGACTGAGAGAATGGGACTGGCCCAAGGTCACCCACCTGGTTTCGTGCCTAAGGCGGGACCAGAACTCACGGTCTCCTGGTTTCTAGCCTGATGCCTTCACCACTACACCAAACTAGCACTAGGGGAAAAAAAGAAAACCCGATGAGAAGCTATAGTGACCACAGCTTGGCAGCCTGAAGCCCTACAGCTTCCTAATTTTAAAAAGTCCTCAGCAAATTATTAACTCAGACTACTGGCAAGAAAGATCCGTCCCTTCCTAAGCAATTTCTGGGGGGAAAGGAAGAGAAAAAGAAAGGAAGCTCTCAGAAGTAAAGAGAAAAGACAGCACCAAAAAAAAAAGGGGGGGGTGAGTGGCCCCATCCACTTTGGACTCTGGCCCCCACTGAACACTTGCCTTCTGCAATAGTAGGGCTACCATATTATGGCTGCAAAATCCAGACAACCACTAGATGGTTAGATCTTTGCTACCATGGAATAGCTGCCCAGATTTTTGCAGTCCAGATATGGGAGAAATGCTTAGAGAGCTAGTCTTGAAGGAAAGTTGCCCTTGCCAGAAAAGATCATCGATCTACTTTGTAAACAATACAGTGTGGGCAGTGCAGATGTGGAAAAATTCATTCAGCTCATCTTCAAATGCCATTTTATTTAATGTACACGTCTTGAATCAATGCATAAACTGAAACACAGTTATCCTTAGAAATCAATATTTTTCTGATTTTGGGAATGCAATTTGCCAATTTAAAAAGGGCACATATGGAAAGAACCTACACATAAATGGTGGAAACAGTTTACAAAAATATGTCAGGGAAAATTGGTGGAAAAAATGCATACATAAAAGTATGTTTTAACACAAATTCATATTCATTTTTTCAGGATTTTAGAAGACCAAAATGATACAGACCCTGGTTTGCCTTGGAGAAATGAGATACTAGGCAGAATCATAACTGATACGTTCATTAAACTCTAATCTGAACTAGAGGGACCAGGATAATATTAGAAAGGGGCTCAAGACTTGGCTGTGCCCCCTCGCTTGGGGTGGGAGGGGGGATAGTCTGTCATGGGGGTGGTTGGCGCCTTGATGCAGACCTGGGAAATTTTATCCAGACTGGGATCTCACCATCTTGGATTTTATATATCTCACATTTTATATCTTAGAGTTTTTTGTGTATTTGTATATTTGTATATTTATATTTTTATAATGTATCTCTTTTAATGATATTTAATTATTTTACTGTTTTAATTCGCTTGTAAACCGCCCAGAGTCGTTTGTTGAGATGGGCGGTGAAGAAATGCGATAAAAAAATAAAAAATAAAAAAATATGTGGGGGGATTTAAAATAAGTGCCTATTTTTTCTGACTGTCAGACAGGAACATACTTAGCCTAGTCAGATCTCCTCAATGATGGCTAGTGCAATGGGTTTGGCCACACAAATTGTTCTACCTGCCTCAAGTCACATCTGGGGACTACAAATCCCAACCCACTTTCTCCAGGAACTACCTAGGAGCTCATGCATCTGACTGGATAGCCCAGTGGTCGGCAAACTTTTTTATGCCAGGGGCCATTTTGACATTTATAACATTTATAACATCACTCGAGGGCCAGGGGGCGGGGTTTGAGGGTGGGAGCCAATCGCGCAGAAGTGGGTGGGGTTTGCAGGCAGGAGCCAATCGTGTGGAAGGGGGCGGGGTTTGTGGGCGGGAGCCAATCGTGTGGAAGGGGGTGGGGGAGGTTTGGAAGAAGGAGGAGGGAAAGAGAGGCTCGACTGCTCCAGTCGCTTTTCTTCCGGAGCCGCTCACGCAAAGTAAAGCTGGTGGGGAATCCAGCGCGGGAGCGGGGTTTGCTGGCGGGAGCCAATCATGGACACTTAGGGCCTGCTGCCGCCATGCCCGCCATGCCCACTGCAGTGCCCGCCGCCACGCACACCATGCCCGCTGCCGCGCCTGCCCCCGCCACTCCTGCCTGTGGAAGAGCCACACTCAAGGGGCCAAAGAGCCGCATGTGGCTCGCGAGCCACGGTTTGCCGACCACTGGGATAGCCGAAGCGTAAAGACAAGACTTCCTGACATCATTAGCCTCCTGCTATTGGCCAGGCAGGCGGCAGTAGAAATGGCCCAGCCAGGTCAGCCAATCAGTACTGCAGGGTTCTCAGGATCCTGTTCAGCCAAGATTTTCTCTACAGCTCTTTTCCTTGGAGGACTAAATATGCAAAAAATTAAATGGATTGAGTTCATGTGCTTCATCACACAATTCACTGGGGAGAGAGCAAGTGTAACTTTCTACATGTCAGCCCTCCCAGGTAAACCAGACAGGAAACATGACCAGATGAGCTACTTCTACTTTATTGTTAAGCTACATTAAGAGAATCTTGCAAGTCTGAAAGTACAAATCTCCTGCCGTCCCTTTTTCCACCCGCCAAGTTAGGGCGGATCCTTTCTAAGTTTCTTTCTCTGTCTGTTACTCAGTTGCAGGCTCCTCCCTCTTTTATCTGATCATTCCCTAGGCAGCATCTCTTCACCCATCTTCTAAGATCATCCTCACATTCCATTACAGTACTGACTAGGTCTGTTTTGGGTTAAATTTAAACCCCTAGGAGCTAGTTGACTGGGTCAGTTAACCCTTTCTGGCATTCCCATGCCACACTAATCCTCAACTGACCCAATTAAGTGTGTTGTGGGAACACAGCCAAATAGTAGCTCTGGATGTAAAGGCTTCCTTATTCAGCATCTGTGTCTCAAGCCAAACTTTTTTGCTCGTTTTTCTTTTCTTTTCTGGGAAATCCTGGGAAATCAACTCACAGATCTCTTGAAGTATATTCAGAACCTTATCTTGTAGGGGAAAACAATGCAAGCTCATCATACAAAGTAAGATGAGATTTATTGACAAAATTATATTTCGGATGGTCTGAAGTGTAACACAAACATGCATATTAATAGTAGTGGCATTAATAAAAGACACATGAGGCATTAGATTACAGGCATAATATATTATAATCTTTTAACTGGTGCACTGATTACATGCTCATTTCAGAGCTCCATAAAGGGGAAAAAAATACACATGAAGAAATGAACACATAGTTTTGCTAGTAAAAAAACAACAACAAAGGCTCAGGGAGAAGGCTTTCTCGATTTCCCCCACTCATGCCAAGAATGTATAGTGTATTGTATACACTGCAGCCTTTTTACTTTCCCCAAAATCCCAGATATCATTCTGTTCTGAAAATAAACAGAAACTCGACCCATTAAGCTTCTACAAGTTTCTCATGGGCCCCAGTTTGTAATCTTTGGCTGCCACAGTCCACTGAAAATACATGTTTTTTTCCCCGCCTAGCCATAAGTGACCATACCCTTTTTACAAATTGCCCTTCTGCCAAGACAGTAACCATGCCATTGAAGCTAACTGACTTTCAGGAAATGATGCTTATTCAGTTCTGAATGCATATTGCTAATTAAAAACATGATTTTTTAAAAATCAGGAAACTCAGCTGATTTCTCTCTGCAGGCAAGAGTTTCCAAGCACGTTTTCTGTTCAAAATGGGCAAGAGGGAAGCCCAAAAGTTTTAGCCTGGTACCTACAGTAGCTTCATAAGCATGCTAGAATACCTCTCTCTTGTCTGATCTCAACTATACACATACACACACACACAAACACACACACACACAGTTCACTGTCTCTGTGAGATTCAAAGGCATTTGTTGTGGTGACTGAGTGTTGCTCTGCATCTCTTCAGGACTTCTGTTACATAAGGGGAGGGATGAGACTGTGAATGGAAGAGTTCAACCCATTTATACTTGTGAAATGAAATACTGGGGTTCTTCAGCTTAAAGAAAAAAAGAACATCGATGTAGGATATGTACAGTGACCATATTTTCTGGGGAAAAATAAAGGACAAACCTGAAAGGGGGGCAAATCTGAAAGATGTTCATAAGGATAAAAAAAATTGTTGATAATTTTGCTTTACAAAAGAACATTCAAGAGCAAAACCAAGAAAATAAATAATTAAATTAAATAAATCTAAAGGACAGCTTTCTGAAATAAAGGACTGTCCTTTATAATAAAGGATGTATGGTTACTGTAAGGATATGACAGATTCGCATCATATTATATGATAGAAAATGGATAGGGAAAGGTTTGTATTCTTTCCCCATGATATTAAACACTGAGGTCACCCAAAGAAGCAGAATGTTCACAGATTCAGACTGGAGAGCTGTGTTTTAACACAAAGCATAGTTAAACTCTAGAATTTACTCTGAAATGATGTGGGGATAACCACAAACTAGAAAGGCTTAAAAAGGAGTTACAGAAACCATGGAAAGAAGGATAATTGTTAGTTATAATTTATTTATTTATTTATTTATTTATAAGTGCATTAACTAAACGTGTAAGGCACCCAATTGGGCAGTGAAGAAAAGGTAAAAGGCATTATTACCGGTTCATTCCAAGCAGTGACCTACAGCTGAACCATGCACCAGAGATTCAGGACTACCCCAAGCTCCCTCTGGAACCCCACCCAGTCCATCAGTCACCTGCAGCAGACCAGTTAAATAGGTCCCTCCTTCCTGTGGTGGGAGCAGCTGCAGAGGAGTCCAAGGCTAACAGGCTATGATAAGGGACAGATGACAACGTCCCCCAACTCCAATTCATGTCGCCACTGCCCCAGCATAAAAAACAGATCCAACGTGTGAGTCGGGCCACCAATAACCTAGATCAGGTTGGCATGATGGTCATGAACTCCCAAGCCACCTCAGACTTCAGACCAAGTGAAGGCAGGTTGAAATTCCCCAGGGCCATGAGCCATGGAGTCCAGAAGCTCAAGCAGGGCAACGGCTGCATAGCAGGGAGGTTTTTACACAAGCAGCAATCCCTACAGCCCACTTTCACAAATAGGGTTCTACATACAACTATGTGTGGGGCTATCTGATGGCCCACATCTAGGGCGGCGCGGTGGCGTAAAGGTTAAGACTACCGACTGTCGAACGAAAGGACGGCAGGTTGGCAGTTCGAGACCCGGAAGCACCGCGTAACGGTGAGCTCCCGTTCTCGCCCAGCTCCTGCCAACCTAGCAGTTCGAAAGCATGTACTGTAAATGCAAGTAGATGAATAGGTACCACTTCGGTGGGATGGTAACAGCATTCCGCGCGTGTCATGAGGCCACATGACCGTGGAAGCGTCTTCGGACAACGCTGGCTCTTTGGCTAACAAATGGAGATGAGCACCGGCCCCTAAGAGTCGGACACGACTGCACAAATGTGCGGGGGGAACCTTTACCTTTACCTTAGATAAATAGGTACCACTCCGGTGGGAAGGTAACGGCGTTCCGTGCACCTCGGCGTTTAGTCATGCTGGCCACATGACCACGGAAGCGTCTATGGACAACGCTGGCTCCGTCGGCCGAGAATCGGAGATGAGCACCGCCCCCTAGAGCCGGATACGACTGGAAGGGGAAACCTTACCTTACCTTTTATCTGATGGCTAGGTTGTAACTTCTGTAAATGTTGCAAGATCAGTGGCTGGGGAGGGTTTAGGAGTTGGAGGGGAAAGCTGCATTTCTCAATAACTGCCATGGTTAGGGCAATCCAAAGCAAGACATTCTGAAGGGGCGTTTAAGAATCTCAATTTCGGTATTGCTTATTTAACCTGGCAAGAAATCTGCTACTGAAGAGTTGGGGCACACAAAATACAAAAGATAAATGTGGCATGTTTAGAGAACAGACTCTGGAAGCCTTACTAAATCCAACAGGAAAAAAACAAACATTTTCATCCCTGCCTCTTTTGGAGACGTCATTACAACAGCAGAGACCCTGTGGAGTGGCCCCTGGGGCACAAAACTCTGCTCACCCCTTGACTGGGAAGAGCGCGAGCCAATTTCCCCCGGTTCTGATTACAGTAAGCAGAATCGGTGTCCGGAAAACCAGCTCTCTTGCATACTCCAATTTTCATTGCTATATTGTATACGATGCACTGGAGAAATGAAGAAGTCAAGTAGCCTCTACTAGCTTTTAAGAAGGGCTTTCAAAGTCTTTGGTGTGTTTATTTAGCATTTCCAGCTATTCAAATTACAAAGGACTTCTGGTGATTGAATATTTATCTCGCTTCCTGGTTTTTTTTCTTTTAACAGGAATAAAAGGCTCCCATATTTTCCTTTCTAAACAAGGACAATTTTTCCTGCCAGAGGTGTTTTAATCTGGGTCATTAATTGTTGTATTCCCCATTTTTACACATTACTTTTTCTATGGATTGTTGGATTACTGATGTTTATATTGTTTACGAGAGCCGGTCTGGTTAAAGGCACTGGGCTAGAAACTGGGACACTGTCAGTTCTAGTCTTGTCTTAGGCATGAAGCCAGCTGGGTGACCTTGGTCATTGGTCATTGTCCCTCAGCCCTAGGAAGAAGTAAATGGCAAACTATTTCTGAAAATGCTGCCAGGAAAACTGCGTGGACTTGTCCAGGCAGTCACCAGGAGTCAAGACTGACTTGAAGGATATATATGTTTGCCAGTCACATTAATTTGCCATCTTTAGTCCTCAATGGGTGACACCGCCCCAAGCAGAACTAGTGCATAATTTGGGGGTCCTCCTGGACTCTTGGCTCCTGCTCAATGAGAAATGGCGGCCATGGCCAAGAGGACCTTTGTACAGATCAATTTTGGGCATATCTTCTTCTGGTTCAGAAGGCCCTTCTCACCTCACAATCACTAATGCTCTAGATGCCTCCTACACCTTCTATTTGGACAACTGTAACGAGACTTTTGCTCCCCAAGCTCCATTAGTACCAGGTTTCCAGGGTCAATTCAAGGTCTTGATTGTCATCTATAAAGCCCTTCATGGCTTGGGTCCTAGTCACCTACAGGACTGCCTTTCTCCTGTTGTTTCTGCCCAGTCAATAAGATCTGGAAGAGCTGGTGCACTCCACATCCTACTGTAAAGCACTGTCACTTAGGAGATGTGCCTTCCCAGTGGAACAGAGTTGGGCTTCCACAAAGCTATAAAAACCTGGTGTAGGATGGATGAGGTCTGTTCCCCAGTGGTAGTTGCTGATGGGTGGTATGTTTGAGTTTTTTCCTCCCCAGTGTGCACAGTTAAGTCTTCTGGTCCTGTCTATTTTTAGGTGTTATTGATCTGATGTTTTGACTCTATAATCTGTAAGCCACCCAGAATCACTCTATGATTGAACTGTCATAAAAGGCAATCTATCAATCAATCAATCAGTCAATCAATCAATCAATCAATCAATCAGCAAGCCTAGAAAAATATATATATCCTGCATCTAAGGGCAAAAGAGTTCCAGGGAGTGAACTTACCAGTTTGCCTTCTGGTAAATCGTTATTTAGTGACTGGCTGTATTTATTCAGACAACTATTTTATGAACGAACACAATATCATTCCCACTGAATGCCCACAACCTGCTCTCTAAATGTCAAACATTGACACCCCACGCCCCAATGGGGAACTGCTGGTGTACAGTATAGGACTATGAACACTCAAATTTAATTCTTGACCAGGGCTTTGAACTATAAGTTGCTCATTTGACTAGGCAAAAGCAGAAGTCTGGGTTCACATTATTTCTACCTGGGTCAATTCAAAAGTTCTACAGATTTGTGCAATTGCAAATGCATCCACTCATCCCATTCTGAACCTGTAGAAGGTACCAGAGATCCAGCACACCCAACTCACTAGGCTAGATTCAGGTCATGCTCTAAAAATCCTGACCGTGTCTATATGCAGAAAGGCCGATTCACGCTTTATTGATTGACATGCAAAAGTAGAATCAATCCGTACTGTGCATGGCCCTATTTAAATAGTAAAGAAGATGAAGGTGGGGGCTACATTTGCAAAACTGTGGTCTTTTCTCCAGCTACGAATACATGTTTGGGGCCTGATGTTTAATTCATTAATTTTGAAACAGTCATACTAGAATTGATATGATAAACTGGGAACCGTACAGGAGGGAGCTTCACATCCAGCTGAACCAAGGGCATGGAGGCCATCTCTGTTTATATAGATCCCACATCAGGCCTCTCAAATTTCCACTGGAATAGGACAGACTATAAAGAGGTTAGTTTCCTAAAAATAGCAGAGGGACCAGAGCTGGCTCTCAAAATCAACTGTGGGCAAGCTTCTTTTACAGTGGTCCTCTTCTTGCTTTCTAATAAAAGTTTACATTACTTTATTATACTCGTGTGATACCAGAAGGAAAATTTGTTAGGTGTTCTCTCGTAAGTCCAATCCATTGCAATAAGAATTTTCTTTGCATTCATCATCAAACCAGTATTTAGACTCATACAATGAAAAGAACAACTCCTTGTATTTGTTGAGATTCTCAGATGAAAAGCCTGGCTGAGCCCATCATAACATTCCCCCTCCAAAATGGCAAACTATGTGAGATCACTATATAATTGGTTGCATTTAATAAAAAACCTAACTTTTGTAAATTACATAAGAAAATCCCCAAAGGGCAGCTTCATTCAAAGTACAGAAATCTTACTTGCTAAAAGTTTGCACTAAGCATTACCCCACATAATTAATTCCATACTGTATTTTTACAGTGGCGAATATATAAGGAGGTAGGCAGACAGAGAGAATTAGAAATAATTTTGAAAAATCCAATCTGTTCAGTGAAAGTAGGGGTTTGGGGAGGGTGAACATATAATACAACTGATTCCTGTAGAATGTAAACTACACAGCACAACTCTTTCCCTTTTGTATAAACGAATGGTTGCTATTTTAAAACAGTGTTAGATTACACATGTATATCTTAGAATTTTCAGCACCTCCAGCAACATTTTACTGTACTTTTTGCAGCTCTCATGTGGGAGGAAAATGTGGTTTTCATATGATCATGTTGTGATCAGAGCTTTCCATTAGTAGATTAGAGCTCCAAGATTGATTATTCATATGATTAGTTTTGAAAATATGCCCCTATTGTTTGCAAAGTGATACTAGATCAGGGCTTTCCAAAGTTTTTCCCGCGGCGACACACCAACCGGCGTTGGTGTGTCGCCGCGGGAAAACCCAGAAGCGCTCCTGCGCTTTCGGGTTTTGCGCGCTGCAGTTGGTGTGTCGCCCCGGGAAAACCCGGAAGCGCTGATGATGATCAGCGCTTCCGGGTTGTGTGGCGACACACCAGACTGTGTGCGGCGACACACTTTTGTGTCGCGACACAGAGTTTGGAAAGCTCTGTACTAGATGGCCAAAGACCATGTAGGTTAAGAGTTACAGTAAGCGAAGTCCAACACATTTGGAGGGTAAGAGAACCTCAAGGCACAGGGCCAGGCTAGCCCAGGAGAACCAAATTAGAAGATCCCACAAGCAACTGATACTTAAAAATAGAACACACAGTACTGTACATCAGGGTTCCTCAACTTCAGCCATTTTAAGATGTGTGGACTTCAACTCCCAGAATACTCCAGCCAGCATTGGATGCTGCAATGATCCAGCAATGCTGGCTGGAGTATTCTGGAAGTTGAAGTCCACACATCTTAAAATGGCTGAAGTTGAGGAACCCTGATGTACAGTACAGTACATCAATAAGTAAGGTTTACTGATTTTTAAAGGCATCCAACGTTTGTTGCCTAATGGTGGAGATAGCATTATGAATAATCTGCAGTAAACTGGCAATGTGTCTTAGTTATTTAAATCAGGCTCCTGAAATAAAAATTGGGGAAAACCTGGAGTGGATATTGCCATGTCTTGTGTTCTACTGCAAAATAAAAAGAGGTCGCTGGTCTACGGGAAGCCTGAGCTTAGCCCAATTCTTAGTTCTCCAAAATCCATCATCTCTTCCTGCCCCAATGTTGAATTTCTGGGTGTGACAACCTTGACTTTCTTGCCCTCTTTCTAGCATGCCTCTCCCACCTTTACATTGATAGGCGCTCTTTCCCACACAGTTCATTCAGCCTCTTTAAATCAGATATTATATTGCCAATGTGGTATTAAGACATTCTCCATATCTGAGTATCTGAGGGACTGTCTCATCCCGATTACATCTACCCGCCCCACCCGGTCATGCAGGGAGGGCATGCTACGGACCCCGTCAATAAAAGAATTCCATCTAGCGGGGTCCAGGAGGCGTGCCTTCTCTGTGATAGCGCCCGCCCTGTGGAATATCTTGCCCCCGGAGGTGAGGCAGGCACCCTCCCTCCTGGCTTTCCGGAAGTCTTTAAAAACCTGGTTCTGCCGCCTGGCTTGGGACAAAGGAAGTGATAGTTCCTCCTGGGGGTGGTTAGCTTAGTAATAACCTCCTTTTAAGATCTTACCATCCTCTGGATTTTTTATATTTCTATTTATTATGATATTGTATTTTAACGATTTATAGCTTTTTAAATTTTTAATATTTATTGTAAACCGCCCAGAGTCTACTGCGGTAGAGATGGGCGGTGATAAGTTTGATTAATAAATAAATAAATATATATATGTATATCTTCAGATTCCATATAAACAGCAATGGATCACAAATGTCCCCTTGGTTCACCTGTTGAATTCCTAAATCATAATTTAGTATCATAATTCCACTGACCGATTGAAACATCAGTCATTACCCATTGGAATTAATGCGAAGAATAACAGCTTGTTCTGTATTTTAAATAGCACCATCAAGTGATAGGAGACATAGGGCATTAGATAAAAGATCCAGTTAATTCAGTGCTGTGTCTCCAACCATAACTAAACAAATATATCTAGGAAGCTCATAAGAAGTTACACTACTTGTCTAGGACTTGGAAGTCCCAGGTCCAACGTCACCCTTGCCATGGAGGTTCACTAGTGACTTTGGATCAGTCGTTACTCCTCAGTTCAATCTGCTCCACAGAGTTATGTATATGTAGGGAAAGTGAAGGAACTCTTGGAGGAAACCCAGTATATAAATCAACCAAATAGATACACAAACAATATCTCCTGCAGTTTATCACTAGCATAAGATATTCTGATGTAAACTCCTTCTGAACATGAAGGCTTCTGTCATTTACCCTCCATACCATCACGGACAGATCTTTCAGGTCTCTGACAAAAACCTATGAGGCAAGCAGAGCTAAGGAGAGAATGATATGCAAAAGAAATTTTCATGTGAGAAAGAATAGCACTGGAGGAAACATAAAATAAATGCAAACAAAACATTTTGCTGTTCAATGTGTTGACAGAGATTTTGCTTCTATCTGTGCTCCTGCCCTCTGAAGATGCTGGCCACAGATGCTGGCGAAACGTTAGGAACCACAACTTCCAGAACACGGCCACACAGCCCGGAAGACCCACAACAGCCATTTTGCTGTTACTGCTATAGAGGCAGTCCTCGCTTAACATCCATTCATTCAGCGACCATTCGGAGTTACGACAGCACTGAACAAAGGGACTTATGAGCAGTCTCATTTCTACACAAAATGTGAAGAAAGTTCTCTTTCAGGGTCAAACCATTAATCCCCTATCTCGATACTGCCAATACTGCAGTAGTTAACCAAGATTTCAAATCCGAACAACTACTGACACTGGAGACTGAATCTGGGGCTTTTTGTTCTATTTTGTTATGGAATGTCCTTTCTGCACAGTAAATTAATTCACTTGCCGTATTGTTCAAACCATGTCTCCTATCCTCAAATTCTTATACTAGTCAGACCTCTCCCAGATCTAACACAGGCTAACTTTTAAAGCCTTCTATATTCTGCACCAGATCTGGCACTGTGTACACTGAAAGAACGATTAAGAAGAAAAGCTTTGAAACCTGTGCAAGCACAGCAACTCTGCTACTCATTAAAGCAGCTACCTCTTTTGTTCAGGTTTCTGCACAAGTCTGAAAAATGATGCAGCTCCTTCAAGGCGTTGATCTGTGTTCTTAATGTGACTCTTAAGGAAGCCTGAAAAAAGATGTGGCTCTTTAATGGGTAGCAGAAAGATGATTGCGCAGGTACCAAAGCACTTCTTTTGATCATTTTCTAAGCATGCTCAACCGTACAAATAGATGGCCAATGGTTAATATAAATAAAGCTAGATTCCTTGTCCTAATTTATTCCTCTATTGTTAGATATTTTTTGTCCTCCAGCTCTAACCCCTTCAGTTGCCCAAAGATGATCTGCTCCCTTATGTGATTCTGCCCATATTCCCTTGCTTGGAACTTGGAATACCCACAGGCAATTAAATATTATAGGAAAGAGGGCATTGGACCGGACAGGCTTCCAATCTGATCTAGTGGGGACTTCCATACCTTCCTGGGTCTACCTTAATTCTTTGGAGCAGGGATTTCTACAATATTTATCTCAAACTGAAAAGCCCCAGATGGTGATTGATAAATAAATCACTAAAATAGCCATCAACAGCAGATCCAGAATGAATATGTTCCACAAAGAATGAGGTGCAAAGAAGCTGAGAAAAGAAATGACTTATTTATATACAGTACAATATCATCTTCTATAGAGGCCACAAGGAGTCCATTGGGAGTGTGGCTCAAATAAAATGAGATATGAAATATGAAAGTAACACAGTGAAAACATTTAAAGTCCAATCACTGCAAGTCAATAAATGTTGGTCTGAGAGGGAATTGTGTTTATCTGCTCCCTTCCTCTTCCTGGTCAAATTTATTTATTTATTTATTTATTTAAAATAAAATAAAAAAATAAAAAAATAAACCAGTTTATTTTGTAAGGGAAAACTGTGGTTGATGCTGGCCATTTTTCATTATGGTGCACAAAAGAAGAACAAGAGGATATGGGCACCACTCTCAATCTTGATCCAATAAGCCATCATGTTTTATTTAGCAAAGAACATTATGTCTGAATTGTTTTTTTAGTAAGTTGCAATGATAGTCTTACTGAAGAAAGCAAAACATGATTCTCTGACACACCTCTAAAGCAGCCACAATTGCTAAAGGAGATGACCAACTTGTTAATCAATATTTGTTCAAAATAGTATCCCAGGGAAGTGGCAGATGTCATTTGACCTACATTTTTAAGCAAACTGACATCGTTCACATTTCCTGAATTAATATGAAAATTCATCTCAGTTTTGTGATACAAGGCTCCATTAACACAGAAAAATGCATATATTCAAGGACATGCATATGTACATAAATAAAATTTGCCTGTTCTTTAAAAAAAATAATTTGAGTGGAAATGATTTGTAAAGATACGCATCCTGCAAATTGAACTTGACTCCTCCTTGTGATGTCATGGACACAATCTACGCATGTAGCTTTGTTGGCAACATTACAAAAATGATTTGTCACTGCCTTCTTCCAGGGTGTTTTTCAACTTCCCAGTTTAGCCTAGAACTCTGGGTTGTACTGACAGCCAAGTACTAACCATTTTCAATGTTTTACTTTTTGAGACCAGCCCATTTAGCTTTTTGAGACCAGCCCAAGTCAGATTTTTTAATTATGCAAAGCTCAGTTGGGCAGGAAATAGCCCCATATGGGTTTCCTGTGCAAGGTCATACTTACAGGCTCCAGGACTCCTGACTCCGGGCTCTTTCCTTTGACATCCTCCTCTTCCGGTGCTTCGTTCTCCTTATTGTCAATCCAGGGGGCCGTATCCTGAGCAGAACAAGTGCTAACTAAGTCTGGCAAACTTGTAGATGGATAATGAAGAACATCTTCTTCTGCTCCTTCCTACAAGAAAGAAAAAACAATACTTGTCGTTACATATATGAATATATGTTGGCACAACAACCCTATAAAGTAAGCCTGTATTAGTATCCCATTGTAGATGATGAGCAGTTGCCAAGATTTCTCTTGGCTGGTAATGCTGGAAGCAAGGGTGTATTTTTTAAAAAACTTCATTTCCATCTTTGATGCTCCTGTGGATCAATTGATCATTGGACACGTCAGAGAATGAATCAGCTAATTCAAACTACATACAGGAAGTCCTTGTTTAGCGACTGCCCCATTTAGTGACCATTTGCAGTTACGACAGCGATGGTAACTTTGAGACCAATTCTCGCATTTATGACCATTTATTTATTTGTTTATTTATTTATTACATTTATATCCCGCCCATCTCCCCCACAAGGAGGGACCCTGGGCGGTTCACAACAAATTCAAAACAATTAAAATAATAAATATCAATAATAAACAATATAAAATTACATATATATATATATATATATATATATATATATATACACACACACACACACACACACACACACACACACACACATAAATACACACACACACACACACACACACATACATATATACAACATCATACAATTTGATCCAAAAGTGGTAGATCTTATTCCACTGATCAACAAGGCTGGTCGGGACAGATCTAAGGGGCCAGCCAACCCCAAGACTGGCTATTCCCCTCCCCTCCCCACGCCTGGTGACATAGCCAGGTCTTCAAGTTTTTCCTAAAGTCCAGGAGAGAGGGGGCCGATCTTATTTCCCGGGGGAGAATATTCCAAAGGGCAGGGGCTACTGCAGAGAAGGCACGCCTCCTAGACCCCGTCAGGTGGAACTCTCTTGCCGACAGGGTTCGTAGCGTGCCCTCTCTGCAGGACCGGGTGGGACGGGTTGATTGAACGGGGATGAGCCGGTCCTTCAGGTAACCTGGACCCATGCCATGTAGGGCTTTAAAGGTAATAACCAACACCTTGAATTGGACCCGGAAGCAAACTGGGACCCAATGCAGCTCACGGAGCAAAGGTGTTATGTGTGCCGATCTTGAGGCACCTAAAATAGCCCGCACGGCTGCATTTTGAACCGGCTGAAGCCTCCGGACGCTCCTCAAGGGTAGCCCTATGTAGAGCGCATTACAATAGTCTATCTGGGAGATGACCAGGGCATGAGTGACTGTTCGAAGGTTTACAAGTCTGTAAAGCAAAGCAAAGCAAAGCAAAGCAAAGCTGAAGTAAGAACATAAGCATGGTCATGATTTTACTTAGTGACCATTTCACTTAACGACTGAGTTGCCGGTCCCAATTGTGGTCGCTAAACAAGAACTACCTGTAATCCCTCCATAACTGTATGCAATCTATTTCCATGACCCCAACTCTTTTTAACAACGGTTTCCTGCCAAAATAATCACTTTTCATACACTTGTCATGTAGCAGGTTTCCAGCCTCCTTTAGTTTGCTATTTCTAAAGTATTTTTAGCTATTTTTATAGCTAGTTTTTTGGAGAGCTACTTCAGTATAAGGGAAGTGAAAGATTGCATCTGTAGGACCAAGTATCTTGACTAGAGAGAAACCACTGTTTCCAGCATTACTAGTCAAACAGTCCAGTTGTTCCCTTTCCCAATCAGCAAAATTCACCATAAAGTATGACAGAGGACACTTAGAGATGAATAGCTGCATTGCCTAATGGTAGCCATGTTTGCAGGTCTCCCGGCCTTCATAAAATAGCTGAGAAGCTCTCACTCCCTGCCCCACTTTCCTCCCCCCCCCCCCCGCCCGTGTTTCCTGTCTGTTCTACCTGGTAAGGCTGACAATTCCCTTGTCCCACATGATCAAGAAAAATGGTGTTCATGAAACTGGTTCATTGCTTGAATGAAATGAAATGAAATGAGCCGGTATGATCAAGCATCATAGGCAGAACTGCCCATCACAGGATTGCCTTTTCCATGGACTCTAGTTGACATTTTCCATTGAGAGTCAATTGTGGACTCTCCAAGTGATGGAAGATCAAGAACCAAACATGTCTGGGCAAAATTCCCTTTAGTTTCATTTGTAAAAATGGATGCCACACTGCTTTGAGTTACAGACGTTTGTGCTTTTATTGCATAACTGACATATAACTGATAAAACGCATATTGTTATACTCCACAGGTGCAATAATGAAATAAATGTATGCTTTTAGTTCACATAAAACATATATTGAAAGAGCTACTTCCTCTGAGACCTTAAGTCAGTTCCACAGAAGGTGTAAGTGAAGGAAGCATTTATGGAAAGTTTGGGGCAATTTGGAGCACAGCCCAACTCCATCAACTAAGAACAAACTTACTGACAGCCATTCTAAATGGTTTTAACTGACACAACACAATGAAGGGGGGAAAAGCAAAGAGTTGCCAAATCTGTTGGATAGTTAATAACTCCAACTGTTGCAGAAGTCACTATAAGTCTGCCCACCCTGAGACTTGTTCTAGTGAACTTGAATGCAATTTGATGACTTTTTAAATTATAGGACAAGAGTTTAAATTTATACAGACACCTACAGTACTGTACGCATCAGTTCTGAAAATGTACTCTAGCAACTTAAGTTATTTTTATTGTCCACTCCAGCGATGGAGAATCTTTGGTCCTCCAGCTGTTGGACTACAGTTCCCATCACTCCTGACAACTAGCCAAGCTGATGGGAGAGGTCAACAATAGCTGTCTACTGGTTTCCCAATCCCTAAGCTATCTCATCACAAGACAGTAAGCATCTTCTCCGAGAGTCACAGTAGTGTCTATTCAATCTTACATATGGTATTATGTGATCGATTAGATGCCCACAGAACAGGGAAATGGAGCTTCTGCCTGGATGAAGACTGAACCAGGCTTTCTATGCCAAGTTGAAGATGCACTCACTGCAAAATGAGTGATGCCAGGAACTCTTCTGGAGGAAGTTTCAGAAACCTTAAGAGGTAAAATGGATGCTTTAAACTCTGCAAGGTTTAAGGCATCCATTTTACTCTTTAACACTCTTATTTTAAAAAGTGGTCTTATTCCACCCACTGTCAACTCCAATCCCCTGTTGATTTTCCTCCGTGGTTTAATGGCCCTTCATAGATAAAAAAAAAAATTCCAAGTCCCGAGCTAACGGAGCAAATCTCACCTAACATAAGGCAGGTTCATAAAGCTGATTTCCTTCCTTCCTTCCTTCCTTCTTTCCTTCCTTCCTTCCTTCCTTCCTTCCTTCCTTCCTTCCTTCCTTCCTCTCTCTCTATTTTCCTTCCTTCCTTCCTCTCTCTATTTTCCTTCCTTCCTTCCTTCCTTCCTTCCTTCCTTCCTTCCTTCCTTCCTTCCTTCCTTCCTTCCTCTCTCTCTATTTTCCTTCCTTCCTTCCTTCCTTCCTTCCTTCCTTCCTTCCTTCCTTCCTTCCTTCCTTCCTTCCTTCCTTCCTTCCTTCCCCTCTCTCTCTCTCTCTCTCTCTATTTTCCTTCCTTCCTTCCTTTGTAACTTTTGCATTTTCAACACTAAACTAAAGGTGATGACCACAACTTATAAAAAAGAATCTTCTAATCTTCTGTGCTTTCTTCAACATATGAAATCATATACACAAAATTACTTACCCTGCTTGCCACTACCAGGTACACAATGCCTTCAGCTGACCGAAGTAAAGCAACAGCATCTTGATGGGACAGACCAACCAAGGACTGGCCATTGATCATTAGAAGCTCATCGCCTACCTTCAGCCTGCCATCTCTAAGAAAACAAAAAGAACAAAACAGGCTTTATACCCTCCCCACAAAAAAATCCCTCACGTAATTAGCTCCTTCAGCCTTAAAAAAAAAAGACAAGACAAGACAAGCTGGAAAACCTGCACTGATATCAGGGGTCAAAGACAATGCTGGGTAAGTTGTAGCTAAAATATTTCCTAGTAAATGTTTGCCTCTACCCCAAGGTTAAGCATTGTGCAAGTAAGTGGCCATGCTTGATCTGGAAAACATGACATCATCCATCCTCTTCAGAGGGAAATTTCAAGGTGAACATCAGAGGCTCTGTCTGCATTTTGTTAATAATGAATATTCAACTCCATGTTTACTTAACACTTTCCCTGGAGAATCTCAAAGTGCTTTATAAACTCCAACAGCATCACTAGTAAGTAGGTCAGCTTTACCACTGAATTTTCACTCATTTATTCTGGAGTAGTTAACTCTGCATGGACTCATTCTGGTTCTAGCACTCTTTCCTATCCTTCGCAGAAAGGAATAGGACCCTTATTGGTCAAGCCCCTTTAAGGTGGGGTTGTTGTTGTTTTTTGAGTCAGTGGAAACATCCCAGGCTCCTAGGCTGAGAATTTAATCTAATTTCTCATATGGGAATAGAAATCCCACAATTTGCTGCCAGAAACTAATGTCAGAAACAAACAAACAAAACTAACTCACTTTTCTTCCAAGAATTAATTTGCCCTTAAGGTTTAGAACTAAAGTCAGATTACATCCCACCCATCTTGGACTGTATTTTCAAGACTGGAAATGCACCTTTGATCAGACAATAATTCCCACCTAGGTTGGCCAAAGCCAAGAGACTTTTCCTGGCCCTGGGCATTCTACATCTCCCAAAAGATACAATCTTGTGAAATTCCAGCATTTTTTCCCTTTCTTTCTTGCATGCCAAGAGTGCCTCTTGACGTTGGATGAAGAGCCACGTTAATGACCTTGAAGTCTAAACTAGGCCATATCAGTCTGGAAAAACTTCTTCATAGCCCCTCTACCCACTATCTACTTTATATTAGACCTAGGTGCTCATACAGATAACACATACAATACTCCCTGGTGATCTATTTTCCTTTTCCAGTAGTAATGAAAGTTTTATCGCAGGCCAAGCAGATTACATGCAGTAAAATGTGCTATAAAGGACTGGGTTTCTTTTTTAATTCTTACAATTTCTTCCATTCTGCAGAAAGGGGCAACCTTGGATTCTTAATGCTGGAAGTGGGATTTCAAAATAGAGTTGAAAAAGGAAACACTTTTATGATTATTAGCAGCAGCAATAGTAATTTATTTTCTTTCTTTCTTTCTTTCTTTCTTTCTTTCTTTCTCTCTCTCTCTCTCTCTCTCTCTCTCTCTCTCTCTCTCTCTCTCTCTCTCTCTCTCTTTCTTTCTTTCTTTCTTTCTTTCTTTCTTTCTTTCTTTCTTCACCTTCGAGTCAATGTTGACTCCTGGCAACTGCCTGCAGTTTTCTTGGCAACGTTTCAGAAGTGGTTTGCCATTACCTCCTTCCTAGGGCTGAGAGAAAATGGCTGGCCCAAGGTCATCCAGCTGGCTTTGGTGCCTAAGGCCAGACTAGAACTCACGGTCTCCCAGTTTCTTTATTGATTTTTGTTGTAGTTGTATGTTGGATTTTAATACTGAAAGTTCCTTTGAGAACCAATCACAGCCAATAAGCAGGTATAAATCAAATAATGTAGCACATGACATCTGGTTTTATTGTCCTTGAGCTTTTGATTCCTAAATGTGTCTGACTGAAAGGAGGGACAGACAGACTTGCATTAAAAGACCACGCAACAAATGTTACCTGTGAGCTGATCCACCTTCTTCCACCCGGGCGATTATGATGGCATGAGGAGAACGCTTCGATCCACGGCCTCCAGTGATCTGGATTCCCAGCCCGTCTGTTCCCTTCATCATGGTCATCTTCCATATCCGACAGCCTTCTCTCTGGGAGGAGAAATTGAAGAGAGCCCCTGCAGTGTTATGGGGGGGGGGTCTTCTAACTGCATCTATTTTCTCCTTCTAATTGAGATCTAGCATGTGCAACAAGAAAAGGCACGAGGATGCAGAAACTTTAACTTCCTTGTTGTCAGCCAAGGAAAGCCACGTGCTGGCACCACAAGGAAGCACCATTAAAGCCAATAAATCTGATGACATCTGTTCAATGTCTGTCACCTCAAAAAATTACAAAACAGCAGCAACTTGTTTTCTCTGGGGGCCGTAGCAAACGTTTTAGGTCAAAAGCTGTGCATTTTTGGCTTAAAGCAACCTAGAGAATTCCAGATGAAGGTACTATCTGATGTGGCGGTTTCCCAATTCACAACATTAATATTCCGTTTCTCTGTCTCTCTGCCATCTTCATTCAAAAGTGATTGATACTAGCTGGGCCTGTAGCCATAAGAGACCTACCACAGTCAGGGATAATACAGCACAGCACTCTCCTTGAATGGTTAAGTTTTTCTGTTTTAAACAACACTCTTTACTCACAAAGATATAAGCCAGGGTTTCTCAACCAGGTTCCATGGGACCCTGGGGTTCCACGAGAGGTCACTAGGCGTTCCCTGGGAGATCATGATTTATTTTAAAAAGTATTTCAAATTTGGGCAACTTCACATTAAAGAGGTAAGTTTCGTTTTTTATTTTTTTAGTTTAAGAACACTGTTAAGGCACATACAGGCCTACACATGAAATGAATACAATTTCGTAACTTCTGGCCTATATTTGAGCCTGAATGTGCAGGGGTTCCCCGAGGCCTGAAAAATATTTCAAGGGTTCCTCCAGGGTCAAAAAGTTGAGAAAAGTTGATATAAGCAATGGCATGGAGGCCAGATTTTTCCTAATTTCTCACTAAGAAAAACCCCACAATGGTACACACAAATACCCCCCCCCCTACATAAGAGACTTACTACAAAATATCCGTGCAAACTTTCCAAACTAAATACAGCAGGAAACCTGTATTACATCCTGGATGTTCTGAAGTGATCCATTTTGTTGGAAATTCAGCAAATCAACATGCCTCATTTGTATGTAGATGAGTTCATCCCAGGATGCAATTCTCCGTGTCTTTGAGGAAGTTGTTTTGTTGCCATTCCCACTCCCACTTCCTCAGTCAGTCCTTCTTCGAGTCTCTCCAGTGGAGAGGCAAGCATGCTGCTTGCTTTCTCTCTCTCTCTCCATCTTAGGCCATGGATGGGCCTAGGAGAATTTTCCCCCTCTCTCCACGCAGCTCTTGGCAGCTATAGGGCTAAGAGTCCACAAAGTTTAGAGAAAAGGAAATGAGAAACTGAAACATCATTTATCTACTGAGAATGCTGTACCTGGACTGAATAAATGTAAGAACTCTTTTGTACTTACTTTTTGAACCTGGATTGTCTAAGCGTGTGATTCTTTATGCTTGGGTGGGCTAAAAGTGTAAGATTAAGAACCTGGATCTCTCTAACGTGCTCACTGGCTCTGTTTTTAAACAATATTCTTTTTCTGTGCACGAGCTTGTACTATGTTAAGCTCTGCTCTATTCACTGGTTCTAACGGGCCACTGAATAATCTTCACATTTTTACCCCTTAGAAACCCACACAAATTGTCTGGCTCTAAGGCCAACATGCTCTGGTGAAAAAAAGCACACCTTGATTCCAGATATCAAGTTTCTCGGCATTTCCATTGTGCCCAAAAAAGAGACTATAATTTGTTTGGAACAAAGAGGGTGGTTATTGGTGGGAAGAGTACAAAGAGGTTGTTTTCCCTACACCTGGCAGAGGCTTTTCTGCAAAGGTGAGATTCTCAGTAAGAGCACAATGGTTGCTTCACAGCTTCCTTGTTAGCAATATTTTGCAGACAACAGGCCCCAAGGACTTAGCCTAATATTGTTTTAGGAGAAAGAGAGGTGCGTTTGCAGTAACTGAGCAGATCACTTTGCAGATGATAAAGATGTCATTCCAGTGCTCGAAAGCACTTTCTTCCCGTTTCAAAGGTTTTCCACTATTCAGGGCAAATTAATCAAAACCTTGATGCTTATTACATTGCATTCTAGCTCCAGTTATCCCCTCTCGCTGATATTCATACACTTTACTGAACCAAACAGAAATAACAGAATTGCCATTAACGATCATTGCAACTAATCACACATCACATTGTTTCTAGATTGCATCTGGTTCATAGAACACATTATTGTGTAAATCGTGGTGGCTTTGCTAGTGAAATAAAACAGGTTTTTCCACTGCCATTCCACTCCTTCAGTTGGTGGAATGGGGACAGAGAAATACAGAGTATGAAGAAGCTACCCTTTCTACCCTTGCCAGCTCAATGGAAAGTTTGAAAGAAATTATATAAAGGAGCTCCGAAGTCTATCCATCCACTGGCAGGATAACACTTCCCAAACTGAACAGAACAGGACCAAATTTGATACAGTAAGAGAAACTGGCAAAAGAAATATTGTGTTACAAATGGGATGGATCAAGCTGGGGAATTGGAGGGAGGCTGTGAAGAAAGTCCACATTTCTTCATGACCTGCGGCAGCGCTGGGACGAGGGTGATATGCCTATCCTGTTGTTCCTTGATCTTTCAGCGGCTTTCAAAACCATCAACCATGGTATCCTTTTCAACCACCTTTGGTGGTAGGGGGTGGGAGGCACTGTTTTATACTCCTCCTTTCTCTGTGGCTGGTTTCAATCAGTGTTGACAGGTAGGGAGAGATTGTACCCGCAGCCCCTCATTTGTGGGGTGCTGCAGAATTTAACACTCTCTCCCCTTCTGTTTCTCATCTACAGGAAACCACTGGGTGAGGTCATCCGCCAATTTGGGATCAGGTATCATCAATACGCTGATGATACCCAGCTGTACATCTTGACCCCAGGCTGGTCAGGCAGTGAGGTTGAAGTACTAACCCAATGCCTGGAGGCTGTGCAGATCTGCATGGGGAGGAACAGAGTCAGGCTTAATCCTGACAGAGTGGCTGTGTCTATTTGGGTCCCCCGAATCTGGAGATATTCCATTCTAGACTCTCAGTGAGATTGCATTTCTCCATTTGAGTTTTGTGTGTGATCTAGGGGCCCTTCCGGACTCTCAACTCCTGCTTAAAGAGCAGGTGGCCGCTGTGGCCAAGAGGGCCTTTGCACAAGTACATCTAGTGTGCCAGTTGCACCCTTTCCTGGATCAAGAGACACTTAAGACAGTCACTCATGCCCTGGTCATCTCACAATTGAATTACTGTAATGCATTCTACATGGGGCTACCCTTGAAGACCATCCAGAAGCTACAGCTGGTCCAGAATGCAATGGCATGGGCAGTGATGAGGGCGCTGCATTATGTGCATGTGACACCATGCTTCATGAGCTTCACTGGTTACCAGTATGGTACCAGTACCACTTTGACATGAAAAGTGCTGGTTATCACCTTTAAGGCTCTTCATGGCTTAGGTCCTGGCTATCTGAAAATCTGTGTATCTCCAGTTGTCTTTGCCTGTGTTGTAGGGTGAAGCAGGGTAGGTAAGCTCTGGGTCCCATCAATTAAGCAATGTCATCTTGGGGGACACAGGAAATGTGCAGCACCTGCCCTCTGGAATGATATCCCCCCACCCCGATATTGTTTCCGAAATTGTTGAAGACCTGAATGTTCTCCCAAGCCTTGGGGATAGGATGATTGTAGAGTCCCCTTCAGTTGTGGGTGGTTTGGTGTTCCGCTCCTCCGGTCAGTTGTATTTTTTCTTATATGTATTGTTTTTATTTATAAGCCACCCAGAGTCAGACAGCCTCAAAATGTGATTAAATAAATAAATGCATCCCTATGGGAGACACAGGTGGGGAGTTGCTCAGATGTTGCCAATTACTCCATCTTAAGTTCCCTACCTGGTCATGTGACCAAGCAGAGTATATGCAGCCGATTCTGAGCTTCACATTCAACACATACATACAAACAACACAAAATACAACATGAGGGGAGAGCAGAAACACACACACACAGTAAGTTATTTCATTACACATGACGCATCCTACAGCCACTGTTAACAAAGGTTTGTGTGCCTTCTCTATTTCATTTTCTTGAGATTATTTTTAGATAACCTATAAATGAGCATTTTGCAGAGATTCATAGTTGCTTTGCACAAATATGCAAATTAATCAGTTTCCTGCTTTGGCTGAAATGGAAAATTGCTACTAGCGTGGAACAAGCCAGGATAAAAAGCCGTAGACTGAGCTTCGTATAATATCCTGGCTTATTCTGAGGGATTGCTGCAACTCAATGAAGGCAGTACTGAACTATCTGAATCAATAGCCCAACTCAGTCTAGGACAGATTCCTAATTTCACAAAGTGCTTAACTTTGGATGGATCCCCCCACTTGTCTCTGAACTTGCCTTCTGTTTGCATCACTTAAAGAGATCTAGATGAAATTTGCATTTAAAAGGGGCATAAATGTCTCTATGCATATGCTACAAAGACAATTAGGCTAGGGCAGGAATGTAATTTTCTGTCTCATTATGTGTGAAAAATGGGTTATCTATCTTATACAACAGGCCCCAAATGAGAATAGCATTTTTTTAATTTCATGTTGCTCCTAGGAGTTATCTGCCTGCGTCAGGAAAGCGCTGGCCATTAAAAAGATGCATTTATATTGGGAACGATCTATACCCCGAACTGCAAGTATGTGACACAGCTTTTGAGAGGTGGATCAGGACTGTGCCAGAAAGCTTGGGCTATAACCTGGATCAGACAAGATGCTTAAATTCTTTGTTTTCATACACATCCCAGCTCTATCATTAATAAATCAAAAGGAATGTTATTTGCTTGTTTCCACAAGCAAAACAGAGCCTAAGTTGTTATTTGCAATTCAATAAGGTCTAAAAAAAACTGTACTGAAGCAATGGGAATTTATTTGAAGAAATCCTTGCCAACATAAAATCGACAGTGTGTAAAGTTTATTCATTTAGGCAGCCTTCATTAAGCTTTTTTTTTGCAATGTTTTTGTGGATATTATGTATTTTGTAAGACAGGTATGAATATTCTTCAATGTGTAAAATGGGATGCCTATTAATTAATTAATTAATTAATTAATTAATTAATTAATTATTTTCTGATGAAAGTAAAGAGATGCCCAATGTCGCATCAGGAATGTACATAAACTGTGCCTTATCTATGGAGCTTTTGCTAGGAGCTCTGCATTAACTGTAGCTAATCTTAACTATGGTTTATGAAACTGACTTGCTGCAACAACCTTTAGTCAAGACTGATCACAGTTTAGGGCACAGCTATAACAATAAGCTATAGTTAACTGAAACAGAAATGAAAGCTTCCAATTTCTTATTATGGCCGTGTCAGTAGGTAGGGAAGCTGTTTGGGGAAGATTAAGCTGATCCCCATCCTGACCATGTATGTTTTCTTTTGGAAGAAAGAATGCAGGCAAAGACCACTCTAAAAGCCTGCTTGACCAGGGTCCCCTCCTGCCCACCCACATCAGACAACTGCCAATAACTATCGGGCAAGGAAGACCTCAAGAAATATATCAGCAACCATCTTCTTGTCCAGTCCAAACACTGCAAGAGGGCCCGATGAAGATCTCAAGAGGTCCATGGGGTGCAGGACAAATGGCTGGTCTTTCCAGAAAACTCTTGTCTGGAGATACACTTGTCCCCTGACCCTCCTTGCATTTCACAATGCATTGAAGACCATACTGGTCAATAATGCCTTTAAGTTGGGCAGCCACGTTTGTAATTATTTTGTTATTTTATTTATGTAGCACTTGATGTTTCTTGCTTTGTTGTACACTACTTAGAGTTGGTATGATTACAGCCGTTTAAAATATTATAAATCAATAACATGGAAACAAATGGATTGGCATACTGTGTAAAGATCATGTGCTTCTTGTCATTTAGTATTGTGTTAATCCAGCACTTGTGGTTACTAAACTGTGGTTTATGGAACAATGTGTTGCATGAAGCCAATTATAACTTGTTCAGCAAATCCTGATTTAGCGTGAAACGTAATCCCAATCAAGGGTGGATTAATACTATAAACTACACTCTGTTTCATTTGGGCTTAGTTTATTGTGTAAACCCAATCATAAGGGCCTTATAAATGAAGTTGTTATGGCTTAGTGTATGGTGTGAATCTAGTCAAGTGTAGTTTATTCAGTAAACCACAGGTAAATAAACCATGGCTTAGAATAATGTATGAATCAAGTCAGACTGCTAGAATATTCAGCCCAATATTTCTGCTGACAAGCTAGATGCCAGGAACTCAGTAAAGCAGACAGCTTACAAACATGTAACAGAATGATGAGGCTTTTCCTCTGCTGAAGCAGGTATGGCCTTGTAAATGACATGGAAGGGAGATCATCTGTGAACCAGATGTGATCCCCTTTGCAGAGGAAAAGCAAGATACAGTATTTCTCTGACACAAAGCAACCTAAAGAGATTGCTTTATATCTTGTACTTAAAATACAGGTAGGTTGCAAGTAGTGCGAGTCCGAATAATGAAATATTTGATTTAGTGTGAACTGTAAACTGATACCCGGTCATGTTTAATGCAACCCAACATTCAGTTAATGCAAAGCTAGCGTGTGCGCAACTGAGGCTAGTGCATGCAGAGTTGCGGTTGGGGTTTTAAACGCTGCTAATCTTCGTGTGTGCAAAATGGAGAAAAGGAAGATCCCATCAGAGGAAAACAGTACTGTACAAGTTTTAAAAAGAAGAGGCTTCTTATTACATTAGAGCAGGGCTGGGGAATCTTTTTTCTGCCAAGGGCCATTTGGATATTTATAACCGGGGACCGGGGTGGGTGGGGGGCGGGGTTTCTGGGATTTCCGCAGACCGGGGGCCGGAGTTTGCGGGCAGGAGCCAATCACAAGCACTGGGGGCGGGGTTTGCGGGTGGAAGCCAATCGTGTGGAAGGGGCGGGGTTTGCAGGCGGGAGCCCCACGGGCCTTAGGCGGGAGCCCTGCGGGCCTTATACAGCCCATGGGCCTGACGTTGCCCACCCCTGCATTAGAATGGCATGAACGTGGTCACAGAAACGCTAAAGTAGGACGAGATGTTGGAACGCCTGAATCTACAGTAGAATTTTTTGTTTTTATTTTGCTTTCTATAACTACTCTCTGACTTCGTTAACCATAAATTTAAACTATAAGTACATTCTTTTTATCCTTTACTGTAATATTTCATTAATATCGATATAAAAAATTATGTATTGTCAGCGAAAAAAAAAAAAAAGGGACCCCCGCACCGCTGCAGGAGTATACCGCATACCATGCAGCTGTGGACAAGTATACATCGGAACCACAAAACGAAGCATTCACACCAGGATAAAAGAACATGAAAGACACTGCAGACTACAGCAACCGGAAAAATCTTCAGTAGCTGAACATGCTCTCAAGCAAACGGGACACAAAATCCTATTTGAAAACACAGAAATACTGGACAACACCAAAAGCCACTACACCAGATTATACAGAGAAGCCATTGAAATTCACAAACACCAGCACAGTTACAATAAAAAAGAAGAAAGTTTAAAAATTAGCAAAACCTGGCTACCAGTCCTGAAAAACACAGCTTGCAAAAGGTCAACAAACTCAGTCCAACCACCAGGACATGGGAATACTTCTCACAATGAACATGCTAATCATGCTCATCAGCCACTCGTTAACATTTCAACACAACAAAAAACCCCACCTAATCTCCTATAATTTAGCTCTATAAATAGAACATTGCCACTCTACCTGGGCACAGAGATTTTTGCTTCTATCTGTGCTCCTGCCCTCTGAAGATGCTGGCCACAGATGCTGGCGAAACGTTAGGAACCACAACTTCCAGAACACGGCCACACAGCCCGGAAGACCCACAACAGCCATAAAAAAATTATGTTTAAAAATTTTCATTGCCTATTTCCATTGAGCTGGAACCAATTACCCTATTTTCCATAGAAATATCACTTCAAGTATTGTGAACTCGAGTAATGCAACCATTTTGTGGGATTCATTAACCACACTAATCAAGATCTACCTGTAGTGCCTACAGTAGAGCTGAATGTGATTGTGATTTTAGCAAGAAACTGAGAAGCGGGAATGTGAACCATTTTATGGTTGCATATCAAGCATCTCCTCCTGCAAGAACTTAGCTGATTCGTAATATTGGACCAAAAAAAAAGGATTAGGTGATGAATAACTGCAACTTCAAATCTTCAGGCTTGCCAGAGGCATCTGCAATTATCCTGTGAACTAAAGTATGAATTCAGCCTTTAAGTGAATCAAACAGTCTATTATTCATTCCAATATATAGGAATAAGAAAATAAATCCATTGTGGCTGCAACACAATTTGGGACAATCATTAAAAGGATCTCAACTTTAAAGAGATACACACCCCTTGCACAGCTTCCATGATTGGTGTCATTGCTTCCCGTCTCTTCTGAAACAGCTATTAAAGGTGATTTTTTTAATGTGATGGTATACCTTTCAATGTGTTTTTACAGATACTACCCTGAACACCAGAAAAAACAGAGGGATGAGAATAAACATTATTTTTTAATCATTATTACAATTACTGCCAAAAAGTATAATTGGTTCCAAGTGACTAGCGCAACTATTAGAGAAGTGTCTTATTGAATACTTATCTTCAAAGTAATTTCATATCAATAAACAGAGGTGTCCGCAGGGGGTCAAAAAAGTCAAGATGTCTTTACAAGACATTTGGAGATGTATGAATGGGACTTCCAGAGAATTTACATATTATTCAGAGAGATTTAAATCACATTCTAGAATAGATATGATTTTGATATCTAAAAATTTGATGATGGATATTAACAAAGTTGATATATTACCTAAGACTTTATCAGATCATAATCCAGTAATGTTGACTCTTAAAGGGAAACGGAATGTATTTAGATGGAGATTGAATGAGTCACTACTACGGAATAATGATGTAGTTGATGTATGCAAAAAAAAATTAAGAGAATATTTTCAATTTAATTTGAACAAAGGGACTAATATTCAAACTGTATGGGAAGCCAGTAAAGCATATATGAGGGGTTATTTTATTCAATACAATGCTCAAATGAGGAAGAAAAAACAAAAAAGAATTCAATTGATTTTAGACGAAATTAAAAGTAAAGAGTTAGATTTGAGAGATAAACCAATGGATGACACTTTGCTCACTCAAATAAAATTTCTACAAAAGCAAATATCAATGATATTAACTCAAGAGATAGAGACTCAAATGAAATTTACAAAACAAAAATATTTTGAATATGCAAATAAACCAGGTAGATGGCTGGCTTATAAATTGAGGAAACAAAGACAAAAGAATTTGATTACTAATATTCAACATGAAGGAAAAACTCTGGTGAATAATATGGACATTCAAAAAACCTTTCATGACTATTATTCTAAATTATATAAAAAACAAGATGTCAACTTGGATGAGATTGAAGAATATTTGAATAAACAAAAACTAACTGTTCTTAATGACCAACAAAGATTGATATTAAATAATGTTATAACAAAAGAAGAATTGATAAAAGCTTTTAAGAAAATTAGTAGTGGAAAAGCTCCTGGACCGGATGGATTGTCAGCAGCCTACTATAAATGTTTTGCAGAGGATTTATGTCTACCTTTGCAGAAGACTATGAATTCTATTTTGGAAACAGGAATTATGCCTGAAACTTGGAAAGAAGCACATATAACATTGATACCCAAAGAACAACAGGATTTAACATTAACTAAAAATTACAGACCAATATCTTTATTGAATAATGACTATAAGATATTTACAACGATATTAGCAGAAAGAATGAAGAATATACTCAAGGATTTTATTCATCAAGACCAAACTGGTTTTCTACCCAAAAGACAAATTCATGACAATGTCCGAAACATAGTAGACGTAATTGAATATTTGGATCAACACTATGATAAACAAGCTGCCTTGATATTTATTGATGCTGAAAAAGCCTTTGACAACTTAAATTGGCCTTTTATGTTCAAAGTTTTGGAAAATATGAATTTTGGAGGAAATTTTATAAAATGGATTAAATCAATATATACTCCACAATTTGCCAAAATAATTGTTAATGGAGAATTTAGTAAGCCATGTGAAATACAAAAAGGTACTAGACAAGGTTGTCCATTATCTCCACTTTTGTTTATATTGGTATTAGAGGTTTTACTTAGAGATATTAGACAAGATGATGGTATCCATGGTATTAAAGTTAAAAAAGAAGTTTATAAACTAAGAGCATTTGCTGACGACCTAGTCATTACTTTGGAGAATCCACTAGAAGGAATTGAAATATTAATACAGAAACTAAAAGACTTTGGGTCGCTAGCAGGGTTCAAAGTGAATTTACAGAAGACAAAAGTTTTGACCAAAAATATGGATTACCACCAACAAGAGAAATTGAAAGAAATAACAGGATATTCAATGGAAGAAAAAGTAAAATATTTGGGAGTATATTTAACAACTAAAAATGTTAAGTTGTTTAAGAATAATTATATTCCACTTTGGATGGATATTAAAAAAGATTTGGAACATTGGGAAAAACTGCAATTATCATTATTAGGTAGAATTTCAGCAATTAAAATGAATGTTTTGCCAAGAATTTTATATCTTTTTCAAACACTACCTATATTGGCATCAGAAGAACCTTTTAAACAATGGCAGCGAGATATTTCTAAGTTTATTTGGCAAGGGAAAAAACCAAGAGTAAAATATAAAGTATTGCAAGACTCTAAAGAAAGAGGAGGACTAGGTCTACCGGATTTGAAATTATATTATGCTGCTTGTTGCTTGGTTTGGATTAAAGAATGGATAGTTTTGAAAAATGAAAAATTATTGAATTTGGAAGGACATGAATTAAGATATGGATGGCATGGATATTTGTGGTACGATAAAGTTAAAGTTAATGTGGACTTTAAAAACCATTATATTAGAAGATCCTTGTTAAGAATCTGGAATAAATATAAATTAATCTTATGTTATAAAAGACCCTTATGGATTTCTACACAAGAAGCATTCTACAGAACAGAAGTAAGAAATAAAGATAAATGGTTAACCTACAAAGACTTTTTAAAGAAAGAACAAGGACAATATATAATTAAATCAATAGAAGAATTGGTATCAGAGGGATACAGTTTTCAATGGCTTTCATATATGCAGCTCGTAGAGAAATTTAAATTAGATAAGAAAGACCTTGAATTTGAACAAACCAAATCGGAATTTGAGATACAACTATGTGAGACAGATGATCATCTAATTGCAAAAATGTATAAATTATTGTTAAAAGGTGAAATGGTAGAGGAACAAGTTAAAGACTGTATGATTAAATGGGCTAAAAATATTGGCCATAATATTCAAATGCAACAATGGGAAGATATGTGGACCAAAGGGTTAAAATTTACTTTGTGTTATAATTTAAAAGAAAACTTTTATAAGATGATGTACAGATGGTATATGACCCCACAAAAACTTTCTAAAATGTATGGAAATGTCTCCAACTTATGTTGGAAATGTAAAAAAAAAGAGGGGTCTTTTTACCATATGTGGTGGACATGTGAGACTGCAAAGAAATTTTGGACTCAAATACATGCATTGATGCAAAATATATTACAAATTCGAGTTCCATTTAAACCGGAATTTTTCTTACTGGGAATAATTGATGGACAACCTGGGAAGCAATTTACAAGGATTATGCAATACATGATTACAGCAGCAAGACTTATTTTTGCACAAAATTGGAAAAACCAGATATCGCCTACAATACAAGATTGGATGTTAAAATTGATGGATATGGCAGAGAATGATAAACTGACATGTTTATTAAAAGAAAATCCAAATAATTATTTCCTTAAAGAGTGGAAACCATTAACTGACTATTTACAAGATGCGGGAGGGGCAAAGCTTATATGGGGATTTGAAGATTAAAATATATATATATTGATGTAATAGACAAGAAATATTCTTTAATATTATATATAGACCTAGCATGTAAGACAAAATTTTTAAAATACCATGACCAGATACAAATCGGAAGTTGACCAAATTCTGTTTCAGCTTTATCTTTTTTTCTTTTTTCCTTTACTACACTTTTTTATCTTTTCTTTTTTCTTGATTTGTATTTCCATTTTCTTTTCTGTTTCAAACTTTTATCTATGTAAAATTAAAATCTAATAAAATTTGTTAAAAAAAAAAAAAAAAAAAGTCAAGATGGTGGCCACCATATTAAAAAAGCTTTGATCACATGGCCATGGCCACCATCCTGATTTTCTTACACACAGAAACACACATGGAAACCCCTGTTGGTAAATATTAGTAGGCGATCCACACATTGCATTCTTAGGTGCATAAATGTAAAACAGGAGTGCAATAATCATATCTATGTACTCATCAGGGACTCAGGAATGTCCCTAACAATCCCGAATGATTCCAAAATGACAGGATAAGCTTGATGACATCATCCTACAAGTTACATAGTTGTATTGCATGTCATTTGCCCCCCTTTCACCCCACCACAGATGGCACACAGGGAGCCATGAGTTTCAGTAGCTTCTTACTGAGCTGCACTCAGTTGTAAATCTAAACTTTCTTTTGTAGAATGTGCAAGATCAGCTCTTGAATGTTTGTGCAGGAAGTAATATCAGTCTGCGCTTTATCTGCAGTGAATTAATTCTTCTGCTGGTGATCTAAGACAAGGAAAGAATTCCCGCAGCTTTCTTAAATGGAGTAAGATAAGCTTTCAAATTAGATTGAATGTAATGAGTTGTTGGAGCAGAAAATGACAGGAATAAGAAAAGCCTTAATGGGCTACAGAATGTATCCAAGGCCTTTGGAAGCAGACTGTGCTATAATAAATCTTGGTTAGGAATATATTATCACTCTAAGTCATGGTTTGATTTAACTATAGTGATTTGGCTCACAACTGACACAAAGCAGGGTGTATAACTTGTTCTAGGATAAGGACCATTTTCGGCTTCTGAATGGCATGCTGGGACCTATACTCAAAAAAGAAAAAGTACTTGGAGCAGGACAGAAAGGAAGGCTACCTCCTAAACAGAATTCCCATTCCTTAGGAGGAACTAAAGTTGAATGAAAGTCCAGCTGAAGGTGAACAATGATTCACATTTCCTTTCATATCAGAAGAATGAAGCATCATTCACAAAGGAAGATCCAATGAGTCTGGGGATTAACTTTACTACTACATGGTTGTAAATTGAGTGCTGGACTCTATTATCCTTCCTGTGCAGGATTAGGTAACGGTAAAGGTTCCCCCCGCACATTTGTGCAGTCGTGTCCGACTCTAGGGGCCGGTGCTCATCTCCGTTTGTTAGCCAAAGAGCCAGCGTTGTCTGAAGACGCTTCCGCGGTCATGTGGCCGGCATGACGCACGCGGAACGCTGTTACCATCCCACCAAAGTGGTACCTATTAATCTACTTGCATTTGCATGCTTTCAAATTGCTAGGTTGGCAAGAGCTGGAGTGAGTGCGGGAGCTCACTCCGTCACGCGGCACTCGGGTCTTGAACTTCCAAACTTGCGATCTTCCGATTGACAAGCCTGGTGTCTTACCCGCTGAGCCACCACGCCCCATAGTGCAGGATTAGGGAACAGCAAAACTGCCACTACATACTGTAGTCCAAAGCTAAATTCCGGAGAGTTATTCATAGCCAAAGAAACACACAGAGGAAGAGTCAGGGAGTTGGCCTAGAAGTCAAAAGCCAAACCAGTCTGAATCCTGGTCAAAGCTTCAGAGAAAAAAGACTAGAGAGGAAAGCTCTGCTCTAGGCAGTGAGACCATTACCTGCAGGTGGTTGTCAATTGTACATCTCTGCCTCCAGCCATCCTGATGAAGCTGTCAAGGTTCGTTGCCAGCGCCTGGAGGCTGTGGGTGCCCAGATGGGGAAGGACAGGCTTTAGCTCAAACATGCCAAGACTGAGTGGCTGTGGGTTTGGGGCCCCTTGGCTCCCAGGATTGGACAGTTTCCATCTTTGACTCTGAGCAGGGCTTAGATTCAGTGTGCAATTTGGGGGCTTCCTGGACTCACAGCTCCTTCTTGCAGAGTAGGTAGCAGTTGTGGCCAGGAGGGTCTTTGCACAACTTTGTCTTGTGTGCCAGTTGCACCCTTTCCTGGACCAGGAGGGCCTGCTCACATTCACTCAGAACCTTAGTTACATCCCAATAGATTACTGCAAAGCACCCTACATAGGGCTGTCCTTGAAGACCATCTGGAATGTACAATTGGTTCACAATGCAGCAGCACGGGCAGTTGTGGGTGCTTCTCACTAGGCCCATATGGTGCCACTACCCTGTGAACTGCACTGATTCCCAGTCAGTTCCAGGTGCAATTCAAATATATCCCCTTTAAAGCCCTAATCTCCGGATCCCTTCATTGAAACAATGCCATCTGGTATAGGGTTACCTGATGTCAGGCAAAAGGAGGACATGCCCTCCTTTTTATCCTCGTGTCCTCCCTCCAGCAGGCATAGTCTTAAAATCAAGTATTATCTGGCTTTTTGAGTATCTACAAGCTATCTCTTCCTCTTTACAAAAGCACTCAAATGTTTATTTACTTGATTGGGTATTTAATCAGGCAGTTGATCATTTTTGTTGCTTCCTGGATCCTTTACAACGGCTGTATTTATGAAACTTGATGGATTTTATGTGCATATGCCGGTCTACGACCATAATAAAAATTTAAAAACAAAACAAAGCAAAAAGCTATCTCTTCCTGAGCAGCTTTTCTCTGTGGTACAGAGCTTCCCTAATAAGTGCTAACCACCAGTTAACAATCTCTGCTCGTGGCCTTAATTAGTTGACTAGTACCGTCCCACCCACTTGCACTGCTGCATAAAATGGACAAGACCTTAATCAGTTACATGCTGAAGGCTTTTACTTCCTAACCAGCTCTAGCACATTCCTGCGATTGAAAAACCTGTCTTTCTGACACCAGAAAAAGTAGTTTCATATACATGTAGGCCTAAGTACTTTTTCTTCCTGCAGTTTTTCACTGTAATTTTTGTCGCAGATGCCAAGATAGTTAAACAGTTAGTGTGTCATCCTCCCCCCACCATTTGTCCTCCTTTCTAATTGTCCGTGTCCTCCTTTGCCTGTTCAGATATCTGGTAACCCTAATCTGGTAGGACCCAGGACATACGCCTTTTGGTGGTGGTCCCTATCTTATGGGACGCCTTTCCTCCTGACATTCAATTGGACCCAACCTTCCTGGCCTCCAGGAAGACTGTCAAGACTTATCTCTTTCCCTGGGCCTTTGGTTGTGATGTGTTGGAGCCCCAATTGGATGATGGTGTTATTTCTGTTGGGAAAACCATTTTATTGTTATATTGTTTCACTATTGTTTGTAGAATTGTGGCTTTGTATTCTTTTTCGGTAGGTCTTGTTGAATTTTTTGTAAGCCACCCAGAGTCACCTTGGTTGAGTTGGGCGGCCATACAAATGTTTTAAATGAATAAATAAATATGTAGTTTTATGCTATGCATATATATGAATGGACACGTATAAAAGATGGGGTATATAAGCCCATTCAAAGCAGCCCAAAAGGCAGAAAGAAAAATTTCAGCTTACACACCATCTAGAGAATTATGACTTTGAAGAAGACAAAAAAAAGTTTTCACAACAAAACATGATTTCAAAACAGCTGATAGCCCCCTCGTGAACTGGATAACGTAATGGTGTTCCAGTGGAAAGAAGCAGGAGATGGAAGAAAAGTGCCAAGGTGAGGCTGGACAATGTTTGAGGGACCAATCAAGCCTTGTTGGAGAGTATAGAAATGTATGGGAATTGTAGTCTTTTGCAGCCTCACACAGAACAAGGTACCATGCATGGTGGGCATCCCACTTTGATTCCTCTGGAACTCAAACCCAGCCTGGCCGACCAGACTAAGTGGAATAGATGTGAACGTGTGAGTGAAGCTTTAGTTCAGAAGATGAACAATAAGAACAGTAAATCTGTATTTGTATAGTCAAAGGCTTTCACGGCCGGAATCCGGTGGTTGATTTGCCTAAAGATCAGCAAAACCTGGCTGCCAGTCCTGAAAAACACAGCTTGCGAAAGGTCAACGAACTCTACTCAACCACAGAAATATACAAACAACTCACACAATAGATGGGCTAATCCCACACATGACAGCACCACACCCCCTAATCACCACAAAGAACCCTCTCCCAATCTCTTGTAAATGACCCACAGAAGACACACACCCTCTCAGCAGCTATAAACACCAGCAGGAACACACACCCTCCACTTGGGCACAGAGAGAATCTTCTAGCTGTGCTCCTGTCCTCTGAAGATGCCAGCCACAGCGACTGGCGAAACGTTAGGAACCAAAACTGCCAGAACACAGCCACACAGCCCGGAAAACCCACAACAACCAAACCTACATTTGCTTCTACAAGTTTGCATCTCTGGATAAACAAATACCCCTGGGGGTGCTTTCTAGTACAGGAAAGGGCACTCTTTAAACACTCAGATGTGCTGTTTCTTGTCCATCTGCTCCATATAGTATTTAGGGTTGAGTACGTAAGGGGCGTGGTGGCTCAGCGGGTAAGATGCCAGGCTTGTCGATCAGAAGATCGCAAGTTCGGAGGTTCGAATCTCTAGCCCTGCGTGTGGAGAGAGCTCCCGCACTCGCCCCAGCTCTTGCCAACCTAGCAATTCGAAAGCATGCAAATGCAAGTAGATGAATAGGTACCACTTCGGTGGGAAGGTAACAGCGTTCCGCACGCGTCATGCCGGCCACATGACCGCGGAAGCGTCTTCAGACAATGCTGGCTCTTCGGCTAACAAATGGAGATGAGCACCTAGAGTCAGACACGACTGCACAAATGTGCGGGGGGAACCTTTACCTTTTTACTTATGCATTAACAAAGTCACAGGCTTGAGATGAACTTTGGCTAAGATGAAGGCAAAAAGAAGGTATGAGCAAGTGAAGAGGGCCAGTTTTGAAAAAAAATCAGTCCAGCCGACAGTGTTTCCAAATAACTTTAAAAACAAAGGGTGATTATATTACAGTAGTTCAGGTGCTTTCAATAGCCCAGAAGAAAGTTTAAGGGTCTTGCCAAGGAAATTATGTCAGCAGCTTCAGGGCTGATATCAGAGTATTCCCTGGAGCTCATTCGGTTTGCAAGCAGCTATGCCAACATTTTCAACTCTTGGTTTGCAAGATCTTTCCCCTTTAATCATGGAGATTCACCAGGTTTTGTGGTCCCAGCAGGTGTCCCTCCACCTTTCAATGCATGGAAAATAAATAAACTCCCCTTGCTTTTGTTAAGGAAACTAATGAGAATTGCAGTATGAAGCCAGTATTCCAGTAAAGATCTGAAAATGTTCAGAAATATCTAACAGAATTGCTCTATCAATGCTTCCAGCCCCTGCAGCGTAGGCTTGCAGAATGGGTCCTGGAGCTGCACATCTAGCTACATTCAGACTGGCTGGAATTGCACTATATGCTTAACATATTTTCTGGATTCACATGATAACAATGAATCTATGGGTGTTTACACATCAGGTTAAGCCACAAAAACTAACCACAATTAAAACTAAACTCAACCTACTGTGAAAACGCAGCTGGTCTTTCACATATCCATAAACAGCTGCAGAATCAGGACAGGAGTTCTTCCCATGCTCTCAGTTCAGTTCTGTCTTGAGCATTAGCTGAGCTGAATGCTTCATATTCAGCATTCAATATTTCAATATTCAATATTTTGCCTCAAACGTGCAACACTTCAGCTCTTAGCTCACCAGCTCGCCTCTTATTGCCACCAAGTTGGCACTAAGGATGTACATTAAATGCACATAATTTATACCAGAGCTTTCCAAACTGTGTGTCAGGACACATTAGTGTGTCGGCTGCAGTGTCTGGGTGTGTCACGGCTGCTGCTGCCTCCGAGCCCTGCCAGGATTCCGCGCAGGTCCTAGTGCCTGCCTTGTGCCTGGCTGCCTCCAAACCTGCTGTGATTCCGCACAGGTCCTAGTGCCTGACTTGTGCCCTGCTGTAAGAGTGTGTCGCGAAATGATGCCCTGCTGTAAGAGTGTGTCGCGAAATGATGCATTTCTAAAAAGTGTGTCACCAACATGAAAAGTTTAGAAAGCTCTGGTTTATACAATGATTAAGTCTAGGGAAGGGAGATGCCCTTCTGCCTTGCTCACTCTACTAAAAATTGTTTTTAAAACAGCATGCTTGAATTTTCAGTGTTTACTTCTGAAGGGGTGGGAAACAATTCTGAAGCTCCAGTCCAGAACAGTAAGGCTGTGCATAGCATTTGCACTTTGTGAAGTGCACTAGTCCAAGCAAAGCCCCTAGCCTTGAAGCATTAAAGCAGCCATGTCCTCCAGAAGGTTCCACACAGCTACTTTAAAGCACTACCCTACTTGTCTACATATGTATGTGATGCACAGAGCACATTTCCACTGGAACCATCAGCAGTGTGAATTACCTGGGTATACATACTGTACATGCAGAAACAACTGAGGAAACAGCCTTACTGAGAAGATGTGGCTGCTTTAACACTTGGAAGAAGGATGCTCTGCTTGTGCTTGTGTTTTGCAAAAAACCCTCTCAAGTGCTAGAAGCCTATTTCTTCAGTCTTCACTGGGCCCAGCAGTGGCTTGCTGCTGAAAGTGTTCCCCACCCAGGTTGCTATTTGCTGCTGAAGGTGCGGTGTACAGTAATCAGCACCTCTGAGTGGGGGGATCAGTCAGAAACTGTTTAAGGACCCCATCCAGATCACAAACATACTGTATATATGTATAGTCGAAGGCTTTCACGGCCGGAATCCGATGGTTGTTGTGGGTTTTCCGGGCTGTGTGGCCGTGTTCTGGCAGTTTTTGTTCCTAACGTTTCGCCAGCAGCTGTGGATGGCATATTCAGAGGACAGGAGCACAGCTAGAAGATAAACACCAGCAGGAACACACACCCTCCACTTGGGCACAGAGAGAATCTTCTAGCTGTGCTCCTGTCCTCTGAAGATGCCAGCCACAGCTACTGGCGAAACGTTAGGAACAAAAACTGCCAGAACATGGCCACACAGCCCGGAACCCACAACAACCTTACTGTATATAGCTGTTTTTCTTTAAAGTATGCCAATCAAAGCAGTTTGGTCCCATAATTTGGGCTAGGCAAGGAGGCTTCTGTGGAAAAGCCATACCTGCACATCTTCTTGAAATATATCAGAGGTACATGATCTGAGACCCAAGGCCATTGGCAATCCTGATCTTCAAAAATTGCTGCTGATTTGTAATTTTTAATCTGAAATGGTTCTATGAAAGCCCAGTTTCCATCCAGTCAAAGATTTACAGAAATTTAGAAATGCACCAAATTCATCAAACTCCTAAATCACAGGATTACTTCTTCTTTTTTTTCTTCCATTATATACATTATAAAATGAACAATTCTATAGTCTCAATCTCACACACTCATACCAACAGACTAAAACGCAATGGTAATATGTTTTCGCCATATGCCATGAGAACTCTTAGGAATGCTTTTCCCGATAAATATAAGAAACCATTACTGGATAAACAAATTGCACCAGTGTTTCTGGAATGATCTGATTGCTAACAGTTCTTTCAGGATAATTGTCATTTGATTGGTATGGTAGTTCAAGCACCCTGCCCTTGAACTGATTCATTAGAGCTTATTTGCACCTGCCCAGTGACAATGAGAATACCACGAGGCATGATGGCATGCCATTCAGAATTGCCCTGTGCCCAGTCAATTAAATGCAATTAGGTGGAGAAACCTGAAGCAGACTGACATCATGTCACACTACTGTATTTCACTAAAATGTTACCAAAGACAAACAAGTCAACAGCAGCCATCTATTCTTACTTATCCTTAGAGCACCTGTCACAGTCCCCTTCAGAATTTGGCAGTAAAATTTTCAATGGCTTGAGAAGCATTTAAGTTTATTTTACGATCACTCTGCATAATAGGGGGAAGAGGGAGGGAGAACTAACTCTTTTGTTTTGGCCCCACCTGCTTTGGGGAGTTTGTGGCTTCCGACATGCCATTTAAAGACCAAGTACAACTATCAGCCTACATGCAGTTCCCCAACCCTGCTAGTGGACCTAGTTTGTGCTGGAGATTGTGAAGGAATGGAGATCACAAGGGCCCCTGCAGAAGATTCAGGAAATAAGAACGCTCCTGGATCAGGCCAATACTCCATCTAGTCCAGGATTCTTCTCATTCAGGAAGCTTATAGCCATGAACAGGAGATCAACAGCCTTTCTCCATGCTGACCCCTACCAGCTGGTCTTCAAATCAAGTTCGTAGCCTGATTGCCAATGCATTTGTCCACTTCTCTTTTAAACTGGCGGTCCACCAGCAGATTCCATAGTTAACTAGGCACTGTATAAATAAGTACTACCTTTATCCGTTCTGAATCTCTCTGCTTTTAGTTTCCATGGATAACCAAAGTGCTGACACCATGAAAGAGGGAAATAAGCTCCTCCATGCCCATATTTTCTACACTAGGCTTGATTTCATATATCATATCTACCTTTCCCCGCCTTTGCTCCAAACTGAAAAGTTCTAGTCTACAGATTTTCTTCCTAGCCCACTACAAAGTGCTGTAGTCTGCTAATCATTTTGGTTGCCATTGTTTTAACATTTTCCAGTAGACAACTAAATATTCAAGGAAGGTTGAAACATTGAAGGAACACTACCTCTTATTTTTTTTAAAAAAAAATCTTTCTGGTATCAAAGTACTGAAAGTTCTCAAACGCTTTACCTGTAAGGATAATTCACTGGAGTTTAGGTCTAGAATCCCTCCATCTGAAAGACGGGAACGGTACTGCTCTCCTGGAAAAGGACAGTCTGCAGTCAGAAGCTGGTCTTCTGTTCGATTCTCTGTTTTGGATGCCTCTGGATGCAACCCATCCATTTCCAGAAGGGTGCAATGTCCATTCTCATGAACTGTTCTGGAGGTGTTCTTGCTGCCCTTTCCACCAGGGACAGTCCTGGTAATGACCCCAAATTTTCTCGTCCTTTTGCCATTTTGAGTGGTTTTCCCACTGGGCTCAGAGGTAGGTGTGGCTTTGGGTTCGGTGCTCTTACTATTGTTGCCATTTGATGGAGGAAGCGGGGCCTTGCACTTGATCCGGCGCAACATGATCAAGTAGATGAAGCCGCCATTCCAGCACTGATCAGCCAGGTAGCTGCCAGAAAAGAAAGAAACGCAAGGTTTTACATATTTGCTTGGGAAAGGGAGACATGGGACATAAACCAATAAGCACATTGAATCCCCCATCCATGTTAGAACCCCTGAGCTTGGAAGTTTCATTTGGATCATGTCAAGCATTTCCCATGACCTTCTTGTCTTTTATATAGAATCAGCTCTTCAAAGTCCAGTTCTGGATTCCACATAAATTGCAATGGTGCACACACCTATTTAGGCTTCCAAGTTTGGAAAAGAACAAGCCATACAGTCTGCCCCATTTGGAATGGAGTATCTCTCCTGGTTGTAAGGGCACTGACCTGAAGCCCTTCCAAATTCCCCTTGGAAAGTTGCCAGAAGAACCCCAAAGATAAGCAGACGACCAACTATTGCAATGAATGTAGAAATGGATTGCCTCTACATAGACCCTTAAATCTGAATCTTGTACACACAGGATCTACGATAGTCTGAGATTTTGGATTGTTATGGAATGTTCATATATATTCTAACTGCTTACAGAATGAAACAGAGAAACTTCACAGGATTCAAACTAAAGATCTAGATAGTTGGATACTAATTCTTCATTTACTGCCTGAAATAGCTGGTCAAAGAAGAACACAAAAATGCCTTTCAAACAGGAATAGGCCACCTGGTGTCCTCTTGATGCCTGACTTTATAATTCCCATTTTCCATAACACTACTTTCAGCCTCAGCCACTCCCATTTATAATAAGGTGCTGCCCTACAATAAGATATAGTAAAGGTTTATAAGGTCTGCTGAGCTAATAAGTGAAATTTGAGAGCAGTAGTGTACAAATGTAAATTTAATTTCCAAGCAAAAAATGAATTTGAAATGCAGTGGTTCTAAGGAAAATTGGAATTGTTATTAGTTTGAAATTTCTCATGAGAAAACCATTTCAATTATTTCCTTAGAGAATTTAAAACTTATGTGGAATCAGAAGCTCTCAGCCTACCTATAGAAGATCAGATCTGCATTCTATTCATATTTGACCTATAGGTTTAAAGAGCTCTGTGAATAACTTCAGGTATGTGTCTATGCTTGCAATTGATTTTGATTAAAGATTTAGATGTGTTTACACCAAGGAGGAAACCTTGAACAAATAAACACAGAGCAGAAGCCTTTTGGTTTCAGGGGATGGAGATCTTGACAGATCTTAAGGGGTAAAGCAAAGGGAGCAGAGCTGCAGAGAAAAAAATAGGTGGTGGGTCTTCTGGAAAACCATTCTGCAGCATTAGAGGTTTACCGATATCTGAAGCTATGCTATTCTGTGTCAGGCCTTTGCCCCATCTAGCCTACTTGGTACTGCTTGCTCCAATATTATATTCAAGGTGTTTTTATATCAGAGTATTTAAAGCAGAGCTTTCCAAACTTTTCATGTTGGTGACACACTTTTTAGACATGCATCATTTCGCGACACACTCTTACAGCAGGGCACAAGGCAGGCACTAGGACCTGCGCGGAATCACAGCAGGTTTGGAGGCAGCAAGGCACAAGGCAGGCACTAGGACCTGTGCGGAATCCTGGCAGGGCAGGTTTGGAGGCAGCAAGGCACAAGGCAGGCACTAGGACCTGCGCGGAATTCTGGCAGGGCAGGTTTGGAGGCAGCAAGGCACAAGGCAGGCACTAGGACCTGTGCGGAATCCTGGCAGGGCAGGTTTGGAGGCAGCAGGGCACAAGGCAGGCACTAGGACCTGCATGGAATCCTGGCAGAGCTCGGAGGCAGCAGCAGCCACGACACACCCAGACACTGCAGCCGACACACTAACGTGTCCCGACACACAGTTTGGAAAGCTCTGATTTAAAGTATTTTTAACTTCGAACACTACCAAGGGAATGAACTGCATGACAATCAAGAACCAAAAGCTTTCCAGGATGAGAAATACGATTTGGCTGAAAAAGAATCAGAGGTCTCAGGTAAGGTCCAGGTTTTAAGAGAGGGGCTTCAGTGGAATTTCTTCAAATGTCAAAAGTACAGAGAAGACTGTAAAACTTCCTTGTCCCTACTCCATGGCTGAGCCGTTGTGGCCATACAGTATGTGAGATACAAGAAGATCGCGAAGGTTCCCTTTCTCATAAACACAATACATGCAGGTAGAGTTCCTCCATGCTAAGGTGAATCCTGGCTAATCTGGTTCCTTCTCTGCACTGCAGAATCCTATGGCCAAACCAAAGCCTCATTTACCCCCTATGCTTAGTGTGATGGCTAAACTAGGCCATTATGGCTTGCTTAACCAACCATAATTTTAAAAAGCTGACTTAGCATTATTTGTGAATGACGCCTATATGTCTATATCAATATGCCTTCTCTGCAATTGCTAAATCGACACCAACCTTCTCTGAGATTCTCTGCACAATCTTGCGGAGCATGCTGTTACTGCTGGCGAGATCTGTTACCACTTTCTGGAGCCCTCTCCTATCTTGAGGACTTTTCTCAGATGTGCACACAGATTACCAAGCTCCCCTGCTTAGGGCAAAAACCGAGACTCTAAGCTACAGCATCCTGCCAGTAAGGGCTGGATTCTATAAAATCTCTGTTCCGTTCTGGCAGCCAGCAGGATAAACAGGACCCCAAACCCCACTTTTGGCAGCTTGTAGAGTGCTTGAAACCAGCCAAGCTTTCAATAAATCTGGCCTCAGAGTATTCAGGAGGTTTTGTACTCTATTTTCGGCATCTAAACTCCATATGCCTTAAGGATTTCAGTCCAGTTTATATTCAAATTTGCCACACGATTCTAACGCTGCTTGTGTTCCTCTCATTATTAACTTGGAAGCCCTAGGCTCTCATGGAAAACTATTTATTTCTCAGTGCTGCTTTCATATTTTAAGCCATCCTTTTAAAAAAAGTAAAGGAGGAGTATATTGCTAACCAGATTTCAGTTGAGCTGTGATATTGAAAACAGAAACTGCAATCACTGTTGTGTAACTGGAATGTTTACTCTGGCAAAGGGAGGATTCAACTGGATGATGGTGGATTCAATTAAAACCCTTCACATTAGGAAGTTGGTAACAGATTCCACTTAACCAACTCATTCGCAGTACTTCTAATCTCTATGATAAATTATTTTACCACAGAGCTTGAATATTTCTGCAGTTCCTCTCATTAACACAAAGCCATCAGTATTGAATTTCTTTACTAGCAGTGAGAAAGTCCCCTGGGATGCAAAGGTCAATTGGGGAGCTGTCAAGAGAGGCCCCAACACTTCTTGAAGACCCATACATACGTTAGCTGTCATGGGCATTTGCAACAAAATGTGGATCACAATTTTAGTAATGGCTGGCTTAGAATAAGTCCTTGATTGCTTTGGGCCAGTGTTTTGAGCCTGAAGATCAAGTTGTGTGGGTACAAGTCAGAATGATAAATATTCTGCGGAAGTGCAGAAGCTAAGATAGGTATCTGGGAAGCAGTTCAAGATGTGATAGGGCAGTCAACTGAATAGGATGGGTGGATGGAAACTGTGTAGAAGATTTAGCAAGCTGAAGAATGGGGCTTGACCATGGTTTAGTAGGGAACAAGGGCCCAGTATAGAGGGGAGATGAAGCGAAGTAGGTCAGTTATGCTATAAATATGGACAGGTCCGTGGGGGAGTGAGGAACGGAGTTGGATCTATCTATCTATCTTTCTTTCTTTCTTTCTTTCTTTCTTTCTTTCTTTCCTTTCTTTCTTTCTTTCTTTCTTTCTTTTTCTTTCTCTTTCTTTCTTTCTTTCTTTCTTTCTTTCTTTCTTTCTTTCTTTCACTGTGTTAAGCCAATTTCACACGTTTTCTGCCTTCAAATGGCAAGAAACTAAAATTCTGTTGGCAGTCCTGTTGGTTTCAACCCAGTATTTCAGATTCCTTTGATGTTTTTGTTCCTGCAACTAGCATGATAAAGAGTCACTATCTCTATAGCTGCTGCCAGTTCTGTGCTCTTCCAAGCTCATCCTCTTATTTGTTTTTTGTGCCTTTGAGTCAGTTTTTGATTCCTGGCGACATTATATTTCAAGTTTTACTAGATAATTTGCTTGGGTAGTATCCCCTTTTCTTCCATGGCTACCCCTCCATATCTCCAAAACACACCAAAATCCACCCATGTGTCTAACGACTGAGTCAACTTATATTCAGCACATGATGGGATTTAGGCAGATACAATTATCCTGTTGGAGGGTCTACCATCCAGAAGGTTTCTGTACTGGGGTATCCTAAGAAAGTCTTGAAAGCTATTTAATTTGCAATGCAAGAAGCATCTGGCCCAGGGTAGCACAAAGTTCTCATTAGCCATATACAGAACTGGTTGGGAGCACAAATTAAATGTGGTATCTAAAGGCTCTTTGCACTGAGATGCATTGCTTGAAAAGAGGAGGGAAGGGAAAGCAGGACCCTGACCTCAGTTCCACCTCCAACAGACGTTATCCCTATATACATGTACTACCCATGGGCTGAAAGTATCAATTGAGAGAGCCAGTTTGGTCTAGTGGTTAAGGCAACGGGCTAGAAACCAGGAGACTGAGAGTTCTAGTCCCGCCTTAGGCATGAAAGCCGGCTGGGTGACCTTGGGCCAGTCACTCTCTCTCAGCCCTAGGAAGGAGCCAATGGGAAACCAGGAGACTGAGAGTTCTAGTCTCGCCTTAGGCATGAAAGCCGGCTGGGTGACCTTGGGCCAGTCACTCTCTCTCAGCCCTAGGAAGGAGCCAATGGGAAACCAGGAGACTGAGAGTTCTTAGGCATGAAGGCCGGCTGGGTGACTTTGGGCCAGTCCCTCTCTCTCAGCCCTAGGAAGGAGCCAATGGGAAACCAGGAGACTGAGAGTTCTTAGGCATGAAGGCCGGCTGGGTGACTTTGGGCCAGTCCCTCTCTCTCAGCCCAACTCAACTAACACGGTTGTTTGTAGCTTGAATCATGTCAACTGGATTTCTATTTTCTCAGTGGAAACGTTTCGCTCCTTATCCAAGGAGCTTCTTCAGTCTGAGTCTTCTGTGCCTAGGAAGATTAAGACCATTTCACAAGCTCAACAGCAGCATGGTAATCTTAACGATCCTCCTTTAGATGATAAAGGGACTTAGAAATAACATCTCAAAATAACCATGACCTAGCCCCAGGTGCAAGGTCACACAGCCACCTAGAAACATATTTAAGGATTCTCTTACTAACTTTGCTCAGACTGAAGAAGCTCCTTGGATAAGGAGCGAAACGTTTCCACTGAGAAAATAGAAATCCAGTTGACATGATTCAAGCTACAGACAATTCCACCTGGATGACTGAGAACCTTCATAGACGTAACAGGGTTGTTGTTGTGGGGAAAATAGGAGGAGGAAGGAGTATTAGATATGTTCGCCGCCTTGAGTTATTTATAAAAATAATAAAGGCAGGATAGTAAATAAATAAATAAATAAATTGACTCTTCCATTGTTAGTAGTGTGGTCAAAAAAAGAATAATTCTAGAGCAATCATCCCCAACCTCAGATGCTGTTGGATTTCCTCTCCCAACATTCTTCACTATGGATTATCCTGACTAATAATGGTGAGAATTGTTCTCTAACAAGAGCAGAAATCTCTAGATTGGGAATGTTGTCCTAATAAATCCATTCTTTTTTCCTGCGGAAATTTTGTAATGGAAGAAAAGAGAGTGGAGTTGGTGTCGGGGGGAGACATTGTGGCAGACCCATCACAGTCTTCCTACGCAGCAAAAAGAAGTGGGGAGTATGGGGCCAACGGTCTGAGATGACATAAGGAACAGTGCAACTCCCAATTGCTGATGCTGATTGTATTTTTGAACCATTTCAGCATAAAAATATAATTTAGTTAAAATAAAGCTCAAAGTCACCATCACTAACAATTCTAAGGCAAACAAAAGCAGAAGAGGAAGTAGGCAGTTAGGTTTTTAGAAAGGAAGTGATTGACTGATGTCGTCTTTATGTGGGGAAACCCTGCAATCTGAATGTGTCCACCTTATTCTAGGACCTCGGTCCTGGCTTCAGTCATAAACCAGGTAGGTTTGAAACACATGCCAAACTGGAAATTCAGTCTCTACAGTCAAGTGTAAGATGTAGCTAGGCATAGATAACATATATCCACAGGTGTTTTAACCATCCAAAATCATCATATACAGAAAGGCAACCTACAAAAGGAGGATTTTTTACTCCTAGTTGAACTGCATCTTTTGGCACCTTCAGTTTAACTCTTAACTATAGCATCAGTTATGATTATGTCCACCTGATTAATGTAAAAAGATACCTGTCCCCTATTCATGGCACCATGGTTCACATAAGCCTTTGGAAAATCAAATCCTAAAAGGAAGATCTCTTCAGACAAAGTGGGATTTATTTAGAAGGCAAAAAAAAAAGGTATAGTAAGTTCCTATTTAGAGTTATGTGACACAACAGGAACATCAATTGAGGGAATTAATAAAGTAGAACAAGAGAACACAAACAATTGTGGCTGTCCTTATCACAGCTGTCCTCATTTAACTGAAGTTATTCTGGTTTTTTCATATTGAAGCTTTAGTTGGCAGGCAGTTAAGTGATTTAATTAGTCGTTTACTGTGAAAGACTCCTGCCTTCTCTTTAAGCTATAAACTGGCCTTATGTTATCTGTTATGACAGATAACATAAATGGCACCACTGCACCTTGGAGCAGCCTTCCTAAACCTGGTATCTTCCAGAAGCATTGGGACTACACCTCTGTCCTGACTTCGGGCGTCGAAATAACACGCTGAGGCTGGAATTAGACTCTAGTGATTTATTATCCTACTACCCTAACAGAAATCCAGCTAAACTAAATCGGCTTGAGGAAGCCCAGAGATAGGGTCCAGACTCTAGGGTGGGGCTTTCTTGAGTCTCTTGGGAGGGAAAGATAGATTCTCAGTACTACGCATGGGTTTCCCTTCCTGGAGGGAGCCCCCTCCTTCGCCGCCCGTTATCTCCCTGACAACCTCCCAGAATTGTCAGCCAGCATGGACTATGGTGCATCTGGAAGGAACTCAGTTGGGGAAGGCTGATGTAGACCATACACATTGCCTCCAGAAAGGTGCATCTACCTGACAAAGTTCTGATCTGAAAGCTCCCCTGGCATACATGAAAACTTGCAAAAATTTAATCAAAGGTTTTCCCTGAAAACTGTCCGTTAGCCTTCCTTCAGAGAATTATAATTTCCATACCCATCTTCTTAATCAGATAAATGTTTAAAAATGTGGCAAATGGGAGACATGTAATGACAATCACACCACTTGGCATAGAGGTGAAAGTGTTGGACTGGCTCACACACGTAAGTCCACTGGGTGACTTTGGATTAACTCTCTTTCAGACAAATGTATCTTACAGTATCACTGTTGTGACAATAAAATGAGGCGGTATTCCTATGTGCACTATTTTGAGGTCTCAGAGCGAAGGCTGAATATAAATTGGATGGGTGGACAGACAGATGCAAAATTGGAAAGATGTACATAAGGAAAGAATCTGGATCACTTTCTTTCCCTGCCATTAAAGTAAAGGTAAAGGTACCCCCGGCACATTTGTGCAGTCGTGTCCGACTCTAGGGGCCGGTGCTCATCTCCGTTTGTTAGCCAAAGAGCCAGCGTTGTCCGAAGACGCTTCCACGGTCATGTGGCCGCATGACACGCGCGGAACGCTGTTACCTACCCACCAAAGTGGTACCTATTAATCTACTTGCATTTGCATGCTTTCGAATTGCTAGGTTGGCAAGAGCTGGAGCTAGTGCGGGAGCTCACTCCACACGCAGAGCTAGGGATTCGAACCTCCGAACTTGTGATCTTCCGATCAACAAGCCTGGCGTCTTACCCGCTGAGCCACCACGCCCCTCCCTGCCATTATCCCAGTCTAAATTGCCCCAAATCCTTAACACAAGCAAACAAACAAACAAACAAACAGACAAAGCAAAATGAAGAACTTTCTTGCAACTATTCCTGTGGAAGAAAAAAATACAGGAGCCTCCTTGCAAACACACACAATTGAATATTTTGACTTTCATTTCACCTGGGTTGCACTTTAAAATTGTAGAGGAATATCTTTCTTCCCTCTCCTCTACCATGTTACACTATATGCATGATGTAACATGCATCCTTCTCAGAAATATCCCTATTTCTAGGCAATCACCTTTGTCCAGCCTAGGTCCTTCAAATATGTTTCACTGGGTTTCAGTTCCCACAATTCTCCAGTAAACGTTCAACACATTTGCATAGCATCAGGCTGGTGAAAGCTGTATTACATCACCAACTACTGTTGTGTACCCAAAAGGCATACCAAGAGCACACATCCTTTCATTTAAGCAAACAAACTCAGAAGGTGAGTATTTTACACAGACCAATAACGCTGTAATAAAGGAAGCTGCAATGGTGTGTGGTAGCCAAGCACAGACTTCCTCTGCTCTCCAGATGTACTGGAGTACAGCCCCATCATTGGCATGCTGACTGGGGTGATGAGATTTATTAACACATCTGGAAGGTAAAGGATGGGGGAAGACTGAACAAACATCATGACACTCCATGTGGACGACATCTGTGTTGGCAGTCAGGAAATTAAGAGAACCCTGTGTGACAAATCCTCTGTCATTTCTCTTTCCCAAAATTCTCTTTGTTTCCTCAAAGCAAGGCTTTTACAGCAGAGGCGAACCTAACCTATTCAAATACTACAAAGAGTTCCCTTGACTCCTTGGGGTTAGTAACTGTATGTAGACTAGTCTGGGAAGCAAAAAACATTCTGAAGGAAGACAGTGCCATCCACACTGTGGCCAAGAAAACTGGATGGATGTGTCCATGAAGCCACCAAGAGGTAAGTTCAACTTAAAGCAAATGTTCCTTTTTATTGTGCCATAAACCTGCACAGGCAACCCCTAGCACATTTCACCAAATGAAACAAGGAAATGAGCTCTATGGGAATTTAAATTGCCATTAAGTATGCTAATCCTGAAGCTTCCACAGGGTTGCCATGTTTTTTCCTCCCAACAGCTAATTTCCTTTGAAAGAATAGTGGAGAAGATCAGGTACAAGTTCCCATTTCATACTATATTGATCTCAGCAAAATAGAACTTGATTTTACATAAGTTCCTCCAAGTCTACAATATGGAAGGAATTTTATAGAGGATGGTTTGTGTTACTCCTTGAATACATATTCCAGAGATAACCATAGATTTTAGTCAACATATGATGACACAGGAGTTGATTGTGGACTGCTAGAAATGCACCCTGCATACCAGGGTAAGACAGAAGATAAGTTGATATTGCCTGCCATTCAACATATAAAGCCAACCACACTGATAGTTCACTGATATTTCTTCAAAACTGGAGATGGAGCAGTATTCTCCAGGGCAACCCAAGGCAACAAACTAGCTTAGGGGATGGGTCACATCAAACCCAGCCCTCTTTTAACACTTTGCTGTTACCTCTTAGCATTGCCACTTGACCCTATTCAAGTGGGCCAGCTCTGCTCAACCCAAAGAGGAGAATAAAGTCAATGCAAGTTGACTAAAATAATTTGTAAAAATGACTACTGGACATCAAAACATCACCCCAAGGACTGGGCCCTTTGTAAGTCTGGGTTGAGCATCCTGCCAGTAATGCAAATTGGCAGTAGCCCAGGCATCACGTAAAACATCTAGTTCTGATGTAAAAAGACCAAGTTAAGGATAATCTAGACCAAAACATGCTGGACAAATCACTCAACATTTGACACCTTTTGTATCAGATTGGCCTGAAGGTTTAAATCTGCAGGAGTTGCAAGAAAAAAGGAGGATTCCCATTTTACCACTCCAAACTGATGTTAGAGGACCGACACAAGGGAAGGACAGACAATAACAAGTACTGTTAAGCATCACACTATCTCGTTTCTAAACCACTGGCAGAACAGTAATTGATGCTTGTCGCTGCCCATCAATCAGCAATCCAACCCCTTTTGGATTTCTAAATTAGAACAGAGAGGTATTTACTTTTAATGGCATTTCAGCAATTACTTCGTTCTGTCAATTTCTGTTTCTCAGGCTTCCAAGAACTCGGCAAGCCGGCAACACCTGTTTGGAAAGATAATATGAACATGCTCCAAAAGACAAACCACCTAGTACTTGAGCTGCCACAATAATTATTTTTAATGAGGGAGTCACGCTACAGAATCAAACACAAATACTGTTCCTGTTTGGCCAAGCTAACAGATGCCTTTCAACACCTGTGACTGCCTTCTGAAAGCTGATGCCTCAGGGTGTGTTGGGACAGTAACTCTCAGGATTCCCATATGGAAGATCCCTCACTTGTACTGTAGTGGTGAAGGCACTAGACAAGACTGAGGAGATCCAGGTTCAAGTCCCCTCTTAGCCACAGAAACTCACTGGGTGACTTTGAATCAGCCACTCTCACAGTCCAACCTACAGCCCATGGTTGTTGTGGTGGGGATAACATGAAGGAAGATCCCCATGTTAGCCATATGAGAAAAGGCAGGATATAACTAACAAATTTGGGCAGATCTTCAGAAGCAGACCCATGCAAGACCACAGGGGGAGTTATAGGGCAGTTCTAAAGCAATTCATAAAGGCAATAGTAAACAAGGCTTAGTTTTTCTTCACACGAAGAAGAAAATTGCTGATGACACTGCTGATTTTGCAATGTAAACTGGGAGAATACTCATGCTGCATTCAAAAAGTGTAAGCGGATTTGAAATTCATGACAGCAGTATAGGATTTCCTGAGCTCCATGGTAATTTCTTCTTATGCAAATATTTATGAATCGCATCCTCTGGTTCTCATGATCTCTTTCATCAAGGATTTTCATAAGTAATTCTGCCAGACCAAAAGTGGCTTTCGTAGAACATGTTTTTGCACTAAGGAAGAAAGCCCCATCTTATTTCCGCTAGAGTGACATCAAACAGCCACTGAAATATTCTCTGCCTGTTTAATTTTTGTTTGGATTTGATCAGTCTATTATCCCATTATGAGTTCCCTCATGCAATTCAAACCTACAATTCCTTTCACTTTCTTTTCTCTGGGTTTGTAAAGGATATTCGGGAGGGTAATCCATTCATTTTTTAAAAACTTATTAAGTGATATAATTCACAGAAAGAGTGAATGCGCCAGTTGCTTAAATAACTTGACAGCATAACCAGGTTCAATGAAACTGGAATACAGCCGAAGCCAATGAATGAACCTTTCATTTCTAACGTGTTGAATCGTGCCTTGTTATGAGTTGGGACAAGCTCTACTTTGATTAATTGAGTGCATTATACTGCCTCTATCCAGATAGAAACCAACCAAGGACATAATCAAACCACAGTTGAGCATAAACTCGATATGCTGGATATACAATCCTAACATGCCTGGGATTTTGGAAGTTGTAGTCCCAATACATATATTAGAGAACTTGGTTTAAACAGTACAGTCCTAACATTAATCCACAATTTAAGTCCTTCTGAATTCAATGAAGCTTAGTCCCTAGGCCAGGGCTTTCCAAAATTTTCCTGCGGCGACACACCAACCGCCGTTGGTGTGTCGCCGCTAGAAAACCCGGAAGTGCTGCCGTTGTGGCAGCGCGCAAAAACCCGGAAGCGCTGCTGCCACTTTAGGGTTTTTACGCGCCTCCGTTGGTGTGTCGCCGCGGGAAAACCCGGAAGCGCTGATGATGATTCCGGGTTGTGTGGCGACACACCAGACTGTGTGTGGCGACACACTTTTGTGTCGCGACACACAGTTTGGAAGGCTCTGCCCTAGGCAATGCACATAAGATTGATAGCCTCGGTTCTATTGTCTTCAGTTGAAGAGAGAGAAACACAGGCTTGAAAACAATGAAATTTTAGAATATTTCTAGGATAAGCACTTTTAAAAGGATCTACAGAACACCTTATGAATATTATTATTTATCTATTCATTGACAACAGCGCCTCTGTTCCAAATAACTTTGCAGTACATCCAAACTAATCAAAGCAACCAACTACATACACGCTCCCTGAAGCTTCTATGCCATTTCTAGAGTTCTTTTCTCCTTTGTCACCAACATGGCAAATCTCCTCAAAACAGTTTTTAGTTCTCTGAATGTCAGAGAGGCCCAGGGTTACGAACAGAATTTGATGAATGAAAACTATACAGGCAGAAGTCTTAGGAATAAAGTTAAACTTCCTAAATATTTTGGTCTTGATTTGTTCACCTTCTAAATTGCATCTTTCCTTTTTGAAAGCCCTACTTGATGACCAAATGGGTGGAACCATTTTGTGTGTGTGTGTGCGTGTGTGCAAATTAAAAACAACTGATTTGCAATTTGAAGTGAAAAAAATTGAGCACTGCTAGCAAATACATGCAGGCACGCACACACCGTGTGTGCGTGTGTGTGTGTGTGTGTGTGTGTGTGTGTGTGTGTAGATATGAAATGAATGTGTTTTCTGCCTGCTAAGGTTTTCACGCTGTTCTGCAGGAAAGTAACTGCCTGGTTCCTGCTCTTAAATTATTTATGTATTTAATGAATTAAATATATAGAGCCTGTTTTTTCCCTCTAGAACTACCCACTTTCTCCCATTAGCCCCACCTTTATTTTCTTAGACTGACCTATTTTTTGAAAGTAACCTTTGGTACGTCACCCTAGACTCAGTCCATCTCAATCTAAACTCCATCCCTAGATAAACTGTACACACCCAAAGTAGATGGATATTATCTTTGCTACAAGTACGAAAGATAGCTGGGCTGAAACCATCATATCTCTTCTCATCAAGTGCTTGTCCCCAGAACAAGCCAGTTTTTAAGACAGCAGTGACTTTTTCAAACTGCCAGTAGCTTTAAAGCACCACTTTCATCTTTCTGTATCCTTTATCAGCTTCTTAAAGCAGTCTGACAGCAGACATTCCTATTTGAAAAGCTGTGGGTCCTGGCAACTATAATCTTTGAAGGTAACACTCAACTCCACTCTTCAAGCTCTTGAAACTGAAACAGCCAAGATCTTGGCAAAAGCAGCACAGAAGGGCCCTTGTGCATTGTTAAAATTTTAAATTCGTTTACATTTTTTAAGCAGCAGGAATGTGGTAGCTCAAGTCCCTTCATTTTATATAGAACACTGGCCTCAGCTGAAGAAACTTCTCGTTCCTGTGCCAGAAGTCCCTAACTTTGCTGAGACAGCGGGCATGATTTGCTGGAACACGTTTTGGGTTCACCTGCAAATTGGCTGCAGAGGTTTGTTTGAAATACTATGTCTTGGATACGGAAGTGGGCTCTGCTATTTGCTGTCCCAGCTCAGTCAGGTTTTTAAGAATGTTTATGAAGATCATGTAAAACCAGCATCCAGAGAGAGTGTACCTCCAAAAATCAAACGGGGGAGACAAAAAAGAGGCGTAAGGCTTTTTGACCTGCATTCAGTAGCAAACCACCCATCTCCTGAGACTTCATGCTTTAGTTGGACTCCTCAGCTAGAGGACTCACAGACATGGCTTTTCTAGATTACCACCTTATTGCAGACAAGAATGAAGCCAACCGCAACAACTGATTGCCCACAATGGATGAAAAGATATGACACTTATGACCTCAGGGGTTTAAATTCACGGCTGCTTCTTCCTCCTGCCATGGCAACTTAATGGATATTTGGGGTGGCACTTGATGGCCTTGAATCCAAGCATTTAATGCAGGGCTTTCCAAAGTTTTTCCTGCAGCGACACACCAACCGGCCAGTAGCTTTAAAGCACCACTTTCATCTTTCTGTATCCTTTATCAGCTTCTTAAAGCAGTCTGACAGCAGACATTCCTATTTGAAAAGCTGTGGGTCCTGGCAACTATAATCTTTGAAGGTAACACTCAACTCCACTCTTCAAGCTCTTGAAACTGAAACAGCCAAGATCTTGGCAAAAGCAGCACAGAAGGGCCCTTGTGCATTGTTAAAATTTTAAATTCGTTTACATTTTTTAAGCAGCAGGAAGTGCGGGAAAACCCGGAAGTGCGGCAGCGCGCAAAAACCCGGAAGCGCTGTTGCTGCTTTCAGGTTTTGCGCGCTGCAGTTGGTGTGTCGCCGCAGGAAAACCCGGAAGCGCTGATGATGATCAGCGCTCCCGGGTTGTGTGGCGACACACAGTTTGGAAAGCTCTGATTTAATGTATGTTTATGTAATGGTTATCTGTTGGTTCCTGCCCCAACCCTCAAAAAAAGGGAAAAGAACCTCCATGTTCTTTTTATAGCACAACCGGTCAGTCTTTTGGATGGATAGGGCTACACTAGACACTGATCAAGACTTTGCACATGCCCACCCCAAACTCCTTGTACACTCGTGCAATGCCCCTACCCTCCCTGCCTTCCAGAAGGCCATTAAGACCTGGCTGTTCCTTCAGGTGCTGGGTCAGGATGGGAGGTCAGCCTAATACGCGTGTTGTTGTTGAGAGCAGAGTGTTACAGGATGGTGTTTAGTGGTGTGTAAGAGGGGTTTTTTTTAATCTTGCATATTTGATTATTTGTAAATCTGTTTGTTAGCTACGTAGGGCTACTGGGTAGCAATATATATATTTTTTCTAATAAATAAATAAATAAACAAACATGTGCACATTGTTTCTCTCTCTCTCTCTCTCTCTCTCTCTCTCTCTCTCTCTCTCTCTCACACACACACACACACACACACACACACACACACACACAAATCTTTTCACCAGAGGATAAGAGACTCCATGAGGCTTCCCTTTTCCTCCCAGGAAAGAAATTAAAATAGCTTCATTTCTGCAATCAGCCCCTTTCATAGGAAGGCAAGAGGTAACAAAGTGCAGGAATCTTCAGCCCTTTCTTTTCCTGTCAAATGGGCCATGCTGGACCATTGGGGTTTCCAAGTTTCTTTTCAATCTGGATGGCTACCTTCTTCATTTCTGGATTATATACCTGCTACCATAAGCCTAAGGGGGCGGGGTGGCTCAGCGGGTAAGACGACAGGCTTGTCGATCGGAAGATCGCAAGTTCGGAGGTTCGAATCCCTAGCCCCGCGTGACGGAGTGAGCTCCCGCACTCACCCCAGCTCTTGCCAACCTAGCAATTCGAAAGCATGCAAACGCAAGTAGTTGAATAGGTACCACTTCGGTGGGTAGGTAACAGCGTTCTGCGCGTGTCATGTGGCCACATGACCGTGGAAGCGTCTTCGGACAACGCTGGCTCTTTGGCTAACAAACGGAGATGAGCACCGGCCCCTAGAGTCGGACATGATTGCACAAATGTGCGGGGGAAACCTTTACCTTTACTTACCATAAGCCTACTCTACAAAGAATGAGAAGGAATTGAAGAATGCCAGTAAGGAGGTTTCAACCACCAGCATGGTGCATGAGAGTGAATAAAAGAAAGCTAACTTGAACACAGAGATGGAAACATCATCAAGTCAGTGATTAGTATCATATGAACCACAACAATCTTTAAGGAAGTCCTACAAGATCCTGAATTCCCTGATTTCAACCTCGGCTGCTTTCATCAGAAGCAGCTTATGTAGCAGGGTTCTGTCTGGGACACCTCATACCTTTCCAAAACTGCAGCATTTCCCCCTATTTGAATGCACAAATTTTACTAGAGGCCTGTGCAGGCAACCAAATCTCAAGCCCAGGACAGAATGATCTGACTCACAGAGAATGGGAAACTGGCTCAACTATTCACACAGAAGTGTCTGGGAGCCATGCAGGAAAAAATGCTGCAACACATAATGTGCTAATCCCTAAAACTGATGCATCCAGCATGAGGAATTGCTGGAAATTCCAACACAGAAGTAGAAATCTGCTTAAAGAAAAATAGTCTTAAGCAAATCTTAAAGAAGGAAGAAAGGTAAAGAGGTATAGTCAAAATGATAAAATCTGAATATAAAGTAAATGTAGAACTAAGCAGCATCTGCCCTCACTGACAATAAAGGTGTGTGTGCGCCCATGTGTTTACTGTGCCATGCCATTAAATAGTAGTTTGTGAATTCAGGTTTAAAATGAATTAGGATTGATTTAAAGTACACTGCAGTGCACAATGTGATTGCCTATGTTGTTAACGGTGTTACTTCCTCTTGCTGCAAGGCAAGCTTTGACAGAGCTAAAAGTAGGGCAGGAACTTTCACTCATGATTTGCCAGCATCAAAAGGTGAATAAATACCCCCATTTTTCCTGCTGCAAAGGGGATCAAAGCGCATAGTGATTAAGTCCTGCCCTGAATGGCTCTGTCTATCCTCAGTGATGTCATCATATTCGCTAAACAATCCTAGATTGACAGGTGAAAGAAACCCTGATGAAGGAAGAAAGGCAAAGCAAGGCCCACAATGGCCATGAACAGCTTTGGGGACAAGAGTCAATGATCATGCAGAAATGGATGGTTTTCCCTTGTGGGAAATATATCTTCTTCCCTCCTGCACATGTTCTTTAAAAGCACAACTTGTGAACCAAAAACTGAAGCAGGTAAACATTTAACCCTGCAAAGCCCAGGCAGTAAAACACACACAAACTCTGATACAAAAAAATAAGTTCCGTTTTATTCATGGATAAATTGGCCTCAAAAGGGCATCTGATCTGATCTGATCTGATCTGATCTGATCTGATCTGATCTGATCTGATCTGATCTGATCGCTGCCCAATTCAACAATGACTCTGGACAGCTTACATTTTAAATATTTTTTTCTTAAGCAGATGACTTGGTAGAATATGTACCCTGTTTATTCAAAGGCACTCCAGCACAAAAGCATCCTTTTCTTGTTGAGAGTATGCATACCAAAATTTGAGAATGGGAGGAGGAGAGGAGAGAGAAATCTGCATCACTGAATTAGCCAATACTATGACATAACAATTAGCTCAGTACAGGCAGTCCTCACTTAATGACCATTCATTTAGTGATGGTTCAGACTTATGACAGTGCTGAAAAAATCAACTTCCAACCGGTGCTCACACTTACGACCGTTGCAGTGTCCCCGCAGTCATGTGATCACAATTTGGGCGCTTGGCAACCGGTTCGCATTTATGACCGTTGCAGCATCCCGTGGCCACGTGATCGCCATTTTCAACCTTCCCAGCCAGCTTCTGGTAAGCAAAATCAATGGGGAACCATGTGATTCGCTTAATGACCACATGATTCACTGAACATGAACATGAACATGCCAATTCACTTAATGACCGCCGCAAGTCATAAAATCAGGTTGGATTCACTTAATGACCGCTTCACTTAGCAACCAAAATTCCGGTCTCAATTGTGGTCATTAAGCGAGGAGTACCTGTAAGACTAAAGATTCATCTTGGTTACTTTACATACTTATCACCAAGGCTAAATATTAGCGTGCAACACTAAAGGGACTGGAATTTCATAAGCTACTAATGTGCTAATGGACATCCTCCAACTTTTGCCAAATGAAAATAGGTCCACGTATCAACTGCAAAGGAATACGGTAGGGAGCATGAGGTCTGAGAAAATTATTCTTTGTGAGTGTTGCTGGTTTATACAATCCATTGAGGGGATTATCCTCAAAGGTGTGTGTTTCTCTACAAGTTAGATTGGGGAGTCTTTGGTGCTCTCTGAGCCTTGTTGTTTTCATGCAGACGTTTCATTGCCAGGCTAGGCAATGAAACGTCTGCATGAAAACAACAAGGCTCAGAGAGCACCAAAGACTAAAATATTATCTTCGATTGGTACAAGTTAGATTCTTGTAGACGGGTGGTAGGGCTCTATGCCTTTGTGGACATACTGTATGAATGTTAAAATCCATTTCAGAATTGGAAAGATCATGAGGACACAAATATACTGGGGGGAGGGGTGCCTCCAGGGCACATACTACATACCAAAATCAGCATGCCTGTCTAATAGTTCTTGACAGCTGAGCATCTCAATTGGTCTTTATTCAGGTAGCTTACTCCCCCTTCTTCTCCAAAAGGGAAGGGCTTCCACGACGACTGCAAAATGTTGGCTGATAGGAACAAAAGTTGAAGGCATCAAACTCCAATGAAAGACTAACATTGTTCTTGTAATGAGAAGTTTAGTTTTCTCATATCTAATTTGCATCCAAGCACCAAACAAAGAGCAGAAGTACATGCATAAGTTGATCTCAAATGAGAAAAGCGTTTCTGCACATAAGGAGATGGTCACCCTAGACATACAGGCGTGCCATCATCTCCAGACAGATTGGGAGCATGAGAGTTGCATTCCAACATGCCTGGGAAAGGGAAAACCAGATTGGAGACGACTGGTATAACAACTAGCTGATGGTAAGGATTGAGAGTTAAAAGCACAAGAAAGAGGTCAACGTAAGTAATTGTGTCAACAGCTATGTTCATGCAACACAGTAAACCACAAAAAAACCTCCACAAGGTTATCAAGGTACCAGTTGGTCATTAGGATGAGCATCTTAATATAGGAAGATCGACAAGAGGTGACCCGCTCCCTTTTGCTGGATGTATAAAAACCAACTCCATCAATTAATATGATGAAGGCGTTTAAGCAGAAGCTGGACAAATAGATATTTTGATTTGGATTCTTGCATTGGGAGGAGGTTAGACATGATGGCCTCAATCGTCTCTCCCAGTGCTAAAATTCTAGAACAGAACAGAAGTGTTATCCATGGAATATTTCAGAGATTGTTCTTGGGTACAGCAAAGACAAGTGTGTGTGTGTGTGTGTGTGTGTGTGTGTGTGTAGCTGCTTTCTCTGCAGTTTCACTCCCGCTGTTTTCCATGGAGACAGCAGAGCCATTCGACCTTTCCTCTCTTGTATGGGGAAATTCTCCCACGTTCTGAAACAAGCAGGGCAGCCTGGTGGTGCAAGAACTTCATTCATGCTGCAATTTAACAGCTATATCATCCCCAATGCATTTATGGGCTACTCAGAGCTATCAAGTGTCTTTTTTTTTTCCTGAAACCCTAGAAGCCTTACCCCTTTACATATTCATCCCTTGGAAATTGGTAATCACAGGGGCTGGGGATGGTTCTACAGTTCTAGATATTACCATGCTACTGACCTCTGTTTCAGCATGTATAATATGCAGGCCCACGGGGAAAGAACTTTAGAGTCTCCCTTCCTGCAAGACGCCATACACGGGATCTGCAATCCGGGTAGCCTTAGTGCATCCACCTATTCTTCTGAGCTGAGCTTTAAACTTGCTTCAGCACCCCCACTCCCTTTAAAGACAGCTCCACCTTGAAAAGTATGTCAGAAACAACTAAAACCCCAGGCGTCCCTGGGAACTCACGGTGGTTAATTAAACAATTCAACCAAACAAAGGCAAGAGCAGTTGTTTGCAGCTTTCACCAAGTGTGTGAGGTCAATATTTTCACAGCTTTTTGTTTCTACTTGAAGGAGAGCCAGCCTGCTCCTAGATGTAGAAGAAAGCCCCACCAAGCGGGTCTTACTTCTTTTCTGCAACCTCAGAAAAAAAAAAAAGAAACTCCTAGAACAGTGCTTTCCAAAGTCCCGCCATTGGCGACACACTAATGGCGGCGGCGGCAGCGGCCTCGTGTTTCGCACCAAAACCCGGAAGCGCTGATGGCGTGCTGCCGCCACCGCCACCACCAGCAACGTGCGCACCACCGCTGCAGGGGCGGCGGCGACACGCCATCAGCACTTCCGGGTTTTGTCACGACACACAGTTTGGAAAGCTATGTCCTAGAATATGTATCTTGGAGACTCGTGACCGCTGCATCCAGTATCAGATTGGCAGTACAGAATTTCTCCTTATTTGCAGGTTAGAGAAGGATTTGTACATGTGCATGTGTGCATAAATGTGCGTTGCCTTCCATAGATTTGGCTATGGCACTGAATAAAGCCTATAATACATAGCCATGTCTTACGCATTACCCTGCTATGTGGCCCACAATTTAATATGGGAAGGGGAGAAGTAACACAGCATGCAACGTATATTACTGTCAACACTCTAAAGACAGCAACTTGCAAATGAGAGCACACTTGCAAAGATCCAGCACATAGATCAGTAGATTTATTATGCAGTGATTTTTTTCTGCATAATTATTAGTGTCAGAGAAATAGAGCATTACAAGGAATGCACACAGCAATTCTACTTCATTCAGTAACTTTAACTGAATATGCTGTTATTACACACCACAATGCACCACACCAAACAAGTAAAGCTACAAAGACCCAGATGTATGAAAGCAACCCTCTTTTTGCAGGTCTTATTTTCACAATCACCTGATTGCTACTCAGCATTAGCAGGCAGTTTTGTTGAACAGTGAAGGTGAGTCACTCATGCACTCATTACCCAACTTCAAATTAAATTACACAGCTTCACCATTTTCCACAGTAAGCTCTTAGTGGATGAATCACACATCCTCTGATTTATAACACAGGCACCCTAAGGTATTCCTGCCCTACCAAATAATGGGCTAGTGTGCCCTGAATTGCCATAATGCACTGGATGGCTGCACTCTCCCTCAGTCTCTAGTATACAGTACAAGTAAAAACTATCATTTCAAATGCTCCCTATCTGCCTCCCTCTAGACGTTTTGGAACTGCAACATATCTGGAGGGCACCTTGTTGGAGAAAGAAGGTCTTTTCTCTCTATAAAATTATAAGTGTTCAGGTATCCCCTTCTGTTCTTTCCAAAGTACATCTTTCACATGCAACAATGACAAAAGAAAGAAAAAACTGTTTGTTTGTTTTAAAAAAAAAAAGAAGAGTAAAAACGATGCAGAGAAAATTCTACCCCTCCCAGTCTCTCTCCTGTACACATTATTTTCAGCAGAAACAAGCCAACTACAATCTAACATTGGTAGAAACAACATCTCTTCTTAATGCACAGAGTACAGTTTTCAAGCTTTCCATAAATTAAACTCTTCAGAAGGAGTTTTTTGAGCACATGCTTTGTGAAAGTCACGGGAACCCTTTTACAAGTCGTAACACACCTGAAACTTAGCATGGCGAGGGTAGATCCCTCCTCCCGTTACCTGCAAAATCCTACCTTGCCAACTTCTACAGTGTGAAATCCAGCCGGTTCAGAAGGAAACGAACTCGTCTTCCCTTCTTCTTATTGTTCCACCTGCCATTTCGCAGGATTGCTTACTGCGCCCCAGAGCCCTACCTTAGACTTCCTGCTGATGGACCGTGTTTCAAACATGCCCCACATTTGATTCCGCCTCTCTATTCTCCACCTTCTACTTCACCTCCTTGGGCACAAGTGGGCCCCACCCAATCCACTCTGTGTATTCTCATTTCAAAATGCTTCCAGCTAAATGGAGTCCTTAAGAGAATTATCTATTGCTTTGGCTGGGCTACAAGAGAAGACATTTGTTTCCAACTATTATTTGGCATGAGCACAGGAGACATTTTTTAAAAATGCAAACAGAGTTGAGAAGTACAGGGAAAGGGAGAGAAAAATAAACACCTGTAGATATTTAGTCTAGACACAGGGCAGGAGATATTAATGCCCAATGAAGTGGGAGAAAGAGACTTGTACCTAAAACTATAAGTCTGATTGCATATAGTTGGGTCCTGTTCCATATCATGGAAACAAACGAAACCAAACCTCCAGATAGAAAACTAACAGGGTAAATTTTACATATTTCCAGAGTTAGTCCATGGAAAGTGAGTATGGAGTTGTGGCCAACGTATCAGAATAAATGTTCTAGAAGATCCATTCTTCCCAAAGACAAGAGACTGAGCTCCTTGATTTGGAACTGATCCAAAAGATCCAAGGATCTAAGGTCTCCAGGCCTGCCTCCAGAAGTTGTCCTGGAGGAACCCTTGGGATGAGTTCCAAGTCAAAGGGAAAGCCAAACCATTTTCCAGCCTTCTGGCAAAGCAGTAAACACTTTAAGAGCTCAATGTAATTTATGAATCATGGATTCCTTGAGCATAGTCCTAATCACTTGCAGCAAGATCAGGACAGGTTCCTTAGTTATGGTCTGGCAGCAAATGAATCAAAACCTGTTTCCATTCTCAAGTTCTTATAGTTTAGTTCTAGAGTCCCCGTTGTAGTGCCTACCAGGTTTCCTGCTTCACTTAATTTTTTGTTTTAAAATTGGCATGTCATAATACCAGGGACATTGCAGGTGTGCCCAACACCTTAAAAGGTTGAGTACACTAGATGACACCTACCATATATATCTGGGCTCCAAAAATCAAGGCAACTACTAGAAGGCAACAAAGATACAAAGAAAATGACACTGAAGATGTTGCCTAGCCTGGCAATGAAACGTCTGCAAGAAAACAAGGCTCAGAGAGCACCAAGGACTCCACATATAAAGAAAAATCTAACTCTCTTGATGTTCTCCAGTGGTGGTCAGAATGGTTTTGCCCTACCTAGGTTATCTGCCTCTGTTTAATGAAACAAACAATCTTTCTGTTCATTAAATGTATAACTTACCTCTTCTCCAAGAGTTCAAGGTGTCATACACTGCATTTCATCTTCTGAGGTAGGTTGGATTAAGCAATAGTGACTGGCCCAGTCTCCCCATGAGCTTCCACAGCTGTAAATGGATTTGAATGTGGCTTTTCCTATACCTAATCCAACACCATACTCTGGTATATCACCCTGGCTTGTTCATTGGCTCCCTGCTGTGTCACACCTTGATCCTGGCTTCATTCAAGAGTACGCTCACTATGCAATATTATTCTTTTCCTCACTTGCCCTGTTATTGACGTCGCTTTTCAAGGGGCGTGGTGGCTCAGTGGGTAAGACGCCAGGCTTGTTGATCGGAAGATCGCAAGTTCGGAGGTTCGAATCCCTAGCCCCGCGTGACGGAGTGAGCTCCCGCACTCGCCCCAGCTCTTGCCAACCTAGCAATTCGAAAGCATGCAAATGCAAGTAGATGAATAGGTACCACTTCGGTGGGATGGTAACAGCGTTCTGCGTGCGTCATGTGGCCACATGACCGTGGAAGCGTCTTCGGACAACGCTGGCTCTTCGGCTAACAAACGGAGATGAGCACCGGCCCCTAGAGTCGGACACGACTGCACAACTCTGTGGGGGGGGGAACCTGACGTCGCTTTATTAAATTAGTCTGCATAAGGACTGAGTCTTGCTTGACACAAGCAGGTAACTTCCTTGATCCCTTTTTAAAAAAAAATTTAAATCCCACCTTTATTATTTTTATAAATAACTCAAGGCAGGGAACATACCTATTACTCCTTCCTCCTCCTATTTTCCCCACAACAACCACCCTGAGGTGAGTTGGGCTGAGAGAGAGTGACTGGCCCAAAGTCGCCCACCGGCTTTCATGCCTAATGCGGGACTAGAATTCACATCCCTTTTACATTTTCATATACTGTAATTTATATTTATATTTATATTTCAAATTTAGTCACCACCCATCTCACTCAAAGAGCGACTCTGGGTGTAATACTTTATTTATATTTTATTTTTAGATATGAACAAGTATATTATTGTTATATTCTTAAATATTTTATAATTATATAAATAAAAGTAGATTACACACACAGTGCTTCCTTCTATAGCCAGAGCTCATGGGACACCAACAGGTAATCTTAGCCATAGAGTTCTCTCAAGCATAACATAGCCTCTTGGATTTTATATATTTATATTTAATTTTATGATTAGATACAGTGTATAGTATATTTTACATGATTTTAATTACTAACTTGATTGTAAACCGCCCAGAGTCCCCCTTGTGGGGGGAGATGGGCAGTGATAGAAGTTGGATGGATGGATGGATGGATGGATAAATAAATAAATAATCAATCTTGCACAAACAGCTTGCTAGTAAGAACTGCCTTGGATGCATTACCATCATCATCATCATCATCATCATTATTATTATTATTATTATTATTATTATTATTATTATTATTATTTACATGTATGTGCCACCCAACTCCCAGCAACTCTGGGCAGTTAAAAATGTTCTATCGTTTTTTCTAACTATATAACCAGAATTGGCACATGGATAGAAAAGGCTGATTCCCTAGGGAGGAATCTGTTGGGGGCCATTATTAATTGTAAGTAAAGGTAAAGGATCCCCCCGCACATTTGTGCAGTCGTGTCCGACTCTAGGGGCCGGTGCTCATCTCCGTTTGTTAGCTGAAGAGCCAGTGTTGTCCGAAGATGCTTCCGCAGTCATGTGGCTGGCATGATGGACGCGGAACGCTGTTACCTACCCACCGAAGTGGTACCTATTAATCTACTTGCATTTGCATGCTTTTGAATTGCTAGGTTGGCAAGAGCTGGGGCTAGTGCAGGAGCTCACTCCGTCACGTGGGACTAGGGATTCGAACCTCCGAACTTGCGATCTTCCAATCGACAAGCCTGGCGTCTTACCCGCTGAGCCACCACGCCCCTTATTATTAATTGTAGATGAAGCCAAAATCAAAGATCGGAGGGGCTGGACCCTTTCATTTCTCCATACTCCTCCCCAGGCTTCAGAATACCATAAGAAGATGATATTGTTCTTGATAGAAGTTCAAAAGTGAGCTTTTGGAATTAAGGCAAATGCCATATACAACTCTAGAGCCGTAATTGTCCACTCCTAATTTAACATTCCCCTTCATGGATCACTGCCTTGTCGTGGCGAAGGGGCTTGCGTAACTCAATGAAGTCAGGTCAAGAAGGACAGGTCATGACGGAGAGTTCTGACAAAACGTGGTCCACTGGAGGAGGGAATGGCAAACCACTCCAGTATTCTTGCCAAGAAAACCCATGGACAGTATCAAAAGGCTAAAAGATATGACGCCGGAAGATGAGCCCCTCAGGTCGGAAGGTGTCCAAAATGCTACTGGGGAAGAGTGGAGGGCAATTCCGAGTAGCTCCAGAAAGAGTGAAGCGGCTGGGCCAAATCCGAAAGGACGCTCAGCTGTGGATGTGTCTGGAAGTGGAAGTGGAAGGAAAGTCCGATGCTGTAAAGAACAATATTGCATAGGAACCTGGAATGTAAGATCTATGAATCAAGGTAAGCTGGATGTGGTCAAACATGAGATGACAAGATTGAACATCGACATCTTGGGAATCGGCGAACTAAAATGGACAGGAATGGGCGAATTTAATTCAGGAGACCATTATATATACTACTGTGGGCAAGAATCCCTTAGAAGAAATGGAGTAGCTCTCATAGTCAATAAAAGAGTGGGAAAGGCAGTACTGGGGTACAACCTCAAAAACAACAGAATGCTTTCAGTTCAAATCCAAGGCAAACCATTCAACATCACAGTAATCCAAGTCTATGCCCCAACCACTGATGCCGAAGAAGCTGAAGTCGACCGGTTCTATGAAGACCTACAACACCTTCTAGAACTAACACCAAAAAAAGATGTCCTTTTCATCAGAGGGGACTGGAATGCTAAAGTAGGAAGTGAAAAAATAACCGGAATAACAGGCAAGTTCGGCCTCGGAGTACAAAATGAAGCAGGGCAAAGGCTAATAGAGTTTTGTCAAGAGAACACGCTGTTCATAGCAAACACTCTTTTCCAACAACACAAGAGACGACACTACACATGGACATCACCAGATGGTCAATACCGAAATCAGATTGATTATATACTTTTGCAGCCAAAGATGGAGAAGCTCTATACAATCAGCAAAAACAAGACCTGGAGCTGACTGTGGCTCAGATCATGAGCTTCTTATTGCAAAATTTAGGCTTAAATTGAAGAACGTAGAGAAAACCACTAGACCACTCAGGTATGACCTAAATCATATCCCTTATGAATATACAGTGGAGGTGAGGAATAGATTTAAAGGATTAGATCTGGTAGACAGAGTGCCTGAAGAACTATGGATGGAGGTTCGTAACATTGTACAGGAGGCAGCAACTAAAACCATCCCAAAGAAAAAGAAATGCAAGAAAGCAAAGTGGCTGACTGATGAAGCTTTACAAATAGCTGAGGAAAGAAGGGAAGCAAAAGGCAAGGGAGAAAGGGAAAGATATAACCAACTGAATGCAGATTTCCAGAGAATAGCAAGGAGAGATAAGAAGGCCTTCTTAAATGAACAATGCAAAGAAATCGAGGAAAACAATAGAATGGGGAAGACTAGAGATCTCTTCAAGAAAATCGGAGATATCAAGGGAACGTTTTGTGCAAAGATGGGCATGATAAAGGACAAAAAAGGCAGGGACCTAACAGAAGCAGAAGAGATTAAGAAGAGGTGGCAAGAATACACAGAAGAACTATACAAGAAAGATCTTAATGTCCCTGATAAATACGATGGTGTGGTCACTGACCTTGAGCTGGATATCCTAGAGAGTGAAGTCAAGTGGGCCTTAGGAAGCATTACTAACAACAAAGCTAGTGGGAAGACAGTATCCCAGCTGAGCTATTTAAAATCCTAAAAGGTGATGCTGTTAAAGTGCTGCACTCAATATGCCAACAAATTTGGAAAACTCAACAGTGGCCACAGGATTGGAAAAGGTCAGTTTACGTTCCAATTCCAAAGAAGGGCAATGCCAAAGAATGTTCAAACTACCGTACAATTGCGCTCATTTCACATGCTAGCAAGGTTATGCTCAAAATCCTACAAGCTAGGCTTCAGCAGTATGTGAACCGAGAACTACCAGAAGTGCAAGCTGGGTTTCGAAGAGGCAGAGGAACTAGAGATCAGATTGCCAACATTCGCTGGATCATGGAAAAAGCAAGAGAGTTCCAGAAAAACATCTACTTCTGTTTCATTGACTACGCTAAAGCCTTTGATTGTGTGGATCACAACAAACTGTGGCAAAGTCTTAAAGAGATGGGAGTACCAGACCACCTTACCTGTCTCCTGAGAAACCTGTATGCGGGTCAAGAAGCAACAGTTAGAACCGGACATGGAACAACCGACTGGTTCAAAATTGGGAAAGGAGTACGACAAGGCTGTATATTATCACCCTGCTTATTTAACTTACATGCAGAGTACATCATGAGAAATGCCGGGCTGGATGAATCACAAGCCGGAGTTAAGATTGCCGGGAGAAATATCAACAACCTCAGATATGCAGACGATACCACCCTAATGGCAGAAAGTGAAGAGGAACTAAAGAGCCTCTTGATGAGGGTGAAAGAGGAGAGTGCAAAAGCTGGCTTGAAACTCAACATTAAAAAAACTTAGATCATGGCATCTGGTCCCATCACTTCCTGGCAAATAGAAGGGGAAGAAATGGAAGCAGTGACAGATTTTATTTTCTTGGGCTCCAAGATCACCACAGACGGTGACTGCAGCCATGAAATTAAAAGACGCTTGCTCCTTGGGAGGAAAGCTATGGCAAACCTAGACAGCATATTAAAAAGCAGAGACATCACCTTGCCGACAAAGGTCCGTATAGTTAAAGCTATGGTTTTTCCAGTAGTAATATATGGCTGTGAGAGTTGGACTATAAGGAAGGCTGAGTGCCGAAGAATTGATGCTTTCGAACTGTGGTACTGGAGAAGACTCTTGAGAGTCCCTTGGACTGCAAGGAGGTCAAATCAGTCAATCCTAAAGGAAATCAATCCTGACTGCTCATTGGAAGGACAGATACTGAAGCTGAAGCTCAAATACTTTGGCCACCTAATGCGAAGAGAGGACTCACTGGAAAAGACCCTGATGCTGGGAAAGACTGAAGGCAAAAGGAGAAGGGGACGGCAGAGGATGAGATGGTTAGATAGCATCACCGATGTAATGAATATGAATTTGAGCAAACTCCGGGAGACAGTGGAGGACAGGAAGGCCTGGCGTGCTGTGGTCCATGAGGTCACGAAGAGTCGGACACGACTAAACGACTGAACAACAACAACAACAAATTTAACATTGTAAAAGCAAGGCTAGAAGTGAAAATTCCCCTCTTTCTGGTGCAGCCATGAGGAAATCTGAAACCAATTCCATTTTTGGACCAACCCTAGCTCAGCATGTTATTCTCCAATCTGTAAACTGTGATTTATCTTAACTACAGTTAGTTGAAACAATTCAGCTGATGTTGGCTTCTTTTAACATACTGTAATTAAGATTAACCACCTTTGCCCAAGCTCAGACAACATGCTAAGATATGGCTGATCTAAAATCGAAGCAAGCATTTATAAATTCTTGCCGTTGTACAAGGAGACATATGAGAATCCAAATGAGGGAGCCACAGGTTTTTTTTTTTGTAATGCTAAATGAGTTTTCCATTTTTGCTACACTAGAATTTAGCATGGAAGGAAAGAGAGGAAGAGGACAATCTGCAACCAGGTGGATGGACTCAATTACAGTGGTGATGGGTGCATTGTTGGAAGACCTGAGGGACCAGGTTGGGGAAAATCTATCTATGTGGTTGCTAACAATCAACACCGACTTGATGGCACATAACAAATTTAAAAAATGGTATTGACCAAGCCAATCTATCACTAAAATAGATGGTATCACCAGAAAGCCCAAAGTAAATATCAGAATAGGAATTAGTGAATAGTATCAGAACAGTATCCAAATAAACTTCTCAAATTTATAAGATCAAAATAATGCAATAGTCAATGCAGCAGTAAAATACCTTGCTTCCATAATATCCATCCTATGTAGATTCAGGTATTCAGTTCAAAGCACAATGGTCACCAGAAACTGCAGCTGACAGGAACAATCACTGCTCTTCATAAAAGGGTTAATCAGGCTGTGTTTGAAATAGCTGTGTCACATCTCTGTGTCAACAGCACTGTGATGCTTCAAGATCATAAGGGCTAGCAGAGCCAGATGGGAAAAACATGGGAGCATTGAGATAGCTTCATAGATTCCCAACCATGCTTTTTGCTGATAGCCTTACCGAGAGCAGAACTGTAGAACTTGCTCATACTGTACTTACTCCCTAAGGAGATGAAACAATTGCTCTGCATTGCTACTACAATTGCTCTGCATTGCTACTACTCAGAGAAGGAAAAGTAATAATCACCCCTATTCTTGCAGCATGTAACTCAAGTGAGAAAATGCTGCCTATGAAAAGAAAATGTGTTCAACTACAGGTAGCCAATCCAGGAGGTATCTTTCCCAATGGTATATACAGTATTAAAGAAAAATTCCTTTGAGTTACACTCAGCCCCTAGTGACTTCATGGGCACATATAGTTCATAAAGTTTTCTTGGCAACACTGTGAGGGGGTTTATAATTGCTTTATTTGTTGCATGTCCTAGCTCAAATACAATCCTGGTATTTCTTGGAGGTATCCCATGCAAATATTTATCAGGATCAACCCTGTTCAGTTTCCAAGATTGGCCAAGATCCTTCATGTGCTGCTACCCAGCTGGGCAATGTTCTGTATTAGGGACATAAAATTTATTCATCACAGGGTGTTTTTTTTTGATAATCCATCAAACTGAGTCCATCATTACAGGGATGAGCATAGCTTTCACTATTTTCAGCTCCAAAATCAGATCAATGCATATATTTGGCAAAAGCTGTGTCCAAAAAACAATGTATTTGCAGAAGCTACATAGACAAAATAGCATGTAAAGATTGGTCATAAAGTTACTTTTTCATCACTGTCGTAACTGCGAACAGTCTCTAAATGAGGCAGTCACTAAACAAGGACTACCTGTAACCAGCACTTTCATTTACTCCTGGAACCAAATTGGTAATCAGCACAGCAACTTAGTATAGGTGTCACCAGGTTATATAAGTATATAGTTAATATAGTTATATAGGTTATATAGGTTATATAAGTTATAGGGGCGTGGTGGCTCAGCGGGTAAGACGCCAGGCTTGTCGATTGGAAGATCACAAGTTCGGAGGTTCAAATCCCTAGCCCTGCATGCGGAATGAGCTCCCGCACTAGCTCCAGCTCTTGCCAACCTAGCAATTCGAAAGCATGCAAATGCAAGTAGATGAATAGGTACCACTTCGGTGGGTAGGTAACAGCGTTCCGCGCACGACATGCGGCCACATGACCGCGGAAGCGTCTTCGGACAGCGCTGGCTCTTCGGCTAACAAATGGAGATGAGCACCGGCCCCTAGAGTCGGACACGACTGCACAAATGTGCGGGGGGAACCTTTACCTTTACACCATGTTGAATCTGCGCTCATCTTGGTGGCCATCCATAAATTGATAAAGATACCCATCAGTTTCAGAGAATATGGCCAATAAGCAGGAATGGTAGGAACCCAGATTCCCCCCAGCTACAGAGCTGAGAAACGTAATTATGATACATAAAATTAAACTTCTGCTACAGGATTGGTTGTAATCTGAGCTGAGCCAAGAACCAAGAGTCAAAAACTATCGAGATAAGCCAGTAGTTAGACTTAGGACTAAAGGGCATGTTGGGACTGAAAGACAAACTAGAAGCTAAACCAAGGAGCAACCCAAAATCTAGAGCTGAAAGGTATCTAAGGATGCAGGAATCCATAACTCTCAAGTAGACCTTATTGTTCAGCCAAGAATCAATTAAAGCAGGAAGCTGGACAATCTGGGTGGGTAAAGTGAATCAGAGAGTGAAGGTACTTTTGTGAGAAAGTTATACTTGCACCTCATGAAAATTATACTTGCACTTGGGGCAGACACTCTCAGGTGCAAGAGCATCTAACATAACATTTACTATATTGGCCTAAGGATGCAGATAGGATTTTACCACTGAAGAGTTTAATCCTGGAACTTGGGTTTATACCCTTACCTGATTTCCCAATGCCTCTTTCAAGATCTCCAAAGGAAATATCAGTTACTTATTGCTGGATCTGTCAACTGTCATTTTATAACCAGCCACTGCTCATCAAATGTGAACCCAACATTTCTAGCAGTATGCTAGAAATCAACCTGCTGAGTAACAACAGTTGATATTTTTCAGAGTATGATGTTTAAATCCAGCAACAGCAGACGTGTTCAGCAACAGACAGTGATAACCCCTAAAACTTGAGAGTGATGCCAGAAAAATATTAAATTGACATTCTTCATTGCACAGAACATTCTTGGTCAATGAATATTCAGCAAGATAAGAGAACCTCTCTCCCGTCAGAATGTAAACAGGAAATATTTTTAGATGCTAAGTACGCAATCCTGTAATCAAATGAGTGAAGTTTCTGCCCTGTTTGCATCTATCTTGTGCTCCACCTTATGGAAATTCAGAAGTTCAAAGCTTGTCCTGATAATGAATATTGTACAAAGAGCAACTACTAAGTGTGAAAAATTAAGTGAATGCAACAGTCCACAGCAACAGGAACATACAGACAAGCAAAAGCACATATGCACATAAGGACATATGCATCCACATTTGACTATCTTCATCTTCCTCAAATTTTGTTTTAGTCATGCGCTCCTCTATGGAATGGAATGTGCCTATTAAAACAAGGCTGAAGCAAAGTTTACACTAGCTATAATGCTATGGCTTCAAATAGTTATTCAACAAATGCACTTACTTACTAGGGCAAAGTGCTAATAATTTTGCAGCTGCGTTTGCACAACACACTTAGTTTGGTTACTGTATTAAACAATTGTCTGAGTTTATACAATACACTGAACTCCAAACTAATCAAAAGAGCTATCACATACCAGGCCAGAAAAATCTATCCAAGATTAAGCTATGCATATGTAGGTCTTTCTCTGACCTGGTTAAACATGTTGTGTGCACAACATGCTAAAGCACCTTTTGCCAATCAGGCTCTTCCCCCCCTTTCCAAAAATGTACATATTAGCCCTTGTGATATGGAGATGCATGTCCAAACTGGTCCATACACACTCCCTGCTCACCAAAAGCATAAGACTTCTCTGAGCAGCCTGCTGGATTTCTGTTTTTCTCTTTTGCAACTGACCCGCTTCTCTTGATGTCTGGTGGGCCCCCACCCCAGAATTAGCTGCCTGGTTTGGTGATGACTTGGCAGTAGAGTAGGTGGCTACCTGCCCCCAAACATGGCATACACATGGCACGGATGACATTGCTGGAGTCACCAATGGGCAAACCAAGGCATGATCTTATTCTTTTAAGGCAACTATATTACTTATAGTCAAAAAATGTCTCATCAGCTTAACCTTCTCTCCTATTTTTGCCATCAGCCTTTTTTCTTCTTCTTGCCCTCCCACCGTGCCATTCCATAATTTATAAAGCTGCAAATGCTCATCCATCCAGATGATGACAAGGACATGCTGCCAGAAAGGTCAGCGGTATTACAGTGCTTAACAGCCACTTCTTAATCATTACTCCTTAATTACATTAAAGGCATGTTTATACTCTGAGCTTTTCCTATAAAAATAGAAGTTCCTCCCTTTTCTACATAATGTGGAAGAATGTAAACAGAAGGCAGAAAAACAAAAACCCTTCCCAGAGTTTCCTACATTATTTATTTATTAAACTTTCTCTCTACCCTCCTAATTTCTCTGAATGGTAAAAGCAAGATGTATTTAAAGACACAGAGCGCCATGTCTTGTACTTCCATATCCAGAGCTTAGTATATTTGTAAGTGTTGTATAAATTAGTCAGATTATTAATATTGTGTAAGTATATACATAAAAAGGAATACATTACTTCAATAGTTAATGTTCTTACATCTTGGGTTCCCATTTGGGGCTGCAGAAATCCACAGAATTACTAAATGGGAGCAGAACATCAGATTTTTGTAGCCCACGTGTAGTAGCCCTATTATATCAGCCTGTCCCAAACTGGGAACTACAGTTCCCAAAATTCCCAGTCAGCAATATTGAATATTATTTGGGAATTCTGGGAGTTATAGTCCTAAACATATCAGGAGGACTCTAGGTTGGAGAAAGTTGCTATTAGGCATGGAATCTTTATTTATTATTAATACTTGACAGCCCCAACCATCACTTCTCCTTCCTCACATTAGTATATTTGATAGGACTGCAAGGGACAAGATAAAATTGATCAGTCCCACAGACTTAGTGGGCCACAGGCAGAACAGAAAAAAATGTAGTTGGGTGTTCTTGAGATTGGTCAAAGAATTCTTCAGGAACAGTCCTATCTTCTTCTTGGTGATCACTTGTAGCTGAGTAAGATTGTCTTCCAGGGGTAAAATCTTAACAGTGGATCTGTAAGTGGCTGTAAAGGCCAATTCTGGATCCGCACAACCTCCCACAATGAGGGCATAGGTTTCCGGGTGGGAGACGGTCCTCTTAGCTCTTTTCTCCCTTTCGCCCTGTACTCGTGCTTCTTCAAAGTCCATAGCGCCATTAATAAAGGCTGACCTCCAATTGAAACGCTCATGAGTTAGGGCTTCCCAGTTCTCAATGCTGATATTCATTTTTTTAAAATTAGCTTTGAGAGTATCTTTGAATCTCTTTTGCTGTCCACCAATATTCCGTTTTCCATTCTTAAGTTGGGAGTAAAGTAGCTGCTTTGGAAGACGATGGTCAGGCATTCAAACAACATGACCGGTCCAGCGAAGTTGATGTTGGATGATCATTGTTTCAATGCTGGTGGTTTTCGCTTCTTCTAATATGCTAACATTAGTCCGCCTATCTTCCCAAGTAATTTGCAGAATTTTTCGGAGGCAGCGTTGATGGAATCTTTCAAGAAGTTAAAGGTGGCGTCCTATACTTAGCAGTTTGCCAGAGCGAAAATACTACGTAGAAAAGGATTAGATTGCACTTCAGTTTATACATGAGTCAGCCCTACTTAACTCAGTGAGCAGGCTTGCACATCACAGTGAGTGAGACTGTAGTTTATTTGCTATAAAGTGATACAAAACAAATCCACCCAGTCAGACTCTGAATGTAATACTTACTGGTATTACTGAATTACTTACTGGTGAACTGGCCAAGATGGCTTTTAAAAAATGGCCTAGTTTACATCTGAATGCAATGAATGAGATTACTTCAGAAGGAAAGGTAGAAGTAGGTGCACAATGTAGCTGGTCTGATTCATGAGAGAGGTCCACTTTCCTGGTATGGCATAGAATAACCTCCACTCAGAAAGTTAATTTCAAGAAAGTCGATAATAATGCTTAATACTTTGAATTTAATCAACATTTATTAAATTCAATCAAAGCTTAATTGATGAAATTTATTTTTATTATTATTATTATTATTATTATCATCATCATCATCATCATCATCATCTACATTTATCATCCATCTTAATACATACATAATTCATAAGCCTGACTGGTATTGTATCCTCTTTCCTCCTGGTCCTTTCCATCTAAAACAACTCAGGATCAACAGAACCTTTTCATCTAGGATTTCACAATCAGCCACCAGCATGTAAATATCTTGCATCCTCCATGAGTGTCAGAACTTTTATTCCCTTTGTTACTACAGATGTTAAATCTAATACAGTACCCACTGGTTTCCTTTTTTTCTAAATTTAATTTCCAGCTTGCAGTACGGTTTAGTCTGCTTTTGTGTTTTGATTCTTTTTGATGCAATGCAAATCAAGGTTCCTTTGTCCGCACTCCCAGCACATGGATTTGGGCTTTCGTGAAGAGGGTTTCAACACTTCTGCCCACTGTACCTTGGAATACGCAGCCTACTAGCCATTTATGGATGCCAACGAATGCTTAAACCCTCTTCCCTAATATATCAGCCTAAGGTAGCACCAAAACCAACACACAGCAAGCATATGGAATGGCACAAACTATCATGAATTGTGCAGGCTTCTCATTTATTTTAACCTAGCCCCCACATTATTCCCTTCTCCTGGTTCCCATGACTTTCTTTCCTACATGTCCATGTTTTCTAGAACATATCTTGCCCTGACGTAAGAGGAAGCATCTTTCTTGACAGCAGGCTAGTTTTGTCTGTAAACAAGATACCGCAATCAGGTCAAACAAACTTAAAAATATCTTCCTCAGTGGAGATTTTCTCATCTTCCACAGCCTAGTGCTCTCCAGTGTCAAGAGAATTCTCCCCACATTCTCATAGGGCATGTTCAAAGCCGGAGCCCAATTACTTTGCCTTTTGTTTCATTTACAACACTGACCAACCTGATGCCTCTCAGAAATGCCTAAATGAGGTCCAAAGGCCAATTCCCCCCCCCACTCCATTATTTGCACCCACCGTCAAGCATTTAAATCTACAGGTAGTCCTCAGTTAACAACGGTAACTGGGAACTGAATTTCCGTCGCTAAGCGATGCAGTCGCAAAGCACGACGTCATGTGACCACATTGCTTAGTGATGGCAATCCCAGGAGTCCCCGTTGCAGTCATTAAGCAAATCCCACCCAGTCATTAGGCGAGGACCCACCCCGATCCAAGCCATTCCCAGCTTGGTCCCTCCCAGCCCCGAGCCTCCGTAAGGCAAGGGACTGCCTCCTCTTCAACTCCCCCCACCTGCCTGTCTCCTCCCCCCCCCCTTTTGGCCACCCTGCACAGCGGCACTCCTCGGCAGCGGCATCAGGGCTGAAGTAGAGGCCCAGGGCCTTCAGCAGTCTCAGCCGGCCGCCACTGCCCCCCCAGGCCTCTACTTCAGCCCCAGGGCCACCATCACCACCAAGGAGTGCCGCCTCAAGCCCCGTGCCATGGACAGCTGCCATGGCACCCCAGCACAAAGCCCCAGCCCTGCGCGGAAGCCTCGCAAGAAGGCTGCGTGCAACTTGGAGAAGGCCGCACGCTGCCTCGGGAAGAAGGCCTTGCGAAGGGCCAGGCCAGGTTAGCAGTGGGAGGAAGACGATGGTGAAGGTCAGCTGGGGACGGCAGGGCTGGCAGTGCGCAGGGTGGCAGGGCCGGCAAAGGCGGTGGAGTGCAGGGCAGCCAAAAGGGCAGAGATAGGGGGAAGGTAGGCGGGGGGGGGGGGATTTGAAGCGTCTCTGCAGTCGTGAGTCCGGGCACGCTGCCAAGCACCTGGATTTTGATCACATGACCATGGTATCATGATAACTTCAGGGACTGGGCACAAGTACCATTCATTCAGCACCGTTGTAACTTGGAACGGTCGCTGAACGAATGGTCGTTAACTCTGAATCTGAAAGGCTACCAACATGCATATTCCATTCCACAGGCTTGCAGGAGCCTTGAATCCAGTTTCAGTCTTTTTTTCACTATCAACTGGGACCTAATTTGGGGTCTGACTTGCAAAGGTAATACTTTATCCCTGAGTAAATTATATTTGTTCATGAGCATTCTCTACAGAACTGACCATTCCTTTACTACTTTCATTAATCTATCCTTAACAAGCAGTAAAATTAATCCTCATTTGTGGGCATACGCAAAACCTATCCTGGTGCATTAACTAATTGCCTGGAATTTTGGTCTCTTTTAATTTTTGAATCCGCAGGAACATGGGGCTGGGTTATCCTCCCTCCACCACAATCCAGCCCATTACATGAGAACAGGCATCTCCCCCTTGACACCCACCAAATGCATTTGCCTTGCCTCCAGCAGTCCTAAGCATCCACAGTAGTGGTGCATCTATGGGAATCCAGGAAGGGAGGGGGGACATGAGATGTCATTTGTGTTGTGACACCATTGCACAAATAACATGAATTAATCCTGTGTATTGTATTTGCATCATGAAAATGACAGGCACAAATTACATAATTCACATGAGTTTACTGTGTCGCAACACAACCCAGAAGCGGCGGTGGGGGCGCACAGTGGTGGCAGTGTGCACGGCGGCGGCAACAATGGCAGCGGTGCGCCATCAGCTCTTCCGCGTTTTAGCGGAAAACACGAGGCTTCCGCCGCCGCTGCCACCATGCATGCCACCTCCGCCGCCCCCCCCCGCTGCCGCCGCAGCTGCCATTGGTGTGTCGCCAACGGCGGCAATTTGGAAAGCACTGGTATAGGATATGACTTTATTTTATTCATAACACATCCTGTCTGATTCCTCCTCATTGAAAGAGTAACTCTCTAAATGCAAATAATCTATGACTTAGATCCAAAGGCCCAGCTTCTTCTCTGCTTAGAGCAGAACTTTCCAAACTGTGTGTCGCGACACGTTAGTGTGTCGCCTGCAGTGTGTAGGCGTGTCGCATGAATGTAACGAGAAACCTCTGAGTCTATGTGAAATAAGCAATACCAACTTGCATGCATTTTTACGCAGCAAAGGTGCTGATTAGTACGGTGCACTAGTATATTCCCCTTCCGTCGTATCCTTGTATGCACACCGCATTCGAGGGATCATACGGGTACTGTGCATGCGCAGTATGCCTAATCGGGTCGAAAAAGCTGATTCCACGTCACTTCCATTTTCATGAGATATGTTGTGTCCCCATACATTTCGCTATTACAATTTATGTACAGTATGTGTCCGTATCTCTTATAAGGGGTTAGTTTAACCTCCGGTTTGCTAGTAAAACTGAATTACTGTATCGCGAAATGATGTGTGTCTAAAAAGTGTGTCCCCAACATGAAAAGTCTGGAAAGCTCTGGCTTAGAGAATGGCAGTGAGACGTGTATCCTCAGTGAGGCAAACCTTGGAGTTTGCATGCTTAACATAGTTTGGAAATTATGTTGACTGAATTCCAGAGAGATTCAATTACCCTTGTAAGAAAAAACCTTTTACCACCCTTTGGTTAAAACTGAGAAAGGTCATCCGGAGTCAAACTAAATGATTTTGAAGACTGAATCTTGCTTATCCTTTGTCTGGATACCTGAAACCTTTTATAAGATTTTATAATTCTTATAAAGAAGGTTGCTTCTTTCACAGAAATAAAAGGAAGTGACAATAATATCAGTAGCACCAAGCTTTTATGTAATATTTTAATGGATGCAAAGAATTCACGATACCTGATCATGATTCTCCTTTCTTTACCTACCAGGCTCTCAGCCAGCTCCGGCCCTCAAGTACCTATGCATTTTGACAGCTGCAGTCCCTTGTTGTCTTACTTAGCTCCATTTCCCATAGCCTTCCCCAACAATGAACTGTGTGTGATTTCCGTTTGCCTCAACCAGCTTGTGAGCTTGATGAACTGGTAGTGACCTCCGGAACAAACAGCCTCCTTGCCAAATGAGGAACTGCTGAAACAAGCAAAATTGTGAACGGAATTCTAGCATGAAAAGTGCAGTGAGGTCTCCCTGAGCAGGTTGCATGTGGTTCAGCTGGGATGCTACAAAAGCAAAGGTGAGTTGTACAGGATGCAATTTTCTGAAAAGTGTGATTTTTACACTGGAGCATAGAGCTTTCTAAACACTTGGAGAGGCAACTTGACTCATGGTCCAAATTTCTCTTCCTGAAATTAACATTAATATACAGGTAGTCCTCGCTTAACGACCACAATTGGGACTGGGATTTCGGTTACTAAGCGAAACGGTCATTAAGTTAATCCAACCCGATTTTACGACCTTTTTTGCGGTGGTCATTAAGCGAATCACCACAGGCATTAAGCCAATCACGTGGTCATTAAGCGAATCATGCGGTTTCCCATTGATTTTGCTTGCCAGAAGTCAGCCAAGAAGGTCGAAAATGGCGATCACACGACCATTAGATGCTGCGACGGTCATAAATGCAAACCGGTTGCCAAGCACCCAAATCGCGATCACGTGACCGTGGGGATGCTGCGACAGTAGTGTGAGTACCGGTTGTCAGTCAGTTTTTCCAGCACTGTTGTAAGTCCGAACCGTCACTAAACAAATGGTTGTTAAGCGAGGACTACCTGTAACTTGAGGAACTGCTCAGGTATTGCTTCTCTCCAGAGTTCTGGGAAAAGTGGGAAAGAGAGTGGGAAGAGTCAATATACTCCCTCACCCGCCTCAGCAATGAAGAATATATTTTTCCTTCTCAGAATCAGGGAGATCCTCTTTCAACCAATCAATACATCTACAGACTGAAAGAAGAAAGGGAAAGAACCAGATGAGGTTGGCCAAATCAACCACCCACTCTTGATCTTCCTCCAGTACAAATCTGAAGAAGAGAAACTAACAAATGTTTATTTTATGACTGTCGTTCTGCGACTATATTCACTAAATGTGGATAAGTGTGTCCGCATTTTAAAGATCAGCAGAGGCCCCCTTAAGGATGACTTTGCTTTCCTACACAAGAGAAGGCTTTCTCCTGCACTGAACCCTGTCTACCAGTCAGGGTCTTTCTCTATACGTATATTTTCTATGCACCAGAGACATGGTGGCAGCAGCATGGCTGGAAACAGGACTTTTTACATTGGCAGGCAGGCGAAAACGTGAAGACCCTCTTCCACTATGACTTCTTGGGCTTAGCTCCATCAGGACCTTTAGTCAATATTACCAAAGGTCAGTTAATATGGGGCTTCCAGTGGGAATGGCGGACTGAACGGCTGTGCCCGCTGGTTCAGCGGGTGGTGCTGACAACGTGGTAACTTTTTTCGGGCTCAGGCAGGTTTCCCTGAAGCCCAGAAATGTTCTCCGGATCAAGGAGAATACCTGGAATCATCCCATATGTCGTCCGGACGGCTGCTTGCAGCCAGATCGCAAAGTGCGTTTCGCGCACGACCGGTAAGAGCCAGCTGGGAGGCGGGGACTTCATCACTTTCCAAGCCGCGCTGTAGCCTTAAAGGGACACTAAGACCGGCCACCCCATTTCTAAATCACCCAATTTATATATATATTTAAGTATATGTACCCTAAGAGATGCTTTCTACAGGAGAAGCGGTTCTCTTGGTACTTAACGTTATTTTGGGGATTACTTAAAAAAAAACACCTCCTTTAAGTTTTGGATTTTGTTTTCCTTCCAAAGGAAATTCCAAAGATTGAGAGTAAACAATTACCTTCCTGTTATTATTTTTGTATTAAATTTGAAGATATTAGCATTTTCCTACACGTTGAATCGGCTGATTTGAACTTTCAGCTTTCTGTTTTCACTTTCCCTTGAGAACTGTCTGCTATCTCACTTTCGCTTATGTAAACACACTTTGGAACTCTTCCATATCTTCGACTTTTGCTGGTTAAGCTCCTGGGGGGCGCCGTAATCTACTGCATGAGACATGGAGGATTTCAAACAGATTCTTTCTGACCTTCACCAGGATTTTAAACAGATTTCTTCTGACTTCTATCAAACTTTTATGCAAGATATCCAGGACATTGTGGAAAATATGAGATCTAAAATGTGCCATCAGGTTGGGGATGTGGTGGATGAAATTGAGGAATTTAAGAGTGATAGAAAGGTTTTTTTTAAGACTGAGATTGGGATTTTTATTGAGATGCTGGATGAAGATTGGATAATGGAGTTGGAGAAATCTAAGGGAGAGAGTGATCTAAGTAAAATCGATCTCCTGGTGGAATGCCATGAAAAGAACCTGGAATTTTTGAGGGGGGCAGTTGGGCTGTTTGATTTGTTTAAGAGGAAAGCTCTGGGTACATTGTGGGGATATGTAACTGCTCTGGTTTATTTTGAGTGGGATAAGGGTTGAAGAATGTTCATCTGGTTTGTTTTAAGGATTTGATTGATGCTATTTGCCTTTAAAGATTTGGATTTACTGTTTTGAATTGGCTTTGTTTTTTGGGGTTTATTAAGATTAAAATTATTAAAACTGTTGTATTAGGGTTAAAGAATGTTTATTTGATTTGCTTTAAGGATTTGATTGATGTTATTCCCTTTTATAGATATGGAATGACTGTTTTGAATTGTCTTTGTTTTTTTGGGTTTATTAAGATTGGGATTATTAAAATTGTTGTACTATTAACTATAATAGCAGACAACTTATGTGCTTTTTAATTTGATTCTTATTATAATAGACAGAAATGTATAGAATAGTGGTAGGAAGGGAATAATTAAATATGTTTTATCTTTTGGAGGGGAGAAAGATGTTTAGGAGGTTTATATGAATTTTTTCCCCTTATTTTAATATAAGGGGGAGGAGTAACTGTACTTAGTGATTTTTATTATGTGATAAAGTGGAATGACTTATAGAAATAATGTGGTGTTTTGGTATAATATAGAGTAAGAAATTGATTATGGAAATTTTGTATATCCTTGCTGTTAAAAGTCGGAAGCCACATCTTTTGTAAAAAAAAATTAAAAATTCTTCTCTTGTGTTTCTGCACTTTTTTAGTTTTTTTTCTTTCTTTGTAGTTTTTTGTTTTTTTGTAGTTTTTATTCTTTTCTTGAAATCTAATAAAATTTACTAATAAAAAAATAAAATAAAAAAACAAAGGTCAGTTAATATGAGGAAGAGGCACATGGGTTCTTCTTTCTGGCCCTTTCCATCCACCCAAAGAGCTGCCCTGGCTTTCTAAGTGTCAACTGTCCTTCAAGCCATATGCCTGCATTGGAGCTTTCTACCTATGGTAAAGCCCTGTGCTTGGACATGTATTTAAGACTAAGATATCCAAAATCTGCCAGACCACCTTTACCTGCTCATTGGATAACAGGTGCTTCTCCATCCTTGGGAAAGACCCTTGTCCCTAAATTGGATATAATGAGTAACTTCATCATCTGAGGGCCCTACACTATCTACTGTTTGCTGACTTGTTCTTCAAGGGACTGCCACGTTCACTTAGCTCCCTTCCCTTTCCCCAGGAGAATTGATGGCCTTCAAGGGAAGTCATGAAGACACAGCTTATTACTACTTCCCACCCCATCCCTCTCCTACTGGTAGTGCTGCAGGTTCAGGATCTCTTCTGCTATATGAAGCCTACTAACCGAAGAAGAACACATATCAACTTTGTTGAAAAGGAGTGTATACACCCGGGGAGGCAATGGCTTGAGTGAAAATGTATCTTCTATTTCTTAAAAAAGCCCCATGAGATTATAGGCATCTGTTCCTAACCATGGTGATGCCAAAACAAGAAAATGTGACCTGAGCAGTGACAGTAGCTTTGTTACAGGTCAGGTGCCATGGGAAGACTTCTTTCCCTAAAGTCTTCCCTGGAAACTAATGGAAGCCAGGGAGGTTGTTTAAAAGGGGAGGTCAGATTGATCAGATTCACTTGTCTTAAATGAATTCCCTGCCTTCCATAATCTGCAGTTCTCCGGATGTGTTATGATTGTCTTCTTATTCTGAACTAACACAACCACCAACTGATTTTAAGGGATTTATAATTAAGAGATTATGGGAGTCATAATCTAGAGCAGTGTTTCTGAGCCCCAGAAACTTTAAGCTGCGTGGAGTTCAACTCCCAGAATTCCCTAGCCAGCTGAATCCACTGATCTTAAAGTTGCTGATGTTGAGAAACACTGATCAAGAGAATGCTTTTTGGGGAAGGCTACTCTAATTGACAAACTATTACTGCAGTCTCAAAGAAAGCAGTATAACATTATTATTGTCATAATTGGTTTTTATTGACTGTTTTAACAGCAACTCCAAATGATTGTCTGCAATTTCAAAAGCATAATACAGATTTTCTTAGTAGCTAATAAATAATGTGCACTGAAGCCAGTGTTAGATAACAATTGTTTCCTGAATATCAGGGATGTCTGTAGGTAAAAAGGTAAAGGTTCCCCCCGCACATTTGTGCAGTCGTGTCCGACTCTAGGGGCCGGTGCTCATCTCCGTTTGTTAGCCAAAGAGCCAGCGATGTCCGAAGACGCTTCCGCGGTCATGTGGCCGGCATGACGTGCGCGGAACGCTGTTACCTTCCCACCGAAGTGGTACCTATTTATCTATTTGCATTTGCATGCTTTCGAATAGCTAGGTTGGCAAGAGCTGGGGCTAGTGCAGGAGCTCACTCCGTCACGCGGGGCTAGGGATTCAAACCTCCGAACTTGCGATCTTCCGATCGACAAGCCTGGCGTCTTACACGCTAAGTCTGTAGGTAGGTGGTTAAAAAAGTCAAGCAACCATGCAATCAATTCCCCAACCCTTTTCTTTGTATGGTGCACATCCCTGCTGAATATATTCCTCAAAATTTTATAAGAATTTATGAATTTATTTATACTGTATTTTTGGACAGATCTACTGGTTGGTTCAAGCACTCTTTTATATCATAGATCCTCGATTGTGTTATAGACATAATAGCATTCATTATGTTATACACTATATATATATATATATATATATATATATATATATATATATATATATACACACATACATACACACACACACACACACACACACAATATATATATATTCATATTCATATTCATATTCTTAATTACTTATGGCTTATGGGCTGCTTCAGTCATACAACGTATTTGAACAACTTACATTCACTCTCACAGTAAGAACATTAAAAGCAATTTTAAAAGCCATTTAATTATACTTTAATTATATACAGTATATTGTAATTATACACTTGATGCATATACATAATTTTTTTAAAAAAAACTACAACTATCTCTCTCATATTTTTCGAGCCTACACCATGGTTTTCAAACTTTTTCATGCTGTAGAACCTGTTAGTTAAAAAATAAAATTCTCAGAACCCCTATCAAGAGACAAGGCTCTGGGCATAGATAACTGGTTGTGTTTGAGTGAACTCCCCCCCTCCCCGCTTAATCTCTCACAGAACCCGTCAGGTTCTCAGAAGGTTCCATGGAACACAGTTGGAAAAACCCTGGCCTACATTTGCACTCTGAAGGCCACAACATTTTTAAAGTCTAACCTGCAAATCTGAGAGATGTTGGAAAGCGTGGGTGATAATGATATTGTGCAGCCTGATAACTCGTCCATTAAACCTGCCCTTGACATCTCTCTCCAAGATGCCCAGCAGAATCCATTCCTTCCCATCATCCACTATTTCAGATTGCTTTTGATGTGGGGGTGCCGGGGGGTGGTGACCAGGAGGAGGAGGCTTTTTACATGCAGAGCACAAGTTCTCATAAGCAACAGCCTGATTCCATGCTCCACAAGGACACTCATGGGGAAGTCCCGCCAAGTAGGCACTTGGTGGAAAACATGGATTTATGCTGTGTGCCGCGGGTGAAATGTCTCCTAGGCTCCTTGCCAGAATCCATTTATCCTTTCTCTATTTTAGTGAAACAAGAAGAATATTACTTTCCCTGATACGTACTAATTGTCTTTTTAATTTTCATGAATGGGATGCTTCACATCCTAAAACTCAGCTAAGATTAGCCAGCTTGCCTGCCCATACGCAGTCTCAAAGAGCTTAGCTAAATGTGAATTGTAAAGGCTTGGCAGCTTTCAAGACAACCACAAAATATTCCCTTTTAGCCACTTACACTAGCCTAGGAAACCAGTCAGGCATAGCATTTTATTAAAGCAGATGCATTCTTATTCTGTTTTTCGGAAGCTCTTATATTTATAACTCGCCCCTTGCAGATAAAAATATGGATACGCCCATACCCTCTCCCTCTACAATATGTTTACAGGTACCAGAAACACAGCAGAGTGTGAATGTTAATTACTTAATCCTCCGAGCCCTCCTGTAAAGGGGGTCTATGGAGTCCTCCTAGTTTGACAAGACATGCAAAATTAAGGTTGCCATGCTAGAGCACACAGAGTTTGAATACCAGCATTCTGAATAGACGCTGGAAACAAAGCATACGCCAGTAGAGATCACAAAACACTGGCTTAATGGGACCATGTAGTTCAGTCCTAGTTGTCTTGCTGCTCTATTCTGGACTGGTTTAAGTTTCTACGATTATTTTAAAAGGCAGGTCCTTATACATCTTTGCAGTGATCCAGTGTTTCTCAACCTTGGTAATTCTGGACTTCAACTCCCAGAATTCCCCAGCCAGCATGCTTGAAAAAAGTTAAAAGTGACATCGTACAAGGAGGAAGAGTAAACTGTTTGAGAAGACAGGAAACCTTCAGCAGATAAGCATGGTATAACAAGGTGGATGAGATCTGGGAGACATGTAAGTAGGGCTTTGAAGGTAAAGATGACAACCCAAAATATAAGAAGAGTCCTTCCAAATATGAATAAAGGGTCATCAATGCTGGTGTCCTCTTTACTATCATGACCAACCTGATGCCTACAGGAAACCTCATGCAGGACCCAATGGAATAGCATCTTCCTACATCGTATTCGGAGACCAACCGCCATACTGAAGAAAATAAGCAGCCACTTGTTTTCCATGAATCAGTCTAATTCTCTTTAAAGCCATCCCAACTGGCCAACACTTCAATGTCTAGGAGGGAACTCCACCGTTTAGATATGCTAGAAAGTTCTTCCTTTGATCTAGTTTGGCTCTCTGGTTGTTCAGCTTCATCAAGGAACTCCAACGTTTTATATTACAGAGGGCTCAAATCTTATATTTTCGCCATGCCCTACCTAATTTTATTCACTTTTACCATGTGAACAATTCATTTTCTTCCCTAACTATAAAGCCCTAACTGTATTAAAAATGAGTTTTACACTGCATATGGGAACAGACAGGAAGCAAATGCCAAACTTTATTATATAAGGTTGTATAGTTTGGGCACCAAAGTTTTGGATAGCAATAGTGGAAGACCAGAGAGGAGAAGGTTACACTATTCAAGGTGAGAGATGACCAGGATTTTTGCAGTCAGTTAAGAGTCAGGTTTACAGATTTTTACAGATTTACTCTTTGCAATGCTGCAAAGAGAGAAGCAACAGGTAAAATAGAAATAGGCATCAAAAAATAAAGCCAAGGGTTTTTTGCATGTAGTAGCACATGATCATCAACAAGATCAAACTAAGAGGTAGCTATCCAGAAGATTAACTATCTGGAGGAAACTCTCTCACATGAGCACACTTATTTATTTATATTTCAGTTGTTGCTGGGAATATTTTCTCTTTTAATTTGCAATATAAAGATGTTCTTGGATGTAGAAGATATGACATATATTTTTCTAGGTGAGTCATCAAGTTACCAAAATAATGTACCAGAGTAATGTATCTCTCAACAGTGAGAACCTAACCTGTAACATACTTTAATTTAGCAGACAGGTTTCAGCTTGTGATAGGGAAAAGTCATATTACTCATGTTGCAAGCCCTAATTTATTAGGAGGATCCTAGCCGGTTCTTTGTGTCAGCAAGGAAGGATCAGTGTTTCCTGAATACGTAGCAAGAAAAGATGAAAAATCAGAATCAACAAAAGGCTCCCATTTGTTTGTACTAGTTCTAAAATTGTTAGCCAAGATTTTCTCACAGGGATGAGCAAACCCCAAAGTCTGCACTTAATTAAGCAAGTCTGTCTTTGCAAGGGATGAGAACACAATAGTTTCGACAAACATAGGACAATGAAAAAAACTGTATGACTATGAGAGGAAGGAAGGAAGGAAGGAAGGAAGGAAGGAAGGAAGGAAGGAAGGAAGGAAGGAAGGAAGGAAGGAGGTATATGTGTGCAGACCACTAATTAAGGCACAGTCTAAGTTATAAGGCTTATACCTAGAAATAAGGAGCAGAAACTATGAACTAGCATGTTGTAAACAAAACTCTTCCCCTCAAAGTACTTCCATCTTCCGTGTCCAATACTTGTCACCAAACTGTAACTTGTAATGTAAAAGATGGGGGAAATTATTAAATGCATAGAGAACAATCATCTTAAATATTATTCTAAATTACATTTAAATATTGGACCACTATTGCCTGGTCTCTAGCCTTCCCTTTTTAGGGAGGGTTGTTGTGAAGGTGGTGTGGCTCCAGATGCCCTAGAGGATTCCCTGCACCCTTTTCAGTCAGAATTCAGTCCTAGGCAAGGGACTACGATGGCATTGGTCACTTAGGTAATGACCTTTGTTGGGACCTGGATGGAGGAATGCAACCCTCTTTATCCTACTTGACTGTACAGAGATTGGGAGATTTCCCTTGAGGGAAATAGGTAAGAACTGTTACATAAACCAAGAGGGCTGAAACATCGGAAACAAAATAGTATTTGGAAGTGACTCAGGCAGGCTTCTCCCCAATTCACTGGGCTACAGTGGCAAGGGAGGTAAAGCACAATCATGGCTGGCTGGGGAATTCTGGGAGTTGAAGTCCACACATCTTAAAGTCACCAAGGTTGAGAAACACTGCTTTAGTTGATTAAAACCTTCCTGCTGGCTGGCATGGCTGCCTGAAACTGACTAGACCTTAATCAGTTTCATGCTGAAGGCTTTTGTTGCCAGGCACAGGAAATTTGGTCATAAATGCACACATTGGTCAGAAAATGATTTTTTTATTACCGTTTATTACCACTGTATTTGCGAATGGTTGCTAAATGAGGAGTAGCTGTACAGAGTTAGTTTGCCTAGAGTCCATCTGATTCTCTGTCTGCTTCAATGAGGTAGCACTTCCCAAAGGACTCGGGTATCTGGATGGGCAGGTGGAAGCCATGCCCAGTCAGCTTTGGCTGGTATACTATTTGTACTCCTACTTGGAGCAGGACGACTTGGTGATGGCAATACATGCCCTCATAACTACCTGTGTAGACTACTGCAACGCACTCTATATGGGACTACCTTTGCTCAGAAGTTTCAGCTGATACAGAATGTGGTAGCCCGTATGCCAACTAGTGAGAGCTGATATAGTAGAATTGCATGTATACTGCAGATGCTGAATTGGTTGCCAATACAAGTTTTTTTTTTTAATTGCCATTACAAGTCAGACCTTGTGATCTTTAAAGTCCTAAATGGCTTGGCTACAACTTACTTACAGCACCCTTTTATCCAGGTAGACCCCACCCGTATAGCATACTACTTCCAGATGGGAATGCAGTAGGTTCCAACATCATGGGAAGTGAGACTGTCGTGAACAGTGTTTCTCAGTTGTGGCCGCCACATTTGTTGGTGAGGTGTGATAAGTTGTTTTGGAGTGGGTGTGGGCACACTCAGCACCTCCTCAACTCAAATGCTTATCTTCCAGGATTATGCAGCCACCAGGAACCCACACTTGTTCTGAAGCACCTTTTCTGCCTTGTATCCAAAGCACAGCACATCCCCAGTAGCAAGAGACATCACAGGGGGCAGTCAAATGAAGGCGAATCTGATCAGATCAAAAGAAGCAGCTGGAGATCAGATGTCACCATGGGAGAAGACAAAGACTGAATTTGAATCTTCCCACCCTTCACCAGTCAAGGACTTTTTAAATTAAATTATTAAATTATCCCACCTTTCATTCAAGAACTCAAGGAAGTACAGGTAGTCCTCGACTTACGACCACAATTGGGACCGGAATTTCCATCATAAGTTATTGCGGTCTTACAAAAAAAACCAGAACTGTTTCTCTTGGGACTGATGGAGAAACAACTTGAGCAACAACATGGGACTTTGCTTTTATATGCGATTACAACAGCAAGACTTTTATATGCACAAAGATGGAAAGATCCACAAATTCCTACAGTGGAGGACTGAATTATCAAACTGATGGAACTGGCCCAAATGGCCAAGTTAACAGCGCTGATAAGAGAAAATACCGTTTCTGGATTTGTTTCTACTTGGCAACCACTTTTAGACTATTTGCTCATGTCAGAAAAAAATGAAGCTTTAATTTTGGGTTTTGATTATTAAAAGGTTTGATTTTATAGAAATAATGTTACTAAGGTTTAACTAATGGCAAGAGATTGTATTTGTAATTTCATTTATATCTGTATTGGAGAAAGTCGAAAGTCACTTTCTTTTTCTACTTTTTTCTGACTTTGCACTTTTATAGTTTCTCTTTTTTCTTTAGTTCTATATTCTGTCTTTTCTATACTCTATATTTTGTATTTTAACTATGTTTTGAAAAATAATAAAGTTCTTCTGTAAAAAAAAAAAAAGTAAGTTATTGAGGTTGTACATTGAGTCACCACGTGACTGGACCTGATTTTACAACCATTTTTACGGTGGTCATTAAGTGAACCATGGGTCGTTAAGCGAATCACCACGTTCATTAAGTGAATCCAGCTTCCCCAATGGGTGTTTGACAGAAAATGGCAAGAAATGTCGCAAAACGCAATCACGTGACCGTGGGACACTGCAACCAGTCGTAAATGCGAGCCGGTTGCCAAGTGCCTGAAATGCGATCATGTGATCGCAGGGAGGTGGTGCGACATTTTGCGACGCTCGGAAGTGCTTTACAGGCTGTAAAGCACCCATTCTGAGGCCGTGGTAATTTCGGACCATCGTTAAACAGTCATAAGGCAAGGACTGCCTGTATGCATAGCACTTCCTCCTATTTTTTCCCCATAACCACCTTGTGAGATAGAGGCTGAGAAAGAGCAACTACCCCCAAATCGCCCTGCAGGCATCTATGACTGAGGTGGGTCTCCCTACTGCTGGTCCAATATCTGAACCACTACAGCACATTGGCTCTGTTTAGCAGTATGGAGACACAGTAAGAAATACAGTGGTAATGGGTGATAGTATGGCTCAGAGCTCCACACTTCACCAACAAATACAATGGGAGGCACCCAGAGCTGGGTATTCTTGGAGACTGTTCCCCTCCTTACTCTGAAGGCACAGCTTACCTCCAGAACAAGAATGGCCCCTACTGACATGGACTTCCAGAGAATAGTTAAAACCTGGCTCTCCCAGAAGGCCTTTGGTGTTTAAGCAGCTAGAGGAAGATCCATGCCATTATTCTTTACAGTTGTATTGTTTTTATTACATTGTTCTTTGTACTGTGTTTGACTCTGTAGAGCCTCTGGAGCAGAGTTTCTCAACCTTGGCAACTTTAAGATGTGTGGACTTCAACTCCCAGAATTCCCCAGCCAGCCATGTAAGCGGGTATATACTACCACATTTGGTGGGATGGGGAGGAGAGAAATGAATACCTATCACCATTTTAAAAGGAGATGGCTTTTTAGGACCCTGAATTCTAGGACTAAAACAACATGAGAGCTGTTAGGAAAGAGCTGAAGACCTGGTTCTGCCGCCTGGCGTGGGAAGGAGGAAGGGATAGCTCCTCATGGGGGTGGCAAATTCCCTAATTTTAACGTCCTTCTATTAATGAATGCCTTCGTTCATCTGGATTTTATAATTATTTATTGTATTGTATTATTGTTGTTTTATATATTTTTAGATCCTATTTTAATTATTTATTGTGAACCGCCCAGAGTTCCCCATGTGGGGAGATGGGCGGTCATATAAATTAAATAAATAAATAAACAAACATATTTGGCCTCATCACAGCCAATACGAGAGTCCCTCTTTATGTCCTGGGATGAGCTATTTTTGCAAGCTTCTAGCTTGCACACTTCCCAGAAAAAGGACTGTTTCAGAGGGCACCCTTTAATCACCAACTCAGCACCTTCTAAATCTTTAGTGCCACTTTGAAACCTTTTTCTTTAGAAGAGGAACGCTGTATAAGTGTACTTTCAGCCTCTGGCACGTAGGAGGATAGAGATAAATGTGATTTTAAGGATAGATCAATTGTGCAGTGACCTAAAAGCTGGCTCTGTAAAGGCACCATTGAGCCGCAGAGTCTTCTAAAGAAAGCTTACTTAAGCAAAAAGGGTAACAATCTGATTCTCTCGTTCCTGTCCTGAAGCTGAAAGCTGGCCTTCAAACAACTCCCAGGCTGGATCGGAAGATGGAAGGTGATTGACAAAAGCACCAACTCGGTCATAAACGTCTTCCCTCCATCAAGCAGGTATAAGTGGATGTGAACATTCTGAGCCACTGAGGTGTCTAAGTCAGATGGGCTGCATTTCACTTATTCATTTTGCAACTGACAGTGATTATGATATGGTGGAAATCTATACAATCAATCTATATTGCACATTTTTCCTGGTCCTGATTAACTTACCATCTCCTGGTAATGCAGCGACGGATGAATGGCCTTTGAACATAGTCCTTTCAAGAACATGGTAGCCCAGCAGTCCCTGTGCCCCTCGAGTTCCTTGGCTTATCATCTCTTCAGACTCTGAGAACTTGATCTCCTGCCTTCAAAATCACAGTATTTGCTGGATCTGTCCCAAAGTCAAGCTTGTTGTGCAAAACCATGTTTCCACAGTGGCTGTTCATATACTTCTGTGAAACCCAACAGCAGAGCCTAAAGGCAATTTTAGCTTAGCCTAGCATGGGAAGGAAACACAGCCACTGTCTTTTGAATGAAAGCCAGACAAGAAGGAAGTTGTTAGTGGCCCATCCAGAGTGTCTCACCTCCTAAGACAACCTGTTGGGGTGCATTGAAGAGCCTGTTCCATGAGCTGCATCCTCTATCTCTCTAGTTTTGTTGGCAAGGCTGCTGCTCTGCTGGCTGCCCCTTTTAAAGCCTTAAAATCAAAAGCAGATGGTCTGTTAGAGTTCTCTTGCCAGGGTTTGAGGATGCTATGATTAAAGTTGAAGAACATCCACTTGGAAAGCTTGATAGTATGGAGGAACGAGGGGGCAAAAGAAAGGAGGAGGCACCAGAACAGGTTTGATTTCTCAAAGAAGAGAAGACCACAACTGCAAAATATCCCAGAGAAGGCATTTATCATCATATTCATGCATTCCACCTGTGAACAGGATATGCTTAAAGACAGTAGAGCATCTCCTTCAGTTCTATTAATCTTTCCTGCCCCAACTGTGCTATCTTCGGCTTTATGTCTAACACAGGAGACCAGCTTGTTCCATGATTTGTGAGCCCTGTCACTGAGATTTCAAATTCATACAAGGAGTCTCTGTGACTGGGTTCACACACATACGACATACTTTACTTGAACTACAGCTGGTTGAATAAGCTACAGTAGTAAGGTTCGTGCATGACATCAAGCGATCATCCACTGTGGTTTAAAAACAAAAGTGGTAGGGTTCACACAATATGCTAAGCCAAAATTAAACACAGGGTTTAGCACAATGTGGAAAGCAGCCAATGAGTTCCAGGGGCTTATAACCTCAGGCCAGACATGGCAGATTTGGAGTCAATGGCTGATAAATAACTGGGGCTAAGCCTAAACCTATGACTTTGCTACTTCTTTTACTGCCCTTATGGTATTTATTTAACTAAGGTTGTTAACAGGGCTCCCCTCTGTGTTCTAATTCTGAAGAAGGAAAGAACATTGCTTATATCTTATAGTACAAACGCTCATATTAAATCACTATAATGGTCCATGAAGCTGAGACTGAATCAGAACTCATGAGCATCAGCTGGGGGAAAAAAAAAACCTAAAGGAAGATACAGACACAGCAATATTCACAGGTCAGTAGATCCCAAGAACACTGCATTGATTTAACTGGGGCAGATTGCAAGTTTGTCATTGGCTTAGGGAAAATGCAGAAAAAGATGGTACAGAGAATAAAAAATATTATACATACTTAGTATTTACCCCTTGTTACCCCTACATCTTGACCTTTTCTGTCTCTTTAGTTTGCAGCCTCCCAAATAGAAATAACTGCAAAGTCTTAATGGCAAGGATCTATTTACTACCTACATAAATAAAATATCATTAAAGCACTACTAAATTAAACATAATAAATGAATGTCTAGAGGATTAGGCAGGCTAGTCTCTACTGAGGCAGAAAAAAACCAAAAACCTTGTGGCATCTGGAAAATACACCAATGTACACCTATATAAATACTGTATATTAGCCTTAAAGGTGCCACCAGATTCTTGGGTATTTTTCTGCCATGAAGACAGAAACAAAATACTAAGTCATATGAATAATCACAGTGAGAATGAAGCTTTGCTAGATTCAACACTGGGAGTTATACTGCAGCCAGAAGCAATAATTCCTGAATATGAAATCAGGCAAGGAACACCCTGCTAAGGAGTTACATTGCCGTCATATGACAAGGTGACCCCAGGCTTTTCCATTCAACGATAAAAGAAAGTTATCACAGGGCCACCGAGGACTATGTCACGCTTGGAGAAAGAACTGTGAAGCGTGAGATTTGCAGAGTTGACATAATTAATTTCTTTTTTTAAAAAAATGGTTCACCAGCCTGGCTGGAAATCAATAACATCTTTAGACCTCAGTACCAAATTATAGACAGACATTAATAGTGGATATTCAGTGTCGAGGTAGAAGTAAGGTACGGGTACCCAACGAAGGCAGGTTTTTTTTAATTCTAACCCTAGAGCAAATTATTTAAGCCCTGGATGTGCCAAATCCTTATTTAAGCCCAAGCACTTTTTATTTTTATTTTGAATAAATACATAAAATGGTTTATATGTCTTGGAACTCAAGGTCTGGGTTCACACATCACCCTAGCCCAAAACATAGTATACAATTTAGTATGAGCTGTAAGGCCATTATGGCTTATTCAATAAACCATGGTTTAAATATCCAAATGAGTGTCCTTCCAGGCACTGACCAAACACAATCTTTCTTAGCTTCAGTAAGGAAAGATTTAAGGTATATATGACTATGTACTGAGCTGGTTTGTTTTTCAAGATTCATGGTTCAAAATTGCATCTTCCAAGCTAGCCCGTTTCCCTCAGATGGAGAGAACATTGCCAATCTCCAATGATGATGCAATTCAACTGCCAATTCAGTTGGCTTCTGTGTTTGGAACTACAGGCACCTTCTTGTTCTCTGGCAACAAAATGTCTTGGAACGGTCCTGAAGTTGGTGTTGAGACTTAAAATCCTTAACAGCCGTGTTCCAGAATATCTGTTGGGTCATCCTTCTCAGTATTTGTTAATGCAAAGAGCCTTTTTGTGGTGGGGGGGCCATGCTTTCTTTTCAGACTGAGGGCCATGGGAGTGACACGGTAATATAATTACAATGAACAGGGCTGACTGGAGATAGGAGGGAGGGGAGGATCTGAAGGGGAGAAATGGGTACATTAAGCCATTTGGCCCCGTATTTCTATTAAATAACCAGAAAAAAATGCATGGCAAAAAAGTACATGGCATTTTTGCAGCCCAATTTCAGTGTGAACTGGGATGTTCTCAGAACTGCAAAAGCTAGATACTGTAGTAAAAACTGGGCTCTATGTAATATCCCCAAATCAGACACTTGGAGAATGAGTTTACTATTGTGTAGGCAAGTGGATCCCACTACAATAATGGTTTGTGGGATCTGAGAACTCCTGTGTTAGATAGGTGAAGAAACAAAATAAGGCATTCATGTACCATCTATTGCAATTATTACTGTATATACATGTCCTTCCTCCCTCCCAATTGTACAGCACTCTGGTCTACCAGTTCTATCTTTCATCCTCCTCCCTTCTAACATTCTAATGCTATTGGCTGTTATTCCCTATTGATTGACAGAATGGGGTGGGGAAAGAAGTACAGTACTATATTCAGAATCTTCATTTGAGCATCCCATAACCGTTCCATGTGTTCTTTGCCCATTCTCTCTGCTCATTTGGAAGTGGGTGAGGGGGTCCTAGAAGGGAGACCCATGTCTCTCACACAAGGCTAACAAGTGAAGACATACCTTGAGGCCTTCCCTGGTAGCCTATATGCCACTCTGCACTTATTGGGCATTTGTGGAGGTTCCAGAACCACACATCTCCTCTTTGGAAATTCAGCAATATGCTTGCTGGAAATTCTAGGTATTGTAGTTCAAATATATCTGAATGCCAGACATTGGAGATAAATAACGTACTGTAAGCCTGGATGCCCATGCTATTGGGAACAGAGTGATAGATTATGGGCCTCAGCAGATCTAGAAAGGCACTTATTTTTTTGTATTTAATTTTGGCTGGAATGTACCGTGTGTAGTTAATGACTTCAACAATACCTTTTTGTGGGGAGGGGTGAATGATTATAATTTTCCAGCCAAGCATTAAAAGCATTCCTAAAACAGAGACACAAAATAATTCTCTAAATTTTTCCCTCCTCCTAAGCAATCTGCTTCTCATCTGCCCCAAAGTATACTGGCTCTACCTTTAAGTCAAACTGCCTACAGTTGCCAAAGAAAGACAAGAACCAAAACAGAGTTATAAATACACTTGACTGCAAATCTCTGGCAGTGACACAATTTTGACCTAATATCATGATTTCTAGAGTATTCATGACCGTAGGCATTACAAAATGATAGCTGAATTGTTTCTGTTTTAAGAGCAAAGAAACAGAAAGGTGTTCATATAAATTGTTGTTGTTGTTGTTACTACTACCAGTAGAAGTAGTACTATTACACTTTCACAGCTTTAAAAACAGCCAGTGGAGCTAACAGTGTTGCAAAAACTGCATCTGAATGGCAAGAGAACCTAAAAGGTTGTACTTCTATTCAAGACCCGCTCAGATTATGTCCATCAGTATAGACAAATTTTCCCCGGTGCGGATATGGCGTGCATACACACCTTCATCCCACTCCTCCCCCCCCCCCCCCATTAAAGCCTTCCCATATGCAGATTGAACTCCAGGACAGAATTCTCTCTCTCATTTCTTCTTCCCTTTTTTTCTTTCTCACAATTCCCATCAAGCAGAATCATAGCAAAAACAAGGGTACTGCTGCACCTTATCCATCCATCCATCCATCCATCGCATCCAATGCATCCATGCATCCATCTAGTGTGGCTGCCCATCTCACCAAGTGACTCTGGGCGATGAACAAAATTTAAAAATATAAAAACAATTATATTAATACAAACATTAAAATACAACGCAGTAGAGGAAAAAAGACCCATCATAATGACTAACCACGAAATGGGTCCCTGCACACACTCAGGGCCCCAGGTCTGGGCACACAGCCAGGTCTTTGAGGACTTACGAAAAGCCAGCAGGGTGGGGGCCATCCTGATCCATAAGGCGGGCACTACGGCAGAAAAGGCATGTCTTCTAGGCCCCGCCAACCGGCATTCTTTGACCAATGGGACCCGAAGCATGCCTATCCTTGGTTGTTGTGGGTCTTCCGGGCTGTGTGGCCGTGTTCTGGAAGTTGTGGTTCCGAATGTTTCGCCAGCATCTGTGGCCAGCATCTTCAGAGGGCAGGAGCACAGACAGAAGCGCTCTTTCTGTGCTCAGGTAGAATGGCAATCACGCCATCATGCCTATCCTGCCTGACCGGATCAAATGGGTAGAAACAACTGGGGAAAGACGGTCCTTCAAGTAACCCAGTCCCATGCCATGAAGGGCTTTAAAGGTGACAGCCAGCACCTTGAATTGCACCCGGAAGCACACTGGCAACCAATGCAGCTCACCGAGTAGAGCTGATACATGCGCCAAATAACTGGTGCCATTTACTACCCATGCAGCCGCATTCTGCACCAGCTGAAGCTTCCAAATGCTCTTCAGGGATAGCCCCATGTACAGCACATTGCAGTGGTCCAGTCGGGAGGTCTCGAGGACATGAGTGACAGTGAGCAGGGCCTCCCAGTCTAGGAACGGGTGCAACTGGCACACAACCCAAAGGTGTGCAAAGGCCCTCCTAGTTACGGCTGCAACCTGCTCTTTAAGCAGGAGCCATGAGTCCAGGAGGACCCCCAGATTGAGCACTGGGTCTGTCTGAGGCAGTGCCACCTCATCCAAGACCAATGATGGAAAGTCCCTGGCACCAGAGGGTTCAAATACCCAAAACCACTCAGCCTTGCATGAGTTGAGCTGAAGCCTGTTGTGTCCCATCCAGGCCCCCACAGCCTCCAGACACTGGGACAGGATGTTCACCGCATCACTCAGGCAGCCTGGGGTGCAGATATAAAGCTGGGTATCATCAACATGTCAGATGACATCACCCAATGGCCTCATGTAGATGTTAAACATGTTATTCCCCTTCCCCCACAATCCCCAACTGAAGTTTGATAGAAGATTATTGAGATGAAGTCCAACAGTCTTAGAAGACACCAAGTTGAATATGACTGTACGAAGATCTTAAGTACTTATACTGCTCTGAGGATTTCCCCCATCCATCTACCAAGACTGGATCATATACATCTTTTCATCCAACTGAGATTTCAGCTTCATATCCAGTACAATGAACCTGTCAATCAGGATTTTCAACCTCAAAGGTAGTGTTTACTTGTGAAATTGCAGCTTATACAGATAGATTTTTTGAAAAGCCTTTGAAGTTTCCCCCCCCCCTTTTCCTTTCTTCTTTTTGGAGAAAATATTTAGCTTACAGCATTTCCAAGGACTCAAATGTATGAATTCAGAAAGTACCGATTAAGGATAAACAATTTTCCAGGATGGCCAGAGATGCAGGTGAGCGGGGCTGCATCAAATGCACAAATTTAGCGGCAGTGTAAAATTGATAAGCTCAGGAGCTCTCCTGAGGATAGGAGCAAGTTTGCATGTTTCTGGACTAGTCTTCTTTAGTAATTTCACCCTCAGTGCCAAATTATCCTCTGTGTTCTCAAGCTAAGAACAAAACCACCATTGACTTCTACCAGAATGAAAATTTCATCCCACCTACAAAAAGAATGAAGCTCATATACATCATGCCAAGATTCCTACAGAGAACTTTGTGGCTCATTTTTTAAGAAAACAAGGAGCAATTGTGGACATGAGGCTGCCAAACGTAGGGATCTCGGCACATGGTCAGAGTGCGCAGGAAGGCAAGAGCTACAAGGAGGCTCTCCCACCACCTCATCCCTCAGGAACGTCTGCAATCCAACTGGCCCCAATAAAATCTCTGCCTGGCAGACCGAACTCTGCATGGGCACAGACATCAAGAGAATATTTTTCCATTGAGCCAGTGCTCATGCTTGATATGAGGCCAGGATGAAATTCCTCATGGATTTCTACTTGTATGTGAACCTCTGCCTTAAGATGCAATGGGCTGTCCACCACAAACAGCTTGATATACTTCACAGTACTCTGTCTTAGGCCTGCAACAATTCTCAGGTGATTGCCTTCTAAAAACTTTGTAAATGTAATGAAGTGAATCTTGGTCTACACAAATAAATGTCATATTGTTCTTTAAGTTGTTGCTGCACGAGAGCAGCATTCCTCTGGAAATGATGGAAGGATCACCTGTTTGGGATTTTATAACTTTAAATTACGTTGGGGGGGAGGCACAATCTGCTTGCATTCCTTCTACAAAAACATCCTCGTCTGGAATACAAGTAATCCTTGTTTAGTGACCACAACTGGGACCAGCAACTCAGTCATTAAGCAAAGCGGTCACTAAGTGAAACCACAACTGCGCTTACGATCTTACTTCAGCTTTCCTTTCATTTACAACCTGCAAAGGTCGTAAACACGAGGACTGGTCACAAAGTTACTTTTTCATCACTGTTGTAATTGCAAACTGTCACTAAATGAGGTGGTCACTAAACCAGGACAACCTGTATTCTTATTTTCAGTTCTTGATCAAACAAAAGGCTTCTCATTTGAAGCAGATATCGAAAGTGTACTGAAAACTAACTTCCTACCAAACTGGAATGGAAATAGTTAATCCAAAGAACAAGCCGCTTAGAGATCTGATTAATAATCCTGATTAGAAGGAAGGTTAAGGTTAAAGTCCAAGAATGAAAGAAAGTACTCTACTTTCAAATGAGAAATCTATATATAGGCAGTGTAAGTCAGAAAAAAAATCTGCTCTGGTTTCTCACCCTTTTTTGGTGCAGAGGGGAAAAGACTTACCTCTTTTGTTCATTGGATTGATAACTGTTACTAGACTTCTTATCAGAGTGAGAAATTACTCTCTCCTAAAGGCTAAAATAATGCGTATTTCAAATGGCTCTCCCTACAGAACCCCAAATGCATAGCTGCAGGAACATTGCATATATTTAGTATCAGATCTTCAGTACTGCAATGAGCAATCTTTCCATCTCAACCAATTAAGACCAGGGAAGGGGGAATTAAAAGTGAACTTTCCCCAAATCCTCCCTCCAGCACACCTGGGGTTAATTAAACCAATTAACATGTCAGTTCATAGCCATCAACAGAAATTTGATGTCTTGCTAATGTACCCCAGCAAAAGGCATGCATTTCTATTTTGTCTAGTTCCAAGACTTTCCTGTTGAATCTGAGTAGCCAGTACTCTACGTACTAGTCCTATGAAGTCTATGAGACTCATCCTGCAGGCAACGCCCATCACTGACTTGCCAATTTGTATGGCACTAAGAGGAAAACTTTTAGATTATAAGGATGATTGCAGCTACAACTGGCAGAGCATTGCCAATTACTTTCTTCACTGCATTGTCACAAAATAGCTTCTGGCTACCATGAAGTGTCTCCAGTGTAGCCATGATTATTTTACATATTAATGCACCTTACTTGCTTCCTCTACAGCAAACTTGATGGCTGAGGGCTAAATGAGAGCCACTTTGGTCTAGTGGTTAAGGTGCTGGGCTAGAAACCAGGAGACTGAGAGTTCTAGTCCCACCTTAGGCATGAAAGCCAGCTGGGTGACCTTGGGCCAGTCACTCTCTCTCAGCCCGACTCACCTCACAGGGTTGTTGTTGTGGGGAAAATAGGAGGAGGAAGGAGTATTAGGTATGTTTGCCGCCTTGAGTTATTTATAAAAATAATAAAGGCGGGATAAAAATTAAATAAATGGATGGATGGATGGATGGATGGATGGATGGATGGATGGATGGATGGATGGATGGATAAATGGTAGAAAAACACTGCTGTGAATTAATGTGAACACAGCACTTGGACATGGCTGCTTTCCTAGGTTGCATTCACCATCACCTCCCTCACAAATGCAGCATGCAGGTACAGGTAGGCCTCGCTTAACGACCACAACTGAGACTGGCATTTTGGTTGCTAAGCGAAGCGGTCATTAAGTGAATCCAACCTGATTTTACGACCCTTTTTGCAGCAATCATTAAGCGAATCACCATGGTAGTTAAGCGAACCACGTGGTCATTATGCGAATCACGCTGTTCCCCATTGATTTTTCTTGCCAGAAGCCAGCCAGGAAGGTCAAAAATGGCGATCACATGACCACGGGATGCTGCAACGGTCATAAATGTGAACCGGTTGCCAAGCGCCCAAATCATGATCATGTGACTGCGGGGATGCTGCGACGGTCGTAAGTGTGAGCACCGGTTGTAAGTCGGTTTTTTCAGCACTGTTGTAAGTCTGAACCATCACCAATCAAATCGTCATTAACTGAGGACTACCTGTAGTCTTCCAAAACCCTGGAAACACCTTACTGTTGGGTAGGGGGCTGCAGTACAATGGGGGAATAGGAGAAATCAAATGGAAAGCAGAACATTTAGTTAGACAGGCCACCACAGCCCACCTTTCCCTGGTTCACCCTCTCTCTGTAGTGAGGCACTGGGGAAAAATACATTTACATAAACTTTTCTAATGTTGTCTTTTTAAACAAATACATAAATTTGCAACTTGGCAAATTTTGCAATGCCCCTAACTGAGTTTTTTTTTGGAAAAAAAATATATTAGGGGAAAATGCATATATTCATGCGAATAATGTATGAACATGCATTATAGTAGGGAAATTACTTACAAGAGTGTGTAAATTGGGCAAAATTACAAAGAAAGATATGTACTTCTGAAGAAGTATGGAACACAACAGCTACATTTTAATGTGGGCTTATTAAAAGAAATCTTTACATTTGACAAGCTAGACTTTATTCTCAAAGCGATGAGAAACTGAGAAAACAGTGAAGTTGATCTAGAAGGGGAATGTAAAGGGGAAGGGGAAGGAAAAGAAATAACCGAAGTTGAGAAATTTCCTCACCTCTAACAATAGCCCCTTACCCTATATCCCAGACATCTGGACATTGATCAATAGCTGCTAAGTCTGATGGTTGAATAACGCTCCAAATCCAGCAGTAGTCACGTCTTTGGGAACCAGTCCCTATCAACTCTTTGTGGGCTTCTCTTAGGCATCTGCCTGACTGCATTCAAATACAAGTTGACTGATTAAGGCAGAGCTTTCCAAACTATGTGTCGGGACACGTTAGTGTGTCGGCTGCAGTGTCCAGGTGTGTCGCAGCTGCTGCTGCCTCCGAGCCCCACCAGGTTTCCACATGGGTCCTAGTGCCTGCCTTGTGCCTTGCTGCCTCCAAACCTGCTGTGATTCCGCGCAGGTCCTAGTGCCTGCCTTGTGCCTGGCTGCCTCCAAACCTGCCCTGCCAGGATTCCACGCAGGTCCTAGTGCCTGCCTTGTGCCTTGCTGCCTCCAAACCTGCTGTGATTCCGCGCAGGTCCTAGTGCCTGCCTTGTGCCTGGCTGCCTCCAAACCTGCCCTGCCAGGATTCCGCGCAGGTCCTAGTGCCTGCCTTGTGCCTTGCTGCCTCCAAACCTGCCCTGCCAGGATTCCGCGCAGGTCCTAGTGCCTGCCTTGTGCCTGGCTGCCTCCAAACCTGCCCTGCCAGGATTCCGCGCAGGTCCTAGTGCCTGCCTTGTGCCTTGCTGCCTCCAAACCTGCCCTGCCAGGATTCCGCGCAGGTCCTAGTGCCTGCCTTGTGCCTGGCTGCCTCCAAACCTGCTGTGATTCCGCGCAGGTCCTAGTGCCTGCCTTGTGCCCTGCTGTAAGAGTGTGTCGCGAAATGATGCATGTCTAAAAAGTGTGTCACCAACACGAAAAGTTTGGAAAGCTCTGGATTAAGGAGTCCTTTGGAATCAGGAGTCTTAGAAGACTCCAAAGGGAAGAGAGTGGAGGACAGAGAAGATGAACTCTGCAGAATTAAGAAGCTCCAGTGCTCCACGTCGGAGACCTAATCAGTTCTCCTCTGAAACTGGCTACATACTTTTTAGTTCCTTTCTGAGATATAAAGCTCTGAAACCTGAATGGGATAACGTGTACTGTGTATGCTTGAGATAAGTTTCCGTACTTTTATAGAAAATCCACAAAGATGTGGAGCAAATTCAACTGTGAGGGCCTTACATTATTCATCTGAGAAGAGAACTCTGGAGAAGTAATTTGGCATATGCATTTTTCTAGCTTGCACTGGTAGTTTTCTTATAGCATCTCCATGTTCCCCACCTAACCCCCCCCCATGTGCAAGTCCAAAGAGAATCAAAGAGCAAACAGGTGTTACATTACCAGACAGTAGATTTCAGCTGGGCATTAAGAGAAACTATTAGGGACAGATGCGTAGCTCCCAATACAATCAGAAGTGACTCCTGAAATACCAAAAGCTTTACCTATGTTTGCTTGCTTATTTATTATTTCTTCCATATAATTCTATATCACATTCCTCTGTTAAAAAGCACCATTAAAATCAAGGAAAAATGTTAAAAAGACAAGCAAATGATTTCTATAAATGCAAAGCATGCAATGTAAACCATATATCTACAACAATAGTGGAGGAAAAAAAACATTCATGCATAGAAGGATCGAGTGAAGAGATGGGCTTTCACAAGATGCCGAAAATAGATAATTAGTATTTCTGAATTATCAGGAGAAGAATATTCCAGAGAAGGGACGCCAATGCAGAGAAAGTCCATTTGCAAATGACACTAAGTCACAGCAAATCACTGGATAAAGTATCTTGTATAAGTGGATAAACTGGACTAGATTGGAGTTCGGGTTCTGGACTAGGATCTAGGTGATTTGAAGCCAATCACACCTCACAGGGTTATTGCAGTAAAGATGAATGAAAGAGGTATATTAGGTACATCAACCTAAAAAAGGGACTTTTCAAAAAAGAACACCGAAATCTCACAAAATTGCCAACTCTCAAAGATTTTGAGTTTCTCATGAGATTTGTGTCAAGAACACCAACATGTGTGAAATGTGTTGATCAAAAAACGATTTTGGGCATTTTTAGGGGGCTTTGTGTGTGAGGTCCCACGGCTGCTATCTAAGTGGGTCCTACATGCCATGGCTTCCATGGACATTATCAAGGATTCTGCAAATTACTTGGGAAGATAGGCGGACTAATGTTAGCGTATTAGAAGAAGCGAAAACCACCAGCATTGAAACAATGATCATCCAACATCAACTTCGCTGGACCAGTCATGTTGTTCGGTCATGATGCCTGACCATCGTCTCCCAAAGCAGCTACTTTACTCCCAACTTAAGAATGGAAAACGGAATATTGGTGGACAGCAAAAGAGATTCAAAGATACTCTCAAAGCTAATTTTAAAAAAATGAATATCAGCATTGAGAACTGGGAAGCCCTAACTCCTGAGCGTTTCAATTGGAGGTCAGCCTTTATTAAAGGCGCTACGGACTTTGAAGAAGCACGAGTACAGGGCGAAAGGGAAAAAAGAGCTAAGAGGAAGGCACGTCAAGCAAACCCTCATCATGACAGTCTTCCACCCGGAAACCTATGCCCTCATTGTGGGAGGTTGTGCGGATCCAGAATTGGCCTTTACAGCCACTTACAGATCCACTGTTAAAATTTTACCCTTGGAAGACAATCTTACTCGACTACGAGTGATCGCCAATGAATGAATGACATGCCATGGCTTCCATGGACATTATCAAGGATGATCATATATATAAAGAACAAGGCTGGAAGAAAGGCAAACTATCAATCTAACAGGTACATAAATCTGGGCTTTGCAGAGCAGTCAAAAGGACACTTTGCTGCACAGTAGCATTCTGCCCTGACCAACTGCATCCTCTGAAAGACTGGGCACAGTTACTTTGAAGGCTTTCCCAGATGGTCTTCACTTGCACAAACAGCTGCTTCAATTCACCATCAATCCTAGAGGAACTGGTGGGGAAGGGGGGAGTTGTGGTTGGACACAGATGTGCAATCTGAGTGCACCTTTGAAGTAGCCATGTCATGCCTTTTAGGGGCTACAAAAGGAGGGATGCTTTGCTCATGCCAACCAGCTTGGCAAAGTGCCCCTTGGAGTTCTAACATAAACAAAATAATCTATCCAAATAGATCTAGAGATATGTGACAGAGCAAAATAAGGTGCATTCACGGTCTAAGACAAAAGGCCCCACTTCTTTTCCTTTCTTGAAGCTCACCCTTGATCTCCTTTCGCTTCCTGCATTTGAACTTAGTTCCTTACTGGCCACACAAAACTCTCCACAGAACGTGACTCGGCTCTCCTTTGCTTCGCTGATGGAGCAGTCCCTTTTATATACATCAGTATCCAATTACAGAGCTGTAAAACCTCCTCTAGCCAAACATAATACAGAAACACTGCACATTAGATGATGAACTCTCTGAGAAGAAGGAATTTGGCAGATGCTCCTAAAGTCAAACAAAACACATTCTTCCCTCGTGTGATTCATCCATTCACAAATATTGTCACTGGGGCAGCCATTTATCATAGATACTTTGACACAGAGACAGAGGGCAGCTTTTTTGGAGCAAACTAAAGGTGCCATGAAAGAAGCCATGTGCTCAACGCCCCTTTAAAAAGCCTGCCCAACCCATTTCACCGGCAGGGAAACTGAGTCAAAAGGAATGAGTCAAAAGGAATGAAAGCAACATTACCATCCATGCATCTCTTCCAACCCATTTACCAACTATTTTCTATCTCCAATTAATACCAGTAACCCAGGGCTCAAAATAGATGAGAATTTTCAAAGAAAGTTGAGGGAAATATGATGAATCATAGAATCACAGGGTTGGAAAGGACCTTGGAAGTCTTCTACTCTAAGTCCCTGCCAGGGCAGGAATCCTCAGGCCATGCCAAATGCTTGTCCAACTTTGGTTTGAAGCCTCCAGTGATGGAACACTGATGACTTCACTGCTATTCCACTGCTTAATAGCTCTGACAGTCAGGAAATTCCTCCTTATTTCAAGTTTGGAAAGCTTCCATTCATGGGTTTTTGTCCTTTCCATTACAGAGAATAAATCCACATCTTCTTCCCTCTGACAGTCCTTCAAGTATTGGAAGACTGCTAACATGTCTCCCCTTGGCCTTCTCTTCTTTAGGCTAAACTTACTCAACTCTTTTAAACATTCTTCATAGGATTTAGCCTTCAGTCCCCTCACCATCTCTTTCTCTGCACTCTTTCTAGTTCCTTAGCATCCTTCTTGACACAATATTTTAGGGGTGGTCTGACCACTGCAGCGTACAGCAGAACTATCATGTCCCATAATCTTGACACTATGCCTCTGTTGATGCAGCCAAAGATTGCATTGGTTCTTTTGAAAACTGCTGCACACTGCTGGCTCATGCTTAATCTGTAGTCTACCAGGACATCCAGATCCTTCTCACAAACACTACCGCTAAGCCAGGTACTACCTCTCTTATACCTTATACCAGTGTTTCTTAAAGTGTGGTCCGAGGACCCCTGGGGGACCCTCAAGACCCTCTCAGGAGTTCATGAAATCAAAATTATTTGCCAGACATTGAAGAGAGCAGAGCCTACTGATCCAAGAATGTTCATCACATATGCACAATATAGACCTGCATAAAAGTTTCCCTAACTACATCTGCCACTTCCTCCTCAAGCAACAACTGTGAGGCCAGGAGGACCCTCAAGTTATGAACTTGTTCAGTCTGGGGGAGTGTGACCACATCCAAACCCAGGATGGTCTCAGCTGGTTTTCAAGCCCAGAGCCACTTCGTCTTGCTGGAACTGAGTGTCAGCCTCGCATGTTCGTCTATCATGCTTCTGACTGTTGTACACGTGTAGTTTGCTGGTCTGCACTTACTTGCTTCAAGAAGCCTCCCTCTTGGCATTTTTGCATCGCTTGCCGAGGACTGTGATAAGCACCTGCTCTTTCAACAGACATTCTGTCGGGAGGGGGGATGCTTGGAGTGGGAACTGAATTGTTATGGCTGGACTCGGGGTGATGTCAGAGGGACGTTTTGATAATGCTGCCTGGGTGCGAAAATCCTCATTTGAGGCTTCTCCTCGCCTGAAGTGAACTGATCCTGAATAAATGAATCCTTTAGAGTAATTGACTGAGGGATTTCTTGATTGGGAATTCTGAGGGTTATCACACTGAGCCCTAGTGTGTTCTTCCCCATCCAGACTCTCATAGTTTCCAGGCACTGGAATAACATTCTTACTATATCTTGGCCCACAGTCAAGATACATCACTGAGTATCCTCTGCATAATAAGGACTCCTGACTGTTAACCCCACTAGGTAGACCAGACTAGGGGATCAACTCCACAGAGAGACTATAACTACCTTTATTGAGATTGGCTATATCAGGGCTTTCCAAAGTTTTCCCGCGGCGACACGCCAACCGCCGTTGGTGTGTCGCCGCGGGAAAACCTGGAAGTGCCGCCGTTGTGGCAGCGCGCAAAAACCCGGAAGCGCCGATGATGATCAGCGCTTCCGGGTTGTGTGGCGACACACCAGAGTCGCGACACACAGTTTGGAAAGCTCTGGGCTATATTAACAGAACCTTGCAAGTCTGATTGCGCTGTACCTCCCCATCCCCTTCTTATACTCAAGGGAATCAAGAAGGCATTTGCTTGATCTGCTTCTAAATATTATCTTGTTTCTCAGGGCTTAAAAAATGTTTCAGCCCCCTTTGCCTAGGTAATGGCTCTTGCATATTTCCCTCAAAGTCGTCTTCCTTACTCTCTACACTGACTCCATGCAAGCAAGCAAGCAAGCAACAACTTTATTGATTAGTCTTACGACCATATCAAAGATAAAATGAGATAACAAGAATACAATACAATTCAATTTAACTGATAAAATTAATAAAAATACACCGACATAGGAAATAAGATAATTGAATAACCTGAAATAATAATAAATACAATACATGTACATCTAATCAGAATTCAAATGAGTTCATCACCCCTACATGGCACTCCAATCTTTTCCATATAATGGGCTCTCTGGTGAACTGCCTTGTCTACAAATTTGGCAGTCCTATTCACAATAAAAGTATTTGAGCCCGAAAGAAAATAAGATAATCTGTGATTAGAATCCCAGTGTGCTGTTCTTTCCAACAAAGGAGACAGGAATTTAATCCTAAGTGAATCATATAATTTGCAGTCGAACAAAACATGGGCAATATCTTCTATGGCTGGGTCCGCACATACACAAGTACTCTCATCATATGGCAAACGATGGAAACGTCCATATTTAACCATAGAGTCCAACAATTCAAACCTCCATGCCATCAAAAGGCTTCTCTCAGTGGCTTCATGCAGACATTAAATAGGAGGAGCAAGAAGGTTGAGCCATGCAACACCCCATAACGGAGGGCCTTAGGTTTTGATCTCTCTTCTACCACCACCACCACACAAAACCATGCCTGGAGGAAGGACAGGACCACTGCAGAACAGTACCCCACTCCCAAGATGGCCAGAAGGTGGTGGCCAGAAGGATACTACTATCCATGCTATTGAAAGCAGCTGAGTACAATGGCTTAGGACCATGTTCAAATCAAAAGGCAGCTTCTTGCTATGAGCAAGTTTCTCAAAGTAAACAATTTATTCTGTTTATTTTTGGTTTTAAAAAGCAGCCAGTCAAATTAATATTGCCCTATACAGTACTGTATCACGCCTTACTGCACAGGAAAAGCCAAACCTCAGTTCAGAATACATAGAATAAAATACACAGAAAACTAGAAAAAAGGAAGCAAAAACCTTGTTCTCCTGACATCCTCCTTGCTATAATGCAGAAACCTTGTTTGGTGTGGCACATGCAGCCATAGACTCCTTTCCTATAAATTTTAAATGACCAGAGTATTTTTGCAGGCTAGCTCTCATACATATTCTGCAAGAGAAGGGTGAAGTCACTGTTTTGACTTGCGTTCTAGATCTTGCTCAACTGGATTCCACTGCTCTCCTTTAAAAGCAGCTGGGTTTCCTTAAACCTTGCATGATCTTATTGGAGAAAATGGAGTTTGCAGCTGTGAGTGGCATTTGGGAGTTTCTAACAGCTGCTTCTGGAAAATAAACCACAACACCCAGGCTAGGCAATAAGAATGTGCGGGGGTTTCTTTTGAAGCCTTCCCAATGGGAATAATTACAGATAACCCTTGGCTGTCTTAAACTTTTGACTTCAGTTCTGGATAAAGAGCATTTCACGGCTCCTCCTTCTTTTTATCAGCTTTTGGGGATCCAAAACAATTTAAGGATTAGAGCAATTAGAGGTTGTCTATCTTTTTTTTTATGAGTTTAGAAATGGGCAGGGAAGAAGGAGGGTTGCTTTATTACTTTTTACACATTCGATCACTCTCTTTGTCTTTTCCACTTTTTCCAAAATGCAGTGGCTACAGACCACTGTGGGTTAGCTCAGGAATGTCTTCCAGCCACAATATACCCAAACGAAAAAGCAGTTGAACTTTAGAGGAAGTTGCAACAACTAGACACAAGATTAAAACTTTGAATGAATGGTATTTGATAAGGAATTATTGGCACAATCCTCTGGTCACTGAAAGGTCATTTCTAAAGCTGTAGGATTTTGCCTGTTTCTCTCTCCGCACACAAATGCCTTCTTCATGGGGTTCGCTATCTGTGCACTGCCCTTCCATTGCTGCTCTGATGGCTGAAGGGGGAAAAGGGTTTTGGCAGTTCTGGATCCTGCAGGTCCAACACAAACACTCATACTCCAAGAAAGGGAGTAGAAACAGAAAAAGGTCACAACAGGGATATGTATTTCCCTCCAGAATCTACTTAGACCAGTGTTTCTCAACCTTGTCAACTTTAAGATGTGTGGACTTCAACTCCCAGAATTCCCCAGCCACCCAAGCTGGCTGGGGAATTCTGGGAGTTGAAGTCCACACATCTTAAAGTTGACAAGGTTGAGAAACACTGACTTAGAGCAACTACCAGTGTAGTATAGCAATGAAAGTGTTGGACTAGGAGTGAAGACATCCAGATCCTAGTCCACCCTCAAACATAGAGGTTCACTGGGTGACTTGGGGCTAGACATTATCTCTCACGTGACCGTACCTCACAGGAATGTCGTTGTGAGGGGAAAACTAGAACTTGTACCACACTTAAATACAAGCACATGCCAAATAAAAATACTTCTGCTATTTTTCTCTCTCTCCACTTCTTGGGACTCCTCTGCTTGAACTTCTATGAGGACATTTATCACCCTGCCAATTAAATATATTATCCATCTTTCTGTAACACAATTGAGGTAGAATCTGTCACAACCAAACTTGCTTAACACTGTGGTTTGCAGATAAACACACACACACACACACACACAGAAAAGATTGTATCGTGATGCTAGTTCCTGAAATCTTTTAGGGAGGGGAACCTATGATCCACCTGAATGCCAATTTCCAGCATCCTTAACTATGGGGCAGGTTGTTAGAAGTTCAGCAACAAACAGAAGACCAGCATTTCTCCATCTCTGCCTTACATGTATTCCAAGTTGGGAGATTTCACTACCCAGTCTCATCAGCTCATCTGTATGATACCATCCAATCAACTGATAAGACAGTAAAATAGCCATTATCTTATTTTACCTTCTATACTGCAATTTCAGACTTAATTTTACTATATTAAAATGAAGAAAAATACACACAACTAATTATATGCTTTCCTAATAAGGTTCACTTCAAAAGGATACATTGAGCTGTAATTCAAATGTTTGCCTATAAATTTGTATACAGTATTCAACCGGAAGGCATGTTACATCTGATCTGAACAAAATTTTTGGAAGCTTTCCAATTTAAATGTGCGTTTTTTGAAGCATAATATAATCCTATAGAGCAGAGCTTTCCAAACTGTGTGTCGAGACACGTTAGTGTGACGACTGCAGTGTCTGGGTGGGTCGCGGCTGCTGCTGCCTCCGAGCCCTGCCAGGGTTCCACACAGGTCCTAGTGCCTGCCTTGTGCCTTGCTGCCTCCAAACCTGCCCTGCCAGGATTCCGCGCAGGTCCTAGTGCCTGCCTTGTGCCTTGCTGCCTCCAAACCTGCCCTGCCAGGATTCCGCGCAGGTCCTAGTGCCTGCCTTGTGCCTTGCTGCCTTCAAACCTGCTGTGATTCCGCACAGGTCCTAGTGCCTGCCTTGTGCCTTTCTGCCTCCAAGCCTGCCCTGCCAGGATTCCGCGTAGGTCCTAGTGCCTGCCTTGTGCCTTGCTGCCTCCAAACCTGCCCTGCCAGGATTCCGCGCAGGTCCTAGTGCCTGCCTTGTGCCTTGCTGCCTCCAAACCTGCTGTGATTCCGCGCAGGTCCTAGTGCCTGCCTTGTGCCCTGCTGTAAGACTGTGTCACGAAATGATGCATGTCTAAAAAGTTTGTCACCAACATGAAAAGTTTGGAAAGCTCTGCTATAGAGAAATAGTTAAGTGTTTGTTATTGTTCAGTCGTTTAGTCATGGACCATAGCACGCCAGGCCTTCCTGTCCTCCACTGTCTCCCGGAGTTTACTCAAATTCATATTCATTACATCGGTGATGCTATATAACCATCTCATCCTCTGCCATCCCCTTCTCCTTTTGCCTTCAGTCTTTCCCAGCATCAAGGTCTTTTCCAGTGAGTCCTCTCTTCGCATTAGGTGGCCAAAGTATTTGAGCTTCAGCATCTAAAATCACTGTTCCTAAACCCTAACTTTACCCTTTATTAAAACAAAACACTTGATGTAATGGAGATGTTCCTTAGCACGGTTGTGTCTCCTGACCTTGTTTGGCCTTGGAAACTAAGCAGGGTTGGATGTGGTTAGAACGTGGATGGAAGCCCTTCAGGGAATACCAGAGCTTTTGGTATGGAGGGCTTCCATTCAAGATCTAACCATAAAGCCAAACACATCCCAGAAGACAACAGTGGGAAATCACTTCCATACTGTTACCAAGAAGAGAGCCAGTTTGGTGTAGTCGTTAAAGCATCAGGCTAGAAACCGGGAGTCCGGGAGTTCTAGTCCCGCGTTAGACACAAAGCCAGCTGGGTGACCTTGGGCCAATCCCTCTCTCTTAGCCCTAGGAAGGAGGCAATGGCAAACCACTTCCAAAAAATGCTGCCAAGAAAACTGCAGGGACTTGTCCAGGCAGTCTCCGAGAATCGGACACGATTGAACAGATTAAAAAAAAAACCAAGAAAACTGCATAGATGAGCCCATGTTGCCACCAGGGGTTGAGCTCAATTTGCTCTCTTTATCTTCATCTTCATGGGGATGCAGTTGGATTAATGTAACATGCATACAGTATTTGAAAATACTACTTTTAATTATTTGGTAGAACCTTAAGATTATCCATCTATCTTAATTCTCAAATCTCACATTTTCAGTCTCAATCTCAATCTCTGAGAATCTGAATACACACAACAAAGCTGGGCCGCCATCACCACAACAAATCTTTAAGGGTCTCAAGGGGTTTGAATGTGTAACTTATGATACAGTATTGTACTGGACTATTCTAAATCTATTAAATATCTATATATTCTCATTTCATTTCACTACTTTATCAGGTTAATGCCACTTAGATAAAGAAACAGACATAATTGGCTGATAATACTGTATATCAAACAACATTAGTAATCCAAGATCCCTTTTCTATATGTCACTGTAATTTAATCATCTAGCAGTAATTCTTGATGGCTTATTTAACCAAGATGATCTAACCCAGCCGTTCCCCAACTTATTACTCTTCAGATGTGAAATTAGAAAATTTAACTTCTAATATTCCTAACTAATATGGGAACTGAAGTCACAATGCATCTGAAGAATGCCAGTGGTTCAAACACCTCCTAATTTTTACTGTCTCTTTCTGCACCTTCTCTCTTGAGATAGTTGAGTTGATGCTAACTCTTTAAATCATACACCAGACTAACAAAGGGTTACTGAAGAAGCCACAACGGGTTGGGTCGTCACAATCTGCCAACTCACAAACTATGGTTTAAAAGTCTCATTGGCCGTCTTACACATAACAGAAGGTCAAAATCAAACAAAACATTATTACTTACTGTGATATATGGACATAATCTCTATCTGACAGACTTTTTATGCAAATCCTGAGGAAGAAGCAGTTTTAAGGCAAGATTCCAAAGATGTTTAGCCTATTCCTGAATAGAAAAGTTAATCACACTTATTTCGGGGTCACTGGTCAACAGCACTGGAACCAGGAAATTGTAATATTCTAAATAAATATTTTCAAAGAATGCTAGATAAAAGAATATGGGAAACAGTCCAAGAGCTGGATCCTAGAATAACTATACTTAGAACCAGTTGTGGAGTTGTCCCAAAGACTGAAACATGGAATGTATAAGGCAAGCAATTCACTGGAAATTGCCATGCCAGTAATTCAGAAGGTTCTTCTCTTCATTCAGCTTTCCATGCTGCTATGCAACAATTGTCACTTTGGCACCAGATGAATGAGTCTTTAATCTGTTCCCTTGTCTGTTGGGCTGAAATCTGAGCACAGCATAAACTGCAGTGCTCACAAATTGCCTGTAATTAAAGATGATCAATGAATGCTTCACTTCCACTCCATTTACTGCCAAACTGCACACAGTTCTAAGAGGGAAAAGGGAGACAGGAAGGAAGGAGAGCATCAGTATGCTTGGACCAACTGAATTGAGTCAATTTGCTTCCAAAGAGTTGCCATGGTCCACACTGCATCTCACATTCAGCCAGCAGGAAGACTGATTTAAAAGGTGCCCCCCATATTATCTGACATCAGATCGCTATTGAACAAATGTGGAGGTAATGCATCTTTAGCAATTTGTGGCATGTCAACAATGAAATTTAAAATTTGCACATGCTAACACTTTCTTTTTATGTTCCTTTTCATGTTATTCTGGCCCATCTAGGTTACACACCTAGCCAATCTTGGCCTATCTCAAAAAGCTAAGAAGATCACACTTGGTTAGTACTTGGACAAAGAACCACCAGGAAATAACAAAGCCGTAGGCAAGATTAAGAAGTCAAAGAACATCCTGAAAGAAGGCAATAGTGAACAACTTCCATATTGTTGCAATAAAAGTATACAGAAGAGTACACTCAGGAGTTGAGTTTAATTGACAAACATTGAATATAACTCCTACTTTTCATGGACAATGAGACACGTGGCTGTCTACAATATTTACATTACCAGGGGGTTACTGATAAACCAGATACTTCTTGGGGAAAAATCCCAGGTTCAATCTTTATCGTCTTGACAAATATATTTATTTAATTGTATACTTTTCTATCATTTTTCATGGGCAAAGTCTCCTAAGGTAATTGACAATTAAAACACATGCAAACAGTTAAAAAAACTCCTAGGAATCTTATTTGGTTGAATCAGACTGGAAGGCACAGCTAAAATAAACTCAAGAAGGAACTGCATTCATTCTTGTGCGAAGAAGTTCCACCAAGATGGAGCAGCATAGAAATGACTGTCTTTGGGGTCTGGCAATCTGGTGGATTTTAATGGGGACCTATGAGGAAGGAGCTTAAAGATGAAGAGTTGGACAAGATGTTTTCTGAAATCATGGAAAGCTACTGCTGCCTTCAACACAGATGCAGGCATATGCAGGGGGCAAGGGAGACAAGCGAATTAAACATCTATTACGACATCATGATGCAAACGCTACATCTTATGAATTTGTGTGTGACATTGCCACACAAATATGAATGGAATGAGCACACAGTCAGGATATCACAATACACATTTCAGCATTTTAGTGTCATCATATTTAGGATTGGACCACTATTTTCAGCTTGGTTCCCCCTAGATGTCTTGAGCTTCATATTCCATAATCCCTAGTCTGCGTGATCAAAGTTGTGGTAGCTGGGAATCATGGGCATAGAAGCATATCGAGAGGGTACCAAGTTGGGAAAGGCAGCTATAAATAAAATCACCTTTGATTTGAGCTTGACTCCTGGTGACTGATTCCATTGTCTTGGCATGATACCAAAGTGTCGTGCCATTGCCTTTTTCCAGGATGTTTTTTCAACTTCCGACTCTACCTGTGGCCCCGGACTAGTCTTTTCAAAATTAAATGGCCTAGTGATCTAATTTGATGATCCATTAAGCCATTGTATAACAACAGTTTGTTGAATGAATAACCATTGGCTGCGTTTGCAAAGCCATAAACAGTGGCGTATAAGCCACAGGGGTTGGGTGGATTCACAAACATACTAAGACTAAAACGAACAAAGCCCAATATAACTCAGCTTGTCGCGTGATCCCAGCCACTTCTTATGTTCCTGTTTATTACTTGGGCTGTGGTGGCTTTGGCTGAAGCAGCTTCTTCATTCTGTGCCAAGTGCCTGAGGTAACATCAAGCCAACAAACTCCCCTTCGGTGGCTCATTCATACATTCTCCATACTGCAGGCCCTAATGGTTACTTGGTTAGTAGGAGTGACACAGCCCCAGAAATTAGGTTTCAAGCATTTTTGGACAGACTGTTCTTCTTCAGGCTGACTGAACTGCAGCATCTTCCCCACACTGGTACCATGCTGGCTACGGATCCCTGGACCTGAAGTTTAACTCTTTTTGATGGTTACAGTTTGGATAAGGCTAAACTTGGATAAAGAAGAGTTAAATTGTTAGCATATTTATTTATTTGTTTGTTTGTTTGTTTTCTATCCCGCCTTTATTATTTTTATAAATAACTCAAGGAGGCAAACATACCTAATACTCCTTCCTCCTCCTATTTTCCCCACAACAACAACCCTGTGAGGTGAGAGAGAGGGACTGGCCCAAAGTCACCCAGCTGGCCTTCATGCCTAAGGTGGGACTAGAACTCTCTGTCTCCTGGTTTGCCATTGGCTCCTTCCTAGGGCTGAGAGAGAGGGACTGGCCCAAGGTCACCCAGCCGGCTTTCATGCCTAAGGCGGGACTAGAACTCACAGTCTCCTGGTTTCTAGCCCGTTGCCTTAACCACTAGACCAAACTGGCTCTATTGCTGCAGGGGTGCAGTTTATAAAGATACAAATGTCTATAGATCAAATATAGAAAAGAAAGGATATGAGGATAGTCACCAGCACCCAAGGCCCAGGTAGAGATGCATCATTTTAATATTGCTTGTTTGGTTGGGCATAATAGAGAATGATTAAACTAACTGAAACCACAATTCAAGACAGGCATGGAATCAAAGACAGACACAGGATCATCAGAAATGATTTCCTAGCTCATAGCACCCTGCTTAATAGGATTAGACCACTCCATTTTTATTTTTTATTTTTTTTCCTTTCCTTTTCCTCTTTTCATAACATGGTTGTATTTGCCTTATTGTTCTGCTTGCACCATGCAAAGCAGAACTAGTATGAGGCTTATTTGCTTAATAGAGTTTGCCAAGGACATATGTATCCAAAATCACTAAGAGAGCTGAGGAATTCACCTAACAGTCAGTGGGGGAACCAGTTCGCTTTTCGTAGGGCTTGGGGGAGAAACAGATCAGATTTTTAGTAGCAATGAGGAAAACCCAATGGATTACAGGTAGTCCTTGCTTAACAACCATTTGTTTAGTGACCGTTTGGACTTACGACAGTGTTGGAAAAACTGACTTATTACCAGTCGTCACACTTATGACCGTCACAGCATCCCCCCAGTCATGTGATCACAATCTGGGCACTTGGCAACTGGTTCGCATTTATGACCGTTGCAGAGTCCCGTGGTCATGTGATCGCCATTTTCGACCTTCCCGGCCAGCTTCTGGCAAGCAAAATCAATGGGGAACTGCGTGATTTGCTTAATGACCACATGGCTTGCTTAATGTTCATGGTGATTCGCTTAACGACCACTGCAAAAAAGGTAGTAAAAACAGGTCGGATTTGCTTAATAACTGTTTCACTTGGCAATCAAAATTCCGGTCCCAAATGTGGTAGTTAAGCAAGGACTACCTGTAGAGCAGTGTTTCTCAACCTTGGCAACTTTAAGACGTGTGGACTTCAACTCCCAGATTTCCCCAGCCAGCCATAGATTAGAGTAACTGTTTCCAATTTATGTTACATACAATTTCCATAATCCCCAGCTCTATCTATTGGACATGTTGGCTAGGATAATGGAAACTACAGTCCAACACATCTGGAAGGATGCTTTTGACCTATGCAGCAGGACTGTCCCAGTTTCAAAGAAGGGCAAGTCCGTCTGTCTTCGTAATTTCACACAGGATTCATATGAAACTTCTGTGCGTGAAATTTCCTTGCGTTGTCAAATCCCCTGATGTCAGCAGCTCCCTCCCTCCAATGTCCAGCAGAGATCTTTCCCAGTCTTGCTGCCAGAGGCCAAGTCTGCATAGGAAAAACATGAGCTCTTTCATTAAGCTACGGTTCCTCTCGTTCTGTTCTAGGATCTGCGCGGCATGATTGCAGGATTTCTGGACTTCATAATCCAATCCATTTGGAGGGTGGCAGAATGGGCAAGCTCCACCAAGCCACCATTCAGTGTCACTTCTATGTTCTTTTATAAAGGGAATTCTTGACACAAATGTATTTAAGGAGATGCTACTGACCATAACAGAGATAGATGCTAAAGAACCAACCGTGTTCTCTTCATAGTTAATTTATTCATTTGAAGCAGCAACATGCATACTAATAACTTGAACTATAGTGTTTGCTAATACCATTCCAAAAATAGGAGTCCAAGACTATAAACTGATTTGGCAAAAGGCTGTTGTTACGGTAAGAACACTTTTGAACAACCTAACGTTTAAGAATCCCAGCTGCCTTTTATTCATAATCCTAATCCATATTTTACTTACAGGTAGTCCTCACTTAACGACCCTAACTGGGACCGGCAACTCTGTCACAAAGCGAGGTGGTTGTTAAGTGAAACATCACATGACCGCCCCACTTAGCGATGGCAGTTCCAGCAGTCCTGGTTGCGGTCATTAAGCGATTCACCTGCAGTCGTTAAGCGAGACATCCTGTTACTGCGGCTTGTGACCTCCTGCCGGTTTCCCCATTGACTTTGCTTGCCAGAAGCCAGCTGGGAAGGTTGCAAAGGGTGATCATGTGACCGCGGGATGCTGCAACCATCATAAATGCATGACGGTTGCCAAATTGTCCTAAGTGCAAGGACTGGTCATAAGTCACTTTTTTCAGTGCTGTCGTAACTTCAAACAGTCGCTAAATGAATGGTCATTAAGCGAGGACTGCCTGTACTAGTGTCATATACAATTCTTCTGCCCACCCACTCCCTCTTGTGGTCCCATTGTAAGCCAAAGCCATGCCAAAAACACAGCACGGACAGCAAGCGTGCTTGTAAAGCTTATTTTAACCATGCCTGTTCCCTGCAAACTCAAGGTTATCTTTAAAAGTATAGCCTTCACATTTTATTGCAAAATTCCACACTAATCGAAGCCCTGAATAGAAAGACCCTCTTCCTACAATCCCCACCCATTTCTTTCCCTAGAATACACACACATACACACCCACAAGTACACACACACACGGTGAGTCTCATGAAAGCAAACATCTCACTTTCTGCGCTAAACTTTTATCACTATTATTGTAAAGTTCATGTGGGATTAGAACCACCTGGCGAATCTCTGGACATTAGCATATACAACTTTTTTTTAATTTTGCTGATTTCAATTATAAAATTGATTTCAATTATAAAACAGTCTCAGTGAAATGTTCACCTCTTTGGGACAAAATGCTGATAGTCTCCGGCTGTCCAGATTTGCATTCTTGGAAATTCCAGAATTTCCAGAAGGGAAAGGAAGGGACTCACCAAGCGGTACCTGTCTCGATTTATTGAGGATTCCAACATCCAATTTCTCCAAAAGGCCTGATTTTGCCTGAGGCTGCTATGGCAGCGCTGCATCGGCTCAGCTGAGTTTTTGCTCCGGCCTCACAGCGCCCTTTATGAGTTCTGATGCACCTTCCCAATCTAATCAAAACAGACCCATACAGATCGAAAGGGCTCCTTGCAAAGCCACAACCAGAGGGGGAAAAAAACACTGTCACTCACACATGCAGCTGCCGCATGATGTAGTAAACTAAAGTCATCTAACCAACATTCTTAAAATCCAGCCTAAAACAAGACGGTGCAAATCGAAGCTTTCCCGAGCCATACATAATTCCTAGCCATAACGAAAGAACAGAACAACATCCTATTGCTTCACCCATGTTTTTATTTCACTTTTCAGAGAAAAGCACCAGCTGTCATTTTAGTCACATAACTTTTTAGCTTCCCGGTTCATTTAAACAGAAGCGACCAGATACTTGCCCATTTCTTTGAGACTTTCCCGTCCGTTGCTCCTACCTCTTCTCCTTTCAAATCCCCCTCCGGGGATTTCCTTCTCTCTTCCTCCTCCTCTTTGAAAGCCTGGCTTTCCCTGGAATTTCTTTAAGGAACAGCTGGCATCTCCGGGTTAATCCGCGAGCGTGAGCGGGCGGCTCAGAATCCTGTAAGTCTATTAATTAGTTTAATCGCTCGCTGGCACCCGAGAGGAGAGAGGCCAGTCCACTCCCACGGAGGAGATCCAGCAGCTGGGTTCGCTTCTGCTGGGGGAAGGTCTTTTTCCCCTCAAATGGGTTTGTTTGTCCATCGGGGGAAAAGTAAAGGCTTCTGGAGCTGCTTCATTGAATTTCCAGAAGGAAGAGGGCGCGCTTTCCCCTCCTCCTCGATGCTTCTGGCAAAAGGAAAACAAATAGATCTCAGCGCATTCCTGATGCTGCCCTCAGTTGCAACGTGCTCAACTGTCAAAGCTGCGCCCCCCAACAGCAGGGAGATTGGCTGGGGCAGCCTCGGTGGGCACAACCGGAGAGGGCTCTGCCAGACAGGTGGATCTCACATATTCCTGGGTTGCAGCAGCAGCAGCAGCAGCAGCCAGAAAAGATGGCATTTCGAAACAAACCGAAACGGAAAGGGGAAAAACAAAATCCTCAGCCGCGCTCTCAAGCTGAGAAACATTTTACGGTGGAAAAAGGGAAAGAGCGCGCCGCGATCAATGTGCCCCTAGTGCTAGTCCGCGTTTTCCTGGCATGACTGGATCCTGCCATGCGTAACCCCAAGGCGGCCCAGGACGAGGCTGTGGCAGGAAAGGGGCTGAAAGGGACCCCGGAGTGCAATTGTCATCGGAGACCTCCCTCCCCCACCCCAGCTGGCTGAAAGGGTCTGATCTGACCGCACAGCTCAAGCATTTCCTTTCCACCTTCCCTGCACACAGTCCTCCCCCCTCGCTTCTTCAGCTAACTTCAGCCGGCAGGATCCGTCCGTCCCCTTTTACCCATTCCAGGCTCCCCCCCCTCCCGCTGCAAAGTGATTAAGAAGCCCGCTGGAGGCAGCTAAGCTGCTGCTAGCGCCCCTCCACAGGGCTTGCTGTCTTGACGCAAGAGGCGGCAATGCTTTGTTGTTTTGAGGTTTACTACTACAAGCTTGGTTCTCTGGAACTTTGCAGGGCCGCGTAATCCGGGCATGCGGGCAACCAACTGGCCCGAACAAGGTCCTCGCCAAAGAAACCTGAGCATCACAAGCTTTCCTGACATTCACAGCCCGTAACTGCTGAGCCGCAACCTCGTTTTTCTCTCGAGGAAACCAAGTTCCCCAAATGGGGGACTGTGGAGTACTAGGGCAAAACCTCCGATTTGGGGCCTCTTGCATTCATTTAAGAGCCACGCCCCAACAGCTATGTTCAAGAGCTCCACCCTGTTTCAAACTTCCTGTGATTGAGCTGAGTGAACCTACAGGTTATGCTTCACATGTTGTATTAAACTATGGTTTGCTTAATCATGGTTTAGTCAATCAGCCAAAACGGCTGGATCTGTACAAAGTGCCAGGCGATAAAGCGTGGCTAATAAGCCACAATGATTGCATTCATATACCACACCAAGCAAAAAAATAAGCAAATCACAGGGTTACACAATGCACTGTGCAAGCCCAGTTCTGTGCTTGTGAAAATAGCCCAGGATGTAAAAACCCTACGTGTGTAATTAGAATGTAGCCAGAAACTAAATACTGGCTTCAACAAATCTTTAAACTGCACACTGCGTTTAGTTCTGGACACTGCACTTCAAGGAAGATGTCAGTCAACAGAGGATGAAAATGGCCAAGGCTACAAAAACAAGTTCAGCGAAGAAAAACAGGAGTGGGCGTGTTTGTCTCAAGAAGAGCAGGGAGGGGGTGGGGGACATCACAGCACCCTAATAACCAAAGAGCTGTTAATGAAAGGCGGCAGTCAACTGGCTTCTGTTTATCTCAAGTAAATTTGATCTAGGACTCTGAGATGCAAAAAACGGGGCCATCAACAGGAAGTAGCAAAGACCTTGGGATTTCTGTTTCCTGCTACCTATTGGGAGCCTTTTGCAGCCCAGATATGGAAACTCTCTTCTTTTAAACCAGGGGTGGGCAAAGTCAGGCCCGCGGCCCGCCTAAGGCCCGTGGGGCTCCCGCCCGCAAACCCCGCCCCCAGTGCTTGTGATTGGCTCCCGCCCGCAAACTCCGGCCCCCGCTCTGCGGAAATCCCAGAAACCCCGCCCCCCACCCACCCCGGTCCCCAGGTATAAATATTCAAATGGCCCTTGGCAGAAAAAAGGTTCCCCACCCCTGTTTTAAACAATGATTGAAGATGCATTAAAGATGCATATTTACCAGACATTTAGATGATAATGATTGCTCCAGGAGTGAGCTGCTTTTTGGTCTACCTTTCAGATTGGTTGGTTTAATCTTCCTGTCTTTTAGGATCATAGGTTTGGGGAATGGCTTTTAGACAAAAAGCTTTAAGATTGTTTTTGTTGTTCTTTTGAAAACTATTCTGAGGCCCTCCACAAGAACAATAACGGCATCAGCATTTGCCAAGAACTTTCCAAATGTAGGAATTCTAGTCTGATAATCTGGTGAAAAGAAATATATTTTGGTTTACACGGAACAGGAAAATAGTTCCCCTCCATGAGGAGCTGAAGGAACTTCTTACTGACCATTAGATAAAACTTTCTAAGGGTAAGAGCAGTTTGACCATGGAATCGATTACCCAGAGAAGTAGGATGCATTCAGATAGAGGCTAGGTAGGCATTTATTCATGGAATCCAATTTAGGCATTGCCCAAACAGCCTCTTCATTTGGGTTCCTGCGCTGAGCAGCAGATTGGACTTGATGGGGGCTGGATCAGAGGGTGACAGGGTTTTACCACTTTGTACCTTCTGAAAGGGCACGATTTTGCCCTGTGTTTATGCATTTGATGGAATTTTAATCAGCAAATTGTGTATGCATCTATGAAGCAAAGCTGAACATAAATATAAATTGCACAGCTATGTAAGACCAATTTTAGATGTACAGGGCCACTGCCTGCAAAAGATGGAAGGCTGGGTGACCTTGGCCCAGTCCCTCTCTCTCAGCCCAACTCACCTCACAGGGTGGTAGTTGTGGGGAAAGTAGGAGGAAGAAGGAGTATTAGGTATGTAGCTTGAATCATGTCAACTGGATTTCTATTTTCTCAGTGGAAACGTTTTGCTCCTTATCCAAGGAACTTCTTCAGTCTGAGCAAAGTTAGTAAGGGAATCCTTAAATATGTTTCTAGGGTGGCTGTGTGACCTTGCACCTGGGGCTAGGTCATGGTTATTTTTGAGATGTTTGTTTCTAAGTCCCTTTATCATCTAAAGGAGGATCGTTAAGATTACCATGCTGCTGTTGAGCTTGCGAGATGGTCTTAATCTTACCATTTCGCAAGCTCAATAGCAGCATGGTAATCTTAACGATCCTCCTTTAGATGATAAAGGGACTTAGAAATAAACATCTCAAAATAACCATGACCTAGCCCCAGGTGCAAGGTCACACAGCCACCTTAGAACATATTTAAGGATTCCCTTACTAACTTTGCTCAGACTGAAGAAGCTCCTTGGATAAGGAGCGAAACGTTTCCACTGAGAAAATAGAAATCCAGTTGACATGATTCAAGCTACAGACTGTTCCACCTGGATGACTGAGAACCTTCATCGAGTATTAGGTATGTTTGCTGCCTTGACTTATTTGTAAAAATAATAAAGAAGGTGGGATAAAAATTAAATAAATAAAATAAATAAATCATAACCAAGATGAGAACTGGCAGCATCCAACTCTGTTCCCTTTGGGGCAAGATGTCTAAGGCTGCAGAAAGGAGGCTGAAACAGTTGCACTGTCACCCTAATGTAATTAATTCCACTTTATTTCCCCTGGCCTGGCCAGGTATGCAAATACAAGGCCAGAATTCAGTGACAATTCTTCTCTATAGATATGCCTATACTGTAGATATTTGTTCTTTCCAGCTGCTTCAGCTATTCCTTAGTCTCCAACAAGACTTGCCATAACAGTTCTCTCAGACCTCCAGACCAGGTTACTGAACTTGATATGCCTCAACTCAATTTCCCACTACACTAAAAGCTGGTGCTGGATTTTCATAGTGTAGGATTTCTACATCTGGTATAGATATTAGTCCGTTGTTTGCCTGTGCACTGGCTAGATCCACAATTGTCCCTAATCTGCAGGACCAATACCACAGGTTGGAGGCACAATTGTGTCATCATCATCTCGATTTGCCTTCTACCCATTTTCTGCCACATCAAGTAAACTACAGCTTTACTGCCATGAATGTTTGAAAACAGATTTCCTGCATAAGTTTCCACATGAACCAGGAACATGAATCTGAATTTCAGTTTAGAATTCTGCAAAAGGTCAACACTGTTGGAAACATCAGGGGTCAACTCAGCATTGTCTCTGGCAACATGTTTTTCACCTGTGGCCCCCTTGAAATATCCTAGCCCCCTCCCCCCCCCATTGAGAACCACTGGCTTAGATCATCCTTACTTCCTGGAAGTGCTGGACCGCACATCTTATCATCTCTAGCCACCATGCTTTCTGGAGATGATGAGATTTGTCATCCAGTACATCTGCAGGATGCCAGATTGAGAAAAGCTGGCTTAAGAAAGACTAGTAAATATTTGCAGAAGTCCAAAAACGGCTGCTAAATGTTACCTATGCAATTCTCCTAAGTATCGGCAATTAAAGATTCTTAGTTATCAAGCACTAACTATAAATATCATAAAATTTCAAATACTGAATTACTTAGTTTTTCAAACAGCAGCCACATTTGTATAGAATAATTTTCAGGATAATTGTACCAAGCAGAGGGTGGCAAATTTTTTTTAGCCTAAACGTTGATCATACCATTCTCTCAGCACATGAAAATATATTATGTTCTCACTCCATCGTTATTTAAACATGGAAGAAACCTGTTTGCTTGCATCAGACCTGAAAGAGGACTGTATTTCATTCTCTATTTAGAACAATCCCCTGATAGCCATCTGGAACAGAAAAGCTTAATTTCTGAAAAATATGAAACCAGCTTCAGAACTGGAATGCATTATGGGAGGGAAGAAAGAAAGAGACATACAAAACATTCCCATGGTGCAACATAAATAATGCATTATTGTACGTGCATTCTTCGAAAGATCTATTGCCAATGAAAGCTGACAAGAAACAGACACCCAGCAACTTCCTCTTATCTGGACCTCCTGCATCTGGAATTCACTACTTAGAGTCCATGATTCATGTGCCCTGTGAGGAGGAACCAGAGACCATGCATGCCGATGCTTCCAGCTCAAACCTGGAGATCTCCAAAATAAATCTCAGCCTCCATAGTTGTGAACAACCCCCTTCCCTTAAATCCCCGAAGAGTCTTCTCCAACTTGGTGCCCTTCAGATGAGTTAGTCTTCTATCATCCTCAGCTAGTATCTTGAAAGGTAGCTGAGTCAATTAACCATTAGACTCATATAAGGTTGAACCATATAGATTTTGCTTGTGCATTATGACAAACAAAGGACGGATATGGCGGTCTCTTCTGGGTTTGGAGGGCTATGGTGTACTCAACCATAATTTTTACTAGTTTTAATTTTACGTAGATCTGGACATGTAATGCATATCCCCTTAAGTTTACTTTTATTCCTTGGAATATGCTGGAAATAAAGGAGAAAGACCTGATTAACATAACTCAGCTCGCTTCCATTCTAACCCACCTACAGATATAAGTTAACATGCCATGAGGCTCCACGGATGATCCACCTTTTGGAGAAGTGAGAATCAGACCTGTGTCTGAAATGTCCACATCACACATTAAGGCAGGAGACCACAACCCAAAGGATCCAGGGCTACATGTACTACCCATCTGCACAACACGCTACCCCATCCACACCATGTAAACAGGACTGAGGTTTGGGGAAGAGTTTTGGAGTTTTCATTTTCATTGTGTTATGCCTATTTTAGGATTTATAATAACCTTTTCATCAGGTTTTCACTTCTGCAGTAGTTCTGGTGAAAGGTGCAAGCCTTCAGACATTCTCTAACAATTTGGCTTTTACCCCAAGCTCTGGGATAGATCAACGATATGCTAATTTGATGTATTTCATAGAATCATAGAATCATAGGGTTGGAAGGAACCGTGGAGGACTTCTAGTCCAACCTCCTGCCCAAGGCAGGAGTCCTCATACCATCTCGGACAAATGGTTGTCCAATCTATTCTTGAAAACCTCCAGCGATGGAGCACCCACAACTCCGTGAGGCAAGGTGTTCCACTGCTTAATAATTCTCACTGTCAGGAAATTCCTCCTCATTTCCAGGTTGGATCTCCCTCTGATGAGCTTCCCCACATGGCTTCTTGTCCTACCCTCAGGTGCTATGGAGAACAAATCGATGCCCTCTTCCCTGTGGCAGCCCTTCAAGTATTGGAAGACTGCTATCATGTCTCCCCTCAGTCTTGTCTTCGTTAAGCTAAACATACCTAGTTCCTTTAGCCGTTCTTCATAGGATTTAGCCTCCAGACCCCTTATCTTTTGCTGGTTTTGGTTGTGATATATGTTTCTCCCATCACAAATGTTCTTTTTGGTTTTCTGTTCTTTTATGAACTGTACTGGTCTGTCAGTTTTGAGTTGAAATGGCAGATAGGACTTGGTAGCCCTGAGGCCACAGGTTCCCCACCTCTATACTAAACCATAAACTCAACATTGAACAAACAAAAACAAAACTGAGTTTACACAAGACACCAGGCTAACATATGGTGGGCTAGTTAGTGGTACAGCATACCATGCAAACACAACCAATAACTCACTTTTGTTCACTTCTTTTTTGCTACTTAAAAAAATACTTTGTTCCATTGTTTCTTCAGTTTCTTCCCAATATTTGTGTCACTGAGAATATGTCTTTATTTAGTAACAAATTTGCACATCACATTCTTTGTTCATCTCATACAAAAGTTAGGATTGCAGAAAATAACCTACAGACATTTATTCTCCAAAGAGAAATTTCAACACACACACAAAAACTATTTTTAACTCAGGTTCTGTTTAATGTTAGAAGTAACATACGGAGCACATATCACCAAAGGGAACACAGCTATCGAAGGTTATATGTTTTTTTCCTTTTCCATCACAGAAAATACTAATTGTAATTTATGCTTTTCAGAAAAATTTCTTCAGACCACACACATGCACTGCTCTTAAATTTCTGCCTTCTATTTATCATCGTTAATGAGTGCTTTAACCTGAATTACTTTAACCACTCCAGGATTCATGGGACGGGCTTTGGTCATTTCCATTAAGAAAACATGAGAAAAACAGGTCTTCAATATTCACTGTTGGCCAAGTGCCCCATTGCATGGATCGCCATCCCCATATGGCTTCTCATCTGTTGCCCAGCAAAACTGAGAGTATTATTTGGGTACTAATTTGGCAGTCCCACCCCAATCAATGTCCATCTTGGTTTGCTATGAATTTCCCCCATCAGAAGTAAAGAAAGTAGTAAATGAGGCTAGATGCTTCCAGTCTATGGGATTCCCCTCTACTTCCTGTTCTCTCTCTCTGCTGACACTTAGACTGCAATCTCCTTGAGGCAACGAAGGCTTCTAAGTATTACTTTAATCCAGAGCTTTCCAAACTGTGTGTCGCGACACGTTAGTGTGTCGGCTGCAGTGTCTGGGTGTGTCCCGGCTGCTGCTGCCTCCGAGCCCTGCCAGGATTCCGCGCAGGTCCTAGTGCCTGCCTTGTGCCTGGCTGCCTCCAAACCTGCTGTGATTCCGCGCAGGTCCTAGTGCCTGCCTTGTGCCTTGCTGCCTCCAAACCTGCCCTGCCAGGATTCTGCGCAGGTCCTAGTGCCTGCCTTGTGCCTTGCTGCCTCCAAACCTGCCCTGCCAGGATTCCGTGCAGGTCCTAGTGGCTGCCTTGTGCCTTGCTGCCTCCAAACCTGCCCTGCCAGGATTCCGTGCAGGTCCTAGTGGCTGCCTTGTGCCTTGCTGCCTCCAAACCTGCCCTGCCAGGATTCCGCGCAGGTCCTAGTGCCTGCCTTGTGCCCTGCTGCCTCCAAACCTGCCCTGCCAGGATTCTGCGCAGGTCCTAGTGCCTGCCTTGTGCCTTGCTGCCTCCAAACCTGCCCTGCCAGGATTCTGCGCAGGTCCTAGTGCCTGCCTTGTGCCCTGCTGTAAGAGTGTGTCGTGAAATGATGCATGTCTAAAAAGTGTGTCACCAACATGAAAAGTTTGAAAGCTTTAATCCATCCAATATCACTTGTAAAAGAGGTAGAAAATGTTGGTTCAAATACACAGTGATACAAAGAATTTTAAAGATTAATATTCAACTGCAACCAGAACGTTTCTTGCTGGAATTAATAGACAGACAACTAGAAAAGACTTATGGACAACTGTTTTTGTACATGGTAACTGCAGTAAGATTATTATATGCACAAAGAAGGAAAGGCCCCGGGGATACATATGTATTAAATTAAGATCTTTGTATTCGCCATCTTGGAGTTTATATTTATATTTTTATGAAAATTTTTTGCTTTTATTGTATTTTAATCTGTAGTTATTTTAATTTTATTGTAAACCACCCAGAGTCGCTCTTAGTGAGATGGGTGGTGACGAAATATGAAATATAAATAAATAAAAATAAATAAAATAAAGACTCTGAAATACCCACAATAGAGGAATGGTTGGTGAAGATGACAGAATTTGCTGAGATGGCAAAATGGACTTGTTTGATTAGAGAAAAGACAATAACTACATTTGTGAGTGACTGAAAACCCTTTATGGACTTTTTGCTGAAAACGGAAAAAAATGAAGTTGTGATTTATGGGTTTGATGATTAGAAAGGGTAGAATATGGAAAGAGGGGAGCCATGATGTAACCTTAGAGAGAGGATAAAATATAAATACATTTATAACTGCTGTAAAGAAGATCAGAAGCCACTTCTTTATACCTTTTCTTTTTATTTTTCTTCCTTTGTCTTCCTTCCTTCTTTCATTTCTTTTCTATTTACTTTATCACTTTTTTTTCTTTTAATTTGTAACTTTGTAAAAAAACTTAATAAAAATTAATTAAGAAAAAAATAATACATCCAGTGTCCATGCTCTTATCTATCCACCAGACAATTCCAAACGGATTTTCTTCATTTATTATTATTATTATTCCATTCAATTGTGTCTGATTCTCGGAGACTGCCTGGACAAGTCCCTGCAGTTTTCTTGGCAAGGTTTTTCTTGCCACTGCCTGCTTCCTAGGGCTGAGAGAGAGTGACTGGCCCAAGGTCCCCCAGCTGGCTTTGTGCCCAAGGCGGGACTAGATCTCACAGTCTCCCGGTTTCTAGCCTGATGCCTTAACCACTACACCAAACTGGCTTTCAAATAATTATTAAGTCCCTATAAAAGTGACAGTCTGAAAACAAACTGAAGGAGATTCACTCACTGTTGGATACTGGGCAACCACAAGCTGGGTGACCTTGGGCCAGTCCCTCTCTCTCAGCCCAACTCACCTCACAGGGTTGTTGTTGTGGGGAAAATAGGAGGAGGAAGGAGTATTAGGTATGTTCGCCACCTTGAGTTATTTAGAAAAAATAAAAATAAAGGCGGGATATAAAATATAAATAAATAAATAAAATTGGCCCAGCACTACAGAGGTTTACTCCATAGAGATATAGGCCGTAGGACTTCTCCACTGTTACCCTACAGAGGCATAGAACCTCAACTCCGGCATAGGAATAGGTTGGAGAAGGCTACCCTATGGGCATATGGATACGTAAACTATATTTAACTTTTACATGCCTAAGGAGTCTTCTTTTCATTTCTAAAAGCTACCTAACATTTCTCCAAATTATCTTTTGAACTGTCACTTACTAATGCTTCAAGGTTTCTGCTTACATCATATATGAGGATTGTATTGTATGAGTTTAAGTTGATTGCTTCCTCTGGTAGGAAATTGGAACATTTTTCAGAGGCTGAATTTAATGTACAAGAAAAGATGGTGCTTGAATTTTCCCCACCTAGAATGCCCTCCTGCTTCCCACACATATACCTATCCATGTTTCAGAATAATCCACCCCCTTTTGATATGCAAGAACGTAACATTGAATTTGGAGTCCAAGACTATAGTCCTGGGTCACTAATTTCTGCTAAAACAATAATGATGATTCTGTTTATGCAAACATCTACAGCTACCTCTTCCAATTATGAAAAAATACCATTTTTCAGATTTCTCTGTACACAAGAGGCAACATTCACTTGCTACCAGTGACTTTTTGATCTTTATTCCTGCAGTTACTCCCCTGTAAGAAATCACCTCCAAAACCTTTTTCTGGATTCTAGGCTGAGTGGTTTCTATTGAATACATCCAGTCAGCTTTATTGTCTCTTTCTCTCTCACTCGCTGATACACACATTCCATCACGAAAGACAAGAGTTTACAAGAAGATTGCATGCTTTCTTCCTCCCATCATGTCTTGCACTTCATTAAGTACTGTTTCCCAAGTCACTTGCAAGGTTATAATTTACAGTTAAGAATAGTTTCTCCCACTCAAAACCCCCAAATCATCCAAATTTCTTCTAACATCTCATTTCTCACTCCCTACGTTTCTCTTGGTCCACACCTATGAACTCCCAAGTAAAACAAAATGCATACTCTTCTCCCTCCTCACAAGGGTCTAGAGCAGGGTTTCTCAACCCGGGTTCCGTGGCACCCTAGGGTTCCGTGAGAGGTCACTAAGGGTTCCCTGGGAGATCATGATTTATTTTAAAAATTATTTCAAATTCGGGCAACTTCACATTAAAGAGGTAAGTTTCATTCTTTATTTTTAGTTTAAGAGCACTGTTAATGCATATGTACAAGCCTACACATGAAATGAATATAATAATTTTGTAACTTCTGGCCTATCTTTGAGCCTGAATGTGCAGGGGTTCCCCGAGGCCTGAAAAATATTTCAAGGGCTCCTCCAGGGTCAAAAAGGTGAGAAAGGCTGGTCTATGGAATAAAGCAGCATGGACATATATTTTATAAATATTGTGAGCAGCTTTTGTTTGGAAATGTTTCTCTCACTCCCAGAATTCTGGCAGCAGCTCCAGTGTAACTTGAAGTCCAACTTGACAGCAAATATACAGCATCCTAGAGCAAGATTTGAGGATATTGTCTAGAACAGCAAACGATGGTTTGTTGCATGTTGTGGGGAAGAGAGAAGGAGAGAATATTATATACGCCATCTTGAGTTGTACAAATAAAAGTGGAATATAAATCAAATAAATAAATGTAATGAGCAAGCAATAAAAATAGCACCCAAACCAAGGCCAGAAGCTAAGGAAAAAGATAGTTCTCTTATTTGCAAACACAGTAAGAAGCACAATTTTTATGAAATTTAGCTCACTGAGGGGAATCAAGACTCCCCATACAGACAAAAGGAATGCATTAGGTCCAAATAACTAAGATTTATTCTCTTAGGGTTCAGGGTTGTGTCTCTTAACTAAGAGCCCCCTCTCCAAAACTTTCGCATGGAAGGGATGGAAAGTTCAAATATATCTTATGCTACAGCAACCTCCCCCATCCTGATGCCTTATTTACATGCTAGGACTACAAGTCCCAGAGTTCCTAGCACTCATGGTCATTGTTCAGCCTACTTTCAGGCTCCATAAATAGTGCAGAACCTTAAAGGGATATGCTGGGCCATTGGATTTAGTACTCTAGTCACCTTACCCTCAATTCCTGCCATGTATAATGCATGTCCTGATCAGTGGGAGCTAAAGTGGTACGGAACATCTGCAAATATGCAGTGAACAATGCTAATTTAGAGCAGTGACAGAACTAGTTTTCAAGCCCTCTTTATTGAACAGTTTGAGTGTATTATGCGTTAAAAACCTCTGGCTGATTCTGAAGGCCTTGCCATCTGAATACCATAATTCTTTGGCATCAAAGCTAAATCTCTTTCACTGTCACTTTCACTGCAACATAAGTAATGAGTGATTGAATTCCATGACCCTCTAACCACATTATCCAGTTTCATTTGAATGATGAATTTATGATTCAGAGTTTCCTGCTTTCCTGAACCCCGTGCTTATTTCCTAAACATTCAATTCCACTCTATCAAAAGGAAACATGTGCCAACACATTTGCTTCCTCCCTCCCACCTCAAGCTATGAAGTCCAGCTCTGGCTGAAATTAAACTGTAAGAAGTTCCACCAGCCGTCTACTCTGGGGAAAGGGTCAAGATCCAAGTAAAGGCAAGATCAAGTCACATAAACTCCTCAAAACAGATGATAACTGAAGCATTCCTTAAACCAGGCTTTTCAGCTTCAGGAAAAAGAGACAAACGCTGTCTGCTTCCACAAATAAGCTATTGCTCCTAGATTATGACAATAAGGTAATTCCATCTTCTATGAAGCAAGACTCTGATTCCGTGGAAATCTGCCTCTCTCTCTTGCCTCTGTTAATATTCGCACTCTGACTCACTCAAATGTTTACAACAGAAAGATTAAAACACATTAAAAATATTAGCTGGCCTAGTTGAGAGTCAGAGATACTGGCCAAGCTTGGCACCATCCTGATATTTTAGTCCAGTAAGTGAGAACATTACATGTATTCCATCCAACTCTGTGCTTTTTGCATATCACAGAGTGTGATCCTTAGATAGATGCAGTAGAGCTGCAAATGTGATTGGCATTACTGGAAACCTCAGAGCAAATTAATCCATGAGTCCTTCTTCTGAAACCCATGTTCTTTGGCTCATCATAGAGAGAAGCAACAAAGTACACACACTTTCACTCCCAAGTGCCATTTCCCATTTATTTCAGGGTTGGAAACAACCCTAAAATCAAAGGAAATTACACATGAAAATATCCACCTCAGCTGAAGTGAAAGGAAACACTTCTGAATAGGAGAAGCTCTGTGAACATCAAAGCACTTACAGGGCTTTTGGGACACTCTGATGGAACATTTTCAAAAGCAGCAAGGGTTCAAACCAGGATCTTTTGCATTTGTGTGCCACAGTTCCATGTGGTCTCATGTGCAGTTGTTCTCTGTGTGAAACATCTCTCAGGCAATCTAATGCACTCAAGCCCTGAACAAACATTCTCAACCAAATTGATCACTAAACCCTTCTGAAAATGAAAACTTCCTGCTTCAATCAAGTCTTAATCAAGTAATATTCCCACATTCTGGTATTCTTCTGTATCCTTTGATTCCTGTTCAAGTTTGACCTCCGGCTTATTCTTCACCCCCACCTTTCAGAGTATATCTCTCTGTCTTGGTTCATACCCCATTCTGGACTACTGACAAGTCCCATGTTTCCTGGTTCCTGGGGCTTACTTGCTATCCACAGCTCAGCCCAACTAAACTTAAAAAAATATTGAGAGGAAATGCATAACAAAGCTTTCTACTACTGTACTGTATGTATGTATGTTCAGACTGTATGTCTGTATGTATGCTCAGACTGAAGAAGCTCCTTGGATAAGGAGCGAAACGTTTCCACTGAGAAAATAGAAATCCAGTTGACATGATTCAAGCTACAGACAATTCCACCTGGATGACTGAGAACCTTCATAGACATACTGTACTGTATTCTTTCAAAAAGGTGCAAAAAAGGGGGGCCAGGAAATTGTTCTTATTTAATATTTTGTATATTTGCAGCAAATAAGCATACTGTATTTGATGTATTTGCAACAATTTAAGACCATTCCATTGCATTTTTTGTGGCAGTTATCCCAAGAAAACAAGATCTACCCTGAAAGTTGCCGGATGCTCCTTAATTCTGAGGCAGAAGGTCCACTGAAGCCACTAGAGGGAGACGTAGTCACAGAGACTGTAGCTTGAATCATGTCAACTGGATGTCTATTTTCTCAGTGGAAATGTTTCCCTCCTTATCCAAGAAGCTTCTTCAGTCTGAGCAAAGTTAGTAAGGGAATCCTTGACTTTGCTCAGACTGAAGAAGCTTCTTGGATAAGGAGCGAAACGTTTCCACTGAGAAAATAGAAATCCAGTTGACATGATTCAAGCTACAGACTGTTCCACCTGGATGACTGAGAACCTTCATCGAAATGTAGTCACAGAGACTACTAGCTTCTTAAATCAGATGGTGCTTGCTCCTACATAAGGCTGAATGAATTTAAAGCCTGAGCATGTGCATGTGGGCATGACAGTGAGTGTATAGATAAGGGGAGGTAGATCCTCAACTCAGTTCTGCATGGAGTTTTCCAAAAATGTAAGCTCTGATTTGAAGGGGAAGGACCCTTCAAATCAGAAACTCAAGAGGTCAGAAGTCTACGTTCTTCAGAGGTCTGAGTTCTGAATAAAGTGTCAGCTTAGGAAGGAAGGGTCAACTTTTTGCAAGTCTGTTCATTATCATGATACCATGTTAACAATTCAATGTGTGTTGAAGCATATCCTACAATTCTGGCAACCCATCCATCAAACTTTTGTATTGCTACAGGCATAAATATCTCCTGAAACATATGCTATCTACAATTGCTTAATATTTATGCTTGGCATCAGCAACGTACCAGGTGCTTTAGAAAACACCCAAGCAAGAGAGTTCCCATCCCAAATAACATTCTCCAAATAGCAATCAATTGCCATCCAGCTGGAAACAGAAACTCTTCTTGCACATAGCTTAAGTCATCATATTGCAAGAGTCTAATACGTACAGATGTGTCAACCTAATCATAAAGACTGCATTCACATACTTTTTTCTTGTACAGAAAAGTGTCCAACCAAACAGTTTAATGGTAGCTAAACAATCAGGGAAACCAGGTAATTCAGATGCCCAAAGTGAGAGACCAGTCATCTTTAGCATTCCCCATCTAGCTCAATTGTTATTATCCCATTCATTCATTCATTCATTCATTCATTCATTCATTCATTCATTCATCTAACTTGTATTCTACTGAAACAACGTGGACTCACCCTGGTTTACAAAACAGTCAATCATAATAGTTAAAAACGTTGGAATAGATATAAATAAAAGCAACCAATAACTAATCAAAGTTACAACAATGCAAGGATAAATTATAATAATGGAATTGAAAACTAAATAAAACAAATTATAAAAAAACAAAACAATATCAACAAATCGTAGAATAATAGAGTTGGAGGGTACCTTGGAGGTCTTCTAGACCAATCCCTTCCCCAGGGTACAAATCCTCATACAGTCTAGACAAACGGCTAACCAACCTTTGCTTGAAAACCACCAGTGATGGTTTTCCAGGAAACCACTCCAGGAAAGAAGCTGTTCCACTGCTTAATAATTCTCATTCTCAGGAAATTCGTTATTTCAAGTTTGGATCTCCTTCTGTAAAGCTTCCATCCATGGGGTCTTGTCCTATCCTCATCACCTATGGAGAATAAATCTATATCCTCTTCAAGTTTTGGAAGACTGCTATCATGTTTCTCCTCAGACTTGGCAAATATGTGTACAGACACCCCCCAGAAGATATGACCTTGATCCTTTAGGGAAAGTGCATCTTTTGAACAGGTTGAACACTACAGATAGAGAAACCATCCACTAACGACATCTAAGAGCCAATCTGGTGTAATGGTTAAGGCACCAGACTAGAAATCAGGAGATTATGAGCTCTAGTCCCACCTTAGGCACGAAAGCAGCTGGGTGACTTTGGGCCAGTCACTCTCTCTCTCTCAGCCCTAGGAAGGAGGCCATGGCAAACCACTTCCGAAAACATTGCCAAGAAAATTGCAGGGACTAGTCCAGGAAGTCACCAGAAGTCAACACTGACTCAAAGGCACCAAATAAAGAAACAAACAAACAAACAAATAAATAAAACCAATGACATCTCCATCTTGCCCAGTTAAGAGTACCAGTGTTTTGGGCCTCATCTAGTTTGTTAATACAGCCAAGCATTGATTCAGACTTCTACAGCCTCATCTCGATCTGATAAAAAGGAGACACAGGGTTGTATGTCATCAGCATACTGTATTGATAAGATTTCACTTTAAATCACTGGATGATTTTACATAATGGCTTCATATAGTTGCTGAACAGCCTAGGGGAGAAAATGGAACCTCACAAGAACCCTACAGTGAAAACACCATGAGCAGTAATCCAGGAGCACCACTGTTTGAAGATGGGTATCCAGATCGAACCTCCCACACCTAGCTCAGATAACCTCTCCAGAAATATATCATAGTTAATGGTATTAAAAGCCATTAAAAGGCCCAGGATCTCACTCTCCCAGCAAAGATCATCCCACAGTGCAATCAAGTCAAGGCTAAAACCAGATCTAAACCTGACTGAAATGTTCTAGAACAGGGGTCCCCAACCTGTGGGCCACGGCCTGTTAGGAACTAGGCTGCGGGGCTCCCACCCACAAACCCCGCCCCCTTCAGTGTGATTGGCTCCTGCCCGCAAACCCCGCCCCCGGTGCTTGTGATTTGCTCCCGCCCGCAAACCCCGCCCCCGGTCCGCAGAAATCCCGGAAACCCCGCCTCCCCGGTCCACAGAAAAATTGTGTTTTGAAACCGGTCCCTGGTGCCAAAAAGGTTGGGGAGCCCTGTAGAATATCCATGTCAGTCGACAGTGTCTGGATCTGATAAGTCTCCACCCTCTTGGGCACCCTGCCCATATTATAGTTATTCAGAACTTCTGGGTTGTTTTAGCTGTGGTCTCAATATTGGCTCCTTTAATGAGATTGGAAGCAGTCCTTCAAATAACCTCCTAGCCTCAGCTGAACATTCCTTCTTAACAGAAGTAATAAAGTCATGAGAGACAAGTGTTAAGCAAGCAGGTGATCAGCTGAAGTATTCCAAGTATCTTGTCCACATCCTCAGGCATTAACACCCGGAAGCATATGACCAGACTCTGCTCTCAACATCTCTGTAGAATGATTGGCCAAAGATGCAGAGCCTGCTCTTCGGTGTGACATAAACATTTTTTACACTGATAAACTGAATAACACATGCTGAATGGGGTTACGCTATAGCTAAGCCTTTAAACTTGCTTGCACTTCACATTAACTTGCAATATGATTTATTTGGTTTTGGGTTAAATATTTTAAGATCCATTACTTTTTGAATTCCATAGAACTCTTTGCAATACTGGTTAGGGCACTGAGATCTGGATCTTCTGGGTATCACTGCCTATGATGACAAGGAAAAGTCTTTGAAATTCCCTAATAATTAAGCTTATGCGTTTTTCTGTCAACCATATTGTTTTGAAAACTTCATTGTAGTCCTATTAATCAGATGCTTCTTTCTTCAGATAAGGATATCTAGTCAGGAACCACAATTTAGCATTCAAGGATTTACAGAAGTTGATTCTCCACCTGAATGCATTCGCAAAAAATTCCAGATCTTTTGTTTATTGAAACTAACTGCAGAACTATATGAGTAATCCCACAAAACCTCAGAAGGAACATCGGTTGCCCAACTCATAACCTCACACTTTCAAAATATGACATTTCTGGGAACAGAAACGTCCAGAATTGAATTAACTGCTTTTTCCTGTTTCTAAAAAGGATAAATAGTTTTCAGTTAGAAACCTTGGCATCTAAATTAGATAAAAATGCATGTTTATTTTTTGTGAAAACATTTTACAAAGCACATGGTCGGTATATGTCAACGTTGCTCTGTTCTTTATGAAAGTATGTCTCTGACTTTTAAAATGAACTTCTGGTTTATAACTAAGATCCAATTTTATATAGCAAAAGAGATAATAAAAGGCTATTCAATTAAGAGCATCAGAAGATGCTAATCTACACTGTAGTCAATTTTTTTGAGTTCAGTAAAACTTAATTTGAGGCCAGCATGCATAATATTCCAACCTAAGGGTTCCACTATGCCCAAGATTCTTTCAGTAAGGCTTCAAAAAATTCAACAAGCAGGTCATGAATGAGATGTCCATTTTTTACCACCTGACTCCAGATGGATCATCAAAGCATCCTTATTTTACAGTAACTAATTTTTTTAAAAGGGGGCGCGATGGCTCAACGGGTAAGACGCCAGGCTTGTCGATCGGAAGGTCGGCGGTTCGAGACCCAAGCGCCGCGTGACGGAGTGAGCTCCCGCACTCGCCCCAGCTCTTGCCAACCTAGCAATTCGAAAGCATGCAAATGCAAGTAGGTGAATAGGTACCACTTCGGTGGGATGGTAACAGCGTTCCGCACGCGTCATGCCGGCCACATGACCGCGGAAGCGTCTTCGGACAACACTGGCTCTTCGGCTAACAAACGGAGATGAGCACTGGCCCCTAGAGTCGGACACGACTGTGCAGGGGAAACCTTTACCTTTAATTTTTTTAAAAAACAAGATCAAATGACATGTTAGCTAAGGCTAACCATTTATGATGATTATATGGTACCTCCTGTATCGGAAGTTTCCAAATAGCATGGTTAGGGAATGTGAGTCTGAGGCTTGGTTCATACAATATAATTCCTTAACGTTAGTTGTTTGTTTTTGGCTTAGCATGTTGTGTGATTCCAGCTATTTGTAAACCATAGTTTATGACTTAATATGCTGTGCGGTCGACTGTAGTTTATTCAATTAATTATGACTACACAACGGCCATAGGTTAATGCATGCGTGAACCGTATCAGAGAGTTCTGTTGCTGTCCTGTCTTGCTTACAGGCCTCCCAATGGCAATGGTGGGAACAGAACACAGATTTAGATGAGGCTTTAGTATGATCCAGGAGTAGCATCTTTAAAGCAGCTGCAGGCAACCTGTGATCCCATGAAAAGACACGGCTGCTTTAACAAGACAGAAGCTATGTTCGGGCTCAATGGCACTTTTTTGAAACTGAATCTGAAACACTGCACAGTCCTAGCCACATTGCTCTGTCTACTGATTTATCATCCTGCCCTTTAAATATTATAATATCATTTCCTCTTGCTCCTTGTCCAGATGTAGGCTGCATGCTCTCATGCAGGGTAGGGATTTTTCTCTTATGCTGATTACTGTGAAAATAAGCAGCTAAACTTCACTTGCCTACTCTAGGACCCTCTGGATATCTTGGGACTGCAACTCCCAAAATTCCCAGCCAAAGATGGGTGGCATCACGATGGGGAAGGCAGACATCACGGATGAAGAATCAAAGTTAAACGAAAAAAGGAATCAGCAGCAACAAAGCTTACATGTATTGAACTTCTTTTAATTTATGCTAATTTAAACAGTGTAGTAAGTTCTAGCTCGAGGATTTGGATTACAGGTTGTCCTCGACTTATGACCACAATAGGGACCGGAAAATTCATCATTAAGCAGTGCATTCGTTAAGCGAAGCATCACATGACCGCACCCGATGTTACATTTTTTGCAGAGGTAGTTAAGTGAATCACGCGATTCCCCACTGATTTTGCTTGTCAGAAGCTGGCTGGGAAGGTTGGAAATGGCGATCACGTGACCCTGGGACGCGGCAACCATCGTAAGTGCGAGGACCGGTCGCAAGTCACTTTTTAAAGTGCCATCGTAACTTTGAACAGTCACTAAACAAATGGTCGAGGACTATCTGTAAATCCCTTGTTTTCCTCTCTCAATATAAGAGAGACAGACCTTTGTCTAGACAGACTTTTGTTATAACCTGATCCAGCAGCTGAGAAACTGAAAGTTATTTTAATACTATGTGGGACAGGATTTCTCTTTAAAACTGGGAGGAGAATCCTAAACTGCCGCTGTGCCATTTAAGCAAGAAATTAAAGCGTATTAAGACAGTGCCCTCCCAAGGCCAAGAAGGATAAACGTGACAATATATTTATAGAGGACTCAGTCCTAATGTGAGGGGCATGGTGGCTCAGCGGTTTAGATGCCAGGCTTGTCGATCGGAAGGTCGCAAGTTCGGAGGTTCGAGACCCTAGCCCCGCATGACGGAGTGAGCTCCCGCACTCGCCCCAGCTCTTGCCAACCTAGCTATTCGAAAGCATGCAAATGCAAGTAGATAAATAGGCACCACTTCGGTGGGATGGTAACAGCGTTCCGCGCGCGTCATGCAGGCCACATGACCGCGGAAGCGTCTTCAGACAACGCTGGCTCTTCGGCTAACAAACAGAGATGAGCACCAGCCCCTAGAGTCGGACACGACCGCACAAATGTGCGGGGGGAACCTTTACCTTACAGTCCTAATGCACTGCATTCTCAGAGAAGTTTATAATTAAAAGATGATATGACAGAAGGCAAAGGTAATGAGATGCCTGTAAGATACCTAATATACTGTGTTTCTTCCTTCATTCCCTTGCTACACACCTAATAAAAAAAGAGGAGAAAGGAGAAAGGGGGGGGAAGAAACATAAGACACCCACACGGTGGCTCTGAGCCTGGAAGACAGTGCCAGATCAAATAATTAGAAAGCAAAGCTGTTCAAACAGGAAGGACTCTATCCCATAAGCATACAAGCTGCCCCTTCTTTCAATCTGCTTACACCCTTTTCCCCCATTCCTTGCCTGAAACAAGAGTTCCACATTTACCTGACAACCCTGAATTTAAAACAATCCCTTCCACCAAAGGAAGAACAGACAGAAAAAGAAGATGATGATAAACCTCCACAGTGGTCCTCCTACTGAAATGAATCCTGGAGATTTTCCCCCCTCCTTTTTAATGCAGGCATGTATCGGACCCGCTTTGGCACATTTCAAATAAGGGCAGGGCCGAGATAAAACTGTAATATTAACTGGATTAATAATTACTGGTTATAATTAAGAATCTATCAAATGAAGCATTCCATTTGTACAATCAATTGATCCACACTCTTCCCATAGATCAGTGTTTTTCAAACTTGGCAACTTTAAGGGGTGGGGACTTCAACTCCCAGAATTCCCCAGCCAGGGTACTTCCAGGTTTTCCCGCGGCGACACACCAACGGCGGTTGGTGTGTCGCCGCGGGAAAACTTTGGAAAGCCCTGTATTAGAGTAACCCTTCTGAAACCTGAGTTTGTCTGGTGAAAGCCTGTGCATACATCCTACGTTTAGTTAGTTTCTCCAAAGATAACTACTTTCATAGGTTTTCAGCTGAGTATTGACAACTACAGCAAATACACATTATTGTGCTAAATCATAATATGATCTGTTTGGTTTGGGCTTAATGTGATATGTCAAACTAGCCACTACATTTTGTAAGCCATGGTACAATATACAAATCCAGCCATTAAACACATCAAAGAAAGCTATGAATGGGTAAATATATCATATTAAAGAAATTATTGCTTTAACTATGATTTATTCAACCAACCATAATGGCCTGATTCATACATAATGCTAATCCATACATCACAATTTACAGACTATAAAATGGCTGGAACTGCACATTAAACTAAGTAAAAAACAATCCATATAATGCTCATTGTGATGTACTATTTGAAGCATCTCCATTGCTAATACTTCATTGGGGGGGGAGGGTATCTTTTCATTGAAAGTGAAATTTTCTATGCCTTGATTCAAGCTATACAGAGACACCAGAAAGCACATAAAATTGCCATACATATGGGCTTTATCCTGTGGACCAACAGCTGGCTATCTGTCCCTTCCATTCCTTCTTCTGCAACAAGCTGGTTGTAAGCAGTGTTCCCTGCTGGGTTAAGTTAAACTTTCTCAAGCTGGATCCTCCCCAGATATGTTGGACCACAGCTTCTAGAATTCCTAGCTATTGTGCTATGCTGGCTAAGAATTCTGGGTACTGTAGCTCCAATACATTGCTGTACCAGGCCGGGGAAAACTTCATTAAATTTATGTCTGGTTTATTGAGTAATTAATTGATTGGGTGCATACAGCCTTCTAGCCAAAAACTAGCAAATCACACTTCAACTTGGGGTGATGTGTAAACTTCATTCTGCATGTGCATGTCCTCTTCACCTCGTCTAATCTGTAAGAAAAATCACCCTTTGTATGACTGATCCTTCAAGCAATCAAAACATTGCTGGAAAAAATCCAAATCAATGCCTAGTCATTTTCAACCATGCCGGCGTCTGGAGAGGCAAAGTACTGCCCATAGCAATCATCTACCCTGTAAATGGGGAAATCAGAAGCAGTTCAAAATAAGCAAGCAAGTGAAATTACTCTGCTGGTTTGGGGGATTTGATACTCCTCATTGTGCATCTTTTATTCTTGCAAAACAAACAGGACAGGGACAGCTGTAGGGAATCCCCATTCCATTTTCCCAAGCAATTTCTCTCTCTGCACTTTTGGCTTGGCAGCCAACATTTAAAATCCCACCAACAAAGGTTTGTTAATCCTTCCCTGATTCTTAGTGGGCTTAATACCAGCCAGAACAGAGACTCTTGGAAGCCAAGTTGACTGAACACTCCCTATTTCTGGTATTTGGCATGTTCAAACTCCTGTTAAGTTAAGTTCCTGTTTGAGATTACATCCAGACATAGTTTCCATCAAGTCAAACACCTGCACTAATTGTTTATCCCAACAAAATAGTTCAATACTAAAGGCAATGTTATGGGGGTGGGGTGAATCAAGGGAAGCTGAAAACTGATTCTTCTTGAACATACAGTATCTGCCAACCCACTCTGCAAATAGGGTCTGTCCATTAAACTTGGCAGTATGTACACAGACCCTCTGCTTATCTCCTCTTTTAAAGCCTGCTCCAAAGAAAGTCAAATCCACTGGCTCCATATATTACATATTTGCTGAGTGACCTTGGGCCAGTCCCCCTCTCTCAGCCCAACTCACCTCACAGGGTTGTTGCTGTGGGGAAAATAGGAGGAGGAAGGAGTATTGGGTATGTTCGCCGCCTTGAGTTATTTGTAAATATAATAAAGGAGGGATAAACATTAAATAAATAAATTATTCCGTTCCTCTTTCTTTAAACAACATTGTGGTTTCTATCATTTTGCACAATTTACTCCAGCTCTACTCATTAGCCAGGAGGCACACAATGCTTGACCAGAGGTAAGCAACAGTGGGCCAGAAAAGCTCTTAAGACTCGCTTCAAATTTTGGCAGCACAAACAGCCAACATTTTCTGACCAAAGAAGATATAAAATCAGTGCATTAAGTCCCTGATAGGTTTAATACATCTATTTTAGCTAGCCCGCAGCCATCATAAAAATGATAAAAGATACCCCCAAAACCAGCTCTCCGCAGAGGCGTCGCTGCTTCACCATTCTCAGGGGTGATAGCAGAGCTTTCCAAACTTTTAGTGTTGGCAACACACCAGCGGCGTCGGCGCGGCGTCCTGGTGTGTTGCGTGCAAACCTGGAAGCGCTGATGGGGGGAACCGGAAGAAGCGGCACCCCCGCCAATCAGCACCGCTGCCGCCCCCCCCATCAGCACTTCCGGGTTTGCGCACAACACACCAGGACACCGCAGGCGACACAGTAGTGTGTCGCGACACACACTTTGGAAAGCTATGGGTTATAGTCTGTAGCACATTTTAGACAGAGAAGATAGGTGGTTTGAGAGAGGGGTCAAGGAGTCCATTTATGCCAACTTGGAAAATCCTTCCTTGAATAGAGGTGGGGGCCTCAGGCACAATCTTTTCCCCATCTTCCTCCCTGCTTTGTCTTCTGTGCCTAGGAAGATTAAGACCATTTCACAAGCTCAACAGCAGCATGGTAATCTTAACGATCCTCCTTTGGATGATAAAGGGACTTAGAAATAAACATCTCAAATAACCATGACCTAGCCCCAGGTGCAAGGTCACACAGCCACCCTAGAAACATATTTAAGGATTCCCTTACTAACTTTGCTCAGACTGAAGAAGCTTCTTGGATAAGGAGCGAAACGTTTCCACTGAGAAAATAGAAATCCAGTTGACATGATTCAAGCTACAGACTGTTCCACCTGGATGACTGAGAACCTTCATCAACATATGGGTTATAGTGTGGCTTTGAGAAGGAAAAGGGACATCTGACTGTCCCTGAATCCAGCAGTCTTACCATAGTTTAGGTAACGCAAACTTTCCCTAAACTGGTGTCCTTCATACTGCTGGACTGCATTTCCCATCATCCCAGTCCAGAGAAACTTGATCTGAAGAATCCCATTGAGATCCCATTAAAGTGAAACCAAAAGGCCAATTATTTATTATCATATTTTGCTACAAACACAGAACAGTTTGATTGCCAAGTCTTGGGCTCCTTCTGAATCAGGTCCATTTCCAACTATGGAATCTGAATCACCCTGATATACATTAAATCTCTTATAGAACGCAGAGACCTATAGTACAGATTGTGGCCATGAACTCAAGTTTCCTTACAACTATTGGTGGGATTAAATTTTTGATTAGAAAATTAGATGACCTGGAGGAGTAGAATTTTGCTCAGTATGAAAGAAAACAGAGAATCAAATCAATCCAAGCATTAGAGTCTACCTAGCCAATCTAAGTGACTGGAGCAGTTTCAAGAGAAACAGAATGGAGCATGATAAATTTGATTGCCATTTGTTAAAAAAGGAAAGGTACTTAATTTCTGGATTATGCTTCTTTTTAGCATGTTTATTGATAACAACCATACTATAGTGTGGCCATTAATCTTTTTGTGGGGGAGAGAATGCATTCAACCTTCTGCCATACTCAAAAATAGGGGTGGTCAAGGAAAAGTGGATGGGGCCAAAAAAAGGGAAAGTGAGCAAGGCCAGTGAGAAAAGAAAAGGTAAGCAGGATATAAATTATTGTTTAATAAATTAGAATAAATATTTTGCCTCTGGCAGTAAGCCAGTTGTTCACAGTGGTCTAGAAAAACCTAAAAGTCTTTGAGGATGGGGAAGACTACCGACATGCCTTTTCTTGCTGCTGGTGCTCATTCTTTTTCTCAGACCTGATACATTTTTCTGAACCATCTACACATCACTATATACAAATATTCACACTTAATTTGTCAACAAGTAGAACACTTGAGCAGAAGAAAAGGGTAACATTTAAAAGAGAAATCAATCTGAAAATGTTTCCAACATTCGACTTGATAGCAAGCATGCATCTAAGTACTGAGGACACACCCTCCTGGGTATTTTGATTTTCTAATTATCCTCTTGTTTTCAAGCACCAGCAGTTTTCATGGGTGATTGAGAAGGAAGGTATACAGAAGATCCTAAAGTTTCAGGAGGTGTCCATGCCACCCATAGTTTGTAGGCTGCCTATCCTCCCTCTATAGGAACTATATTTCCCAGCTTCCCCCAGTATTCAGCCATGCTAGCTAGAGCTGCTGGGAACTGTTGTTTACCAACATCAGGAAGATTTCACCCTGAGCATCCACATCACCCATACCAATCCTGAAGTATTCTTCACCATAACTCAAGTCTGCAGACACTTCTTACCTTGCACCACCAATATCCACTCCAACCATTAGTTGGCCATTCAGTGAAAGGATCTCATCCCGCAAGCGAACTTTTCCACATTTCCCTGCTGGGCTGTTTTTCTTTAAATCAGTGACCCAAATACTTCCAACATCAAGCACTGGACCTTTATGTCCTTTCTTTCTTCTCCCCATTCTTCGCTTTTCACCATAGTCCCCCAAAGCGGGGATATTGCCAAAACTTAGGCCTAGGGGCTCCGTCTTTCCTGGATCCTTGGTTAAGTAAACCGTACAGATTTCCATGTCCACAGGACTAGTGGACATGTAGTGTAGCTTGCCCTCTTCCACTGGGAAATTCAACTGGATGTACTCTCTTAGCTTCTTAATGGCTGAATGACAAAGGCTGTGTTCGGGTTCCTCAGCTTCCCTTCTCAGATGGCTCTGCAACCATCGATAAAGGATGGGAAGAAACAGCATCGCGTTCTCTGGAGTGATGGGCATTGTGGTCATGCCAGGATTCCATTATGTGAAGAAATGGTTCTTCAACTGGGTCAGATCAATGTACCTTTCCAGGGCAAGGTTGTTGGGTGGTTCCTTCACAGCCATATTCATAGGATCAAGGAAATGTAAAAAAAAAAAAGCCACACAAGGACAGCCAAAACTAAAAAAATAATGGCCTGTTTTTCCACCCCAAATTGGCCAGGACAACAGAGGGCCTTTATGAAAAGAATGAACACTGTTGCTCTGGAATACACAGCAAGAAAAGGAAGGAAGCGGCCGGAATTTCTTGCTTGCCTCCATTCACAGCTGTCCACACATAAATTGATGATCACCAGCCTGGGATTTCTCCTCCATACTCACCAACACCTGCTTGACCTGGAAAAAGGGAAAGAGTGCAGTTAAAAACATAAATCTCAGTTTTAGATGGAGGATTAGAGACTTGCCTGCAATGCTTAATAATGAGAAGATTTTGTCTAACATTATTCTGTATTGGTTAATTCTATAATCTGTTCATTTTGCTTTCTGTTAACTTACTTATTCACTGTGTTCTACAAGGACTGCCAGGCAGGAACAAGGGGAGGCATGCAGAGACAAATTTATCAATATGCAGATAGTTTCACAGACACAGGCGCATTTTATAGCTGAGCTGTCCCAAAGGAAGGAAGGAAGGAAGGAAGGAAGGAAGGAAGGAAGGGAGGGAGGGAGGGAGGGAGGGAGGGAGGGAGGGATAGATAGATGATAGATAGATAGATAGATAGATAGATAGATAGATGATAGATAGATAGATAGATAGATAGATAGATAGATAGATAGATAGATATTGTAGCTCTCTGGAAGCAAGGGAGCAGCTCAAATTGCCCTTCTCTTTCAACTCTCAAAAGTCAAAACACCAAAAACTAACTTTAGGTACCAACAAATGTTACATTTTGTCCAAGATCCAAAGTTTTCACAAAGATAGCGGACAAAGCGGACAAAGCTTTAGCGGACAAAGGCAACGCCACGGTAATTATGAACATAGATGAATACAAAGACAAAATCAGAGAACTACTAGACCCCACCACATTCAGAACAATAAGACGGGATCCGACCAGCAAAATCATGAAGCAAACCAACACACTGATAAAGAGCTCCTCCCTGCATCCCAACGTACTACAACGTATCTGCAAGACAGAAGCTCTCTCACCAAGACTATACGGACTCCCCAAAATCCACAAAGACTCGATCCCACTCAGACCCATTGTAAGTGCCATTGGCTCGCTGACATATGAATTATCCAAACATTTGGCAACCCTTTTACAGACCCACATCGGACAGACTCCATCCCACATCAAAGACTCAGGACACTTCATCAACAAAATCAGCAACCTAAAACTCAACCACATAGACAAACTGGTCAGGTTTGACGTGGTCTCCCTGTTTACCAAGGTGCCAGTAAGGGACACCCTGGCACTTATCAAGCAAATCTTCCCAGAAGACATAAATTTGAATAATAAATAAATAAATAAATAAATAAATAAATAAATTACAGCTTTATTTCAACACTGCCTAACAACTAGTTACTTTCAATGGGAGAATGAGTTCTATGAACAGATGGATGGCGTTGCCATGGGAAGCCCCCTGAGCCCAGTCATAGCAAACTTTTACATGGTACATTTTGAAAAACAGGCTTTGGAATCGGCTCCCATTACACCAACAGTCTGGATCCGGTTCATGGATGACACCTTCGCAATTTGGAGTCATACTGAAGAAGAACTGGAGAAATTTCTGGACCACCTAAACGGCATCCACCCCAATATACAATTCACCATGGAAAAAGAAAACTGACGGCAAACTACCATTTTTAGATACGCTGGTCATACGCAATCCGGACCTCAAACTAGGACACAAAGTATACAGAAAACCCACCCATACGGACCGATATCTACACAAAAATTCCAATCACCACCCACGACAAAAGAGAGGCATGATCAAAACCTTGGTGGATCGTGCTAATCGAAACTGTGAAACCCAATTTCTCAACAATGAACTTAACCATCTGAATTGGGTCCTCCAGGCGAATGGCTATTCCAAGAATGAAATAAAAAGAGCCATCAAACCAAGAAAACAACATCCAACTGAAGAAAAACAGCCCCACACAAACAAAGTATTCCTGCCCTACATCAAAGGAGTCACTGACCGCATGGGAAAACTGATGGAAAAACACAACTTTCAAACAGTCTTCAGACCCACCAGAAGAATACAACAAATGCTAAAATCAGCAAAAGACAAAAGGGACCCCCGCACCGCTGCAGGAGTATACCGTATACCATTCATCTGTGGACAAGTATACATCGGAACCACAAAACGAAGCATTCACACCAGGATAAAAGAACACAAAAGACACTGTAGACTACAGCAACCGGAAAAATCTTCAGTAGCTGAACATGCTCTCAAGCAAACGGGACACAAAATCCTATTTGAAAACACAGAAATACTGGACAACACCAAAAGCCACTACACCAGATTATACAGAGAAGCCATTGAAATTCACAAACACCAGCACAGTTACAATAAAAAAGAAGTAAGTCTAAAAATTAGCAAAACCTGGCTACCAGTCCTGAAAAACACAGCCTGCAAAAGGTCAACGAACTCAGCTCAACCACCAGGACATGGGAATACTTCTCACAATGAACATGCTAATCACGCTCAGCAGCCACTCATTAACATTTCAACACAACAAAAAACCCCACCTAATCTCCTATAACTTAGCTCTATAAATAGAAAACAAACATTGCCACTCTACCTGGGCACAGAGAGATCACTTCTGTCTGTGCTGCTGCCCTCTGAAGATGCCGGCCACAGATGCTGGCGAAACGTTAGGAACCACAACTTCCAGAACACGGCCACACAGCCCGGAAGACCCACAACAGCCATCGAACTCTGGCCGTGAAAGCCTTCGACAATACATTTTCACAAACTGTTAGGTCAGTGTTTCTCAACCTTGACAACTTTGAGATATGTGGACTTCAACTCCCAGAATTCCCCAGCCAGCCATGTTGGCTGGGGAATTCTGGGAGTTGAAGTCCACATTTCTTAAAGTTGCTAAGGTTGAGAAACACTGTGCTAGGTCTTAAAGGAGCTACCATAGCATCTCATGCAAATGCTGCCTTTTGCCAGGTTCATACATTGCACTGAATCACAGAACAGTTTGTTTCATGTTGGTTCAATGTGTAGTTGAACCCAGACATTGATATTTGCAGGCCATTGTTTATGGTTTAGTGTGATGTGCAAACTAAGCCATTTTCTATGCCATGATTTGAGGATTCCTGTCCTGGACAAAGGGTTGAAGTAGAAGACCTCCATGGTCTCTTCCAACCCCATGATTGTATGATCAATCATGGTTTATTGAATAAGCAACAATTGGCTTCCAACATACAATACCCTAAGCCACATGTCATGATAAACAAATTACTTGGATTTGCATAATATGCTAAACCAAAATGCAAAAATGCCACTTTACAGGTTGGCTTGGCTCACTGTACAAACTCAGTTATATAATCATTACAGTTTCAAGTCGGACTTAATTGTCTCCTCTTCTGTTGTTGTTGTTATTATTATTATTCATTTATATGCCACCCAACTCTTAGCAACTCTTAATGATTTGTTAATGATTGGACAGTTTCATAAAATTATAGGATTTTCCTCCAAGTCTGTAAATGTTCTATTCTGTAGCTAGATTCCTAATTCAGTGTCTATAAGAATAACGAATGCCCTAACAAAATCTCCCCAGTTGGTTTTGAGTCTGAAAAATGATATATAGATTTATTATGAAGTCAGAATTGTCACCAAGTCTATCTTAAAAGGGGAAGCATGGCTTCTTAAGAGGGGTGGAGTGAAATACCCAAAGAACAACAATATTATACAAATATTTTTCCGGATTCACTTATCAAACCTGTCCCACAACATTTTGGGATATCCTGATTACATGCAAACTTTTGTTTCATTCTCTAACAAATTGAGCTTTTCCTTCCTTATATGTCCTTCCCAATGGAATTTCTAAAAGGCCCTGAAGACCCATTTCCTGACATTTACAAAAAGAAATAAAAGGGTAATTAAAGAAACTCCATTAGAATAATTTAGATGTTGATTTCCATTATCTTCTTCAGGCGCTATTTTTAAAGGCCACACGCTAGACATTCTCCAAACCCATCATAAGTGTTTTATGCCTTGCCATTTGCATAAAAAAGCACACTATCATATTTTTACTTTTATTCAATATGAGTGGAAATAGAGTGTTATCAAAACATTTTTATTCCCATAATCCTTTTATTTTTTTATCCTCATTAAAAATAAGACAACAGTTTGGCATTTCATAGCATTAAAAAGTTTAACACACACTGAACTAGACAATATCTGGTCCTTCCCAACATCAAATTCATAGATGACCCACATTGAACAAACACCTGAAGCTGAATGAGTTTGTTACCATTAATTCACCCTATCTTGCTGATAGGGTCAAAATCAGATTCTCCAGAGGTCACAAGTACTACATGACCAGGACATCTCCAAATGCATGTTGGACTCTTCTGTGTAACTGGAAGCATTGGGCATGATCAGCAGGTATATTGATTGGAGAGAAGGGGGCTTGATTATCCTGGATGCTGATGCTGTTTTAATCAAACAAACTGCAGTTCCCTGAATTCATACACCATTGAAATTTGGACCCAGTGAAAGCAAAGGTTTCTCTTTCTTCCAGAGGGGAGAAACGTGCATGTAAATCAAAGGAAGACAGCTTAGTAGCAAAAGGATCTTCATTTCAATCACTGGCATATCTACCGTATTTTCCGGCGTATAAGACGACTGGGCGTATAAGACGACCCCCAACTTTTCCATTTAAAATATAGAGTTTGGGCTATACGCCGGAAAATACGGTACTCGCCGTTTGGCTCCACGACGGGCTCCAAAGTCGCCCACAACGCGTTTCCTACCAGGCTTCCCGAAACGCGGCCAATTCTGGGCCCCCGCTCCATTTAAAGCGCGGCTGGGAGGGGAAGGGAAGGGAAGGCGAGGCGAGGCGCCCGTTGAGCGTTGTGGGCGACTTTGGAGCCTGTCGTGGAGCCACTGCGTTTTGCCCCCTCCCTTCCCAAGGCTGCTCCGAGGGAACGGAGCTTGCTCCCCCCTCCCCGCGTTTCTCCCGCGCTCGTCCTCCTGCTCTTCCCTGGGGGCTGCGTTCCGGCGAGCGGCTGCACTTGGCCAGGAGAGGTCTTAAACGGCGAATACCGTATTTTCCGGCGTATAAGACGACACCTGGCGTATAAGACGACCCCCGACTTTTGAGAAGATTTTCCTGGGTTAAAAAGTTGTCTTATACGCCGGAAAATACGGTAGTTAGGACTGAGAAAAAAAGTTTATCCAGTTTTTAGGACACAAATTGACCCCAGGGGAGATAAAAAAACAATCTGGTGGACATGGCTATGTGAGCAACACCACACCCTTTTTAATGTGCAAAAGGTAACCCTTTCTTGACCTTTTACCCAAAAGGGAAAAGATAAGCTAATCCCCTCCTTTGGACACCCCCCCCCCAGTGAGAAAGTTTTCTGATCCTGGTTCAAGCTGTTTTCTGAATAAGGTCAATGTATCACTGTAATCTGGAAAGGAAACAGAAGGAAAAGACAAAACCAGAACAACTGTGCTCATATAATACCTAAGCCTAAACAGAACAAACATTATGACTTACCCAATTATGTGAGCCAGGCCAAAAGGGTCTTATGCCATATGTGTATTTTTTAAAACACAGAGTATCTGAAGATTTGTTTGTAACTACAACAAAATGTTTACATTTACTGCAGCTTTTCAGATATAGAATCATTTGTCCATGGAAGTAGAGCAGTTACATCTGACCATCCCCAGCTCCTTATGAGAAATCAGGAAATAAAAGACTTTCGGCAAGGTTCTGGCCCATCTGAAAATGTGATTAATTTGCTTCCCAAATTCCTCCTATGGGAAATTTTTTTGATTAGAGAGTTGGTCAGAAAACAAGAAGAATCTCATTGTGACCTGACAAATCTCTTCCCAGGGTCATGAATTCCAAACACACCACACACCCTGAGTATATATACTTGCAATGCTTTTGATCTGAATGTTATATATGACATACTCAAAATACAGAAAGGAAAGAAGAAAGGCAAAATTGGCCCTGCAAAAAGTAATTATATTGTAAACCGCCCAGAGTCTACCATGGTAGAGATGGGCGGGGATAAATTCAAATAATAAATAATAAATAAAATAAATTATGTCTTTGTGTAACCAGTGTCTGTTATGATATTTCTTAGAAACAGTGAAGGACATGGGTTCCCGACCTCGCATCTGCAGAACTTGTTGGACCAAAACTCTCATCAACCCGAGGCATCTTCCAATTCACCTGGGAATCCCCTGTGACCCTCTGCATTATTCCTTCAGGCATTTCTGAATGCCTGCCTGGGGCTTTAAAGTCTCCTTAAAATCCCGATGACCATCCTAGTTTATCCTGCAATTGACACCGCAGATCCATTGCAAGCCTAATCAATAATAGTTCACTTAATGCAACTGCTGCAGTGATTATGTTCTCGGGGTGGCAACTCTTTCTTCCTTCCTTCCTTCCTTCCTTAAGTGTAGGGCAGCAAAAGAAAATGGTATAGCAGAAAAGGGTGTCTTAGCTGTGGAGTGATAAAGTAGCTAAATCACATTTTGAGCCAGAAAAATCAATATATTAAACAAGATCACAGTGTGCCAATGGCATTCCATAACTTAGCCACTAGCGGGAATTGGAATTAGTTGTTTCTAGCAGTCAAGTATTCCTTGTTACTGTACTTTTTTTTTTGCAAAAGTAAAATAAAGCTTGACTATTTTTATTGATGTCCTATAAGCCTTCCATACCTGTCATTGCCACATAATTTTCTAACTAAGATCTACTTCACACATTGCACGAACTTCTGGTTTCCTTTGTTGTTGTTGTTCAGTCGTTTAGTCGTGTCCGACTCTTCGTGACCTCATGGACCATAGCATGCCAGGCCTTCCTGTCCTCCACTGTCTCCCAGAGTTTACTCAAATTCATGTTCGTTACATCAGTGATGCTATCTAACCATCTCATCCTCTGCCGTCCCCTTCTCCTTTTGCCTTCAGTCTTTCCCAGCATCAGGGTCTTCTCCAGTGAGTCCTCTCTTCGCATTAGGTGGCCAAAGTATTTGAGCTTCAGCTTCAGTATCTGTCCTTCCAATGAGCAGACAGGGTTGATTTCCTTTAGGATCGACTGATTTGACCTCCTTGCAGTCCAAGGGACTCTTAAGAGTCTTCTCCAGTACCACAGCTCGAAAGCATCAATTCTTCGGCGCTCAGCCTTCCTTATGGTCCAACTCTCACAGCCATACATTACTACTGGAAAAACCATAGCTTTAACTATACGGACCTTTGTCGGCAAGGTGATGTCTCTGCTTTTTAATATGCTGTCTAGGTTTGCCATAGCTTTCCTCCCAAGGAGCAAGCGTCTTTTAATTTCATGGCTGCGGTCACCGTCTGCGGTGATCTTGGAGCCCAAGAAAATAAAATCTGTCACTGCTTCCATTTCTTCCCCTTCTATTTGCCAGGAAGTGATGGGACCAGATGCCATGATCTGAGTTTTTTTAATGTTGAGTTTCAAGCCAGCTTTTGCACTCTCCTCTTTCACCCTCATGAAGAGGCTCTTCAGTTCCTCTTCAGTTTCTGCCATTAGGGTGGTATCGTCTGCATATCTGAGGTTGTTGATATTTCTCCCGGCAATCTTAACTCCGGCTTGTGATTCATCCAGTCTCATGAGAAATGCCGGACTGGTTTCCTTAACTATGTTTAATTGAATAAGCTCCAATTGCCCTAAACTGCAAAATATTAACCCACAAACCATGGTTTACAATGCATTAAACCAGAACTAAAACCATCTCATTATGACTTAGCAGGGCCATTTATAAAAGAAATGCCCACTGTAGTTGAAGTAATTGTGTCCCCCCAGCACACTTTAGGATAGAGCTAAAAGCAGATTTCATCTCCTAAGCCTTTGAATGTTTTAGTGCTTTAATGTTAAATGCTTATTGGTTTTGTGGTAGAGTTTTATATATCTTCAATATATTTATGATTGTTCTTACCGTCTTTTGGTAAGCTGTTCATATTTAAAAATCATGAAGCAGGCCCTGATTTTTCCCCACCCCTATTTAAGGTATCTGTAAAGCATTGCACTATGTCTATTTTTGTTTTTTACAGGACTTCCAGAACAGCTCTTTAAAATAACATCTCTTTCAAATAAAACAATCTAGCAATGTTCAGCAGAGTTCATGCTGAAAAGATGCTGGCGGTAATCCAAAAGGGACATTTCAACACGCACACCCAAAAGCTTGGGCATGTTTTCTGCGATTATTTCTCCTTCTGGTCTTTAAATTCTTCTGTCATTTCACAAATGGCTTTTGAAATGGCTTTTTTTTCCCTTCCCCACTTTTTCAGGCCATTTGCTTGCTGTAAGAACAGGCTCAACTAATCCTTGACTTCTAATCATCCCAAGAGCAGGCCACGCCAGTAGGGCTGATCCTCTGGCTCCCCACAGTTTGAATTCAATCAATACCTTAAGCCTGTGATTGCAAAGCCTAGCAGACATTATCACCAGCTGCAACAAGATGGGGCTTCCAACATAAATACTTCCCAACTCTATTGAGGTAATTACTCTCAATTTGATCCAATCATCACAAAGCAAGAAACAGATTGCTGGGAATGAGCTGCTAAGTATCCCTCTGCAACTATGCCAAACTAGGGTTTTAAAAGGAATGGCTAGACTGAAAGATACAATCTTAATATACAATCTCCAGTGGGTTCTTCTCCCCCCACTTATGTGAACACAACACTCTTTGCTGCTTAATAAAAAAATATATCTGTGTAAGGACAGCATGCCTAGAAAATTCACAATCACCCATTGTGGCCAATTTATACATGGAAGAAGTGGAGAAGAAAGCACTCAACACATTCCAGGGAACGGTGCCCACCCACTGGTTTAGGTATGTGGATGACACCTGGGTCAAAATCAAGGCCCAGGAAGTACAGGCCTTCACAGACCATATAAACACTATAGATGCCAACATTAGCTTCACCAGAGAAGACACCAAGGACAACAGACTGGCATTCCTAGACTGTGAAGTCCTCATTGGGACCGGTGGCAAGCTAGAAATAGGGATCTACAGGAAACCCACACACACAGATCAATATCTGATGTTTGACTCCCACCATCCACTGCAGCACAAACTAGGAGTCATCAGGACATTGTCACACAGAACAGAAACCATCCCCACCTCCATGGATTCCAAAAAGAATGAAAATCAGCACCTGAGAACAGCTCTGAAGGCCTGTGGATATCCAAATTGGGCCTTCACCAAATCTAAATCTACCAGACCTAAAACAGCGACAGATAGGGCTGAGACTCAGAGTAAACGAAAGAACCTGGTCATTCCCTACATGGCTGGCGTGTCTGAAAAGATAAAACGGATATTTGGCAAACACCACATACCTGTATATTTCAAACCCACCCACACACTGAGACAGAGGCTTGTACACCCCAAAGATCAAACTCCAAAACACAAGAAAAGCAATGTAGTTTATGCAATCCAGTGCAGTGAGGAGTGCTCTGAACTCTACATTGGAGAAACCAAACAACTTTTGTACAGGAGGATGGCCCAACACAGGAGAAGTAACACCACAGGACCAGAGTCAGCAGTTTATCTTCATCTAAAGGAAAAAAGACACTCATTTGAGGACATTAATGTTCACATTTTAGACAGAGAAGATAGGTGGTTTGAGAGAGGGGTCAGGGAATCCATTTATGCCAACTTGGAAAATCCTTCCTTGAATAGAGGTGGGGGCCTCAGGCACAATCTTTCCCCCATCTTCCTCCCTGCTTTGTCTTCTGTGCCTAGGAAGATTAAGACCATTTCACAAGCTCAACAGCAGCATGGTGATCTTAACGATCCTCCTTTAGATGATAAAAGGACTTAAAATAACATCTCAATATAACCATGACCTAGCCCCAGGTGTAAGGTCACACAGCTACCTAGAAACATATTTAGGATTCCCTTACTAACTTTGCTCAGACTGAAGAAGCTCCTTGGATAAGGAGCGAAACGTTTCCACTGAGAAAATAGAAATCCAGTTGACATGATTCAAGCTACAGACAATTCCACCTGGATGACTGAGATCCTTCATAGACATGCCTAGAAAAATTAGCTCAACGTTGCTGCACTAATGGCACAAAGTATACTTTATACGGATGAGTTCAACCTCCTGCTTGATCTTCAAGTCCAAATTTAGCAAAAGCTAATGTTTGGAATAAATCATGCACACGGAATCCTTTATGCCAAATAATTAGTGAATTATGCCAATATATATCGTTTGGAAGGCAAAACTGAAGACCACTGTTAAACCATCCTTTTAACAATATAAAGAGTTTTTATGCACTTCCATTGGATCAAGGCCATATGGCTGGCTCTACCCTTTGATGGACCTATACTGGTGTAGACAACTGACAAAATCTTCACAGTAGCCTTTCACAGAGAGGGTGGTTCATGCATCATACTAAACCATAACTTATTTGCTTTTGGCTAAGCATGTGTTGTGCACCCCAGCCACATTCAATTAAGTTTAATGAGTGCACCCAGGAAATCATAATTAAGAAACAAACCATGAGTATGCCATGTCTTACAGAATGTGAACTTTGATAGCGGTTTTATTAGAGCTATGAACAACTAGTAGCATTGCCCATGTGTTGTATTGCACTGCAATAACTAGCTTTATATTATTAAAATGTAAAGGTACATTTTGGTATAGCTATCAAATCTGGGTTGCAAAGATCTGAGTGAGCACCAGATGGCAGAAAAGAGTTAAGAGGTTTCTGTATCTCTTTGGTACCATCTAGTGGTCATTTTTGTAGGCCAGATCAGGTAGCCCTAGTAACTGTAAATTTTCTTTTCTTTTTATACTAGGAATAGATGGGACCAATATGATTACTAGAATGCCCACAGAACAGCAATGAATTGTCTCTGGGGATCAGGTCAGAACGCTGGGCCTTTGTCCATGCAGTCACCAAGAGTCAAGCCCAAGTCAGTGGTCCCTGACTTACCCCGATTTATTTACTTACTTAACTTCACTTTGAAAATACCCAAACTAAAATGCCCACTGAAGCTGGACAGTCAGACAAGCCTATTTCCATGGAGTTTTCCAGGAAGCAAAACAGTCTCTTCCTTCTTCACTTTTGATGGTACCATGCTTGACTGTGCTTCTCAAAAATTAAACATACCAACCAAGCCAGAGTAGGCCTATCATTCTAGGAATAATTGGCTGAAGTTAGTGTTACATTTTTGGCCCTGTTTCTGCTGCTACTTGTTTCACAGTCCAGGTGTCATCTTAACTAGGGTGTGTTCTGGCTGGAGAAGACGCAGATTCACTGATTCTTCTGGAAGCCTTCAGACCCATCCTTGGGCTGGACTAAAATTCTCTCAGGACTAGGCTCCTGTCAATTGGTTTAATGCAGTGTTTCTCAACCTTGGCAACTTCAAGCTGTGTGGACTTCAACTCCCAGAATCCCCCAGCCAGCCAGGGAATTCTGGGAGTTGAAGTCCACACAGCTTGAAGTTGCCAAGGTTGAGAAACACTAGTTTAATGAATGGATAAAACCAAAGAAAGCTTACTGATTAATCAGCAAAGGCCAACTTTAAATGCCTAAGGCTTGATGGCTAGGAGCAAGCTTTTCAGGAGATTTGGCTTCTGATACATTATACTATGAGATAATGAAAAGAAAAAGTAAATGGTCCCTAATATTTTAGACTGTAGATTCTCTCCCTAATGTCACAAAAAGGTTTACATTTTAATTATATTCAGATTAAATTGAGTTTAAATAAATCAGCTTAAACATTTGTGCTTATGTTTTTAAATCCTCATTATTAACAACTTTTGTTGAGGCATTTGTTGTTGTTGTTCAGTCGTTTAGTTGTGTCCGACTCTTCGTGACCTCATGGACCATAGCATGCCAGGCCTTCCTGTCCTCCACTGTCTCCCGGAGTTTACTCAAATTCATGTTCGTTACATCGGTGATGCTATCTAACCATCTCATCCTCTGCCGTCCCCTTCTCCTTTTGCCTTCAGTCTTTCCCAGCATCAAGGTCTTTTCCAGTGAGTCCTCTCTTCTCATTAGGTGGCCAAAGTATTTGAGCTTCAGCTTCAGTATCTGTCCTTCCAGTGAGTAGTCAGGGTTGATTTCCTTTAGGATCGACTGATTTGACCTCCTTGCAGTCCAAGGGACTCTTAAGAGTCTTCTCCAGCACCACAGCTCGAAAGCATCAATTCTTCGGCGCTCAGCCTTCCTTATGGTCCAACTCTCACAGCCATACATTACTACTGGAAAAACCATAGCTTTAACTATACGGACCTTTGTCGGCAAGGTGATGTCTCTGCTTTTTAATATGCTGTCTAGGTTTGCCATAGCTTTCCTCCCAAGGAGCAAGCGTCTTTTAATTTCATGGCTGCAGTCACCGTCTGCGGTGATCTTGGAGCGCAAGAAAATAAAATCTGTCACTGCTTCCATTTCTTCCCATTCTATTTGCCAGGAGGTGATGGGACCAGATGCCATGATCTGAGTTTTTTTAATGTTGAGTTTCAAGCCAGCATGGCAACTGCTTTATAGAGGATTTCCAGGAAAATGCAGCAATTAAGCAATTAAGCCCAAACAGGAACATTAAATTTGTGTAAGGCACAAGGCCAGCCACTTGGGGTTTGCAGGCAGGAGTCAATCATGTGCACCGGGGGGTGGGGTTTGCAGGCGGGAGCCAATCGCGTGCGCCGGGGGCGGGATAATTGCACGCTCCAGGCCACGGGGTTTGCAGGCGGGAGCCCCACGGCCCACTTCCTAACAGGAAGACCCCTGGTCTACAGTGAAGGATGCTGGAAACTGCAGTTCTTACTGTAGCTTATCTTGTTTGCTCTTTCCCGAGAACTGGTACTTGTAGGCATATTGCTACTGGATGTGGAGATTATTTTTAGCTTTCTCAGTTGGTGCTGATAGACTTACCTTCTGATGTGTCCTATTTGAAATAGGAAAGTAGGCTTTCCCTTACCTGAAAGCCTTTCAAGCAAGTTGCATGAGAATTAGGTTTCAGCTAGACCAGTGTTTCTCAACCTTGGCAACTTTAAGATATGTGGACTTCAACTCCCAGAATTCCGGGAGTTGAAGTCCACACATCTTAAAGTTGCCAAGGTTGAGAAACACTGCTTTAGACAATGACTTTTATGATGAGTTTGAAGAACATTTTCCTTCTGACAACTGCCATATATAGATCGTTGCTATATAAGCAAAGTTTTACTACTCCAGTGGCAGTTAAACTTTTCATCAGATTGTTTACAGTAATCTGGGGTTCTATTTTGCAAATATGACCAGTTTTTCAGGCAGTTCTATCTAGTGGAGATATTTTTCCCCCTTGGTCTTCAGATTTTGCCTTGACTTCAATAGTTCCACATAACTTAAATTTCCTAACAACGTCTCTCCCAGCTGAAATTGCTAGCCTGAAGCATTGAGATATTTGTAAAGCCTTCCCTTGCTTTGTAAGAGTATGCTATCTTCATTTTCAAATGCTCAGACAACTGCTTAGAGGATCCCATGGATGTTGAAAGTAGACAAAATAACAGTCACAACTCAGAGGTTAAAAGGATCAGAGTATTTGTTCATCTTGGAATTGTCTTCACTTGGAAGCCTAACAAGTCAATTACCTTTTGGAGCCTTATTAACAACTTTACGAAAAAAAACAAAAAAGTAGCATTGAATCAAGCGGAAAAATATTTCTGCACCTGCCATATTCACTCGTTTCACATTTTGAGTTGGTAAACAACTACACATAAATAATAAATATGCATTCAAATTTGCAGAAAGAGATTGAATTTGACTGGGGGCATCTAAACTTTTGCAGGCAACTGTACTGCTGAGGCCTGTTTTTATGAAGCATTTTGTATGTGTGTGGAAAAAAAAGACATACAATATATTGAATTTAGAACACACAGATAGGTCACAGATTTTTTACCATGTTGAAGTGGTATCTAAACCCTTTCGTAATCATATATACAAAAGTGAAAGCCCTGATTTGTGCACATTTGACTTGATAGTGACGTACACTTGTGTACTTTTATTTGGGAAGCAGGTCAGCTCAACTGCCAGTGTCTACATGGGCATGTTCAAGCAATTTTCTTGGCAAACAATATGGAAGTGGTATTTCAATAATCCTAGCCTACAATCTTGGGATTTCCTGGTCACCTCTAAATCAAATTCTAATGAGGGTTGGCCTTCCTTGGCTTTTTTTCAAAATCAGCTAAGCTTGGTTATGTACTGCCATTTCCTTAGGCCTGAATGTAAATAGACCAGGAAAATGTTTTTATGGGAATGATAGTAATCAATGAACAATAGAATTGAAACAAATGCTATTCAGATTATTACTCAAGGAAAAAGAAGATGAAAAGAAAGTCATAAAAACGATGAGAGTGTTGAACAATTCTAAAGTGTAGATAGTGTTAACTGGAGAAATAGTGAAATGTGGATGAGGTTTCCTTCTAGACTGGCTGTGCAACTTGTATATGAAATCTGTATCTGTGCCTGCCAATTAGAAGAATGTCATTACTGTTCTCCTATACCCAAGGGAAAGGTAGCAAGAGTGAATGCAAAAACTAAGGGAGATTAGTTTGTTAAGTTTGCCTGAGATAGTATTTGACAAAACTCTTAATGAATACAACAGGTTACAATAAGCAGAATTTGAGCCTTCCTTCCTTCCTTAAGATGAAAGCCTATCTGACAATAAATGAAATGCTCAGCAGACAGTTCACCATCGGGAAGGGAGTAAGACGAAGAGGAGAGCTGTCCCCTTCGCAATTTAATGTACTTATGGATAAATGGAAAAGGAATATTTGTGGTGATGTTAGAAATGTATTGGTTGTATTGGCTGTACACATACTGTAAATGTGTACAGTATGTAATGTACTTCGATATGCAGATGATGCTGTGTGGTTGGCTGAGAACCCAAATGATTTGCAGCAAAATCTAGATAGATTGTATGATACAATGAGGAGTATGGATCTGAACTTTAATGTATCAAAGACCAAGATAGTTGTGTTTGACATGGAAAATGGAGTGAACTGCAAATTATACATAAATGGCAAAAGAACCACAGCAAGTCAATGAATGTATGTATCTTGGAAGAATGTTTGTTAAAGATAGGAAAATAGATGGAGAATTTTTAAGAATACAAATGCTGGTAGAAAGGTGTTAAGTAGTATGTGGTCTGTTGTGAAGAATGAATTTTGTCCAAAGAAATAAAAATAACTATATATACAAGCACACTTTCCCCTGGTTTGTTAAATGGAATTGAGACTTGAACATGTCAAGAGAAACATAAAAGGAAGCTGAATGCAGTGGGCATGGGATATTTAAGAAGTGAGTGTAGTAACACAAGAAGAGGGAGGGCCAATACTGAAAGGATGTTGAATGTGTCTGGACTAAATACAAAAGTGAGTGACTAGTGCAAAAGAATTAGGTTGAGGTGGTTTGGTCATATGAAGAGGATGAATGAGCACTGAAATGCAAAATAAATATGCAAAGGAAGAGTGAGTGGGTCAAGAGGAAGGGGAAGATTGTCAGCCTCGCATGTTCGTGGATGACTGAATGCTGTATAAGTATATTGCTGGCCCTGCATTTCATTGCTTCAAGACCCTAGCTTCCCTCTCGGCATTCCTGCATAGCTTGCCAGGAACTGTGATGAGCACCTGCTCTTCCAACTGACATTCTGTCGGGCGGAGGGTTGCCTGGAGTGGGAACTGAATTGTTATGTCTTAACTATGGCTGATGTCAGAGGGACATTTTGATAATGCAGCTTTACAAGCGAAAATCCTTATTTGAGGCACCTCGCCTGAAGTGTACTGATCCTTAATAAATGAATCTTTTTGGGTAATTGCCTGAGGGATTTCTTGATTGGGAATTCTGACACTGAGGGTTATCACAAAGACCAAATAAATTGAACACTGAAAGTATTGATGAGTCCCTGAAAAAAAGAGTTTATACAACAAAAGGCGGTGTATGAAGCAGTATGTGGGACAGGGTGGAAGCAAGAATAGAAAGGTATGTAAGTATACAATGACTGTGTTGGTGTAAACTAGTAGTAGCAGCTCTCTTTCCTTTTCTTATCTCTTTCCTTAATTTCTTTGGCTTACTAGGGTTTTCTCCATTTCTTCACTCTGCATAATGCTTACCTTGGAAGATGAGCATGCATGTACATAAAATGTCTTTGGAGAAGAAATCACTCGTGGTAAGGATGAAAGCAGTCTGCACATACTCAGAGAACGGAGTTTTTTTACTCTTGCTTCTGCCACTCCAGGTAGCTTTGAAATAGGCATCTGATGAGCCCCCATTCAGATTAAGCCCTGCAAGCAGCTGGCCAGTAATGGATTGCCAGCTGCAAAGCTTTGATAAGGAGACGGACTTCATGGATAATATGAAGTAGGCATGTACTACATTGAAATAAAAAAAGAGTTCCTTTGAAACAGTCCTTTATTATAAATGGTTTAGCTTCAGAATTAATGAAAAATCAGAGTCACTTAATTACCTTTGCATTTACTTTCCCTCAGGACTCTTTAAAATTCTAGAAGAAAATTCTTAATGTCACCGAGAATTGTGGAGTCTCTTTTCCGCTAGGAGCTTCATTCCCTCAACCTACCGCAGAAAAGCTACAAAATTCTAACACATGTTGAAACTTCTCCCCACCCTATAAAAATCTGTTCATTTAGTACGAATGTTTAATTTAGACTTAGGTAAAATTAGGATACAAATGAGACTTTGAAAGTGTCAAGCGTAGCTGTGTGTCCCATTTTGGGAGAAACACAGCTTGCAGAATGTCTATGAAAGTTCTCAGTCATCCAGGTGGAATTGTCTGTAGCTTGAATCATGTCAACTGGATTTCTATTTTCTCAGTGGAAACGTTTCGCTCCTTATCCAAGGAGCTTCTTCAGTCTGAGCAAAGTTGGTAAGGGAATCCTAAATATGTTTCTAGGTAGCTGTGTGACCTTACACCTGGGGCTAGGTCATGGCCTAGCCCCAGGTGTAAGGTGTAAGGTCACACAGCTACCTATTTAGGAATAGGTATTACCAACTTTGCTCAGACTGAAGAAGCTCCTTGGATAAGGAGCGAAACGTTTCCACTGAGAAAATAGAAATCCAGTTGACATGATTCAAGCTACAGACAGCTTGCAGAAAGAGGCAAAAAAAGAGATTGTGTGTATTAGAGAAAGAGATTTCTCTGTCACAGGTGTGCAAGGGCAGCAAGGGGCACATGACGAAATGTGTATCATGACACAAACTCTGCCTCTAACATACTTGTGTGCAACATTGTGATACAAGTGTGCAAGGACAGAGCTAGCAATGCATGATTCACCATTTTGGCATCATTGTGGTTAAGCGTGAAGGCCAATATAGATTATTAATATAAATTTAATAAATTATTATTATTATGTAACTAATTGTTACCTAAAATCTGTGTGAAGATCATTTTCTCTCCCTTAAAAACACCCGTATTACATACTGTAGACTTCTAAATTCGACCTTCTCCTGGAATTATTTATTTAAATATTTCTTTTTATTATTATTATTATTTCTAGGCCATCCAACTCCAACAATTGTGGGTGGCTTAACAAATAAAAATTGGAAAGAATCAAAATAAAACCCTGAAGATAGGGTCAGATTGGGAGAAATGTCTAATTTCCTCAAGAATAGAAAGGCGATCTCTTTGAAGACTAGTTTCCACATGTAGCTGAATGAAGTGGTTGAGGCCTACGGTTGTACTAGCCTGCATATAATTAGGATCCCATATAGTAAGTCTTGGATTGCCTAAACATGGTTTATTGAACAAGCCATAATTGGCTGATTTATGGTTTATGGTAAAAAGTCACAATTTATAATATTGGTTCACATATCCTGTTAAGCCCAAACCCATCAAATTGTATTTCAGCTTAATGGAAGGTGAATCCAGCCATCAAACGCAATCACCATTTTTCCCCTAAGGAAAAGGAGACATTTCCCCCTTAAATGTCCTTACAGGGAGAAATCCCCTGGATATTGAAAAAAATAAAATTGAGCTGTTTATGGACAATGGCTTATGCTGCAGGTAGAATCACATCCATCAAGCAATTCCATAAGAAATCTAAGGAACTGGGAAAAGTCTTCAAATCAAGCAAGTCAATCTGACAAGCTTTCCCCCAATTTGGAGCTCTCCACGTTTCAAATTCACATAATTACCAGCCAACGGCCATGCTAATTAAAGATTATGGCAGCTGAATTCCATAACTGCGTGTTTTTTTTTGAAACAGCACATTGTGGGGACACCAATTTGGACAGTTTACTGAGAAAAGGAGCTGAAGCTTGCTCAGTCCCATGGAAAAAAACATAGCAAAGGATTGTATTCCTGAACTGAAAAGATGGGCTTCATCTTTTATGGGATTTCAGCAGAATCCCAGATTCTGCTCTGATTACAATGAATGGGGCTGAGCCAAAGTAGCCCTGGATGGATCTCATTATTCTCATGTGTACAGTACAATATTAACTACAAACTGAGAAGACACATCTATACTTTTTCAACTAAAATGACCTTTTAACTTGATCACAACCTTCTCTGATATAGTGCTAGACAGATGTATTGGACTTTACTTCTCACGATCCCCAGCCAGCATTGCCATGAAGATAAATCAGGCAGAATATTAGATTTAAGAAAACAAAGGATTATACATACAACTAATGGTATACAATAGCATCCCTCTATTGGCAGTAATGCATGGATAAAGGAGGAATTGTGCCAGGTTGTTTTTAGTGTGTTCAAAAGAAAAGAAAATCTAGGGTCTCCATAGAAATTGAAGGAACATTCTCATATTGCACTAAGTCATGTTCTTTTATGCATGGGTTCATCATGTACTTGGCAATGGTTGGATCCAATGTGTGATCCCAGCTCTGTTTGCTTAGTGCCATGTGCAGGCCGTAGCTTGTTTATCAAACCATGGCTGAAAAACTGCTATGAGTTAGATGCAGTAGAGAGATGAGTTAGTAATCAGGCACTGAGTATAGCTTCCAAAGGGGTGGCTTTGTTAGTCTTCTGCAGATGAATCTTGTGGCATATCAAAGACAAATTTATGTATTTTGTAGATAAGGATCCACCACATCCAATGCACAGAAAGGGCCGCAACTGGGGGGGGCAAGCGGGGCATGTGCCCCGGGCACTGTGCTGGGGGCCCCCCAAAATGACCAAATAGTATTTGTATACTGTTTCCTGGCATGATTGCCAATAGGGTGCAGCATGCAATGGTGGGGGACCACCCCTGCCAGTGGTAATTGGCTGCGGGGCAGCATGGAGACAGGCCAGCCGGCCCACCCCCTGCCCCGAGGAGGCCGAGTGGCTCTCACATGTGCTCACCATTGGCCAAGGCCACAGCCAGTCCGCGTCCGCCGAGCACCGCCCTCAATCCCACTCTGCCTCTGCGCAGGCGCGCCCCGGCAGCCGAGCCAAGCGCTTCTGCAGAGGTGCCTCTTCCCGCCCGCCGCGCTTGGTTCACCGGCACTTGCCGTGGAGGGAGGGAGGCACAGGGTGGTCCTGCCGCTCCGATGCTCCGGGGGGGCACTGCCGTTGCCCGGAGCAGCCCCCGAGCCACTGGGCTGCACGGTGGGCCAGCGGGGGCACTCCCGGGGGGAAGGCGGCATTTCTCAGCCACACCACAGCTGCCCCTGGCACCCTCCCCTGCCCCATCCATGCCAGCCGGCAGGGATGGGGAGGTTCCCCTTCCTCCCCCACATCCCGTCGCGCTGCTGTTCCCCACGGGGGACGAGGGACTCAACCCTGCGGGGGGGCGCAGAATCCATGGGGGGGTTGCGGAATCCATGTTTTCCCCGGGTAACACAGACCCTAGTTGCAGGCCTGTGCACAGAATACGTCTACGGGAAAAGCAATGATATACACCATGGGTGTCCAACCTTTTGGCTTCCTTGGGCCACATTGAGTGAAGAGGAATTGTCTTGGGCCACACATAAAATATATAATATAGTTAATATATATAAGTAATAAAACTTCATTTATTTTTTTATATTTTTTATTATAAAATTTTAAAAAAGAGGGCAACATAAAACTAGTGGGATATTTGACCTTGTTTTTGTGAAACTAATGCATCAATGTCTGGTTTGATGAAAGTGGTTGCAATTCTCATCGGGTTCTCAAGGTGGCATTAGCACTGTACTGCCCCCTCCCCTACACAGTGTTCCGTTGTTTCTACCTACGCAGACTGCGATCGAGCACCGTGCGATCGAGTCACGAAAAAAATTGCAAAATAATGTTAAAAGTTTACGATTTTTTGGGGCCGCATTATTAGCTGTTCAGGGCCACGGGCCGGACACGCCTGATATACACACTTAGCTGGCAGGTGGAAGGGAGGGAAAGGATGCAGACAGGAAAGGCAGGAGGCAGAATAGATAGTGATCATTAACAAACTAATAGCTAGATGTGATTCTGCGTTTTCTTATGGTTTGAGTTGGTTTTGTCCTCGGGCACCATTCTTTTAATATTGATTGTTGTTGGTGATGTTGGTTAGGCTTTTAACCCTATGTTCACCAACCAGAGTTGCAATTGCAAGATAGGGGCCTTTATAAATTGATATAATCAATAAATAAAATATACTTGCCTTGATAAACTGCATGGCCTATACCTTTGCTGGACGTACAGTATACTTTAGAAATCAAAAGAAAGAAGATACGGATAACACAATGTCATCCATCTACTTCAGAAGTGTGGCAAATGTCTCCGTTACTTAGTGCAGTGTTTCTCAACCTTAGCAAGGTTCTCAGCCTTAGCCAGCATGCTGGCTGGGTAATTCTGGGAGTTGAAGTCCACACCTCCTAGAGTTGCCAAGCTTGAGAAACACTGACTTGGTGACAGGGACTTACTCTTTGTACTCCATACTGATGGTTTTGGGTTTTTTAAAAATGAGCAGTGATATGGAATACAATAAATATTGTTCCATGTACATTTGAAACACATGGATGTGAATTACTTGTTCCAGTGCCATCCACATACATGATGATTTAGAAGGTATGGGAGAAAAGTTCCCTGCCCTGAGGGACTTTCAAAATACCGTAAGGAAGGAGAATGCAGCCAGGCAGCATCACAGGGAAACATGCTATGACTTAAGGACCACAAACCTGCACAACTTGGGTACCTGCTGGAAGATGATGTGCTTCCCACATGGTATGTTTACTTCTGAACTAGGAATGGTAGTTACCAGCAGTGTCCTTGGAGTGAGGGCAAGTGAGGTCAGAGTGACACAAGCCACATTACAGCAACTCCTGCACTATTTCTATGTGCATCGCAACATTGCTCACTTATCCAATAGGGGTGAAGCGTCGAGCATCCCAGTAGGGTGCAGGACACCACCATCCACGCTGACACCATTTTTCCCACTGAGTCCCGGTGAGGTTACATCACAAGCACTGGAAACTAATCACCATATGAAAAAAAAAACAGGGATTAATGGAGCAGTGAGGACTGCAAGCAGAGCTTCCTCTTTAATGTTGAATCACAAATGCACTTGCTTTCTGTTTCTGAGCTGGCTTTCTACTGTGTGTACCGATCAATATTATTCCATGTGATTACGGTTTAATGATGTGCTTAAAAATGAGGCTGAATGATTTCCTATAAGTAACATAACACTCGGTCATGCAGAGAGGGCATGCTGCGGACCCTGTCGGTAAGGGAATTTCACTTGGCGGGGTCCAGGAGGCGGGCCTTCTCTGCGGTGGCGCCCGCCCTCTGGAACATTCTACCCCCGGAGGTGAGGCAGGCCCCCTCGCTCCTGGCCTTCCAGAAGAATTTGAAGACCTGGTTCTGCCGCCACGCCTGGGATGGGAAGGGTAACAGTTCCTCCTGGGGATGGCTGGCGCCATAGAGCCCTCTTTTAAACACGATCTTATCACCCCTTGGATTTTATATTTAACTTATTTTTTACTTGTATAGTGTTTGTATCGTATTATATTGTATTTTATGCATTTTAACTGATTTCACTGTAAATCACCAGAGTCCCCCCTCCGGGGGAGATGGGGAGTGATAGAAATTGGAAAAATAAATAAATAAATAAATGTTTTTGTTGTTTCTTTTTTTATGTTTGTCTTCTTGGGCTTTCTTCCTTCTTCTCCTCCCTCTCTCTCTCTCTCTCTCTCCCTCTCTCTCTCTCTCTCTCTCTCTCTCTCTCTCTCTCAAACCAATAAAATAAAAATATTTAAAAATAGCCATGCAATGGCCAGAGTCACCTTGGGAATCCTGAGCAGAAGGATTTTATGTTGCAAAAAAGGAGAGAGAGAAAGAGAGAGAGACTGCAACCACGCTGAAAGTTTTTCATCCTCTGAGAGAAAAATGTTCTTGTGACTTCTAGGTTCTTCAACATTTAAAAATAGTATTCCTAATTTCCTGCTTTGCTAAGCTGCACCTAACTTTCAAGTCAAATTAAGCATGGCTCCCTCTGGGTCAGCCTTCAGGGACAAGACTTCCGTGTGCTGGTGCTAATGTTATTTCTGCACACGGCTGCCAGGAGTGTTCCAAAATGAGGGCCAGAAAAAGAACCAGATGTTGCAGATGGCACTCTTCCACCACAGTTTTGAAGAGGGTGCTCTTTTTGGTTTTGGGCAGTATAACCGTTATCATTATCATCATAAATATTATTATTTCAAACTAGATCTTATTTCACATAGATTCCATTTCACCCAGAAAGAATAAACACTGTAAAGCTACAATCCTCCATGAAATGGTTATGACCCAAGGTCAGCTCCTGTTTGGGAATTTTGGGAGTTGTGGTCCTAACACATCTGTAGGGTAACAGTACATCCACTTCTCCAAACAGGGGTGTCCGCGGGGTATGTTAAAAATATAGAGATTTTGCCACTAAGCTCAAAGATTTATACTTTTTCTTTTCGTTTCACAAAAACAACTTAATGTACTTTATCTGCTATGGTTTATCTTTTATGAATATTGCATTGAGCATTAATTGTATAACTTCAGTAATTTTCTTAGTCCACTTATTGATATTATCTTTTCTGAAGCAAATTATCTTTTCTGAAGCAAAAGCACTCCCGCGTGACGGAGTGAGCTCCTGCACTTGCCCCAGATCTTGCCAACCTAGCAATCCAAAAGCATGGAAATGCAAGTAGATGAATAGGTACCACTTCGGTGGGTAGGTAACAGCGTTCCGCGTCCATCATGCCGGCCACATGACCGTGGAAGCGTCTTCGGACAACGCTGGCTCTTCGGCTAACAAACGGAGATGACCACCGGCCCCTAGAGTCGGACACGACTGCACAAATGTGCGGGGGGAACCTTTACCTTTTTCTTTACCTTTCTGAAGCAATTATCTTTGCTTTAAATAAATAAAAAAAGATTTTTAAAAAGTCAAGATAGCAGCGTATGACACTGCTTTTGGCATTTCTCTCACACACCTTTGCTTCTGGCTGAGACTACATTGGTTTAATGTACAAAGACCGAGGTGTTCCTGGGTATTTATTCAGAAGTTATGTATAGCCCTGGTATAAATGCCTGTAGTTGAATGAATGCACCTATGTGTAAATATGCATTAATTCTTTATATAGTACATACATGGCAACTAAAAAATGTGTGAGAGATCCCTTCTCTCCCTCCCTCCTCTTACATATGAAGTCTCTTCTTTCTGACCTGCTTGCTCTATACCTGATTCACCATTAATATCAACATGGTCAAATTATGATTGGAAGTAACCCTAGCTTGCAGCAATCCTAGTTATCAGTGACTGTGTTACCAGTGTAGTTGTCAATAGACCTTAATACATAAGGCTGAATTCAGACTTGGCATTAAGCCAGGATTCACCTATGGTTCATTGAATAAACCAGTGTGGCCTAGTCCACACAAAACACTAATGCAGAAACAATCAAACCATAATCTGGAAACCAAGCCACCATGACAGAATATACAGGCAGGTGGGAGAATGGAAGAGATGAAGGAAGAAACACATATTACATTTTGCCTATTTTCAGTGGAAGGATCTGTTGGTTGCCAAAAAAAAAAACCCCACACCAAGATTCTGGATGCCACCTGCAACTTAAGTAACTCATACTTCCCACCCCTAGAAAACCAGGGAGCCTAATCTGGCAAAAAAACAAACAAACCCTGCATATGGAAAATTTCATGAAACCATGTCTCCTTTGTGAAAGTTAGTTCTCACCAGGTCAGAGGAAACCAACTTGATATAAGATGTAGCCATTATCAAAACAAAAACCAGATGGAAACAGGGCCTCCTGCCCAGCCCATTACCTGGGGGAGCAGAGGGCTGTAAGGAGAAAGAGGCACAAAAACTGAATGTGGAGTTGACTATACATGGGTCTCACTTTCCACACACTGCAGTCACTGGATTTCTTTCATGACGACTTCTTAGCTTTTCTACAATAAAATTTCTTATCAGAAATTCCTGATTCTTATATTCCTGTTTGACTGGTTCTATTTTAGACTGCCAGAGGAAGAAACATGCTACAAACAAAATATATCTTAGGTCTATTCACTGTTTACTGCCATTTTGAGGCAAGTGTCAAAGAAAACTGCAGAATATAATCAATTCATTTTAGTTTAAAGGAACTGAACTGACAAAGGAAATCCCTTCAAAACTGACTTCCCTAAAAAAAAAATTCAACTCTGCCCATTTTCTCCTATACTCCGTTCCCTGTGCCTTCCTAAGAAACACTAAAGATGGGATCCAGTGACCCCTAAAATTACCCATTCAGTTTAGGTTCTACTTTCTAACTTGATCCAATCAGGAAATAGCTACATTTGATTTTCATTCACTGAAAATTTGGCAGGAAAGTCTAGAGACAACCAAAAAGTCGGGGGATTACAGATAGTGCACCCTTGGTTCAAACGTAAGAATGATTTTGCTGTGTATCTATTCCTTACCCTTCCTACTCCAAAAGACGTTAAGGAATATCTTTTAAACTTCAAATAGAGTATTTTTCAGTTTTTGCAAATTACTTTTATTTTCAAAAAATCCAGATGGAAAGCAATCATTTCAACTAGTTGTTTAACTTTAAATATATAGTTTATGGAATTGCACAGTTTTATATTTTTAAGAAGTTTGCTTTAATCCTCTTTTGAAAGTGTATTTAATACTACTACTCTTAATAAAGCAGGAAAACGTTTTCTGGATGTGAAACCATTTTCAACTCATGAATGGAGCGTCAGGAGCCATACTCCAAAAAGCAGTGGATGTAATATCATATACTGTACATTTACATTTCCTTGAAATTAGATGTAGGTGACATAATTCTCTAGTCATATAATTAATTATTTTCTCCTCTCATATGAAGGCCCTCAAGTTGTATCCATACACAGTCTAACCATTCTGATAAATGAGTGTTTTTTCTGCAGTTATTCTGATGTCACAGTAATGGTGGACTTCCCAGGAAATGACAAAAGAGGCAGCCATTTTTTACTGCAGACACCATTTTGGGCTCCCATTCACTTCTCCCCAGGCAAAATTTAACAACCTTCTTGAAACGCTGGCAAATCATAACAGCATACTAATCATCTTACTCTATAAAATCTATTCTGCCTACAATGTACAAAGTGTTTTTTTAAAAGTTTGGAATTATTAGGCCAAGTAATTCTAAGTAGATGGTTACTTCTGGGGAGTAAGAGAGTTAATTCAGTAAACAGGTTAAGAGTACCATGTGAATGCAACTGATCTTTCACTTAATAGGGATGAATTTTTCTTTTGAGGTAAAAGCTTGGAAACAGATGGAACATCATAACAAACTGGGCTTGGTTGGTTCCCATACTCCATGCAAAAGATGTTCAGCCATTTTTACTTTTGCACTAGAAACGTTGTGCCTTTAAGTGTTGACATACAGATCTGTGAGAAGCCATCAGGAAAATGTCAACTTTGACTTAAAACACAAGAACACATTTTAATTCATTCCCTGAATGAAAGTTGGTCAGAGAAAAGATCATTCCAGGCATCAGTGACATTTCTGCCTGCTTAGCACACTGAAGAACCAGCTTCAGGGCTTCCAACAGATGTGCCCAGTGACAATGATGGCAAACATGTAGATTTGTTCCTGCTAGAGAACAAAAGAAGAAAAATGAAATGTTTACTTTATCATCTTGGCAGCCTAATTCTATTCAGGCCTGTAGAGCAGTTTGCTGTGAAAGAAATGCTAAAAAAAGAAGCTAGCTACAATCAAAAACAGTTCATCTACTAGATTGATGGAGTTTGTGGTTTGCTGTTTATTCGGCGCCAGAGAAGAATCTACCATATTCTCTGCACCTTTTGGAAAACAAGAGAGAGATGGGGGAAAAACAGAACCAGTTCAGTATTCTATATGGCAGTGTTCCTCAACTTTAGCAACCTGAAGATGTGTGGACTTCAACTCCCAGAATTCCCCAGCCAGCAACGCTGGCTAGGGAATTCTGGGAGTTGAAGTCCACACATCTTCAAGTTGCTAAGGTTGGGGACCCCTGCTATATGGAATACTCTGTTTGCAAACATGACTGGTTACCCACACTGGTTTAATTTACTCCCTCCCATGCCTTGGCAGTACCGAAATGTCAGTGACCCATTCAATCAGAGAATGGCCGTTTTCAAACTCGTCTGAACCTCTGCAAATGAGGTCAGGAACCTATCACTCCTTGTATTCCCCACCACAACAAAAATAATTAAAAACTCATGATGGCCTGCCTGGGGTTAGCACTTCCACAGACCGTGCTGAGTCTTGCCTATTGTTAATTCCCCTTTTAAAAATAAAAAATGAGGAAGTAGAGCCTAGAGAAGCCCCACTTTTGCTGTGGGGATCAGCCAGTGTTAGACCCAATTAAGCCCAGCATCATTTAGTATTAAAATTAACTCCTTCCAACTCCAATACTGACTAAGTTATTTGAACAACACACTAATCTTTGGTTGACCTAGGAAACCATGTTCCGCTAACTGAGAAAATGTCCCAAATATCAAGGGGGGTTATCTATAATTGAGATCCATGAAGGTCATACTCATAACAATCTGCTTGTGTGCAGAAATCATCTACCTCTGCCCTCTTCCAAGGGTTTCTATCTTCATAGGCAAATGGTCTGTATCAGGCAAGTTTATATCTTCCTCTGCCATGGACTCTTTGTGGAGTTCTTACCCTGATGAAGGCCTTCATATTTTTCTAAGCTTTTAAAAATGATTTGATCTTATCTTTTAAGCACCTGCATTTTTGTTTCATTCTCATTTCTTTCTTCTGTAGCATCACTATTTTTAATCCTGCAAACTCTTGTTCACTAATAAGGAGAGTTGAGACTGACATATATTGATCAGCAGTAGTACACAGAGAATCATCAAATGAGGAAATCACAGGTGACTTCGGAAACGCCCTATGAGTAGGGGATGCTTCCCCAGAATCTGGTCAGTGATGGGTCAGCAGCAAGGGCAATGCTTAGAAAGGCAACCTTGATGTCCCATCAACATATCTGTATCTGCCATTAACAGTCCCAGGATGGTGCCAACTCAATGCTACATTATTCTGACGATAGCAGCCAGTGTAACAATTCTTATGTATTCATTGAAAAATGGAATAATTCCAAGGACGGAATTGCTCTACTTTGCAAAGTAAATTTAATTACTCGCTCTGTAATTCAGAGGTCAGCAACATATAAGGACATCAACTGGCAACCCAAATAGGACCTGTGGCCCATCAAAATTAAATAATAACAATAATAAACAAAATCTACTATGTGCAAGATTTCAGCATAGTCATGTGAGATCTCTTGGTGACATCACCAACATTTCATGAGAATGAAATTTCTCTTCAGAATTTGGGCAATTTGGGGAAAGTAGCAGGAACAGAAGTTGTTAATCTTGGAATAATTTCTTCTCTAAAATCGGAATACTGGAAGCAGCAGATTTTCAACCTGCAGATATTTGGTACTAATTCAGTAACTAGTAGTATTTTTTTAAAAAAAATTAAACATGGATTTTTACTTCTGTTTATTAATATTTCACACTGGTTCAGTCTTATTTTTTCAGAAAGGCATGAAGAAAAACAGAGATAGAAATGGAAAAATATGAATTTTATACAGTATATGGCAAGTCTACAATGAAAATCTATTCAGAAGTCAAGAAGTTGTATCAGTTAAAAAGACTCAGGCGTATATTGGGCAAATAAATACTTTTTCTATACCAATTTGAGGCCATTACCTACCCCCATTCTCTTGTGCAGGATTTTTTTAACCCTCACCAGCATCTGCTGATAGCTAACTGACTAGTGGCCCATTCCCAGCAAGATCTTTCACATTCTTCCCAGGTGTGAGATAGCACCATCTCACATTTTGCAGGCAAAACTGTGAAGAAAAATATTCTACAGGCAATCAAAAATACTTTAAGAAACACCCTGCAAACATCCACAAAGAAATCTGCACTGAAAGAAGACAGAATGCAGATGATAAATGCATTATCTATTTGACCTGCCATGGTTAGTAACTCAAAAGGGTATTTTTAAGGTACCCTTGGTGTGGGTTGGAGAAAATCACTAGAGACAAGGCCCTCATGTTTGGGTGAGAAAACAGGAAACTCTTGTTCACCAGGGAACAGGGTAGGAAATGTGCAAGTCCCGCCAGTAACCAAATAGGAAACAGGAAGCTTTAATGCTGGAGTGACATAATTTGCACAGTTACTTCACATATCTGAAGGAACAGCTGCTCCACCGCTGAGAAGGGAACAGAGAAACAACACACACAGGGAAAGGAAGGCAGTGAACAGCCAATGCCGGAGGCAGTCTTCTTTCAGTTTTGAGGAAAAGGAACATGGCCGTTATTTCGTTAGCGTTATTTCGTTAGCAGTGTTAAGTACCTGCCCATACATGTCAGTTGCAATTCTGCAAATGAATTCCAAAGGAAGGCTGCAATGTGAAATTGCTGAATGAAAACTGTAAACTGAATGAAAAAATGCAAGCTGAAAAACTCTACCATGTAGGGTTCAAGAAAGGTAGGGGATTTTGACTACAGATCTTAATAAATTATCCAGAATGATCCTCTCCCCTCCCTGGATATACAATTGGCCCCAACCCTGCTGGCCTTCAGAAAACTAATTTTTTTTCCTTGGGCATTGGGGCCAAATTGATTGAGTACACCTGGAGGAGTGTAGTAGAAATTGGGTTCTGATCACCTATTGATTTTTGTTGTTGTTTTGAATTGTATGGGTTTTTTTTTCTTGTTTATTGATTTTACAGCACCTAAAGAGGCAATTGTTTGAGTCAGATGGCCATATAAATTTCTTAAATAAATAAATATGTGTGGCGATTATAGCTGTTGTGGGTGGACACTTGGCTTAGCTCACCTATAACTTTTGCATTTCATTGCTGTTGGACACCACTGTTACAACAGGTCTGTCCATGTGAGTATCAGTTAAGGATCTGAGGCAATGAACTTTGGTCCACAAAAGCTTTTTCCATAGTGAATGGCAATCGGCTTGTGCTACAAGATGCTTTGAGAGTTTCTGTTTTGTTTTAGTGCTACAGTAAATTCCTCCTGGAAATCATTTGTGATCCATCAACAGTGTGGGAAGAACACAGAATGAACAGGAAAAGTAACCACCAACTGTTGTTGTTTTTACAAATGCTTATTTTGCTGCTCACCAATCTATTGTACATTAAATTGACACTTGCCAATTCCTTAGTATGTTTGCATTTTAGACCCACCACACCAAACAAAAGAAGCTGTAACAAGACAAAAACCTAAAGAGAATTCAGAAGATAGACTGCCAGCAAGGATGAAAGCTTAGCTGTTGTGTATGCAAGATTTAACTGCAAACAGCAGTAATTTAAGATCACTTGCCATTATATTGCAATAACCAGAGACAGAGGTGCCAATCGAAGAGAAGAATAGAAGTGCTTCTGAGAAATAATCATATGTGGTCTGAAAACAGGGATGGGCTGCTGCCCACTCCTTCCTAAATGGTTTCTGTTTGAGAATCTTGTTAGCAAGGTTTTGTAAATGAGAGGTGGATGGGTAAGGGCTGCTCAAATGTTACACATTGATGTTGTAATCCTACATACCCTGACTTTGGAATAAGACCCATTAAGTCCTTCCATGTTTACTGCAGCATTAACTTGAATAAGGGTAAGCTTTTAAAGACCTTTCTGTGTTTGAACATTGGTAGATATTTAGCTGGTGCACCATGGCTGCCCTTACAGAAGATGCAGACAAAGTGAACTCCAGCATCACATGCTGTGGAAAACCACAAATTAGCCATGTCAAAGCACAAATACTCAATATGAGTCTGTATCCCTTGTGTAAAGGTCATGTTTTCTCACAAGTTGTGCTTGATTTCTGAGGACTACAAGGCAAATTCATGCAGTTGTCTTGACACTGGTATCTTTTTTTCTTTACAAGTAGTCCTTGCTTAACGACCACAATTGAGACCAAAATTTCAGGTGCTAAGCAAAGTGTTCATTAAGTGAATCCAACCTGATTTTACGACCTTTTTGGCGGCGGTCATTAAGCAAATCACCGCAATCGTTAAGCGAACCATGTGGTCGTTAAGCGAATCACACGGTTCCCCATTGATTTTGCTTGCCAGAAGCCAGCCGGGAAAGTCAAAAATGGTGATCACGTGACCACAGGATGCTGGGTTGGTCATAAATGCGAACCGGTTGCCAAGCACCCAAATCGTGGTCACGTGACTGCAGGGACGCTGCGATGGTTGTAAGTGTGAGCACCGGTTGTAAGTCGGTTTTTTCAGCACCATTGTAAGCCTGAACTGTCAACGAATGGTCATTAAGTGAGGACTACCTGGTCATTAAGTGAGGACTTCCCAGTCTATCCTATAGCCTTGGAATTCACTGTTGGTCTCCCATCCAAGTACTGACTAGCCCTTGCTTTGCTTCCAAGGCTTGACAAGGTCAGCCAGTGCTGTTACCCAGTGAGTACATTCCATATAATGTGAAGTTGCTCTTACAGGGATCTTGAAACAAAACCAAACCAAAATCACACAAACACCCTCCCTACATTCTTTCTCCCTGGAGAGAACCTCAGATCCATAATGGCATGCTCATGAAACATCTAAGGAGAGCATAGTTATGTAAATGATATCCTATCAAGCTTTATGTGTGGCAACTTCTTCAACTTTTGGCAATTTTCAGTATTTTAAATCTCAACTTAGTGCTTTCAAGATAGGAGAACTGGAAGAGGAAGGAAAGAAATCTACATAAAAATGGTGGTTTTCTTTAACAAAAATGGGGAGAGCCATCTGCCTGGATTGCTTTATGCTTCTTGCACTGAGTAGGATGCACTTGATAGTCTCAGTGGCTTCTTCCAACTCTAGGAATTTGTGCTTTTCATCTGGAAATGCCCACTTTCTCCTTTAACCCACCTGGGCAGCTTTCAACAGATTCTATAAGGTCAATATGAGGCCTTTACCCCATCTCAAAATATTGTAAACCATTAAGATTTCTGATTCTATTAAGCTCAATAGTTCTCACATCTATCACTGCATCTTTCTTATTTTGGCTCAGCAGCTCCTGGTGTTTCATATCAGTATTTACACAAAGTGTCCCACTTCAATGTATTGTCGAAGGCTTTCACGGCCGGAGTTCGACGGCTGTTGTGGGTCTTCCGGGCTGTGTGGCTGTGTTCTGGAAGTTGTGGTTCCTAACGTTTCGCCAGCATCTGTGGCCAGCATCTTCAGAGGGCAGGAGCACAGACAGAGGCGAAATCTCTGTACCCAGGGCACAGAGATTTCGCTTCTGTCTATGCTCCTGCCCTCTGAAGATGCTGGCCACAGATGCTGGCGAAACGTTAGGAACCACAACTTCCAGAACACGGCCACACAGCCCGGAAGACCCACAACAGCCATTGTCCCACTTCAAGTTTATCCAGCATGTGTCTTCACCCGTGGCTATGTTCATTAACATATACTCATTGCTCACATCTGCACTATCACCAACTGATTAATCAACATTATTTTCACACACATCATCTAGGGATGATTCTTCCTGAACTATATGTTCCTTGCCAACTCTACCTCCAGAATTCATTACAATGTGACTTTGACATCTTTTGGCTTTGCCATCTTTACAATAGCATAGGAGTAGAACTATTCCAACACAGTGCTGACTACTCCCAACCCTCATAGGCAGGTTGATCAAATGCCACTGAGAAGTCTAATAGGATCAGGAGACGCACACTCATTCTACTTAAGTTCTGGTGGTCACCCACAAGAGCAACCAATGACATTCCATCCCATACACTCTTTCTCTCATTCCATTAGTAGAGATCTCATAACTAACCATCAACCAATTCAATACCCAATAAGTAACTCCTGGAAGGGAATACTGTAAGCCATGGATGCTGAAAACACATCAAGTGTTCTCTTCAACCACCAATATACTCCTTAATTACACAGCAGCTACAGGCATTAGTATGTAACAGGAAATCGTGATAATACAGTAATACAGGTAGTCCTCATTCAGCACCCACTCATTCAGTGACTGTTTGAAGTTACACCGGTGCTGAACGAGAGGACTTATGACCGTTCCTTGTAATTGCGGCTGTGTAGTCCCCACAGTCACGTGATCGTGATTCAGGTGATTGGCAACCAGCTTGCAATTGCGATGGTCACGGCGTCCCGCAGTCATGTGATCGCCATTTGCGACCTTCACTGCTGGCTTCTGACAACCAAAGTCTATGGGGAAGCTGGCAGGAGGTCACAAATGGTGATCATGTGACTGCGGGATGCCGTGACCATCGCAATTGCAAGCTGGTTGCCAATCACCTGAATCACGATCACGTGTCTGTGGGGACTACACAGCCGCAATTACAAGGAACGGTCATAAGTCCTCTCGTTCAGCACCGGTGTAACTTCAAACAGTCACTGAATGAGTGGGTGCTGAATGAGGACTACCTGTATTACTGTATTATCACGATTTCCTGTTACATACTAATGCCTGTAGCTGCTGTGTAATTAAGGAGTATATTGGTGGTTGAAGACGCTGCGACCACACGGGATTCACCTAACAATGGCAACTGGAACTGCTGCAACTGCCGTCATAAGTCAGCAAGGTCACATGACATCACCCTTTATAACCGTGTCGCTTAGCGATGGAGTTGCCAGTCCCAATTACCATAGTTAAGCGAGGACTACCTGTAATACAATAATAATGTACAATAATATATTTCATCAGAAACTGAGAGTAAATGAGTTGGAAATAACATTCTCTCCCTTCTCTCCCTCCTCTACTAAATCTTTCTGTTATGCTTCTCGTGCTGTTTCAGCTTTCCAGGTATGTTAAAGACGAATGAAAGGTAAATGTATTTACGGACCACACAATGTGACAAATGCCATCAGGTAGAGCCAAGAGCAGGGAAGCACTGCTTGCATTCCAGTCCTCCTTCTGAACTTCCTGGAGGCATTGGGTAGGCTTTTGTGGGAAGACTAGATGGATGTAAGACTAGATGGATCTTGGGTCTAACCCAGCAGGACTTTTTTTCGTCTTCATCATCTGGAATTACAAACAAATCTGATTGCAGTACAAAATAAAAACTGAAGAATGGGGAATATTCCAAAAGTCAAGACCGTCCCTGTGGACCAAACCGAGATCCAATACCAGTGCTTCATCCCGTTCTTTATGCCTTTATGCAGAAGAATGTTAATTAATGAGCAATATGATTAATTAGTTTGCAAGGCTGATTTGTTTGCAAGAGCCACAACCTTCCAGGTATCTTCTGCAACAGGAGGCAGAGCCTACAGCCCCCTTGAATAAAGCCACCCAAATGCCCCGTCCAGCAGCTGCAATCTTCTTTTTTAATGGAACAGAAAGGGAAATTCATTAAATAAGCTTAACTCATTAATTCACTTTAAACTAAATATAAATTAGGTCAAACTTGATTTTTGTCCCAGCCCCATTATTTCTTCATCCTGGCCTTTCTCGCTTTCTGGAATGTAATCCCCAACTCACATTCAAAAGGTAAGTGCTGCCTTTGACTGGAAAGCTTTAAGTATAGCCTTCTTCTACACAGAGGTTGGGTTCACACAATGTACAAAGCTATAATGAAGCTTATTTGGTTTTGTGTTATGAACCAAGCCACATGATTTAGAAACCATGATTTGTGACTTACCCACCTACTGGATTTGCACATCACACTGACCATAATTTGTTTAAACATGGTTGATTGAATAAGCCATAATTACTCAACACCCTAAACCCAGACCAAATTATATGGTATATTGTGGTTGTTCAACAAATTATGGTTTAGTGTGGACCCAACCAAGTACCTGACTTAGGGAAGGCTCTGTGAATAGTAAGGGGTGTTGTATATATTTTATGATTTAGAAAGAATATGGAAAGCTGTTTTAAAAGTCAGACTGAAAAGGTTTTTTCCTGCTGGAGTCAGGAGGGCTCATGTTAACTCCCTCCTCAGGAATGTTGATTAATTGGTGCCTGAATGTCTGGTTTGTCTTGACCAATCAGAAAGTTACCTGTTGGTTCTTTTCCAAATAAGTAATAGGTGTGTTGAGTCAGAGTGGTCACATGCTGAGTGTTGTCCACTCAGGTAATGCCAAGTTGTAATTGTAAAGGCTTTAAAAATGTAAATCTTCCTTTTGTATACTATACTATACTATACTATACTATACTATACTATACTACACTACACTACACTACACTACACTACACTACACTACACTACTTTGGTGGTGGTGAAGGAGAGGCAATTGCCTGCAGCTATGTAAATTAAGCCATGTGCTCTCCTCGGCTGAGGAAAGCAGAAAGCTAAGTTCCTGTTTTATTGTTTTAAAATAAAAGCAGCATTTTTTCTACTGCAAATGTTCAGTTCATTTATCTCTCAATATTTCTACGGCTCTGATCTCAAAAATTATTAAAAACTATAAAAACGGGCATGGTGGCTCAGCGGGTAAGACGCCAGGCTTGTCGATCAGAAGATCGCAAGTTCGGAGGTTCGAATCCCTAGTCCTGCATGACGGAGTGAGCTCCCGCACTAGCCCCAGCTCTTGCCAACCTAGCAATTCGAAAGCATGCAAATGCAAATAGATTAATAGGTACCACTTCGGTGGGATGGTAACAGCGTTCCGCGCGCGTCATGCCGGCCACATGACCACGGAAGCGTCTTCGGACAATGCTGGCTCTTCGGCTGAGAAACAGAGATGAGCACCGGCCCCTAGAGTCGGACACGACTGCACAAATGTGCGGGGGGGGGGGAACCTTTACCTTTTACTGTGAATAGTTAAAAGTGGACAGATTCATAGAAGACCTGCCACGCTGCACCTCCATTAATCTATAGTAATCAATTATTTTCCCTTCCTCTTCCCACATCCCACAGAACAGTAAAATTGGGTTATTCCATAGTGCAGGGTTGGGAAACCTGTAACTCAGAGCTTTCCAAACTGTGTGTCGCGACACAAAAGTGTGTCGCCACACACAGTCTGGTGTGTCGCCACACAACCCGGAAGCACTGATCATCATCAGTGCTTCCGGGTTTTCCCGCGGCGACACACCAACAGCGGCGCGCAAAAACCCGAAAGCGGCAACAGCGCTTCCGGGTTTTTGCGCGCTGCCACAACGGCGGCACTTCCGGGTTTTCCCGCGGCGACACACCAACAGCGGTTGGTGTGTCGCCGCGGGAAAACTTTGGAAAGCCCTGCTATAACTGCTACCAAGAGCACAGCCGCTTCTATAGTTCCCATAACTGATACAGCACAATCACTGTATTTAATGCTTTCCAAAAGAAAATGTAGATCCTCTTTCCTAAAATGCCAACAGGACAGTCACAGGAAGGAAGACCATACAACTCTACGTATGATGGCTCATTTCATGAATTTATCTTTCAATGGAATTTTCAGGCTATCTACTCATAGTAGCTGTTCCTCCTTTGGGGGAGAAAGATCAAGCCACCAAAGACTGCATTTTGGTAGGTAAAGGCCTCCTACAAGCATTCAGTGCGAGTCAGAAAGCCAGTGCCTCTTCACAGGGTGTAGTCTGGGAAATGGAAAACGCCAAATCGCAAAGCAGTAATCAGTTTAACTCCAACTTTACCGTAGGCTTGTAATTAGCCCTCATAAGCTGTAATTTTGAAAACAAGGCACACCAAACCACAACACAGCAGAAGATGGTTTGCGACTGTATGGTTCTATTCAAACAGCATGCCAAGAGAAATGACTTTGGGCCAATAGCACTTCTCGGAAAGTATTTCATTTGCTCCATAAGTGCCCTATTCCACCTATAGCTAGCTATCAGCTTAAAAAATATTTTTTTCGTTTGTACAAAGTTTACAGTCCTGTCTTCACAACAACCCTGTTCGGTGCTGGTGAAGCTCCTGTTAGCAGGAGAGACAGATGCCTGAAATCCAGGCAGAGGTGGGTCTCAAACCCATATTTTTAATACGGAAGGCCACCTGTTTTACTACTTAAAGGTAAAGGTTCCCCCCGCACATTTGTGCAGTCGTGTCCGACTCTAGGAGCCGGTGCTCATCTCCGTTTGTTAGCCGAAGAGCCAGCGTTGTCCGAAGACACTTCCGCAGTCACGTGGCCGGCATGATGCACGCAGAACGCTGTTACCTACCCACCGAAGTGGTACCCATTAATCTACTTGCATTTGCATGCTTTCGAATTGCTAGGTTGGCAAGAGCTGGGGCGAGTGCGGGAGCTCACTCCGCACGCAGGGCTAGGGATTCGAACCTCCAAACTTGCGATCTTCCGATCGACAAGCCTGGCGTCTTACCCGCTGAGTACAATTTAAGTGTGGCATAAAAGTGATGATCATGTCAGCAAAAATAAGCCAGTTTCCCACAACCTAGCAGTATAAGCATGCTTCTAAAGGTGCATTAATAAAGTAATGTCCTGTTCACCGGAGTTAAAAGGTAAATGTTGCCCCCGCACATTTGTGCAGTCGTGTCCGACTCTAGGGGCCGGTGCTCATCTCCGTTTGTTAGCCAAAGAGCCAGCGTTGTCCGAAGACGCTTCCACGGTCATGTGGCCGCATGACACGCGGGGAACGCTGTTACCGTCCCACCAAAGTGGTACCTGTTAATCTACTTGCATTTGCATGCTTTCGAATTGCTAGGTTGGCAAGAGCTGGGGCGAGTGCGGGAGCTCACTCCGCACGCAGGGCTCGGGATTCGAACCTCCGAACTTGTGATCTTCCGATCAACAAGCCTGGCGTCTTACCCGCTGAGCCACCACGCCCTTCTCATCATTATACTACTTGCTTAATTGTTGAGTAAAGAAAAAAAAAGTCTCCTTCAAGCCAAACTCAGTTTTGGTGACTTTGTGGATGTGTCATTTTCTTGCCAGCAATATGGAACTGATTTATCATCATCTTTTTCTAGGGTGTTTTTTCAACCTTCCAGTCTACCCTGGAGGAGTCCTCCCCAAGTCCTCCCCAGGTCCAACACTGCTTAGTTTTGAAGCCCAGGAAAGGCTAGCCAGGTGCTGTCCCCTACTGAGACACCGAGTAACCAAAAAATTAAGTTGTCCTCATCAATTTCAGTGTCTTCCTAGTTCCTTCCTTGCAGTTGCCTAACGTGCAAAAAATTAAAAAAAAGTTCTTCCTGTGTTTATGTATTTATTGTCAATATTTTTTACCCACATGCTACTGGCTCCTTTGGTAGAACCATCGTTGGACCTTTTATGGATTATTATAACCCACCGTTATAACTAAAGAACAAGGAATTTATTTGCAGAAGCCAAGAATATACACAATAGCTGGTCACTAACTCAACATCACCAACCTATGTAAGTTTTTCCCAACCTGGTCATGAAGGTTCGGGATATGAGAGTGATGATCCAGTATGACAGGATGATGATGATGATGATGATGATGATGATACAGATAACAGAAGACTGGTGAAGACTAGGCCTACGTATACTTTATGTGATAAAGGTTGGAAGTTGGTTGTATTGCATTGGAAAAGGAGTATCTATTTTGCATGTCCAAAGTTCTAGGTTCTCACTTTGGCACTCCAACTAGAGAACAACCTTCTAGGGAAGCTAGGAAAAAGCCTTTTGCCTGAAACCTGGGAGTATTACTTCCAGTCAAGACTAGACAATTAGGCTAGCTAGACAAGATATCTGCCCTCTAGAAGTCCTGCCCTGATGGAAAAAAGACCTGCCCTGCCCTGCTAGAAGTCAGTTTCTTGTGTTCCTTAATGGTTTCCCCAACCTGCCTGCTGTTTCCAGTCTTCCGAATGATATCAAACCATCTAATTCTGTGATATGCACTCCTGTTCCATCTACTCTTTATCATCTACTCTTTATCATGCTACTGCAGCTTCCCCAAGCTGGATACCTTCTAGATCAGTACTTTTCAAACTCGGCAACTTTAAGATGTGTAGACTTCAACTCCCAGAATTCCCCAGCCAGCATGCTGAAGTCATGCTGAGTTGAAGAGTTGAAGTCCACACATCTTAAAAGTTGCCGAGTTTGAACAACACTGTTCTAGATGTACAAACTTCAACTCCCAGAATTCTGCAGGGCAGATCTTTTGTCGACATCAGAAAGGTCCCCTGCTTGATGAAAGCTGTACAACTGATTTTCTCAACAGTCATCATTTTTTTTAAAAAAAGGAATGCAAGCTTTTACTGCAGTACAGTGAGATGTTTTTCTGCTACTTTGCCAAGAGGGATTTAAAAAACCCTACCATAAATATACATCTAACATGGGCAGTAAACATAACCAGACATCATTAATGTTTACAAAGTTTCCCTGCCATCGCTGAAAATGTCATGCACCTCCTGATTAAAAGAGGCATCTTATGCCCAATGATTTTGAAAAAACAAAACAAAATTTCCCCTCTGCCTTCCCCCATCTCCACAGTTGAGACTTGAGGGAATGAATGCTATATCCTTCAAGTTCAAAAGCTAGAAGATTAAGCCAGCTAATAAACATGGTCTTCACACACAGAAAAAGCAGGCTACAGCATCTCCTCTCTCTTGACCGCAGGTTTTCTAGCAACCAAAAGCTTTTAATGAAAGCTGAGTTAGGTCACCCTGCAAATCAGTTCCAGCTTTTTCCTTGCTGCAGTTTGAGGAAAGGGGGCTGGGAAAGAGAGACCTGTTTTCCTAGAAGATCTGGCCTTCCTTTAAAAAAAGGAACAGCAGGAAAAGCAAAAGAAGTACCAAAGCATGTGGCTGTATTAATTGATTTCAGTGTTAGACTACACGGAGGAAAGGGCAGCCAAAACTAATAGAGAGCTACAGTAGTCCTCTGCAAGGAAGGAGTAGAGTACTGGGGTATTCTTTATTAAAAATAAAAGTGGGTAATGAGGATATACAAAATCCCACATGGTGGGGGAAAAACAAGTAGAGCAAAGTCTTTCTCCTTCTCTCACACAATTAAACAACATTCCTTAAAACAAAATCAGATGTGGTCATCGCTCCAAATTTTGACAGTTGGGTAATCATTGGCTTCTAGTCTTGATGGCCAGCAGTAGACCTCAAATATTAAGGGGCAAAAGCAAGAAAAGATGATCACCCTCATATTCTGCTTGGGGATCACAGAATCATAGCGCTGGCCACTGAGTACAGGGCCAACCCAAATTAAAGCTACCCTGACAAATGGCTCTCCAGTCTCTCCTTGAACATATCCAGTGAAGGGGAATCCAACACCTCTCTCACTAATTGGATCTCCTATTGAAACTGTTAGAAAATTAGTCCCCAACATGCAACTCGTTGGACACAATGTGTGAATGATTGGATACACATACTGTATTGCATTAAGGCCTGGTTTGGTTTAACCACTGTTTTTTTAAATAAACTCCCAATGGCTGGGTTTGGGCTAAACCATTAACCATGACTTGGGATTCTGAGAGAGTCCCAACACATCTGGACTAAACTACAATTGTTCTGCCGATGAACAAGCCTTAATATATACTTTCTCTGAAGCTGGTGCCTTCCAGATGTGCTTGGCCGCAGTGGCTGGGAATTCTGAGTACTGTAATCCCAAAGGAACTAGAGGGTACAAGAGAGGAAAAAGTTCCAAGACATTCTAGCTTCAGCTGTGAAATCATTGCCTGCTTGAAATAAATTCTCAATAACATTCTTCACAATTTGTCCATTCAATGAAGCCCGAAGGTCAAACATTCCACATAACTTCTTCAGCTCTCAGCCCATACGAACCATGGATGTGTTTGCTCACTAACAAGTGTCAAGAAATTCAATGGGACTTGGTCTCAGGAAAGAGTAAGCAGAGCAGAACAGCTTTAAATCTGATGATTCAAAACGATTCATGCAAGCAAGCAACAGCACAAAGGTTTATATCCCAGATATCATAACCAATTCCAAACAATAGCAGTTTATTATTCTTGTTGTAATCATAGTACATTAATTAATACATTAAGCATTAAGCATTTCTGAAAAAAAGAAAAAGAGACAAAAGAAGACAAAAAAGATAAAAATAAAAGGAAGCAAATCAACAGGGAATTTTCTGTAGCTTGAATCATGTCAACTGGATTTCTATTTTCTCAGTGGAAACGTTTCGCTCCTTATCCAAGGAGCTTCTTCAGTCTGAGCAAAGTTAGTAAGGGAATCCTAAATATGTTTCTAGGTAACTGTGTGACCTTACACCTGGGGCTAGGTCATGGTTATATTGAGATGTTATTTTAAGTCCTTTTATCATCTAAAGGAGGATCGTTAAGATCACCATGCTGCTGTTGAGCTTGTGAAATGGTCTTAATCTTCCTAGGCACAGAAGACAAAGCAGGGAGGAAGATGGGGGAAAGATTGTGCCTGAGGCCCCCACCTCTATTCAAGGAAGGATTTTCCAAGTTGGCATAAGTGGATTCCTTGACCCCTCTCTCAAACCACCTATCTTCTCTGTCTAAAATGTGAACATTAATGTCCTCAAATGAGTGTCCTTTTTCCTTTAGATGAAGATAAACTGCTGACTCTGGTCCTGTGGTGTTACTTCTCCTGTGTTGGGCCATCCTCCTGTACAAAAGTTGTTTGGTTTCTCCAATGTAGAGTTCAGAGCACTCCTCACTGCACTGGATTGCATAAACTACATTGCTTTTCTTGTGTTTTGGAGTTTGATCTTTGGGGTATACAAGCCTCTGTCTCAGTGTGTTGGTGGGTTTGAAATATACAGGTATGTGGTGTTTGCCAAATATCCGTTTTATCTTTTCAGACACGCCAGCCATGTAGGGAATGACCAGGTTCTTTCGTTTACTCTGAGTCTCAGCCCTATCTGTCGCTGTTTTAGGTCTGGTAGATTTAGATTTGGTGAAGGCCCAATTTGGATATCCACAGGCCTTCAGAGCTGTTCTCAGGTGCTGATTTTCATTCTTTTTGGAATCCATGGAGGTGGGGATGGTTTCTGCTCTGTGTGACAATGTCCTGATGACTCCTAGTTTGTGCTGCAGTGGATGGTGGGAGTCAAACATCAGATATTGATCTGTGTGTGTGGGTTTCCTGTAGATCCCTATTTCTAGCTTGCCACCGGTCCCAATGAGGACTTCACAGTCTAGGAATGCCAGTCTGTTGTCCTTGGTGTCTTCTCTGGTGAAGCTAATGTTGGCATCTATAGTGTTTATATGGTCCGTGAAGGCCTGTACTTCCTGGGCCTTGATTTTGACCCAGGTGTCATCCACATACCTAAACCAGTGGGTGGGCACCGTTCCCTGGAATGTGTTGAGTGCTTTCTTCTCCACTTCTTCCATGTATAAATTGGCCACAATGGGTGACACAGGAGAACCCATAGCACAGCCGTGTTTTTGTCTGTAAAAATCACCTCTGTATGTGAAATAAGTGGTGTTAAGACACAGGTCCAGAAGATGGCAGATCTGGTTTGGGTTGAGATGGTTTGAGATCTGGGTTGAGATCTGGTTTGGGTTGAGTTGACATGATTCAAGCTACAGACAATTCCACCTGGATGACTGAGAACCTTCATAGACAACAGGGAATTTATTTATTTACTTATTTTTCAAATTTATCCCTACCCATCTCCCCCAACGGGAGTTTACAAACATCATAGAATTGGGTTAAAATTTTCAATACTTAATTAATTAGTCTTAACTAACTGAATAAATTATAGCATTTAGAAAACTACAGAAAAAAGATAAAAGTAAACTGAAGTGAATAAACAAGGAATTTACAAGCATCATAGAATCAGGTTAAAATTTTCAATAGTTCATTAATTAGTCTTAACTAACAGAATATATTACAGGTGGTCCTCGCTTAACGACCATTCGTTCAGCAACCGTTTGAAGTTACTGCAGGTCTGGGCTGGCTGGGGATTTGTGCTGGGCCATGGCAGCCGCTTGCGCGCCCTCCCGCCCCCAGCAGCAGCCACCCCAGGCCAGGGCCTCTTTGTGACTTCCTGCTGGCTTCCCCATTGACTCTGCTTGTTGGAAGCCGGCAGGAAGTTGCAAGGAAATCCTTGCTTAATGACCTATGATTCTCACTTAACTACGGCAATGGGGAGTGCCAGGATTGCCGTCGCTAAGCGATGTGGTCATGTGATGTCGCGTTTTATTTTCTATCCCAGCTTATTTTTATAAATAAATCAAGGCGGCTAACATACCTAATACTCCTTCCTCCTCCTATTTTCCCCACAACAACAACCCTGTGAGGTGAGTTGGGCTGAGAGAGGGGGACTGGCCCAAGGTCACCCAGCCGGCTTTCATGCCTAAGGCGGGACTAGAACTCACAGTCTCCTGGTTTCTAGCCCGTTGCCTTAACCACTAGACCAAACTGGCTTTATCTTCTAAGCTTATATAGCATTTAGAAAACTATAGAAAAAAGATAAAATGAAGTGAATAAACAGAATATACAAGCATCATAGGATTAAGTTAAAATATTCAATACTTCATTCATTACTCTTAAGGAGCTGAATATATTATAGCATTTAGAAAAATTGTTAAAATCTAAAGAATATATGAATATCAACAGTAGTAATCAACACAGCATAAATCATAAAATAAGATTAAGAGTTACAGTAAATTCTATCCAAGGTACTGAAGATCTATTCAGATTTAACAGATCCCTTAGAGCTAAAGAATTGAGACTTGATGGTGAGAGAAACCCAAAATTTGAATGTGATACAAGCCCATATATAAAATTAGCAGTTTATTATGCTTGATGTGGCAAATAGTTTTACAATGCAAACAAAAAAAGAAAACACTGCAATATAAAGTACCTACTTTCTCACCTCAAATCACACCCCTTTTGTCATAGCCATTCATTCACATGTGTTTATCCACATACAGAGATGCATAAGTATCTGCTATTAAATTATTAAATATTATTGGCAAAATCTGTAGCAAAATAGATGACCCCTTTTAACATATCTTGATCCCCTCCAGTAGGTCCTACAGAGAGAGATAACACTCCTTCCTCCAAAACATGATTGGAAAAGTCACTTCCTTCTCTAGAACAACTGAATATAATGATCACAGGTAGTCTAACCAAGTGACAGGCAGACTAAAAGCTCTAATCTTCGCACCTAGCTGGAAGTCGCAAGGCAATAAAGTGACTTTCTCTGCGGAAAATTTAATTAAACTGTCAGCAAGCACCCAGGGAACCTTGAAACTGGACTGTTTGTTAGAAGCTTAATTAATGCTCATCCAGGAAATAATAGCTCAGTGGCTAACATGCCACCTATGCTCATATGCAAAAAAAAAATTGTGCCAATGCATTTCACTGTATTTTCTTCTCAAATGAATAGTAAGCTTATCATATTTACTTTGTTCATGCATCTGCCAAATCAGCAAATCTGGTGCCCTAGATCAAAGGTCTCCAACCCCCGGGCCACGGACCGGTACTGGTCCGTGGCCTGTTAGGAAACGGGCCGCCATGCCAGACTCTGAACCCCACCCCCCGGTCTGTGCGATTGGCTCCTGACTGCAAACCCCACCCCCACCCCCCACGATTGGCTCCCACCTTGAAACCCCGCCCCCCGGTCCATGGAAAAATTGTCTTCCATGAAACCAGTCCCTCGTGCCAAAAAGGTTGGGTACCCCTGCCCTAGATTACTGCCAAACCTTATTTTGCAAGATAAAAAGTAAAATCGCCTTTGAGTTGAGCTCAATTTCTAGTGACTTCATGGACACATCCATATAGACATCTTGTTGACAATATAAAGATGGTTTGCCACTGCCTTCTTCCAGAATATTTTCCCAACATCCCAGTCTGGCCCAGAACCTCGGAATTTCTTGGTAGTTTCCCATCCAAGTATTAACCAAGCCCCCTTTCACCTTTTTTAGGATCTGCCAAGGCCAAATAGGTGCTACTACCTGCTTGGTCATTAATGAAAAGAAGGAGAAAGATATATGGCACATAGTAATCCTACACATATTGGAAGACTACTTTGCCACTGGGAGATGAGAACGGCCCCATAATTATGTCTACATATCCAGACAATCCGGACAAGTACTCCATCAGTCTGTGGAAATAAGGCTTTTCTGAACATGGCAAGTTCTACACACTTGCTTTTAGCACTTTCTTGTGTTGTACAATACAAAGACAAGGGTGTATTTCCATCACAATCATCACTGGCAGAGAGTGGATCTACAAGAAATCCCCACATAGTCCTATACCTCTTTCTTAAACATACATACAATTTGTCAGTATAGAGAGTGGATTATGAACTGCCGATATTCATTCCCTACAGTTCATTTTTATATTTTAGGCAATTCTGTGACAGAACAGTTTTTTTAAAGAATGCAGATATCTGAGAAAAAGAAACAAGTGGAAAATGTTTAAAACTAAGCTCTGATTCAGGGTACCTTTGAAATGAAGGCATACAAAGGGGAGAATTAGAAGCTTCTTTTTCAGATGAGATCAGAAACAAGCACGTTTGTTGTTACCGTTTAGAAAGAGCATAGTAAGCTAGGCTGTCGTTCAGACAATTGTAGCCCCGAGATACCTTCCTGTCTGTTTTATTTCTTTAAAACATAAGAAATTGCATTTTGGCAGCTGGAACTGAGAAAGTACCTTATTAAATATGAAGCTCTAAGAACCATTGCTCCTGAAAAGTAGATATTCTTCAACCTGAATTTTGCATCTGAATTCAGTTTAATATGAATAAACCGCAGTTGGAGCCTTCAAAGGACACAAAGTTCACACTTCCTTTACTAACCACCTCTGGAAATTGCCTATCAACTGCTTTAAAGACGTTAGGCACCTTCAAAATGACAAGGCTGGAAACACCAGGTGAGTGCCTTCAATCCTTAATATAAGAAAATGAAACTGTATCTTTATAAGCTTTAAGAATTCAAAATAAACAGCAAAAAGCAAAACAAGGTTTTGGCTATAGAAAGTTTTAAACAGATTAAGGGCTCAAAAAAGTTGGAATATTTGATTTTGAATATTAAATTAATTTTAAAGAATAAATGCATTTTCGTGGGAAAGAAAAATTATTTTCGATATTGGAGATATAACAAGATAAGCAACTTATAATGGCGTTCAGAGATATTGTTGAGGAATGGCATCAGGATTTTGAATCAACAGTGTCAGCTACATTGTGTGTTTTTATGAACATCCTGTTCCCAGAAGAAGGCGTTATACCAGAAGATGCTGTTACAGAAAAAGATTTGAAACAAAACATAATTTGACATGATTATGGAGAACAACATGAACAAGAATTTATCACTGGATATACAAAAAAAATCAGATGAGGCTCTAAAAATTAAGAAGGAAATTGCCAATTCAAGAGAGTAATTGGAATAATTTCTACCTGCTGGACTTACAAAAGAGGCTTGTTAAGGTTTTGAAGAAATTCAAGACAAGGGAAAATGATAATTTAAATGGATTAAAGAGCAAGATTGTTTTATGTAAAAGGAAGGAACATAAAGTTGGCTTATCTGATCAGGGTTAAAAAGGGATATGTTCTTTCTGGACTTGCTGACATCTGGACTGGAAAAGATGTTGTGTATTGGATTTGCTTACAGTTAAGAGTTGAGATATGGAATGATGAGTTTTATATCTGTTAACTATACAGAATACCTCAGAATACCTGAGGGACCGTCTTATCCCCATATCATCGACCCGCCCCACCCGATCATTCAGAGAGGGCCTGCTATGAACCCCATCAATAAGAGAGTGTCATCTGGTGGGGTCTAGAAGGCGGGCCTTCTCTGTGGTGGCACCAGCACTCTGGAACACCTTGCCCCCAGAGTTGAGGCAGATCCCCTCCCTCCCGACCTTTAGGAAAGATCTGAAGACCTGGTTCTGCCGCCTGGCATGGGAAGGAGGAAATAATAGTTCCTCATGGGGGTGGTTAATTTCATAATGTCCTTCTTTTTATTAAACTACCTGGCCATTTGGATTTTATAATTTATTTATTGTATTATTTGATTGTATTTTTATATTCTTTATTCTATTTTAATCAGTTTTATTGTAAACCGCCCAGAGTTCCCCGTTGGGGGAGATGGGCGGTCATATAAGTTAAATAAATAAATAAATAAATAAAACTAAGAGGAGGTGAAGAGATAGTAAAACTGTTTATACTTGTGATGAGGGTGGGAAATTGCTTTCTTAGTCTTTTTTCTTTTTCTTTTCTCTTTCTCTTTCTATGTTCTCTTTCTTTTTTATTTCTTGCACCTTTTATTCTCTCTTTCTGTTTTTCTTTTTCTTTTTCGTTTGTATTATCCTTTATTACTGTAATTAAAACTTTTAATAAAAATATTATTTAAAAAAATGAATTCAGTTTAATACATTTGCCATCTAGGATTGCTTTTCACTTTGTCTCTTATTTACACCTTTGGGTAACGTTACAGAGAATGAAAGAGTTGGGATGATTGGAAACATCCCATCTTTCTATAAATAACTTATGGAATGGATACCATATGTGTCCAGAGGGCTTTCTACACTTGCCTTCATCATTCAAGTTAAAACACGCTGGAAGGAACCCAAGAAGGGGAAAAAGTCAATCTGGTGGTCTTCTGAATTTCCTGCACATATACACACAAAGCCAACCACAAGTCTTTCTGGCACAGCATTACCCCCAATTAACAATCCCATTCGACTCAAAAGCCAAGTCAAAAATAGACTGGGTGGGAAACCTTGCAGAGGGCCATAACTTCAAACCCAGCCTCTACTTATTTGTATGCAAGTTTCCTGAGAGAAGGAAATGCTCTTGAAAAACATTGATACCAGTTAAGGTGCTATGAGGAGAGATGAACATCTTTGCTGACAAGTCACAGCTTCACTGGAATTTTTTCTACTGAGAAGGAGGATTAGGAAGAAATCCACAAGTCAGTAAGATGACTGTCTAGAACAGGGCTTTCCAAAGTTTTCCCGCGGCGACACACCAACCGCCGTTGGTGTGTCGCCGCGGGAAAACCCGGAAGTGCCACCATTGCGGCAGCACGCAAAAACCCGGAAGCGCTGCTGCTGCTTTCAGGTTTTTCCGCGCTGCAGTTGGTGTCTCGCCGCGGGAAACCCGGAAGCGCTGATGATGATCAGCGCCTCCGGGTTGTGTGGCGACACACCAGACTGTGTGTGGCGACACACTTTTGTGTCGCGACACACAGTTTGGAAAGCTCTGCTGTATAGCTTGAATGAATGGAAACTGCCCTTTTGACTTACTGGAGTTTCTATTGCTTTCCTTTCCAAGATATATTCCTGCTCAAGAAAATTGGAGAAAGATCACAGAACTACATATAACACGTAGTTATTTCACAAATACAGGGAAGTCAAGTTACATATAGAATCCAGGATGCTTTCTGGAAGCACCATGACTTCTTCCCATTTGGGCTGTCAACAAAGCATGAAGATGTTTCTACCATGTGTCACTTTGATGCCACTTTATTCTGCAATGTACAGCTGAATGACTATACATTCGAGCAAATATGCAAAATAGCGTGAAAGACTCATCTACTTGATTGACACATGAGTGTCACTGCCAAAGCAGGAATAAACGGACTACGAAAAACAAAGAAAAATATATTCAAGAAACCCAACTAAGGAAGGCTTTTGTTACTTGGAGCCTTCAGTTCTGTTAGGACCACAACTCAGAATTCTCAACCAGCACAGGCTGGAGAGAGACTCAACTAATGGCCGCCATGCTATTGAAGCAACAGCGCAGAAAGTTGTGTGGAAAGTCAGTGTGACTTTCAAACTCTCATTCCAAAGCACAATAAATGCATCACAACAGGCATGGCATAATTTCAATATACCTCCTGGATAGGCTGATGATGAGCAATGGAGAAAGGCGGCTATATCTGTAACAGAGGTAGCTTATTTAATCGAAGCACAAAATTATTAAGCTTCCTAAGCGACATCAATCACACATGCTGCCAAAAGAGAATGTCTAGCTAAGGTGGTCATAGCTGAGCTTGACAGCACAACCCTTCAGGGGAGGGAGGAAAAAAACAACATGAAACAAATAGCAAAGTTCACCTGTAATTACCAGGTTCACATTTCCAGCGGAATAAACCACGAGAAGTCATTCTTCAACTAATGCCGGAACTTCATTAATAAGTTCAGCTTGACTGCACTCACATTTACAGGGTGGAGGTGGGGAGAGAGAGACAAAGAGAGAGGAGCAAGAGAGAATCCATTGGAGTTGGGCTGCTATAACAAATTTGAATAAATAAATAAATAAATAAATATAAATAAACAGCCCAGGGTTGCAGATGGCCCCAAGTCCTCCTTCACTGCCCTCAGATACCCCTCTAACCATGACGGCTTAAAACTGACTGCACAGTTTCCTGTCATTTTGAGATGAGAAGCAAATGAATACTATACTCTATGTCCTAAAATGGGCATTCAGTTGTTTAAAAAAAAAAAAAAGCTCCGTTCACATGTGAGATGTGGAGCCACCAATTTTGTGGCCTTGCCCCCCCCCCCAAAATGGGAAGTACAGTCTTTGATGGCCAAAGGCTACCAAACCATATTTTAACAAAATATTTCTAACATTCCTTGTCTAATGATGACAAGGAATTTCTTAACCTATGCTGGCTATCTAAGCTTCAGCAGTAGGGTAAAGTAGCATTAGATTTACCATCTTTACAACTGGCTCCATGCATTGAAGTAAGCCAAACGATGCATTCATAAAATCACAGTTAGAAGGGCCATTGAATCTATTGAGTCCAACCCCTGATCAGAGAAGTAATCCAAATTAAAGCAGATAGATGGTTATCTAGCCTGTGCTTGAACATCATTGTCTTGATTGAACATCATTGAACAACATTCATAAACACTGTCATCTTTAGTTCTGGATGGTGTCACACTACCCCAGACAGACCCAGTGCGGAATCTGGGGGTTGTTCTGGACTCACAACTCCTGCTCGAAGAGCAGGTGGCAGTCGTGGCCAGAAGGGCCTTTGCGCAACTTCGTGTTGTGCGCCAGTTATGCCTGTTCCTGGTCATCTCCCATATAGACTATTGCAATGCACTTTACATGGGGCTACCCTTGACGAGTATCCGGAAGCTTCAGCTGGTCCAGAATGCGGCTGCGCGGGCAGCCCGTCTTGGAGAGGCGGCCGCGGGAGGCCTTCCGGGTGCACCCTCCCGCCCCATCAATCCCCCCACCCCGCCGTTCGGCGTCCTCTCCCCCCGCTAACCCGAGCCCTGCGGCGGCCAGGGGAGCCAAGCCAGGCTCGGACCGGAGGCGGCCAAGGGGAGAGCAGGCGGCTCTTCGCCCTGCGCCGCCCTGCCGCTCGCGTCCCGGGCCCGCGCCCTCGCCCAGCACCTGGATGCCGCGGAGCAGCGCCATCTCCAGCTGCAGCAGCCCCTGCAGCCACTCCTGCGCCGCCTCCAACAGCGCCGCGTCCTGGGCCAGCAGCGCCTCCCTGCCGCGCCGGGCCTCGCTCAGTGCGAGAACCAGGGGGCGGGGTTTGCGGGCAGGGGCCAATCGCGTGGAAGGGGCGGGGGTGAGTTCAGCTGCGGAAGAGCCACACTCAAGGGGCCAAAGAGCCGCATCTGGCTCGCGAGCCGCCATTTCCGACCCTTGCCCTATCCACTTTCTTTATGCCACGGATGATTTATATTCCTCAATCATGTCTTCCCAAGTCACCATTTCCAAGCTAAAGAGTCCCAAATATATTAGCCTTTTCTTGCAGGGAAGGTGTTCAAGTCTTCTGATCATTTTGGTTGTCCTCTTCTGCATAACCAAAATTGTATACCGTACTCAAGACATGGACAAGCCCAAGATTTGTACAAGGATATTGCAATGTCAATCTTTTTTTATTTTCAATCCCTTTCTTAATTATCCCTGACACACAATCTGCCTTTTTTTCACAGCCACCCATACAGTTGACATTTGCATCTGATATTTGCTGTGACACCAATATCATTTTTGGGGCTAGTCACAGACAGCTCAGACTCCATCAATGTGTATGTAAAATGTAAAACATCATTTTACATTGCCTTTACACTTTTGTTTTCCTTTGAATATATCTGAATAATCTCTTTTTGATATTCTTAGCATCATTCTTAGCTCATTATTTTGCTTTTGCTTAAAATTTCAGGTAATCTATCTGTACTTTTCCTTTGTGATTTGATCTTCTTTCCATTTCTTATGGGTCTTTTTTTCTCAGATCTTCACTAAGCTTTTTTGTGTAATCACACCGACTTCTTCAGGTATCCTTCACTGTTTCCCCTCATTTAATTTGTTTGCCTTTGTGTTTTTAGTAACTTCAGTATCTTCTCCTTTAGGGATTCTCATCCGCACTGAGTTCTTTTCTCATAGTTTCTCCTTCAATAGGATCCTATTTATTACAGCTTTCAGTTTATAATTATCTGCTCTTTGGAATTTCAAAATACACGTTGGATTATGCTGTTTCAGTGACCCTAAAAATTTATAATTCCAGCATTTCATTTTCGCTTTCCTGCTACCTTCACTTTAATGACAATTTAACCAATAGTTCGGGTACAGATGTCATACTAAGCTTAATCATGCCACTGCTTAGTGTACGTTTGAACCAGCTCATAATGTAAATTAATTTGGTTGTGCCATAGCATATTGTGCAAACCACAGTTTATGGCATAGCCCAATGTGCAAGTCCTATTGTCCTCTCCACCACTGCTCCGGAGCAGGCAGTTCTAGTATCAACCTATCCCCTTCACCTTCATAAAAGGTTTTACTTCTCAAACAAATTAAGGAGCAGGGAAGAAAGGAAACTGGCACAGAGCTTCTTGATCCATTAAGTCTGACTCTGAATTCACAAATGGAAAGAGTGAATGGGGCAAGCACAGCCTCAGAATATGAATGTTATACAGACATGAATAAAGGGTGCTGAGCTTTGCTGCAGAAGTCATGAGTGTCCAGCTTAGGGGGCCCTGGCATCACCACGCAGTCTCCCTGGGGGGCTTCCAGAAAATAACCAACGTACAACATGCCCTGCTTGCCACTCCTATTAAATCCATCCCATACTAGGTGCCACTGATGGTACAGCAACCCCAGCATTTGTTCTTTCCTCCTCATTCCTTTTGTATTGTCTTGCATCACTTGTGAATCTCTGGGTGGGAACTTCTAGACCTGTATGCTTAGCTGAGGACTCCAAGAAGCCCTTGATGAAATGGTTACTCACAAAGAGTGGAAGAACCACAGACCTGGGTTCTCACAATATCAAATCCCTGTACTCAGGGGGATTACAGGCTGCCCCACTCAGCAAGAGAACTATGGTTTAGCACTTCCATGAGGTCTTAAAAAGGTTGGCCGGGCTGGTGGACCTTTCAAAACTTCCCGCTTGAGGCTTATTCTAGGATTAAAGCCCTTGACCCATTCTGAGGCCTCGGACTCTTGTGCAGCTGGGAAATTGGAGACATTTCAGAGCCATCATCCTGACTCTGGATCCTAAGATAATGGGAAGGTTACATCCACAGGCTATAGTATACTTCATTATGGAAAGTTCAGAGAGACCATATTTATATGAAAGGTATGTCTCTCACCAAATGAAACCCACAAAGACAAAAGATTCACCTGCTGCATATCAATGAGGCAATGTATAAATGCAACCTTTTCAAGAGATCAGGGGTCCTTTAAGGTGAGGCATTTCTTTCTTTCTTTCTTTTTTTCTTTCTTTCTTTCTTTCATTCATTCATTCATTCATTCATTCATTCATTCATTTTTCTCCCGCCTTTATTATATTTATAAAAAACTTGATTACTATACCATTCATGAATTCTGTATAGATACTACAAAGTTCCATAAATATTACAATTTTCAAGAAATTGTATGAGGTCAGGCATTTTCCATTTATAATCTTCCCCTCTTTTCTCCCACTTTTGTCATTTTTCTTCCCAGAGAAAATCCATTATGGAGGAAAATGTCAGAACCACTAGAAAATGATAAAAAACCCACCCTAGGCACAAAACACAGCTCAAACTAAACAGATTGTTCCTGATATTCTAATTATGTAATATTCTAGACCAGCCTTTCTCAACTTTTTGACCCGGGAGGAACTCTTGAAATATTTTTCAGGCCTCAGGGAACCCCTGCACATTCAGGCTCAAATATAGGCCAGAAGTTACAAAATCATTATATTTGCTTCATGGGTAGGGCTGTATATGTGCATTAACCATGTTCTTCAACTAAAAATAAAGAATGAAACTTACCTCTTTAATGTGAAGTTGCCAAAAATCATTTTTTAAATAAATTGTGATCTCCCAGGGAACCCCTAGTGACCTCTCGTGGGGTTCCATGGAACCCTGGTTGAGAAACCCTGTTCTAGACTATGCAAACCAAGGTACACAGGACACTCATCAAATTTGCAGATGACACAAAACTGGGAGGGGCTATTAACACTCAGAAGACAGGCTCAAGGTTCAAAAAGATCTTGATAGGCTTGAACATTGAGCCCTATCCAACAACATGCTGTTTAAGAACAAGAAATGTAAGGTTCTGCTCTTAAGTAGAAAAAAACAGATGCACAGGTCTGTAGCTTGAATCATGTCAACTGGATTTCTATTTTCTCAGTGGAAACGTTTCGCTCCTTATCCAAGAAGCTTCTTCAGTCTGAAGAAGACTGAAGAAGCTTCTTGGATAAGGAGCGAAACGTTTCCACTGAGAAAATAGAAATCCAGTTGACATGATTCAAGCTACAGACAATTCCACCTGGATGACTGAGAACCTTCATCGACAGATGCACAGGTACAAGAAAGGTGGTACTTGGCTTGGCAATAGTACTTGTGAAAAGGTTCTGGGCATCCTTGTAGACCACAAATAAAGCATGAGCCAAGAGAGTAAGATGCTGAAGCTGAAGCTCAAATACTTTGGCCACCTAATGCGAAGAGAGGACTCACTGGAAAAGACCCTGATGCTGGGAAAGACTGAAGGCAAAAGGAGAAGGGGACGGCAGAGGATGAGATGGTTAGATAGCATCACTGATGTAATGAATGTGAATTTGAGTAAACTCCGGGAGACAGTGGAGGACAGGAAGGCCTGGCGTGCTATGGTCCATGGGGTCACGAAGAGTTGGACACGACTAAACGACTGAACAACAACAACAACAACAACAACACAGAGAGTATTGCAGCTGCCAAAAAAGTTAATGCCATCTTGTGCTGCATCAACATCACAGGAAGTAATAGTAACATTCTAGGCCAGGCGTGTCCAAACCGCAGCGCACGGGCCGCATGCGGCCCTGAACAGCTAGTAATGCGGCCCGAAAACATCGTAAACTTTTAACATTATTTTGTGATTTTTTTCGTGACTCAAGCGTGCAGTGCTCGAGCACGGACTACATAGGTAGAAACAACGGAACGCTTTGTAGGGGAGGGGGCAGTGCAGTGCTAACACCACCTTGAGGACTCACTGAGAATTTATTTATTTATTTATTTATTTATAGTGCTATTTATACCCCGCCTATCCCCTCCCTAACGGAGGACTCTAGGCGGCTTACATACATATATACTGTATATATACATTTTTCCATTATACAATATCACCAAGTGTAATTAACCCCCACACCAGGAGAGGGGGTAAGGGAACCAGCTCTTCTAAGGCTCTGGACTACAATTCCCAGGATGCCTTGAGCCGGCTGCTGATGTCCTGTTGATGTCACTTCCAGGTCTGTCCTCACCATCGCCATTCAATCTTTCCTCCGATCTTTCCTCCGGTGGAACCGGCTCCAGACAGGATGCCAGCAAATTCTCCCACTTAAGGTGGTACCCATTTTATCTACTTGTTAAGCTTTCGAACTGCTGGGTTGACAGGAGCTAGGACTTTAGCGATGAGAGCTCACCTCTCGTGAATTGCAACCACTTTCATCGAACCAGACATTGATGCATTAGTTTCACAAAAACAAGGTCAAATATCCTACTAGTTTTATGTTGCCCTCTTTTTTTAAATTTTATACTAAAAAATATTAAAAAATAAAGGAAGTTTTATTACTTATATACATTAACAATATTATATATTTTATGTGTGGCCCAAGACAATTCCTCTTTGCTCAATGTGGCCCAGGGAAGCCAGAAGGTTGGACACCCCTGTTCTAGGCTGTATTGGTCAGACTGAAGCTGGAATATTGTGCCCAGTTCTGGTCACCGTGTTGAGGAACTGGAAAGAGTGCAGAGAAGAGTACCAAAGATGGTGAGGGGGCCTGGAGGCTAAACCCTATGAAGAACAGAGTATGTTCTGGCTAAAGAGACAGCTAAGGGGAGAGATGATAGCAGTCTTCTAATACTAATCTTACTAATTTTTTGTAAACCGCCCAGAGTTCCCTTGCGGGGAGATGGTGCGGTAAATACAAGTCGAATTATAAATAAATAAATAAATAAATAAATAAATAAATAAATAAATAAATAAAATACTTGAAAGGCTGTCACAGGGAAGAGGTGTTGTCAGGCCCAGCCCAAGAACAACAAAGAATCAGTCCAGCCAAACTTCAGTTCTTTATTTGCTAATGCCGTATAGACAGGATCTTGCCAGACAAAAGCAACTCTACTTAACCTAAGGGGAAATAACCTGGGAAAGCTCAGGGCGGGGCTATTCTGAACCTCTTAGTTTTCCCACAACTGCCTCCTGGACTGTGTCTCCTCTTATCTTGTCCCCCTTCTTGGAACGTGCTCCCTCCTTCCTGAGAACCAGCAGCATTACCGAAATCCACCACAGGTGTGGGCCTATTCTCCATTGTGCCTGAGGATAGGCAAGAATCATTGGGTTCAAATGAGAAATAAGGAGGAATTTCCTGACCATGAGACTATTAAGCATTGTAACTGCCTGCCTCCTACAGTCGTGGGTGCTCCATCACAGAAGGCTTTTCAAGCAAAGTTGAACAACCATTTAACTGGGATGGTATGAGGATTTCTCCCCAGGGCAGAGGACTGAAGACCTCCAAAATCCCTTCCAACCTTATGATTCTAGAAGTCTATAAAACAAATAATTTAGACTTTTGTATTTAGCACTATCGTAAGCTCGTACAGCTACTTTACATAAATTGAGGTCAGTTCGTTTGCAGGAATTTTAAATAGGATATTAGACTAATTTAAGAATATCTCTAGCAGGAGAAACACCACCCGCCCTATACAAAGAGCTGTTCTGTACAGCAGGCAAACTTCAAAATACTTAATCCTTTAATCTGCATCACAAAGCCCCACATTTGATCCACAAAAAAGATCTGCTTTAAAACTAACCATCGCAATGAGGTGCAACACGGCAAAATTAATTTTGCAGGTACCCATGGATTTCTAATTCTTTAAAAATAAACTGCCAGTCACCTGATAGTTCTGAAAGCAGGACCAAGATTTAACCACTGTGCTTCTTAATAAAATGGAAAAGTAGCTTTATTATACAACGGCACAAGCGGTATCCGAAAATAAGCCACATAAATTTCAGTGGGGAATTTGCTCTTTGGGCTTCCTTGTTTAGGACTGTAGCCGCAATTAGCCAGATCACAGCAGCCAAATCTAGAAGCATTAGCTGGAAATGTTCCACTCTCCTGATGCCTAGGATGAAGTGAGTCCTCTTTCTCCCACCTGTTTATCGCAACAGACTGACAGCTGATAATTTCTTCATGGAAGAAGCAGCTCCATTTATTTTATTTATTTATTTATTTGTCAAATTTATCACCGCCCATCTCCACAAAGTAGACTCTGGGCGGTTCCATCCATACATGGTCACTGCAGTGGACCACTCTGGTCTCAATCCCTTTGCTTCTGACTTGCCTACATTACCCCTCATACTTGCAAATAATTAGATAATCTTTAAAGCAAGTAGAAGACAAAATCTTTTGGGGAAAGAGAACGATGCACTTTGCCTTTGAGTGGAGTGTCAACAGTCACCCTCCAGAGCCAGGACAAAAACTAAGTTTCTTATAATTTAAACTAAAAATTAATTGATACCTAAGAAGATATCCAAACTCACTTAACCTACATATACACAGTAAGTAATCAGCAAAATTAAAGTCAACACCACAATGGAAGCAACACAAGAAAAATCATTAATCAATATGACAATCCACTGAAAGCATAAAAGCCTTCCGGAAAGTTTCCATTTTAACCAGCTTTACGGAAAGCAAAGAAGGTAAATCCCACCTCTAAGAGAAGTTGTGCCATAGTATGGGGATCATAATGGCCTCAGTCCCCCGATGTCAGAGAACTTAGGGAATATCAGCATAATTAATAGAATTATTCTCCATCAATTCAATTATCTTCCCCTTCTGTCACATTAAAAATCCAAATTTGATAACAATTTTGGAAAGGCTCTTCAGAGTTGCATCCAAGATTCTGAGTTTCCATACACAACCTTAGGGCCTAAAGTTGTATATCTCTACTTCAAAGTGCTAGGAAACTACCTTGGTTGTTTTGTTGCCACAATAATAATATAGCTATCCCTTTAGAATGATTTGATTGTAAGGTATGGTCTCTGGCTGGTCACATTTACATGTCTCACTTCCCAACTCAACATTTCAAGCCATGAACCGCTGCCACCAAAACATTTTGCATGAAAGAGCATCATGCAATAACTCTTTTGTGTTATCCAGTATCACCAAAAATCCAAACTTCTGATTACAGTACAGCATATGTGAATAGTCCATTGCAAGACTAACAACACAAACAGAACACCTACACTGATGTTAAATACTTGTGCAGTGCGCATTTGCACAAAAGGGTGGATAGGATCACTTGCAATGCTTTGACCATAGTTTATTGATTTGAGCAGAGGCTCAGATCTGGGCTGTGAATATCCCTGCAACCAGTAGGTAGCAGCAAAGAGTAAGACTTTTTAAACTGTCTTCTGCCATCTAGTGCTCATTCCAATTTTTGCAGGCCCAATCTGGAAGCCCTAAATTTGACATCCACAGCATTCACACAACATATTAAATCATCCTCATGGTTTACAAAGCAAAAGGGCTGCATTCACATAGAAAGCTAACCCAAAACCAAACAAATCTCATTATAGCTTAGTAAGATATATGAGCCAATCTCTAAATGTGGTTATTTAGGCAAAGAGCTTTGTCTTCCCTGCTGGTCTTACCTAATAGTTCAAAGTAGTACCTATCTCCTGAACAATAGTAAAACAGAAGGACCTCTGGGTATAAAACACTAACTCTTGGCACAGGAAGACTTGATGGCCAGAAATGATTTAATGATTATAACCAGCAAGGCTGGCCTTGATGGTAATGAAAATACAAAGCATTCTATGAAAAGGAAAACCCACCTCTTCCAACAAGATTGAGATTTATTTGAGGTAGACAGACATGTCAATGGAGAAGTCAATGGAGAAGTAAAGGAACATTTAAGAAACAGACAACGGAGAGTGAATTTAAAAGCCTCATTAATTTGATGGATCGCTAAAGACTCTTACAGCACACAATTGCTGGGCATCATTTTTTACCCAGGCTGCTAGCTTAGAATGCCAAGGTGATTGCAAAAGAACTGTGCTCAGTCCAGAAATAATTTGGACAAAATGCTTTGGGCCTCATGCAAGAGAAGCAACTCTCTACTAGTCATTAAAGCGGACTGAATTTTTTAAAGCATCCACCGCATACCTGAAAAACATGGAAGCTGCTTTAACAGTGTACTCTTGAAATCAATTTTTTTTTTCAGGCTTCTGCAAAAAATCAGGCTTCTTTCATTGACAGTAGAGAGGTGACCAACTACTTCTTCCTAACATGTCCAAAGCCTATTTCATCAAACAGACTGCCTAATCTGCTAAGCCACTGTTAATTGAACCATTGTTTGCTCAATCAAGTTTGGAGAGTTTGCATGCCATGCTGGGCTAAAATATGGTTGGGCTAGAATTTGGGCCTCACTGTGATATAGGACACCACCATTGCATAGTATACACAACACTGGCCACTTAAAACCTAACCTATTTTTTATGGTAGGACTCTCATGACCTCTGATGTACTTTAGGTCAGATTTGTTGGCACATAAATAGCGTTGTAGGTCTTAAACACAAAAGAATATGAACAGTGAGATCCAAGAGCAAAACACAAAAAAGTACAGTCTATTAGGGTAAAGCTTGATATAAGGAAATCTGCTTTTTAAAAAAGTGACAAGAGCTGTTAACTAAACTGAAGTTTGGAAATTGTGTCTGATTAACCAAGTTTCAATATTCCTTGAAAAACCCACCAATCACATTCAAGGAGAGACTACCATAGGAAACCCCTCTGTTTATTTTCAGCTTCCTTTAAAAACTTGGCCTATCTCCATCCTAAGAAAACCAAACTCTTAACCTTATTCTTAAAGGGCCTGCTGTAAACTATGCTCATGTCCATGATTTCTCTGGGCAGGTAAGGAAGGAAAGCCTGTAAGTCTGGAGGACAGAGCCAGCCACAACACAAAATCAGATTAATTGTTTAATTCCTTGGAGTCATAACCGCTGGTTCAGACAGTATGATGCTACTTAGATCTCACATTTGAAAACTAGTGCTGCCTGGAGGAGATATTCCTTCCTCCAATAGAAACAAAAGACTACAAGTGATAAGGAACCTTTTCTAGGGAAAGCAAATAGCTTCCTTGTTTAAACAAGAGGAGAATGCAAAGGGGTGAATTCCTGCATGTCTCTCCATTTCATTTTCAATTTGCTCTTCTTTCTTCGGGAAAGTAATTTAGTGCGGATTAATGGGGAATCAGCTTTTGAAGGCAGCAGGGTGAGAAATCGTGGGGCAGCTGGAAAGTAATGGAAGGGAGAGTAGTCATGGACAGTCAAGGCATAGAAGATGAATCCATTGGTACCTTATCTCATCAACAGCAACTTAGTCCAGGTAGCAAGAAACCTATGAAGAACCAGCATTTCAGATAATTCCAAAAAGCTTCTATTTAATGAACCACTTATACAAGAGGGCTGGGAAATTTCCCTCACCATTCCCAAGATTCTGTATTGACCCCAGACTAGCATTAAAAATAGCTTGCTGATACCTGGGTAGTTCTTGCTTTCTTGGTCTTGCCCAGCTGTGTGGGGCCTGACAGGTGTCCAACTGGGAAAGTCTCCTTCAAGGTGGACTCAACGTCTGCCGTACCCAGGCAGTTTTATTGCCAATACAAAGTGCTTTCTCACTGCCCTCTACCAGGGTTCCAGTCTACTCCATTGCATTGCACCCAAACACTAACCAGCAGATCCGACTTTGCTTAGCTTTTTGAGATTAGGAAAGCTCAGCTGGGATCCAAATTCACAATGTGGTGCACTAAAGTAGCATACTTTACTCCTTAAGTCAGAATTAAAGTGGCATAATTTATTTAATTAATTTTTATCCCGCCTTTATTATTTTTATAAATAACTCAAGGCGACGAACATACCTAATACTCCTCCCTCCTCCTGTTTTCCCCACAACAGCAACCCTGTGAGGTGAGTTGGGCTGAGTGAGAGGGACTGGCCCAAGGTCACCCAGCCAGCTTTCATGCCTAAGGCGGGACTAGAACTCTCCGTCTCCTGGTTTGCTATTGGCTCCTTCCTAGGGCTGAGAGAGAGTGACTGGCCCAAGGTCACCTAGCCAGCTTTTGTGCCTAAGGTGGGACTAGAACTCTCCGTCTCCTGGTTTGCTATTGGCTCCTTCCTAGGGCTGAGAGACAGGGACTGGCCCAAGGTCACCCAGCTGGCTTTCATGCCTAAGGTGGGACTAGAACTCTCAGCCTCCTGGTTTGCCATTAGCTCCTTCCTAGGGCTGAGAGACAGGGACTGGCCCAAGGTCACCCAGCTGGCTTTCATGCCTAAGGTGGGACTAGAACTCTCAGCCTCCTGGTTTGCTATTGGCTCCTTCCTAGGGCTGAGAGACAGGGACTGGCCCAAGGTCACCCAGCCGGCTTTCGTGCCTAAGGCGGGACTAGAACTCTCAGTCTCCTGGCTTCCTATTGGCTCCTTCGCTGAGAGACAGGGACTGGCCCAAGGTCACCCAGCCGGCTTTCGTGCCTAAGGCGGGACTAGAACTCTCGGTCTCCTGGTTTCTAGCCCAGCACCTTAACCACTAGACCAAACTGGCTCTGATATAAAATAATGATAAATGATCACAGCTATTCCATAGTCAAAAGAATAAGTATTATTGCTAATACTAACCTTGATTTTATGTCTTCGGATGTTTAGCATTTACTGCTAGCCAAGAGTGAGAGGGCTACCCATGCAACAAGCCCCAGGCAGCAATCACTGCCACTAGCAATTTGCACTTCCAATGTGTCTCTAGTTGGTCTTCTAACCACCTTAGCAATGGTGATCCAATCGTCATTTCCAAGTTATCCTCCATTCACAGGTGCAGAGGGGAAGACCAAAAATGCAGGCATGCAGAGGATCAGTCAAAGTGGGAACCACTCCATATAATATAGGGGCAAGCTAATTTTTTCTCCAACTGCTTAGTTACAAAATAGACCTCTGATAACTGGAGCAGCAAAAGTAGATCTGCTGCAGGAATAGTCAGGTCATGAAGATTGTGTAGTCCCACACTCATATATAGATGTCAATTAAACAGTCACTTAAACTTAACTTAAAATTAAACTGAGAGCCAGTGTGGTGTAGTGGTTAAGGCATCAGGCTAGAAACTGGGAGACTGTGAGTTCTAGTCCCGCCTTAGGCACAAAGACAGATGGGTGACCTTGGGCCAGTCACTCTCTCTCAGCCCTAGGAAGGAGGCAATGGCAAACCACTTCTGAAAAACCTTGCCAAGAAAACTGCAGGGACTTGTGCAGGCAATCTCTGAGAATTAGACACGATTGAATGGATTAAAAACAGTCACCACATTTCCATAACAAGTTAAAAATATGATTTAGCATTAATATTAGTTAAGGCCTTGCTTCAGGATGACACAACAAATCACAGCCAGCTGTGGTTCATCAATACTTTCTTTTTTTGGTTCCTATCTTAGCAATCTTTATGCTGGCTTTTTTTGGTTTCATTAATGTTCATATTAACAGTAGCAAAAATCAACCACAACCTCTCCCCCATCTTCCTCCCTGCTTTGTCTTCTGTGCCTAGGAAGATTAAGACCATTTTGCAAGCTCAACAGCAGCTTGGTAATCTTAACGATCCTCCTCTAGATGATAAAGGGACTTAGAAATTACATCTCAAAATAACCATGACCTAGCCCCAGGTGCAAGGTCACACAGCCACCTAGAAACGTATTTAAGGATTCCCTTACTAACTTTGCTCAGACTGAAGGTCCTTGGATAAGGAGCGAAACGTTTCCACTGAGAAAATAGAAATCCAGTTGACATGATTCAAGCTACAGACAATTCCACCTGGATGACTGAGAACCTTCATAGACATATGTCCAATTCCAAGTGCTGGTGAGCATCTATGAAGCTCTGTATAGTATGGCACCAGGATTCAACAGGTACCACCTTTTGTTGTTGTTTATTTGTTCAGTCGTTTCCGACTCTTCGTGACTTCATGGACCAGTCCACGCCAGAGCTTTCTGTCGGCCGTCATCATCCCCAGCTCCCCAATGGTTGAGTCCGTCACCTCCAGAATATCATCCATCCATCTTGCCCTTGGTCGGCCCCTCTTCCTTTTGCCTTCCACTTTTCCTAGCATCAGCTTCTTCTCCAGGGTATCCTGTCTTCTCATTATGTGGCCAAAGTACTTCAGTTTTGCCTTTAATATCATTCCCTCAAGTGAGCAGTCTGGCTTGATTTCCTGGAGTATGGACTGGTTTGATCTTCTTGCAGTCCAAGGCACTCTCAGAATTTTCCTCCAACACCACAGTTCAAAAGCATCTATCTTCCTTCGCTCAGCCTTCCTTATGGTCCAGCTCTCACAGCCATAGGTTACTACAGGGAATACCATTGCTTTAACTATGCGGACCTTTGTTGTCAGTGTGATGTCTCTGCTCTTAACTATTTTATCAAGATTTGCCATTGCTCTCCTCCCAAGAAGTAGACGTCTTCTGATTTCCTGGCTGCAGTCAGCGTCTGCAGTAATCTTTGCGCCTAGAAATACAAAGTCTGTCACTGCCTCCACTTTTTCTCCTTCTATTTGCCAGTCATCAATCAAGCTCGTTGCCATAATCTTGGTTTTTTTGAGGTTTAACTGCAACCCAGCTTTTGCACTTTCTTCTTTCACCTTTGTCATAAGGCTCCTCAACTCCTCCTCGCTTTCAGCCATCAAAGTGGTACCATCTGCATATCTGAGATTGTTAATGTTTCTTCCAGCGATTTTAACTCCAGCCTTGGATTCCTCAAGCCCAGCATGTCGTATGATGTGTTCTGCGTACAGGTTGAATAGGTAGGGTGAGAGTATACAGCCCTGCCGTACTCCTTTCCCAATCTTAAACCAGTCCGTTGTTCCGTGCTCTGTTCTTACTGTTGCTACTTGGTCCTTATACAGATTCCTCAGGAGGCAGACAAGATGACGTGGTATCCCCATACCACCAAGAACTTGCCACAATTTGTTATGATCCACACAGTCAAAGGCTTTAGAATAGTCAATAAAACAGAAATAGATGTTTTTCTGAAATTCCCTGGCTTTCTCCATTATCCAGCGGATATTGGCAATTTGGTCTCTAGTTCCTCTGCCTTTTCTAAACCCAGCTTGTACATCTGGCAATTCTCGCTCCATGAATTGCTGGAGTCTACCTTGCAAGATCTTGAGCATTACCTTACTGGCATGTGAAATAAGTGCCACTGTTCGATAGTTTGAACATTCTTTAGTGCTTCCCTTTTTTGGTATGGGGATATAAGTTGATTTTTTCCAATCTGATGGCCATTCTTGTGTTTTCCAAATTTGCTGGCATATGGCATGCATCACCTTGACAGCATCATCTTGCAAGATTTTAAACAGTTCAGCTGGGATACCGTCGTCTCCTGCTGCCTTGTTATTAGCAATGCTTCTTAAGGCCCATTCAACCTCACTCTTCAGGATGTCTGGCTCTAACTCACTGACCACACCGTCAAAGCTATCTCCAATATTATTATCCTTCCTATACAGATCTTCCGTATATTCTTGCCACCTTTTCTTGATCTCTTCTGCTTCTGTTAGGTCCTTACCATCTTTGTTTTTGATCATACCCATTTTTGCCTGGAATTTACCTCCGATGTTTCTAATTTTCTGGAAGAGGTCTCTTGTCCTTCCTATTCTATTGTCTTCTTCCACTTCCGCACATTGCTTGTTTAAAAATAATTCCTTATCTCTTCTGGCTAACCTCTGGAATTTTGCATTTAATTGGGCATATCTCCCCCTATCACTGTTGCCTTTTGCTTTCCTTCTTTCTTGGGCTACTTCCAGTGTTTCGGCAGACAGCCATCTTGCCTTCTTGGTTTTCTTTTTCTTTGGGACGTTTTTTGTTGCCGCCTCCTGAACAATGTTGCGAACTTCTGTCCATAGTTCTTCTGGGACCCTATCTACTAAATCTAGTCCCTTAAATCTATTCTTCACCTCCACTGCATATTCCTTAGGAATATTAGTGAGCTCATATCTAACTGATCTGTGGGTCTTCCCTATTCTCTTTAGTCTGATTCTAAATTTTGCAATAAGAAGTTCGTGATCTGAACTACAGTCAGCTCCAGGTCTTGTTTTTACTGACTGTATAGATGTCCGCCACCTTTGGCTGCAAAGGATGTAGTCAATCTGATTTCGGTGTCGACCATCTGGTGAAGTCCATGTATAAAGTCGTCTTTTAGGTTGTTGGAAGAGAGTGTTTGTTATGCACAGTGAGTTGTCTTGGCAAAATTCTATCAGCCTATGTCCTGCTTCATTTTGTTCTCCCAGACCATGCTTGCCTGTAATTCCAGGTGTCATCTGACTACCCACCTTAGCATTCCAGTCTCCTGTAATGAAAATAACATCTCGTTTTGGTGTATTATCTAGTAGGTGCTGCAGATCCTCATAGAACTGATCTACTTCTGCTTCTTCAGCATCTGTGGTTGGGGCGTATATTTGGATCACTGTGATGTTAAATGGCTTACCCTGAATTCGAATTGAGAGCATTCTATTGTTTTTTGGATTGTATCCAAGCACTGCTTTAGCCACTTTATTATTAATTATGAAGGCTACTCCATTTCTTCTGTGGTCCTCTTGTCCACAGTAGTAGATCTGGTGGTCATCTGATGTGAAGTGGCCCATCCCAGTCCATTTCAGTTCACTGACACCTAAAATGTCTATATTTAATCTTGACATCTCACCAATAACCACATCCAATTTGCCCTGGCTCATAGATCTTACATTCCAGGTTCCTATGGTGTGTTGATCTTTAGAACATCGGATTCGTCGTTCACCACCAGCACCGTCGGCCGCTAGCCGTCCTTTCGGCTTTGAGCTAGCTGCGTCATCACATCTGGGGCTAGTTGAACGTATCCTCTGTTCCTCCCCAGTAGCATTTTGACCATCTTCCGACCTGGGAGTCCCATCTTCCGATGGTATACCGACATATCTTTGGTTGTACTGATCCATTTAGTTTTCATGGCAAGAATACTGGGGTGGGTTGCCATTACCTTCCCCAGGGATCATATTTAGTCTGACCTCTCTGCCACGACCTTCCCGTCTTGGGTGTCCCTTCACGGTTTAGCTCATGGTTTCATTGAGGTGCTCAAGCTCCAGCACCACGACAAGGTAACGATCTCCTTTGCTGGAGAGGTACCACCTTACCCAGGACTGAATCAGTCCATCCAATAAAAATATCTCAGAAAGGCCTACCAAAAGTTGCTCCTACATCGAAGATTACAGGGACATGAATCGGGGGCCTGTTCGGGGACCGGTGTTTGGAACTCTCTACCCCCTGCACAGACCCCTTGCCCACGGCATTTTGAACAGCAGCCAAAATGGTCCAATTCCACCAAGCTTTTTACTCTAGTTGGCTGCTACAGTTTATGTATTGTTGCACATTATTATTCTAACTCTGTTGTAACCTCCCAAGGTTTTCTGATTGAGGCAGGGTACAAAAACTGCAGATAAACAAGTAAGTCCACCATGCTCCCCTTGTGATTGGAAAGAACATCAATGGCTCTGCCCTTCTTTGTTTTCTAACAAATCTTTGATTAGGGTTTTTTTAGGGTGGGGGTGAAAGATGAAGCAAGAGAAATGAAGAGGCTCCTGCAAGTGCATCTTGCATCCGCTCTCACACAACATCTAATAATCACATAGAGGTAAACAACATTTACATACCATTCATAAGAGACAATAGAAAAGCCAGAAGACCAGAACACCTCCTTGACAGCAATCATCACTCAGATATGCAAAGATTAACACCAGGATTAGCACCAGAGGAACCATCAAACAGCACAATATACCCTAATCAAGGAACTCAGTCAGTCAACCAAGCAGCAAACAGCCCAATCAAGGAACTACTAAGGAGAGAACAACACCTCCACCAACACAAGCAGGACAAACCATGGTATACAAGCAGAGAGCAAGTTCCACTCCCTTTTCACACTGAAGATGTTGCCTAGCCTGGCAATGAAACATCTGCAAGAAAACAACAAAGCTCAGAGAGCACCAAGGACTCCACAACATCTAATTTTCTTGAGAGCTAAAGGCTACTAAGCCACCCATTAAGATGACAAGTTGCTCTATGATTAATTTATTCCACATCAAAGGGATTCTACATCAAACAGGTTACACTTTGTGGTTAAGGAACAGTACTTTAACCAGAATTTGACCCATTGATCATACAACACACTTACCTTGACTAAATATGACTTAGCATGGATTCACACATCATCTGAACCAAAACTAGACAAGCTATATTATATGGCCTGGAATGATGTGCAAATCAGGTTAATGAAGATTGATTAGATTGTGTGAATTCAGCTTCCAGACTTTGCCAATCATTGTTTATGACTTAGCATGTTGCATAAACCTTGGTGCTGGAGAAGACTCCTGAGAATACCATGGACAGTGAAGAAAACAAACAAATGGATCATTGAACAAATCAACCCAGTGTTCTCACTAGAGACGCATTCCTCAATTATTCTTATCTCTATTTTTCTTTAAATATTAGTACTTTCTATAAGTAATGTCTTACAAATTCTTAAAATTCTTATAAAATAATTAGTGCTCCCCTTCTCTTTATTCCTAGTATAAATCCCAGTGTATTCAACATAATTTCCTGTATGATTTTTGTTTACATTGTATGAGAAAACTGTCACAAAATCTCAGAAGAAGGCACAATACAAAAATTGGAAAGCTTAAATATTAATAAAATGTTGAAAAGGAAAGTGTGACTCACCGGTCCTTTTCCCCCTTCCTGTACTTCAACCACCTTATATTTATCTTAATAGTTTATATGAATTCATGCCTTTCACACCATGCCAAGTCTTTCCCCTTCCTCCAGAAATCAAGTACCTACACCCCAAAGAGGGAATCCGTGCCAAGTAGCACATGCAAACCTTTTCATTATTAAAACTTTTAGAACTTTGGATGGATAAGGATCTTTCAGAAATCAAAACATATGGGGAGGAAGACATTAATCTATTTTAAATGAAGACCACTCAAATGCTATCTGCACCAGGGTTTCGATGCTGATAAAAAAGGAGCCCCAGAACAAAACTTTGCTCAGAGGTCACCAGACATGGAAGCTCTTGCTTTTATTTTATTGTGAATGAAAAAGTTACATAAGAACTATTTCTTTGTATAGTCGAAGGCTTTCATGGCCGGAATCCGATGGTTGTTGTGGGTTTTCCAGGCTGTGTGGCCATGTTCTGGCAGATTTGGTTCCTAACGTTTCGCCAGTAGCTGTGGCTGGCATCTTCAGAGGACAGGAGCACAGCTAGAAGATTCTCTCTGTGCCCAAGTCTTCTAGCTGTGCTCCTGTCCTCTGAAGATGCCAGCCACAGCTACTGGCGAAACGTTAGGAACCAAATCTGCCAGAACACGGCCACACAGCCCGGAAAACCCACAACAACTATTTCTTTGTATATAATTCAAGCATACAAAAGCGGAGAAAGTTTGCGGAATGAAAAAAGGGTTTGTTGGCCAGGAGAGGTAAAAAACACCTCAGAAAATTAATTTCAGCTTGATGTCATCACTGCCATTATAAAACCACAAGCAACTCAGACTGTAGAAAATATGTGGTGCAATGCTATGCACATTTACTCAGATGTTCCACTAAATTCAAGTAAACTCACTCACAAATAAGTCTATGAAATGCACTTCTATTCCCACGGGGGGAAGCTATACTATGTTAAAACATCATAAAATCCTCCATTGTTTTTAGAGAATAAAAGTTTGAGTAGTCCATGCATTCAAAATCACTGACAAGTTGAACAGTCATAAAAATCCAACTTCTGCTACTTTGCTATTCATTAACTGATAGAAGATTTTGAGTTTGGCCCAGCTCCAGTTCATAAGGATTGACCACCAAAGAGCTGCCTTTTGTACTGTGCAACAAATTTTGTTCAAAACGTGGATGAAAACAATAATATAATTGATCTACTACACAGCAGCATTCCACGTGCGTCATGCCGGCCACATGACCGTGGAAGCGTCTTCAGACAACGCTGGCTCTTTGGCTAACAAACGGAGATGAGCACCAGCCCCTAGAGTCAGACACGACTGCACAAATGTGCAGGGGGAACCTTTACCTTACCTTACTACACAGCACAGGGCAGAAACATTTGCAGGGAGGGTCAAGATGATAATTGTAATCATGCAGTGCAGATAAAAGGGGACGAGGGTTTGATCACATGGTCACAGCCTTGACTTTTTGGATGGCACCCCTGCAGACACCCCTCCTTCAGTGCTAGGTCTTTATCAGGAAGACACCCTGAAATGGAATCTGAACTAAACCACTGTGTATCAACTCATTAGTCTGATATCAACCTGAATTAACATTTTTGGGGGCTTAATACTTTTATTTGGTCAAGGTGTCATGATCATATCAATACAGATTCAGCTAGATTTCTATGGTTCTCACAGGGTAGCCGATGCCTTCTCAAGAGTGGCAAACCGATCTATTAGCAGCCTGGATGAAGCAGAAGGAGAACAGTAAAAGATGTAGCTCGATAAACACATTTGTGCAGTCGTGTCCGACTCTAGGGGCCGGTGCTCATCTCCGTTTCTTAGCCGAAGAGCCAGCGTTGTCCGAAGACGCTTCCACGGTCATGTGGCCGGCATGACGTACACAGAACGCTGTTACCTACCCACTGAAGTGGTACCTATTAATCTACTTGCATTTGCATGCTTTCGAATTGCTAGGTTGGCAAGAGCTGGGGCGAGTGCGGGAGCTCACTCCATCACGTGGGGCTAGGGATTTGAACCTCCAAACTATACTGATGCCTTAAAAGGGGCAAAAGGTTAATTTATCACTTTCTCACCTCCCCAAATTTATATAACTTTAATAGGCGTGTTAACAGATAAAATATCAAAAGATTAAACCTTTGCTCACGTTTACATTTAGCAGTGGAAAAGTTTCATACATGATCTTTATATACTGGGCAGATCACAGCTGGAGAATAAACAAATCTTTGGGAATCATTTAAAAAAATCAGCAAGACTAGTGCATGGCATCTGTCATACTGGCCCTTCAGTGATGTTTATGCAAAATCTTACACTATAAGGGCAAACATCTCCTTTGCTTTTACACATAGGAAAAGAGGTACATGCACATGCTGGAAAAAATAATCCATGAAGGAGTGGTAACCAAAGCATCTCATCTGTGATCACAACCCTGCATTAAAAGAATCCTAGAAAGATAAGAAGCCAAATGAGAGGCTTGTGGATCCTTCCTTTGTTCTCCTTTCCTTGAAGGCAGATGAAACAAAAACTGTCAGGATCAACCAGAAAGCAAAGTAGCCTGTGGGCCACTCCTCAAGGATCCTCATGTTCCAAACAAAATTACTTTCCAAACTACCACTCTAATTCTAGCTTAACAATCCATGTGACACGATTAGTCAGCAACATTCGAGCTCCACACCGTTCTCTCCAGCATAATGTCAACATGACTTATTCACCAATTTGAAGTTATTAATTATTTTGGACAGGTTCCTAAAGTGCTGAAGTAGTGATTTTGTCCTGCTGTGGACCTGAGCATCCCACCAGCGTTCATGCTGAGAGAGCTAAAAGTCAGCCTACCAACATTTAGCATTTGACGTAACTGTTCATGGGTATTATTAGACATTTGAAGTAGATTGTAAAGCAACCTTTCTCAATGTGGTCCCGTTGCCCATGAAAACTGGGGATGGGGGGTGTCTGCTGGGGAGGCAGTGGGTCAAAAAATCAGGATAGTTACCCCAACGACATGATAGAAGCTCCATCCCTTTATGGGCAATGAAATCCCACACCTTTGGAGGATTCTCTTTAGCCCTACAGGTCAGGACTGGCAGCCTCTGGTTTCCTCACTTGCTCCACCAAAAATCTCAGAGAACTCCACTAGAATTTGCATTCAAATAAATATGTTTATAGGATCATAATGATAGGAATTTAGACTTTCTATTGTTAACACGCTTAAAGAAAGGCAGGAAATATTTTAAATAAATGTCAGGTTACAAGGTTAGGCTGTAGGGCAAAAGCAGGAGAAGGAAGTATATTTCAACCACCCATGAAGAAGCCAAATACAACGAAAGAAAAATCAATGGAGGTTCTGACCATGATCAAATACAACCAGACATCTCCTTTATGTGAAGTCTCTCAGAAAGAGTAGGTCATGATACAAGGCCTTCAGAGAAGACAGTTGGATTACTGTGAGGTACAACAGATTCATTGTGGAACCAAAAAATGCCTGGAGAAATCCACCTTTGATTCGGAGTCATTTATCATGACCAAGACAGTTTGTCTTATTTATCCACATTCCACTACAGGAAGATCATCACCTGGAGCAACAGTCCCAGGAAAACGTTCTATCCCATGAATTGCTCTAGAAATACCCAAACTGGTTTGCTTTCAAGTTAACAGTTTCCAAAGCACGCCTGTTTAGCACTTGCATACTAAGACCCAGGCATAAACTTATGAGTAAGTTTTTCTGCTTCAGACTACGGATGTGAGGATTACCGTTTTTTAAAAAGACTCTTCCAGAATTTATTTTATTTTTTGGTATACGCAGGTAATTCCATCAAGACAAGAGATAGATGGGAAGGTTATTCCCAATGCAGAGAATTTTTAACTAGTCAGCATTTTAAACAAGGACACACCTCCAGAGTCCCTCAAGTGCATTATGATGGAGCACCATAAACTCTCTAAATTACAGATCTGACGAAGTCATAGAGCTGTCATAAATTCAAGGAATAAAGACAATTTGACAAGAGAAACATACTTTCTCAATTTTGCAACACTTCCTAGCCACAAAAATGGGTTACGTTCACTATGAAATAAAAGCCAAAGGCCTTAGGCAGATCAGAAGAGGGAAGCTAACCCTTTTCTTTAGCTGTGCTTGAACAAATATCTCTGAATAATCCATGACAGAAATTAGTTCACAGTCCTGAACTCAGAACCTTGCATTCTTCTCACATGGATCTACATTTGTTGTTGTTGTTGTTCAGTCGTTTAGTTGTGTCCGACTCTTCGTGACCTCATGGACCATAGCACGCCAGGCCTTCCTGTCCTCCACTGTCTCCTGGAGTTTGCTCAAATTGGTCTGTATAATTAAAGCTATGGTTTTCCCAGTAGTAATGTATGGCTGTGAGAGTTGGACCATAAGGAAGGCTGAGCGCTGAAGAATTGATGCTTTTGAACTCTGGTGCTGGAGAAGACTCTTGAGAGTCCCTTGGACTGCAAAGAGGTCAAACCAGTCAATCCTAAAGGAAATCAACCCTGACTGCTCATTGGAAGGACAGATGCTGAAGCTGAAGCTCAAATACTTTGGCCACCTAATGCGAAGAGAGGACTCCCTGGAAAAGACCCTGATGCTGGGAAAGACTGAAGCCAAAAGGAGAAGGGGACGGCAGAGGATGAGATGGTTAGATAGCATCACCGATGTAATATTTTACTTTTAAGGTGCATCTTAAGTTTCAAGAACTTACAGACACTCTGAATTAAACTGAATTGGCTAAGCCTCCAATGGTCAAACCTTGCTAAGATGATGCATGCAGTCTTCTTGTAAACACATTAGCTCTTTTTGCAAACCCCATCAACCTCGACTTTGCTGTTTGTGAGCCATGCTCTAGTATTTAGTGCAGTGTTTTTCAAACCTGGCAACTTTAAGATGTGTGGACTTCAATTCCTAGAATTCCCCAGCCAGCAACTGGCTGAGGAATTCTGGGAGTTGAAGTCCACACACCTTACAGTTGCCAAGTTTGAAAAACATGGTTTAATGCAATGTGTAAATCCAGTAAATGTGACAAACCCAGATTCACAAACCATGTTTTAGAACAGCCTCTGAACCAGATCATTACCTTTCAGAAACTTAACATTACCCCTTCCTTCTGTGTATTTAATGTATGCATTTCAAGTTCAGGCTTCCTTATTTTGGTTTTAGACAGTAAGGTGCTTTTGGTGGTTTGCTGGCAACTCACCCTTTTCCCATTCATCTTAGCTTACAGCACTGTATATCAAGCCCTATAAAGTGGATGTATTTAATGATACACTGAATTGTATTTCTCCCATGAAAAAGCTGCCAGATGTTTCATGCTGTCTGATTTTATTAGCTTGCTATGGAAAGAAGTGTACACGTCATCCCTTAAAAAAAAACAAAAAGCCCATTTTCTGTCTGGTCACATTTCCTCAGCCTCCTCCACTTCTCCAAACAGAGTTGATAGTCCTGGTGGTAATTTAAGAATTAACTCCACTCTTAAAGCCAAGAGAAATTTCAGATGTGGAAAGCTTCACTTTATCTTGGCTTGGAGAGAGGAGTTAAGTTTTAAATTGTCACCAGCATGATCAACAGGAACAGGGTATCCATAACAGCATCAGAATATGAATGAAGAACTTGGGAAAGGGCTGGAAACCAAGTCCTACAAGGAATGGTTAAAAGACCTCGGTATGTTTAATTTGCAGAAGAGAAGGTTGAGAGGGGACATGATACTGTCTTCAAATATCTGAAGGGCTGTCACATTGTAGAGCAGTGTTTCTCAACCTTGGCAACTTTAAGATCTCTGGACTGGGGAATTCTGGGAGTTGAAGTCCAGACATCTTAAAGTTGCCAAGGTTGAGAAACACTGTTGTAGGAGGTTCAGACTTATTCTCACTTGCTCCAGAAAATAAGACTAGAACTAATAGGATGACACTTCAAGGATATAGACAGAGATTAGACCATAGGAAAAACTTCTTGACAGCAAGAGCTGCCAATCAGTGGAATAGGTTACTGCATGGACTGGTTTCTTCCCCTTCACTGAAAGTTTTCAAACAAAGGCTGGATAGTTAGTTATCTATTGGGAATGGTGTAGTGAATCCTGCAGTGTGCGGGGGGTTGGACTTGATGACCTCGTAGGTCCCTTCCCAATCTATGATTCTATGAACTTAGGACTTGAATTAAAGGACTGGGGAACCTCATGTCGTAGTACTAAAACTCCTATCATCCCGGACAGTTGGCTCTCTTCTCTTGGGCTTATGGGAGTTGGATTCCAACAAGCTCAGGACCACTGACATAATATCATTAAACTCCCTATGCAGACTCTTATTTGGAATGTAATGCAGATTCACAACAGTTTCCAGTCCCAAAAATTAAAAAAATGAGATGTGCAAGCTTTTGACCTCAATGGCTACAGAGATGAGTTCTGAATACTGGCGTCACTAATGGAACGTGTTCACACAACCTGCTAGGCTATGCTCACGATCGGTAGATTTCCAAAGTAAAATGCAAAAATCTGGTACCAATTTTAGTTCCAGCCTCTGTGCCTGAAGCTAAGGTTTCCCCAGCCTCCTCATTTTTAAAAGAACTCCTTTGCCTGCCCACCAGCCTACAAAACAAGCCAGCATGGAGCAGCTCAGATGCTGCAAATCAGCTACATTTTGCAATTATATCTGTAGCCCACCTCATTTTCTTGAAGAACTAATAGCTGTTGCACATAAACTAAAAAGGTAAAGGACATTTGTGCAGTCGTGACCAACTCTAGGGGCCGGTGCTCATCTCCGTTTGTTAGCTGAAGAGCCAGCGTTGTCCGAAGACACTTCCGCGGTCATGTGGCCGGCATGACGCGCGCGGAACGCAGTTACCCGCTGAGCCACCACGCCCCTTACACGCACATAAACTAGCCAGTCATTATTCAGACAAAATGCAGAGCCACCGTTGGACTCTGGCTTATGCAAAAGGCCTCCGAGCCACGTTCAGTCAAGACGGGAAAAGTAACAACCAAAATGCTCAGAGTGTTACGAAAGTCAGATAAATTTTCCTGTTATCCAGTCTGGTCTTATTCTTATCATAATTCCCAGTCATGACCTCTTAACACTACTTGAGAATTCATGATATCTCTTCACGTGGCATGTATTTGCCATCATGTTCCAGAAATGTCTGATATGAGTAACTGCATAACTCCAAATATAAACCTGTGTCAGGCTGCAAACTTACACTTACAAGCCCCATTAAACACAGGGGAGTGATTCAGGTGTAGAAATGCACAGTTAGAAATGAAGAAACCCCTACTTTTAACTTTCCTCTGTCTTTTCCTAAAATAAGTAGCAGCAAGTTTAAAAGTAATTATTTGCTTCGATATTTATAAACAGAGAAAGAAGGAAAAATGTACTTGGAGCCATGCTCTGAATAAAAGCAACATTTCAGAACATAAATATAAATATAGCAAGCAACAATTACAGCCCCAGCTTAACAGATCACAGAAATGGATGGTCTAGAAATGCTACCCTTGTGGCTACTGGGTATTTCAAATAAAATAGAAAAAGTGCTGCAATTTTGCATGTCCCTCCTTTTTGTATTTCTCAAAGCCAACTATGACTTCTTGCAAATTAAGAAGTCTTGACTATAAAGAAGCAAGCATTAGTATACTACAGGTTGTTTAAAAAGCTGAGTTGTAAATTAGATGTCTCTGGGCTAAGATGCACTAATGTCATAACCCTTGCTAATGGGGTTAACTCATTGGTTAAATGAATAATGAGTTACTTAATGAATCCATTTGCTTAAATATGCACAACAAAACGAACTATACACTAATAAACTGGCTGGATTCATGCAAAGCTACAAGCTAGCCCTGAATTCAGCCTGTAGTGTAGGGTTTACCTCTGAATAGTAAAACTGTTGGAATTCACTGCTAGCAGTTGTAGCAACAGCAGCTAGTTTGGATGGTTCTAAAAAGGACTGTGCCGGATCATGGAGAATCAGGCTATTAATGGGTACAAATAGGAATGGCTGGAATCATAGACAGCAAGCCTTAAATACTGGTGGCTGAGATGTGATAATGGGGGGTGGGGGTGGGGCTGTCGCCTTCCAATAGAGGCTTGGAAGCTTCCCAAATCCCTGGGCCCCTGTGTCATTTCTCCATTAACTTCTGCCAGTGTTTTCTAAAGCCATTCAGCCCTTTTTATACCAAAATAAAGACAGAATACATAATCACTTCAGTGATGGCTGAATGACCCTGTGAAGATGAAATACAGAAGGTACAGATATGGAAAATGACTTCATTCACAATGCTCATTCATAATGTCCTGATTGCAAACATTTTTAGTAGGTCAGATCCAAAAATTGTCTGTATGTTCTACCTTTCCTGTTCCTCTGAACTCACCTAGTCATACAGAGAGACAGATGAGGTTTATGCTTCATGTTAAGCATGGTTTACTTTATCATGGTTTATGAAGTCACAATTGGCAGGGTTTGCACAAGAGATTAAGCTAAAAACAAGCCAGCCCTGTTTTGTTAGAACACTGCATGAACCAGGTCACACTCGCCTACCTCAACAGGACATATCACAGAGACATAAAGAATTGGAAAGTCCATTTAGGTGCACTGACTCTATCTCCCTGTTCAGTGCAAAAATCCAAATTAAATCGTCTCTGGCAGATGGCTGACCGGCCCCTGCCTGAACACATTCAGTTAAGGAGAGAGCCCACCATCTCTTTGGGTAACTGGTTCCATTGTGAAACTAGTTTACTACGTATGAAGTTTTTCTAGCATTCCGGCAGAATCCAACTTAAACCTGTTATTCTGTGTCCTGCATTTTGGGAGAACACAGCACAGGTTTTGACCTTCTGATAAGTCAAGGGTGGGCAATGTCAGGCCCGCGGGGCTCCTGCCTAAGGCCCCGCGGGGCTCCCGCCCGCAAACCCCGCCCCTTCCACCTTTGGCTCCCGCCCGCAAACCCTGCCCCCCAGTGCTTGTGATTGGCTCCCGCCCGCAAACTCCGGCCCCCGGTCCGCAGAAATCCCAGAAACCCCGCCCCCCATCTCCCCAGTTATAAATATCCAAATGGCCCTTGGCAGAAAAAAGGTTCCCCACCCCTGTGGTAAGTGGACTGTTATCTGTTCAATGGCACAAATCTAAGGAGGCCCAAAGGACTGTTTCTGTGGAATTGGGGGAAATACTGTATAAGCGAGGTCAAAAGTGCCTCAAACGAAAGAGAGAGAAGTGGGCCAGAGACACAAACCTAAACCATGGACAAGGTGACCGGAACTGGTGATAACAATCTTTAATGCTTTGCTAGGCTAATCTGGCACTTTTAATGGGAGAGCATTTCCTTTCTATAAAAGAATCAAGTCAGTTGATAAAAACTTGTTTCAGCAAGTTTGCTGCTGGGTGTCCCTCTGGGACTCCTTGTTGTAGAATCAGGTCAGGCGCAGAGTGTTTGGGACTTTGAAGCATTTTCCAGACATCACATCAATAGACTGATGTCAGATTAATGTTCCCATATTATTATTTTGCATGAGATCTGTGGTGGTGATTTTCTCTCTTGTGCTTCTCCACACAAGAGAGAAGCACATCTGGGCAGTGTTCTAACTCATCCCACTCTGGGATTGGAAGCTTCACTCCTCTGACCTCAAGTCCCAACTGAGGGTTATAGTCTAGCTAAGTTCATGGCATCTTTAAAAATAACTGATGCTAATCTCTTGCGAATGACCCAGTCTCAGCAGTTTTATTTTAACAGCAAATTCTGACCTTTTCCAGAATTATACAACTGTCTTCTCATTTTTGAGAATGAGAGGTTCAGTTCTTTGTAGTTGTCTATGCTTTATTCCTTTTAAAGATCCACCAGTTCCATCTCGATACATATTTTAAATTACCTTAAATCCTTCGTGCATATTATCTTCTTGTGAATCTTACTACAGCCCTCTAAGATAGAATAGTAAGGCCTCTTCATTGTAGAAAGGACAAAAATACAGTTGAGAGACATGCTCTAGGGTAATTTCCATGAAAACTCTTGTGTTGATTGAGAACAGCATCAGAAAAACCCTGCTGGATAAGGCCATAAACCCAAGTAGTCCAGAATTCTGGGTCACAGAGGTAATTTCCCCACCAGCTACTGGAACCAACAGTGGCACACGGTTTTGCATTCATGTCCTCCATGTGAACCTCCTAAATGCATATGGTTGACCACTGCCTGATAATACTTGACTAGACAGACCTCTGGCCTTGATCTAGCAGGGCTCTTTTTATATTCTCACTAAATCCAACCCAAATATATTACAAAAGGCTATGTGAATTGCAGCTTGTTGTTGTTTTATTCGTTCAGTCGCTTCCGACTCTTCGTGACTTCATGGGCCAGCCCACGCCAGAGCTACCTGTTGGCCGTCGCCACCCCCAGCTCCCCCACGGTTGAGTCCGTCACCTCCAGAATATCATCCATCCATCTTGCCCTTGGTCTTCCTTTTGCCTTCCACTTTCCCTAGCATCAGCATCTTCTCCAGGGTATCCACATATCCCAATAATTCAATGCACAATGGAGCTCATAGGCCACACTTGCACCCTGCAGTGTAAATTCATGCAGTGGGAGCCCCATACAGAAGGACATACGTTTGCAAGTAAATTGAGAAGGAATACTTGCATTCAAAAGTTCCTAGAGTTGGGCAGTAAGCATGCATTTTAAGCTATAGTTTAAGATTGCTATTCCATATCTTATGCTACTTCTCCACACACCCCTCCATTAAAATACCAATGCCTTATTACAAATAGTAAATCAGTCAATCAAGAGTACATCAAGCAAACACTGTTCATGTTTGGCCAACACCACTGACCAAGTCACGTGCTCTGCTGGGCAAGGGACACCCCTGTGCCCCAGCAACAGAACCGCAGAGCACTCAGTAATCAGGACAGAAGCAGCCGCTGCAAAGAACACTCTCAGTCCCGGGTGTTCCCATCTCCCTGCCAGGGCAGCAACAACCAGAGTTACAAATTTGATTCATAAATACATTAAAAAATAAAACCAAAAATCCATAGTGGAGCAATCAGAAATCACTACCACCATCACTGGGAAATTATGGTTTGTATTATTGGCTGACCGGCTTAGAGTGTTTGCAATCTACTACCCCACCACTACCACCTTTTGTATTCATTACAACAGGGGTGGGGAACCGTTTTTCTGCCCAGGGCCATTTGGATATTTTTAACATCATTCGCGGACCGGGGCCAGGGTTTGTGGGTGGGAGCCAATCGCACGCACTGGGGGGCCGGGTTTGCGGGCAGGAGCCAATCACGTGCACTGGGGATGGGGTTTGCGGGCGGGAGCCAATCACAAGCACCGGGGGGCGGGGTTTGTGGGCGGGAGCCAATCGCGTGGAAAGGGGTGGGGTTTGCGGGTGGGAGCTCCTAGATTTATTGAATTTCGAGTCCCACCTGCAGTTGCCTTGGCAGGGCCAGACCAAATGATTTTGTGGGCCTTATACAGCCCCCGGGCCGGACGTTCCCCACCCCTGCATTACAAGGTAGACCAGACAGGAAACACAACTAGATGAGCTAATTCTACTTTATTGTAAGGTTACATTAACAGAATCTTGCAAGTCTGAAAGGACTTCTCTCCCTCCTTCCTCTTTACAGCCCAAAAATTAGGAGAGTCCCTTCTGAGCCTCTTGCCCCACCCACATTCCTGCTGTGGGCTAAGCTGCCTTTTATCTGACTATTCCCTTGGTTGCCTCTTGTTGCCCTGTCTCCCAAGGTCATTCCCACATACCATTACATCAAGTATGTAGTAAGAACAGGGCCAGTTTCAATGAGCCAGAGCCTGCTTCATCGGCAGCTTGCATATGCTGTGGTCTGCGCTGATTTATCTGCAACACAAAAATAAACACAGCAATGCAAAGCCCCCTCCACCCCAAGTGGATGGGTGCTTCAACGTCATTGCACAACATCCTTGGAGGCCCAGCGGCAAGGGAGCACCTCTGTTTCAGAGATAACGGAATCCCTGGCTGCTCCCCTCCCCCGTTTGCTAAATAGGGACCCTGCCGTATTTCTATCTGCATCTTGTAGTAGGATGGCACCCTGGTGGGCCTCTCCTCATTTGGCTGCCCAAGTGATACCTGGTGAAGTCCAAAAGAGGAGGCCACCTAAACCAGGCTGACCTCCTCAACAGCTGTTAAAAGAGACAACCCACCAGCTGGGTTCAGAGAAGGCACATTTTGGATCATGGATAGTGAGCCTCCAGCAAGAACGGTCTAGTGGTTAAGGCAACGGGCTAGAAACCAGGAGTCTGTGAGTTCTAGTCTCGGCTGAGGCATGAAAGCCGGCTGGGTGACCTTGGGCCAGTCCCTGTCTCTCAGCCCTAGGAAGGAGCCAATGGCAAACCAGGAGACTGAGAGTTCTAGTCCCGCTTTAGGCATGAAAGCCGGCTGGGTGACCTTGGGCCAGTCCCTGTCTCTCAGCCTTAGGAAGGAGCCAATGGCAAACCAGGAGACAGAGTTCTAGTCCCGCCTTAGGCATGAAAGGACCTTGGGCCAGTCCCTGTCTCTCAGCCCTAGGAAGGAGCTAATGGCAAACCAGGAGACAGAGTTCTAGTCCTGCCTGAGGCATGAAAACCGGCTGGGTAACCTTGGGCCAGTCCCTGTCTCTCAGCCTTAGGAAGGAGCCAATGGCAAACCAGGAGACAGAGTTCTAGTCCCACCTTAGGCATGAAAGCTGGCTGGGTGACCAGTCCCTCTCTCTCAGCCCAACTCACCTCACAGGGTTGTTGTTGTGGGAAAATTGGAGGAGGAAGGAGTATTAGGTATGTTCGCCTAATGTGTGGACTTCAACTCCCAGAATTCCCCAGCCAGCATGGAGTCCACACATCTTAAAGCTGCCCAGGTTGAGAAACACTGGGCTAAAGATTCACTCATGACTTTAGTGCTTTCAACAGCCAGATGACTGGGACTGTCCCAGTTTGGCATCCCAGGTAGGTTATAAAAAGTCCCAGAAAGGGAGTGTGAGCGGCAATGGCTAAACCCACAATCTGCAGAGAGAAGGGCAGGTTCACCAGCATCAACTCTCTCCCCAGCATTCTCCCCTACAGAGCGGCACAGCAGGAGGAGGCAGGTGACCCAGCTCTCCATGGCAGTGGGCAGCTGAGCGGGCAAAGAAGGGCAGGCAGCTGCTGCTCTTCTCAGGGGGGGGGGGATTGTGTGTGAGCCGACGTTGCCTCGATCCTGACAAGTTGCACCAGCTGCTCTTCTCTCCGGCCAGCCACTTGGGGCTCACCCGCCCTCCCGGGGGGGGGGGAGCCAAAGGGGGTGGGCAGTGGGCTTCCCCTCCTTTCCCAGTCCCACGTGCCCATAGATGCTGGACCACAACTCCCATCACCCGCAGCCAGCATAAAAGTTCCTGTTGGTCACTTCAGCGTGGGCTGCAATGAAAGTCTTGCCCAGCTGGGAGGCGTCTTCTGGACCACCACAGCCGCTCCCAACCCTGCAGCTGGATTGGACCTCACCTCCCATCATCCCCGGGCAGCCAGCATGGCTTCTGACATTGAAAGTCTAACGTGTCGGGACGGCGGGAGCTGGGAAAAGGCGGACGCACCGCAGCGCTCCCCACTCGGCCAGAGGTGGTGAGGGGAGCCGCGAACTTCTTGACCCAGAAGCCCCTTTCCCGGGCGGGGAAGGGGCTTCTCCTGCCCCCGAGAGCCCGCTGCCCCGTGCCACAGGCGGCTGGGTCTTTGGCGCGCAACTTGAAATAGCTTTTTTCTTTTTAAAGAAGGCGACCACACCGTCGAGCCTGCCCAGCCCTCGCCGAACTTCACCGCTCCCGAAATGACAGCGAGGGCAGATTCCAAGCGAGGGCGGGGAGGGGGCTCGGCTGGGTCCTCCCTTCCTTCGCCGCCCAGCGGGCTCCAGTAATCCCCCCACTCAGAGCGGGGCGGTGGAGGGGCGAATTACGAGGGGCAAGCCAGCCCCAGCGCTCCAGCGCACCGATCCGACGCAGCGCCGGTCTTGCTGCCCGAAGGTCCCAGCGCACCCGAGGCGTCGGCTGACCGGCGCCCTTGCCTCCCGTCCCGACTCCCTCCCCGACCCCCGGCGGCCTCTCTCACCTGCTCCTCCCGGTCCGGGGGCACCCAGAGATTCGCGCCTTCCAAGCCGGGATAAGCCGGGAGAGCCCCGGCAGTTTCGCTCCGCGGCTTGCCCCCCTCGAGGGAAGCGCTGTGGAAGCCGCCCACCTCTCCTCCCAGCGAAAGGTGGGAGGGGTGGAAGGGCAGCCCCGATTGGTAGCGCCGAGTTCCTTACCCCACCCCCTCGCACTTCGCTTCGCTTCTTGGTAGCAGATCCGGCGCTCCCCTACTCCCCTTTCCCTCGGCGTTCATTCAAGGCGAGAGCGGCCCGCCTGCCCCAATGGAGAGGGGCGGGGCCATCGCCGGGCGCTTGTCGAGGCGGGAGGGGGAGAGGAGTCCTCATTGGTGGGGCGGGGAAACCCTCCTTGAGTGACACTCCGGAGCGAGGCTTCTCCCACCGCCCGGCCGCGGGCCCCCGGGCATCGAGGGGTGAGGGATGCGCGGCTGCGGGCGGCATTTTATTTAATGGTTGAAAATCTTCACTGTAAAACCAGGCGGCCACCACAGATTTTAAAAATGGCCAAATGAGACACGCTGATGATCCCCCCCATCCTCCACCCACAGGCGCGAACACTTCTTTTAGTGTGCTGGAAATCATCGCTGCGCGCAGGAAAGGGAAGCGCGAAGCCCCGTTGGCGGCCACGAGGGGTTGGGGGGAAGGCTGGCAAAAAGCAGGCACGGCGGGAGCGAAGAGCTTGAGGCTTTAATCCCGCCACTTAGCAAGCAAGGGAGTCTCAGAGATGTCTCTGTCCTCATTTCGAAGACCACGCGGTCGCTCTGATAGCGTTACAGCCGCCGTACGCGCCGCGGGGACTGCAGGCGGTTGCAGCAACGGGCGGCCCCGGGTCCTGCATTGGGGCCACTGCGCTAGGGCCGGGCCTCGCCTCCTCTCGGGCCAGCCGGCCACCAAGAGTGCTGTGGGCAGCGGCTGGAGGGGGACCCGCACCTAAACAGGTCCTCAGTTTGCCCTGGCGGATGACCGTCCTTTCCCTGTTGCGTCCCCACGAGGATGCCTTCCTCTCATCCCGAGCCCGTGGGCGAAGCAGCCTTGAGGCCTCCGTGGGTGTCCCGCTTCTTCCGCTACTGCCTTGGCGGCGGGAACGGCCCAGAGGAAGAGAAAAAAGTGGATGCGCCTCACACTTTGCCAGTGCGTGATTGATTGATTGATTGATTGATTGATTGATACATACATACATACATACATACATACATACATACATACATACATACCCCGCCTATCCCCTCCCTAATAGATGACTCTAGGCGGCTTACAAGCATATATAAATATTAATTATACAATTCACAAATCACCATTTTCACCGCGCGTGAGGGGAGGGGGTAAGGGAACCGACTCTTCCAGGCTCTGGACTACAATTCCCAGGATTCCTGGGAATTTTTGCTTAATTTTTTTGCTTAATTAATGCAAGGGGTTCTTGGCTCTGCCATCCTAACATCACTGCACCGCGACTCCATGCAGCCCTGGATTAACCATTAAGCCAAACAAGCACCTGCTTAGGGCCCCAAGGAAAGGGGGGCCCCACAGAGTTGTTACCCCTAGCCATCATGCCCTTAATTCTTTCACTGCCACACTCAACTTCAGTCAATGTTTTTGTAATTGTCTTTATCTGCCGTCTTTGACTTTAACCTGCATTGTTTAAAAAAAAACATTTTCTTTGGCATGCTGAGTGACTGAAGTTTAAGTTTGGTTTGACGGTGTGGTCAGATATCACATTTGTTTCTGTCTCACGGGGGCACCATTGCTGTGCTGTGCTTGGGGCATCAGTTGGCCTTAATCCGGCCCTGAGTACATGGAGACATTTTCCACAACACCCAGAACCCCAAAATTGCCAATTGCATTATACAGGTTGTATAAACTCAGACAGTGTAACTAGTTTATGTTATGTAACATCCCCCAGAGATTGTACAGCTCCCACCCGGAGGACATTCAGAAAGCCACTGAAAATGTGGCTCTTCTCCCAGGCCCTGGAGTTCAGTGGTGATGGAGCCTCTGTAGGATGTTTTTTGTTGTTATATGGCAGAGCTTTCCAAACTTTTCATGTTGGTGGCACACTTTTTAGACATGCATCATTTCGTGACACACTCTTACAGCAGGACACAAGGCAGGCACTAGGACCTGCGCGGAATCCTGGCAGGGCAGGTTTGGAGGCAGCAAGGCACAAGGCAGGCACTAGGACCTGCGTGGAATCCTGGCAGGGCAGGTTTGGAGGCAGCCAGGCACAAGGCAGGCACTAGGACCTGCGTGGAATCCTGGCAGGGCAGGTTTGGAGGCAGCAAGGCACAAGGCAGGCACTAGGACCTACGCGGAATCCTGGCAGGGCAGGTTTGGAGGCAGCAAGGCACAAGGCAGGCACTAGGACCTGCGCGGAATCACAGCAGGTTTGGAGGCAGCAAGGCACAAGGCAGGCACTAGGACCTGCGCGGAATCACAGCAGGTTTAGAGGCAGCAAGGCACAAGGCAGGCACTAGGACCTGCGCGGAATCACAGCAGGTTTAGAGGCAGCAAGGCACAGGGCAGGCACTAGGACCTGCATGGAATCCTGGCAGGGCTCAGAGGCAGCAGCAGCCAGGACACACCCAGACACTGCAGCCGACACACTAAGGTGTCCCGACACACAGTTTGGAAAGCTCTGTTATATGGAGTTTGCCTGCTGAATGTTTATGATCTGTTTCAATTTCCTTTTATTTTTTATCTTTTAATGTAAGCCGCCCAAAGTCATTTGGAGTCGGGTGGCCTTTAAATTGTATTAAATTTTTAAAAAGGTTAAAATGTTATACAGGTTACAAAACAAGTGTTAAATTCCACATCAATAGTACAAACTGCCCTTCTTATAGTTACTTAGCCACCCCAATGAGTTTGTGACAACTTGGTTATAAATCACAAACACACTTAAAATAATTGGAGGGGGGAATCTTTGGTTGTTTAATAGCTGCTTTCCAAGAAAGGATAAAGAAAGCTGAAATGTCGGGTGTATCAGTTACCACCAAGTGCACCAGTGGCCTGGACTTAATTTTTAAAAAATCAATAGAGTTTCTCATTTTTATTTTTATAAAAAATTTTATACATACACAATTAACTTTAAACTAAAAAAAATAGAAAAGAGGCAACCCCAAACAAACTAAAAATACAAACTAAGACAAGAAAAAAACAAAAAATAGATACCTTATATTTTAATCTTATCAATTGTCATTAGTTTATGAATAAATACATTACTATTACTGTAAAATATCACAAACTCTGCCATAGTTACACATATTGCTGCATCCTTTGATTAGAATAAAATATTGCCTTTTCCAAAACAGATAGATCACACATTTCCGACAATCATTCCTTAACATCTGGGACAATATCATTTTTCCAATTTCTCATTATGATTCTTTTAGCCACCCTCCCATGCTCAATAGAACCATCATTCCCGATAAACAGTCAGAGACAATGGTCTGGACTTACTGTATTGCTGCTTGCCAATGGAACATGATGGAAGAACTTGATTTGCTTGTTACGTTTTGTTCTCTGCAAAATAAGAGGGTAGAAACACCCCTGCTGTAGAGCTGTAGAACTTGTGTGAGTGGGAAAGCAGGTTTTACAGTATCTTGTCGCTTTAAATCGATTTATCTTTCTGGAGAATTGCAGAGGCAGGATATGGTTTTTTTATTTTTGGATCTTCCTTCAGATCAGAGCAAAGACTGCTAAGGGTTCTCAGGTAAACTAGATGACCAATCACCAACCACAACATTCACCCCCCTTAGGAGGATGCAGAGAAGCCAGGATCCTGACATCACCAGAATACTTGACATGCTGATTGGGGTTGCATGTTTAGGTTTTATTTAGGATATTTGTTTGTTTGTTGCATATTTGCAGTAGTATGCCAGGAAAGGGTATATAACACAATGCAAATGTTCACCTGCATCAGTTTTTCCTAGCCTGGTGAAGTCTGCATCTATTGGACTTCAACCCCCATCATCCCCGGCCCATGCTGATGGAAGGCGCTAGGTTGGTGCAGGCTGGTCTACATTTTATGGGTGTAGTTCGTTAGCTGGGGAATTAGGACACTTTCTGCCCATGAACTTTCTTCCTTCACCAAGAGGTATTTTAACATGAGCTCCTGCATAATTTATACTGTACAAACCAGTCAAGAGGAAATCTCTACACACACCCACATTCTAAACAAATAAACTGACTGATTGACTGATTAATTATATGCCATCAAGTTGTTGTCGACTCTTAGTGGCCACATAGATTTTCTCCATGATGATCTGTCCCTAACCTGGTCCTTCAGCTCTTCCAACAATGCACCTATTGCCACTGTAACTGAGTCCATCCACCTTGCTTTCGGTCATCCTCTTCTCTAATAATAATAATAATGATAATAATAATAAATAATTTATATGCCACCTGACTTCCAGTGACTGGGCAGTTAGAATGTTCTCCAGAGAGCTAGGTCTTCCCATAATGTGTCCAAAGTGGGATAATTTGAGCCTGGACATTTGTGCCTCGAGTGAGAACTCGGGGTTGATTTGTTCAGTGATCCATTGGTTTGTTTTCTTGGCTGACCACGGTATTCTCAGGAGTCTTCTCCAACACCAAAGTTCAAAGGTGTCAATACTCTTCCTATCCTGCTTCTTCAGAGTCCAACTTTCGCTTCCATAGAGCGTCACAGGGAATACCATGGCTTATCTTTGTAGCTATAGACACATCATGGCATTTGAGTATCTTTTCCAAGGCCTTCATGTCTGCTCTACCAAGTGTCTACAGGAACTGCTTACAGGGTTTCTGCCTCTGAAGAATAATACTTTCATTTTGTCTGATCCACAGAGAAATAGAACAGTATCTGCTGACTGCTATAGCCTGGGTAAGCAATCTGTTGCATTCCTGGTATGATTTTTCTTACTGCAGCCTTTACAATTCCAGCTGGTTGGGACTTTGGGAGTAGATGGGAATCCACCGAAACACCTGAAGTACTTCTGCTGCATGGAATTCTTGTGAAACATTTGCAGGGATATTAGATAGGGGCTGCAAAAATCCAGATGACCAGTAGCTGGCAGCAAATAAAGCTTTCTACACTTCTTTACTGCCATCTAGTGGTCATCTGAACTTTTGCAGCCCAGATCTAGCAGCTCTAAATGACCCACAGCCAGGCTGGGTTGACATGCAGAAAAATAGGAAATGGGTTAGACCACGCTTCTCATGCTACAATAGTTTTGCTTACTGCAATTTTGTTGCATAAGGGAATATTAAGCACAATTACTTCTGAGTCCTCACATCTATTCTGTTTTGTAAGTAGAGGCAGTGCACATTCCGTGTGTAGAATCATTTCAGAAATAGGAAAAGGCAGAAATTCCCACTCAGCAAAGTTGTTCACTGGATAACCTTGGTCCAATGAGCATCATTACTATAATCCACGACATAGAATTGTTGAGTAATCAAATGAGGAAAAATTTGCTCTCCTTTATTCCTCTTCTCATGGAAGAATCTCGGATTAGCTTCTGATAAGCAGCTTCAAAACCATTGCTCTAACTCAGGGATGAGGAATTGGTGGACTCTCTAATGGCTGTTTTTTTAATTCTCATCTTTCAGACTCTGGCTCATACTCTGGCCTTGGCTGATGAAATCTGTAGCCCAGCAACTTTTGGAGAAGCCAGGTGCTACCCTTCCCATCTCTAAAAAGAATGGCATTTAACAAGCTAACCAAATAAAGAGCTCGGCAAATGCCCCTCTTGTCCTCTGTCTTTGTAGACTTATTTCAGATCTTAGTAAGATTTACTATTCCCTTGACACCAGAAGATGTAAGCTGGATCACCATTAAGATTCACTTAGTCTAAATAAACATGAATTGTGGAAGACTGGTTTATTATCTGGTGGAAACACAGTCAACTCTCCCATGCTGCTACACTCAAGATCTGAAAGGCTTTGACTGAAAAGATAAACGGTTTTTCGTTGGCTTCAAAACAGCTGATCAATTATTAATTTGCTTCCAATTCAGAACTGCATACTTAATCTATCCTCTATGGATTCATTTCAGGCAGTAAATTTTGGATTAATTTATATTTAACTTTTTGGAATGAAAAATAACACTATAACTGAGATCATGATAGGAAACAAAAAGGTAGGAAATTAGGAATTCCTTCATCCAGCACATAGGTAAAATATGGTTCTTCATTTCTTTAGTGTAGGGACAAGAACTTGTGGTCCCCCAGATATTGCTGAATGGCAGTTCCCAGGTTAGCCAGTATCAAGGGACGCTAGGAATAGTAACTGAGCATCATATGGAGGCCACTACTCCCACATTAGGGGCGTGGTGGCTCAGCGGGTAAGACGCCAGGCTTGTCAATCGGAAGATCGCAAGTTCGGAGGTTCGAATCCCTAGCCCTGCGTGCAGAGTCAGCTCCTGCACTAGCTCCAGCTCTTGCCAACCTAGCAATTCGAAAGCATGCAAATGCAAGTAGATGAATAGGTACCACTTCAGTGGGATGGTAACAGCGTTCTGCGTGCATCATGCCAGCCACATGACCGTGGAAGCGTCTTTGGACAACGCTGGCTCTTCGGCTAACAAACGGAGATGAGCACCGGCCCCTAGAGTCGGACACGACCGCACAAATGTGCGGGGCTTACCTTTACCTTTTTACTCCCACATTCCTGCTTAGGGCCTTTCCCCACTTGCACCTAACCATGGCACAAATATATTTGGGAACTTCTATTTTCTGTCATGTCTTCAGACATTGCTTTCATCTCATTCCCAACCCTGAAACAGCTTAACGTTGTCCTTATCTGTTCTGATGCTAGTGTTTTCCCTCTTCTCCCAACACAATTTTTGTTGTGAATACAATGTGACATGCTTCATTGACAACCAGTCTGTTGGTGGCATAGTCAGGTGACCCAAGAGGGATCAGCCCAGCACCTATTAGCTGCTTGAGTTGGCATGTCTTCTGGCCCTGGGCACCTGTGCAGCAGGAGGGTCTGGTTCCTTAAAAGCAGCCTCTCCCCTCCATCTGCCAAGTCTCCAGGCAGATCCCAAGCTCCAAGACCTGGATCAACCCGAACAGCAGCTAACCAGTGGTGACAGGGAACTGCATAGTGAAAAAGCTGGTTTTCTTTTTGCCTCTTCACAGCACAACCCTGCCTGACCCCCAACAACTCTTGCTGGGTCTGCTTTTGACCAGGGTTTTGCTGCTCTTCCAGAAAAGTGTTAAACCCATGATTAAAAATAGCCTAAAAACAACCGAGAGACATGAGTCAGCAGTTGCAAGGTGATTCAGAAGGTGGCTGTCCCACTGCATCAAGCATCCACCCCGCCACTGACAGCTGTTAGGACATTTTTAAACATGTGTTCAGCCCCCTTCTAAAAGAGCAATAGGTCCTTGTCCAGAAGCAGCCTGAATGCGAGTTTAGTGGTCTTTCAGAACAACAGGAAACCCATCTCTAAAGTAGCCCATAAAAGAGCACATAGGAGCCAGGAGGCCATGTGAAATAGGATTTCTCCTGTTTGAACACAGAACCCTCCTCACACCTGTCAGCTGTTTTCAGGGGTGGCTAACAGGTGCTGGTAGCTCAGCTTCTCCCTTACTATCCCCCCCAAGCACTGAGCTCAGCTGCCAGGGCTGGGAGGGGTGGTAGGAGAAGGAGGGAGAGATGGCTACAGTATCTACCTGCCAGGAGCCCAGTTCCCTGACTGTGATGTAAACATTGAGCCAACATCTCCAAATCTCAAGCCAAAAAAAGAATGACCCAAAGTCTAAAACACAGGAGAAAAATTAATTCCAGATCTTAAATTCCAGAGAATTTAAACTCTGGAATAGAAAGGTAGAGATGGAAATATATGGCTTGATTGTTGTGTTCTTTAGTAGGATCTTCGGGGAATTATTATTATTACTATTATTATATTTTTATCCTGCCTTTCTTATATACAGCTCAAGGCGGCGAACATACTGTACCTAATACTCCTTCCTCCTCCTATTTTCCCCACAACAACCACCCTGTGAGGTGAGTTGGGCTGAGAGAGAGTGACAAAGTCACCCAGCTGGCTTTCGTGCCTCTGAACTTCTTCGTTTTCTGCAATAAAGCAACTTATCTAGCTTTGTCACTTCTGTGAAACCCCTGCTGTAGGCAAGTTTCTAAATACTGAATTGAATATTTGGAGTGTCAAAATTTATTGCGATGCCTGTGTAAGAAGTGGGGCAATTGTCAGGCTCCCGGCCTCTGCCTAAAATCAAAAGCAATTCCTTTTCTGAGTATAATTCTTACACATTCTTTTTGGCAAGATTTTTAAGAATGGATGCAACAATCAGAATTCCTGCAACTGAACTATTTCCCATCTACAGTCAACATGTACCCAACATGCATTACTGTATGGCAGAATCTTTCTCATTTTGTTTCTTTCATGCCTCTCTATGAACCAGCAAACTATCATTGCAAAACCATCTCCTGAATCCTTCATCAGTCTGGGAACTGACCATTACAAAATCCCTCGTTTCACCAAGCAGCCTCTGCTACTCCATGGATCAACTGTCTCGGTACCAGGTTTTTCACATATGGCTAAACCTGTAAGTCCAGCTACCTGTTGAAATTTGCTTCCTTTCCCCAGGTTAGCCCATGGGAAACATGCAAAGGGAATAGTGGTCTGTTTTACATAATCCTTAAAAGTGGAAAACACCTCATTAACTTGCAACCAGTACATACTCTGGGAAATAAAGCCAGACTGCTCACTGGAGGGAATGATATTAAAGGCAAAACTGAAGTACTTTGGCCACATAATGAGAAGACAGGATACCCTGGAGAAGATGATGATGCTAGGGAAAGTGGAAGGCAAAAGGAAGAGGGGCCAACCAAGGGCAAGATGGATGGATGATATTCTGGAGGTGACGAACTCAACTGTGGGGGAGCTGGGGGTGGCGATGACCGACAGGAAGCTCTGGCATGGGCCGGTCCATGAAGTCACGAAGAGTTGGAAGCGACTGAACGAATAAACAACAAAGCATTAAAATCTGGTTTAATGATTCTTCCATTGGGAAAGTGGGAGAATCAGTCCACTCGTTTTTATTAAGCAAAAGACATGGAAGCACATGGATCCAATCCATAAAAATCAATAGTAAAGGTAAAGGTTCCCCCACACAGTCGTGTCCGACTCTAGGGGCCAGTGCTCATCTCCGTTTCTTAGCCGAAGAGCCAGCGTTGTCTGAAGATGCTTCCGCGGTCATGTGGCCGGCATGACGTGCGCGGAACGCTGTTACCTTCCCACCGAAGTGGTACCTATTCATCTACTTGCATTTGCATGCTTTCGGATTGCTAGGTTGGCAAGAGCTGGGACGAGTGCAGGAGCTCACTCCGTCCCGCGGGGCTAGGGATTCGAACCTCCGAACTTGCGATCTTCCGATCAACAAGCCTGGCGTCTTACCCGCTGAGCCATCGCGCCCCCTAGAAATCAATAGTACACTCTTCTAAATAAAATTCCTTAACTGAAATTTACAACAGTGTATAAAGTAAGAGATTGCCCTCACCTATCTTTTGGGCTAAGTATCATGTATATTAATCACAGATTCCCAAATTATAGCTCTGCTATTATTTAAACAACTGCTAAAAAGCAGTTCCAATATTCCTGGATATCTTATCTTTTTCATTTCTAAAAGATATAAAATATGAGGATTGCCATAAATGCAGCACAATCTAAATTCCTCAGGATGTGAGGAGAGAGACTAATTTTGGTACTAAGCTGCATGGAGAACCCTCTACAAGGAGGACTCTATCTGACATTCAGAGCAACAGGAACATATGGAAACGAAGGTGTTGCATGTTGTTTGGCCATACCAGTTTGATTCAGCTCATACTGACTATGTCTTGCTGCTGCAACCACATTTAAGACTGCATGCATTCTTTGTAAGAAATACCATGCAAACTACATACTGAGCCTTTAAGTAAATTCTTTCTCCAGCTAATGCACAAGATCTTTAATATATAGGCAGACAGAGATTGTCAGCATGCTCTATGAATAATGCATTCAATTTATGGGCTCCAACAGGGGACATTAGATGAATACGCATCCATCCAGGTGCTTACTTACAGATATCAAAGTTTTTGAGAAGTCAACATTCTTGGCTGTTTGCAGCCAATAAACAGTACCAACCCCATGCTATGATTAGAGTAACAGAATGACTGATATGCTGGTTCACCTACACTAACCCCCATTCTTTCGTACAGGTTTGTTGAATAATTGGCTGGGGCCTAGCACCACGTGAAGCCATAAAGTAAGAGGTAGCCATGCTTTTGATGGCCATACTTATGTTGGGGGACAGGACAACCATTGGGCAGGGGTGCAGGACTCTGTATCTTTTCCCCCCCTGTTTTGTAGGAAACATTTTTCTTTAAAGTGTATTAAGTTTATTTGGGGGTTCCCTGTTTCAGAATGGAACACTTTTGAGGCAGAAAGTACCATAAAATGATTTGTGCTGATTTTGACCAATTATTAGGTAGAATAGATAGAAGCAGCTTCATGGGCCACAAAAAGGGGGGCTTCAAGGGTCCCACACATTCACCCATCCTACTAAACCAAAACCAAATACCAAATTATGAGGCTCACACATTGCATTAAGTCACAATATCGTTTGGTTTTGATTTAGCAGGATGTGTGAATTCTGCTTTGATATTTTATAAAACACTTTGGAGTGGTGTATTAATAAAACCAAAGGTTCTGAGTATTACTCATTAACAACTAGTTATACATACCTTTGGGATGGTATGTACTATAATAAGACCTCTAACATGGGTCTTGTTCTTCTCTTGGTTTCATAGATGTTGTCATACATCCATCTCCTCTAATCTGACACCATCCAATTTTTTGGGGTTGCAGTTCCCCAAATTTCATATTATTATCTAATCCCAACACTTCCTAGAGAGCCAAGATTGCAGAAGACTGTTCTATCCTTCCCAAGAAACCTGTATGAATTCAGAACATTCCCCCCCTTTTTATACAAGCATCAAATGTAAATAAATATTGGCAAACAGTGCTTGGAGTGGAGTGGAGTGGAGCTGTGGTTTGAAAATGTGAAGGTTAAAAAAGGAAAGCTGTTACTTCTGCTTGAGAGAAGGCAAGGTCTAGTATAGAAAGCATTAAAAATTCAAAGGACTGACGAATCACATCAATCAGTGAAGTCCTGGTGGGTGCAAAAAAAGAACAATTGACCTCCAAAACATAAACCATTACCTGCTCTTAAATCCTCCATTTCTCTGTTCCCAATAAAATCTGGTATGAATTTAGTGCAAATCCCACTACAGTATCTAGACCACCTGTTCAAAATTCCATTGCATCTGAAAAAAAAAAATTCTTGTCTGGCAAACCTTATGTCACACTGCATTAAAATCAATTAGCCTCTATTTGTATTATCTTCATAATTCTTCATTGGCAGAACTCCCTTTGTGTCCTCCAGGTAGATCTTTATCAACATCCTTCTTTGTTAACAGCACTCCCTTTGTGCAAATATCAGGTAATCCAAGTATTTTTGCAATGAAACAGAACTATAGATGAAGCAATACTGTACTGCATTACGTTTAAACTATTTGATAAAAGAAAAAAGTATATATTATAGGGCAGTGCTTGGTAACAATAGTTTCCAAATAAGTAGTTATAGGACTCAGCATTTTGACAGTCTCAGGTTGTAATTAACAAATGAGGTGAGGGCAGGTTCCTGGGATGTATGATTCCTAAGAAATGCTCTTCTGATTGATATCCATCTCTAATTTTGGTGCCTGGGCCAAGTGAAGACTAATAAGATTTTAAACATCGTAGTTTAACCACAATATGTAACTCCCTATCTTAGGGCAATCAGAAATAGGCTAAATCATACCAAGACATACAGTAAAGTCTGCAGAATGTGCATCATAGATTTTGTGCTGCAGAATTTAGCTTTTTGTGCAAAAGATTTTTTCCATCACACTGCCACAGCCATGCACACAACTCTAAAAATGACCAGTTCAGAAGTAGAAAGTCAGACTGCCAGAAGATACTGAAATAAATAGAGCAAAAAGCAGTCACACTCATACATGCATCCATCACTGGTTACATTTCCTATAGCTTGGAGTTCCTTTGAAAAGACAACGATAGGACTATACAAACCTGCCACAGGAGGACCTTTCTGAGAAGTGGGGTCACCACTGAAAAGGCTCTGCTTCTCCTAAGAAGGTTTCCAAATAGGATGGAATTTAAGAGAAGGCTTCTCTTACTGATCAGACTAGCCAGAAGGGAATAACAACGGACCAAACCTTACAAACACCCAAACTTTAAATAATAATTGTAACAATTCCATTTAGATTATGGGCTGAGATGAAGAAAAATTAAATTATTTTAATTTACCTAAAGCCCTCCAAAGTATACGAGGCACACGTACAGGATGCGGGAGGCTAGGTAGCACAGCACATCTGAAAGGAACCTAGACAATTGAACCCAAGCTGAACGTGAGCCAGTAACAGAATACAGCTTCTAAAACATGAACACAGTCTTAGGCCGCATTAGCAGAAGCATCGTGTCCAAACACCGAGAATAAATATAGTTTCATTACAGTCTCCTGTTGATAGGCTATATCTGATGGACGTACAGTTCTTTGTTCCAAATGTTAAGAAGAATGGCTAAAAGCAGAGGCCTCACTCCAGAAGGGGGCCAGGAAAGTGGGTGAGGTGGAGGCTGGAATCCATATTATGTAAGGAACATGGGAAAGAGCTAGATGTATTTCATCTGGAAGATACAAGATAAAGGGAGATACAATAATAAAATAGCTGAAGGGCTCTTACCCAGAACATAAAGCATGATACGTTTCCTAGTGGCTCAGGAGGGCAGAATTGGAACCAACAAATAGAATCCATTTGGTGAAACTTCCTAATGATCCAAGCTGCTGGACAGTGAAACAAACTGATTATTTTTTGCTGGAATTATTAGGTCAAATATTCTTCCCTGGGTGTGTACTGCCTTGGAACTCTGGAGTTTCAGTAAGAGCGAGCCCAGAAAAATAGTTTTGCATCCTGTGTTTAAAATCATCCATTGAACAGGAGGCTGGAAGAGGAAGCACCCAAGGCTCGAACTAAGTTTTTTTCATCTATTGTATTTCATGAAGAAGATTCAGGGTAAGATTTCTGATATTATTAGAGCATAGCTTTCCAAACTGTGTGTCGGGACACCTTAGTGTGTCGGCTGCAGTGTCTGGGTGTGTCGCGGCTGCTGCTGTCTCCGAGCCCTGCCAGGATTCCATGCAGGTCCTAGTGCCTGCCTTGTGCCCTGCTGCCTCCAAGCCTGCCCTGCCAGGATTCCACACAGGTCCTAGTGCCTGCCTTGTGCCTTGCTGCCTCCAAACCTGCTGTGATTCCACACAGGTCCTAGTGCCTGCCTTGTGCCCTGCTGTAAGAGCATGTTGCGAAATGATGCATGTCTAAAAAGTGTGTCACCAACATGAAAAGTTTGGAAAGCTCTGTATTAGAGGGTAAACCCAAAAGGTACGGGCATTTCCATGTTACACAAAACCATGTTCGGTGTCAGGATTTATTATCCTTCCAATATATATGATGGGTATTGTAGTATTTTCTTTAGCACGCTTGTAGTGGCATTTTGGTATGTTGATTAGAATTGCTAAGACGGCCTGAATAGCTTCAAGGTCAGTTCGGTTGGCACTATCAGTGCTTGTTAGCTAAAGTGTTTGCAGCTGGGAGTTAGGAGAGTTGTTAGAGGGAAATTAGCATTTAGGGAGGGGCTGGTATGGAGGGGGGCCAGTACTGGGATTTTTGTAACAGCAATTGCGTGGGCTTTCCTCAGTCTGATCTTTGCCTTGGACTGATCACCTGTATTAATAAAGAATCTTTCCATATCCTCTGATGGCTTGTGATTTGAGAGACTCTGAATTAACACCTGAGGACCAGGATCATCACATTCGGTTTCATAAGTACACCCTCCCATAACAAATCATTGTTTTATGATAGCATCAAAACCCTAAGGAAAGAAACTCTGGTCCACTTTATAAAGTGGGACATGATTGCAGAAGCCACACATGAGAATGGAAAAATGAATGACAATCAAAAAACAGTGGGAAAAGAAGTGGTGCTTAAAAGCCACACATGAGAATGGAAAAATGCTCATCCATCTGATATATCCATCTGATACATCCAAACACAGGAAAAGTTTGATACATTGGCTTATGTTCATTTTTATTACTTCCTCCGTTACTCAATCCACGGGGCGTGGTGGCTCAGCGGGTAAGACGCCAGGCTTGTTGATCGGAAGATTGCAAGTTCGGAGGTTCGAATCCCTAGCCCTGCGTGCAGAGTGAGCTCCTGCACTACCTCCAGCTCTTGCCAACCTAGCAATTCGAAAGCATGCAAATGCAAGTAGATTAATAGGTACCACTTCGGTGGGTAGGTAACAGCGTTCCGCGCGTGTTATGCAGCCACATGACCGTGGAAGCGTCTTCAGACAACGCTGGCTCTTTGGCTAACAAACGGAGATGAGCACCGGCCCCTAGAGTCGGACACGACTGCACAAATGTGCGGGGGGTACCTTTACCTTACCTTTACCAGTTACTCAATAGTTCGCAGACATACTATCTGTCAGTTCTAAGTAATGTTCAGGAAGTTCTGATTTTGCATTTTTTTTCAGCGTAAAGAAAGCAATGCCTAATTTCCTGCTAAAGCTCTATTTGAAAGGATATCATGGACTCATCCAGGAGTTTGTCAAATTCAAATTTATCCCCGCCCATCTCCCCCAACAGGGGACTCTGGGTGGTTTACAACAATAAATATATATATGAGAAAGCTGAACCTGTGTGAAATTAGAGATGAGGATTCAGAGTGAGATCGATGTGCAATCATAAGATTTCATGATACTGTGTGATTTCTGACCATAAAAAAGGTTTCTGCCAACCCCCTGCTCTATTACACTACAGCAATTGATTTATACTGTATGCCTGTTCGTTTTTGAGAATACTTTCCCCAACTAAATAAAATAGTGGTAGTCAGGAAGTTTATTTTCATGCTTTCATAGAGAAAACCTCCAGGGCTTCCTCACTGTTTGCTCCTAAGTTACTTCACTTAACCAGGGGCAGATTATGACCCACTTACAATATCCTTTGAATATCAAAATGTGATTAATCCTAAATATATTGTTTCACACCTGTTAATCTGGAAAGGATCCTTTTCAAAGCCTTTTTATACCAAGTGTTCCCAATGTTTTAGTTTTGAAAAGCTTTCTTCCAATCCAGTCAGGACTCGGCATTTCTTTTTCCTTCTGAGAAACTTGGAATTTCCATAAAATGCAACATTTCTTATTAAATTTTAAATTTAGCACAGAACACATATAGCTAGTGTCATCTGCAGGGGAGTCAAAACAGGCAAGATGGCAGGCACTGTGTCACAATTGAAGCTCTGCTCCTTTATATGCAAATGCAATGCTGATCCACATAGAAAAGGGATGGGGCTTCAGTCACAATGCTCTGGCCACCATCTTGCTTGTTTTGACCTCCCCTTGCAGATGCTGCTGTAGACAAGCACCCATTCAATAATAACAGCAACTGGGGAGCCTTGGAGATTGTTCAAATGGGGCTCACACAAGCCCTTTACTAAATTTCGGGGAATTATCCATACTCTTGTTTAAAAAAAATTGAGTTCTCAGTCATTGAAGATGGAGTGACAGGAAAGGGTTAACTTCACCTTTTCTGGCTAGAAAGGACAGGTTAAGGTTTCTTCCTGTCCCATGGAAGAAACCCCTCCCTTTCAATCTTTAATTCTGCCTTCCAGAAGCAGCAGTGACTTTTCCTCTTGGTTCCATTTTGGGCCAAGAACCCAACAAGATAGAAAAGATGGAGGTTTAGAACATGCAGGACAAAGCACTAGCATTGCTCAGACAAGCATCTCAACCACCCTTGGAGGCTGCAAACATGATCTCAAAGGATCCAGGAAAGAGCGGAGGTCTAAGCCTTGCGTGCAAACCCCCCCCCCGCCTTTTCCTCTCCCAATTTCTAAAAACAAGCCTTGTGTTAAATACATCGGAACAGCTCTCCCCACCAGCAGCTACTTCTAGCTGGCACTCTGGGCTGATCTATTTCCACCATCCTGTTCCTGTAAGCTGGTCCTGAGAGACTCCATGTTCTATTTCTGCCCCAGGCTTACTTTGTTTTTCTTCTTCAATACTTGCTGCCTCAAGGCTCCCTGAACAGGGGAAACATGTAATGATTATCTAGGTCAGAGCTTTCCAAACTGTGTGTCGCGACACAAAAGTGTGTCGCCACACACAGTCTGGTGTGTCACCACACAACCCGGAAGCGCTGATCATCATCAGCGCTTCCGGGTTTTCCCGCCGCGACACACCAACTGCAGCGCGCAAAACCCAAAAGCAGCAGCAGCGCTTCTGGGTTTTTGCACGCTGCCGCACTTCCGGGTTTTCCCGCGGCGACACACCGACGCCGGTTGGTGTGTCGCCGCGGGAAAAACTTTGGAAAGCCCTGATCTAGGTTATGGAGGACAGCTCTCTATTTGAAGGCGTCCCTTCTAGTTAAAGGATTGTCTTGTCCAGGTTCAGTGTAATGATAATGGTCTGTCTTTTTCACCATTATGAACTGCACTTAGTTTTTTGCCTCTTAATATGTATACCTAGAAGAAACCTGGTTGAGGAAGGCTAGTTTAAATTGTAAGTAATTATTTTAATTTACATTTATAAATTATAAAACAACATTTTAATGTAAATATGCATCCTTCTTTGCTGATGGGTAAGTAGCCACACTTTATTAGTTCAGATTTCCAGCAAAGGAGATTGTTACCTTGTCATAGTGCTGGAGCTTGAGAACCTCAATGACGCCATGAGCTAAACTGTGAAGGGACACCCAAGACAGGAAGGTCATGGCAGAGAGGTCAGACTAAATACGATCCTTGGGGAAGGTAACGGCAACCCACCCCAGTATTATTGCCATGAAAACTAAATGGATCAGTACAACCAGAGATATGTCGGTATACCATCGGAAGATGGGACTCCCAGGTCGGAAGATGGTCAAAATGCTACTGGGGAGGAACAGAGGATACGTTCAAATAGCCCCAGATGTGATGACGTAGCTAGCTCGAAGCTGAAAGGACGGCTAGCGGCTGATGGTGCTGGTGGTGAACGACGAATCCGATGTTCTAAAGATCAACACACCATAGGAACCTGGAATGTAAGATCTATGAGCCAGGGCAAATTGGATGTGGTTATTGGCGAGATGTCAAGATTAAATATAGACATTTTGGGTGTCAGTGAACTGAAATGGACTGGAATGGGCCACTTCACATCAGATGACCACCAGATCTACTACTGTGGACAAGAGGACCACAGAAGAAATGGAGTAGCCTTCATAATTAATAATAAAGTGGCTAAAGCAGTGCTTGGATACAATCCGAAAAACGATAGAATGATCTCAATTTGAATTCAGGGTAAGCCATTTAACATCACAGTGATCCAAATATACGACCCAACCACAGATGCTGAAGAAGCAGAAGTAGATCAGTTCTATGAGGATCTGCAGCACCTACTGGATAATACACCAAAAAGAGATGTTATTTTCATTACAGGAGACTGGAATGCTAAGGTGGGTAGTCAAACGACACCTGGAATTACAGGCAAGCATGGTTTGGGAGAACAAAATGAAGCGGGACATAGGCTGATAGAATTTTGCCAAGACAACTCACTGTGCATATCACTCTCTTCCAGCAACCTAAAAGACGACTTTATACATGGAATTCACCAGATGGTCGACACAGAAATCGGATTGACTATATCCTTTGCAGCCAAAGGTGGTGGATACCTATACAGTCGGTAAAAACAAGACCTGGAGCTGACTGTAGTTCAGATCACAAACTTCTTATTGCACAATTTAGAATCAGACTAAAGAGAATAGGGAAGACCCACAGATCAGTTAGATATGAAACGTCCCAAAGAAAAAGAAAACCAAGAAGGCAAGATGGCTGTCTGCTGAGACACTGGAAGTAGCCCAAGAAAGAAGGAAAGCAAAAGGCAACAGTGATAGGGGGAGATATGCCCAATTAAATGCAAAATTCCAGATGTTAGCCAGAAGAGATAAGGAATTATTTTTAAACAAGCAATGTGCGGAAGTGGAAGAAGACAATAGAATAGGAAGGACAAGAGACCTCTTCCAGAAAATTAGAAACATCGGAGGTAAATTCCAGGCAAAAATGGGTATGATCAAAAACAAAGATTGCAAGGACCTAACAGAAGCAGAAGAGATCAAGAAAAGGTGTCCAGAATATACAGAAGATCTGTATAGGAAGGATAATAATATCGGGGATAGCTTTGATGGTGTGGTCAGTGAGTTAGAGCCAGACATCCTGAAGAGTGAGGTTGAATGGGCCTTAAGAAGCATTGCTAATAACAAGGCAGCAGGAGACGACGGTATCCCAGCTGAACTGTTTAAAATCTTGCAAGATGATGATGTCAAGGTGATGCATGCCATATGCCAGCAAATTTGGAAAACACGAGAATGGCCATCAGATTGGAAAATATCAACTTATATCCCCATACCAAAAAAGGGAAGCACTAAAGAATGTTCAAACTATTGAACAGTGGCACTTATTTCACATGCCAGTAAGGTAATGCTCAAGATCCTGCAAGGTAGACTCCAGCAATTCATGGAGCGAGAATTGCCAGATGTACAAGCTGGGTTTAGAAAAGGCAGAGGAACTAGAGACCAAATTGCCAATATCCGCTGGATAATGGAGAAAGCCAGGGAGTTTCAGAAAAACATCTATTTCTGTTTTATTGACTATTCTAAAGCCTTTGACTGTGTGGATCATAACAAATTGTGGCAAGTTCTTGGTGGTATGGGGATACCAAGTCATCTTGTCTGCCTCCTGAGGAATCTGTATAACGACCAAGTAGCAATGGTAAGAACAGACCATGGAACAACATACTGGTTTAAGATTGGGAAAGGAGTATGGCAGGGTTGTATACTCTCACCCTATCTATTCAACTTGTATGCAGCTGCACATCATGCAACGTGCTGGGCTTGAGGAATCCAAGGCTGGAGTTAAAATTGCTAGAAGAAACATTAACAATCTCAGATATGCAGATGATACCACTTTGATGGCTGAAAGCAAGGAGCAGCTGAGGAGCCTTATGACGAAGGTGAAAGAAGAAAGTGCAAAAGCTGGGTTGCAGTTAAACCTCAAAAAAACCAAGATTATGGCAACGAGCTTGATTGATAACTGGCAAATAGAGGGAGAAAACGTGGAGGCAGTGACAGACTTTGTATTTCTAGGCGCAAAGATTACTGCAGATGCTGACTGCAGCCAGGAAATCAGAAGACGTCTACTTCTTGGGAGGAGAGCAATGACAAATCTTGATAAAATAGTTAAGAGTAGAGACATCACACTGACAACAAAGGTCCGCATAGTTAAAGCAATGGTATTCCCCGTAGTAACCTATGGCTGCGAGAGCTGGACCATAAGGAAGGCTGAGCGAAGGAAGATAGATGCTTTTGAACTGTGGTGTTGGAGGAAAATTCTGAGAGTGCCTTGGACTGCAAGAAGATCAAACCAGTCCATACTCCAGGAAATAAAGCCAGACTGCTCACTTGAGGGAATGATATTAAAGGCAAAACTGAAGTATTTGGCCACATAATGAGAAGACAGGATACGCTGGAGAAGATGCTGATGCTAGGGAAAGTGGAAGGCCAAAGGAAGAGGGGCCGACCAAGGGCAAGATGGATGGATGATATTCTGGAGGTGACGGGCTCGACCTTGGGGGAGCTGGGGATGGCGATGGCCGACAGGAAGCTCTGGCGTGGGCTGGTCCATGAAGTCACGAAGAGTCGGAAGCGACTGAACGAATAAACAAGAAACATAATTCAGCAGAAAAGCAAATGGTTCGTGTGCATTGAATTATTATTACCAAAGACAATTGAAGGACTAGGACCAAGAATGTGTTCCACTTGAGCAATTGGAAAGCTACATACTTTGAAGTTCCATCAAACTTGTTTTACACAATATTTGTTTCTTGCTCATTATAGAAGCTATAACAAGGTAACAAACTAACAAAGAGCAACACACTTTCAACTCACTACTTGTGGAAAATAGGACATTACTGCATCTACAGACACTGTTTAGTTCTAGCCTCCTGGGAAAGATGATGTATATTATTATTCAATGACCTACATTATGGTGGGTATCCAAGCCTTAATCTATTCACTGAGTGAATAGGGGGGGGCATGAGATCCTGAATATTCACCATTTAATATATAAGGCTTAGGTGCCTAGCACAAGAGACCAGTTCTCTATCTCACCAACTGTCACACAATCTCCAAGATTAGGTCATTATTAGAGTGAGACTCACAAGATAACAACTCACACAGCCTACCCACTTGCTAGAAACATGTCTGAGCAGGCATTTGAACTGGAAGCCAGCTCTCAAAAGTCTAGCAACTAGCCACCAATTAGCAACATCTCAGCAAATGGGCTAAGATTTAGTCAGATGGCTTATTTCCAATTTTTAAAAATATTTTGATATTATGACTATCACTAATTAACAGGACTTTTAATTAAAAAGAAACTGTGAAACAGTTCAAATATTCAACAAGGGGATTATATAAATCCTAATAATTAATGCTGTTAAGTATGACTATATGCAGGTAAGAATCCATCTTTGGACTTACTCTGTGGGGGTCATGGACATAAATAAATGTTACTTTAACACTACAATTAGAGCTGCACAAAACCAACCATTAGAGCTGTTCTGGGTAATACAAGGTCTTCTATAGGAAGGCAAAGGGTGGTGTATTTCCTGAAAGCTCACTGTGAGCAAGTTGCTTCTGATTTTTATGCAAAATACTTTATATTCCCACCAAAGTTTTCAGCTTGCATAGTTGGAGACAGTGGACAAGCTTAAACATTTAAAACTACATGTTCACTACCCTTTGCTTATCACAAATGCTTTCCTAGGAGACGGTGTAGTTCCTCATGGCCTCAGGGAAGTAACTCTTGCTAAAGGATTCTATGAATCTGAACTACCCATTCTTGAATCCTTCCTACTGGAGTAAGTTGCTGCAAATGGTTTCTCATCTCTAGGCGGCTTTGGTGAAAACTTTTTTTTAGTTCATTCCAATGCCAATTTAACCTATATGAAATTCACTGGAACTGATGATGGGAGTGTAATCCCTGAGTTTTACTGGATCTGTCCACAGCTGTGAGATCACTGACCATTGCTATCCATGAGGGCTACTGTCTGCATTGGGCTTAGTTAAATTACTCGTCCTTCTTGGATGAACTTTCTAGAAAAGTGATGCTGAAGAAGTTCTGAGCCACTTCGTAACTTTTAGTTTTGATCAGCTAGAATGGCCACATAACATTTTGCAAAGCTGAGTAATTATCAAATACACATGTAATTCATTCAGTTTACATGGCTCTGTATTTACAAAGAGAGTTGAACTCAAACCTGTGACATACATAATTAAGTCTCAAAACTGTAGTATGAATGAAAACATTCCACACAGCATTAGATTCCAATCCCTCTCTTTTAGGTGCTAGGAACTCAATCCTAGAGCATAGTCCGTAATTGTCAGCTTCTTGTGCTATAATATTTATAGAAGGAAGACACCCCATCTTCTGCTCCAATTAATGAATTACTCCAGGAAAGCCTACATTACTTCTTATTGCTAAATAAGAGAAAATCTCAGATCATAAAAAATGTTTCTATTTATCATCAAGCTGGATGTTAGAAGAAACTGATCTAAACAGACACAGGTTTCATCCCTTGCAAGAAATCCCCAAACCAAAAAAAATTACTGTAGTTCTCAACTGTACATAGGACAGATTACTGTATGATCAGAATTAAGAACACAAAATACAAAATTATATGCTTGCTCTGTTTCAGGCACTTTCAAGATCATAGGTTTATTTACCATAGGTAAAAAGCTAGTATACAGATTGGGAATCCCCTTTACTTTCAACTATAATTATATACATCATTTATTCTCTGTTTTCAGTGTTAAAGAAAGGTTTCTAGATACCTGCCCCACTATTAATGTGTTCTGTTATTTGAACCAAAAAGAAAAAAAGCCAGTTTTTAATTTGTTCAATGCATAATATTTACATTGTGAAGCAAGGACAAGCAACAGTAAAGAGGTAATAAACTTTAAAAAGCCAGTTTATATATTTTACAATAATGTGCTAATCAGCATAATTGTATATAAAAATTAAAACATAGTAGAGTGTCCTACTACAGAAGTCTTAATTGGTTTAACTGTAGTATTCACCTGCTAACAATTTACATGCAACACTTGCTAAGATTGACAGCTGATTTTTTTTTTGAAGTGTTAAGTAGATTAATGACATGAGACATAGTATTAGGTTGTGAATAAACTAAAACCGAAAACTGCACAAAGAATTTTACTGGTCACAAGCCTCTTCTGAAAATAAGATTAAAAAAATTATAATAAAGTAGTTTCATCATACTACAAACACTATCAAGGAAATGCATAGGCAGATTGTACCTGGATGGCACAAAGCCCAGGCACGTCAGAAAAGTATTACACATGTTCACTCATTCACTTATAGGAGGCCCAGCTTCCCAAAAAAAAAGGGGGGGGAGGCAGCAGTTGAAAGCAAATAATGGAACGCCAGGTGTACCATCCATTCACTTTTGGAATTTACTAAAATTATTTAATGTGCTCGTGTGTTAATATACAATTCTTACTATGTACAGACTACACTGGAATGTATCCCATCACAAAACCGCTTTGTGAAACAACTGGACCTTTCTGTACTCGTCTTAGATTTCGGAGTGATAGTTTGCAGGGGAAAAATAAAGCATAAAGTCAATACAGTTTTGCGCGGGCAGCAACGTGCAAAAGTTACTGAGCCCATCATGGGATATTCAAGGTTTTAGAATTATTTGAACACATCCAAACTTCAATAAAGAAAAAAAATATTTCACCAAGTATTGCTTTTATGCTTATCTCAGCTCCATTTCAGCTGGGTTGGTTCTATATATGTTCCCCACACAAGCCTCAATGATTTAACAGCACCTGTAAAACCACTTTCTCAAGACAGCTAACTTTGTGATGTCAGGATGCTTCTGTGTGTTTAGCCCAAAATGCCCTGCTGCTGAGGCAGATTATAGAGCTAAATCCACTGGAAACCAGGTGCTTGCTTCTCTCCTGGGAGGTGTTTTTTTTATTAACAGCATTCCAGAGGAAGAAAAGGAAGTACACAGTAGAAATCTAAAGTAACTTAAATTGGATATAAAACAGAATGACAATATTACAGCCAACCAGTTTAAGAACAGGAAGCAGCTTTCTTGTACCAGCAGAATCCTGTAGTAGGCACACACGCGTGGGGGGGGGGGGGGGGGAGACGACCCAGAACACATTACCTACCATTCTTATGAACAGGAGCGGATTTTCATCACATAAGGGGAGGTGCAGATGACAGAAAACATGAATCATCAAGAGAGGATTAACTGATTTACATGAAATGAGAAAAAGAACGTTTGAGCAGTCTGATTGTAGTTATTTTGTGAAGGCTGCTACTACAGCCCACAGAACCTCATTTGTGTTGGCCTTCATACATTCAACTTCAGGATCTAAATCCAGGAGCTGCCTCACCCTCTTTGTGGCGAGGTCGTACTGCTCATCCAAAAGGGGGGCAAAAGCGTTCTCAAGGACGTCTGATGCGTGGGCTAAGTAAATGAGAGCCAGCAAGCGCTTGTCCATGCGGTGGGGGTCATTCACCCATCGGTCAAGCACAGCTTCTTGAACTTTCTTGATGAGGCGCTGCTTAATGTTGTTGTTGGTGAGGGGGTGCGTGGTCATGTCAAAGAGGAGAAAGTTCTGTTTCTCCGTAGTCAAAACCCCCTTTTCGACTAGGTTTTTGGCTAACCGTTCACGGACATTTCTTAACTGGTAATGCAATTTTAATGGATTCCATGTCTCACCTGAAAAAAACAAATAAAAAAGCTCCTGAACATTTAGCAGATATTTTATTGATAACAACGTCACACAAAAATATAATACTGTCATTTCTGATACACAGGAAGAGGATTTAATGATCCACTTCACAATGATGTACTCAGCATCTCTGGATCACACACACACCCTCTAGAAGCATAAATGCCCTCTCTGAACCTCTTTCCAAATGAACCTCAAAAATATTCCAGTGGATGAGGCAACATGCATTTGTTAATGTCATAAGCTGACATTTTCTTTGCACACCAGGAAGGAAGTTCCTAAGGAGTACAGTTTGTCCCATGTCAGATTAATATAGAAGTAGTTATTATCAGTAATTATTCAGTTTATTTGAATGTAGCTAAATTTTGTTATACTGTCTGTAAAATTAGGCAGACTTTGACTGCCCACTGATGATTCCACCATTAATATTATCATGTTTTGTTTTATTTCATTTTAATGCATTTTTATTTGTATTTATACAAATTTGTATTTTATTTGTAATTCTGGTCTGTGACCATAATAAAATATTGATTGATTAGTTATTCTTGGGTAAAATATGAAACCTTCTACAACATAGCTTTCCAAACTGTGTGTCGCGACACTTTAGTGTGTCGCAACACACAGTTTAGTGTGTCACGAAGTGGCGGCGCGGGGGCGGTGGGGGGTGCGCGTGGCGGTGCGCACGGCGCCATCAGCGCTTCCGCATTTTACTGAGGCCGCGGCCGCCGTGCACACCCTCGCCCCTGCGCGCACCCCCGCTGCCACCATTGGTGTGTCGCCAACGGCGGCACTTTGGAAAGCACTGTTCTACAAGAAGATTTACCAAATATATTAAGCAAACCTTGTAACACATGTTGTAGGATAAGGAAAGTGAAGGCAACTGATATTTAAAATACAGCCCATCAGTAAGAGAAAATGGGAAAGCAATGCCCTTCCCTCTTCAGTATTTTGTAGATAACTGTATTTACTAGATTATTTTTTAAAAGTTGGTTCTTGAATAACTTGAACATTAGTTAAACTATATATTGATACCATGCCTAGTTCATTACTGTTCCTAGGATATTGCCTATATCAGCTGAAAAGTCTACCATAGACAGAGTCCACTGCCTATCTTATTACTGTAATAAAATGATATTTACAGAAATTTCAAAATATGCTGAAAACACACAGGGTTCTCTCTTAAAGTCTTATCAAACAATTATGAAAGAAAAAAAAACTGCCAAACATACAGTGACCATTTAATTAGATTATTTTTCTTGGTATATTGGTGACACCTTGTGACCAAACCCTCAAACTACAAGGAATTCTGAAGAAGTAACTTAGACAATTATTTGACCATGTGTTCATGTATCAGAGCTCTTTGGGGACTTATGAATATTTTGTTAACTTCCCTTCTTATGAATGATTTCACAATGCAATCAAAGTAATCTGGAGCTCTATTATATCTTAATATATGTCTTACGACAGAAGGGGATTTTAATGCACATTTCTTTTCAAAACTGTAAATAATATTTAGTACTTCAGATTAGAAGTAGGGCCTCACATGACTGAATATACTGTATACCAATAACTTAAAGCAAGTTATTGTCCCAAACTGGAAAATCCAAAAAGAAGGCTAGGCTAGAACTCATTCAAAAGTGATACACAGAGATGTAAATCTATCACCTTGTTGGAACTACTATGCCATTCTATCCAAAGAATGTACTTAACATCTTAAAGGCCTCCGGAACCGTTCCCAGTCAGTAGTGAGAGGAGAGATCCGGCCCACGTCCCCTCTTATGCGGGGTGCCGCAGGGTTCCATTCTCTCTCCTCTTCTATTTAACATCTACATGAAACCGCTGGGTGAGATCATCCGTCACCATGGGATGAGGTATCATCAATATGCGGATGATACTCAATTGTACATCTCCATCCCAGGTGAAGTAAGTGATGCAGTCGCCACCCTGTCTCAGTGTCTGGGGGCTGTGGGGGCCTGGATGGGGCACAACAGGCTTCAGCTGAACCCTGGTAAGACGAAGTGGCGGTGGATTGATGGCCTCTCGATTCCCAGGAAGTTGTCATCTTTAACTCTGGATAGGGTGGCACTGCCCCATTCAGATTCAGTGCGAAACTTGGGGGTCCTCCTGGACTCACGACTCCTGCTCGAGGAGCAGGTGGCAGTCGTGGCCAGGAGGGCCTTTGCACAGCTTCGGGTGGTGCGCCAGTTGCGCCCCTTCCTGGATCAGGAGGCCCTCCGAACAGTCACTCATGCCCTTGTCATCTCCCATATAGATTACTGCAATGTGCTCTACATGGGGCTACCCTTGAAGAGTATCCGGAAGCTTCAGCTGGTCCAGAATGCGGCTGCACGGGTAGTTCTGGGTGCTAGAAGATCAGCACATGTAACACCGCTACTCCGTGAGCTGCATTGGGTACCAGTTTGCTTCCGGATTCAATTCAACCACCTTTCAATTCAAAGGTGGTTATCACCTTTAAAGCCCTACATGGCATGGGACCAGGGTATCTGAGGGACCGTCTTATCCCGATCACATCTACTCGCCCCACCCGATCATACAGGGAGGGCATGCTTCGGATCCCATCATCAAAAGAATTCCATCTAGCGGGGTCCAGGAGACGTGCCTTCTCTGCGATAGCACCCGCCCTATGGAATAACTTGCCCCGAGGCGAGACGGGCGCCCTCGCTCCTGGCCTTCAGGAAGTCTTTAAAGACCTGGTTCTGCCGCCTTGCCTGGAACGAAGGAACTAATAGTTCCTCTTGGGGGTGGTTAGCTTAGTAATATCCTCCTTTTAAGAACACGCCATCTTTTGGATTTGGATTTTTTATTTTTATAGTAGTTTTTAAATGTATAGTGTTTTAACTTTTTATATATTTTGATTGTAAACTGCCCAGAGTCTACTATGGTAGAGATGGGCAGGTATAAATTCAAATAATAAATAAATAAATAAATAAATAAATAAATAATGTACAGATCTATGTTTGGCATACATGTGGAAATATGATACAATCTGTGAAACATTGCAAGTGCAGCTTTTAAACAATATATTTATGGGGGGAAATGAGAATGCATAAAATAGTTTTCCGCAATCTCCCTCCATTTGTGCTGCAAACCATGCTGCTTTAGGAATCCTGGGAGTTATAATTTCAACACACACAGAGATAGGTTGGAAAGCCAGCAGAGAGTCTAGTGTATGTTAGAAACCATCAGGAAACTGTATATGCTTCCAACAGTCACAGCTGGAGCTTTAGTGTGTAAGGCTACTTCCTGCTTCTTTTCCAAATTGGTTTTCTTGGCCAACAAACTCCACACAAATGCCAGTGATATGTCTTCTTTTCTGCTTCTCCTTACTGAACCAGAATTATGTATATACTGTATATATACATATAAATAGCATTTTAATACACTCCCTTAAGCACTTAACATACCTGAGAAATATTAACTGAGTAATAAATATTAGCTCCAGCAAAGGAGATCGTTACCTTGTCGTGGTGCTGGAGCTTGAGCACCTCAATGAAACCATGAGCTAAACCGTGAAGGGACACCCAAGACGGGAAGGTCGTGGCAGAGAGGTCAGACTAAATACGATCCCTGGGGAAGGTAATGGCAACCCACCCCAGTATTCTTGCCATGAAAACTAAATGGATCAGTACAACCAAAGATATGTCGGTATACCATCGGAAGATGGGACTCCCAGGTCGGAAGATGGTCAAAATGCTACTGGGGAGGAACAGAGGATACGTTCAACTAGCCCCAGATGTGATGACGCAGCTAGCTCAAAGCCGAAAGGACGGCTAGCGGCCGACGGTGCTGGTGGTGAACGACGAATCCGATGTTCTAAAGATCAACACACCATAGGAACCTGGAATGTAAGATCTATGAGCCAGGGCAAATTGGATGTGGTTATTGGTGAGATGTCAAGATTAAATACAGACATTTTAGGTGTCAGTGAACTGAAATGGACTGGGATGGGCCACTTCACATCAGATGACCACCAGATCTACTACTGTGGACAAGAGGACCACAGAAGAAATGGAGTAGCCTTCATAATTAATAATAAAGTGGCTAAAGCAGTGCTTGGATACAATCCAAAAAACGATAGAATGATCTCAATTCGAATTCAGGGTAAGCCATTTAACATCACAGTCATCCAAATATACGCCCCAACCACAGATGCTGAAGAAGCAGAAGTAGATCAGTTCTATGAGGATCTGCAGCACCTACTAGATAATACACCAAAAAGAGATGTTATTTTCATTACAGGAGACTGGAATGCTAAGGTGGGTAGTCAGACGACACCTGGAATTACAGGCAAGCATGGTCTGGGAGAACAAAATGAAGCAGGACATAGGCTGATAGAATTTTGCCAAGACAACTCACTGTGCATAACAAACACTCTCTTCCAACAACCTAAAAGACGACTTTATACATGGACTTCACCAGATGGTCGACACCAAAATCAGATTGACTACATCCTTTGCAGCCAAAGGTGGCGGACATCTATACAGTCGGTAAAAACAAGACCTGGAGCTGACTGTAGTTCAGATCACGAACTTCTTATTGCAAAATTTAGAATCAGACTAAAGAGAATAGGGAAGACCCACAGATCAGTTAGATATGAGCTCACTAATATTCCTAAGGAATATGCAGTGGAGGTGAAGAATAGATTTAAGGGACTAGATTTAGTAGATAGGGTCCCAGAAGAACTATGGACAGAAGTTCGCAACATTGTTCAGGAGGCGGCAACAAAAAACGTCCCAAAGAAAAAGAAAACCAAGAAGGCAAGATGGCTGTCTGCTGAAACACTGGAAGTAGCCCAAGAAAGAAGGAAAGCAAAAGGCAACAGAGATAGGGGGAGATATGCCCAATTAAATGCAAAATTCCAGAGGTTAGCCAGAAGAGATAAGGAATTATTTTTAAACAAGCAATGTGCGGAAGTGGAAGAAGACAATAGAATAGGAAGGACAAGACACCTCTTCCAGAAAATTAGAAACATCGGAGGTAAATTCCAGGCAAAAATGGGTATGATCAAAAACAAAGATGGTAAGGACCTAACAGAAGCAGAAGAGATCAAGAAAAGGTGGCAAGAATATACGGAAGATCTGTATAGGAAGGATAATAATATTGGAGATAGCTTTGACGGTGTGGTCAGTGAGTTAGAGCCAGACATCCTGAAGAGTGAGGTTGAATGGGCCTTAAGAAGCATTGCTAATAACAAGGCAGCAGGAGACGACGGTATCCCAGCTGAACTGTTTAAAATCTTGCAAGATGATGCTGTCAAGGTGATGCATGCCATATGCCAGCAAATTTGGAAAACACGAGAATGGCCATCAGATTGGAAAATATCAACTTATATCCCCATACCAAAAAAGGGAAGCACTAAAGAATGTTCAAACTATCGAACAGTGGCACTTATTTCACATGCCAGTAAGGTAATGCTCAAGATCTTGCAAGGTAGACTCCAGCAATTCATGGAGCGAGAATTGCCAGATGTACAAGCTGGGTTTAGAAAAGGCAGAGGAACTAGAGACCAAATTGCCAATATCCGCTGGATAATGGAGAAAGCCAGGGAATTTCAGAAAAACATCTATTTCTGTTTTATTGACTATTCTAAAGCCTTTGACTGTGTGGATCATAACAAATTGTGGCAAGTTCTTGGTGGTATGGGGATACCAAGTCATCTTGTCTGCCTCCTGAGGAATCTGTATAACGACCAAGTAGCAACGGTAAGAACAGAGCACGGAACAACGGACTGGTTTAAGATTGGGAAAGGAGTACGGCAGGGTTGTATACTCTCACCCTACCTATTCAACCTGTACTCAGAACACATCATGCGACATGCTGGACTTGAGGAATCCAAGGCTGGAGTTAAAATCACTGGAAGAAACATTAACAATCTCAGATATGCAGATGATACCACTTTGATGGCTGAAAGCGAGGAGGAGTTGAGGAACCTTATGACGAAGGTGAAAGAAAAAAGTGCAAAAGCTGGGTTGCAGTTAAACCTCAAAAAAACCAAGATTATGGCAACGAGCTTGATTGATGACTGGCAAATAGAGGGAGAAAAAGTGGAGGCAGTGACAGACTTTGTATTTCTAGGCGCAAAGATTACTGCAGACGCTGACTGCAGCCAGGAAATCAGAAGACGTCTACTTCTTGGGAGGAGAGCAATGGCAAATCTTGATAAAATAGTTAAGAGCAGAGACATCACACTGACAACAAAGGTCCGCATAGTTAAAGCAATGGTATTCCCTGTAGTAACCTATGGCTGCGAGAGCTGGACCATAAGGAAGGCTGAGCGAAGGAAGATAGATGCTTTTGAACTGTGGTGTTGGAGGAAAATTCTGAGAGTGCCTTGGACTGCAAGAAGATCAAACCAGTCCATACTCCAGGAAATCAAGCCAGACTGCTCACTTGAGGGAATGATATTAAAGGCAAAACTGAAGTACTTTGGCCACATAATGAGAAGACAGGATACCCTGGAGAAGAAGCTGATGCTAGGGAAAGTGGAAGGCCAAAGGAAGAGGGGCCGACCAAGGGCAAGATGGATGGATGGTATTCTGGAGGTGACGGACTCAACCATTGGGGAGCTGGGGATGGTGACGGCCGACAGCCATGAAGTCACGAAGAGTCGGAAACGACTGAACGAATAAACAACAAAAATAAATATTAGACAATTTACAGCTTGGAGGATTGAAAAGACAGGCATACGGCTGAATGGATATTTCAGTCAGGAGCACAGTCTTCTAAGGCTTATCTTGCTTTCTGAACCCCAGTGCAAAACATTTTTCTAGAAACCGTGAATACATTGTTTAGTATACTAGCAAGAAAAGCTCCACATTTGTCTCACGTTCAACACTGGTTTTATTTTCCTGTTAGTGCACAGCAAGGATAGAAGGAAATAATACAGACACATGTCACTAAGATTTAAGTCTACTATTTACAGGGAATTAACTCCCACTGATTTCACTGGAATTATGAGTCAACATTATGCTGCCTATGAAAGATACTTAAGGTGGAGAAATTTAATAAGCAGACTGAAATAAAAACAAAATTGGAAGGTATGTTGCATTGAATTATGGAGCAGAAGTAGATTAAAATGGTCTATTATAGTGTATGGCTAAACTACACATTTGGAATTCATGTAGGAATAATATTTTTTTTATTTTTTAGAGATAGCAACATATTACTGCATAGAGGAAAAAACATGTTAGCAACAAGGATAATAAAGTTTTTGTTTTCAAGAGGCAAAGTACTTTACTTTAAAATGATAATTCAGTAGTGGAAATCCCTTCTTTTGCTCTGATAAGGAAATCCCCAACACAAACTTTAGCCTTATTGTCAGTTAGGAAGGCTAGCTGGTCTTTTTTATACAGATACAACTTTCTAAGTCCAGAAAAACTTGCACCCTTCTAAGACATACTACCATCAGAAATATCTCACCCAGTTGTTCCTCAACCAAGCCAGCCCATTTTCTCAACTTTCATCCCAGTGGCTCTTAGCACATTCCAGATGGATGACCAGAGTAGGGTATGAACATTTAACTAACTGCTAAAAAAAACCCTAGGGCTCTTAGGGATAATATAAATGATTCAAAATTTGGCTCAGTCGTGGACAAAAATGGCGGCCTTAGGCTAGATTTCCCGTCTGAAACTTTGGTAAAGAATGATGGAGTCTGTGGAAGATGACCTAAGCTATCTGTGGTGATGGCAGGATTATAGTAAGAGTTTGGTGAGAGACAGCTTCATGGGTTCTAATGCCAATCTTCATAAGAGACAATGTATTGAGAGCAAAATGAACTAGCTGAAGGATTTTGAACTCACCTTTTTATACACATTTTGAGAACTGAAAACCTGAAGTTTTCAACCAACGGGCAAAGATATCTAATACCGTGCAGGCACTGGTCTGTTACTGGGCTTAAGGGTCAATGAAACTGCTGAATCCTGAAGCTGCACCATAAATCGGCTAAGGACTGGCACTGAGGGGAAAGTGATTAGAAAAGGGACAGCAGCTGAGGGAAGTGAAGGACCATGAAGGCCAGATTTGGCAGAAACCTCGGGGAAAGAAGAAGTACAGAGGCAGTAAGAGCACATCCTGAGGGAAAAGGAGCTGAAAGCAGCCTCAGCAGGGCAGTGCAAAGCAATGGGTTTGGGGGACAGGCAAAATCTCACCCCCAATGAACTGGGCCAGATCTTCTGATAGAACAGTCATGAGGCAAAGAGGAAATCTCTGTAAACCTGTGATCCCGTGAGAAAGAAACACACACTACCAGGAATCCTGTGTGAACGCAACAGTCTGAATAGGTATTAAATTAAAAGAGAAGGTTGTCTTTGGAAGAAATTTAGATGAATGAGAAATCTGGCCTGTATAAGGATTGGTGGATTTCTAACCTGGTTTCCCTCTTACTAGTAATTAATCGAGTATACATCAATATAAACGGAAGATACATTTTTATTTCTAGTTGTGCCTTTTCCCTAGTAATAAAGTTATCTTTTTGAATATTTAAAATTTGTTATTATGTTGTCCCTGAACCAGGTTAGACTAAGTTAAAAATATTTTTAGTTTCTTTTGCCAAGGGCAAAGACAAAAGCATGGAGCCCTGATTTTCATAATGAGGTTTTTTTTCCCTGGGGACTATTAAAGGGTAAGAACTGGCTCTTTCACTCCATGAAAATGGTTTATAGAAATGATGGGATCTTTCTTCAAATTGACTATTAATTGCTTGTCCTCACCTCGCTTTTGGTAAAATTAGAACAATGAATACAGGTAGTCCTCGCTAAACAACCAGTCGTTTATTGATGGTTTGGACTTACGACGGTGGTGGAAAAACCGACTTGCGACCGGTCCTCACACTTATGACCATCACAGAGTCCCCAGTCACATGATCACAATTTGGGCACTTGGCACCCAGTTCACATTTATGACTGTCAGAGCATCCCATGGTTATGTGATCGCCATTTTCAACCTTTCCAGCCAGCTTCTGGCAAGCAAAATCAATGGGAAACTGCATGATTTGCTTAACGACCACGTAGTTCGCTTAATGTCCGTGGTGATTCGCTTGACAACTGCCGCAAAAAGGTCGTAAAATCAGGTCGGATTCACTTAATGACCGCTTTGCTTAGCAACCAAAATTCTGGTCCCAGTTGTGGTCATTAAACGAGGACTACCTGTATATTCCATGATGACATCCCTAAATCTGAACTGAAGTCTTATCATTCCTTTTTGAGTCGTCTCTGTTCCCGTAAACTAGAAAATATCAGATTCAAAGATAATCATCCCAACAGCTAGTTTTTAGGCATGAAAAAATCTCAAAGCACACAATCAAAATTGTGAAAAACAAGAAAGGACAGATAATAAGAGCATCTCCAGATACAAATAGTTTGAAAGCCAAAAAAAAAAAAAAGATTAACTGGGTCAAGTGAGCAAAGCCACTCCAAACTGCAACTAAATAATATTAGGGACACAGCACTACATGCATGATAGAACTCCCTGTCCCACAGAGAGCAACCCCTATTTCTTACTGGATTATCATGTTGTAGGGATTATCACATTATCATGATTACTACTACCCCCAAATGTAGATGACTAAACACCGGTGCTTTAACATTGAAAGCTGGCCAGCATAGTATCACCAGATGACATCACACGGAGCAGGAATATGCCAAGACTGCAACTTGAAAACCCATTCCTTAATCACCAGTAATTAATGGCAGCCCAAAGAAATTTGAAAGCATTCAAAAAGGTTAATTTTTCACAGAAGCTTCTTACCACTAAGCAGTTCTATCCAGTTCTGCACTGTTTCTGGAGGCTGAGTCTCTTTGATGTGCTTCAAAGCTTCATCAAGTAGAACATCTCCTGTAGGAGCATCTGATTTGCAGATCACCTGATTGGAAATACAAGAGATCAAATGGGCATCTCAGACTTTACTTTAACTTCTGAACAGCAAGTACAGAGAACATGGCTAAACACCATAAAACCTTTTACATCTAAAGACTCAAAAGACAGCAGGCTGTGACAAGTCTTTTCACTTTTCGCGATCAAAACCCAGTATCTTCTATGAGCTATGAAATTCATGACACAATTCATTCTGTAGATCACATGAAGAATTTAAATGAAGAATAATTACTCCAGATTACTACTGTGTGGTGATAACAATCAGAGAGAGACAGAAATCCGTGACAGTGCAGAGACATTGGAAAAGGATGGCTAGGATAATTAAAATCAATGTGATTCTTCCAGATACATCCTATATTGATCAAATAAAAAAGGAGATGGGAAGCATGCAATTATAACCACTGATATCAAGTCACCATAGATTAAAAAGGCAGAGGACACCATTAGCAGTAAGTGCAAAAAAAGAAGCGGCTGTATGGTTCTTAAAGGGAATGTATAAGTAACTGGCAATTGCTTGGCTATGGAAAGAGAATGAAAAGGAAGTATGGATAATAGTCCTCCCTCACTCTGTTCAATGGCAAACCCATTCTCCCTTTTACCACCCAGAGTTCCCTGGTTGGAGGAAATGGGCAGTAATACAAATTTAAAGAATGAATGAATGAATGAATGAATGAATGAATGAATGAATGAATGAATGAATGAATGGTTAGACCAGGTGTCAGCCCTTCGAGGTAGTCCAGACAAGAAGCACAAACCATGAGTACTAACAGTACCTTTATTGTAAGGCTACTGTAACAGAATCTTGCAAGTCTGAAAGCCCTTCTCCCCATCTTTACTTTCCACAAAACTGGGGAACGTCCCTTCTGAGACGCTTCCCACACCCCTTCTGTTTCCATGGACTGAGATATCCTTTGCATGATGATTGTCTATTCTGCAGCTCTTCCTCCTGTCTCCCAAGGTCATTCTCACATACCATTATGCCAGGTATGGAGAATTTACATTTCCAACAGGGCGAATAGGATCCAAGAGTTCCCCATACAGCTCATAAACATTTTTGCTGGGGCCAATCTTTCTTCCTAAATAAAGGAAATATCTGATTTCTGATTAGCTGCTGATGTCCTATTCTATGTTGTTTATTCGTTCAGTCGTTTCCGACTCTTCGTGACTTCATGGACCAGTCCACGCCAGAGCTTTCTGTCGGCCGTCACCATCCCCAGCTCCCCAATGGTTGAGTCCATCACCTCCAGAATACCATCCATCCATCTTGCCCTTGGTCGGCCCCTCTTCCTTTTGCCTTCCACTTTCCCTAGCATCAGCTTCTTCTCCAGGGTATCCTGTCTTCTCATTATGTGGCCAAAGTACTTCAGTTTTGCCTTTAATATCATTCCCTCAAGTGAGCAGTCTGGCTTGATTTCCTGGAGTATGGACTGGTTTGATCTTCTTGCAGTCCAAGGCACTCTCAGAATTTTCCTCCAACACCACAGTTCAAAAGCATCTATCTTCCTTCGCTCAGCCTTCCTTATGGTCCAGCTCTCACAGCCATAGGTTACTACAGGGAATACCATTGCTTTAACTATGCGGACCTTTGTTGTCAGTGTGATGTCTCTGCTCTTAACTATTTTATCAAGATTTGCCATTGCTCTCCTCCCAAGAAGTAGACGTCTTCTGATTTCCTGGCTGCAGTCAGCGTCTGCAGTAATCTTTGCGCCTAGAAATACAAAGTCTGTCACTGCCTCCACTTTTTCTCCCTCTATTTGCCAGTCATCAATCAAGCTCGTTGCCATAATCTTGGTTTTTTTGAGGTTTAACTGCAACCCAGCTTTTGCACTTTCTTCTTTCACCTTCGTCATAAGGCTCCTCAACTCCTCCTCGCTTTCAGCCATCAAAGTGGTATCATCTGCATATCTGAGATTGTTAATGTTTCTTCCAGCGATTTTAACTCCAGCCTTGGATTCCTCAAGCCCAGCACGTCGCATGATGTGTTCTGCATACAGGTTGAATAGGTAGGGTGAGAGTATACAACCCTGCCGTACTCCTTTCCCAATCTTAAACCAGTCCGTTGTTCCGTGCTCTGTTCTTACCGTTGCTACTTTTTCGTTATACAGATTCCTCAGGAGGCAGACAAGATGACTTGGTATCCCCATACCACCAAGAACTTGCCACAATTTGTTATGATCCACAAAGTCAAAGGCTTTAGAATAGTCAATAAAACAAAAATAGATGTTTTTCTGAAATTCCCTGGCTTTCTCCATTATCCAGCGGATATTGGCAATTTGGTCTCTAGTTCCTCTGCCTTTTCTAAACCCAGCTTGTACATCTGGCAATTCTCGCTCCATGAATTGCTGGAGTCTACCTTGCAAGATCTTGAGCATTACCTTACTGGCATGTGAAATAAGTGCCACTGTTCGATAGTTTGAACATTCTTTAGTGCTTCCCTTTTTTGGTATGGGGATATAAGTTGATTTTTTCCAATCTGATGGCCATTCTTGTGTTTTCCAAATTTGCTGGCATATGGCATGCATCACCTTGACATCATCATCTTGCAAGATTTTAAACAGTTCAGCTGGGATACCATCGTCTCCTGCTGCCTTGTTATTAGCAATGCTTCTTAAGGCCCATTCAACCTCACTCTTCAGGATGTCTGGCTCTAACTCACTGACCACATCGTCAAAGCTATCTCCAATATTATTATCCTTCCTATACAGATCTTCCGTATATTCTTGCCACCTTTTCTTGATCTCTTCTGCTTCTGTTAGGTCCTTACCATCTTTGTTTTTGATCATACCCATTTTTGCCTGGAATTTACCTCCAATGTTTCTAATTTTCTGGAACAGGTCTCTTGTCCTTCCTATTCTATTGTCTTCTTCCACTTCCACACATTGCTTGTTTAAAAATAATTCCTTATCTCTTCTGGCTAACCTCTGGAATTTTGCATTTAATTGGGCATATCTCCCCCTATCACTGTTGCCTTTTGCTTTCCTTCTTTCTTGGGCTACTTCCAGTGTTTCAGCAGACAGCCATCTTGCCTTCTTAGTTTTCTTTTTCTTTGGGATGTTTTTTGTTGCCGCCTCCTGAACAATGTTGCGAACTTCTGTCCATAGTTCTTCTGGGACCCTATCTACTAAATCTAGTCCCTTAAATCTATTCTTCACCTCCACTGCATATTCCTTAGGAATATTAGTGAGCTCATATCTAACTGATCTGTGGGTCTTCCCTATTCTCTTTAGTCTGATTCTAAATTTTGCAATAAGAAGTTCGTGATCTGAACTACAGTCAACTCCAGGTCTTGTTTTTACCGACTGTATAGATGTCCGCCACCTTTGGCTGCAAAGTATGTAGTCAATCTGATTTCGGTGTCGACCATCTGGTGAAGTCCATGTATAAAGTCGTCTTTTAGGTTGTTGGAAGAGAGTGTTTGTTATGCACAGTGAGTTGTCTTGGCAAAATTCTATCAGCCTATGTCCTGCTTCATTTTGTTCTCCCAGACCATGCTTGCCTGTAATTCCAGGTGTCATCTGACTACCCACCTTAGCATTCCAGTCTCCTGTAATGAAAATAACATCTCTTTTTGGTGTATTATCTAGTAGGTGCTGCAGATCCTCATAGAACTGATCTACTTCTGCTTCTTCAGCATCTGTGGTTGGGGCGTATATTTGGATGACTGTGATGTTAAATGGCTTACCCTGAATTCGAATTGAGATCATTCTATCGTTTTTTGGATTGTATCCAAGCACTGCTTTAGCCACTTTATTATTAATTATGAAGGCTACTCCATTTCTTCTGTGGTCCTCTTGTCCACAGTAGTAGATCTGGTGGTCATCTGATGTGAAGTGGCCCATTCCAGTCCATTTCAGTTCACTGACACCTAAAATGTCTATATTTAATCTTGACATCTCACCAATAACCACATCCAATTTGCCCTGGCTCATAGATCTTACATTCCAGGTTCCTATGGTGTGTTGATCTTTAGAACATCGGATTCGTCGTTCACCACCAGCACCGTCGGCCGCTAGCCGTCCTTTCGGCTTTGAGCTAGCTGCGTCATCACATCTGGGGCTAGTTGAACGTATCCTCTGTTCCTCCCCAGTAGCATTTTGACCATCTTCCGACCTGGGAGTCCCATCTTCCGATGGTATACCGACATATCTTTGGTTGTACTGATCCATTTAGTTTTCATGGCAAGAATACTGGGGTGGGTTGCCATTACCTTCCCCAGGGATCGTATTTAGTCTGACCTCTCTGCCACGACCTTCCCATCTTGGGTGTCCCTTCACGGTTTAGCTCATGGTTTCATTGAGGTGCTCAAGCTCCAGCACCACGACAAGGTAACGATCTCCTTTGCTGGAGTCCTATTCTATAATCACACTTAAAAGTTATCCACTGGTTCTAGTTAACCTTCTAAATACCTGAGAGTGATGTAGATAGAGCATTTTTCAGGATGGCATTACTGGGGAAGGAAGAACTAATCTTCCCCCTCAGCACAAGAAAGTGTACCCTCATTACAAACAGAGCCAGGGGGGGTTCCATGGATACAAGCTGCGACATCAGCTGGAGCAGTTGGGGGAATGTTAACCTGAGCGTATGAATGGAATAAGTGAACATATGAGAAAGTATGCACACACAAAAACCCATCTTGCTTCAACCACAAAACAAAGCAATAATACCTGAAGATTTCTGTGACTCCATTCCAGCTAAATAAAACTCAAAGCATTTTAAGTATTCCAGCTATAGGAAATAATGAGAATTCTAAACAAGAACTTTGTCCTTTATTCCAGAGCCACAAAGGTAGGTGAGGTCACAATCTATATTGACATTTAGCAGGCACTAAACTTGCACAAAATTAGGTGAGGGGATTATTTTTAAATTATTTTAGAATACATTAAATATACCTCCTAGGTCAGGATTAGAGCAGGCACTGAGATTTGATTAGAAAAGTACCTCCTGCTGCTATATTATTAGGCTAGAATTTAAAAAAAAAATTGTAAGCTTCAACACAGAAGTCTAATTGCGATACTCAAAATGAAGCACTTGAAATGATGTGGTTCTGAGGTTAGGACAAAACAGAACATTTTGTTTTACACATGGAACAACTGAGATAGCAGCTTCAAGGCTGAAATATTTCACACACCTGTAGAAAATACAGCTCCATGAAAATGCACCACTTATTTAGTTTAATTAAAATACTGCTGACTATTGAGGTCTCTCAACAATGTATAATTAAAACAATTACTGTCCACTGTGTAATCACTTTTTCTCCTGGGCTGCCCAGACCCAATTCAGGCCATACTAAATGAACAGTCCCAAACCCAAATATGAATAGAATATTTCAGATGCTTACAGTTTAGATGAGAGGTAGAAATATAGATCTGAGATTCAATATAAAGGATGTAGGTTAAAGCCAGAAAAGGAACATTCACAACAAAGTGCAAGTCTACATGAAATAGTCACAAAAACAGATGAATGATTACAGAGATACCTGGATAACCAAGTGTGAGGCAGGTCCACTGAGGATCCCAGAACAACAGGTTGTTGTAGAGAACAGTGGCATGACTGTTTAAGATGGAGCTTTGAACTATCAGACCAAGATATTGTGTAATTAGCTCACTGCATTTCAGTGCGGTAGCAGAGGGATAATGTGTTTTAGAGAGGGCCTGGAAACAGGTAATGTTGCCTTTAAAACTCAGGCACCCGAGTGGCATGGAGCTGGAAAGAACCTAGTCTCTGAATTTGAGAAACACTCAATACCTTTGCAAAGTGGCTTTTTTGCCCCCCCCCCCCACACACACAGTAGAAACCACAAGTACTTCAGGCAAGGCGAAAAGCATTTTATTAAGGGGGGTCAAGTCTTCATATTAAGGTACAGAAACAAATGATACATTTTTGTTGTTGTTTATTCGTTCAGTCGTTTCCGACTCTTCGTGACTTCATGGACCAGTCCACGCCAGAGCTTTCTGTCGGCCGTCACCATCCCCAGCTCCCCAATGGTTGAGTCCGTCACCTCCAGAATACCATCCATCCATCTTGCCCTTGGTCGGCCCCTCTTCCTTTTGCCTTCCGCTTTCCCTAGCATCAGCTTCTTCTCCAGGGTATCCTGTCTTCTCATTATGTGGCCAAAGTACTTCAGTTTTGCCTTTAAGATCATTCCCTCAAGTGAGCAGTCTGGCTTTATTTCCTGGAGGATGGACTGGTTTGATCTTCTTGCAGTCCAAGGCACTCTCAGAATTACATTCAATATATGTGATGCGTCAGAAAGCAACAAATCAAACAATAAACGACATTGATTAGACTGAGAAAAGACAGACACCCTTAAAAATATGTTGCATCTCCTCCTTTCCCACCAGGGGTTGTTTCCTTAACACTTACAACACTCAAGGAGGTCAGAATACAGCCCTATTGTTTGATTTTGCACATCAAAGGAAATGGCTTTGGCTAAAAGAAAAACATGGTTTCCTAAACTTCAAAGGAGGCAGGAGGCAGGGATGCTATGCTAAAATGCTAATATCACCTTTATTAAAATGCTAATAAAACTCTAGGAAGAATAAAGTGTAAAATTCTAGGTAACAGTAACACTGAAGGCACTTCAGCCAGCACTGGGAGTTAAAATGAAAGGAGGAATGGGGATAGTAACTGAATTTGAACATTTTAAACGCTACAATAGTTCACACATAATGGAAAGCCACTATAATATGGCTGTTCGTTGTTTGATATAATGTGTAAATCTCCCCTTTATAGTTTGTTACGTGTAAACTTGATCCCTAGGGCAGTGGTTAATTGAAATCATTAAATCAATTAAAACCGAACTGTTTTTAAGGGTAGGCAACTGGCAGTTCACAAGCTGCCCCAGACCCGCCTCATGTCACTTAAATAGGGGGAAATCATGGCATGATTTCCCTCTGGTTTTTTGGTACCACACACAGATATATTGGAAAAACAAGAATAAACTGTGAGTTATGTCTTGGATACAATTAATACACCTAGAAAAGATTTTTTAAAAGCTCCCCAAAGTGAAAAAAGTAAAAAAAAAATCCAAGTTACATCCTTGCCCAACCCTCTTCAGCCAAGGAATTATTTTTGAAAAGGTGGAGTCCCTGGTTTCTCTTCCCACTCTGCCAAATTACCCACTCCTAGTTTAATATAATATTAAGAGCTACTGATTTAGTAAGTACTTTGCAACTTCCAGGAAATAGTTAATTTTAAATTATCTCTAATTGCATTTAAAAGTTCATATAACAAACACTGGCTGAAGCCCATAAATACTTAATGACTGTGAAGGCCTAATATTTCAAAAAACACAAGAGTTTGCAAGGAAGAATGTATGAAAGCTGCCTTCCTCTTTCACCAGGATATTTATGATGAGCCCAATGACTTCTGAGGCTGGAAGCAATCCTTTAGTTTATAAAATGCAAACATGGCATCTAACCAGATATGACAACTGAAATCATCAGACATAATGTGTAGTGCTCTTAATAAGCACCTTCTTAGGTTAACTCACTTTATTACTAGTTATTGTCTTCAGCATTCATTTTATAAACTTTTAAATAATTTCCTTAAAGGTCAAGGACAGAGCTTTCCAAACTGTGTGTCAGGACATGTTAGTGTGTCGGCTGCAGTGTCTGGGTGTGTCGCGGCTGCTGCTGCTGCCTCCGAGCCCTGCCAGGATTCCGCACAGGTCCTAGTGCCTGCCTTATGCCTTGCTGCCTCCAAACCTGCTGTGATTCTGTGCAGGTCCTAGTGCCTGCCTTGTGCCCTGCTGTAAGAGTGTGTCGTGAAATGATGCATGTCTAAAAAGTGTGTCACCAACATGAGAAGTTTGGAAAGCTCTGGTCAAGGAGATTAATTCCAAGATTAAGATTATTTCATACAAATGACTGTCTGGGATCTGGAATGCTCCTCTCAATTAAAAATATATATTTTCATTTTTTACATTGATGTATTCATGCCAATGGACAAAGAGTAGGACTGAAAGTTTTGTGTGCAAGTATTATAAGCAATTGGTGCTGCATTGAATTTAAATTAACTACTGTCCTTCTAGTTCTTGGGTGGATTATACTAACTGGTTATATTTTTAAGCACATGGAACGGTTGTACAGCTTAATAAAAAGGCTTTTTCTGAAGGCCATGTGCTCCGACCTGCCATGCCATGCAAGCTGCCACCCTGATTGTGTTGGCAGAACACAAAATTCTGGTAAAATAAGAAAAAAAGGAAAAAGAGTAGATTCCAATAGTCCACCTTTCTGTTCCAGGTTACATGATATTTCTTAAAGTGAGAATAACCTCTTTGTATTTTTAGATCATGACCTGGTTAGCAGAACTGTAGGAAATAACCTTATCATAAACAGTACTAGAAGAATGGAGTATCTAAGAGATGGCCCAGGTCAAATTCTACCAGGATTGCATTTTCCCAAGGGATGCCCATTTTTCTACCATTCACCAAGTAAATGTATTGTATACAAAGGATTGTGAAATACACGGACCATGGGTTAATTTTAAGCATTCTGGATTTTGAGCGTACATATACTGGATTCAGTGCCTCATTGGCCTAGAAATGGAGTCCTGATTTCCCACCATGAACAGATTCTACTGTGCCTGTATCTCATTTGAAAAGATTTTTGAATTATAAAATAAGGGTGGGGAACTTGTGGCCTTCCAGGTATTGCTGAACTGCAATTGTCAACAGGCCCAACTAGCATAGCCTGTAATTAGGCATCTATGGGGTTGTAATTTAAAAGCATTTGGAGGCCACAGGTTCCTGCTCCTGCTATCCCTAAAGCAAGTCCCTTGCTCATATTTTCTAAATATCAAACCCTCTTTAGATGTATCAAAATGAAAAAATATAAAAGGTCATGCAAGTTACTACTGTACAGCTGTTGAATGTCAAGGAACATTCCTGCATTTTTGGCAAACCTAAGATTTCTGTGTGTTCTGCAAGGGAGAAAGGAAATCCATTTAAAGTTAATCATAACTAAGCACAGCTGCACATAAGCAGTATGTCCTTGCTGTACAAAAGCTTAATTCTGAACAGCGGGGCAGTGTGGACACTTTTCAAACCTGCTTTTCAAATAGGTGAGTAAAATGTTATACTGGCAGAACAGTTTGCCCATGCAACCAGAGTTGTGGCAGAGAATGAAGCGGGTGTTATTCACAAGATTTCTCCAGGGAGAAGGGGGAGAACTGCCTTCACGTAATGCCAATAAAATCAAACTGAAAGAGCAACATTGAGTGATTCATTCAATCTAACAAATTTCATATGCTAAATACTTTTACAAGATTGCCCAAATATTTAAGCTATGCAACTTAAAGAACTGAACTTATTAACCATTTGCCTTCTTGCAATCTTTAGAAATGCTGATATAAATATGTAGATTTATAAATATTACCATATGTAAAAATGTAAGGGAAAGAGGGTACACAGGTTTACTTTGCTCCTCTTACCTTTCTAGTTAGCAAACTTTTACGTCTCATTCCAAATGCTTCCAGCTGAAGACGCCCCCTCAGTGCCAGTTCAATTAGCATGCAACCACGGAGCCCAGACGAAATGCAATCATTCCAAAATGATGTATAACCCTGATGGGGGGAAAAAGAGTACATGTGAATTTTTTGTAAATGTATTACAAGAATAACTACCGTATTTTCCGGCGTATAAGACGACTTTTTAACCCAGGAAAATCTTCTCAAAAGTCGGGTGTCGTCTTATACGCCAGGGGTCGTCTTATACGCCGGAAAATACGTACTCGCCGTATAAGACCTCTCCTGGCCAAGTGCAGCCGCTCGCCGGAACGCAGCCCCCAGGGAAGAGCAGGAGGACGAGTTTGGAGCCCGTCGTGGAGCCACTGCGTTTTGCCCCCTCCCTTCCCAAGGCTGCTCCGAGGGAACGGAGCTCGCTCCCCCCTCCCCACGTTTCTCCTTCGAGTGACGGGACCCAATGCAGTACGCCGCCCCGCGCTCATCCTCCTGCTCTTCCCTGGGGGCTGTGTTCCGGCGAGCGGCTGCACTTGGCCAGGAGAGGTCTTATACGGCGAGTACCGTATTTTCCAGCGTATATCCCAAACTCTATATTTTAACTGGAAAAGTTGGGGGTCGTCTTATACGCCCAGTCGTCTTATACACCGGAAAATACGGTACAACCCTAGATAAAAATTCTGTCGTCTCCTGATACAACAAAAATAGTTACAGCAAAAATAAATACTAATGAAGAAGTATTATTTTCCAAAAATAATTCTGTTGAGGATTTTACAGGAATGTTCTTAAGTTGGGGCTGTGATAGATACAAAATCCTCTCCTGCTACAATTACCGTGTGCACATTGAAGTTTGTAGGCAAGTATAAAGGTAAAGGTTCCCCCGCACATTTGTGCAGTCGTGTCCGACTCTAGGGGCCGGTGCTCATCTCCGTTTGTTAGCCGAAGAGCCAGCGTTGTCCAAAGACACTTCCACGGTCATGTGGCCGCATGACGCACGTGAAACGCTGTTACCTACCCACCGAAGTGGTACCTATTCATCTACTTGCATTTCCATGCTTTCGAATTGCTAGGTTGGCAAGAGCTGGAGCTAGTGCGGAAGCTCACTCCGCACGCAGGGCTAGGGATTCAAACCTCCGAACTTGTGTAGGCAGGTATAGGTACCCATAAATTAACTAAACAGATGCATACCACAATTAAACAGTAAAATGGCTGAATTTGCAAGCACCTACCCTTATTACCTTTATTTACAAACCAACATAGAAATATCCCATTTGCAATTAAGCATTAATAGTTGAGTCTACATATAATTACTTCCATACTTTGTATTGACTTATAAAAATCCAGAAAGAGGTAGGAAAACTGAGATCTTATTAATAGATAAGGAGACATCAGGATTTAAACTTTCTTTAAACTTGCCCGCATTGAATGAGGTTTCTAATTAAGTTATATTACACTTTTCTATATGCAAAGTACCTTTGCTAGGCTATTAAAGGACAAATTTTCTACAGCCACTCTATACTTTATTTCCTGCCTTCCTAAGTAAGCTGGCATACTTAGCAATCCCTCCTTCCATTTTTCCCAACATCCCTGTGAAACAGGTTGGGCTGAGAGAGTGAATAAAATCACCCAGTGAGCTTACATCGAGTGTATACTGTACAGTATTTTCCTTTTGAAAAAGCACCAGTAAGGCATTAAATGCTAGTTTTCACTCTCTTGCACATCAACAATTTCTAGATAATCTTTCTTCTTACTTTCTTATACAATAAATTTTCCAAGTTTTTTTCCTTAACCCCTACCTCGTTCTGTACTATCTTTACATTAGAGTAGTGCTGAAAAAGCTTTTTCTTTTTTCTAAGTTGGAATTGAAAAGTCAGTTGTGATATCTCCATGAATAATTTGTTCATTATATAACTATTAAGAAAGCTTTATACATGTTTATATTTATAAACATATGTTTTATAATATATGTTTTATAATCATATAAACATTTGGCCTGTAACTGCTAAAAGAAGAGACGAGACAATTGTCATAGATTCACCATTCTCTGTACTATTTCCTCTGTCTCTGAAAGTTGCTCCAACTTATAGTGAATATATAAAATCCCAGTCCCTTCCACAAATGGAAGAAGTCCTTTCTTTCACATAATGGCCACCCAGCCAAAAAGGAATTTAAAAAATAAATTAGGATGTCAACCTTTACTTACCAAATTAAATTATCTTGAGATTTAATTAAGAACATTTCAAAGCTATTTTGGTTCTGAGGCATTAAAAAGAAGTGGAATGGAAAATATTAAATACTGTATGGTCTTTCTTTGAGCACTATAGAATAACTCTGGAAAACTATGAACTTTAATACTTGCTTATATATTTTCAAAAGACAATGTTTCAATAATAAACATACCTATGCATCTTCTATTAACTGAATAAAATTATAAATCAACTACTTTGCTTATAAATCACAGTAAAACTGTAATAATACAAAAAGCTATAACAACTAAACATCTGATAAATATAAAACTAGAAGTCAACAACTGAGCAATTCTGTAGGTGATTTGCTAAACTGTAAAAAAATGTTTCATACTGCTTTCTAAAATCTAATACTTGAACAAAAGGTAGGGAAAACTGAGAGGGAGATATATATTCTGAAGATAAATAACAAAGAGGCCCAGGAATCCCACTTAATTTTTCTCTCCATACAGTAGATGATTTACAGTGCTCTCCTGTGCATGTTAATTTGGAAGTAAGTCCAATCAGGTAGCTTCCTCTAGTGGTTAAGGCACGCTAGAAACCAGGAAACCCTGAGCTCTAGTCCCGCCTTAGGCATGAAAGCCAGCTGGGTGACCTTGGGCCAGTCATTCCCTCTCAGCCCTAGGAAGGAGGCAATGGCAAACCACTTCTGAAATCTTGCCAAGAAAACTGCAGGGACTAGTCCAGGCAGTAGCTGAGAATCAGACACGACTGAACAGCGGGGGGGGGGGGAAAGCTTATATGTGATATTGTAATTATGGCCAAAAAAAATTGAACTGGTATATCTTGCATAGAAAATATGAAATTTCAGCAATTATATTATTACAAAAAACATTGTAATACCATAAACTGATGTATTAATAATCAGTCTAACAGTTTCAAAGTACTCTTCTTCAGATGACTATACCTATGAAATCACTGCAGAATCTGGTTGACCTTGGAAGCGAAGCAGGGTCGGGCTTGATTAGGATTTGGGTGGAAAACACCAGAGAATTCCATGGCTTTAGGCTAAACTGGGAAGTTGAAGAAATATCCAGAAAAAAGAAATAGAAAACCATTTCTGTACCATTACCAGGAAAATCCATGGCTGTATCCATGTAGTTTAGCCACCAGACGTCATGGTCTCAAGGGTATCTTTAGACTACGGCCCTTGAAAATGACTTAGAAGCTGCAATTTGTCCAAAATGCAGTAGCCCAGCTATTAACAGGAAGGAATAGGTTTAAATAGGATTACATCTGTTCTTCAGTCACTGCATAGCTGCCAAGGGGCATCCCAGTTTAATTCAAATTTCTGGCAATCACCTATAAAGTTCCCTATGGCTTGACACCCCATTAGTTACAGGGCTGTCTTTCTTACCCAACTTTTAGCCTGGTTTGGGCATGCATCCTAACAGTGTCTGCTGATAGCCCCCCCTCTTCACAAGGTGAAAAGAGTGGGAGTCTAGAAGTGTCCCTTCTCAGTAGTAGCCCCGACATATGTATGGAATATATCTAATGCACAACCCTTTGGAGATATCAGCTGCTTTTTATGTTTTCTTTAAATTTATTATTTATTTTATTTATTATTTCTAACTTATATCACCGCCCATCTCCCCCCACAAGGGGACTCTGGGCGGTTTACAATAAATGCAAACATATTCCAATAAAAAGAATTACCAAGTAAAGTTTTGAATATGTTTCAAGTTACGTTAAATGGGCTTTTTAGAGTACTTTTGCCTATTGGAATAAAAACTTTGAGATACTTATATGGTATTGTCAATTAACTTGTTGGTCTTTAGTTTTCTTATGAAAAGTTAAATTCACACATTAATATACGATCTTCTACATATCTCCATGAAATAATTGCCCTCTGAATTCAGTGGGGATTATTTCTAAGTAGATAAGATTGTATTGCAAATCCGAATGCAATTAAGTTTTAGATATTAATAAATCTTTCCAAAACCCATCCTTTCTACTAATCCCAGTCCCTTCCTTTTCTTAACAGCCATGGTCTTCTCCAAAATTAGGTCCCTGATAAATTACATAATTTCTCTTAGTACCATTCATAATAAATAAAACATCACAAACAGGATACTGAAAATCAAAACAATTTAATAATTAAATTATTGAAATGTTGGATTTTACATTAAAATACTCAAATATAGATTCTGTTATATCTCTCAAAAAGTTCCCAGAATTATGAAATTACAAGGCAAGCTATCTTTTAAAAACTAGCTTTCAGAAAAATACAGAACTGTCTCTAGTTTGTGTATTTCTAAACAATACTGTTGCAATTAATATAATTAAAATATATACACTGTTAAAACACCACCAAAATTAAATACCCCCCACCTTTACATACAAATTACTGATAAACAAATTAAAAAGTGCCAGTTCCTGAGGAATCCCACCCAATTTGAAAAAAATATAAATTCATTATCTTTGTTTCTTGTTCTTTAGCCAGTTACAAATCCTTGAGTAGCCATAATCTTTTTTTCATGAGTGCTGTGTTTGTTCAGAAGCCTCTGCTGAGGGATTCATCAAAGGCTTTTTAAAAGCCCAACTATGCAATGCCCATGGGTTCATCAAAGTCTACATACTTGTTGACTCCCTCAAAAAAGTTTAAAGATTAGTGAAACAAGGCTTACTTTTGCAAAAACCATGTTGATTCCCAGTAAGGCTTGCCCCTCTGTATGTTTTGACTATTTTCTCTTTAATAATACTTTCTACTATATTATCTAAAAAGATGTTAAGCTAACTGAACTATAATTTCCCATTACCTCCCTTGATTCTTTTTTTAAACCAAAGTCATACCAGCTACTTTCCAGTTCTCAGGAACAAATTCAGATCTTAAAAGAGTAGTTGCATATTTCCAATTTCACACTTTAATCCCTTTAAGAATCCTTAAATGGGTATTTTATTGAAACAAAACAAACTTATAAGCAGAGTTCCGTGTATTGATCCCAGGGCCAGAGTTCCTGCCATGGCCTATACCCAAAGCCAGGCATAGCTCACTCTGCCCAGTCCACGGGAAGTGAACACGTGAAGAACTACATGGCTAAAAGACACTAGAAATCAAGAAGCATTAGGCCTTTGCATTAGGCCTAAAGCACACAGCATGACCTGCTATTGGGTAGCAGTGCTGCATCTAAGCACTGAGTTCCCCCCCTCCTTGCTCAGGGGGCCTGGGCAAGGCTTCCCACAGAAGGAAATCAGGAGGATTTGTTCCCATGGGAAGATCCAGAAACTAGCCATAACAATACACACGTGACTATTGTTATCTAGCCACCTGGCGTTCACGTCATCATGAGAACGCTTTGCTTTGTACAGGAATAATTCGCCAAGTCAACACAAGAACTCTAACATTTATAGACCTGAGGACTGATTTATTTTTAATGTGTCAATTAAACTTACAACTTCACTTTTTCTTACCAGTATTTGTCTCAGTTCACTTGACTTTCCTGCTTAAAAAGCCAACTGTCCTACACCATCAGCATTAGACCTGAGCCTTTAGCGAGTACATAGGCAAGGAGAGCTTACATCCCTATAGCTGTTCACTGATTTAGCAAAGCTTCATTCTACTTTTCCATTGTTCATATGCTGGGAATTTATCAGGTTTTATAAATGGGGGTGTAGCAGAATGACTGAACCTGTAGGGTTGGAGGTCTCAAACTTCCTCTCCCAGAAGCCCTCTGGGTTTACACTAGCTCCACTTTCTACTTTGGGTAGCAGCTTGGTAGTGCCTTGAACATGGACCGAACCAATATGACTAGTTATCAGTGAACAGAGGATGAGTGCTTGCCTCCCACTCACTACAGGAGCAATGCAGAAACAAGTGACAAGTGGTAAAGGGGCTGCAAATGTTTGTATTAAGACTCCAAGGGGTTTTTGATGGCCTTTTAAAAGGGTTCTGAATCCCACTTAGGTGATAAGTAATTAATAGTTCTTGTACCTAATTATTTATAGCTGCTTCAGCTACAATGTAACCTTGGAAAAACCACTAGAACTTGAAAATTGAGATTTAGGCAGGATTAGTATTTTACTGCCACTGTATGATCTAGTAAAATGAGTAAAATTAAGTATTGCTGCTGTTGTTCTGTCACTGTCAACTCTCTCTGTGACCAGATGGACATCATTTCATCAGGATTCTGTCAGCAGCTGCTTCTTTGAGTTTTTGGTAAGCTCATGTTTCTGTCCTAGTGACATTACCTCAGCCTTTACTTAAGGAGGCTACAAGCTGTTACCCACCGATGAGTGATGGTCAGAATCAACACAGGTAGCTGCTGATTTGGATAGCTAAGAGTCACAGCCTGTCTTTAGGGAAAAGCCGAGCGTGAAATCAAGCTGCCAGTTAAAATGGACCCAGCAGTGGAGAGTGATCGGACTTCTTAAGAGGAGGGGGTATCAACTGCTCTAATTAGACAAAGCTAGGAATGTTAGCTACATAAGAGCATCATCCATACCCTCTCCTCTTGTTGGAGACAACTCTTCTGCTTCTGTGGTCCAGGTGTTCCTGTGACACAGATGTCCCTGTGACTTCCTATCCCTTGCTCTATGAATGAACCTTGCTATGACAGCCTTTTGTGGATCTCTCTGGCTCCTGACCCATGGACTATTTTTCGATGTCCTGGCTTTTCTGCCCTCAATCCCTTTCAGCAAGCAACCTTGCTCCACTGACAAAATTTACACAACAAGAATTCTTGTCTAATAGCTTTCTAAAGCTCTCTGCCTTGGCTTCTGTGAAAAAATTTAGGAAAGACCAATTAAAGCACACCAACTTGCAAATGCCTTACTTGCTCTCTGCCGGCCTCAGGCTTGCATAAGACAATTATATGTCCAAATTATTTAAGTTTTTGCTTCATTAGTAGTGCTTCTCACAAGCAATCTTGTTTTATTTCATTTAATATTGAATTATTCGTTCTTCTTGAAGTATAAATATTCTTAACTATTTTCTCCAGCATCACTATTCAAAGTTATCAATACATACCTGTAATGTTAATGTGATTTCTCTGCATTTAATATTTTGTCTAGATCTGTCATAGCCTTTCTCCCAAATAGATGATGTATTTTTATTTCATGGCTACAGTTGCCATCCCTTGAGAATCAAGAGCTTAGTAAGATAAAAGACTATTACCAATTCAGCTTCTTCGCTGCCTATTTGCATTGGGTTGGCACTGCCGGTTGATATTATCTTCGTTTGTTAATAGTGAGCAGCAGAGTGACTTTTGTACTTGCTGATGCTGTCCCAGTAATTTTGATTCTAACTTCTTATTTCTTCTAGCCCAGCATTTCTCATGATATGCTTCCTTGCCATCATATAAATTCTTCAGTGTGCAGATGGAATGGCTCAGTATACCCATACTTTTAAGCGCAATCAACAATTTGTTGTGATCTACACAGTCAAAACTCTACGTATAATCAATAAAGGATTAGCATTCCTTAGCACTGTCCTTTTTTGTAACTGGAATATACATTTATCTTTTCCAGTCCCTTGATAACTGTTTTCCATACATGCTCACAAATTAAATGTAGCACTTCAGCTCCATCACACTGTAGTAGGATTTTAAACAGATATGCTGGTATTTCATCAATTCCTGTTTTGATGCCAGAAATATTTTCTAACTGCACTTTTCAAAATGTCTGGTTCGAGTCAGTGTATTAAGCTTTGCATCTATTATTAATTCTGAGACCTTCTTTGTACAATTCTCCCATATATTCATACCATCTCTTCATCTCTTTTTTCTCCAGTAGATTTTTGCCTTCCTTCATTTCAGTATTCTTTTTAAAAATTCCTGTTCTTTCCATTTGATTGCTATCCTCAATTTCTTTACATTGCATATTTAAATATAACACCTTCTCTCATGTTGCTTTTCTTTGAAACTCAATTGTTAGGCAATTTTTGTCTCTTTTGCTTTTTACCTTTTTCCAGCAGTTTTCAACATGCCACCAGGCAGCAATTTCTCCTCTTTTTTTCCCTTTTGGGATATTTTGGTTTGATTCATTTTTAATTATGTCTTAAATTGCAGTCTACAGTTCTGCAAGCACTCAATGTGTCATATCTAATCCATTAAATTTATTCTTTACCTTCAACTGATAATCATGCAGAATTTTGCTGAAGTTGTACTTCCTCAGTCTTTATTATCTTTAGCTGTAATTTTGCAAGAAGGATTTCATAATCTGAGCCACAGTCACCTTGCTGACTGAATAAGAGCCTCTCTATCTTGCAGAATAGTCAATCTGATTTCAGTGTTGTCCATATGGTGATGTATGTGTATAGAGTCACAGTAGAGTTTGCTGGAAGAAAGTATTTGCTGTAACACTGAATTTATTTGGCAAACTCTATTGGTTTTATACACTGACTCTAAATGTTTGTTTGTTTAATTCCATTTCTGTGGCTGCCCATCTCAAACAAGGGAATCTGGGCAGAGAATGAGAACAATCATAAAAGCATAAACGTTCCTGTTAGTCCAGATGCTATTCTACTTCCAACTACAGTATTCCCATCTTACATAATTAGTATAACATCGTTTTTGGGTGTTGTGCTGGCAAAATGTTTCAAGTCATCACAGAACTGTTCAGTTTCCACTTTTTCAGCATCTGTGGTTGAAGTATATAGGCTTGGATCAACGTAATATTGATTGGCCTGCCTTAGATGCAAATAAAGATTATTCTATTATTTACTGGGTTATATCCAAGAACCGACTTTAAAACCTCTTATTACTTAATACACCAAGTATTATCAGACAATGATTTTGAATGTATATAGGTGATTTGCCTATAGCCCAAAACTGAAAATTCTTTAGTTCCAGAATGATCTTCAGGTTTGAAAAAAATTAAATGTATAATCTATAAACTAGCTGATACTCCGTTTTTCACTATTGCTATTCCCCATTTCAGGGTTACTCTGAATTATGGAAGCCAGAGTTTCTATAGCTAGTTCAAACATCATGAATGAAAAAGGACAACCCTTTTTACTGCCTCCATAAACTGTGTCCCAAGGGAGATTAGTAAGACTAACTGTATTTAAAAGTGTGCCTGTTGAAGATTTTCATTTGCAAATGCTTTTAAAATTCTGAACTCTGGAATATTTAACTATGCTTTCTTAATGCTGCTATTTAGCTGTAAGTTGCTTTGAGAAAAGTGACAGAGAAGGAGCCTTTACATTTAAATATTTAAAAATATTTAAGCAGCAGCACTGAAGATGTTGCCTAGTCGGGCAATGAAACGTCTGCAAGAAAACAACCAAGAGTACACCAAGGACTCCACATATTTAAAAATGCCTGCAAAGCAATTCATTTTGAGGCAAAAGTGTACTAACAATAACTTTATATATATGAATGTTAAACTGTACCCTGCTTGCACAAAAGTTGTTTCTTAATTTTTCTCTATTCTATAAGCAGAATATGTATCTCAAAATCCTGCACATACGACTGCATTAATACTATGTAGCTCCTCTTTCTTTAAAAGTTTTAACCAAATAGCATCAAACTCTGATTCCATATTCATAATCACCGCTAAGCTTATCAGAGGTAGGGAAGGCTAACACCAGGAATCCTTCTATCACACCTGGATGAAAACCCTGCCTTCCACCTGCATTTTGCATTGCCAGGAGTGACTTTGTGAATCTTTTGTTATGAATGGCTCTGCAGCTAGTCCTGCAAACCAACAGATCAGAAACAAAACAAAATTACTCATATGAGCGCTGTAAAAAAAGGAGTTACAGCTGTAGCTTTGCTGCACATATTTCATAACATGTTCTGATGAGTATCATTAGTTTACAGTTTCCCTGTGTTTTGAGAGTATCTGTAGGCAGAAAGCAACAATTGGTAAATCAGTCACCTTTTAAGCAGGAGAGTAGCAGCTCTTTGAAGGTAATACTTTTTGTAAAATCTCTACTTCAGTCTGTACCTTATCCAACAAACGTGAATGCTTCTTTCCAGCAGGACTAACAGTTGGCAGCTACAGAACATTAATCCATTGTTAAAGATGTAACTCAGAGGAGATAATGGAGTCTTCCAACTTAGATTTGTAAATGCTTTACCATCTTCAAGACAAGATGACATGGCAAGACATAATGTTTGCCTTTATTCAAGTGGAGTTGAATTTCCTAACAACTAACAAATGATATCACAGCATAAGACTGCAGCCTACACCCTACTTCATCACAAGAAGTGGATTCTTATCCATGAAGCTTGTGCCATAATAAAATGTATTATTGTTCAAGGTACCACAAGACATTATTTTTTATTATTATTAGTTTTGGTTTGATGCAACAGGTTCCAGATTTGCTTTTTCAAAGATAATTTTTAATAGTTCGTAAACATTTATTTATTTATTTATTTATCAGATTTTTATCACCGCCCATCTCCCCCTCAAGGAGGGACCCTGGGCGGTTTACAATAAAAACAAATTTTAAAATTCAATACAAGTTATCAATAATATAAATAGAGGATAAAAATATAAAATACAACATACTTGATAAACCTTTCCTTTCTGGGGAAAACACATCTTTATATGTTGTGTATGGCATTTTCTACATTTCTAAATAGCCATATATCTAATAGTAGTTTAAGAGAAAAGTTTTTTTCATGTAATTTACAACTTTTCTGTTATTTTTCTTAGGCACACTAATTACATCAGTGTAACACACACAAAAAACCCCTGCCAACTTCAATCCCATAAACCAAGGGACCTATAGGAATAAAAGAGGGGGAATAGGAAAGGAATATAAGGAATATACAAATTGCAGATTTATGGCCTCAGTGTTATGACTTGCACTAGCAGGATGTTAAGAGCAAAAACTGACATGTCATTTTGCAGTCTATAATAAGGCAACTAAAATAAGAAACTATATAAAATAACCAGAGTGCTCCATCACACACTCACAATAGAAAACACCCCTCTGAGGAAATTCTAAGCTAAATTACCTTCTAATTAGAGGCCCTGCTGAATTTTCCTGTTGTATCCCAAAGTTTAGATCTGGAATCCTCTTCCCCAATGTATTGCTAAACACCCTTTTATACTCATTGTAAACTCTCTTTAAATGCATTTCTAAATTGCTGGCTTTCTCAATTCCAGCCAATAATAGCTACTCGAAGAAAGCTCTAACAAGAATGGGCATTCTCCTGGTACTGTATGTTAACAGATAGCTTCCCTCACCTTCAAATAATATCAACTGCTCCCTTCAAATCTTATTACCATTATACCATTTCCTTCATTTCATTATTTATTATAATTATTCTTAATTTTTTTAAACCTGTGAAATGATTTATCTCTTGTTGAATTATTTCACTGTAAAGAGCAATGAAGGGAAGAGGAAGGCTTTGCAGGGAGAATGGCGCTTCAGTTGGCTGGGTCCATTCCATACAACTCAGTGGCTAAAATGTGGCCAGTTTGTGGCACAGCATAAACTCCACCAGTCTATGGTCCAAGGCAGAGCTTTCCAAACTGTGTGTCGGGACACGTTAGTGTGTCGGCTGCAGTGTCTGGGTGTGTCGCAGCTGCTGCTGCCTCCAAACCTGCCCTGCCAGGATTCTGTGCAGGGCCTAGTGCCTGCCTTGTGCCCTGCTGTAAGAGTGTGTCACGAAATGATGCCCTGCTGTAAGAGTGTGTCACCAACATGAAAAATTTGGAAAGCTCTGGTCCAAGGAATTGTGTGACATGAAGCAACTTGGTCAATTCAGTCAACTAAGTTGTGCAAACAGAAACAACATGGACCCAAGGACTTCTAAATCCCAGGGCTATACCTTTACCCCAAGAAATCAAGAGGCACCATAGCATCTTTCCCAACACATAAGTTTTATTAAAAGAGAGACGCTTTTGTGAGCTGACTTCCTCAGAGGCAGAGTGGCTGCAGAGCATCTGAGGAAGTCAGCTGCAGCTCACAAAAGGTTACAAAAATTTGGAAAGGTGCTACCAGACTCCTGATGCTTTGCTAGGGTAGACTAACCCAGTAATCCTCCTACAGTGTTTATCTTTACCCCAATAACCTTATGGTGAGGATTCTTCCTCCTCCTCCTCCAATATCAATCTCTTGCCTCTTCGATGGCTCTCAAGCCGCCCGCCCCCGAAAATAGCCTTTCCCAATTTAATGCTCCGGGAGACTCCAACTCCCACCCTCCCCAACTATACTGCCTGGGGAGGCTAGGCTTTAGTCCAACGCATCGGGCTGGAACTATGCTGGGAATGTCGACCCCACGGCCACCTCAGACTCCCCCTTGTTCTATCACAATCCTCTGCCCCCGACAAGGGCCAGACCCCCCCTTCCCGGAGGCCCCTCACCTCCCGGTCCTTGAGGCCCAGCAGCAGCACCTCCTCCATGAGCGTAAGCCGCGTTTCCTTGGAGTCGCCCTTCTCCTCGTCCCCCTGCTCGTCTCGCCGGCCTTCCTCCTCCGGCCCGCCGCCGCCGCCGCCCCCACCGGCTCCACCGCCGACCCCCCGCTCTTTGTCGGCCGCGCTGCGCGAGGCCTCCGTGCGGCGCTGCACCAGGCCCGAGTTGCGCTGGGTCAGCGAAGTCATGGCGCGGCGGCGGCGGCAAGAGGACGGAGCCTGCGACCCCGGAGGGCCCCGCTCGGCGGGGGGATAGCGGCAGGAGCCCCGGGCGGCCGCGGCCCTCTGCCTCGGCTCCCGCAGGCAGGGCGCAAGCCCGCCGCCGCCGGCACCCGGGGAGGTGAGGGACGGGATGGGCGGGCCGGTTCCGCCTGTTGCGGCACTAGCGGCGGCGGCGGCGACTTCGGCGGCTTCTCCTCAATATGGCGGAGCGGGCTCGCTCGGCTGACGCCAGCAGCGGCGGAGGCGGAGGATGTGGCAGGAGGAGGCGGAGAGGAAAGGGAACAGAGGCAGGCCGGGCTCCTCAGAGCGCCGCCCGCCGGCCCGAGAGACGCGGTCCGCGGAGTCCTGCGAGGCGGACGTGGCGGGGTCGCTCCGCCCTTCCTCCGCGGGAGCGGGGCTGGCGAGGCTCGTGGAAACCGAGGGGGCTCCGGGCTCTTGTTTATCCGGGTCCCCGTTTTGTTCTCCCGAGGGTCTGCGGAGCGCAGGAAAGGAGCCCGGGCCGAGTGAGCAGAAGAAGCCGAGCAGCCCGAGGAGAGAAAGGGACGTCTTGACGCCGCCGTTTCTTCTTTGTCAGTGAGTCTGGGTGGGTGAAATTCAAAATACTGTCCGGGGATAATTCTTGGGGTTCCTTTTTATTAGTTCTGCTTACCTAACAGCAAAGGGTAAAGAGGTCTTTGTCATCCAACACGGATTCTCCGGATTTCCTATGATTTTTACCCGGGAACGCATCGAAGAAAAGATCCTAAGGCAGACCAGAACAATCCCGGGTTTGCCTTCTTTGGGCTCTGCCATGGTACAGATTTTGCATTTTTACGGAGCATCCACATGAAACCACATCACAAAACAGAACTGGCTGCACATAATGAACCTTTGGCATCCCAGACCCAACCGTCTTTAGCCTCACCGTGTGCCAAAATTTGGATCTGAGGCATGGATGATTTTGACAACGAGTCCCGCTGAAATCACTGTCAGAAAAACTGACCACGTGCCGAACCAGCCAGGATTACAATCAGAATTAACAAGAGATCTGAGAGTTTGGGGCATCACCAGAGTGCAAAGCATTTGGATTGGATCTTTATGAATGCTCTTGTTTTTTCACTCCATTTGTCTGAAATCTCATCAAGCCAATTTTCAACAGAGAACAATTAGAGATGCAATGCTGAGTGCTAAGATTGTACGAAGTCAGACTGTTTTTTTTCTTTAAAAATCACCTAGTAGTTATATGGGATCCACTGGAAATCATCTGTTTTTGTCCCCAGGCACCCAGCCATAATAGTCCCAGATTTGGCAGTTATTAGCCCGCTGGTAGGACAAGGTTAAGCATCTGAGTGAGACACAAATCTTCAGGGTCTTTTAATTTTTTATATATAATATTCACCTGAAAACACCATGAAGTCAAAACTTTGGACCTGAGAAACAATTCCTTATGGACCATAAGGAGTTTTACCGGGCATTCCCACCAATATGACTTTCAAAAGATTCAAGTATGTACGGGAAAGACCACTGAATCATATATTGTACTGTACATTCAAGATACAAAAACATGGATCTCAGGCATGGAGCTTTATACAGTGGTGCTTAAAAGTTTGTGAACCCTTTTGAATGTTCAATATTTCCGCATAAATATGACCTAAAATGTGATCTGTTCTCTAAAGTAAAGTAAAGGTTCCCCCCGCACATTTGTGCGGTCGTGTCCGACTCTAGGGGCCGGTGCTCATCTCCGTTTGTTAGCCGAAGAGCCAGCGTTGTCCAAAGACACTTCCACGGTCATGTGGCCGGCACGACGCATGCGGAACGCTGTTACCTTCCCACCGAAGTGGTACCTATTGATCTACTTGCATTTGCATGCTTTTGAATTGCTAGGTTGGCAAGAGCTGGGGCTAGTGCGGGAGCTCACTCCATCACGCGGGGCTAGGGATTCGAACCTCCGAACATGCGATCCTCCGATCGACAAGCCTGGCGTCTTACCCGCTGAGCCACCACGCCCCTTGATCTGTTCTCTACCCAAGTCCTAAAGCTAGATAAAGAGAACCCAATTAAACAAATGAGTCAAAAACATTATACTTTTCCATTTATTTATGGTGGAAAATGATCCAAAGCAATTTGGGCTGAGGATTCATTAATTTGTAGATGACAGGCAGTTCTTTTTTCCATCTTCAGATCCAAAGGAGATGGTGAAAATCCATTATGGAACAGATCTGCACAAGATCTCTATTTATATATATGTGTGTGTGTATGTATGTGTGTGTGTGTGTGTGTATACAGTATATATATACACATACTGTACATACACACATATACACATACACACAAAATTTTTATTAAAAATTTTAAAAACAGGTAAAAACTAATATAAACTAATATAGAGTAAGGAAGAAAAAAATCAGAGAAAGTTAAAAGTGCAAGAAAGAAAGAAAAAGAAAAATAAACAGAAAGAAAAAAGATACAAAGAAGTGGCGTCCGATCTTCTTTACAGCATTATAAGTACAATTATAAATTTACCTCTTTCTCCAAAGTTACGTCATGATTCTCTTCTTTCTATAATCTATCCTGTCTAATCATCAAAACCATAAACTTCCAGAACACGGCCACACAGCTCGGAAGACCCACAACAGCCATTGAACTCCTGCCGTGAAAGCCTTCGACAATACATTAAAACCATAAATCATAAGTTCCTTTTTTTTCTGTTTTACACAAAAAGTCTATATGGAGTTTCCAGTCAGCAATTGACGTAGATACTGTCTTTTCTCTATTCAAGCAAGTCAATTTGGCCATCTCAGCAAGTTCTATCATCTTCACCAACCATTCCTCCGTTGTAGCTATTGCCAAATCTTTCCATCTTTGTAGATCTGCACAAGCTCTAAAGCCTATCAGCATGTTGATTATCTTACTCACAAAATACATTATCATTTTGACAGTGGATTTCTTTTAAAAAATCCTATCAGTACAATGTCTTTCAAAGTTGTGGCGCTATTGGTGTTATTTGTGGAATACTACTAAAGGAAAATGCACACGATTTATAAGCGTTGGGAAAGTACACACTGTACTATTGGTATAAATGTTCAAACCAAGAGGTTTCCATCTATTGTGAAAATGGTCTTTGCTGATTATATCAAATTGTGACATTGATGAACTAATGGTCATGCTCAGGTGTAGAGGAAATACTGGAAATTGTCAGGCTATGTATATCTAACTGCATTGGCAGGAACATGTCTATCTGCAATAGTTTTCTTATGAGGAAGTATACAATTAATGTAAATCAAACCAAATCAAATTTTTATTACGTTCATAGAGCAGCATAAATTAATGTAAAAATACTTTGTCACTTTCAGCAGGATTATTATTTGATTTAAAACACAGACATTTTTGCCTGCTAATGCAGTGAAAATAAGAACAAATAGGAAACCTGATGGATCAGGTCAAGAGCTCCTTAGTCCAACATCCTGTGTCACACAAGCCATCCAGAAAATTCACAACCTCCTCTTCCCCTGTCTTTTCCAAGCAGTTGGTATTTTTTAATCTGTTTGAGCCCCATTTCAGGAGTCAGCATAGGACGAATTAAACAACATAAAGATTCAAGAAGAAGAACAAGTTTGCAGATGCTGTAGATGTCATTTCATCTGCTCTGAGTTTGGTGGCTGAGTTACATGTATATGTGTTGGGTCATTTAAAGGCTCATTACGAAGTTGTTGGTAAAGATTGGAAGGCTTAGCACTTCTGCCTGAAATCTTTCATTTTAGTGGTGGGGTGCCCATAAATGTACTCTTTCCAAGTATTTCACTCTGGTTCCATAAAAAAAATAAATTGCAGAGACGTAACACTGATAACAAAAATTGGCTACTTCAGAAAATGCTTCATTAAGATAAATGAATCAAGTAAATATTTTAGTGGGGTCTTGATGACTCATAGCTGCCATCACCCTCAACCATCAAGGCTATGTTTATATTAGTTGGTGTCATGGGAGTTGTAGTCCAGATAGCTGGGCAACATAGTTGAAGGTGGTATGTTAACCAGAAATATACCACCTGTAGTGTAAGGTCCATCTATCGTCCCCAGAGACTTCCATGCATCTCCAGAGACTCCAAAAGTTCATACCATTAATATCTTTTAATATGAGCCTCGAAAGGAGGAAAATTATGTAGTAGACTAGAGAACAATAAACCCTTTCCTTTCCAGTCACATTCTTTGAGCTGGGTGGCCATATAAATACTATAAATAAATAAAATTAGTTAGGTTTAACTTTAAATTAAAGTTAAATATAACAAATATGATTCATTTATTTATTGCATATAAATATAAAGCATATAAACATTTTGGATGGACAGTTTCTGGCACCCCACTGAAAGGCCAAGTAAACTCGCGATTGGCAAATGGAAGGCCATAGAAATAGAAATTATAAGTACATAAAATAAATTAACTCTGATTTTACATCATCAGATTATGGCAGAGAGAAAGCAAGCAAGCTTACTATAGTAGTTTTTTCTTTTTCTTTTATGCTTTTCCATCAGCAGTTACTCTCTCAGACTGCAGCCAAGGGAGAAACAAATAGTTGGTACAGCAATCATCAATTTTTGGCTTCTTCATTACTTGAACTACTTCTGTTCTAGTGAGTTAGAAGAACTTTGCAAGTAGGAGTTAGTGTCACCGTTGATTTTCCCCCCTTCCTGAACATTCTTAGAAAATTAAATTGACTATAAGTTCTTATCTTTGTAAGCCCTTTTCAACTAAACAGTCTGTGGTTCATTTTGAGTACTTCTACATGTGTAAAATAATGTGATCTAGCCATTAATAAGTCATTCACTGTATAAACAAAATTATAACCCCTCCTGCATATGTGCATACATGTATATGCTCATATTCTCAAGGACATACAGACACTCATGGGATTAAAGTTGATTTGTACAGTATGAAAGATCCATCATGGTGGGTTCCAGTGACAGAAATATGTGGTACTGTACCTCACTGAGCAGACTGACTTAAGCAAAGATTATGCGTAAGGGTGTCATTCCAAAGATGCAAAGTTTCAGAGCCCTTGTTACGAAAATAGCATGCAGGCTTCCGAGTTCACCATAATCTCTCCTGGAAAGAGGATAAACAAAGCAATTCCAGTTAATTACAGTCTAAATGTGGAATGTGAGTTCATTGCAGACATTCAAATGGGACTCATTTGGTGCTGTGTTTAGTTCCATCTACGACTTTTGTCCCAGCAGCTTTGAGGAAGAGTACTTACATTTGAAAACATGTAGTTCCGTTGAACTACTATTCTGAACTATCTCCATCCAAAATTAGGATTAATGCACAGGTCCTCTAGTAATTGGAAAACGTAAGAAAATTAATTTTAGGTACTACAAAAGGTCTTTAAAAATAAAGACCAACATGCACTTATTGATAAACTCAACTGAAGCTTCTGAGGGTTATCTCTGAGTAGCCATGAAGAACATTTGCATTTGTGTATACTTTTATTTAGGTATTTATTTCTGTTTTTTTATTTATTAGGTTTATATCCTGCATTTCATGCAGAAGTTCACGCACTTGGGAAATTATAATTTATGATTGTATTACTGTTGTTGTTCATTCGTTCAGTCACTTCCGACTCTTTGTGACTTCATGGACCAGCCCACGCCAGAGCTTCCGGTCAGCCATCGCCACCCCCAGCTCCCCCAAGGTCGAGTCCGTCACCTCCAGAATATCATCCATCCATCTTGCCCTTGGTCGGCCCCTCTTCCTTTGGCCTTCCACTTTCCCCAGCATCAGCATCTTCTCCAGGGTATCCTGGCTTCTCATTATGTGGCCAAAGTACTTCAGTTTTGTCTTTAATATCATTACCTCAAGTGAGCAGTCTGGCTTGATTTCCTGGAGTATGGACTGGTTTGATCTTCTTGCAGTCCAAGGCACTCTCAGAATTTTCCTCCAACACCACAGTTCAAAAGCATCTATCTTCCTTCGCTCAGCCTTCCTTATGGTCCAGCTCTCGCAGCCATAGGTTACTACGGGGAATACCATTGCTTTAACTATGCGGACCTTTGTTGTCAGTGTGATGTCTCTGCTCTTAACTATTTTATCAAGATTTGTCATTGCTCTCCTCCCAAGAAGTAGACGTCTTCTGATTTCCTGGCTGCAGTCAGCGTCTGCAGTAATCTTTGCGCCTAGAAATACAAAGTCTGTCACTGCCTCCACGTTTTCTCCCTCTATGTGCCAGTCATCAATCAAGCTGGTTGCCATAATCTTGGTTTTTTTGAGGTTTAACTGCAACCCAGCTTTTGCACTTTCTTCTTTCACCTTCATCATAAGGCTCCTCAGCTCCTCCTCACTTTCAGCCATCAAAGTGGTATCATCTGCATATCTGAGATTGTTAATGTTTCTTCCAGCGATTTTAACTCCAGCCTTGGATTCCTCAAGCCCAGCACATCGCATGATGTGTTCTGTGTACAAGTTGAATAGGTAGGGTGAGAGTATACAACCGTGCTGTACTCCTTTCCCAATCTTAAACCAGTCCGTTGTTCCATAGTCTGTTCTTACCGTTGCTACTTGGTCGTTATACAGATTCCTCAGGAGGCAGACAAGATGGCTTGGTATCCCCATACCACCAAGAACTTGCCACAACTTTTCATGATCCACACAGTCAAAGGCCTTAGAATAGTCAATAAAACAGAAATAGATGTTTTTCTGAAATTCCCTGGCTTTCTCCATTATCCAGCGGATATTGGCAATTTGGTCTCTAGTTCCTCTGCCTTTTCTAAACCCAGCTTGTACATCTGGCAATTCTCGCTCCATGAATTGCTGGAGTCTACCTTGCAAGATCTTGAGCATTACCTTACTGGCATGTGAAATAAGTGCCACTGTTCTATAGTTTGAACATTCTTTAGTGTTTCCCTTTTTTGGTATGGGGATATAAGTTGATTTTTTCCAATCTGATGGCCATTCTTGTGTTTTCCAAATTTGCTGGCATATGGCATGCATCACCTTGACAGCATCATCTTGCAAGATTTTAAACAGTTCAGCTGGGATACCGTCGTCTCCTGCTGCCTTGTTATTAGCAATGCTTCTTAAGGCCCATTCAACCTCATCTTCAGGATGTCTGGCTCTAACTCACTGACCACACCGTCAAAGCTATCCCCGATATTATTATCCTTCCTATACAGATCTTCCGTATATTCTTGCCACCTTTTCTTGATCTCTTCTGCTTCTGTTAGGTCCTTGCCATCTTTGTTTTTGATCATACCCATTTTTGCCTGGAATTTACCTCCGATGTTTCTAATTTTCTGGAAGAGGTCTCTTGTCCTTCCTATTCTATTATCTTCTTCCACTTCCGCACATTGCTTGTTTAAAAATAATTCCTTATCCCTTCTGGCTGACCTCTGGAATTTTGCATTTAATTGGGCATATCTCCCCCTATCACTGTTGCCTTTTGCTTTCCTTCTTTCTTGGGCTACTTCCAGTGTCTCAGCAGACAGCCATCTTGCCTTCTTGGTTTTCTTTTTCTTTGGGACGTTTTTTGTTGCCGCCTCCTGAACAATGTTGCGAACGTCTGTCCATAGTTCTTCCGGGACCCTATCTACTAAATCTAGTCCCTTAAATCTATTCTTCACCTCCACTGCATATTCCTTAGGAATATTAGTGAGCTCATATCTAACTGATCTGTGGGTCTTCCCTATTCTCTTTAGTCTGATTCTAAACTTTGCAATAAGAAGTTCGTGATCTGAACTACAGTCAGCTCCAGGTCTTGTTTTTACTGACTGTATAGATGTCCACCACCTTTGGCTGCAAAGGATGTAGTCAATCTGATTTCGGTGTCGACCATCTGGTGAAGTCCATTTATAAAGTCGTCTTTTAGGTTGTTGGAAGAGAGTGTTTGTTATGCACAGTGAGTTGTCTTGGCAAAATTCTATCAGCCTATGTCCCGCTTCATTTTGTTCTCCCAGACCATGCTTGCCTGTAATTCCAGGTGTCGTTTGACTACCCACCTTAGCACTCCAGTCTCCTGTAATGAAAATAACATATCTTTTTGGTGTATTATCCAGTAGGTGCTGCAGATCCTCATAGAACTGATCTACTTCTCCTTCTTCAGCATCTGTGGTTGGGGCGTATATTTGGATCACTGTGATGTTAAATGGTTTACCCTGAATTCGAATTGAGATCATTCTATCGTTTTTTGGATTGTATCCAAGCACTGCTTTAGCCACTTTATTATTAATTATGAAGGCTACTCCATTTCTTCTGTGGTCCTCTTGTCCACAGTAGTAGATCTGGTGGTCATCTGATGTGAAATGGCCCATTCCAGTCCATTTCAGTTCACTGACACCTAAAATGTCTATGGTATGTTGATCTTTAGAACATCGGATTCGTCGTTCACCACCAGCACCGTCGGCCGCTAGCCGTCCTTTCGGCTTTGAGCTAGCTGCGTCATCACATCTGGGGCTAGTTGAACGTATCCTCTGTTCCTCCCCAGTAGCATTTTGACCATCTTCCGACCTGGGAGTCCCATCTTCCGATGGTATACCGACATATCTCTGGTTGTACTGGTCCATTTAGTTTTCACGGCAAGAATACTGGGGTGGGTTGCCATTACCTTCCCCAGGGATCGTATTTAGTCTGACCTCTCTGCCACGACCTTCCCGTCTTGGGTGTCCCTTCACAGTTTAGCTCATGGTTTCATTGAGGTGCTCAAGCTCCAGCACCACGACAAGGTAACGATCTCCTTTGCTGGAGAACATTTCACCTAAAAGAACTTATTTAAGCATTCAAGAATCCAATAGCCTGGGGGACAAAGCTGTTTCCCAATCTGGCTGTTCTACATCGGATACAGCGGAACCTCTTCCCAGAGGTTAACAAAGAAAACAAACCATGATGAGGATGGGAGGCGTCACTGATGATCTTTCGAGCTCTGGACAAACAGCGTGCATGTGCTAAATCTTGGATGAGAGGCAGAGATATCCCAATTATCTTTTCTCCTGCCCTTACCACTCTCTGCACAGACTTTCTATCTGAGGCACTACAGCCTCCAAACCAGATGGAAATACAATTTGTAAGTACACTCTCTATAGTGCCTCTGTAGAAAGTAAGGAGAATGGGAGATGGGAGATGTACTTTCTTCATCCGACGCAAAAAGTGCAAACGTTGCTGTGCTCGCTTTACCAAAACTGTGATATTAAGGGACCAGGTCAGACTATTTGTTAACTGCACCCCCAGGAATCTGATGCTACTGACTAACTCCATATAAAGTACTGTTTATTAGCATTGTGAAAATATTTTGAACCTTATGGGAGCCGCCTGATGAAAGAGGGGAGGCTCAAGTGAATAGCAGAGAAGGGCTGTCCTTGCATTTCTTCCAAATGATTTTTGAAGCATGTATATCCCTACTGTTATGCCTGTACACATACAAGGGTTCTGTCAGTGTCAAGAATGTGGAGTGATGTTACTGCAGCACCATCAAACGTGATCTTTATTAGCTGCCGGTGGGTCTTCCTCAGAAATGGTGACTCTCCAAACCTTTCAAAATATGTTTATACGGTGTATGGCTTCAGAGCTATTATTATGTGAATCTGCAATTGCTAATAAAATTTCCAGAAGTTTGTTGCAGCAAAAACACAAGAGTCTTCTGGTATTAAACCAGAGCTTTCCAAACTGTGTGTTGCAACACAAAAGTGTGTTGCCACACAGTCTGGTGTGTTGCCACACAACCCGGAAGCGCTGATCATCACCAGCGCTTCCGGGTTTTCCCGCGGCGACACACCAACGACGGCATGCAAAAACCTGAAGGCGGCAGCAGCGCTTCCGTTTTTTTGCGCGCTGCCGCAATAGCGGCACTTCCAGGTTTTCCCGCGGTGACACACCAACGGCGGTTGGTGTGTCGCCGCGGGAAAACTTTGGAAAGCACTGTATTAAACGCTAACACATTATGATATATAGTTTGGCCTCAGGATGTCAGAAGCAAAACATACTCCAAAATAGCCCAAGAAATGGTAGGATTACATAATGAGATTTATTGCTGTGGAGCAAACATACTTATTTTATTAGCTTGCTGAAGAATTTTATCATCAAGATACGTTCCTATTGCCTTATCTGACACCACAGTATAGAAAAGCTAAAATGCTTAGTGTCAACACTTGCAAAAAATGAATATATTATCAGTATAAACCTTTTCTGTGTCAGAGGCAAGAAGACATGGTTTCTTTACGTTAATCAGGGATGATTCTAAATCTGGGAACATATACTTGTGCAAGTCTTAATCTCTGTTTCAGCCAGAAATGATCAGTTTCAACTAGTAATTATATTACCAGTGTAATTTCTAGTAAAGAAGCCTTTCTGAAAGTAAGCTGTTTGCTCAGCAGACGTTGGTCTAAAGGGGAATCCAGTTTCTTTTTCAACAAAGGAGATTTCTAATACATCAGGACTAACCACTCACAATATAGCCTATATTCTCTTTCACTGATTTTCTCTGGGGAAAAAAGTCTGAAGTATTGTGATAACTGCTGGGAAATTCACAAAGAACCCTGACACTTTTAGGGCACTCAAAATAAAAGTTGTTGAAATAAAAACCACAAATGAACACAACATGGGAAACGTGTCACATACATGCATTTGTTCCTTGAATATCAGGTCACAAACATACGGTAACATCTCAGGTGTGCACCACGTTAAAAGCATTACAGTTTAATTCAATGTGTGAACCCAACCTAAAAATCTTCCATTCTTGGTTATGTGTTGATGCACATAGACAAAATTGCAAAGGATTTTTCCCCATAGCATGCTGAATTTAAGGGAAAGGTAACATGCATTTAGAAGACAGTGACTCAGGCACTCATTGTCACCCAGTTACAATGTGCTTTACTTGGGACTACTTTTGAAGACCACTTGTTTAAGGATCTAGAGAAAATTGCTCTTCTCTGCAATTGGGTTTTGATAAACTCCCATTTTTTTCTCTAGGTGAGCTGTATGAAAGTCAGGACATACAGTGGGGCAAAAAAGTATTTAGTCAGACACCAATTGTGCAAGTTCTCCCACTTAAAAAGATGAGAGAGGCCTGTAATTGACATCATAGGTAGACCCCAACTATGAGAGACAAAATGAGAAAACAAATCCAGACAATCACATTGTCTGATTTGGAAAGAATTTATTTGCAAATTATGGTGGAAAATAAGTATTTGGTCAATATCAAAAGTTCATCTCAATACTTTGTTATATATCCTTTGTTGGCAATGACAGAGGTCAAACGTTTTCTGTAAGTCTTCACAAGGTTGGCACACACTGTTGCTGGTATGTTGGCCCATTCCCCCATGCAGATCTCCTCTAGAGCAGTGATGTTTTGGGGCTGTCGCTGGGCAACAGGGACTTTCAACTCCCTCCAAAGGTTTTCTATGGGGTTGAGATCTGGAGACTGGCTAGGCCACTCCAGGACCTTGAAATGCTTCTTACGAAGCCAATCCTTCGTTGCCCGGGCGGTGTGTTTGGGATCATTGTCATGCTGAAAGAGCCAGCCACGTTTCATCTTCAATGCCCTTGCTGATGGAAGGAGGTTTGCACTCAAAATCTCACGATACATGGCCCCATTCATTCTTTCCTGTACACGGATCAGTCGTCCTGGTCCCTTTGCAGAGAAACAGCCCCAAAGCATGATGTTGCCACCCCCATGCTTCACAGTAGGTATGGTGTTCTTTGGATGCAACTCAGCATTCTCTCTCCTCCAAACACGACGAGTTGTGTTTCTACCAAACTGTTCTACTTTGGTTTCATCTGACATTCTCCCAATCCTCTTCTGGATCATCCAAATGCTCTCTAGCAAACTTCAGACGGGCCCGGACATGTACTGGCTTAAGCAGGGGGACACGTCTGGCACTGCAGGATCTGAGTCCCTGGCGGCATAGTGTGTTACTGATGGTAGCCTTTGTTACGTTGGTCCCAGCTCTCTGCAGGTCATTCACTAGGTCCCCCCGTGTGGTTCTAGGATTTTTGCTCACCGTTCTTGTGATCATTTTGACCCCACGGGGTGAGATCTTGCGTGGAGCCGCAGATCGAGGGAGATTATCAGTGGTCTTGTATGTCTTCCATTTTCTATAAGTTTTATTAAATTTTAAAATACATATTAAGAGCTAATACAAAAGAAAAGAAATAGAAATACAAAGTAAGAAAAAGGAAAAGAAAAAGTGAAGTCAAAAAATAACAAACAAAGAAAATATAGAAAATAGATGTCCTCCAATTTATCCTTGAACTTTAAGTACAACAATTAACTTTAAATGTTAGTCCTTCATACAATACACAGAAACTTTTCTTTGTCATATACCCTATGATTTCTATAATCCAATCTTCTGTTCTTCATATAGGTTTCGCCTTTCTTGATATCTTCCAACAATCCATCTCTGGTTTCTACTCCTTAGAATAGTAATCAAATGTTCATTGTTGCATCAATTAAATGTTTTCCATTTGCTCTTTCCATTTTTACATCTATATTTATATCTTCAATAAAGTCCAATTAGTATAACAAATAAAGGCCTTATCTACGTCTAATAAAATACAGTATATTCTGTTCATGTTATGACTATATATTCCATTAATACATAATCTAACATATTACATAACATAATACATAATATAGCAAAAATACAAAACCTAACATAACATATAACCTAATACATACAACATATTCTTGTAATAACCTACATTCTAATTCCATCTCATCATCTCATTGTCTTCTCATAAATGTGTCTCCAGAAAGAGTAATATATAATATCAACATATTTATTTATAATCTTGTATCTTACACTTAAAATATCATGTTTTTATGCATCTGTACAGTTTCTCATATCTGTGCTTACTCTGTGTACAATACCAAATCCGCATTTTCATTAACCTTGCATTCCAAATCAATATCAATAAATCTCCTGTTTAGGTTATGCCAATATCACAATATGCAACTTGTTTATTTCTGTAACTCATGTGGGATGTCAAAAGGTTTATTTTGCCATATCTATCAATTTGCATATTAAAATCTTCCTGTCTCAGCTGCCACAATGTATTTATGCCCAAACATTTAATAGACCACTTCCTGTAAAATATCATAATCTTCTTCTGTACCAATACATTCAAAGTCCTCTTTCCCTGTTTCTCTACTGGTTCGAAAGGTCTTTCCTCTGTTTCTAAATCTGTCCCTTGTATCTTCTGTTCCTGAGCCACCAAAACTATTAATATACGTTCTATGGATTTCTTAATTTGCAAAAAAAATTTGCTGGTTTCTTCCTTAAAATCCTGAAGTGCTGTGAGAAATGCCATTATTTGTTGTTCAAACCGTAATCAGCTGCCGTAGCCAAAACAAAAAATTTTCTCAGGGAGCAGGGAGCAGCTGTTCTATTATTTATCAATAATGTCTATTTCTTTAAGTGAGAAAAGCTTTTAAAGTAAAATATGAAAAAATTCCACAGAGCAGTATTTCAAACAGTTTGTAAAAGGAAAGATGAAAATATATTCCAAATGAAAGATAGTCCTTTCTAAAAAAAAGTAGAAAAAGAAGAAAAAAAAGGTAAAGAGGCACACATTCTCTATACTTTATTCTTTATTCTTCTTTATTCTTCAGGCTGCAAGCTGCTTAACCCAAACAAACAATTTCTCAAAAGTCAGTTAGTTTGTCGAGTGAGAAATACCAACAAAGTCTCTTAAGTCCCAATTTCTCTGATACAAAAGAAAGGCAGAAAAATACAAACTTGTTCACTATGTTGCCAAAATAAAATCTATCAAACTTCCACCAAAATTAATTATAGCAAAGAAAACACAAAATTAGCCAACATTTTGAACGAAGTCCAAAGATAAATTTTAGATAATAAAAATGTACTAATCTAAAAAAGAAAACTAATATAAAGTGGTCTAAAAGCTGGCTGTCACTCTTGTGTCTCCCAAGAGACTTACGTTCTCTGCAGAGCTAGGATCCTCCTTCGGCCATTTCACTGCATTCACCCCCGTTCTTCTCCGCGGTGGAAACAACAAAGAAAAACAGGAGTGGGCAATTACAATGGCTCTGTGAGCAATCTTCTGGTTCCCCCTTCTCCAGGGGGAAACTTCAGTGGTCTGTAGACCCCTGCAAACAAGATAGAAAGTTAGCCAGGTCTCAGAGCTCAGAGCTCTGAGAAACTCTGACTTGTCGAGCTGCCAGCCAGGCTTGGAGTGTATGTCTTCCATTTTCTAATTATTGCTCCCACAGTTAATTTCTTCACACCAAGCTGCTTGCCTATTGCAGATTCAGTCTTCCCAGCCTGGTGCAGGTCTACACTTTTGTTTCTGGTGTCCTTCGACAGCTCTTTGGTCTTCACCATAGTAGAGTTTGGAGTGTGACTGTTTGAGGTTGTGGACAGGTGTCTTTTATACTGATAACAAGTTCAAACAGGTGCCATTAATACAGGTAATGAGTGGAGGACAGAGGAGCCTCGTAAAGAAGAAGTTACAGGTCTGTGAGAGCCAGAAATCTTGCTTGTTTGTAGGTGACCAAATACTTATTTTCCACCATAATTTGCAAATAAATTCTTTCCGAATCAGACAATGTGATTGTCTGGATTTGTTTTCTCATTTTGTCTCTCATAGTTGAGGTCTACCTATGATGTCAATTACAGGCCTCTCTCATCTTTTTAAGTGGGAGAACTTGCACAATTGGTGGCTGACTAAATACTTTTTTGCCCCACTGTAGCTTTGGTAGACTTTCCAGCTAATGAGAGCAGTTTCTCCCCCATTTTGCTTTCTGTAGTCATAAAGCATTTAATGACATGAAAGGTTTGTGGGGCATTCATGTATTATGGCATCACTAGTGATTATGTAGACATTGTGTTGTCATCATATTCATCTACATTCTGTGCACGTAACAGTACACTGCCAAAGAGAGGGCTGCCAAGGATTAGGTCTGGAGGATCATAAAGGTCCTCCTTGCTGTCAAATCTCAGGTTCTTGGAGACTGAAGCTGCTGGCAGCTCACTAATGAGGTGGCAGCTGCCCAGGTAATCACAGTTACAGATACCAGAGCAATATTATAGCATTAATCAATGCTATTAGTTGATTAATGCTATCAAGTCTGAACAGGAAACAAATTAGCTACTGTACTGTGTTCACTAAATGACCTTGGGCTAGTCTCACACTCAGGCTAATCTACCCACAAGATTATTGTGAAGATGTAATAAACACAGAAGACTGTTGTAAGACAACCTGGATGAATTGAAAAAGGGCAGGATAAAAATGTAGTATTTCAATACCACCTCGTATTATTAGGATTCGGGGAGTGGTGCAACTGGGAGTAAATCTATTAGCTACCTCTATGAATTGTACAAGTTCTACATCACAATGCAGCAGTTATAATTTCACTCATTCGTACAGTCAATGTACTGTAGAGATACCATGCCCGTAAAGGAATTAGAAACTCTGCTTGGTGGAGAGGGGAGAGCACTTGGGAATAATTAAGAAAAAAATCAACTTGGATATACAGTAGCTCTGTGTGTGTATATGTGTATAGGCTCCTCCATTTAAAAAGGAAGACAAGAAGTTGGGTCCATATCTGGTTTTCCTTCTGCAGTGTTGCAATTTTGCAATAAAATGCTATCAAATTATTTTTCCCTGCCTCATTTCTCCCCTTACCCTCACTTCTCAGCATAACTGTGAATTTGCTAAGAGAGCAAACATTTTACCTTTCCCTTTTCTCTCTTCCTACATACTTTCTTCCAGATCCCTTGTAAAATATAAGTTCTTTTGTAAGCATGACAAAACTCTTGCACATATGCAAAACCAGGGTGTTTCCAGACAAGGGTTTCTATCATGCACCTTCCCTGAACAGTGTTTTCTACCAGCAGCACTGCCATGTTTGTCTATAATCTTGCCTCTCTACACTTACACAACCATCTGTTCAGGAGGGAGATAAAAATAAATGTACATTTTCAAGTTCTCCTGGTCTTCATGAAACGTTTCTAGGAGACTGCATTTCTAGAAGGCAGATGCCTTCCTCAGCAGGAAATTTAAGTCTGCTGTGACTGGGTGAGGGGAGTCCCTCTAGCAACAGATGGCTTTTTGATCCCTGCCATCTTCTCACAAGCCAAAACGCTTGCTCTTCATCTGATGTAACTTCCACTCCAGTATCTTAGCAGTGTGCACACACATGCAGGAGTTCATTGCTTGCCTGCCTATAAAGCTAGCTAGTTCAGATCACCAGATGCAATGCATTGCTCCCCCAGATCTGCTGCTGCCTGAAAGAAATGATTAAGTCTGATTCATGAGAAAGTCAGGCCCAAGTAGAGTAGCACAGGGGATAAGGATTCTGGAAATAATGTGAATCAATTCTTGGTATCAAGAAGAATGATTTTTCAGGAGTCATACCTCCTGGAGTTGGCAGATGGGATGTAATGATAATAGGGGTCTTTCCCAATTAATGATCCTGAATGGCCCCCAATTGTTCCCCTCTTCCTTAGTGCCCCCAAGAAAGGTAGCAATTGAGGGGGGAGTCCTACCTCTGTCTGTCTTGCCTATTCACCAAAATCACCAAGACCACACCTTGGAAAGGGGAGACCCAGAGATGCAACTTCAAGTTACACACTCTAGCCGATATGTACTGTACAGCTCTGTCTTGTGATGTTGGTGCTGCTTTGCAGCATTTATTAGTGTATAGGCACTAGCAAGGCAGGCGAGCCAAATGCCAATGAAGCATTGGGCAGAAATGTCAGTACTACCTGTGCCACCTTTATCCCCATCCAAGTCTTAAGCAATAACCAAGAACTGCTTGATTGAATTGGAAGTGGACAATGAGGTGCCACCTCGTCCTTTACTCACAATTCTGTCACTGTCCAAAAATAAAACAGGAACAAAACTATCTTTAGGAGAATTCTAGGTCTCTACACACTTCCACCTTTGTCTCTGTCTTCAAAAATATATCTTTTGTAGCTCCAGGACTACATTTGGCTTTGTAGACTCTCCAAATGACAGGATTCTTGACCAGTCCCAAGAATTCCAACACGTAAATCAGTCTGGACAGATTTATTGGTTCTTTAGATTAACATTCAAATAGATTTCCATTACCCAATACATTCACTTTGAAAAACAAATCTGAATTAAGACCAACTGATTTCTAGTTTTATTTCATGTCAATATAATTATCAGCAGTTCCTGAACAAATAGAATGAGCATACGTTTTAGGCATTTACTTATCTACATATTGCATACCCTAAATGGCTCAACATTGAACAATAGTTATCCTTTAAAGCGAGCCAGTGAACTAAAAGATAAGTCTGGAGGGATATACAGTGGGGCAAAAAAGTATTTAGTCAGCCACCAATTGTGCAAGTTCTCCCACTTAAAAAGATGAGAGAGGCCTGTAATTGACATCATAGGTAGACCTCAACTATGAGAGACAAAATGAGAAAACAAATCCAGACAATCACATTGTCTGATTCGGAAAGAATTTATTTGCAAATTATGGTGGAAAATAAGTATTTGGTCAATATCAAAAGTTCATCTCAATACTTTGTTATATATCCTTTGTTGGCAATGACAGAGGTCAAACGTTTTCTGTAAGTCTTCACAAGGTTGGCACACACTGTTGCTGGTATGTTGGCCCATTCCTCCATGCAGATCTCCTCTAGAGCAGTGATGTTTTGGGGCTGTCGCTGGGTAACACGGACTTTCAACTCCCTCCAAAGGTTTTCTATGGGGTTTTGATCTGGAGACTGGCTAGGCCACTCCAGGACCTTGAAATGCTTCTTACGAAGCCACTCCTTCGTTGCCCGGGTGGTGTGTTTGGGATCATTGTCATGCTGAAAGACCCAGCCACGTTTCATCTTCAATGCCCTTGCTGATGGAAGGAGGTTTGCACTCAAAATCTCACGATACATAGCCCCATTCATTCATTCCTGTACACGGAACAGTCGTCCTGGTCCCTTTGCAGAGAAACAGCCCCAAAGCATGATGTTGCCACCCCCATGCTTCACAGTAGGTATGGTGTTCTTTGGGTGCAACTCAGCATTCTCTCTCCTCCAAACACGACGAGTTGTGTTTCTACCAAACAGTTCTACTTTGGTTTCATCTGACCATATGACATTCTCCCAATCCTCTCCTGGATCATCCAAATGCTCTCTAGCAAACTTCAGACGGGCCCGGACATGTACTGGCTTAAGCAGGGGGGACACGTCTGGCACTGCAGGATCTGAGTCCCTGGCGGCGTAGTGTGTTACTGATGGTAGCCTTTGTTACGTTGGTCCCAGCTCTCTGCAGGTCATTCACTAGGTCCCCCCGTGTGGTTCTGGGATTTTTGCTCACCGTTCTTGTGATCATTTTGACCCCACGGGGTGAGATCTTGCGTGGAGCCCCAGATCGAGGGAGATTATCAGTGGTCTTGTATGTCTTCCATTTTCTAATTATTGCTCCCACAGTTGATTTCTTCACACCAAGCTGCTTGCCTATTGCAGATTCAGTCTTCCCAGCCTGGTGCAGGTCTACAATTTTGTTTCTGGTGTCCTTCGACAGCTCTTTGGTCTTCACCATAGTGGAGTTTGGAGTGTGACTGTTTGAGGTTGTGGACAGGTGTCTTTTATACTGATAACAAGTTCAAACAGGTGCCATTACTACAGGTAATGAGTGGAGGACAGAGGAGCCTCTTAAAGAAGTAGTTACAGGTCTGTGAGAGCCAGAAATCTTGCTTGTTTGTAGGTGACCAAATACTTATTTTCCACCATAATTTGCAAATAAATTCTTTCCGAATCAGACAATGTGATTGTCTGGATTTGTTTTCTCATTTTGTCTCTCATAGTTGAGGTCTACCTATGATGTCAATTACAGGCCTCTCTCATCTTTTTAAGTGGGAGAACTTGCACAATTGGTGGCTGACTAAATACTTTTTTGCCCCACTGTAACTGACTGGGGTAACTAGCTTGTTCCTGTGTAGGTAGCACTTAACAAGGTTAAGCAGGGTTGGACCTGGCTCCTGCTTAGATGGGAAACTAAACTGGGATGTAAAAAAGAAATCCCCGAAGAAGTCAATATAAAACTACTTCCCTATTTTTGCATGGATGTGTGTCCTTGTCATCCCCAGGAATAGAGTTTGACCCAAGGAAGCCTGTACCATTAATTTGCACACTGCCCATTTTGTCCCTTCTCCCTATTGCATCAGCACTGTAGTACATTTAAGGATCATGCTTCAACCCCCACATCCAGCAAGAGAAAACATGCTCTTATATTTCCATTTATCACATACATTTATCTGTGACAGCTTTCCCCAACCAGGAGAAATTATATATATCTCTCTCTCTCTTATCCCATCTTTATTATTTTTATAAATAACTCAAGGTGGCGAACATATCTGATACTCCTTCCTCCTCCTGTTTTCCCCACAACAACCCTGTGAGGTGAGTTGGGCTGTGTGTGTGTGACTGGCCCAAGGTCACCCAGCTGGCTTCCATGCAAAAGGCGGGACTAGAACTCTCAGTCTCCTGTCTCATTCTCAGTGTGGCTTCTGATACACCTGCAGTGAGCTAGCCAAAAGATGGTGGCTATAAGCCAAGGAGGAGGTATGTTTGATAAATTCCAGCAAATGCTGAGACAACAGACGCTGTACCCAAGCAGAGTAAGATTTTTTTTCCTGTCCCTTCGAGTCAGCATTGGCTCCTGGCAACTGCCTGGACAAGTCCCTGCAGTTTTCTTGCCCAGATTTCAGAAATGGTTTGCCATTGCCTCCTTCCTAGGGCTGAGAGAGTGACTGGCCGAAGGTTACCCTGCTGGCTTGGGGCCTAAGGCAGGACTAGCTGTCTTTAAAATACTGCTTTCTTTAAAGAACAATAGTTTGCAGAACTACTAACACAGTGTCCCATACATTTTAAGAGATCCAGTTTTGATGGAATACAATAACAAAAACTGGAAGTACACTAGTTACTTGTAGTTCTTCACTTCATTGTATTTGAGGGAGTGAATTGTTTGGCCATACCACAGAGCGCACTGGATCACAGATGTAGTATCTTACCTCTCGGTAGGATGGAATTCTCAAATGCGTACAGAAAAGGAACAGGCAGTTCAAAAAAAGTAGTTACATAAGCTCCATTAACCTGAACAGACCTTAGTACAGATGTCACTGGATTGAATGTTAGCCTTTCAATGATAGCAATTGTTTAATTTTAGGATCCTGTCCCATAACCAGCCTGAGTTTAACAAATCAGTGTTTTGGCAGAAAGATTGTGTTTGGCAGAATTGTGATTCAAAGGGTAGGAGGGGTGATAGCAAGCAAACTTGGAGAAGTGCAATGTTATACAGAACACAGTTGGGTTTAAATGCCAAAACATGGCAACCGCAAAGTACAATCCCAGATAACCTTTTACCTACTAAGATGATCTTGAACAATGACAGACTCCAATCATTAAACACATAGTCCTCTCAGCTCTAACCATCTTACCAGAAGAAACCCTGCTGATAAAAGACACTCAATTATCTACAAAGAAAGTAAAAAGACCAAAGGTAATATATGGAGAATAAATATGGAACAAGAATGGTTTGACATGACAAAGGTATGGAAAGAGATGTGAATGTTGTTGTTATAAACTAGATCGTTGTGTTTTCCTTTTTTCTCCTTACTCATGTCTTTACTTTCTTACTTCTTTTCTGTACTTGACATCACATGGCATATCCTGAAAGGGAATAGCATAGGGATGTGTGTGCGCATGTGTGTATTATGTATGTGTGGATAGTGCATGCAGCAATGGATTGCATCCTTCTAGTAGTGCCAGGAAAGACAGGGATCGCATAATCTGGCCCTTGCCTTATTTTGTGTAGTCCCAGGTTCCATTGTTTCAGATTGCCCATGCCTTTCACTAAAGAGTCAGCTATCTAGTTCTCCTCCTGATTTGAAGTCAGAAGTTAAATTTCTTCCTTCACTGGTCCTCACTCAGCTGATCAAAGGTAATTAAGAGTTTGATGCCACCAAACTTACAGAAAATTAGGCATTTTCCCTCATAACAGAGGCTTCTAAAGAATTTTCAGCAATGGTTTTACTGGCTGGGAATTCTCAGAGCTAAGTCCTTACCTCTGGAAAACACTGGAGTTAGAGAAAGCTATCATGAAGGACCTCTTCATTTTGCTTATCTCAGAAACCAAATAGAGAACATATCCACACATAGTTTGTCTTTTCAGTTTTTGCTTAATCATGGTAAAGTGAGTAACTCACAATTGACTGGGTTCACAAAGCATGTGAAGCCAAAACCCAAACAAACCATATTAAGGCTGACAGGGACATGTGAACCCATGAGATCAGACCTGGATCTCTGGCGGCTATTGTTCCTTGCCTTTCTCACCATAGAAAAATATAAACTAACAGAGAAATTCTAAGTCTAATATAAAGGTAGATTCCAACTTTTTAGGAAAGGTACCTCTGGGGATGGGGGGCTGTGAGGATTCATGTTACAACATGAAACATCTGGAGAATTATGTACATTTTTCTGCACTGTGAACAAAGATTTGTTTCTAATTTTTCTTCCTCTCCCAGAAGGAAAACATTTATTCTGCATTTCCCTTTGCCATAGGAAACATGCACCTTAAGGAGTTGAAACAGAGGCTATTCTTATGGATAGAGACGTAATAGCAGAAATATACAGGACTACCACCAAGAACCACTGGAAAGATGTGGCCCTCAATCCACAACTGAATTATCAATTCATGGCAAAGGCCTGCCTGGCCCCATCCATCCAACAGATAGTTCTGCTAGGGAAAAAAAGACTTTGTTCTGACTACCAGTTACTCTCAAAGTGGAGAATGAGAAGCATACCACGCCTCTACAGTTTAGAAAGTGATTTAAAGCTGCTGCATAAATTGAAAGCCTCTGTTCAAGCAAGACCATTCACAACTCTTTATACTGGCATCCTGAATTTGAATATCTTTATTTTATTGATTGGGGTATTTTGACAGGTAATATTTAAAAATAGATTCCAAATAAAGACCACTGCTTTAACTATTCTAACCCACAATGTGGTCATTAGTTGAAAAACTAATATTTTGTTGAGAACCATGATACTACCACTTTTACCATGCTTCTGAAAGTAGAATACTAATTGGGATAAAAATCTTAAGGTCAGCCTCTGAGCAAAGAATTTATACAAGTTGAACAGAATTTGGATATCCATTGTCAGCCAGAGTGAATAGTAAAAGGTAAGGTGGATTCAGAATTCTCTGTAGAAAGCAGCTATTTATTTATTTATCAAATTTATCACCGCCCAAGCAGCTAGCTATTTATTTATTTATCTATCTATCAAATTTACCACCGCCCAACTCCCCCAAGGGGGACTCTGGGCGGTTTACAACTAATTTAAAATCATTAATATACAATTATAAATAGATTAAAATATGCAGTAAATAACAATTTAGAATATAATGAATATAATAAAATCCAAAGGCAGTCTTCTTAAGTTCATAAAAAGGGCACTCCAGGACTAATCTAAGGTGCTAGCCGTCTCCAGGTATATACATTCTCCTTCCCACCCCAAGCATACTGACAGAACCAGGTTTTGAGTTTTTTCCGGAAGTCCAGGAGCGAGGGGGACTGTCTGATCTCTGGGGGAAGACTGTTCCAAAGGGCAGGCACAACTGCAGAGAAGGCCCACCTCCTGCACCCCGCTAGATGGAACTCCTTAACCGACGGGGTCCGTAGCATGCCCTCTCTGCATGCCCGGGTGGGACGGGATGAAGTGATGGGGATGAGACGGTCCCTTAGGTATCCTGGTCCCATGCCATATATGCTTCCTATAGGCCAGTATTCATATTTTATTCATACAGAAATAACTGAAACTGACACCATATGAGAACAAGCAAAAAACACACAGCTGTGATTCAAACACTATTTTTAAAATTATTAGTAAAAGTACATTTTATTGCAAATACAGGTATCCAAATAGACTACAGTGAGTTACAGGAAGATTTTTCCTTAAGTACTGTTAAAGCTAAGCTTGTATTCAGTGTAAAAACTGAGAGGTAATAACACAATACCTGAAAAAATCAATACATTTAAATAATTTCTATTCATACAGTGCTGTGTTCTGATCAAGTCTAGAATGGAGCAATTCCATAAGCTATTATAAAAATTAATCCATATATTTTTCTATAGATAAACAATATTTGACAGTTTAAATATAAATACATTTCCATGATCAATATATTACAATAGCACTGTCAAAAATAATATTTAAGCCTAATGTTAGTGTTTTTAAAGAAGTATTCAAATTACAATTCAACCAGCTATAAATTGGAGCATCTGTACTAGCTGCAGCAAATGTTGAAGACATCACAAGGAAAAAGTATGAAATGTTAGCTTTTGGAAGGCTCACATACAAATAAGTTTTACTGTGTTTCAAACATTCTGAAAACTCAAGGAGCTCATAATGGCAAATTTCATAAGGCAACATGGAATTTAGCACTTTGGCTTTTATCCACACCAATGTATACACTCCTTAATATTCCAATAAAAGTACTCCTCATCTTTGCTCCCACAAAACTAAAAGAACAAGCAGATTCTGTTGGTTACAGTGGACATAATCCAAAGCAAGAAATGCACCTAGGAAGGGCCAATTCAGAAATCCGACATTATTACAGCTTTCCTCATTCTACAGCCCACTAACTGGATTGGGCAATGGTTTTCCCAAACTCTTAATCAGCATAGCCAACTGGTGGAAATGTTGGAGAAAGCTGTACTAACTTTATCAATTTATCCCTTATCCTACAAAAATGTAGTCCTGTTATGAATCAGTTCTATCCTGTGCACTACTTCTAACTTTGGATTATGTTAGTTCTTTATCATATTTAGCTGTCGAAGTCCATTTGACAGGTTCATCTCTTTAGAACAGGCAGACTAGGCTTAACAGGCATTTCTGTATGGCTTTTATAATTGCAGTACTATTGTAGCAACATTCTGTAATCTGAAATTCCAATGTGCAGACTCTTTACATTCATTATTAGCTTTAATGCCATGTTTTTAAGAAGCACAAATACTGGATGACAAATCCAGTTTCATTGCTGAATACAATTCTTTAAATGCCTTCCTAACAGAAGGACTTGAGACTCAGTGCAAGCTACTGGTATTGGTGAGGAAGATCAACATAAGCACCCTATAAAAATTTTGACAAACAATTCTAGTTTATTGACATCTTATAAATCCCATTGCTTCTTGTACTGGGCAATAAATTGCCGTGACTTCACACACCGATCAGAAAATACACAAAAAGCAGAGACCAACTAGTAAGGCTGAGATGAACTCAATACCATTAGTTTTATGAAAATAACTCCATGTTAGAACTCTAAAGAGGATGGATGATCAGAACTAGTAGGATTTGTGACAGTCTTTACTCTTTATTTCTCAAGCTTGAATTTAAAACAACTGACAAATTCAAACTACTTAAAAAAAATTCTCCTTAGAAAGATCAGTTTTATCAAAGATGCAATAAAAAGACGACTCTCCCAGAGTAGGCTGTTTTCCAATTCTGATGGACATTTGACACCACCACTTCTTAACATTGAAGTAGGCAGGTGGCTCCAACAGATCTTTCTTAGTATTTTCAACACCGTAATTTTTCCTGTGACTGCTCAACAGTCACTTTTTGGGGGTAGGGAGATTAGACTCCCATTTATTGAGGAGGGTAAGAAATAGAACAGACTCTTGCTGGAGGAAAAAAATGTTCACTTTGTTTAATCCTGCCACCCTAGCATTATCTTCCATGCTGTCTCAGCAGGTTCTTATACACTGATAATAAAAAAGTGATCTCCCTTCCTGTGGCATAAGAACCTAACCAAGAATAAGGCTCTTGTAACACCCGCCCCCCCATGTCTATGGAAGATACGTCAGTGTTCTCAAGCAAAGAGGAGATCATTCTATATTAAAACTTAACTAATCATCTGTAGCCAGAATACAACCAAAAGGGAATTATGTGCCCCTCTGAAACCAATTTAATTCCGGTAACTGGATAGAAATACAGTTCTTCTTTCAATTCTACAACTGAAAACAAGCATTACATCAATCACCACTTAGATCAACATACTCATCATCTCTCCTGGCCAAATCTTCTTCACCTTCCAAGTCCTTCCAAATGCTGGTAGGCAAAACTGGTTTAAGAGAATGTCTCTGAAGCAAGGCAAATGGAAATAAGGATGACAAACGAGCAGGATTTCTCATAAAGGGAGAAGCTTCTGTATCATCCTCAGAGTCTGCTTGATGACGTCTTTCATCCATTTTCTTCTGCAAACCCTGTACATCCTCCATTACATCTAAGATTTTTGTTGCAGTGGCAACTGTGCCTCCCCCAGGGAGTTGAGCTTCAGGAATCCATCGTAAATACCTCTGTGCCCACACTTTGATTTCTGGTCCTTCTAGACATGGCAGGAGGAGTCCGTGAAGGTCAACCGGTTTATTATGCCAACTCTCATAGAATTCTCTGGAGTTATTCTGAAGTTCATCAGAAGAAGTTATCAGCCTGCTGATTCTTTTGCCCAGGAGGTTTTTAATTAATTGGTCTGTTTCTTCCTTAAAAAATCCCCTTTTTGGAGGAGGTTTTGCTTGTGTCAGGGGCAAAGAGAGTTGCCGCTGATGCTTTAAAAGAAAAGAAATTTAGAAGACAAAATCAGAACTGTCTGAACTCAGTTCTAGTTTAGCTTCTGAGCAAAGCGGACAACAAGTCTGAACTATGATGATATCCCAAGTTAAAACAAAATGCATAAAAGTTTCAATCACTATTCATCTTACTTCTTGCAAGGGGACCTCATAAAGATTTTTTTATATAATCAATTCAGTATTTGGTTACAACAGATAACTTATTCTAGAGTTTCCATCAGAGGATTGATCTGCATTAGAATTGAGCAAAATTAACACCTGATATTCTAGCCATGGCTAAAAAGTGCAAACTTTTTTGTGACTGCCATACGAGAAACTAAGTATCAGTTGAGCAATTTTTAGCATTTCCTTTGGTCATATCCTTCAAGGTTAAATAAATTTTGCAATGCATTAAAATCTCAGAGTATGATGTATATTCAATGTTAATCCAAGAGACCAGAAAAGGGTATTACCTAACTGAAGAACAGATGTTAATGCTATTTTATTTTGCTGTCAGTTAACTCTATAAAGCAGGGGTCGGGAGTGTTGCCGAGGCCTGGGGAGAAACGTTTGCCTAAGCCTTACTTCAGGGAGGCACAGAGGAAAGGACCATGTAAACTGGGGGGCTGTTCTGAGGTGTGTAACTTTAGTGGGAGAGCTCTGGCAAAGGATGTAGGAGGAACTTGCCCTGATCATATGAATTCTTGGGAGGTGTTCAGAAAATCCATCCGGCTGAAAAGTGTTTTCACTTCTGATATAAAGTCAGCAAACAAGCAAGAGCGTTATAGGAAATCTGAATTATGTTAAATCAGTCATGCTTAATTTGGGCCAAATTGCAGAGACATTTTTTGGGTGTCCTTCCAAAAATATTGGAACTTTTAATGCCTCCTTTTGATCTTGGCACTTTTTTTATAGTTATTTTATTGAATTATTATTGAATAAAATTATTTTTTTATAGTTACAGTTATTTTAATCCACATGTTTCAGCCTGATTGAACAGTGGCTAGCATAACTGCCCAGAGTCCCTCTTTTGGGGGAGATGGGTGGTGGTGAAAGATAGATAGATAGATAGATAGATAGATAGATAGATAGATAGAGATAGATAGATAGATAGATAGATAGATAGATAGATAAAGTTAGCAGCCCAATCTCTATTACTGCTCCAGTCATTACAGTGGAAATATTCAAATATCTTACCTTGAATCGTGAAGCTTTCTTCTGACTTTTGTCTAGTTTTGGCTTTTCTGCATAAAGAGGGTTGTTAAGCAAAGCTTGAGCCTCATGTTCAAACTGCACAGACCAATCCCAAACTGAAAAAAAACTAAGTGTGCTGCCTTCTGAATCAAGACTTCCTCCATACTGTTTAAAAAAAAGTCTAGAATTAATTTAGAAATGCATGTTCTCCAATATGCAGCGTTTCAGGGAGATTTTTAATAGAATGGAATGTCTTAGTTCAAAGTTGTCAAACCCCTTAACCATCTCTCTGGATTGTACCATCTTTGATCAGAATGTAAGCATAACCCAATATTATATGAATCCTGCATTTCTCAATATGGCACTGATCTACAGAATCATGCTATTTCCTTTAGAATTAAACTACATTATGCAAAGCAGAGAAATGGAGTAACATAAAAAAAATTAAAGGCAGGAAAAAGAAACACACACATACTTTAAGTCCCCCTTTCACACTGCACTCCACTTACTTTCATCCTTCTATTGGCATACCCAACTCTCACTTCCATATAACAAAATACCGTATATACTCATGGATAAGCCAAGAATTTTAGGTTCCAAAATACAACCCAAAAATTGGGTTTGGGTTATCTGCAAATGGGCTTATCCACAAGTATCTACAGTCAGCAGAAGCAAACGCACAATAATTTTCACTTGTTTACTCCTCGCAATATATTTATTTCTTGCGATAGACCATGTGCTATCTATTATTCTTCTACAGGTAGTCCTCAAGTTACAATGGCAATTGAGACTGGGATTGCTGTTGCTAAGCAATGCGGTTGTAAAGTGCAACCTCAGGTGACTGCATTGCTTAGTCATCGTAACCCGACATGCAGGTCCTTATGTGGGAAACAGCAGGAATCCCAAGTAAGCAACACGGGGGTGCTGCAGGGGGGTGGGGGAGGCCCAGGGCAGGCCACGCACAAGTTGGGGAAGGGGGGTGCTGCAGTGCAAGCGCAGGCAGGTGCTGGTGGGTGCAAGTGTAGGGAGGCCCAGGGAAGGGGGGCGCTGGTGGGTTCATGTGTGCATGCAGAAGGAGGGTGCAGTGTGTGCAAGCGAAAGGCCAGGGTGGGTGGGGGAGACTTACCTGAGTGACTTGCGACCTTCCCCATCGACTTTGCTTGTGGGAAGTTGGGAAGGAAGGTCGCAAACGGTAATCACGTGACTGCAGGATGTTGCAACTGGGTTTTAAGTGCGAGCTTGTTGCCAAGCGCCTGAATTTTGTTCACGTGACCATGGGGGCACTGCAACGGCCAGAACTTTGAGGACCGGTCATAAGTCCCTTCATTCAGCACCATTGTAAGTTCGAATGGTTGTAACTCAAGGACTACCTATACTAGCATTTGCATATTTTAAAATTTCTCCATCTTCCCATCTTCGGTAAACAATCTAACAACTAACACACTTCACCTTTCATCATAAGCATTCCTTTATACATTTACTCATAAGTATATGAAATAATCAATGGAACACAAAACAGGTCTTCACGGCTCTTCTAAACAGCAGCAGAGTGGGGGCCATCCAGATCTTGGGGGGGAATCTCATTCCAGAGGGCAGGTACTGCTACAGAGAAGGGATGCTTCTGGGGTCCTGAGCAATTACATTGTTTAATCAAAGGAACCCAGAGTGCACCAACTCTGCAGGATCAAATCAGCTGGACAAATGTTATGGGAGACAGGCAGTCCCTCAAGTAACCAGGCCCTATGCCAGATGGCTTTAAGCAGATAGAGGCCCTAAAGTCACTCACCTGGTGGCAAAATTTTGGGCAGTATTTGTAGGAGTGTGCCTGGTAAAATCACCAAGAGATAAAGGTAAAGGTTCCCCCTGCACATTTGTGCAGTCGTGTCCGACTCTAGGGGCCGGTGCTCATCTCCGTTAGCCGAAGAGCCAGCGTTGTCCGAAGACGCTTCCAAGGTCGTGTGGTTGGCATGACGTGCGTGGAACGCTGTTACCTTCCCACCGAAGTGGTATCTATTCATCTACCTGCATTTGCATGCTTTCGAATTGCTAGGTTGGCAAGAGCTGGGGTGAGTGCGGGAGCTCACTCCGTCACGCGGGGCTAGGGATTCGAACCTCCCAACTTGCGATCTTCTGATTGACAAGCCTGGCGTCTTACCCACTGAGCCACCACGCCCCTTATCACCAAGAGATAGAGCTAATTAATTTTGATATATTACATTGTAAGGATGTTTATCATTGCACATAATGTCTGTAGCTTGAATCATGTCAATAGAAATCCAGTTGACATGATTCAAGCTACAGACAATTCCACCTGGATGACTGAGAACCTTCATAGACATATTGCACATAATGGTTATTTTATTTAATTCTGGCCTAAGCCCATTATAAACTTTGTTGTAACATTCACTCAATTACACTTTTTAATATGTCACTATCATTCCCATACAAATCTTGGACATACTCCTCCTAGCATTCTTTCATTTCAGTTTCATCCCAAATCATTGAATCACTTTTATTTTTAATTCCATTCATTCTACTAGGGACTCCTCATTTAGCCCGTTTTACCCACTTCCAAAATAATTTATTTTCATGAAAATACTGTTTCTATCTATTGGATAATCATTATTTCCCTCTTAACTGTCTTACCGTAGTGGTGTCTCTCTGATGTTGAGAATTGAAGAAGAAGGTGCTAAATATGGGCATGTAAAGGCTGTCAGACAGAACAGTAAGATATGTTTCTGTAAATTCAAATGCTGGCTGATATTGCTGAACTAGTTGCCAAACACAGTCCAAGAAGAACAAGAAAACTGGAGCCTAGAAAAATAAGGAAACTACAATAGTATGAGATACATTAAACTGAGTAGTCGATGTGCTGGATTCAACAAGACTTGATTAATAAGGCTTCTATCATGTCAGTGTCTATCCCTCCCTGATTTTTTTAAAGAAGAATCCACTAACATCATTACTAAGAAATTGAAAAAAAAATCTCTTTCCACCAAATGAATTCCACCTTTCCCCCCTTCTTTTCATGCTGGCCCTTAAAACAACATTTTAAAATATATTTTAGTCACATGCCAAGGTATGGCAGCAAAGGTAAAGGTAAAGGTTTCCCTGCACAGTCGTGTCCGACTCTAGGGGCCAGTGCTCATCTCTGTTTGTTAGCTGAAGAGCCAGCATTGTCCGAAGACGCTTCCACGGTCATGTGGCCGGCATGACGCACGCGGAACGCTGTTACCTACCCACCAAAGTGGTACCTATTTATCTACTTGCATTTGCATGTTTTCAAATTGCTAGGTTGGCAAGAGCTGGGGCGAGTGCGGGAGCTCACTCGGGTCTCGAACTTGCGATCTTCCAATCAACAAGCCTGGCGCGTCTTAACCGCTGAGCCATCGCGCCCCGGTATGGCAGCAGTGATCATAAAAAACTGACATTTTAGCTTTTTGATATATATTTTGTTTTTATGCCACCACAAGCATTGTCACAGATAAAAATGCTCATAAAAGTTATACTTGCTCAACTGTTGCATTTACTAAATTTTAGTAAGTTGCATTTACTACATTTCATTTATATGACAGCAAATTACACAACTAGCCTTATTTTTCTATTATCACTTCTTGCTACTGAAGTCATTAAAGTGCCCCAGTTCCAGCCAGAGCTTTAAGTTAGGGGAAGGGTTTTAACATTTTAGGGCCTGTAGGCATATCTGGAATCCTAGAATGAAAACATTAGAAACAGCCAATTAGGCCATCAAATCCAATCCAATCTCTTGGTCAGTGTAGGAATGCAAATTAAAGATCTCCAACAGAGGACTGCCTAGTCTTCATTTTAACATCTCCTCCCTGGATAATTGATGGAAGGGTTTTGTTAAAAAAAATTACCCTAACATTTAACAAGAATCTTCCTTTCTGTAATTTACATTCATTATTCCTTTTATATGACATTGTTCCAGGTATCTGAAAAATACTATCATATTCCTCATCACCCACCCACCCACCCAGTAATCTAAAGCATTCAGAACTCCTTTACTCTCTTCATTTCTCCTTTCCTGATCATCCTCACTGCCTTTCCAAGCCTGTTTGGTTAGTTTGAATCCTTTAAGCGTGGTACCCAAAACCAGACACATTAGTCAAGGTTGGGTCTGACCAGTGACAAATAAAGTGGAGCTATTATTCCCCATTATTTGGAAACTGTATTTCCAATGATGTAGCATAAAGCCACATTTTGCTTTTTTGTATCACACTGATCATACTCAGCTTTCAATCAAGTACTATTCCAATATTTCGTTTCACAAGGACTATTACCAAGGTACCTGATTCTTTACTTGTACATCTGATTTCTGTTTCTTAAGTGAAATACTCTGTATTTGTCTCTGTAAACTTTAATTCTGTTTTTTGCCAACACATTTTTCTAAACATTAAATTAATTTTAAATGGTATTTCTACCTTTTAGGATATTAGCTGTCCCATCCAATTCTAAACCATTTGCCAATCTGATGAGATTTTCTTACCTCTTCATCCAAATTATAATAAAGACATTTCAGGGTATAAAGCCCTGGACTGAATCTTGTGGCACCCCACTCAATACCTCTATCTACTTTGATGAGAAGCTATAGATGAGCACCGTTGGGTATGACTTAACTGTCATGCCATTCAGTCTACACTTAACTAGCTTGTCAATCAAAATGTCATGGGTATTTTGCTGAAATCAAGATACGTTTCATCCACAGCAAACCCACACTCTGATAAAGAAATTCTTGAATCAAAAGTGACAGAAGGCAGTCTAGCAAAACGTGTTCTTGATAAATTCAAGCTGACTTCTGATAATTAATTCTGCAAGGAGATAGCAGTGAGCTGTTTCAGGGAAAGACAGATTGGAAATCTGGTGCCAGTCTCTACTTCAGGTCCCCTTACTCTCAGGTCATGGGCCAGGCATCTGAATTTGTCCAGCCAGGTTTTGTGTACTGCATCAGTCTCAACACCAGGAAAGCCATAGGCTTGTCCCAGTCATCTCTGGCCCCAGCCCTGCAGTTGGCCACACATTAGATCTGGCCTTTACCTCACAACAGATGAGACATGATCTGGTTCCGGGGGCCTTTTCCATCAGTGTTTTGTTGTTGATGGATCACTCCCTTGTGACAATAGGATTAACTGGAGCTACCAGCCTCCACAGAGAGGAAGGGTCGATTACATGGCCTGCCTAAGAACCTGGTTGATATAAAGGGTGTCCAGATCCACCTGGAGATTTTCTAAAGGCCAGTTCTACTGGGTACCTTGTTAGCTTCTGGAATATGGAGGCAGCCAGGGCACCAGAGAGGATTGCTCCTGAGCAGCTGCTCCCTGCCTATTAATCCTGGGTGGCTCCTTAGTTTTATGAGTTGCTCTAGGAAATGAAGTGAGTGAAGAGATGCCTGAAGCAATACTAGCAGACAATGAGAAGTGGGTGTGATCACACATGGGCACGAGCTCAAATTTGAAACTATAGCAATAATTATGGTAGAGCAGAATTATTTTACCCTTACTGTATCTGCAGAATGCCACTCAGCTATGCTACTTAGATATCCTAGAGCCTTTTAGGGAAGGAGGGCCAGAAAAACCAATCAGAATACATAGTGATTGCCTGGCCAAACATTTTGCAGATAAATCATTCATGTTCTCTAAACTTGAGGATGGATGGGTGAAATTTGATGTGGTGACAGAGGTGATGTATTGTGAAGTCACCTGGGAGGTTTCTGAGCCTCTGGATCTTGAGGAAGTGGACAGAGTTCTCTGTGATCTAGCTGTGGCACTTGTGGACTAGGACCCTGCTGCACCTGGCTGGTTAAAGCAACCAGAGAAAGAAATGAGAGTTGGAGCCACAGAATAGTTGGTGCTTCTTTGAGGCAAAGGGAGATTCCAGCAATTCAGAAACAGGCACCAGTCTGTCCACCTCTCACAAAGCCAGCCTTGAATCCAACGGTATTGGATAACTATCTCCCTAACTTCTATTGATACAAACAACTCTGAGTAGTGTGCCTGAATTTAATTTTATACTTCTTATTCTGTTGAAAGCCAAGACTGTTGGTCTACAGAGTGAGATATGAATAGATTAATATACGTATATCAATTGCATGTAGGGTTTGCCTACCATACATGAACTGCTTGTGCTATATATCTCTTGGACTCTGAAGGTCAAAGGCCTAGTGTGATCAAGGCTGGCAAAGTCTTGCCTGCCTTTCTTGTTCCCTCAGTAAAATATTTTTGCTACTGAAAGAGAGCTCACTTAAGCCCCTAACATATCTATGGGCAAGCTACCTACTGAGGCAAAGGCTCCACCATTTCCAGTTTCATGATTCTCAGTTTCCTTCCCTAGACATATTTTTGCTCAGAACATCTTTGTAGAACTTTGGTCCCGCCCTAGTTATACCTCTTCTTTATCATTTTGCCGCAGATGGTTACACCGATCCAAGAAAGCATGTCCTCCCATGATCCATTCTTTCTGAACAAGGCTCTGAAATCCCAACTTCGTTCTACAGTATGAATCCATCATAACTTGAACCAGACAGGCGATCACACAACAGAGGTCAGAAGCATTCTCCTCTAAAAATAAAGAGACAAATAGAACTATTTGAGATGTAAGAAAAGTGTTTGTGGGCACTTTAAATAAAGGACATGTTTGTGTTTTTATAGTCCCTTTCAGGCAAACATTGATGTCTATGAGGGATGTTAGCACTTTTAATGTGTTTACTGAACATCCTGGCTCTGTTCCATTCTATTAAAGTCAAATAAAGATCAAAATTAGTACAGAGCAGTAACTAAGATAATATAGTATTACTTTCTCAGAAACACAGTATTTATCAATTTACCTAATATGTTATTCAAAATTTCTCTATTATTACGGTCATATAAACCAAAGGAATATATTTCAAAAGCAGCATACACTGAAGCAATATTTCACAGTGGTCAAAGCAAAGAAGATCACTGGGCATTACATCAGAATGAGACAGCATGAATACAAAGTGGAAGAACCTATATAACAGATTAGTTAAGCATGCGGTAGAAAATATAATACAGGACCAGGTTTCAGGAAGAGCAAGATAATATAATGTCCAAAAGCAAGCCTTTATAAGCATCAAAGCCAGTAACTGGGTTCACACATCACACTAACATGGTTTATTTTAATGATGACCTACACAGAAGCCAAACCAACTGAGTTCACAGAGTAATACTAAGCCAAAACTAAACAAATCACATTTTATGACTTAGTGTTATGAATGAGCTTAGCAAGTTTGATGTACCAGTTCTGATCCTATTGAGTAACAAGACTGGAGAGTAACAGACATGCTAAACACCAACCCATCTAAACTACCCATCTTCAGGCTAGCCAACAGTACTACTCACAGGTGGAGGAAAATGGGACAGCAGAAGACAGGGTCTTCACTGAAAGGAAAACAAGGAGATAAGACAGAGGACAGGTGCAGGTGTTAAACCAGAATCCAAGAAACATGCTAGAAGGGCCATGTTTTAAAGTATAAGACAGCTCCTTGGTATATCTTAGTCAGGAATTTATAGCCATGTACAAGTCTTACAAATGTATACAGACCTGAACACCACAAGAGTGACTAAACCCATTTCTTTTCTAACTATTACATTTGGGAAAAAAAGATAAATGGAACAAATGGGCTCAATCCTCTCTTAGGAATGGGATAAAAGCATGGCATGATGCATATATTTTCAATTTTTGGATATAAAATCTCCTAAAAGAAATAGGACAGTTGGAAAAAAGGACCATTTAGATGGAGTATTTTCTGTCAAATCTTAAATTTTCATTAGAATAACAGCAACAAAAGTACCCTTTGAGGGTATGCCAATCAACTTTTCAAAGCTGTATATTTCCACATTCAAACACTACTGATGCTCTTCTTAAGGCAAGGGACTGACAGAAACGTGATGTTGGCAGAAATGTAGACCTTGATGTAGAGAACTGTGCACTTAGTATATCTTTAACTGAATTCTGAAACTGAGGGAAAAAGAAAGGAATCTCATTAGGACTTCTGCATGCAAGTGCTTGACATGCTCTGTAAAAAGAATGCAAATTCTTTAAATTCTGGTTTATAAACTATAGCTTAATAGGAAAAGTATGAGTTAGTCAGAATCAATAAGAGTAATAGAACTTGTTTACAAGTAGTCATAATTCCACTGTTCTGAAAAAACTTAAACTTGAAAGCAGTTAAAACAAATAATTAGCTGCCTACTTTTCTTTGGTAAGATGATCAAGAGAGCAAAGGCCAGGCACGTTCAGACACTCTTTGATAAAACTGGTTAAATAGATCTGTTTCTATCAGGTTTCAGGCATATTTTTGGAAAGGATTACACTAAATCAGCCTATGGCTTATAAACCAGAATGAATATAACTAACAAGAGATTCTTCTAGACAGTTTGGGTTGGGTATGAGAAGTAGTGTTGGCAGAGGTACTACTCCTACTTAGAATATCATATCCAGAAGGTGATATTGGATATTATTGCTCAACATCTTTGCAGTCAAACATTGGTCAAGCATTTATGCTATTAAATGTTACATGAAACTGCCATGAAAGCTCTCCAGAGGTTTGATCTACACTGACATCAGAATTTTAAGAAGCTGAATACAGAAAAGGCTATTTTAGCTTTGTAGCTACAGGTGGTCCTCAGTTATGACCACTTGCTCAGTGACTGTTCAAATTTGTGACAGCGCTGAACGAGTGGTACTTATGACTGGTCCTCGGAGTTCCAGCCGTTGTAGCATCCCCACAGTTACATGATTGTGATCTGGGTGCTTAGTACCCGGCTCGCGATTACATCACAGCATCCCACGGTCACCATTTGCAACCTTCTTTGCCAGCTTCTCACAAGCAAAGTCAATGGGGAAGCTAGCAGGAGGTTGCAAATGGCGACCATGTGACGTCCTCACTTAATGACCCGTGGTGATTTGCTTAACGATGGCAACTGGAAGTGCTGAAATTGCTGTTGCTAAATGGCGTGGTCACATGATGTCACACTTTACAACTACATCACTTAGTGATGGTAATTCTGGTCCTAACTGCCATAATTAACTGAGGACTACCTGTATTTTATTTTAGCTACTTTAACCAATGCTTTGGGTGCAGTAATGAACCGGTGGCAAATGGGATGCAACACAGACAAGACAGATATCCATTTGGATGAACTGATCCAGGCACAGTAATACCTTGAATAACACCCTACCTTTCTAGCACTTACACATGACACAAAACACTTTGTATTTAGACCTAATTTTAAAACACATACTACTGATGTATGGATTATTTTTTAAAACATTGTATCTATCTATCTTAGAAGACCTGCAGGAAAAATAGTTACATCATCCAATGAAACACAAAATATGTGGGTGGGTGTGGTTAATAATCTAACAGACAAGTAGTAACCCAATCAATTTTTAAGAAAAAATGTTAATTTATTAACAATTTTGTTACAGTTCATGTTACAAAGCTTAATTCTTCATGCATCACTGCACGTTCACCATGCATCTACTCCTAAAAATAATTTGCATATCTTTCAGTTAACATGATAAAATCCTCTTTCTTTCAAAAGGCTACACAAAATTACAACCCACGAATTATTCCTTAGAAATTGAAGGAATTAAAATGTATTTATTTATACGGATGTATAGGCTATTCAAATTGCAAACAAGTGAGTGGTAAACACCCCAACATGTACCTTCAATGTTGGCTGCTTTATAATTTAAAGAGATTTCAGTCAAACATTGTAAATTGTTTTCAAGAACCTTTGTAAGCAGTCCTAAAACAGTTCCATTTGGCTAATTTAAATATTGGTTCACCTCTGAATTATTTAAGGGGGGAAGGGTATTCCAGCCTATACTTGAAGCACAGTTAGATTGTGCTTCAAGTATACAGTATGCTGAAATAAAACAATTTGAAAATTTGATGTTCTGAATATACTTTAGGGATTAAGTGAACGTTTGACCCAACAGTATGTTTTGAACTATTTAATTTTGCTTCTTCAAACAAATTTTCAGTTTGAGGTTACATGCATCCAATGTCAGAAAACTGGCAAGTTTAAGTTGTTTTAAACATATGTAATTTGAAGTAAAATTTTACAATGGCAAGCAGTTCATGAATGAGAGAGTTCAGAACTATATTTTATTTCATCTACTTACAAATAGCTGGGTAGAAAGCACAGGGAAAAAAATTGTTTTCCTGGACTTACCTTGAAGAAGAACATTTGTGCTCTGTGCTTCTAGCAATTCAATAACATCTATTGTTTTTCTCAGACATCGCCTGGAAGAACATGGACAAATAAGAGCTTTAATATATCTCTGGAAAGTGGAAGTGGAAAGGCATAATTATGTTTTGGAATCAAGTAGGATCATGATGTTGCTCAAGGATCTTGGACAAATGCCTGTATCTCAAAATGAAAGATGCTATTAAAATCTGTGGATACATCATGCAGTCCTGTATTATCTTAAAGACTAGATGTTTTGCTTAAGCTTTCCTAAGTATGCCTAGATAACACAACTTAGGAAGTTAACCTACCTTATGATTTCTAGCCAATTTGTACTCTCCAACAGTGAAAACCATTTTACATCAGTATCCCAGAAATCTACACTGTTATCTGAAAAAAAGACAATAATTTTATCTATTTACATACAAAATATAGAATGTATTTATGTCAATGAAGCAGAAAGATTCAGAGACATATTAATGATTGTGTTATATACTCAAATATATTTTTGCATCAGCAAAACCCAAGTAGTCAGTGTAGAGGATTTATTTTTTTACTTTGTGTTTAAACAGTGCTTCAACAATGCAATTCAAAACAATAGACAGCTATAGAAAGGCATAAAATTTAAGAACTGAATGTTTAATTTCAGTCAGAAGACTAAAAAAACCTTCTGAAACAAAGTCTTAAGTAGACAAAAAAGCCCTCCCCCAAACAATAAACCCTCCCTAAAATACTGATTAATATTATTCCAGGGAAGAAATGGTGAAGTGAAGACAGAGCCGACGACTGTGGTGCAATGAAGAGCCAGTGAGTGGACCAGCTCTTCGCGATTCATCTCCAGACAAGGAGAGGGCTTGGGATCGCCCACAAGTGCTCCAGGCAGTTGCTCCTTGTGAGGAGACCGCAAGACAGTGGTCTCCGGCTGGTTTAGAGCTCTGGGAGACGAGGGAACGCCATCTTAGCCCAAACCACGGTCAGCAGCTTTATGGACCCAGGGTTCACATACTTCCTTTTCTAATCACTTTTAGAAATTGCTTTTTAATTTATTTTCAGCTATTAGGAACCTTTGGAATGACAAGTTTTATACACTGGGTGAGTTTCCTTGAATCCTTAACAAAAGAAGTTTTAAATGCAAGTTTAAGGATTTTAAAAAATCCTTTTTTTGGAGTAAGCAGCAAAACGGTGATTATAACATTGATTTTGGAAAGTTACAAATGGACATATCCAGATGGATATGAAATAAGATTTTGAAGAATCCTTCCCATGGGAAAATGCTGTTGTTTTGAATTCTTAAAAAAATTATAGGATGGGACTTTGAAGACTGGACACTAGAGAGAACCAGAAGGAACTAAAGATTACAATTAAAGAAGAACACTTAAATTTGACTCATTAATACAGAATGGAGCAAAATACTTTAACATTGGACATATTGAAGGATGTTTGTGAACAATGGACCCAGAAGTTAATTTTAAGAGTGTCTGCCATTATATACACTGTGTTTAAAAGATGTTATGGAAGAGGAACAGGTTTTACCAAACAAGACTCAGACTGAACTAAAATTGGATTTAAAAATTACAGGCTACAAGAATGATATGGAAAAAGATACTACACTGGAAATTCCAATGAAACCAGCTGATGTCTTAATAATTAAAAGGGATAGACCAGAGCTTTCCAAACTGAGTGTCGTGACACAAAAGTGTGTCGCCACACCACCCGGAAGCGGCAGCGCACGCGTGCATGGCGGCAGCGGCAGGGGATCAGTACTTCTGCGTTTTAGCGGAGGGTGCCGCCGCCGAGCACACACGCGCCGCCGCACGCCCCCCGCGCCGCCGCCGTGCACGTGCCGCAGCACGCCCCCCGCGCCGCCGCCGTGCGCGCGCCGCCGCCGCTGGTGTGTCGCCAGTGGCGGCACTTTGGAAAGCCCTGGGATAGACAAATAACAAACCAAAAGAGTGATCTGGATAACTTTCCTATATTAGAAAAGGGACTTGTTAAAAGTTTTGAGGAATTTTGTGAGAAGGGACAAAGAAAAAATGAAAAATCAATTTCTGGGACATTATTTGAAGGGACTAAAGATCAAGATTGTTAAAAGTAAAAGGAAGGAATATAAAGTTGGTTTATTTGATCAATGTTAAAATAGATACGTTGTTATCTCTGGTATCTTAATGGGCTTTTGCTGGTCAGGACTAAATGATGAAGTTTTAAGGCTTTATTTATAGATAAGAGATTAGATATGGGTAGAAGAGATCATTTGTTGTATTTTAAGAGAAGGTGATAAGTTACTAAAATTGTTTATACTTGTGATGAAGGGGGAAGTCATTTCTTTATATATTTCTTTTCTTTTTCTTTACTATATTCTTCTTTTTTCTTTCTTTTCTATTTTTCTTTTCATTTTCTTTTCTGCACTTTTTTATTCATTTATTTTTCTTAGTTTGTATTAGTTTTTATCTTTTATTAACATTTTATTAGTTCTTACTGCAAAATGTATTTACAAAGTAGTTTACAAAAGCAGTAAAAAGCAGAGAAGATGAGATCTGGCTCTTTTGAAAAATGATCCACTGATTCCTGGTTTAAGATATCATATGCATCTCCAAACATGTAATTTTTAAAAACAAGTCTTTCAAATATCAATAATAAATAACAGCTCTAGGTTTTATGCCCTTTTTTCTACACTAGAGTTGTAAAATAGATAGGACATACACGATTTTCCAAAATGGTTTCTACTTACCTATTAAAAACAGCTGTTTAAATCTAGTATATGCAACTTGGATTTCTTGCAAAGATGGAAGGCTGCTTGAAAGGTCTTCAATTTTCAAGGCTTCATACGGAGGCTTATCAACTGTCTTATACATTCTAAACAGAACAGATTAACAAGGCTCAGAATGCAGTAGAATGCATTAAACAGTATCTGAGACTTCTTTATTTGGCATCAAGAGGGCAGAAGCTGGCAAATTTTGGGACAATGGGTGCTATGAAAGCTGCTAGACTTTTTTTAAATGTCTCAAAATGTGGTGAGATTGCCAAATCTGGATTTCAGTGATTTCACACCACCTCAGGTAGGGAAACAACATTTCTGCTCTTGGGATACTTTGGTCAGCATACAGGCTTATTGAAGATAACAGAATCTGTGGGTGCCAACCCTCCTGACCTCCTTCTCTGTATTGATGTAGACAAAATGTATCTTACTGTGAAGAAACTTAAACCTTCCTGGAGTATTAAGCACATATGAATAGCAGAGAATTTCCAACATAAAATATTGCTATATAACCTATGGTTACATTTCCAATGCCTTTCTTGCAGCTGCCATTTATTGTATAGTATTATTACTTTTTGGAATTTTTTATAGCTTTGATAAAATTATTAATAAAACCAAAGGACTGGGGTGTTAATACATGTATTTTATACTTTTTCTCACCTGAGCCTCAAAGCAGCTTCAAGCCTGGTTGTGTATTTATTTATTGGTGATAAATCAAATCAAATCAAATCAAACAAACAAACAAACAAACAAACAAACAAACAAACAAACAAACAAACAAACAAACAAACAAACAAACAAACAAACAAATAAATAAATAAATAAATAAATAAATAAATAAATAAATAAATAAATAAATAAATAAATAAATAAATAAATTCAGACCTGCTTTTCTTAGCCAGATGAGTGAACAAGCTGTTCACCAATACCATGGTCTAACCTGTATTGATATTTACACATAAGATATTGAGGAGTCCTCGGTGTTCTCTGAGCTTGGTTGTTTTCCTGCAGACGTTTCATTACCTGATTAGGTAACATCTCCAGTGCAGGGTGACGAAACATCTGCAGGAAAACAACCAAGCTTAGAGAACACCAAGGACTCCACAGTTCAACCCTGAGCTACAGATAATTCTCTTCTATTGGTACATAAGATATTGCCCGAAGAGCTTTATGTTTCCCTGCTGCCCAAAAATTTGTGACTTAAGGTAATGGGTAATTAGACTATAAAGGTATATTATAGGGTTGTTTAAAATATGCAGTTCCAGAAAGAGGAAGTCCTGGGGAACTTCCTGTGACCACACTGATCCAGCTATTCCACAAGTGGTCGAGCAGTCTTCTGCAGCATTCAGAACACCATGCAATGCTTCCTGTTCCAGAAGATTTGCTTTCAGAAAACTGCCAGACCACCCAGAACAGTGATCCAGAGAAGGAATAGACTAGATGTCTAGTATATTATCTGTGGGAAAGAAAATCAGCTTGTCATTAGGAATTAAGTATTCTTAGAGTTATCGCAGCTGAAAATGCAAATGTACGATGTTGAAACAGAACTATTACTAACCCATCCAAGAATAGTTTGTGCAGCTGGGAAGTGTTGTCATCTTGTTCTTTGGCAAAAGTTGACATCTTGAGGAGAGCAGCGCCATTATGGCAAGACCAACACCAAATCTGCAGTACATATTTACATGTTGTGATTCAGTTATGCATGAGGGACATTCATTTTGTTATGGAGTAATATAGGCATCATACAGCACAAGTTAAGAGTCTTCCATCACTCCAGCATGCATGAAATTCAGTGCCCTGAAGAGCAGTTAATGTGAAGGTGGATGAGTCAGTTTAGATCAGGGGTCCCCAACCTGTGGGCCGCGGCCTGTTAGGAACTGGGCCGCGGGGCTCCCACTCACAAACCCCGCCCCCTTCCGCGCATTTGGCTCCCGCCCACAAACCCTGCCCCCGGTGCTTGTGATTGGCTCCCACCCGCAAACCCCGCCCCTGGTCCATGGAAATCCTGGAAATCCCGCCCCCCCGGTCCATGGAAAAATCATATTTTGAAACCGGTCCCTGGCGCCAAAAAGGTTGGGGACCCCTGGTTTAGATAATCCTTCAAACAACCATTTGGATTCTCTCAAAATGGTCTCATGCTCCTTCCCCATTATGTCTAGCCATGTGCCCCATTTGGATTTCCCACTTGCATTCAGAATCAATGTATAACTGTACCAGCTGCTAGGATTTCTGTCATCCTTTTTGTTTTGGAAAAATGGGACTTCCAAAGCACCACTGAATGAGAAATTCTGAACTGACATAAATCAAAGTATTTCAGGCAATCTCAGAAGGTTTCAACAAACACAATGGGTTTTTACCACATTACAATTGTTAATTGATAAGTAATCTGTCTCACATGTAACCTGCATTTGCATAATCAACCTATCTTCCCTCCCTTTCCCCCTCAGCTCACCCCAGTTTAAATCCAATATCAGTCTAGGTACTCTATGCATCAGATGAAGGGAGCTGCAGCTCACAAAAGTTTATGCCTTTTAATAAAAGTTGTTGGTTGGAAAAGGTGCTACCAGATTCTTCCTGATTTTTGCCATCAGAGTAGGCGACCATATGTCCCATTTTGAATGGGACAGTCCCATTTTTTTAGCATTTTTCAACTGTCCCGTTTTGATAAAAATCTCAATTTTAAAACCCGGTGGGAATGGTGTGGGAGGAGGATCCGAGCCGGAGCTGCCAATTGGAGGCAGCCTGGAAGAGGAAGCCCTCCCGCCTATCAGCGCGTGGCAAAAGAGGGCGGAGAGGCAGAGGTAAAGCTAGCATATATTCTCATCTCCCCACTCAAAGTTGATTCTACAGGTATCAGTAGAATACCTAAGCAGAACTACAGTTTGCTTCTAATTTAGAACTAGAAACTCAGTTTGAATTGGGTCACCAGTTCTGATCTGAAAAAGGCTAGTTTGCCTACACAAAAAAAAGAAGGGAGTACAAAATTCACTTCCACTCATCCAAATCAAAGGACTGTTTGAACTGATCCATTAACTGCATTTATCCATTAATCCTACTTTCCAGACTCTGCGATAAGAACTTTGTATAAGCAGAAGCAAACAGTACATTGAGCTACATAAATTCATGAGACAAGCCATAATATTCAGTTTTGCTTATCTCTGACTGTGCTCGGCCTGTATTATTAAATTGCACTCATTTGATGTTACCCAAATCATTTAGTAGTAATAAAGGAAGCCATATATATACTTTTATAAAAAATAAATGAATATTAGACATCTGTTCAAGCTTGTCAACAAATATACTCACTGGAATTCCTCTTCCTTGATACTGCAAAATGCTTTCTTCAGAAACAGCCATTGGAACAACAAAATAGGCTGGCAATCTAAGAAAAGTTAATTTAACAAATTAAAATCTGCAAGTTGTTCAGGCTTCTCTCTTGGCTGGAGCTTCCCGGTACAGTTAGGAGTCTTTATTGCATAGAAGGGCTGAAGTCATTTCAAACAGTTGGTTGTCTCATGATGGCTAAGACTAGGGTAGGGAACCTTTTTTCTGCCAAGGGCCATTTGGATATTTATAACCGGGGACCGGGGTTTCTGGGATTTCCGTGCACCGGGGGCCGGAGTTTGCGGGCGGGAGCCAATCACAAGCACTGGGGGGCGGGGTTTGCAGGCAGGAGCCAATCATGTGGAAGGGGCGGGGTTTGCGGGCAGGAGCCCCGCGGGCCTTATACAGCCCGCGGGCCTGATGTTGCCCACCCCTGTCTTACATCCTCAGTGCCTTTTCCTCCTGCCCTTTCCATTAAACAGAAATCTAGCTTTGCATTCCTCACCCCTGCTGCTAGGCAGCAGATGGCTGTTTACATGTTCATGCAGTCATAAAGTAGGCTAGCTAATGGATTATCCTGCAACTCTGACAAGAAGCAAACTTTGACCGTGGTGAAGAAAGGCTACAAAAGCTACCACGGACCTCGAACTGAAGAAAATATATTTTACTTCAGCACAAAAGTACAGAATTTATCATCTACCCATCACTGTTAGCTTCATAAAGCTATATCACTATTTCAGCAATATTTACTTGCTCATATTTTGATCTAAACGTGTATTATAATACAGGTAGTCCTTGAGTTACGCCAGGCCTTCTTCCTGAGGCTGCTCACGATGCTTCAGAAGGCTTTTGAGCCTTCTAAAACCTCGCAAGAAGGCCATGCCCGCCATTCTCCAAATGGCGCAGGCCATCCACGCGATCCTTCAGACAGCTCCTGAGGCCTTCCGAAGCATTGTGAGAATGGCCCGTGCGATTTGGGGAACAGCGGGCGCAGCCTTCTTGTGAGGTTTGAGAAGGCCTCAGAAGCCTTCTGAAGCATCGTCAGAAGGGCAAGAGGCCCCGGGAAGAAGGCCTGGCGCAGCCAGCAGCTGCCTTGCATAGGGCCGGGCCATGTGCACCTCGTCAGCAGCGGGAGGAAGATGGTGCAGGTCAGCTGGGGCCAGCTGGGGCTTTGTGCTGGAGTGGCTGGCCGTGGTGCAAGGCTTGAGGCGGCACTTCTCGGCAGTGGCGGCAGCAGCGGCGCTGGGGCTGAAGTAGAAGCGGCAGCCGGCTGAGACTGCTGAAGGCCCTGGGCCTCCACTTCGTCCCCAGTGCTGCCACCGTCAAGGAGTGCTGCTGTGCAGGGCGGCCAAAAGGGCAGAGATGGGGGGAATAGGTGGGTGGGGGGAGTTGAAGCATCTCTGCGGTCGTAAGTGCAGGCAGGCTGCCAAGCACCTGAATTTTGATCACGTGACAGCGGGGGCACTGCAACAGCCGTAACTTCAGGAACCATGCATAAGTACCATTCGTTCAGTGCCGCCATAACTTCAAACGGTCAACTGAGTGAAGACCTTCGAGGCAGGCAAACTCAGAACACAAGAACTACTAAGATTTCTGGGAAGATCTTTAGTGCTAGTAGGATAATATAACAGAATCTTGAAACCTAGTGTAATTAATGTGGAGTTACTCTGAGTCTTCTCAGGTTTCCCCTTCCCCTGGACTCAGGAATCTTTTCAGTAACAACCCTGTTCCCTCCTCCATGGTCCCAGGGTCTGTTTGATATTCTACGACAGAATGCATCTGTTCTACCAAGAGAGATGACCTCAAATCCATTCAATTTTCGAAGAGTTCTAATCAAACTATTCTTTTCACAGCACTTTTCAAGGCACATAGAAATGGAACCCAGTTTGAATTGTGGATTGTTTAGTTGACAGTTAATTTTAAAAAAGTGGTGAATTCTTACTTTTTGGAGACTTTATAACCTTCATTGGCGTTCACTGCTTTGTATTTTAGATTTCCTTTGGTCCGCTCCAGCTCTTGACGCCAGTCTTTAATAGAATCAAACCATACTACTTGATTCTTTTTCTCTGTTAAAATATAATTATTTTAGACTGGAAAATTTTGAACTTTTTAAGTGGGTTTTGCATTTCAACCAAAAACTTGACAAGAGTTTGTAAAAGATGCTTTTAATAGGATAAACACACTGGGCATTTTTTTCAATTCTAATTTAAATTTTGTTCTTAGAAGCAGCAATTGCCATTCTGAGATGTTTTCACAAGGCCACTGTTTCAAACTCTGACCAAAACTAAACAGGAGATGCATATATCCTAATTTTTGACAGAAGAAAATAGCTACTTTTATATAAATATTGTCATATTTTTAATCAAATTCCTGCCTATGCAGTACTGATGAGTCTTTTACGGGTATCTACTGAAGCTCACCTCTTGATCATATATGAACAGCTATCATACAATCCATTTCCCATCAGTACTTGACAGGATGGTACAGATGACCAAGCTAACTAAGGTGGGAACACAACAAGCATATTTTAAAGCAAACTTGTCAACACAATAGTTACTTCGAATCAAAATCTCTGCGCAGCTGCTATAAAGATACGCCAGACTATGATAGGAAAAAGGTAATAATGTATTTCTTCTAATAATTTTAAGAGGTTTATATATCATATCATATAGTCTATATGATATTTTACTCTTTATTTGTTGTTTATTCGTTCAGTCGCTTCCGACTCTTCGTGACTTCATGGACCAGCCCACGCCAGAGCTTCCTGTCGGCCATCACCATCCCCAGATCCCCCATGGTTGAGTCTGTCACCTCCAGAATATCATCCATCCATCTTGCCCTTGGTCGGCCCCTCTTCCTTTTGCCTTCCACTTTCCCTAGCATCAGCTTCTTCTCCAGGGTATCCTGTCTTCTCATTATGTGGCCAAAGTACTTCAGTTTTGCCTTTAATATCATTCCCTCAAGTGAGCAGTCTGGCTTTATTTCCAGGAGTATGGACTGGTTTGATCTTCTTGCAGTCCAAGGCACTCTCAGAATTTTCCTCCAACACCACAGTTCAAAAGCATCTATCTTCCTTCGCTCAGCCTTCCTTATGGTCCAGCTCTCACAGCCATAGGTTACTACAGGGAATACCATTGCTTTAACTATGCGGACCTTTGTTGTCAGTGTGATGTCTCTGCTCTTAACTATTTTATCAAGATTTGCCATTTCTCTCCTCCCAAGAAGTAGACGTCTTCTGATTTACTGGCTGCAGTCAGCGTCTGCAGTAATCTTTGCGCCTAGAAATACAAAGTCTGTCACTGCCTCCACTTTTTCTCCCTCTATTTGCCAGTTATCAATCAAGCTGGTTGCCATAATCTTGGTTTTTTTGAGGTTTAACTGCAACCCAGCTTTTGCACTTTCTTCTTTCACCTTCGTCATAAGGCTCCTCAACTCCTCCTTGCTTTCAGCCATCAAAGTGGTATCATCTGCATATCTAAGATTGTTAGTGTTTCTTCTAGCAATTTTAACTCCAGCCCTTGGATTCCTCAAGCCCAGCACGTCGCATGATGTGTTCTGAGTACAGGTTGAATAGGTAGGGTGAGAGTATACAGCCCTGCCGTACTCCTTTCCCAATCTTAAACCAGTCCGTTGTTCCGTGCTCTGTTCTTACCGTTGCTACTTGGTCGTTATACAGATTCCTCAGGAGGCAGACAAGATGACTTGGTATCCCCATACCACCAAGAACTTGCCACAATTTGTTATGATCCACACAGTCAAAGGCTTTAGAATAGTCAATAAAACAAAAATAGATGTTTTTCTGAAACTCCCTGGCTTTCTCCATTATCCAGCGGATATTGGCAATTTGGTCTCTAGTTCCTCTGCCTTTTCTAAACCCAGCTTGTACATCTGGCAATTCTCGCTCCATGAATTGCTGGAGTCTACCTTGCAAGATCTTGAGCATTACCTTACTGGCATGTGAAATAAGTTCCACTGTTCAATAGTTTGAACATTCTTTAGTGCTTCCCTTTTTTGGTATGGGGATATAAGTTGATATTTTCCAATCTGATGGCCATTTTTGCCTGGAATTTACCTCCGATGTTTCTAATTTTCTGGAAGAGGTCTCTTGTCCTTCCTATTCTATTGTCTTCTTCCACTTCCGCACATTGCTTGTTTAAAAATAATTCCTTATCTCTTCTGGCTAACCTCTGGAATTTTGCATTTAATTGGGCTATATCTCCCCCTATCACTGTTGCCTTTTGCTTTCCTTCTTTCTTGGGCTACTTCCAGTGTCTCAGCAGACAGCCTATCTTGCCTTCTTGGTTTTCTTTTTCTTTGGGATGTTTTTTGTTGCCGCCTCCTGAACAATGTTGCGAACTTCTGTCCATAGTTCTTCCGGGACCCTATCTACTAAATCTAGTCCCTTAAATCTATTCTTCACCTCTACTGCATATTCCTTAGGAATATTAGTGAGCTCATATCTAACTGATCTGTGGGTCTTCCCTATTCTCTTTAGTCTGATTCTAAATTTTGCAATAAGTAGTTCATGATCTGAACTACAGTCAGCTCCAAGTCTTGTTTTTACCGACTGTATAGATGTCCGCCACCTTTGGCTGCAAAGGATGTAGTCAATCTGATTTCAGTGTCGACCATCTGGTGAAGTCCATGTATAAAGTCGTCTTTTAGGTTTCTGGAAGAGACTTGTTTGTTATGCACAGTGAGTTGTCTTGGCAAAATTCTATCAGCCTATGTCCTGCTTCATTTTGTTCTCCCAGACCATGCTTGCCTGTAATTCCAGGTGTCATCTGACTACCCACCTTAGCATTCCAGTCTCCTGTAATGAAAATAACATCTCGTTTTGGTGTATTATCCAGTAGGTGCTGCAGATCCTCATAGAACTGATCTACTTCTGCTTCTTCATCATCTGTGGTTGGGGCGTATATTTGGATCACTGTGATGTTAAATGGCTTACCCTGAATTCAAATTAAGATCATTCTATCGTTTTTCGGATTGTATCCAAGCACTGCTTTAGCCACTTTATTATTAATTATGAAGGCTACTCCATTTCTTCTGTGGTCCTCTTGTCCACAGTAGTAGATCTGGTGGTCATCTGATGTGAAGTGGCCCATTCCAGTCCATTTCAGTTCACTGACACCTAAAATGTCTATATTTAATCTTGACATCTCACCAATAACCACATCCAATTTGCCCTGGCTCATAGATCTTACATTCCAGGTTGCTATGGTGTGTTGATCTTTAGAACATTGGATTCGTCGTTCACCACCAGCACCGTCGGCCGCTAACCGTCCTTTCGGCTTTGAGCTAGCTGCGTCATCACATCTGGGGCTAGTTGAACTTATCCTCTGTTCCTCCCCAGTAGCATTTTGACCATCTTCCGACCTGGGAGTCCCATCTTCCGATGGTATACCGACGTATCTCTGGTTATACTGATCCATTTAGTTTTCACGGCAAGAATACTGGGGTGGGTTGCCATTACCTTCCCCAGGGATCGTATTTAGTCTGACCTCTCTGCCACGACCTTCCCGTCTTGGGTGTCCCTTCACGGTTTAGCTCATGGTTTCATTGAAGTGCTCAAGCTCCAGCACCACGACAAGGTAACGATCTCCTTTGCTAAAGACTTCTATTTGAGAGAATATTAGTCATGATAATTAATAAGATTGTATTTAAATTTGATTAAGGGGCTCACCTACATTGTGATCTGAATGTATTTTAATATTCAATTGGAACTTGTAATTTAACTTATAATTTTAAAACTATTTCAAATCAGATGGTGCATATTGTAAGGCGCAATGAGTATACTTTCGTAGAATTGTATCTTGTACTGGTCAGTGACCGTAATAAACTAGAATGAATGAGAATCAAAATAGCAAGGCAGATAAACTGTGCGTGCTTACCTGAATGATTTGGGGCAGCTGATGCATAAGAGAACAGAAACAAGCGTTTAAATAGCTTAGGGGTCTGTGTTTGATGAACTATGCCGCTGACAATCTAAAAAAGGAACAAGAAATCAACCTATTTGTAAAGCAATCACATTAATTAGAAGAACTGAGTACCTTCCAACTTCACTAGACTGCTGAACCATTTCCTAAATTGCTTTATATGGACTTCCCCTATTAGCATTAAAATATCTGGGTAGGAGATGGACTTCTTTCAGTGTTCCTGGAGCTTAATACATTGAGCATGACTCATACCTTCTATCCTGTAGACAATTATAATATTGATGTGTGGGTCATATAATGAGCCATAACAGACAATCTGAAATGTTGGGCTATGTAGGGACTGCTGGTGTACAAGGCCTTTAGGATGAGGTAGTTGTATTCAGAGAATCAGGGTCACATAGTGATTAAGGTGCTGGACTGGCACTAGGGAGATCCAGGTTCAAGTTCTCCCTCAACTGTGAAAGCTCACTGGGTGACCTTGGGCCAGACACTGTCTCTCAGCCCAACCTACCCCACAGGTTGTTCTTGTGGGGAAAAACTGAAGGAGGGAGTGCTATGTATGCCACCTTGAGCTCCTGTATGGTAACTGGCATATAAATCTAACAAATAGATAAATACTCCAGCCTGAATAGCAGCTCCTCTGTTGCCATAGAGAGTAAAGCCTGAGGAAAAATAAAAGAGCAATGAACTATACTATATATAATGAAGAAAGAGGAAATTGATATCTCAGAAAGAACCTGTTTCTATTAGGCTCCTTGATCCACTTGACTTTTTTTTTAAAAAAGGGTTACTTTAATATAAATAATTAAACAGGAAACTAGTTTACTGCAAAGTGAAGCACGAGCTTCTCGAATGCTGATTTCCAGAAATGTCTTTAGAACCCACAAAGATCTGACTGTGATGGCAGAGAACATCGTGAAAGTTAGTTTGTAACGGTTATAATGAAAACTTGGAGGTTTGGAGGAGATAGGGAAGGCCCACAGCTCCATGGTTTGGCCATAAATTTCCTGCATCTTTGTTCATACCCTCTCTCCTATTTCATTCTTTGCAAGCGTTAACATCCAAAGCAGGCATACTAGGTCACTGTAACCTGCAAGATTGAAATACATTCCCAACACTCAGATAAGAGTTTGGGCTGCAATGTCAAAACAAATCAAATGCAGAGGCACAAAACTTACGAACAGTCACAGGAGCTCAAAAACACAAACATTATACATTGTTAAATTTCCTCATCATATAAAAACAAAGTAAGAAGCAGTCATGAAAGGAGTACCACACAGCACCCTATTTTTCTTCAGTGTATGTGTGCAAACCTTCAATCAAATGAGAATTCTTCCAATGATGATATGATTAATTTGTAAATGGAATCCAGCAAATCAGGAAACAGTCTATTCCTTAGACCGAAACTTAAAAGGCATTTTAGGCAAAAGTACAGGCTGGATTCAAACCTGTGTTAGACCATAATGGGTTTTGTTTGCCGTTCTCTTAGCACGGTATCTGCAGTTTGTAAACCGATGGTTTATGGCTGAGCATTTTGTGATTAACTGAAAACATGATTAAACCACAGCTAGACAAAGATGCTTCAACAAGCCATGACTTTCTTCCCTGTCTAATTTTCCCATCTTCTTAAAAAATGTAACTCAGTTGCAACCTTTAATGCTCTTCATGAATGTTTGTCGTAACTACACTCCAAAGGCTTTTGTTTTAAAAAAGGGAAATAAGTAAGGCTATAATTACCCTTTTAACTTCTTCTTCCTTGGTATATCTTAAACAGAAGTGAAACACTCTAAGATCTTTGCAGTAGATTATTATTGTTTCGGGGTATTTTCTCAGTTGACCACTTAGAGGTTTCTTTTTCTCATCATAAACTGTAAGAAAAGTGTAGGTTAGTTTTTAACATTTATTCAGGTAAGCAACTCACCACTATTTATCCAGCAAATCAGTAAGTTATAGATCTTCTTGCCCAATAATTTATTCCTAAGTTTATAGCCGTCATAATGAGGAGATGGGGAAAAATGCAGCCGACTTAATAAAAAAAAAAAACAGAAAAAGTTGATTAATTTGCTTAAGAGACTAGGGAACTATTCAAAAATTTAAGATGCTGGAATATGCAGTTTCATAATGAGTGAAATACACCAGAAAGGATAAATTACTTAAGAGGAACAGTGTGCAGATCTGTGCCCTGAGCTGTTGCTTACGTAGTTAGCTCCGTAACCCTACTTTTGTACTATTATCCTAACCACCAACTGCAATTTATCTTCTTTACCTCCCGCAATTAAGTATCTACTCAAACAATACTCACACAACTAAAACTGAAATATCTGTACTTCTGAAGATTTAAATAATACCTGAAGACGTGCTTCACAACAATTTACTGCTTAATTTAATTTTAACTAGAACAGAAAGTCAGGGAGAAGCCTGCTTCTGTTGACTCATGCACTGATCATCTCAAGGCTGGATTAGTGCAATGTGCTCTTTGCAGAGTAGACACTAAAAATAATCTGGGAAGCACTTGGCCCAAAATGTATCAATGCAGATAATGAGTTGTTCCTCTCCAAGTACATCACAGGTTGCTATCCAAGGCAATTCAAGGAGCTCACAACGCTGTTAAAGCTCCAGGAATCCCATCTCCCATACAGTCCTCCTTGAACTCCTCACTCATTAATGGGATTCCTTTAGCAGCTCCTGCAATTATGCATTTGATACCACAGACAGACAGACAGACAGACAGACAGACAGACAGAGAGACAGACAACCATGACAGACAGCTCATGAAAAAGAAACTGCCACTGGAATCAAAGCAAATCACCAGCTTACTGGAAATTAGGATGGTTAAAAAATACTTATTTTTAGTTATTAACATTAGTCTTCTAATGTTATTGTTATAGTTTTGATATATTAAATGGTATAACAAATATACCTTTTATGAATGTTACTGGGTGGTTATAAGCTGGACAGAGCCATAAAAAGAGCTGACACCACATAAATTTTTAAAATAAAAATGGTTTTTGGTAAGATAAAGAGTGTATGCTATGTGTAAATGCATGATTCTGCCCACATTCTTATTTAAAAATAAGAGCTGGTTGCATCAGGAAGACATAAAAGTTGACCGCGTGGGAACGGATTACAGTACTTAAAAGTCTGGTGAAATACAAGATGGTAAGTGGCCTGTATGACAGAAGTGCTTTGAGGTACTTTGGCAATATAGAAAGAATAAATGAGGATCAAATTGCAAATAAATATATGAAGAAATAATTAATTGGGTTGAGAGGAAGGGGAAGACCAAGAAAAACCAAGCTGGATAGAGTTGATGAGACCCTCAAAAAGAAAGAAGTGAGAAGTTTAAAGAACAACAGGCAAGGTATGAAGTGATGTATGGACACAGTGGAGGCAAGGTGGTGCTTTTGTAAGAATGGGGAAGCATAGTGAATGCACTGCTATAGACTAGATTTAGTCAGACTTTGCTTTTATTTCAAAATGTTATTTTGCTTACTATTTCTTACTCTTCTTCTATATTTTGCATAGTGTTACTTATCACAAATATAGGTAGATTTGTAATAAAAATAAAATTAAAATATTAGCATTACATTATAAAAATATATAAATCACCCATGTCAGACAAAACTGAACATGTATTTCTGACAACCAAATACAGTAATTAAGATGAAGCAATTATTAGTGCTAACCTACCTCCACAAAGTTGATCTACACACTGAAGGGTTATGTCATTTTCTCCAAAGACTTTATTTTTAAACTGTGGTTCCTAGAAGAGGAAAATGCCTTAAATTTCCCTTAATAGAACACAGCATAACTTAATAAGGTTTCTCTTTTACTATCAATACATTAGAACATACATTCAAAAGGTTAACTAGCTCTTTTTATTTCTGGAGCACTAAACCTCTAAGAACTGAAAGTAATGAATAGAACATCACCAACATTACAGCTGAATCTTGACTACAGTTTCTTCCTTTAAAGGCTCTAATCCTCCCCAGAACTGTGCCAAAACCAACCCTGTTATTTTCCACAATCATATTATAATTTGCCATTGATTTTACTTTCTGTCAAAAAAAGTTCTTAAAGTCTTTAAATAGATTACACATTCAAAATTATAAGATGTAAACATCCATTAAGAACACATCAAAAGAAGAACATCCCCTACCAGTTAAATTCTACTTTGGCAGCAGCAAATGTACTGGCCTGAACACCTAAAGTTGTTGAATAAAAAAAAATGTCCGTCCAGCAGGCAGATAGTACAGAACCAGCAGAGCCTTATGATCACCTTATGACCCAAAGTGCTTGATCAAGAGAAAAGTCAACAGAAAGGCCTTTCCGGGGGATCTTAAATCCAGAGTAGGCTCATATGGGTCAAAAACATTTTAGTCTAGTTTCTAGCCTGATTTTGAAAAAACTGCCTCTTCCTGTGCTACTGCATTTTGGTCTGAGAAAGAAATGCTATCCCTGCTGATTCCCTCAGATCTCTCAAGATGCATTCAGTTTCAATCATGGAAGACATCAGATAACTTTCTGTAGTTCTCCTTTCTAGAAACTAGGTTCTAGAACTTGAGGCTGAGAAACTGTTCCATTTCACAGGAATTATCCTATAGAGCAGTTTCCCTTAAAATTTTTCAAGACCGTAGAACATCAAGCAACATATTTTTAAATAAGGAACCCGCCTACGACTACTTCATTTTTAAAAAGGAGAAAATCAAAAGCAGTATGAGAGCCAGTTTGGTGTAGTAGTTAAGGTCCTGGCCTAGAAACCAGGGGACTGATTTCTAGGCCTCCCATAGGCATGAAGGCAGCTGGGTGACTTTGGGCCAGTCACTCTCCCTCAGCCCAGCCCACCCCACAGGATTGTTGTGGTGGGGAAAATAGGAGGAGGAAGGAGTATTAGGTATGTTTGCTACTCATAGAATCTAGATAGGTAGAAAGAAAAGTGGAATAAAAAAATATTGAAATAAGAAAGTCTCATTCAAATCAAGTTTGATTCCTTCCACGCAGTTTTCTTGTTGTTTTATTGGCAACAATATGGAAGTGATTTGCCAGTATAATTCTTCCAGGATTTTTTTTTTCAAAGTTTCAGTCTAGTCCACAGCATTGGGATATTCTGGTAGTTCCCCTATCCAAAAGCTACCCAGGCAGACCCTGCTTAACATTTTCAAAATCAACCAGCTGCTGCAACACTGGGATAATAGCTTATCATTAAAGCATTGGAAGAGGCCTCAGGGGTCATCTAGTCTAACTCTTCCTTAAGTGCAGGATCTGTTAAGGCATCTGCTTATATTTCATACTTAGTTTATATACCTTAATGGGATGTATGTGCTTGTATATAACAACTTATTTTATCAGTGTCTGGAGGGAGATTTCTTACAGAAAGATTTAAACATTCACCTTATTTTGATATTTTGTCTTTGTTGCAGTAGAGATGGAAAATCCACTTTCACAAAGATACACTGAACAAAATGATGGTGCCATTTCAGTTAAGAAGTCATATTTTGTGAGCTTTCATTCAAAAGTTGTCCAGTTATTTTTTTTCCAACTGTGGCAGTGTAACATCTTAGGAGAGATCTGGCAGCATCTCTTCATTCATGGAGTATTTGGTTGTTTAAATTAAGTGGATCTAAACTCCATAAGAAATGTGTCAGCCCTTGGGACCAGCTTGTGGAATACCTTCGACTGTTCAGAGAACATTCATGTTCCACAAAACATTGTTTAAGAAACTCTGTTGCTGCTTTCTTAGGTTTCTGTTCTTGTTACCTTGGCATCTGCTATCTATGTGATACTGTTGGGAAAAGCTGTCAGGGGATACAGTGAGGTCAAACCCAGCGAGGTCACTTTATCCATGCCTACAGTTAGTAATACATGGTTCATACTGAACAAATCGATTATTTATTTGGATTTACTTCATGGTATTACGTATCTAGAGATACAACTGTTCTAGTAGTGGATACTCCCCTATATGATCAGGTTTTAAATGTAAATACTATTGGACTCAGATTTTTTATGGATTCCTGGGTCACAACCGTAGCATAGTATCTTTTATAAGGTCCAGCTGATATACTAGCTAAAATATGGTCAACATCATTCATGTTTTAGTAATATTTAGACTGGATTCTAGAAGTGCTATGAAGGTTTAGCTACTATAAAACACAAATCCTTATCATTTTCAGAATATATTCATGATGCAAATATATAATAGAAATTTATACAATACTCTGCAACAACTTTCATACCCCACACCCCAAAAAATCATGTTGTGAAGAACTTAGATTTTGCAAGCCTTGTTCATCATGTACATTGCCTCAAGGTGGTGATTAACCAAACCATCTGCCCCTGTGATTTGCCAAGAGCTCAATTTTTCCTACACCAAATCCAACACAATATATAATTTAAATATTTTGTTTGGACCTTGTACCAAATTCATTATAGGAGAGCAATAGCTTAGCTTCCCAATATTCTTTTACAAGACTTCATGCCCATAATTATAAATTCATTACTGAGATAAAAAGATGAAGTACCCAACCACCATATAATGAAGAGAATTTCCCCACGAGACAGACAAAGATTAACTTTGATCTCTTACATCCTCCAAAGTGGATTCTTCTCCAAGGAATGAAATCTTGAAGTTTGTGCAAATAAGTTTTCCAAAAGTGCCACGATTTGATCCATCGTCTTGTACAAATTTCAAAACCATGTTTGCTTCACAAAGCACCAGCTCACCTAGTGGAAGTTAATTTTCTTCTTAATACATTGTAGTGAACTACTTAGATTTCCAATTTCCAAGCTGCTCAAATGCTATCACTGTAGATGCAAGATGAGCTACATAATTAAGGGATTATGCTACTGCTATCAGAGCTAAACACATGGCACAGTTCTCAGCCTTAATCTGAAAAGAAGCAAAAACAACATTCTAAAAAAATATGTACAATTAATCTAAATTAGGACTGCATTCTCCAGCAAAGGAGATTGTTACCTTGTCGTGGTGCTGGAACTTGAGCACCTCAATGACGCCATGAGCTAAACTGTGAAGGGACACCCAAGCAGGGAAGGTCATGGCAGAGAGGTCAGACTAAATACGATCCCTGGGGAAGGTAACTGCAACCCACCCCAGTATTCTTTCCGTGAAAACTAAATGGATCAGTACAAGCAGAGATATGTCAGTATATCATCGGAAGATGGGACTCCCAGGTCGGAAGATGGTCAAAATGCTACTGGGGAGGAACAGAGGATAGGTTCAACTAGCCCCAGATGTGATGACGCAGCTAGCTCAAAAATGAAAGGACGGCTAGCGGCCGATGGTGCTGGTGGTGAACGATGAACCCGACGTTCTAAAGCAGTGCTTTCCAAAGTGCTGCCATTGGTGACACACCAACAGCGGCAGCAGCGCGTGCATGGCGGCAGCGTCGTCACTGGGGGCGTGCGGCGGCGGTGTGCACAGTGGTGGCAGCAGCGGCGGCAGCCTCGCTAAAACGCGGAAGTGCTGAAGGTGTGCCGCTGCTGTCGTTGCTGCCGCCACCATACACACTGCTGCCACCGCGCCACCGCTTCGCAACACACTAAACTGTGTGTTGCGACACACTAAAGCAGAGCTTTCCAAACTGTGTGTCGGGACACGTTAGTGTGTCAGCTGCAGTGTCTGGGTGTGTCGCAGCTGCTGCTGCCTCCGAGCCCTGCCAGGATTCTGTGCAGGTCCTAGTGCCTGCCTTGTGCCTTGCTGCCTCCAAACCTGCCCTGCCAGGATTCCACACAGGTCCTAGTGGCCGCCTTGCTGCCTCCAAACCTCCTGTGATTCCGCACAGGTCCTAGTGCCTGCCTTGTGCCCTGCTGTAAGAGTGTGTCACGAAATTATGCATGTCTAAAAAGTGTGTCACCAACAAGAAAAGTTTGGAAAGCTCTGCACTAATGTGTCGTGACACCCAGTTTGGAAAGCTATGTTCTAAAGATCAACACACCATAGGAACCTGGAATGTAAGATCTATGAGCCAGGGCAAATTGGATGTGGTTATTGGTGAGATGTCAAGATTAAATATAGACATTTTGGATCTCAGTGAACTGAAATGGACTGGAATGGGCCACTTCACATCAGATGACCACCAGATCTACTACTGTGGACAAGAGGACCACAGAAGAAATGGAGTAGCCTTCATAATTAATAATAAAGTGGCTAAAGCAGTGCTTGGATACAATCCAAAAAATGATAGAATGATCTCAATCCGAATTCAAGGTAAGCCATTTAACATCACAGTGATCCAAATATATGCCTCAACCACAGATGCTGAAGAAGCAGAAGTAGATCAGTTATATGAGGATCTGCAGCACCTACTGGACAATATGCCAAAAAGATATGTTATTTTCATTACAGGAGACTGGAATGCTAAGGTGGGTAGTCAAACGACACCTGGAATTATAGGTAAGCATGGTCTGGGAGAACAAAATGAAGCAGGACATAGGCTGATAGAATTTTGCCAAGACAACTCACTGTGCATAACAAACAGTCTCTTCCAGAAACCTAAAAGACGACTTTATACATGGACTTCACCAGATGGTCGACACCGAAATTAGATTGACTACATCCTTTGTAGCCGAAGGTGGTGGACATCTATACAGTCGGTAAAAACAAGACCTGGAGCTGACTGCAGTTCAGATCATGAACTTCTAATTGCACAATTTAGAATCAGACTAAAGAGAATAGGGAAGACCCACAGATCAGTTAGATATGAGCTCACTAATATTCCTAATGAATATGCAGTGGAGGTGAAGAATAGATTTATGGGACTAGATTTAGTAGATAGGGTCCCGGAAGAACTATGGACAGAAGTTCGCAACATTGTTCAGGAGGCGGCAACAAAAAACGTCCCAAAGAAAAAGAAAACCAAGAAGGCAAGATGGCTGTCTGCTGAGACACTGGAAGTAGCAACAGTGATAGGGGGAGATATGCCCAATTAAATGCAATATTCCAGAAGTTAGCCAGAAGAGATAAGGAATTATTTTTAAACAAGCAATGTGCGGAAGTGGAAGAAGACAATAGAATAGGAAGGACAAGAGACCTCTTCCAGAAAATTAGAAACATCGGAGGTAAATTCCAGGCAAAAATGAGTATGATCAAAAACAAAGATGGTAAGGACCTAACAGAAGCAGAAGAGATCAAGAAAAGGTGGCAAGAATATACGGAAGATCTGTATAGGAAGGATAATAATATTGGAAATAGCTTTGACGGTGTGGTCAGTGAGTTAGAGCCAGACATCCTGAAGAGTGAGGTTGAATGGGCCTTAAGAAGCATTGCTAATAACAAGGCAGCAGGAGACGACGGTATCCCAGCTGAATTGCTTAAAATCTTGCAAGGTGATGCTGTCAAGTTGATGCATGCCATATGCCAGCAAATTTGGAAAACACAAGAATGGCCATCAGATTGGAAAAAATCAACTTATATCCCCATACCAAAAAGGGGAAACACTAAAGAATGTTCAAACTATCGAACAGTGGCACTTATTTCACATGCCAGTAAGGTAATGCTCAAGATCCTGCAAGGTAGACTCCAGCAATTCATGGAGCGAGAATTGCCAGATGTACAAGCTGGGTTTAGAAAAGGCAGAGGAACTAGAGACCAAATTGTCAATATCCGCTGGATAATGGAGAAAGCCAGGGAGTTTCAGAAAAACATCTATTTCTGTTTTATTGACTATTCTTTTTTTTTAATTTTTAATTTTTATTATTTAAAATATATATTAAACACATATAAACAATTATACATATACTTACAATGTGTACAACATATTTACATTTCAAACATCTTTACATACAAAAAAGGACAATAAAAAGTAAAAAGACAGAAAGAAATTTAAAAATTTTTGAAAGAATAAATGACAACATATATTATAGACTTTTAAAATACTTCGTTTTCTTCACGAAAAAATTTTTTTGTTTCATATTTATTTACATAGCTTTTCTTATTCCTTTCCCCCCTTTTCTTTTCTTTTTTTTCTTTTCGTATTTCATTTTTATAATTATTTTATTATATTTCATAAATTTCAATATCTTATTCATTCTAGATCTTCTAATACATTTACTTTTCTCTTATTTCTTCTTTCACTTATAATGTTATATGCTTAATTTGATCATGTATTCCTTTTGTATATACTTTAAACAGGGGTTCCATATCAATTCATAGTCCTCCAATTCTTCATCTTTCATTAAATTTGTTAGTCTGTCCATTTGAGTGATTTCCATTAGTTTTATGATCCATTCTCCTATTGTCGGAGTACCTTCTTGTTTCCAGTATTGTGCAAAAGTAATTCTTGCTGCTGTTGTTAGATATAATAATAGTTTTTTGCTGTTATTGTTCATCTTTTTTTCCATTAATCCCAGTAGGTAGATTTCTGGGTTTTTTTCCATATTTGTTTCCAAAATTTTACAGATACACAGATGTATTTTATCCCAATATTTTTTTGTTTTCTTACATGCCCACCACACGATACACTGAACCAACTTTTGTTTTGCATTTCCAACATAGATTTGAATTAATATGCTTCATTTTGAACAACTTCTCAGGAGACATGTACCACCTAAACATCATTTTATATATATTTTCTTTTAGATTATTGCTCAATGTAAATTTGATATTTTTTGTCCATATATTTTGCCAATCTTTAGTTAATTTCATGCCTTAAATTTTCTTCCCATTTTGTCATGTAATTTTTTATTTTTATGTCATTAGTTTTTATTTCTAATAGTTTTTTATATAATTTGGAAATCAAATGATTGTTTTCGTTACATAATATATTATCCCATCTATTTCCATTTTTTTATCTAATTTAAATTGTTCTTTTATTTGGAAATATGTAAACCATTGACATATGGAACCCTCTTTTTCCAATTCTTCTCTTGTCTTAAATTCGTAATTCTGTTCATTAAATTTTAATAAATTTTGGTATCTCAACCATTTACTGTCACTTTGATTTTCCTGCCTGGCAAATGCCTCCTGAGGCGACGTCCACAATGGTATAATTGGTAATAAAGAATTTTTGTATCTGTTCCATATTTTTAATAATGATTTCCTTATATGGTTACTAAATGCCTTATTAATTTTACTTTTGTTATACCACATGTATCCATGCCAACCGAATCGAATATCATGCCCTTCTAAATCTAGTAATTTCGTATTTTCCAATGTTATCCAGTCTTTTAGCCATATTAATCCACAAGTTTCGTAGTATAATTTTAGGTCTGGCAATCCTCCTATTTCTTTTGCATCTTGTAAATATTTTAGTTTTATTCTGGGTTTTTTCCCTTGCCATATAAATTTTGCTAAATCTTTTTGCCATTTTTGAAATGTTTGAGCTGTTATATTATAATTGGTATCGTTTGGAACAGATACAAAATTCTTGGTAATATATTCATTTTAACAGTAGCTATTCTTCCCAATAAAGATAATTGTAACGATTTCCATTTTTCTAGATCTTTTTTAATTTCCATCCATGTTGTATTATAATTGTTTTTAAATAAATCAGTATTTTTCGAAGTTATCTGTATTCCCAGGTATTTTGTTTTACATTTTGAAATCCTGTTTTTTGTTCTAATTCAATTCGATCTTTCTTTGTCATATTTAAATTTATCATTTTAGTTTTTTGTTTATTTAATTTAAATCCTGCTACTTCGCCATATTCTTGTATTTTTTTATTTAAATTATCTATTGAGTCTATGGGATTTTGCAGTGTTATAACCAAATCATCTGCAAACGCTTTTAATTTGTACGTTTCTTTTTTAATTTTAATTCCTTTTTTAAGTTTTCATCTTTTCTAATTTCTTCCAATAGACATTCCAATACTAGTATAAATAATAGTGGAGATAACGGACATCCTTGACGGGTGCCTTTTTCTATGTTACAATCTTGTGTTTCTTCTTCATTAATTATGATTTTGGCTTTTTGTGTTCTATATATAGCTTGTATTGCCTTTATAAATTTAACTCCAAAGTTCCTGTGTTCTAATATTTTGATTAGAAAATCCCAATTGACGTTGTCGAAGGCTTTTTCTGCATCTAGAAATAATAACATTATTGGTTTTTCATTATGAATGTGTGCATATTCCACCAAATTTATAACTGTGCGTAAATTTTCGTTTATTTGTCTATTTGGAAGAAATCCGTTTTGGTCTTAATTTATTAATTCTTGCAAAACTTTCTTTAATCTTTCTGCCAGTATCATGGTAAATATTTTGTAATCGTTATTTAGTAGGGAAATCGGTTTGTAATTTTGACATTCCGTTGAATCTTGATTTTCTTTTGGGATTAGAGTGATTCTTGCTTCCATCCATGATTGCGATATTTTGTTTCCTTCTAATATTAAATTAAATAGATTTTTAAGTGGCTCTATAATTTGTTCTTTAAATTGCTTATAATAGCCTGCAGAAAGTCCATCTGTACCTGGAGTTTTACCTGTTTTCAATTTTTTAATTGCATCGATTATTTCTTGTGTTGTAATCAAATTTTCTGTTATTTCTTTTTGTTCATTAGATTTTAAGTTGCATTTCTGAATATATTCTTCAATTTTTTCCAGTGGTATTTGTTGTTTTTTTTATATAATTTTGTGTAATAGGTATGAAAGGCTTTTTTAATTTCCTCATTGTGAATTAAATCAACATTATTTTCTTTTATTTTAGAAATTATTCATTTTTCTCTTTCTTTTCTTAATTTGTACGCCAGCCATCTGCCTGGCTTATTTGCTTGTTCAAAATTTCTTTGTTTTATATATTTCATTTTTTTATCAATATCTTCTGTCATATAAATTTTTAGTTGCAATTGTAATATTTTAATTTGTTTTAGAATTTCCTCATTTTTATTTTTATTTTGAAGTTCTTTTTCTTTTTCCTTGATTTGATCTAGAATTGTTTGTAATTCTTTTTGTGCTGCTTTTCTTTGATAGTTATTTAGGGATATAAAATGTCCCCTCATAAAAGCTTTACTAGCCTCCCATACTGTTTCTAGTTTTACCTCTGTATTTATGATCCTTGGAAAAATTCTTTCAATTTCTTTTGTAGGTCTTCCAGATTTTCTTTGTTTTTCAAAATATATTCATTTAGTCTCTTCTTAAATTTACCTTCAAGGTTATTTGTACTGAGTTATGGTCAGATAAAGTTTTTGGTAAAATTTTTACTTCTTTAATTTTATTTTCTAAATTTTTTGATATCCATATCATATCTATTCTTGATAATGATTTATGCCTATTAGAATAAAATGTGTAGTCTCTAATTGTTCTATTTTGGCTTCTCCAAGCATCTATCAATGTTAAGTTGTTTATCATTTCAAAAAATTCTTTAGGTAGTTTACCTTGATAATTGTTTGGTTGATTATTAGTTTCTCTATCTATTTTTGGTGAGACTACTCCATTTAAGTCTCCCATCATAATCCAATTGTTTTGAGTATATTCTAAGAGGGCATTTGATAAATCTTTATACAATTTTTTTTATTATTGTTTGGGGCATATATACCAATTACCAAAGTTTTAGAATTTTGATTTTCAATTTCGACTATGATGTATCTCCCTTTGTCGTCTTTTTTTATTAATTTAGGTTTTAGATAGGGTTTTATATACAGTATATAACTACTCCATTTTTCATTCGCTGTTATAAATTCTATTCCTAATTTCTTATTTATTAAATAGTTTGTTTCTGTTTTTTTAATGTGGGTTTCTTGAAGGCATGTAATATCTGGTTTTGATTTATTTAATAATTGAAATATCCGTTTTCTTTTAATTGGAGAGTTATCTCCATTGATGTTCCATGTAATTGCTCTGAGTTCACTCATTTACTAGTAATGATGTAAATTCCCTTGTGTTGGATACCTCTCCTTTCTGACTTAAAGTTTCTTCTTTCCTCCCTTGTTTCTGTTCCTTGGGGTTTGTTTGTTCTTTTTCAAATCTTTTTAAAAATTCTTTGGCTTTTAAGATTGAGTTCAGTTTAGTTCTTTGTCCTTTAAAGGTTAGGGTAAGACCTTCAGGTACTTCCCATCTGAAATCTATATTATTTTTTCTCAAAATATCTGTTAGGAATCTATATTCTTCTCTCTTTTTTAATATTTTTGCTGGGATTTCCTTAAAAATAGTGACATCTTTTCCTTCAATTTCTATTTTTTTTGTTATAGGATGCTTGAATTATCATGTTTCTTATTGTTTTTTTTTTGAGAATTCTATTAATATATCTCTGGGTTTTTTATACATTATCGCATATTTAGAGTTAATCCTATACATTTTTTCAATCTCTTCTTCTAATCTATCTTCCTCCCACTCTATTAAATTTGCTAGCATCTGTATAACAATTTCTCTTATACTATCATCCTTCTCCTCTGTTACTCCTCTTAGTCTAATACAGTATTCTTTTTCTTTACATTCTAACATAGTTATACGTTCCTCCTCTTTATCTATTTTCTCCTCACATTTTTCAGTTTGTTTTTTCACCCCATGTATTTCTTCTTTCAAACTTTTTTCTATTTTTCCTATTTTTTCTTCCAATTTTCTAAGCCTTCTAATTTTTCTTCCAGAACACATGTCACTGTTTGCGTTATTGTTTGAGTTTTTATTGTGAAATCTTCAAACAGTGACTTTAGCCATTCCCCCTCCCCCGTCTCTGAACTTCTTCTTGCTTGTGAAGACAGCATTCCTTGTCTTCTTGTACTCATACTCATTTTTTCCCTTTATCTTTTCTCTCTTTTAATTATTTGTATTTAATACCTTTATCCTTATTTACTTATTACCTTATAGAGTATTACTTTTCTTCTATACAATCAGAAAAAATCAACTTCTTATATATCTCTTATTAATTGCTTTAACTTATTTTTAACTACTTAACAAAATGTACTTAATTATCTACTTATGTTTATTACTCTAATTTACACAATTATACAGTGGGGCAAAAAAGTATTTAGTCAGCCACCAATTGTGCAAGTTCTCCCACTTAAAAAGATGAGAGAGGCCTGTAATTGACATCATAGCTAGACCTCAACTATGAGAGACAAAATGAGAAAACAAATCCAGACAATCACATTGTCTGATTCGGAAAGAATTTATTTGCAAATTATGGTGGAAAATAAGTATTTGGTCACCTACAAACAAGCAAGATTTCTGGCTCTCACAGACCTGTAACTTCTTCTTTAAGAGGCTCCTCTGTCCTCCACTCATTAGCTGTAGTAATGGCACCTGTTTGAACTTGTTATCAGTATAAAAGACACCTGTCCACAACCTCAAACAGTCACACTCCAAACTCCACTATGGTGAAGACTAAAGAGCTGTCGAAGGACACCAGAAACAAAAGTGTAGACCTGCACCAGGCTGGGAAGACTGAATCTGCAATAGGCAAGCAGCTTGGTGTGAAGAAATCAACTGTGGGAGCAATAATTAGAAAATGGAAGACATACAAGACCACTGATAATCTCCCTCGATCTGGGGCTCCACGCAAGATCTCACCCCGTGGGGTCAAAATGATCACAAGAACGGTGAGCAAAAATCCCAGAACCACACGGGGGGACCTAGTGAATGACCTGCAGAGAGCTGGGACCAACGTAATAAAGGCTACCATCAATAACACACTACGCCGCCAGGGACTCAGATCCTGCAGTGCCAGACGTGTCCCCCTGCTTAAGCCAGTACATGTCCGGGCCCGTCTGAAGTTTGCTAGAGAGCATTTGGATGATCCAGGAGAGGATTGGGAGAATGTCATACGGTCAGATGAAACCAAAGTAGAACTGTTTGGTAGAAACACAACTCGTCGTGTTTGGAGGAGAGAGAATGCTGAGTTGCATCCAAAGAACACCATACCTACTGTGAAGCATGGGGGTGGTAACATCATGCTTTGGGGCTGTTTCTCTGCAAAGGGACCAGGACGACAGTTCCGTGTACGGGAAAGAATGAATGGGGCCATGTATTGTGAGATTTTGAGTGCAAACCTCCTTCCATCAGCAAGGGCATTGAAGATGAAACGTGGCTGGCTCTTTCAGCATGACAATGATCCCAAACACACCGCCCGGGCAACGAAGGAGTTGCTTCGTAAGAAGCATTTCAAGGTCCTGGAGTGGCCTAGCCAGTCTCCAGATCTCAACCCCATAGAAAACCTTTGGAGGGAGTTGAAAGTCTGTGTTGCCCAGCGACAGCCCCAAAACATCACTGCTCTAGAGGAGATCTGCATGGAGGAATGGGCCAACATACCAGCAACAGTGTGTGCCAACCTTGTGAAGACTTACAGAAAACGTTTGACCTCTGTCATTGCCAACAAAGGATATATAACAAAGTACTGAGATGAACTTTTGATATTGACCAAATACTTATTTTCCACCATAATTTGCAAATAAATTCTTTCCGAATCAGACAATGTGATTGTCTGGATTTGTTTTCTCATTTTGTCTCTCATAGTTGAGGTCTACCTATGATGTCAATTACAGGCCTCTCTCATCTTTTTAAGTGGGAGAACTTGCACAATTGGTGGCTGACTAAATACTTTTTGCCCCACTGTATCTATAGTAAATAGTAAATACTGTATGATATATAGTAAATATAGTAAATGAAATTATATTTCTAAGCTTTAAATAAGAAATTCATTTTGCAATCACCTTACAGAAAAACAAAGTGGCTTGTTAAATTATTAATTAAATCAGTCCTCTTTTTTTAAAAAGTTTTTACAAATAGGAACTATGAGTCTTCTCACCAAACTGTCTCTCGCTTTTTTTTTCTTTGTTCAGAATCTTTGGCTTTTAGTCTTTCTTTTAGTAGTTCTCCAATCTTGTCTCAGTGAGCGAAAGCGGCGTTTGTCTATTTCCAGACACTGCCATGCGGCTCCACTTTCTCTTTCAGGCTTCCCGGCTTGTTCTTTTTCACTGCGAGTTGCTGACAAGACAAAACACCGACAAACGCTTAACTCGCTGCCTCCGAAGCCGCTGAAATTCTTTTTTCTCAGAGAAGCCGATATCCCGCTTTCTCTGCCGTTGTTCCCTAGTTCTTTGTTTCGCGAAAGCCGGCTTAAAGCTGCGTGGGTATTGTTTTTGCTACGGAGCTTCTATCAAGTTCTCCTAGCCGCCATTCGTCTCCACCCCGGAAGTCTGTTTTATTGACTATTCTAAAGCCTTTGACTGTGTGGATCATAACAAATTGTGGAAAGTTGGACGCCCAGAGTCCCCAGGTGTGGAGGAGATGGGCGGTGATACAAATTTAAATAAATAAAATTCTTGGTGGTATGGGGATACCAAGTCATCTTGTCTGCCTCCTGAGGAATCTGTATAACGACCAAGTAGCAACGGTAAGAACAGATCATGGAACAATGGACTGGCTTAAGATTGGGAAAGGAGTACGGCAGGGCTGTATACTCTCACCCTACCTATTCAACCTGTATGCAGAACACATCATGTGATGTGCTGGACTTGATGAATCCAAGGCTGGAGTTAAAATCGCTGGAAGAAACATTAACAATCTCAGATATGCAGACGATACCACTTTGATGGCTGAAAGTGAGGAGGAGCTGAGGAGCCTTATGACGAAGGTGAAAAAAGAAAGTGCAAAAGCTGGGTTGCAGTTAAACCTCAAAAAAACCAAGATTATGGCAACCAGCTTGATTGATAACTGGCAAATAGAGGGAGAAAACGTGGAGGTAGTGACAGACTTTGTATTTCTAGGCGCAAAGATTACTGCAGAAGCTGACTGCAGCCAGGAAATCAGAAGACGTCTACTTCTTGGGAGGAGAGCAATGACAAATCTCGATAAAATAGTTAAGAGTAGAGACATCACACTGACAACAAAGGTCTGCATAGGTAAAGCAATCGTGTTCCCCGTAGTAACCTATGGCTGTGAGAGCTGGACCATAAGGAAAGCTGAGCGAAGGAAGATAGATGCTTTTGAACTGTGGTGCTGGAGGAAAATTCTGAGAGTGCCTTGGACTGCAAGAAGATCAAACCAGTCCATACTCCAGGAAATAAAGCTCACTTGAGGGAATTATATTAAAGACAAAACTGAAGTACTTTGGCCACATAATGAGAAGCCAGGATACCCTGGAGAAGATGCTGATGCTAGGGAAAGTGGAAGGCCAAAGGAAGAGGGGCCGACCAAGGGCAAGATGGATGGATGATATTCTGGAGGTGACGGACTCGACCGTGGGGGAACTGGGGGTGGCGACGGCCGACAGGAAGCTCTGGCGTGGGCTGGTCCATGAAGTCACAAAGAGTCGGAAGCGACTGAACAAATAAACAACAAAACAGGACTGCATTATAAAAAGCAACAGCTCCTCTACCCTGGCAACCATTTAGTCAGTAGTCTCTGCTATTTTTAGAGATATAAGGTGTTTGAAGGTAAATAAGTTCTCTTTTCACAGTAACACCATGCATTTCTCAAAGCCAGGAGAGTTTTCGAGTTACACAAATTGAAGAAGCATCCTATAAAATAATAAATACAATGGTTGTTCATGCCTTGACATATATCCCTTGGAGCTCAGCTTATCTACTTAACTGTACCATGTAATGCACAACTACAGCATCCAGTATTGTGCAATATTATTTATTTAACATTACCTGGCAACAAGTGAGGTTCCACTTCTTTTTCTATGGGTTCCCTCACATATACTTCCTAGAAGAAAAGACATTCCATTAGCTCAGATGTTAAGTACAAGGTTACATATTCAATATACTAAAAAAATTTACCTTTGGAAGACAATCTTACTCGGCTACGAGTGATCGCTAATGAATACTAAAAACATACTTTGAAGGCAAATTACTTCTGCAGTATTACACTGGCATGTAGAAAATATTTACCAAAGCTATACAGTAACTTGAGACCAACGTAACAAAAATGTTGAGAATTTTAAGTATACAGCAACAGCACAGGTTACCATTACCAGAAAGCCATAATAATCTATTGCTGGTATCTACTACCCCCCTCCCTTTTTTAGTATTAAATCTTAAAATAAGTAAAACAAAGCTCACAACCCAAACAAGAACTCAATAAAATTGCTAATCATCTTTAACCAGTGTTGTAGGAGCATTGGGAGGAATTATCACGTCCTAAATTACTCAAGAAAAGCACAGCACTTAGTATATAATACATTATGTTCATCAAACCTAATTAGTTACTAGCAAAACTCAGGTTTTGATGGTGAAAGGGAGCAGTATAAATTAAGGATTTATTTCTAATGTCTGCAAATGTGTCTTGCATGCTGAAGGTCCCAAGTTTGATTGTTTTCCATTTTAGCTGATGCTTAACAATACTAGGAAAGACCTCTGCTTGCAGACTTGGGAGAATTCCTAGCAATCAAAATAGATAATAATAATTTATTAAACGTCTATGCCCCCAGACTGACAAATTATTGGTTTGACTCCGTACAAACTATGTGGGGAAAGCCTGCAAAGCACAGCTCCTGGAATTTTAATCCATTGCTAGCAGTTCCACTTTGGTTCATAGGACCCGGAAGGAGGAAGGCTCACAAACAGAGCCATCAGCAGCATTCCAAGCTGCTGCCCCCCACCTCTCCCATAGAAATGCATATTAGGGGATATTTTTTCTTAATGTTTTTCTCTGCAACTCCCAGCCAGATCCAGTCCATTTTCAAACCTGATCTCTATTTTGCCAGCTTCTCCCCCGCCCCCCCAACACCAAATTGGTCCCATTCCATTCTGTTTTCAGAGACTTATCCTACTGATGAATCGTCAGCCCCTTCCCATAATTTCTATTCAACATTATGTTGGGTTGGAAAGAATAAAACCTTGTTCAGTATACCAATTTCCCAAGTCCTTTCAAGACCCAGGACCTAAGCATGCCCCCCAAGATCCCAGTATGCCATTGCTTGCCCTTCAAGATCTAAGACTACAAATTTTTAAGTCCTTTAGTTTTTCAGTTTGACACTGCATATACAGACATAACTTGTACTTTTAATACTGCAACTTCCTGATATGTATCAGTTTTGTTGTGATCATTTTCTAGAGTTGTAGTTTCTTTGTGAATTATGCTAACTCCTAATAAGATGAGCTAGATCATAGCTTTCTAAACTGTGTCGGCTGCAGTGTCTGGGTGTGTCGCGGCTGCTGCTGCCTCTGAGCCCTGCCAGGATCCGGCGCAGGTCCTTGTGCCCTGCTGTAAGAGTGTGTCGTGAAATGATGCATGTCTAAAAAGTGTGTCACCAACATGAAAAGTTTGGAAAGCTCTGAGCTAGATGATCCCCTCAACTACTGCTTCAGTTTAACTTGCTTCTGTCTGACAAACTAATTTCACAGACCCATTTTACGTTCTTGATTTCAGTCACCAAGTATTATAGGTCATCCAACAGTAACATTTAGAAAAATACCATAGATGCAAGATTTAAACATACTTCTATTCATTCATGAAAAGGTACTTTTCCCCTCAGATTCAAGCAGCACTAAGATTCAAGCAGCACTAAGTTCTACCGAAGTTCAGCAATGCAATCAGCAACAGTTACAGCACAGGTCCTCAAACTCCTAGTGCTACGACCTCTAAATGATTAATGGATTTGTGTGATCCCCTACTCCAGGAATAAAACTAATGATTTCATTTAAAAAACTCAGCAAACATTAGTTTGAATTGCTAAAATTTAATTATATTAATCGGTGGGACAATTCTACTGGTAAAGTAAAACAAAACAAAACAAAACAAAACCTCAATTTCCCCTTTTCAGGGTTCTTATGCCAGTTTCAGGATATCCTTTACCAGCGGTGGAAGCAGACACCGGGTGGGCTTTAGATGCATGTGGTTTTCTTTGGAGTAACTACAGTGGGGCAAAAAAGTATTTAGTCAGCCACCAATTGTGCAAGTTCTCCCACTTAAAAAGATGAGAGAGGCCTGTAATTGACATCATAGGTAGACCTCAACTATGAGAGACAAAATGAGAAAACAAATCCAGACAATCACATTGTCTGATTCGGAAAGAATTTATTTGCAAATTATGGTGGAAAATAAGTATTTGGTCACCTACAAACAAGCAAGATTTCTGGCTCTCACAGACTTGTAACTTCTTCTTTAAGAGGCTCCTCTGTCCTCCACTCATTAGCTGTAGTAATGGCACCTGTTTGAACTTGTTATCAGTATAAAAGACACCTGTCCACAACCTCAAACAGTCACACTCCAAACTCCACTATGGTGAAGACCAAAGAGCTGTCGAAGGACACCAGAAACAAAAGTGTAGACCTGCACCAGGCTGGGAAGACTGAATCTGCAATAGGCAAGCAGCTTGGTGTGAAGAAATCAACTGTGGGAGCAATAATTAGAAAATGGAAGACATACAAGACCACTGATAATCTCCCTCGATCTGGGGCTCCACGCAAGATCTCACCCCGTGGGGTCAAAATGATCACAAGAACGGTGAGCAAAAATCCCAGAACCACACGGGGAGACCTAGTGAATGACCTGCAGAGAGCTGGGACCAACGTAATAAAGGCTACCATCAGTAACACACTACGCCGCCAGGGACTCAGATCCTGCAGTGCCAGACGTGTCCCCCTGCTTAAGCCAGTACATGTCCGGGCCCGTCTGAAGTTTGCTAGAGAGCATTTGGATGATCCAGAAGAGGATTGGGAGAATGTCATATGGTCAGATGAAACCAAAGTAGAACTGTTTGGTAGAAACACAACTCGTCGTGTTTGGAGGAGAGAGAATGCTGAGTTGCATCCAAAGAACACCATACCTACTGTGAAGCATGGGGGTGGTAACATCATGCTTTGGGGCTGTTTCTCTGCAAAGGGACCAGGACGACAGTTCCGTGTACAGGAAAGAATGAATGGGGCCATGTATTGTGAGATTTTGAGTGCAAACCTCCTTCCATCAGCAAGGGCATTGAAGATGAAACGTGGCTGGCTCTTTCAGCATGACAATGATCCCAAACACACCGCCCGGGCAACGAAGGAGTTGCTTCGTAAGAAGCATTTCAAGGTCCTGGAGTGGCCTAGCCAGTCTCCAGATCTCAACACCATAGAAAACCTTTGGAGGGAGTTGAAAGTCTGTGTTGCCCAGCGACAGCCCCAAAACATCACTGCTCTAGAGGAGATCTGCATGGAGGAATGGGCCAACATACCAGCAACAGTGTGTGCCAACCTTGTGAAGACTTACAGAAAACGTTTGACCTCTGTCATTGCCAACAAAGGATATATAACAAAGTATTGAGATGAACTTTTGATATTGACCAAATACTTACTTTCCACGATAATTTGCAAATAAATTCTTTCCGAATCAGACAATGTGATTGTCTGGATTTGTTTTCTCATTTTGTCTCTCATAGTTGAGGTCTACCTATGATGTCAATTACAGGCCTCTCTCATCTTTTTAATTTTAATTTTAATTCCTATGTCATGACTCTGTATTTCAATAAAAGACATAGAACGTAACGTTTACTGGTACTCTATTTGTGTTTCAGACTCCACATTTTAAAAAATAAGGTCAAGAAGCATATGCTGAATCTTCCCTTTCTTCCTTTCCAATCATACTTATTTTCTAAACGGACAAGATATTTTGTCTGCAGTGAAGTATTTAAACTTATAATCAGCAACCTGAAGTCTGCACAGCATAACCAAGAGAAAAAAATCAATGCACCTTTACTCCATATTTCAGGTTAATTAGAAGTTGTTTTATCAACCTAAGATAATATGATCTAAATGAGAAAAGTAACTTCACTCACAGAATCATTTGTCCCACTTAGAGAACAAGATGATATTCATTGCCATTTGTACTTACACTAATGATGCAATATCAGGAATTTGATTTATGCCATGAATAGATGTTTAAGATCAATACATGGCAGTCTCAGTACTGATTATCGTATGTTCCTTTTTTACCTTAAAGAAAAGAGTTAATTTGTTTTAAATACTGTTGTACTTTGCACCAAAAAAAATGTTTTGACAACTGTCAAGATGGAAACCAACAGGAAGTCAGCCAAATATAAACACAGTTAACAATGAATTTTGCATATCAGTAAGCTATGTATTGTGAGAAAACATTAACCTTCTCAGTACTTTTTCCAGAGAAAAATACAGCTCCCCAAAGCTTTTTATTTATTTTTACTGCTTTAGTATCCAAAACAAATGGGGGAAAGATACAAAAAACAAACACACAAAAAAAGACAAAATAATACTTGTAACCAGAATAAACAGTATTCCATTAAATTACTACAGAGCTAGTTCATAAGCAAAGAGTGAACAAATACCATTCAGCCAAGACTATAAATCTAGAGTGAAATTGTTTTTCTGTCATAACAGAATAACCTTTTTTGCAATATCCCAGAGTTTGCTCAAGTGACTACAAAGGTAGAATGAAGAAAAGTGCATATAGAATGCAAAGCTGACCAAACATTTCCTATCAAAAATGGCAAACTATGGTAAATGCTACTCATAACTTCATTTTAGGCTTAGAAATTATATAAAGTTGTCCTGAAATCCTGCAAATCTGGTGTTGTCATTCATTTTATATCAGTTAAAGAAAGGAAGTGCACAAGGAATTGTGTTTTGGGAATATAAGCTTACAAAGCTATAATCCATCCCCAGTTGTTTAACCTATTATGGGGCAGGCTAAATTGACTTCAACACCAGCCCCCAAGAATTCTACCAAACAGACAAAGGAACATAAGTTTAAATGTAGTTTGAATTTGAGCTCAACTGAGAATTACTGAGTACAGCAATGCAAGTTATGTTTTAAAAGTTTCCCCAAGTCTCCACAGGTTTAACTATGCTGACTGCGATGGGGTTTACTTTTCTGTTTAGCTGTGATATTTGCTAGGAGATCTTAAGCCAGACCTTCTCTCATTTCTGACCTTCTAATAAAATTGCTGTAAAAAGAACTGAGAAGATAAAAAGCATCGAAATTATTCCATTATTTGAAGTTTCACAATTTCATTGTTTATGTCTACTGGAACAAACATAATACTGTAATGTTCAATACAAGAGCTATCTTAACTTTCATACCCCAGCGTTCTTCCCAAGCATAATCTTGCTCCCATTAATTAGTTAATTGTATAACTAATGTATATATGCTTGTAAGCCGCCTAGAGTCCTCCATTAGGGAGGGGATAGGCGGGGTATAAATATCACAATAAATAAAAATAAAAATAAAAATTAACAAACAATAGTTTACTCTGAATTTATCCTGCACTATATCCAGGGTGATTGCCTCAACTGAAATTTGTACATTATCTTTGTGACAAATAAAGATGTTATGCTTAACATCAGAGAACTCCATCTAAATTTATTTTACCAAATATTCTTCCTTCCATAATGGATTACCATTAAGAAACCCACAAACTAAATGTTGATGCTGAGAATTTAGACAATTTGAATATCATATTATAATACCCTGAACATCACATTCAGAATGTTCAACTTATTTTATGTCCTTCACTATGAAGGACATGAATAATGAAACTAAAAAACAAGTATAACCAGTATGGAGCTGGCCTGAAGGGAAAGTTCAAGTATCTTACATTTCTTTATTAAGGATTCTTTTAACAAGCAGCGCTTTAATTTTGCTCTCTGCATACATCAAGTACAGGCATGGTATGTATATTTAGCAGTAATTTCTCATGAGCTAAGTTCAACAATACACCTCCTGAAGAATTTAGAAATCATTTATGCATGTGCTCAGGAAACACAGAGGATATCAATAACATTTTAATTAACAGTATCCATCTTTACATATAATACATATCAGACAGAGAGAAAAACAGTAACTTGTTCTATTAGTTATATCTAGGATTTAAGTTTTCCAGAATCAGTTTAACACTATCCAGGATCTTTCCTGTATATGCACAGTCTCAGTTAGTTATCACTACTAAGTTACTGATCAAAAATCCTCCTAGTTAGACCACTACCAACTCAAGTAATCAGAACATTCCGAACACAGCTGCAATTCTCTCTTCAAACATGAATCAAAAAGCTATAAAGGGACTTCCAGGGAAGCAATTATGAACTGAAGATGGACTCAATGACCACAGTGGAACGGTGAATGGACCAGCTTCTCGGAATTCCTCTCCAGACAAGGAGAGGACTCGGGATAGCCCACAAGCACTCCATACATTAGCTCCTTGCAAGGAGACTGTAAGATAGCCGTCTCCGGTGGGTTTAGAGCTCTGGGAGCCAAGGGATTGCCATCTTCGCCCAACTTGCAGTTCAGCGCTTTTCAAAAGGACACTGGGCTCACATACTTCCTTTCTTAATCCCTTCTGGAAATTGCTTATTAACTTTTTTTTGGATATTAAAAACCTTCAGAAAGACAAGTTTCATTACACCGGGTGAGTTTCCTTCAATCCTTGGCGAAAGACGTTTTATGCAAGTTTAAGGACTTAAAAAAATCTTACTTTGGAATAAACAGCAAAAGGGTGATTAGAACATTGATTTTGGAAAGTTATAAACAGATTAAGGGCCCAGATGATTTGAAATATCCGCCCAGAGTCCCTCCTTGGGGGGGAGATGGGCGGTGTTAGAAATTTGAACAATGAATAAAAATAAATAAGATTTTGAAATTAATTACAAGAATCCTTTCTGTGGGTTGTTTAGAATTCTATTTAAAAAATGAAGATTTTGAAATTAAGTATAAGAAACCTTCCCGTGGGAAAATGCTGTTGATTACAAAAAAACGTAAGATGGGACTTTGAAGGTTGGACCCTAGAGGGAACCAGAAAGAACTACAGATTATAATTAAAGGAGAAGAGACCCACTAATACAGAATGGAGCAAAATTTTATTAATTTATTAATTTTTAAATTCGTCACCGCCCATCTCACACAAAGTTAAATACTTTACCTTGGACGAATCCAAGGATATTTGGGAACAATGCACTCAGAAGTTACTCTTAAGATTGTCTGCTATCATAAAACTGGATTTAAAAGAGGTTATAGAAGAGGAACAAGTTTTACTGGACAAGACTGACTGATTCGAATGTGGATTTAAAAATGACAGGTTACAAGAATGATATGGAAAACAATGTTACACTGGATATACAAATGAAGCCAGCTGATGTCTTAATAATTAAAAGGGATATACAAATAACAATCCAGAAGAGTGACTTGGATAACTTTCTTATTTTGGATTTACAAAAGAGACTTGTTAAAGTTTTGAAAGATTTTCTGAGAAGAGACAAAGAGAAATTGAAAAGAAATCAAGTTCTGGGACACTGTTAAAAAAGGGGATCAAAGATTAAAATTGTTAAAGGCAAAAAGAAGGAATATAAAGTTAGTTTATTTGATCAAGGTTAAAAATATATATGCTGTTTCTGGTAACTCTTAATGGAGTTTTGCTGACCAGGACCAAATGACAAGGCTTTAAAGATTTGCTTATAGATAAGTTTGTTCTAGTGGTTAAGGCAACAGGCTAGAAACCAGGAGACTTGAGAGTTCTAGTCCTGCCTTAGGCATGAAAGCCGGCTGGGTGACCTTGGGCCAGTCACTCTCTCAGCCCAACTCACCTCACAGGGTTGTTGTTGTGGGGAAAATAGGAGGAGGAAGGAGTATTAGGTATGTTCGCCGCCTTGAGTTATTTATAAAAATAATAAAGGCGGAATAGAAAATAAATTAAATAAATAAATAAGAGATGAGATGAGATACGGGAAGATCTTTTGTTGTATTTTCAAAGAAAGTAATAGGTTACTGTGTTAAAAGTAAAGGAAAGAAATATAAAGTTGGTTTATTTGATTAAGGTGTGTGTATATATATTCCTGGGGGCGTGGTGGCTCAGCGGGTAAGACGCCAGGCTTGTCGATCGGAAGATCGCAAGTTCGGAGGTTCGAATCCCTAGTCCCACGTGACGGAGTGAGCTCCCGCATTAGCCCCAGCTCTTGCCAACCTAGCAATTCGAAAGCATGCAAATGCAAGTAGATTAATAGGTACCACTTCGGTGGGACGGTAACAGCGTTCCCCGCGTGTCATGTGGCCACATGACCGTGGAAGTGTCTTCAGACAACGCTGGCTCTTTGGCTAACAAACGGAGATGAGCACCGGCCCCTAGAGTCAGACACAACTGCACAAATGTGCAGGGGGAACCTTTTTATATATATTTCTGGTAACTTTTAATGGACTTTTGCTGATTAGGACTGAATGACAAGGCTTTAAGAATTTGTTTATAGATAAGAAATGAGATATGGGGAGAAGAGATCTTTTGTTGTAGTATCAGAGGAGGTGATAAGTTACTGAAATTGTTTGTTCTTTTTGTAATGAAGGGGAAATTATTTCTTTATACATCTCTTTTCTTTTTTTTTACTATATTTCTTTTTTGGTTCTCTGCACTTTTTATTTTTTCTTTTCACTCTTTTATATTTTTCTTAGTCTGTATTAGTTTTTTATCTTTGTAACTGTAAACTTTAATAAAATTATTTTTTTAATAATAAGGTATAAAATAAAAAGCGATAAAGGAAGAAACCTATTTTGGGCTCCATTAAATTCAGGATGTCTACATTCAAAGGCTTCTTCCTTTACTCCAAATGATCTAATATCCTAATTCTTCCTTATGAGCTTCTTGGCAAATAAGTATCTTCATTGGGTTTCCCACTGTATTCCAGCTACTCTTCTACCACAGCCAGCAACTTAAGCTAACTAGAAGCCCATGGCCAAAATTCAGTCTAAGTAATTTTATCTGTGCTCCTAATTGTTCCAACAAAAAAATAATTTGCTAGTGATCTTGCAATTTCCAACCAAAGGTTAAAAACCTGTGAGAAAGAGTCCACAAAAAAGACTTGCTCATTATATGATATACCCAACACAAAGTAGCCAACTTCATGTTGCCTGAATCCAGCCTGTATGGCAGAGCTTTCCAAACTTTTCATGTTGGTGACACACTTTTTAGACATGCATCATTTCGCAACACACTCTTACAGCAGGGCACAAGGCAGGCACTAGGACCTGCGCAGAATCACAGCAGGTTTGGAGACAGCAAGGCACAAGGCAGGCACTAGGACCTGCGCGGAATCCTGGCAGGGCAGGTTTGGAGGCAGCCAGGCACAAGGCAGGCACTAGGACCTACGTGGAATCCTGGCAGGGCTCGGAGGCAGCAGCCGCCGTGACACACCTAGACACTGCAGCCAACACACTAACGTGTCCCGACACACAGTTTGGAAAGCTCTGCTGTATGGTTAGCTTATGGTTCAGTGAGTCATGCAAACATGAAAAACTGAGTTGAGTAAACTATGGTATATTTAATTATGGGAGTGTCATGTGAACACAACCAATGTCATTTAATTATTTACATCCTATATACAATTACTAGATCATCCAAGCACACATCCAGTATATGGGCCTTTATTCATATTCTGGCCATATGTTGACAATCTGGCTGTGTGACAAAAGTTGACAGACCAAAACTAACCAAATTACCACCTCTTCATTTTTGGCCATACTATTCATTAAACATATAACATAAACATATTTGTTTGGATACATACTTTAAATAGATTAAGTTTCCAACACTCTTCATGTTTTAGTACAACCAAGAATTAGAATAAAGGATTAGAAAGACAGATATCATTTATGAATGGAAAACATGATTAAAAGCAGAAAGCAAGATTTCCACTAATATTTTATTTTTAAATAATAAATGGCTGTTATTTTAACAAATGCACTTGAAAGCAATATAGTGGTCTCAAAGCTAGCTACCATTTCTGATAAATGATAGAGTTCTCAGCTGTAATGTTCATGTGATCTGCTAATCTACATAATAAATGGACATGATACATCATCTAGACATGGATGCTGGATCAGGCCACAGTTAAACTACAACACTTTGTCCACAGTTTTTACCCAAAGTTAAAAACAAGTTAACTTTTGTTACCTGAGCTCCTTATTTTGTCCAAACCAGCTCCACAATACAGAACAGGCGGCTACTGAATGGGTGGATGTCAAAAAGTCAAAATGGCAGGTGGAACCACGTAAGTGATGGCCTGCCTTTTTTAAACATATATCACATACACTGAATACATGCAAAAAGGGGTGGTGCTTCAATCCTGCCTGCCATCTTGATCTTTTTGATCACCCCCCTCCCCCAGCAAGTGCTTGTAAAAGGATTTATAACCCAATGCATAGGAAGTGAAACAGGGACACAATGGAGCTGAAGGAAGGATAAGTTTCTTTTCACCTATCTCTGGAGGATCCAAACTCCAACTCCCAGCAAAACAACAAACAAAAAAAAAGGAAGCACTGACCTGGCCAGCCACTGAAAGAGTGGCTAGGATATTTCCAAACAAAGTGAATCTGCTTCCCTTGAGCTGCAGATTAACCACAGCACATTATGTCAACATGCCCACTGCCAATCAACAATTTTTTTTACAACACCCAAATTTTATGGACATACATCCCATTTGCCAGAGCAACAGGCATTTTATTTGGGTTATAATACCTTTGTTTTTCAAAATGTTAGTTATTAACATAAACTCTCTTGCTGCAACTTACTTACTTTTAAAATAAAAATACTTTTGAACATACAGGATAGTCCTCTTTTCTCAGTCACTTTAGCACGCTCTTCATGTAAATTTAAGTAGCTGGGAAAAAAGATTCTCCAAGGGGAGTAAGTTATCTCATAGAGGCTTGCAGACTGCAGTGGTACTTAGGACTCCCTCCATGCTATTTTATCTAAAGTAAACCAGGATTGCCACTAACCATTCCATATCAATAAAAGAAAATGATTAGGGTAGTATGGCTATAAGCTTTGCTTACTTATTCAAGCAAATCTGGGTGAAGTTACTGAAGTGTGCTTTGAAGAATGCAGGCACAGGCCTTAGCACAACGGAAACACGAATACAGGTTTTTAAATCTGGCACAATTACTTTGCAGCACTGCAAGCAGTTTCAGTTTTTGGTCTAACTACATAGTAGCACGTTAAATATTAACTACAGCACAAGCATGTTCAATCTGAAGCACAATGGAAGCATTACAAGATCGTTTTGGAAGGCCCTATGGAAGTCTTGCGCATGGAAATAAAGATCTTCACCCAACTCTCTAACTTCAAGTACTGTTGTAAGTAGTTCTAGACACAGCTTTCCAAGATTTTATTCCAGAAGAGCTGAAACCGAAGAAGAGTTTAAACCTCATTCCTTCTCTGCAAACTTGCTCTGCTGCATCCCCTCCATTAGCTTTTAGAATTAAACTTAAAACATGGGCTTGACAGCAAGCCCATCCCATAATGCACTGATTAAAATGTATAAAAAACGCATGCTTTCCTGAGGAAGCAGGTGCTTCCAGAGTGTAATTACCCTCCTCATTCACAGAAGAGCACCAGGGAAGGGGAGGATACCGTTTCACACATGCAAAGCCTCCCATCTTTCCCCCCGCCCCCCCCCGCTTCTTCTGTCATTCTTACCAGCAAAAGATAAAGACGGAAAGCTGCACCCTTGCCCTCTATTTTGGCAGCGCCAGAAGCCCCCAGCTCACGCCTCTGAACATTTAAATCTGTGCCCCCGTTTGATAAGAGGGCTCGTAAAACGAGAGGACGCCCGTTGCTCCTTCTTGCCCCGAGAGCAAAACGCTCATTTCAGTCTTGACTTCCCTTCCTCCCCACTCACGGAGTCCTACGTCGGGGGTAGTGATTTTCCCCGCCCCCCCCCCGCATTGCTTTTTTGCCCATTTACATCAACGGCCTGAGGGGGGTATATAGATTCTTTCGGCTCCCTTGAATAAGGAAGAGGGACCCAAGCCATTATTTCCTAGACCAGGGATGGGAAGGCGGGTGGGGCTGGGACGACAGCACCCCCGCCCCCCCTCAAAGAAGCGGACAAAAATAGAAGTTTTCCCCAGAGGGCGAAAAACTCCCGGAAGAGGCGCCGGCGCCGCCCGCGGCTCACGGAAGGAAGCCCAGGGAGCGAGAGAGCGAGCCGCCGCTCTCGCGGGAACACTCCGGAGCGTCCGCCGCCGCCCAACCGCCTCACCTCAGGGCTGATGTAGGAGACGAAGGAGGGCTTGGCCGGCTTGGCCCCTGCGCCCACCCCGGCGCCCAGCATGGCTTGCCCCCACGAAGTCCCCGCGGTGGCGGCGTTGCTGCTGCTCCAGCCGGTGCCGGCGGGCAGGGGCGGCAGCGGGGACGTCGGCGGCGTCGGCAGCTCCTCCCAGGAGGATTCCGCATCCTCCGCCAACGCCGCCCTACTCCGTCGCACGTAGTTGATCCCTCCCATCGCCACGACCGGCCTCCGCCTGCTCTCCCGCGCACCCCTCGGCGGCCCCTCCCCGACCCCCCCATTTCTGGAGGAAGGGCCCCAGCGGGCGGCACCACCATTGGACCAGCGTGCGCTCAATCAAGGCGGCGAACCGCCCAGGCAGCGAGGGAATGACGGGTGGGCGCGCGCGCGCTACGCTCTGATCCTAGTGTGCTGGGAGGGGCGGGAAGAACAACCAATCACAGCCTCAAGGACAGAACTCCGATTGACAGTTGCTTTGTCCAGTCAGTAAGCAAAACCCTCTGCGATTCACTGATTGGCTCCTTCTCCTTTTTTTCTGCTAGAAGTTCGGACTTTGAATTGATTGCAGGCTGTACCGCCGCTCGTTGTTTATATAATTTTTCAATGTTAACTATACACGCAGATAAGGTTCCTTTTTCCATTCACGGTGCATTTTTTTATTCAAACACGATGAAAAAAGTTGCAATACAAAAAAAATTTTAAATTCCGCGAGCTCCTTGGATAAGGAGCGAAACGTTTCCACTGAGAAAATAGAAATCCAGTTGACATGATTCAGGCTACAGATTAAGATTTATTATGCTATTTTTAAAAATATTCTTAGGAGTACGCTTTTTTATGCACACATGTCGTAGGATCAAGGATCCTGAGAAACTCTGGCAACGCTCAAGCCGCTGTTATTATAAAATAGATGACTGAAAGCCGGCTAGGTGACTTTGGGCCAGTCACTCTCTCAGCCCAACCCACCTCACAGGGCTGTTGTTGAAAATAGGAGGCAGGAGCATAAGGTATGTTCGCCACCTTGAGTTATATATAAAAAGGCGGGATAAATGATGATGATGATGATGATGATGATGATGATGATGAAAAATAAACTGCTTCCTTACATCTTCACGTAGCATGTAAAGATGACTCTACCGTGCAACGGATTTTATTATTCCAAAACTTTCGCTTTTCAGCCTTAACTGTCACTTATTGCTTAATGATGCCTATGTTCTATTCTTACAGCTTTGTTTCTCTGGGTCGGTCTTGTCTTCTAATTCTGCCTGATTGATTGATTGATTCTAAATGGCCCCTCGCCTTGTTCTCTTTCGCGTACTTCCTGGCTTTGTTTCTAAGCGCTGCTCCGTCACGTTCCCCTTTTCTTTCTCTTAAGCCCCCTTTCTCTCTTCGCGGCCCAGCCTGACCTCGGTCGCCTTTCCCAGCTGGCGTGGCGTGATTCTGAAGTTCTCCGGCCCTTCGCTCGCTCGCGGGGCCGGCTCTGGGCTGCGCTGCGCGTCCCGGGGACACCAAAGGCTACTTGCTCGGCAGGTGCAGCCCGTCCCCCGGTTGGCGGCCCGGGCAGGGGGCTTGCCACCAGGGCAGGGGAATCCGGAAGATCGCCCCCGCCCGCTGCCCTTTCCCCATCGGCGCCGGGCTGCTCCCCTCGCCGGCCGACTCTGCCCGTCTCGGATCCGATCAGCTCCTCGGCGCCGCGGCTTTGGCCCCGCTTCCCTGCGCCCCGAGGCCTTCCCCGGCGTCGCCTTTCGGGGCCTGCGGTCTTTTTTGAAAGCAGGCGCTCGACTGCTTACCTGCTGGACGGGGAAGGTGCTGGGCCGGAGCTTCGCCGCGAGACACGGTGATACTCCCGCGGCTTATATACGCATGCATACATATGTACACGTGTAGATTTAGATGGGGGGGGGTTTAGAGTGCCCCGTGATAAACACAAAGCAATCAACCCATGCCAACCGCTTGTTTTCATACACATTAGAAGCAACCTCTCGGTGCAGGATGAGGATAATTGGAATTCAAAACACCACCTATGTTATTTCGTTTCTGTGCCTCTCAGACACAGCATGTTAGCAAAGCATGTATTATTTATTAAATAAATGTATATGCTGCCCAATTCCCAGTGACTCTGAAAGACTTGAATACAATAAAAAGCCTTTACCTAATTCATAAAAGACAGCCCGTTTGGGGTAATGATTAAGGCACCAGGCCAGAAACTTGGAGACCTTAAGCCAGTGTTTCTCAACCTTGGCAACTTTAAGACGTGTGGACTTCAACTGTTGAAGTCCACACGTCTTAAAGTTGCCAAGGTTGAGAAACACTGCCATAAGCTGTAGTCCTGCCTCAGGGACAAAGCCAGCTGGGTGACCTTGGGCCACTCACTCACTCTGAGTCCCAGGAAGGAGGCTTCTGAAAATCTTGCTAAGAAAACTGCAAGGTCTCGTCCAAACAATTGCCAGGAGTCAACACGGACTCGAAGGCACCAAAAAATAGAATAAAACATTTGTAAAAGATGTTGCTGTAGTGGTTCAGGTGAGCCTCCCCGGACCTACTATCACAATCAGGTGGTCTTATGCAAAATAGCTTTTATCACACTCCAGCCCCAAAGACAACAATGGTTTCCAAGTGTCAGCAGTAAATGGGATGACCACCTCTCTGGGTTTGACTCGGGTATAGGAGGCAAAGAAGATTTGGGCCCCGTTTACGGCCCAGCATGGTTTGCTCTACAAACTCCCCAAAGTGCACAAGCTCTGTTTTTTAGCCCTTTACATTTCTATTGTACAAACACAAATGAACTGCAGATACATCACTTGCATAAAAGGAAATTAAGTGGTGCTTTTTTGGTTATCTCTCAGGGTTGCAGGCTATGCAAAAGTGTTAACCCTGATTAAGTCTGAGCTGAGTCCTCACACAGCACTAAGTTATAACATGATTTGCTTTTGGCTTAGTGTAGCGTGTTTGGCTGTGGTTCATTCATCCTAGTCTATGTCTTAGCATGATGCATGAGTCCAACCAATTCTGGAGAATTAATTAAACAGTGCTTAAGCAAACTATGGTTTAGCACAGTGTATGAATCAGGTCTTGATGTCATGCATAGAAATGAGGCAGAAGCCAATGACATTGGCACAGGCTACAATGCGTGTGTTTGGAGGTAACTCTCATTTCCAGGGTTTTCAGATGCAAACTCAGACAAAGGATATGACAACAAACTAATGGCAATGCAAATTACTTCTGAAAAACTTTGCCAAGAAAACTGCAGGGACTAGTCCAGGCAGTCTCTAGGACAGGGCTTTCCAAAGTTTTCGCCGCGGGAAAACCTGGAAGTGCCGCCGTTGCGGCAGCGCACAAAAACCCGGAAGCCCTGCTGCCGCTTTCGGGTTTTTGCGTGTCGCCGTTGGTGTGTTGCCGCGGGAAAACCCGAAAGTGCTAATGATGATCAGCGCTTCCGGGTTGTGTGGCGACACACCAGACTGTGTGTGGTGACACACTTTTGTGTCGCGACACACAGTTTGGAAAGCTCTGCTCTGGGAGTTAAAGCTGACTTGAAGGCACCAAAAAAAGAGAAACCCACAAAAAGTTATTTCTTTAATTCTGAAATGTTGATAATCCTGTGCCTGATTTATCTGAAGAAAATAAATTCTTGTTCAGTTTTTAGAAGTTCAAGTCTATGTATAGAGAGCCAGTTTGGTCTAGTGGTTAAGGCAACGGGCTAGAAACCAGGAGACTGTGAGTTCTCGTCCCGCCTTAGGCATGAAAGCCGGCTGGGTGACCTTGGGCCAGTCCCTCTCTCTCAGCCCAACTCACCTCACAGGGTTGCTGTTGTGGGGAAAATAGGAGGAGGAAGGAGTATTAAGTATGTTCGCCGCCTTGAGTTATTTATAAAAAATAATAAGGGCTGGATAAAATAAATAAATAAATAAATAATTGCAGCTTGATCCTATTTGTGTTTACTCAGAAATCTCACTTTATTCTGTGGAGTTTATTCCCAGACAATGGTTTAGAGAACTTCAATCTAATTTTTTAAGGCCTCCACATTCAAAACTCTGAAGGCCAGCTGTTTTTTATATACAGTATACACATCACCGGCCAGAACAGTGGTCTACTGATACACACCTGGTAGGTTTTATTCCATGCTTCTTTCCAGTAGACGGCAATCTTTATAATGCAGTCAAACCACTCTATACATGTTTAAGTACTGAATCCATCTAAACCCAAATGCTCTGGTTTAATTTTTCTTGGAGGCAGGCTATCTGGATATCTATATATAGCGAAAACAAAATAAGCAAAATAAGCAGGATAGTTGCATAGTGAGGCTAGACTTCTTCCACTTTGTATATATAAAGTTCACATTTTGTAATTTGACTTGAAATTTCATAACTCTCAGCTAACATGGCTAAATGTCAGAATAAACAAGAACTGCAAATGTCCAACACATCTAAAGAACACGAGGTTCGGAGAAGGTCTGGCAAACGTGTAGAGAGGGCATAGACAGCCATGACTCTCCTAGCTGGAAAGCGGCTTTTTTTTCTTTCCTATAGCATTATCAACAAATATAGTGCTTTACACTACAGCCTAAGCAAAAATAGAAGCTTTTGTCCCTAAGGAGTTTCTCACTTAAATTTGATGTGGGATTGGAGAAAAAAAGAATGCAGGAGAAAAAAGCTAACAAGATTACGTGAACTAAATTAGCTTTACCAAGATTAAAAAATTAAAGTGATATGAAAACTCCCCCACAAATCACCTGTTTGAATATATCAATTGCATAAATCTTGAATGCCTTTAAGCATATAAGACTATTGTTGGGATTATCAGGAGTCAACTCAGCATTGTCTCAGAAGCATAATAGGGGGTCTTTCTAGTAAACGCATCTCTACTATGCTTGTGGGATGTTACCTGGGTCACCCGATTTCCTCTTCCTCCTCCTTCTTGGTTTGGGGATTCTCATTCTCCATTATGCTTTGGGCACACCTGCAAGCAGGAGGGCTGCACCATGCAGCTCTCGTCCATTCCATCTCGCTTGCACACAGATCTACTATGAATCTACTCGTATCCAGATCTACTGAATAAATGTAAGCTATCTCTATTTTTTCTTCATCTAACTAATGTGTGAAGACTGAATTTATTTCTGAACGCAATTAAGCTTAAAGTGCAAGTTCCCTGCTGGTTCACACTTCTACTCTGCAACATTGTTGTTAGCTGCCTGGAGTTCTTTTATTAACCTTCAAGACTCCATCAAGGATTATGGGCCCAGTACAAGACCAGTACAAGACCAGTTGGTCTCACAGCCACAAAAAAGGAAAGCTGCTTTGCACATTTAAAAAGCTAAGTTCAGGAAAAAAAAATCCTCTCTCTAAACAATGGAGAAAGAGGAGGGTGCTCCCCCCACTGCCAAGATTGACTGAGGATAATTACTCAGCATGGCTATTCAGATTAAGAATGCAGCTAGATTTTGAAGATTGTTTGGATGCCCTGGATTTGCCTGAACCTAAACCAGAGGATGGGGAGGAAGCCAAAAGACTGTGGAAGAAAAAGGATAAGAGAGCTAAAATTCTTATTGCTAGATCTCTTCCAGATCACAGATTAGCAGAGATTAAAAATATTTCTACTGCTAAGGAAATGATTGAGAATTTATGCACCCTGTATTCAGAAGCTGATGATCAGAAAGTGATCTCTTTGCTATGAGAACTGCATGCATGTAATTTGGAAGGCAGTGGAAATGTACAGTAAATGACCACCTGATCAGAATACAGGCAATCTTTGATCAGCTGAGCACAGTTCAGAATCTCATGAATGAAAAACTTAAGATGTCTTTTTTGCTAAGCACGTTACCAAATAGATTTTTCCCATTCGTTGCTGGCATGAATTTAGAAGGCAAGAATTTTTCTCAGCTGCTAGGAGCCATTAGATCAGAATGTTGGAGGGAAGATAATTTGCATAACAATAGATTGCCTAGCAGAGACATTGGTTACCTAGTAATGAAGGGTAAACATGAGCCAGGGCAATTAGTGAGAAATCAGAATACCAAAAAGACTATTAGCTTTACACACTGTTTATAAAACTGATACCAATAAATGCCCCAGACGATGGGTAATCAATTCGGGGGCCAGCAGGCATCTATGTGGAAATAAAAGTGACTTTTGTGACCTAAATGAAAAACCAGAAGGAAGCATAACATTAGCAGATGGCAATTCAATTTTGATTCAAGGAAAAGGAAGTGTGCCATTGTGATGCTTCAATGGAAGTGAACACAACGATCTTATGGCAACAGATGTTTTCTTTGTACCAGACTTAGAAGCCAATTTACTGAGTGTCTCAGCATTGAACAACAAAGGTTTTAATGTGACTTTTGATGCTAATGGACAATGTAAAGTCACCGGTGGAGAAAAGATTTATGTTACAGGTTTTCAAAAGGATGGCGTTTACCTGGTGCACTGCAAACAACCGCCACCAGATGTCAGCCTCGCCTATCGGCAGCAAAAGGACAACAGCGCCACCACCTGGCACAGGTGTTTTGCACACCGTGTTTTTAACACAATTTTAAGAATGAAAACTGAAGGCATGGTATGAGATTTTGAAATAAGCAACCATGAAAAATGCCAATCAAAATGTGTGATATGCATTAAAGGAAAAGCAACAAGACTAGCCATACCCAAACAAAGGGAAAGGCAGGCAACTAAGCCACTCGAACTTATCCACATTGATTTGTGTGGACCTCTTCAAGCATCAATGGGTGGAAATAAATATGTTTTGTTTTATAGACGATTTTTCCAGGTATTGTGTGACCTACCTATTGAAGGAGAAATCCCAAACAGCGGACATGCTGAAAGTGTATGTAGCCATGGTGACCAACAAATTCAACAGAACCCCTCAAGCCCTTCAAAGCGATCGAGGAGGTGAGTTCATTTCACAAACCATGCAAACATACCTAACACAGCTAGGCATAGAACACAGACTAACCACTCCATACACACCTGAACAAAATGGAGTTGCTGAAAGGAAAAATCGCTCACTAATGGACATGGTAAGATGTATGCTTTTAGAAGCAGATCTGCCTGACAATTACTGGGCAGATGCTGTTTTAACAGCTACATACTTACAGAATAGACTGCCAACCAAAGCCAATGAAGTAACACCTTTTGAGCTATGGCTTGAACGCAAACCAAGTGTAAAGCATCTGAGAGTGTTTGGATCCAAAGTTTATGCACACATACCAAAAGAAAAGAGATCCAAACTAGACCCCAGAGCAGAAGAAGGCATCATGATCGGGTATGCTCCAGGAAGCAAGGGATACAGAATCCTGAACTCGAAGACAGGAAAAGTAAGCACATGCAGAGTGGTGTACTTTGATGAACGAGAGAAAGGCTACCATAGTCATGCTGACGATGACTGCGCAGAAACCAACAGCGGCAGTTACCAGCTTGAGATGTTTAGCCCAACATCCGAAGACACAACCACCACACCAACCCAGAGGGAGATAGAAGCCCAGGCAGAAACTCCACCAGTCAGATGATGAGGCCGAGGATGCAGAAGAGGTTGAACCACCAAGTGTCACTTCTGAGCCTACTCCAAGACGCTCATCACAACCCAACAAAGGAGTTCCAGTCGAGAGACTCACCTACCTCGCAAGGTTGTCGTTACCAAGAGAACCTGCATCGTGGAACGAAGTGCAGCAAATGCCACCAGGTGAAGCAAGTGGAAGAAAGCAGCACAAGAAGAGCTAGAAGCTCTACACAAGAACAAAACATGGACTTTGACAAAACTACCAAAACGCAAGAAAGCCATAGGATGCAAATAGGTTTTCAAAGACAAACAAGATGAAAATGGAGAAGTACAAAGATACAAAGCTAGATTAGTCGCAAAAGGCTATTCACAAAAATATGGACTTGATTACAATAAGTGTTTTGCTCCTGTTGTAAAACATACCACAATCAGAATGCTCCCGAGTCTAGCAGCTTCCAGGAACATGAGTGTTGAGCACCTGGATGTAAAAACTGCATTTCTGCATGGAGAGATAGAGGAAGAACTGTACATGCTACAACCTCCAGGCTTCGCCGACCCCAAGACACAGCAACATGTTTGCAAACTTCAGAAGGGGATTTATGGCCTGAAGCAAGCAGCAAGAGCATGGAATAAGTTGAACCAAGTACTTCTTAACCAAGTACTTGAACCAAGTAACCTTGAACCAAGTTCAAGGCCAAGCTGATCCCTGTCTCTACACAAGACACAGAAATGGCAGAGAGGTATACATTCTTTGTTATGTGGATGATTTGATGATCTGCCATAACAACAAAGGAGACTTTGTTGAAATCGTGTCCAACCTGAACAAAGAAGTAGAAGTCAAGCATCTGGGCAATGCCAGCTACTACTTGGGGATACAGATTGAAAAGGAAGATGGAAGCTTTCTTCTAAGCCAGAAGCAAAAGATCCTAAAACTGTTGGAAAGCTTAGGACTACAAAATGCCAATCCTATGCCAACACCAATGGAAACAGGTTTCCACAAGCGATGGGAACCTAGTGAACTCTTACCAGAGAACAATGGCTATAAAAGTGCCATAGGTAAGTTATTGTATCTAGCCACTACCACTAGGCCAGACATAGCAGCTGCAGTAAACATTCTATGCAGAAAAACTAGCACACCCACACAGAGAGACTGGACTGGTGTTAAGCGGGTGGGAAGGTACCTGAAGGGTACCTAAATACACTTAAAACTAAAGATACCAGCCACTGACAATCCAAAACTAGTGCAGTAAGAAGCTTGCAAGAGCAAGGAATAGTCAGACTACACTATTGTCCCACAAGGAACATGACTGCGGACATTCTCACGAAGCCATTACCGAGGAGCAATTACCAAGAACTGCAGAAGAAATTGAACCTTGTGGACTCTGAGACATGCTAACTTGAGAAGGGGTGTTGGGATTATCAGGAGTCAACTCAGCATTCTCAGAAGCATAATAGGGGGTCTTTCTAGTAAACGCATCTCTACTATGCTTGTGGGATGTTACCTGGGTCACCTGATTTCCTCTTCCTCCTTGGTTTGGGGATTCTCATTCTCCATTATGCTTTGGGCACACCTGCAAGCAGGAGGGCTGCACCATGCAGCTCTCGTCCATTCCATCTCGCTTGCACACAGATCTACTATGAATCTACTTGTATCCAGATCTACTGAATAAATATAAGCTATCTCTAATTTTTCTTCATCTAACTAATGTGTGAAGACTGAATTTATTTCTGAATGCAATTAAGGTTAAAGTGCAAGTTCCCTGCTGGTTCACGCTTCTACTCTGCAAGATTGTTGTTAACTGCTTGGAGTTCTTTTATTAACCTTCAAGACTCCATCAACTATGACAGCAAAGTGGCTCCCAGCTTCCCAGCCCAGCAAATTGGTTATTTGGCTTTTTTTGTTAAGAGATGCTGCAGTAATGCTTGGCTCAGATTTCATTCACTGAAACTGCCTGCCCTAAGGGCAAATGTACTTTAAAGGCAGCCAGTCCTTCCTTAAGATATATTACAAATTGGAATGAACTTAATCTATGGAAAGTATTTGCATGTGTGTCTTACTGATGGAAAGATTCCTCATTTTTGGACTCTTCCTTTAATTTCTTTCCTAGGAACAATCTAATGTTACTGTTTTTAAATAGGATTTTGCTTTTAAGAAACAGGGATTGCTGTTCCAGCCCTGAAAATCCCAGTTGCACCCCCTTCCCCACACACATATTTTATTTTGGCCACTTATATGCATTATGTTTTTGGTCTTTGAGTGGTCTACAGATGCAAAATACAGTTATAATCAATATGATCATATTCATCCCCACCATTCGGGGAAGCATGATGTTCCTTGTCCCCAAATGCCTTTCTGAAGAGCCATGCCTTTACAGCTTATAGTATTTTAGACTATTTTTCCAGATCGTTTCAGCAAGTATCTAGAAATTCAACCCCCAATCTTTATGTGAGTGAGTGAGAAGTTCATAGCAGCTGATGATTTTATTTATATTCTTAGAAGTGTATTTTGTCTTTCCTCCAAAAGCTCAAGGCCATGAACACGGCCCCCCTTCCTCCAAAGTCCTTTCTGTTAATGCTACACTGGGTGTCATCCTAAGTACAAATAATTTAAAAACAAACACTGCCCGAAGGTTTTAAAAGGGCAAGAATTTGGCAATCTCTGATTAATTGGACTAGAAAGCTTAATCTAGTTTATTGAAATTAGTTTGCTCCAAAATTTCCTATTTCTCAGGGCAGCTTTAGGAATATTATGACATTGCTAAATTGATAAATGTAAACTAGTGTAACTAATTGAGGTATTTGTCCTGAGTGTACAATCAACAGTAAATCACTTAGCACATTTTAGCCTTTATTTTTGTATTCAACTGTAGTGTTGTAACAAATCATACCTGTGAACCAAAGCATACATCAACAGCCAGATGTAGACTGAATTACACCACTGCTATAATATTTAGCTGTTTGAAGGAGACATAAGCATACATTACGGCCACAAATAATTTTCTGCTATTTTCTTTACAGTATAGCCTTCAATATATCAGAGATACTGTTATCTCCAGTTTTAGGTTTAAATGAAAATCAATGTATAATTTGGTACAAGAACAGCAAAAGGAACAATTTCACAGGCACTGATATGGCAAACACTTATTCTTAATTCAGAGCTAATGGCATTACTACCATACTGATAAAGCTCTCCAAAAAGAGTTAGCCAAACTCTACCCAAATAGGAAAAACTGTCCTCTTGCTTACATTTTCTGCAAAATTTCAGAAAGTTATTTTTTGGCCTTGCTATGTCAAAGTCAATTGAACAAAGACCTAGACATGAAGCCTAAAACAATACTTTTAAAAAGCCGTTCTATTAAAAACAAAATCATGCAATTTTTGATCAATTGTGTAATTGCTAAAATTGCTGTCCATACTGCGTACATTTAGCATTTATACTGCTAATGTGTAACTAACAACAAACCTGATTAGAATAACACAAATCTGTCTTAATTACACCATTATATCACTAGAGAGACAAATGCCATGGAATTGGCAGAAACATTTAATTGAAAGCACTTAAATAGCAGGATAAGAGGTTGTTAATGCTTCACATTAAGGAGAAATACTCCTGCAGCCCCACTTTACAAAAAAGTGTTCTGCTATAAAATATTAAGTGAAGGAAGAACTGTATTTACCATTTGTAATACAAAGCAACTTACAGCTAGAGTGAAAGGTAAGTAAAAATTCTAAATATTTTTGCAAATACACAAAGCAACCAAAACACGTAACAAAGTATTAAATACAGTACAATTTAAGTACACAGTGACCAGTTAACATAAAGGACAGAAATCAAGAGTTATATTTTAGAACCTAAACAAAGGAGGCAGGCTAAAAACAAACCAAAAATCAAAATACAGTTTCCATTAGTAATCTTTTTCTACCATAATTAAGTCTGCACATCCTTTAAAATGGTGTGAATGCCTCACAAAAGTATTTCTAACTTTTGGGGGAGGTTGTACTTGAAAAGATTTTAAGAATTGTTTTTACAACAAATGGCTTTCATTGTCACCTTCTTGTGCTAACAGTGCACACACAAACTTCTTGTTTAAAAGTTATCATAGTCTTTCTTGTCTTTTTTCCCCTCAGCTTCAAATCCATCAACTCCATCACTGTCCCTTCTCCTTTTTCGATTGCTGTGGATATTGAAACGCTGGTTCATCTGGGGCAAAGGATCCATTCCTAGAACTTTGTGGATCTGACGGAATGCAAGGAGTCTCAGTGCAAACTAGTAGCAAGAAGGAAGAAAAGAAGAAATTAGAATGATTGAATTTCAACTTTATAAGAACAGAGGTCTGTTAATTTTAATAAATCACTTCCAGCAGCAAAAACCGTTTTTAAACACATTTTTTCAATACAATAATTGGTTATTATTATAACTCCAGCAGGGAAATGTCTCAGAAGGCTGCTCGTGCTGCTAATGCTCTTGTGAAGTGGGCATGGATTGGAAGGGGGCATAGCATTTTGACTAGCTGATAGTAAACCTTGATGGTCACCATTATCCATTTGGGCAGAGAGAGGGGACCATGTCATTTAGATGTGTCTTCAAAGGCCACAAAGGGTCCAGGTAAAAGCAAGAGCACAGTGGACATCCAAAGAATGAAGTGATGTTTCCAGTGGTATTCAGAAGTTGGGGGAAAAAAGCAATATAGTGGTTTGATTCAATTGGAAGGACTGTTTCTGGAAGAAAGGCATTGCTTGGGTGAAGGATTATTCTGCATCTATGAAAAACGAGGAAGTGAAGCACTCTTTGCTGTACAATTTTCCAACTCAATGAGCTGATGTTACAGCTACCAACAAAGCTACCTTCTGGTGAGAGGAAGTGAATCATAGGGTAGGAGCATGATTGAAGCTCCTTTTTCTTCTTTTTCTTGGTTCCCATCTGGGTTTGTTATCTGTCATCCTTGTTTTTTGTTTTGTGTTGTTTTCTTGTTTTTAACAATTTGTAAACTGTCCAGAGTCACTGGGAGTCAGGTGACATATAAATTGAATGAATTAATGAATCTGAGATTACCAGAGTAAGGGAGAGGTTCCAGGCTGGAAGCAGAAGGGACACTGGAAGATAAACATACGCTCTTCAATGTTCTTCAATGTTCTTTTCAAGAACTTCTCCATGAGTAGATTTGAAAAAAGAAAAGTACCAAGTGACAAAAGAAGAAAATAAACTGGATATAAGCTACCCCCTTTATTGAAGAGAGAGCCAGGCCTTGTTGTTCCAAAAGCAAGAGAAAGGTCAAAATATCGAAATCAAATTGGTGTTCAAAGGTGAAGATCTCAAAGGAGTTCCATCTGGTTGCATAGGAAGCCTATGAAAGGATTTTGAGAAGACAAGGTTTGCTGTGCCTCATCCTGAAGGAGTCATAGAACTGAATCCAGTTCTCCCATGCAAAAGAGGCGCCATGCAGCCTACTACATATGGGTTGAAAGAGGCGGAAAAGGATTTGAATATTACTTCTGTATAATAGGGCTTTTGAAACACAGCAGTCACTAGAATTCTTTCATTACAGCTTCCCAACTTTCTTTTAGTAAAGATTACTTATCAGAAGTTCTTGGATTTTTATGAGTTTGCCTAATTGCTTCCACTCCTACCTGTTTGGTAAAACCTGACAGGACTGTCAAGAATCTGTAACATAAAATGTAAAATGAGGCAGACTTTTTGCTATATTTGATTGCCATGGAATTCCAAACTATGAGAAGCTCAAGTTTGTTGATATTTTGTGATGTCTATGCTTAGAATGAGTATCTTGGATTTAGAGTTCTTGGATGTGAACTCTCCATCCTGACATGGATGTAGCAATGATGAGGGCAACTTATCACTGATACCAGAAAAAAGAGCTGCCTCAAAAATATTTGAGATGGCAAAGGTCCCTAATTGGTGTCCTTCCTAGGAAAAGTACCTATGTAAAGAACAATAAAGAAAAAAATGACAGGAGTCTAGTTCTCCAGAGGAATGTTCTCAAGAAGGAAGGAAGGAAATCACCGGAGGCAACTCTGGGGATGCCTTAGAAATGATGGGGTGGTATGGTGTCAGTTTAGTCTAGAACATAATATGATAACTTTGCAAAATGCTCCAGAAAACCTAAAAGACATCTGCTGTAGAATCCCATATATCTCGAGTGTGAGCCAGGTGATCCCTAAATGTATGATATGGAGGAACATCAGAGTTCTGGCGCGGGGCTGGGTGCGGCGCCTGCGCAACGAGGTTCCGACACGAGGCTTGGCGCAGAGACAAGGTGAGGTTCCGGTGCGAGGCTTGGAGCGGCAGCGGCAGGGCTAGGTTCCGGTGCGAGGCTTGGAGCGGCAGTGGCAGGGTGAGGTTCCGGCGTGAGGCTTGGAGCGGTGGCTGCAAGGTGAGGTTCCGCCGCGAAACGCGGCAAGGCAAGATTCCGACTCAGGATGCGGCGGGGTGACAAGGCAAGGTTCTGGCTTGAGGCGTGGCTGGGCGGCAAGGCGAGGATCAGTAGCATAGAAACCAATTTGCTTCAGAGGGCTCTTGCTGTCTTCAGCAAGACTGGAAGCATTGGAATTAGGACTGGTGAAGCAGCAGTGTCTTAGATTAACAGGTATAATGAGTCTTCTCCTATTTGAGAAGACTTTTTAACTTTCAGGCAAAGAGAGTGCCATCTTACCAATTTGTTTGCTGTAGGGATGGAGGCTTTCCAAAGGAAAATGGGGTATTTGAACCTCATCTTCAGTGTCAGATGATAATGTAAAAGGAGATATCAAGTAGAAAGAAGAGGAACCAGAGGCATTATTGTCAAGTTCAGAGAGACTGGCATGAACTCCCCTATGGCATGAACATGGTTCAGTGGCAGTGGATACAATTTGAGACCTCAGGAGATACCAGTCATCTCAGGAAATGCAGGCCTAAATGACTGAAGGAAAGACAATGATATTTATCCAAATCGGACTTAAGATGGGAGATAAGAGGGTATTACAGACAAATAGATCTTAAGGCAAATCTGTCTTAGATCTCTCCTTCTGAGATTGATTTCTATATCTGAGGAGAAGCTGGAGACAACTGGGTAGTATGGTCTGAAAAGGCCATCAAGAGTAGAATTGGTGGTATCAGGGTTGGAAAAGGGCATTAATAGAGAAGAATTAGCGAGCTGGAATCAGGGAAGTGACAGGGCCTTTATCCATCTTTTTCTTTTGCATGGAATTAGGTTGGCAGGCCACTCAGAAGGCTTTGAACCCTTATTGGGTGATTTCTTCAATGCCAATAATGGTGATGCAGGGACCACTGCCCTATGGACAATGGAGGTGTGAAGGAAACCAAAGGAACATAAATGATTTGGAAACTTCTGCCCTTAAAACTTGCTCTCAGAAAGTGGGAGTGTCTGGCTAAGCCAACTATGACATTCATCAAGGCAAAAAAAGCTCATCTTATGCCTCCACTGCCAGCATTTGCAAAAGGGGTCTTGAGAGTGATAAGGCTGAAAGCTGGATACCTGCAAATCCTGATGAATAACTTTAAGAAGTTTTGAGAAGAGTTGAGAGAAGATTATAAACCAGTAAGAAAAACATTAAAAAGGAAAAAATAAAGAACTCAGGAAATCAGCTCAATGATGAATGTACTAATACGATGGTAGTTGAAAACAAAGGGGAACACAGTGAGAGCCATGCTTAGTTGTATGGCATGGGGAGGTGGGTGGGGGAAACAGTATGCCAGCCAAATAATTCTGTAAGCTCTAGAAAGTTCTGAATAGAGCTCTACATAGGCACATTACCCCATGTACATGAATCATAGACACCATGATGGACCTATCAGATTTTTTAGTATTTTGCAATGATGTTATATGCATAATGAGGCAAGTAGGTACCAGCTAGAATTTCCTACAGAACATTTAATTTTTGCCCATTGTTTTCCTAGTGAGTGACTTAATGATATTCAAAGTCCCTTCATTTTTAAAAATCAAGAGCAATAATTTATAAAATGTTAGTATATGGATAGGAACAACTAGGGAATACCAGGGCTGTAAGCTGGACAGGAAAGTCAAAAAACATAATAAAGAATGCAGTGGCAAACTCTTTCATGCTGTTGCCAAGAGAACTGCATGGAAGTGTCCATGAAATCAATACGAGTTGATCCTGACTCAAAGGAAACTTAAATAAGCTACTAAGTTATAAAAAAAGTTTTCCATTTACTTGAAAACAAGTGTTAAATACTACTGGGTAATACAATCGATTTTCAGCTCAAATTTTACTGTTGGCTTGTCCATCATCTGTATATCAGACATCCACAACATTCACTTACCTGTGCACTTGAAGTAATATCTTCTCTTTGCTGATCTGTCATTAAAGCAAGTGTATCAAAAGGATCTTTTTCGCAAGGATCGAGAAGGCCAGGACCACCTATAACAAACAGGATATACCAGAGATATTATTTCATCCTTACTAAAATCTAAAGAAAGATTATGTAAGATATGCAAAAGTAATAATCAAGAAATTGCTGATTTCAGGTATTATTCAACTTGCCTTTTAGGATAATTCCTGAAGATATACACTCAAATACTCTTCTTAATGCATCCCCAGGGCTTTGTGGTCCAGTAGCACTGCTAATTGCCTTTTCTACTAATAATTCCATTGCCTAAATAAATAAACAAAAATCAGCCACTGTCTATATTTTCATTTAAATCACAAAGCAGAACTTTAATTACTGCGCAAATTCCTTCCAGTTTGGTGCACCAGAAGTCACTAACAACAGGTAAAATTCTTGCACTCCCTAGGAAAGGCAGGGATCACATGACTCTCATTCCATCCATGGCTAAACTTATGATACCAACTATGCCAAGAAGCTTGCTTTAGTAGTAGATAAGTAAAAAGAAAATTATAAGTCTCTGTGAGAGACCAACAGAGTGAACAGAGTCTGGGGTGGTGGTGTGATCTGATTATTAGGTCGGAAAGACTCTGCTATTGCTTGATGGGGTATTTGGATGGTTCTATCATACTAAAGAGAGCCAGTTTGGCCTGGGGTTAAGGCATCAGTCTAGAAACCGGGAGACCGTGAGTTCTAGTCCTGCCTTAGGCATAAAGCCAGCTGGGTGACCCTGGGCCACTCCCTCTTTCTCAGCCCTAGGAAGGAGGCAATGGCAAACCACTTCTGAAAAACTTTGCCAAGAAAACTGCAGGGACTTGTCCAGGCAGTCTCTGAGAATTGGACACGACTGAATGGATTATAAAAATCGTATCAAACTGGTGGGAACGTTTAGTGATGAATGCTCCAGTCTATGCTTGGCATGTGAGAGACGCATGCAAAGTGCTTTGGCTGAATTTTAGGAATTGGGAGCTACCTTTAATGCCCCTTCTAACAAATTAATTCAACAAAGACGAATATGTCAACTTTGTATTATCTAGTGCAAGTACTCAAGTTAGTTCGTGTGGCTAGGTTTGTGAAGAACACTGCTGATATTGGTGCCTTCCTAGTAGAATGTGCAATAAGGTGCATCTTATAAGAAGATCCTGTACATCATATATCTTATACCACTGGGAAAGATAATGCGGAATGAAAGGAAACAAATCTAGTCTGCAGGGCTTGCTGGATCCTTTATGAACAACAGTCTTATGGCACAAGCCAGATATTCATGTCTTTTCAGAAGGATGTGAAGCTTTGAAAGAGATGACAGGCAAGAGAAACTTATGCATTTTATGAAAAACAGGCAGTGAGCTATTGAATGGAGGAGGGACTGGGGCATAGAATTATAGTGCCCCTCTGAAAAACGCACATGTGGTCTCTAACTGATGGGGCTAATAGTTCTAAACTCCTCATAGCTAAGGCAACTGCTACCAGAAAAAGGATCTTGTGGGAAAACCACCATGTGGAAGACATTTTACAAATTCAAATACTGTAATGGTTTATTTAGTGCCTGGAGCACTGTGTTGAAGTTCAAATAGGAAAGCACTTGACAGATTAAAAAGGACACCTCTGTGTAGAAGTACAAGAGATGAGGGTGTGATTGTATGGATTGGCATCTTGATTTGGAGAGGACAGATGGCTGAGGCCCGTTTTGATAAATTCACCTTCAGGTTTAGGTACAAACCAGTTAACCAAGAGGGGGGCAATTTGTATAGAAATGAGAACCAAATGTGAACTGAATATGAGCACTAAATCAGACTTGAAGAGTCTGGAAGATTGATGATGGGATCTTCCATCTTCAATGCCTAGGCTCTGACAGCCAGAAAAGCATTCAAAGTGTTCAGCTCATTCCTTGAAGAACTGTTCCTGAGGGAAAATGGCAAAAATTTCTGGAAGAGCGGAGGCACCCCTACTGTTTATGATCCTTGGAGGGCTTGTGGAAAAAGTTTAATTTCTAGCTAGGAGAAGTTAAGAAGAGCTGACTCTCTAGAGAATGACATGTAAAACTTGAAGAAATATAGCCTGAGACCATAAGTACTAAAATATAATCCACAAGTACTGGATTATGTAATTCCTGCCTTTTCTGGGGACCAGTAGAATGTAATACAGTGCTGGAAACCTTCTTATTCCAACAGAAAATATAGGATTCCCTTAAGAGATGGTATATAGCATAAAGAAATTGTGAAGGTGCTAAGGAAAATTTCAGGAAAGAAAACTTAAATGAGTACAGTAACAGTTTCAGAAAGTCTACCATAAAGAAAACATTCACTTTCCTATAACCAATTATACTGTCATATTTATTTCGGTGGTGGTGGAAGATTTTTTTTAATTCTCCCTTTCCCTTACAGTTCCCAGCTCTACCATCTAAAATACACAGCTTGTAATAAAAAGATTTTTAAAATATTGAATGAGTGGACTTTTGCTTATTTAGAAATATTTCATTTTGCTATGATGTAACAGATATTTTTCATTTATTGTTTTTATTGAACTATGATTAACAAATAATGTCAGGTAACTACATTAACATAAATCCAAGATACATATAAAGAAAAAAAAGATGTAGAAAATACAAAAAAGAACTACTACAACGTAAATAGAGAGGTACTGCACATGTACAAATTTACCATATATGTAAAATATACCATATTATAGTCTATTGCTACCTCAAAATCATACAATCTATCCAAATTTGATAAAATTGTGGTTCCTGCCTCTGATGTCTCATTATTTTAACTTTATCTGTGATTTTTTTCTAATGTGGCAATTGAAGAAACCTTGTTAATTCACATCTCAAATGTTATGTTATCTAGAGCTTTCTAATGTTGTGCAATTATTATTTTGGCTGCTAAAATTAAATAGATAAGTTCTTTATTTTTAAGCTTGAGGTTTGGTCCTGTAAATAAATGCAGTAAGCCAAACTCTGGGGAGCATTCAATTCTTTGTTTAGTGATGTTACTTATCTCCCCAATCATTTTATGCCAAAAGGGTATAGCTTTATCACATGACCACGACAAATGAAAAACTGACCTTTTTTTAGAACAACCTCTCCAACATTTGGAAGAATAATTTTGATATATTTGTGCCAATCTAACAGGATTCAAGTGCCAGTTCTTGCACTGAAGCTGAGGTGAATACACCCGGTTTTCATAATTTCTGCCAATTTATCTCCTGTATGGGATTACCGAGATCAGTATCCCGAGCTTCCTTTAAGCCATATGGTGGATCTCCTATTTCTAATTGCAACAATAACCTATAAATTTTTGAGATTGTTCCTTTTGGTTGTTCTAAATAGTGAAGTATCAAATTCTTGAAATTGGTATAAGGCCGTGTTGTTGAAGCTCTAATATTTCTATTGCCCAAAAGAGATTTGAGTTGATACCAAAAGAGCCATGGTGATTTATCACCTATTCGTTGCTCTATCTGATCTTTATTGAAAGGTTCCCTATTACTATAAAAATATTTTAGTCTATAAAAATTGTATTCTCTCAAAAATGTTACTTTAGCCAAACCATAATGATTATCCTGATCTATATTTATTTATTTATTTATTATTTATTTATTTATTATATATGTTATTAAAGGAGTTTATGTAACAGATAAATAATGAATCCTCAATTTAATAGACTCATGGGAAAAGCTGTGTTTATCTGTTAGAGCTGAATGTCTGTTAAACGGCAATGGGATTTTACATGCAAATAAAAAGTAATGTACATCAGTGGGCTACGGCCTGTTAGAAACTGGGCCGCAGGGCTCCCGCCTGCAAACCTTGCCCCCTCCATGCGATTGGCTCCCACCCACAACCCCCCCGGTGTACACGATTGGCTCCCGCCCGCAAACCACGCCCCCCGGAAAAATGGTCTTTTGAAACCGGTCCCTGGCACCAAAAAGGTTGGGGACCCCTGATGTACATAATGAACAGAAAAGGTACAGACGTTGTTCAAACTATCTGCCAAGCAATGAACTTCATCTTGCTTTGGGCAAAGTCTGTATTGCCTGAAATTCAGATTTTGTTTGTTGCATCCAAATCCACTGAATCAGGGGCTGTAAAATCGAGGGTCTATTGTAATGTAGCTTCGGGAAGAAATCAATGAAATCTGAGAAACTGACTAAGTAGTGCATTTGGAAAGAAATATACCAGAGCAAATATGATACTTCCCTTGTGATAATAGGCTCATGGTTTTAAAATACTACTTACCCAGCTTGGGAAGTCAGACCAAGTGGGAACTCGCTGACAGAGATCACGAAGGATACGTATGATAATGACACAGGACTGCAGACCGTTAGCTCTAGCCTTGAGAGCAACACAAAATCGAGTTAATTGATCCCAGCACCAGTAGCAAAAGAGGCCTCTTAGAAAAGCTAAAACGCCACTGTTCAATGGAAGCTCAAACACAGGAAATAAACAAGTCACTGGGAGACGTTCCAGGAGCTGCCATTTACAGAAGCCTTTTATGCCAAGGTTAGTAGCTTAACAAGTCAAGGTGCACAGGTTATGTTGCAAGTCTAACATTCCTTGAATTCCTGCACACTTTGACCTAGGATTTACTTGTAACAGCACATACAATTACCTTCCTATAATAGAAATACGAAAGTGAAGAGCTAACAAGTAGAGAGAATGAAAGGCTATGGGAATCTGTTTGGTTTCCTGCTTGTGCCTTTGCTGAAGCGCAAAGTCACAGAACCAAATAGTTCCTCACCTTTCATTCCCTACACTTAGTGAGCTTAAAGAAATAAAAAGTAAAAGTCTTACATCTAAAACACAAAGCTTTAAACACACATTCTGTTATTTAAAGCAAAGTTACTCTGCAGCCTTATGGAATACATAACAGGTACAAAACATACAATTCCCCCGGAGCGAGTCAAATGTTCAACCTCGCTGTCTGGTCAGAAAAACAAGCTGACATCAAATTGGCAAGAACTGAGTAAACAGTTCTTCTGTACAAATCTTCACAGATGAATTAATTTTTCCCCTCTAGCCATTTAATTTTATGTGTGTGTACATATATTGACTATGGGCAACCTGGATTTTTTTTTGTGTAGTTTAACATCCAACTGAACAACTGAACTACTCTCTCTCATAAGGCTACAAGAAGAAAGTAAAATGATGTTCCGAACCTGGAACCACTTAGCGTGGCGTAGAGCAGCCAGAGCGTCAAGGCATTTTTGCCTGTCCAAGACGTCCGGTGGGTCTTTCACCATACCCGAAGTTACATCTAAAATGGATTGAATTGGCAAAATGCAGTGAGGAATGGGTGTTTGACCAGGTGAGCAAGACAGTTCCTGAAAATAGCTTCCATGTCACACATGCCATTTATTTTGAAATCCCTGTCTCCCATGTATTATCATCAGCAATATTCCTTAAACTGTGTATCATTTAGCCCAATATGAAAAATAATCAAGAGCATAACAAAATGTTAGCTCTCAATCTTATCTTTTTACGCTCATCTACTTGTGAAGAACATCCACTGGAAAAATGATTTTCCCCTAAAATTAAAATGTTGAAGGAAGAATGGTTGGACACAGTGCACCAGCACAGGAAACACAAGACAGAAGGAACACAAAAATCCACTTGAATGAAGTAAAAGTTACAACAAACGGGTGAGCAAAATCAATCTGGAAATTCTCCTGTGCGGGCTTCACTGAACTGAATGGGCATTCGTATTTGCTTCCCATTCAATTTAATGAAACTTGTGCAGGAAAACCTCCCAGTGAATTGTGCCCTATGTTTGTTGGGACAACTTAAAATGACCACATGCTACCTTAAAACATAGTCTGTTAAAAGTAAAATTCTCAAGTACTCAAGAGGTACTACAATACCTCACATTAATGCAAGTACCAAGTATACTTATAGAACAATCAAGGTTATTTTATTTTACGGAGTTGAAAGAAATGTGAAGTACTGTACAAAATTTTAAGCCAGGAGCATCTGTACATTTTCATATTTCTTACTCTGTTTTGGTCCTATAGTATGAAGTGTGCATGCCATATATATCCATCCCAATTTCATCTAGAAAGATACCAAGAGAAAACTAGAAAGATTTAAGAGAAGAAAAAGATGGGAAAAAACCCCAAACCATGAAGACCAAAAGTTCTGTAGAAAGAAAAACACTGTAGCTAGTCAAAGCCCTAAAAAGATTTTGCCAATTGTGTCTACACGTGGGGCAGGTATAATTTTATATCAATTTTAACTGATTGTGATTTTGAAACTACAACTTATCAGCAATAATATTTATAGCAAGATTTTTATTTTTTGCCGAAGTGAGCTTGCTGTTACAATAAACATTTAATGTGCCACAAGACACAACTGAACATTAAAATGTAACCTAATGTAAGCAAACATACTAGTAACAGCAAATCAAAGACTCAAAAAACACACCAAGGAAAGAATGTAAAGCCAAGGAATTAACAGATCAGGCTTGACAGTTGGTCATCAATGAAGACATGAAGAGAAACAGATCAAGAGGAAATGTCAAGCTTGAAATTATGTCATACTTGATCTATATACAGAATATTTCAATTTTATAGAGAATGCTATGTCTGAGGAAATCCTCATGAATATTTTACCATGGGATTTATGGGTCCTATATACTGTCATTTACTAGCTACCCCTATACAAAGTGAAGATTGATATCCACTAATTGGAGATTTAAAAGCAATTGAAAGAAGACATTAAGATGATAGATACTGTCAAGTGAAAGGCAAAAGAAATTTAAAGATAAAAGAGTCAACTGAGGCCAAAGTCATCGTTATTTGGTAAGATGTTTTTAAGGTTTGTAGCAATGAATATTGTCAAAATAGGTAGTTTACTCTATTTCATACAGCTTGTACTTATAAGTGACTTCAGTTACTTTATCACTGAAGTCTTAATTATTCTTAAAATAATTTAAAAATGAACATTAACATTTCAAAACACTTTTTATAAATAAGTACAAATAATGTTTCTTAATAAACCATATATAATTAATGAGCAAGATAAGGTATATGATTCAGCTCTATTAAAATTAGTTAGCATTTTGCCATTGACCTCAGTGTAAGATAACTTGTATCCATCCATAAATCAACTTTGAAACTTGGGAGTCATCAGAAGATGCCAAAGCAGCTATAGAAATTGGGAAGACATCTAGGCTGGATATCCATTGAAGCAGCTTTCCTATATGTGGATTTTTGCATCTGTTTTAAGATTTCAAATGGATTAACCCCTTAAACTCTAGTCCTTAATCAATAAATTAAAAAAATTAGCCATCATTCTTTAAAGTGATTACTTTTCTGTATTCTGTATACTGTATAAGGGGTTAATCTTCAGTAAGACATGCTGTGTCCACACTATTTCATTATTAAAAAGTTAACAGGTAGGTCATGCTCTTTCAATTCCAGATATGAATTAAGTAATACCCAGTCAACTATTTCAACGCTAGTGTGAACACTGCTTAATTCCAGAGAGAAAGACAAGGACAAGAAGAAAAAAAACCAACACAAAAGTAACAGTAAATGCTAGGACTATGCAACCAAACACCCTCATTGTTCAAATATGGCAGGTGTGACACTGAGCTTTAAAAACCTTGGTCAAAAATCCTTCCAATGTCTTGGCAGCAATCCCTGATAGGATTCAATTGTCTCTGCTAGAAGGCTTTGGATGGGGACTAACAAAGCTAAGGATAAAAAACAAACATAAAAACAGAAATATTCTTTGCTGAAGAAATACATTCCACAGCAGTTTCGAGCATTTTTAGTATTATATCCAGAGCAAATTCAGTAAAATTTACTGTTGAATGCACAAAACTGCAAAGCAAAATTCCTATATATTAAACAGTTTTGTGTTACCTTCTCTTTCTTTCATCTCCCCCTTCAGTTTGTAACCGAATAGGATTACACAGGATTAAAGATATCATTTAGCAAACAAGAACACATTAACTAAAAATTGGACTCTTCCAACAAAGCCTTCCTTGTCACCTGAATTCAACTCCCAAAAGCCAGCTAGATTCCATCAACCTTTTTAAGACACCGAGCATTAGCTGCAGTAATATATATATGTGTGTATATATATATATATATATTGCAACAAATAAGCAATAATCTTTATAGAGCCTTGTTTATTGCAAATCTGCATTTAAGTATCATCATTTAGACATTTCAAACTTTTTTGCATATTTGTTTAAAGCTGCTCAGTGTCTTGAGGAAATTATTCAAAATAAAAGCTTTGCTTCCTTCAAGGTAATACTTAGCAAGTGAATTAAACTTAGAATAGCAACTGTAATTCAAATCTGGATCAGATAAAAATAGAGCTTTGTTTTCTTTTAAGACAGAGAGCCAATGTGTCCAGAATTCAAATGCTCTAAAAAAAAGGTTTGATTCTTTTCATAAACAATTTTATTTTTTGGGGGGGGGGTAACCTTTATATGCCATTTATGATTATGTTTGCATGTAAATATGAAGAAATTAAACTCATGGCAATTAGGTAACACTTTTTTCTATCTGAATGCTTATATTGCATATAAAGCATTCAATTAAAATGTACGTTAATGTTCAGTCATATTTTCAAAGACGCTTTTTGATAAAGTTTTCTTAAATTATACTTTTTTTAAAGCATAATGCTACAAATTCATTCTATGGCTGCATGCATGCATGCAACCTATCTCTGGTCCCTATCAAGAATTTTAACATAGCCAGCAATACAACCGTGTTTTCTGTTATTACATTCCTAGCCCATAATAGAACCCTGTGAAAATAATTATTTTGCAGATCTAAGAGAAAAGAAAATAAAGTTCACTTTATCTGACCCATGTATGGAGCCAACACATTGCAGACATTAAATTATCATGCTTGCTGGCTTTAAAACATCTGTAGCTTTCAAAGGATAACAGAAGTGGCCCTAAAGCAACGCTGCTGGCACAGTAGGATTGCAGAGATTATAAATCCATACTGCTTTTCAAAGCTCCAGTATCTACTTTAACTGATCTCAGCTACCTCTTTATACTATAAACACACTGCATGTGTCCTGTTCAGTTAAAACACTCTAAGCAACACCAGGAGCTCTACAGGTGACACTCTAGATCAAAAATCAACCTCAAAAAACTGGAAAAAAAATACACACCTTGCTCCAAGCAAAGTCATAAGCGTTTTTAAATTAAAAATCAACTAAGCAATTAGACATGAAATACAGCAAAACCATGTAATAGATAACAAGACTGATCTAGAGTCAAAGACACAATAAGATTTCCTGATGCAATTTCTTTTACAGAACATTTCTTGATGATCAGCTTGTGATACTTGCACAATACATTTATTTTTCTGAAGATTTTTCCAACAAAACTAAAAAAAAATAAACAATTCGCCTTTTCCAGAAATCTGAGGTTGTTAGTTACAGTAAATAAATCTAAAGTAAGAATGTAGGTATTTTCCAGAAATATACTCTAGCAAAAGTTGTTCATAACTGAATTGAATCTAAATGTGTATCACATGCCAGCATGTTGCCTTCCAGGACTTAATGCAAGCTTAGAATAGCATGAATTCTTAATTAAAATTGAACATCTTTTAACAGATTTCGAACCTCCATCCCTCATGTTCTCTTCCCGAATCACTGGTGATGTCAAAGTTATCGTCACTTGCATTTTTGGTTCCACGCATGAATTCAAAATGATTGCTGCTTCTTGTACAGCACATTTTATTTCGTATTTCTCAGGGCTGATTACCTATGGGAAGAAAAATATTAAAACTTTTTCACAAAACAGAGCACTGTTTTATATTTATATATCATACTCTTTATTTTTATGTGTTTTTTTTTCCTTCTTTGATTTATTGTTTTTATGCTGGATGCCACCCAGTCACACCATTTGAGTTGGGTGGCCTTATAAATAATAAAATAAAATAAAAATAAACACAATGAACTACTGGAAAATTCGGTGCTTATGGAGGTAAGATCTATCTATCTATCTATCTATCTATCTATCTATCTATCTATCTATCTATCTATCTATCTATCTATCTATCGTTCTATGGCTGCAAGTGGAGTAGAAATCACTGACTTGAACCCTGAATTAAGTTCTGTATAGGATCCAAGAACCTGTGATGTACAAGACACTACCCCAACCTGAGACCCTCCAGTTGATGTATTTGGGAGTTGCAAGCAGAAAATATTTGGAGAGCACCCAGCTGGAAGAGGATAGTCTGTTGTTTTTGATTGTAATGTTCCCTTTATCATCATCCATCTGTTATACAGGTAGTCCTCGCCTAACAACCACAACTGGACCAGAATTTCAGTCGCTAAGCCATGCAGTTGTTAAGCACCACATGACTGGACCCAATTTTACAACCATTTTCACTGCGGTTGTTAAGTGAATAACGCAGTCTTTAAATGAATCAGTGGTTCCCTATTGATTTGGCTTGTCGGAAGCTGGCTGGGAAGGTCGCAAATCACGATCACGTGACAGCAGGACGCTGCAGCCGGTTGTAAATGCAAGCTGGTTGCCAAGCACCCATATTGTGATCACATGACCACAGGGGTGGTGCGATGGTTGTAATTTTGAGGGCAGGTCGTAAGTAACTTTGTGTTAGCCCCGCCGTATCTCCGAAACATTGTTAAACGATTGGTCATTAAGCAAGGACTACCTATACACACACACACACACACACACACACACTTACTATACTGTTAAGCCACATACAACTGGGCAAGATCATGGAAGCAAGAATGATACAGATTTCAGTAAGGTAACTTTTATGCTAGTCTGGGGAAAATACCGAATCTTGGAAACTCTAAGAAGTATTTCCCACTTTCATTTATAGTAAAATTCATTAAGGCAGAGTCTCTTTGAATGATCTAAAATGTTTCTTCTCAGTTTTCTTTTCACCTTGGGCTAAATTGCTATTTATGACATAAGCTGTCAAATGTCTTGCCTGCTATTTCTTGTTTACATCTACTCTCTTCTCCATTCCTTTTCCAGGGTCCTCACAATCCCTCACAAATTTTATTTATTTATTTATTTGATTTATATAGCCACACATCTCACATATGTGACTGGGCAGCTTACAATAAAATAGATAAAAACAAACAGAATACATAATATAAAATAAAAACACATGGCAGCCGAACTTCATAAAGAACCTTCAACAAAGCCAAGAGACGGGATGTATCGTGCTTCTGGAGCCCCAGGCCCAGGCACAAAACCACGTTTTTAGGGCCTTGCAAAAGGCCAGCAGGCTCAGGGCTAGCTTAATCTAAGGTGGAATGATTTTTCACAGGGTGGGCGCTTGTAATGGTATGTGGGAAAGATCTTGGGAGACTGGGGAAAGAGATGCTGCCAAGGGAATGGTCAGATAAGAGACAGCTTAGCCCACAACTGGATAGTGGGCGGGGCAAGAGGCTCAGAAGAGACTCTCCCTAGTTTCTCGGGCTGTAAAGGAGACAGTGCGGGGGGGATTGTACTTTCAGGCAAGATTTTGTCAATGTAGCTTTACAATAAAGTAGAAAGCTCATCTGGTTGTTATTCCTATCTGGTTTACCCTGCGAGGCTGACAGCGCCAAGGCAGAAAAGGCTTTCCTCTTGGGCGCCGCCAGCCAACATTCCTTAGCCGATGACAATTATCTAGATCAGGGCTTTCCAAACTTTTGCCGCTGGTGACACACCAGCGGCTGCCCCTTCGAAAAGGCAGGCTCCGGGGATCCCGAAAATGCCCTTGGTTCCAGCAGGGAGGCAAAAAGCCTCGCCGCCCGCGCGCACGCTGCCGGGCTTCCCGGCACACAGCTGATCAGCGCGGGGGGCCCGGGGTGGAAATTCTCCGCGCCGATCAGCTGTGCGCCGGGAAACCTAGCAGTGTGTGCACACGCGCAGCGAGGCTTTTCTCCTCCCTGCCGGAACTGAGGGCATTTGCGGGGTCCCCAGAGCCTGCCCTTTTGAAGGGGCAGCGGCAGGAGCGGCATCCTGGAACCGGGAAGCGCTGATGGCCCACCACCGCCGCTGCCCCTTTGAAAGGGCAGGCTCCGGGGACCTCGAAAATGCCTTCGGTTCTGGCAGGGAGGCGAAAATTGCGCGCGCACGCTGCCAGGCTTCCCAGCACACAGCTGATCGGTGTCGAAAATTTCTACCCTGGGCGGCCCAGCAGCGTGCGCACGATTTTCACCTCCCTGCCGGAACCGAGGGCATTTTCATCAGCGCTTCTGGGTTATCACGCGACATACTTGGGGCCCCCAGGCGACACAGTATTGTGTCACGACACAGTTTGGAAAGCCCTGATCTAGATTATTACCTAGACTTTATAACTCAAATAAATATTATCAAACTTTTTTGTTTAAGAAGAAAAAAAATTGAGATTCAATAATATATTTATATCCTGTAAAATATATACAGGTAGTCCTCACTTAACAAAGGTAGTTGGGGCTGGAATTTCTGTCGCTAAGAGATGTGATAGTAAAGCATGATGTCACATGACCACATTGCTTAGCAATGGCAATCCTGGCAGTCCCCATTGCTGTCATCAGGTGAGTATAACTGGTCATTAAGTGAGGACCTCCTCACAACTTCCTGCCAGCTTCCAACAACCAAAGTCAGTGGGGAAGCTGGCAGGAAGTTGCAAGTCCCAAGTGGCTTGCAAGCAGGCTGGCAGGCAAGTAAATGGTGTGCGTGAGCATTTTTGGGCCTGGGGTTGGCTGCTGCTGGGTGGGGGAGGGTGCACAGGTGATTGCAGCAGTGCGTGCAAGCAATTTTGGGCCCGGGGTGGCTGCTGCCAGGTGGGGGAGGGTGTGTTGGTGGCTGCCGCGGTGCATACAAGCATTTTTGGACCCCGGAGTGGCTGCTGCCAGGTGGGGAAGACACTTGAGCAACTTGCGACCTTCCCTGCTGGCTTCCCCATTGACTTTGCTTGTGGGAAGCCAGGAGGGAAGGTTGTAAATGGCAATCATGTGACCGTGGGGCGCTGCAACCGTTGTGTGAGCCAGTTGCCAAGTGCCCAGATTGTGATCACGTGACTGCAGGGGTGGTGGTGCGACATCCGGAAGTTTGAGGACCAATCCTAAGTACCACTGGTTCACCACCTTCGCAACCATGGTCAGTAACGAGTGGTCAGTAAGCGAGGACTACCTGTAGTTTGACTAGAAACCTTGCCACTATAAAAATGTGTTCAATTTTTAAAGGTTCATATTTTTTGTAATGTTTGTTACAGCATATTATCACAGACTCCCTTTTGGAGTGACATAATTTGTTCTAACATCTGTTCAATATAGTAAAGTCAATCCATTCCACATGTAATAGTCCACCAGTATAAAGATGAGGTCCATATGATTCCCTAGAGAGAGAACTCTCTTGCTTCCTATCTTTAAAGAAAAATATGTCAATTAATTGGGACAATATAAATAATGCACATGGTTCCTTCAGAATCCAATCCACAAGTACAAAATGTTACAGGAGAAAATTTTTGCTTTTTTGCTTTTTAATTCAACCCTATCCCAGTGCCTGGGGGCTGTGAGGGCCTGGATGGGGAACAACAGGCTACAATTGAACCCTAGCAAGACCGAGTGGCTGTGGATTGATGGCCTAGCGTCTTCTGGGAAATTATCATCTTTGGTTCTTGATGGGGTAGCACTGCCCCATTCGGAACCGGTGCGCAACTTGGGGGTCCTTCTAGACTCACGACTCCTGCTCGAAGAGCAGGTGGCAGTCGTGGCTAGGAGGGCTTTTGCACAACTTCGGTTGGTGCACCAGTTGCGCCCATTCCTGGATCGCGACGCCCTCCGAACAGTCACTCATGCTCTCGTCATCTCCCATGTAGATTATTGCAATGCGCTCTACATGGGGCTACCCTTGAAGACTATCCGGAAGCTTCAGCTAGTGCAGAATGCGGCCGCGCGAGCAATTTTGGGTGCACCAAAATCTGCACACATAACACCTCTGCTCCGCGAGCTGCATTGGGTGCCGGTCTGCTTCCGGGTACAATTCAAGGTGTTGGTTATTACCTTTAAAGCCCTACATGGCATGGGGCCAGAATACCTGAAGGACCGTCTTATCCCCATTTTATCGACCCGCCCCACCAGGTCATTCAGAGAGGGCCTGCTACGAACCCCATCAATTAAAGAATGTCATCGGATGGGGTCTAGGAGGCGGGCCTTCTCTGTGGTAGCGCCCACACTGTGGAACATCTTGCCCCCAGAGTTGAGGCAGATCTCCTCCCTCCCGACCTTTAGGAAAGAGCTGAAGACCTGGTTCTGCCGCCTGGCATGGGAAGGAGGAAAGGATAGTTCCTCATGGGGGTGGTTAATTCCTTAATTTATTGTCCTTCGTTTAATTCCATCTCCATCTGGATTTATAATTATTTATTAATTTATATATTGTACATTGATGTTTTATCCTGTTTTAATCTATTTTATTGTAAACCGCCCAGAGTTCCCCGTTGGGAAAGATGGGCGGTTATATAAATTTAATTAAATAAAAAAAATAAAATAAATTCGGCCTCCCTCTGATTTTACAGCAGAAGCACAAACTCATGTTTTAAACTGGTTTAAGGGTTTATTGTGCTGTTGTGGGTCTTCCGGGCTGTTTATTGTGCATTTTTATTGTGCATTTATTTTATTATTTTTATTTGGTTTATTGTGCATTTGCTTCAAATATATACACTGAAACATATTCAGTACATTAAAGATATAATTGTTAATAGAATATGAAATAAATAATTCCCTTTAATACCCAACTTGGGTGGTCATGTGTTTAAAATCTTGCAGGCAAAATGGCATTACCTAAAAATAAGATACTCATGGATATTAAATTATAAATTACAAGGAATAACATCTCTCTTTTCCACGATCTATGGAATGCTGAATGCAGCACTCGAGATGGGAAAATGGAAGGGAAAGGAGGGGAAAAATGAGGTATTAGGCAAGAAGTGGCTACTGGTCTTCTTGAGACCCTACAAATTTACATTATGAGGGAAAGAAGATCACTTTAAGCTTAAAAATCTCTTCCAAAGTATTTGTTTTTTCATTTCAAAACAGTGAAAAGAAATAAAAAACCCTTTCCAGTTGCCATTTTCCAGAACTTTGGGTTACTCTTACCCTCTACTCCAGGGCTTTCCAAAGTTTTCCCGCGGCGACACACCAACCGCCGTTGGTGTGTCACTGCGGGAAAACCCGGAAGTGCCGTTGCAGCAGCGCACAAAAACCCTGAAGCGCTGCTGCCGCTTTCAATTTTTGCGCACCACCGTGGTTGCGGCGCTTTCGGATTTTCGTGTGTCGCCGTGGGAAAACCCGGAAGCGCTGATGGCCCGGTGGCGCGCCATCAGCGCTTCCAGGTTTTGACGCGACACATCTGGGCCCCACAGGCGACACACTTTTGTGTCGCGACAGAGAGTTTGGAAAGCTCTGCTCTACTCCAACAAATAGTACAAATCTTGCTAGACATAGAGTATAACACTGTTGTGCTGTAATTACTTCTATTTGAAAAATAGCTCGTAATTAATTTACCTGCTTTAAAATAAATGAGAGGGATTTCATTTACTGTCAGAATCTTTAATCTTTATAAAAATACAAACCAAAGTTAACAACCATACATACGGCAAGTTGCTTGGGTAGACTTTCAGCAATGCGACTCAATAATGTTTTTGTTGGTTTCTCAGCGCACAGCAAGACGAGGTTGACATTTCGGTCCCCCCGAAGAAGCAAACCTTTAGCCAACACTCCTACTCGTAGGACTCCTTTCAAAGCTCTGTGTAAAAATTAAGCTTCCATTAGAAGCGAAGTATAACCGATTTTCATTGTCATTAAGAAAGTATTAATAAAGCAATAGAAATTCAATACGTATTATATTCTAGATCAGGGTAAGCAACATTTTTTGCATCATGTCTTGTGTGATATGCCAAGAACCACGTTCAAAAATTGGACATGACAGAAAACAGTGAGCAGGATTAAGAGATGTGATAGGGATAAAACAGAAAGACACCAATTACTGAATACGTAAAATACTAACTTTAAAATAAAACTTCTGTCTTCAGCAATGGTTTGTCTGATACTTCTAAGAAATCCGGCTAAAAGGCATGAAAACTTTATTTATAGACAACTTAGCACTCTTTCATATTTTTGCTCCCATGTGTATTTTTTCTTAAAACTGAAGATAAATTGCTCAGAACCATACATACCAAAGCAAATACAATACAGGACTCCCGGGCAAGCAGGCTGGCGGGTGCGCGGGTGCTGTGGGGAGGTGCCATAGGCAGATGCTCCAGAGCGCGGGTCCTGCAGTGGGGTGAAGGTGGGGTGCTGCGGGTAGGCGCTCTGGAGTAGAGGTCAGTGTGCAGGTGCTGCGGGGGGGAAGGGGTACCGCGGGCAGGCAAAAAAGCAGCAAGAGCGGGAGCAGCTTCCAGCCGGCTTCCCCACTGGCTTTGCTTGTGGGAAGCCAGCAGGGAACATTGGAAATCACAATCATGGGGCTGCAGCTCGCTGCGAGGTTGTAATCGCAAGCCAGGCACTGTGCACCCGGATCGTGATCACGTGACCGTGGGGATGCTGCGACAGCCACAACTTCACAGACTGGTCATAGTCCCTCTTGTTCAGCACCATCGTAACTGAGCGGTCCCTGAACAAGTGGTCCTAACTACGTGTACTCTGATCACAGAAACCAGGATATCTAGGTACAGACCTTGGAATTAATAGTAAACAAGAATCCTGATAATAGGTTCACAATAAGCAGACAGGAATTCAGGGCAGTGTTGTCATCCCAAGCACAAATTGTGGTTCTATTTTGTATTATTTGGTTTGCCAAACATGGCTGACCGCAGCTTTCAAAATAAAAGTGAGATAAAAATGAATGATAAACGAATGATTAAAAAAACCAGACCTGTCTTTATTGCCTTCTTTTTTATCATCTCCTTCCTTTGTTTTGTTTTTCTCGTTATCAGTCATGTTATCTGATACAAGTTTCAGTGCACGCTCAGTGATAGAAACTATCTTTTGGACTGCCTGGAGTTCCTCCTCAGTTGGATAGATAGCTGCATGTTTGGTCATTACGTAACGGTCGTCAGAGGAGTCGGGTCGACGTAATGGCTACAAAGAGAAATTGATTCTTAAGTTCAGTTAGCTTCCCAAATAATTGTGCTTTACTACTTTCCAATACTTGCTACTCATTTCAAATACTATCTCACTCTTTAGAAGAAAAGATCAAGAAGGCTTGTATACTCTTAAAAATATGAACATTACAAATAGTTGGCATAAGTTTTCCACATAAACCACTCACAAGGGCAATATTGGAACTGGGCTTTTCTGCTCAGGGAAGGAAATGAGGTGTTAAAGAATGGGCTTCAAATCATTGGCGATCACTCGTAGCCGAGTAAGATTGTCTTCCAAAGGTAAAATTTTAACGGTGGATCCGTAAGTGGCTGTAAAGGCCAATTAGCTCTCATGATTAATTAAAAATCAAAAGATATGAAGATAAAGAAATCTGAGGCAGTCTTTGTGTTAAAGAATGCTTGATTAGCATAGATGTGGATGAACAATTGGAATAAGCAAAGATTTCAGCTTAAAAAAAAATTAAGGCATGTGGGGCTTAATTTTTATTTGATAAATTTTATTTATCTGCCACTCTTGCAGTAACTGAAAGAAAATCGAGTTTAGTTCTACTATTTCAAGCTACTAGCCTAAAAAAGCTTAAAGTGATTGTAATACAACAGCAGTATTTTTCCTGATGTAGTTACTTCAGTCTAACAATTTAAATGGTAGCAAATCTTATTTGTGAGATTTTTGTACTTCTAAGTAAAATCTTCTAGGAGTGCAGCTTAACTTTAGGTGTGTAGCACCTGGGCTCACCCTGGAAAAGCTAAGTGGGACTAGCCTTGGATAACTGGATAGGAGATCAAAAGGAAATCCAAGGTCTGAGGATACTTGGATACTGAAAAACATCTGGAACAAAGGAAATGAAAAGCCACTTCCATATTGCTGCTAAGAAAACAAAATGGACACATATATGTAGTCAATCTTGACTTAAGAGAAACTTTAAAATTAAAATCTGTAGAATGGATTTTTTTTTTTGGTGGAAGAAAAGCCTGTTACTAAATATTCAGTGTGTTTCATAAGTTGAATCTATACATATCAGAAGTTGACATCAATGAGTTCAAAGGAGCTCAGATATAATCATGATATGATAGCAGTCATGCTACAAAGGTATTTCCAATAGCAATCTTCATTTTTACAATACAGTTTCTTACAAATGAATTGTAATCTCTTAATTTACTACCAGAATACTGTTTAATATTTTTGCCTATAGAAAATAATGTGACAGTAAAAAAGCTAATAGTCATATAATTTTTAAAGGAAATTAAGCTTGTTGAAGTTGTGGAATAAATCATACAGTCACCATGCTATATAATAACCAAGATTTAACACAATTTTAGTACATGCTACAATACACTGGTTTCATGGGGATTAGATTTCAGAGTGAGAGAGCTAGTTTGGTGTAGTGGTTAAGGCACCAGGTTAGAAACCAGGAGACCGTCTAGTCCCGCCTTAGGCACAAAGCCAGCTGGGTGACATTGGGCCAGTCACTCTCTCTCAGCCCTAGGAAGGAGGCAATGGCAAACCACTTCTAAAATCTTGCCAAGAAAACTCCAGGGACTAGTCCAGGCAGATGCCAGGAATCAACATTGATTCAAAGGTGCATGTGCATGCATATGTGCGCATGCACACACAGTAAAGATGAATTCAGAGTTAGCTAAGGTTTGGTAGCCAAGATGTACTGTGCAACCCTGGCTGACATTCTGAGTCTCCATCTCTTCAAAGTCTGTGGTAGCAAATGTATGATAGAAACAGACAAAACTGGTATTTTCCACTAATGAACAATGCCATTATAACCAGACAAATTGATTTCTAGCAACCATGATATCTGTTACAGATACTGTACAAGCAATTACTTTGACCACATTACTGGTTTCATTAGATGTGGGTAGCCAGAAGTAATTCTGTGGGATTCAAACCCTCTACTGAGAATTGAACTCATGGACCTTTGCGCTTAGGTGACTATATTCAGTGCATTAGCTTTAGGAGCCATCCAGGTCCTGCAGCTCAGCAGCGGCAAAATGTAACATCTGTGTCTCTTTGCTCAGAGAGCCTAAGGGAAAGTGGATTGTATAGAGCATTCTGAGCAATTTAAGTGGTTGCAATAGGCTATTAAAGTTCTATAATTTCTCAAGAGCCAGAACAAAATACAATTGAAAAGTCACAAAAGCTACCCTTTCTCATACAATGCTTCTTTGCTAAAATAAGCATTAACATAACTTGTTGCTGTACAGTAAGATCTTCCAATAGGAAACAACCCTAAAACAAATGCAGGCCAGTTATACAAAGAGTTGGTATCACACGTGTCATGTTTTAAGTAAATGAGTACTCACAGCTGGTCCCTGTGGCTGTGGTGGCATTCCTGGTCTAACGCCAAGTAGTCCAAGAGGGCCAGGAGGCCCATGAGGATATCCTCCTTCAGGTATTCTACGACGATCATCCCAGTGATGCTGTTCATCTTCCATCCTCCTCCAGTACATGTCTTCCTCATACCGCCTGAAGTATACAAACCAAATCACAGTATATTAAATATTTGTCTGTCTGTCTCTCTCACATGGGCCCAAACTATGAAGGATTCTTTCCTTTTGGAAAGAGGGGATTCTTATCAGTTAAACATGGTCCTTGAACATCCACAAGAACCCTCTCACCAAAAAAAAAAAGTTCAACCGAGCATGAATTGTGTTAAGCTAGCTGGCATACTACCTCATTTCCATTCTCCATCGTTCTTCTTCTTCACGCCTTCTCCAATATTCTTCTTTCTGCATTTGCTTTCTCATCTTTTCTTCTTGTATCTTCCTTGCCCGGATGCTAGGTTTCACTTCTACTTGTAGGTCTGGATTTACTTTTTTCTGTTTTAAATATGAAGATTTTGAATATTGCACATTTATCTAAGACTTATTTTCCATGGGAAAAGCCAATTATTTACACAATGTTAAAACTGCAACTTCACATATACATGTAATCCCTTACATGTTTTAAGGAGCAAGTAGTAAGCTATAGTAACATTCTTTCTTCATTTTGTTTCACATATGAATAGTTTTATATGTTAATCAGCCATCATGATTTGTGGGTAAGGAGAAGAAAGCGGATACTCAAAATAGATGGGTGTATATAATTGTTTCCAACAGCATATATTTTACATTTTTAACAATAAGGAAGAAAAAAGGACAACAAAACCAACAAAATACAGTAGGGGTGTGCAGCCTAAAGTATGAGCTAAGAGCACCATTTTGAGTGTTCTAATTTTGGAACAAATTCTCCCTTTCGGTTTTCGTCAAAAGCCTGGGACAAAAAGGGCTGGTTTATTAAGTTTGTTCTTGTTTTTTTTTAAATACCTCCATCTTACTGCAGGTTCCTTGATGTCATTCACTGAAGCTAACTAAGAGGAAGGACAGGGAGAGTCACTTAAGCATAAACTGATGCCTGACTGATAACTAAGTTTACTGCTATTTTAAACTATGAAAGAGTTTGGAAGTTTTAATGCATTTATTTATTTATTTGTTGTATTTATATAGCTGCCCATCTCACAAAACAAACGACTCTGGGCGGCGTACAACAAAGCTAAAACAATAAATAACTAAAACCAGTACATTATTAAAAAAATTAAAACTATAAAACAGAACTAAAAACAGACAGATAAAAAAGTAGACAAAAGGGATGTTAATAATAACAGAGCCACCTCACTAGTTGACCCGTCCCCCAGGGTCCCCAGGCCTGCTGGCATAACCAGGTCTTGAGGGACCATTAACAATAAATATAATGTTGTGCACTGTGTGTGAATTTTGCGTTCTTTTTCATACAGGATGCCAAATGTAAAAGTAGCAATGTTCATGTGCTTTACAGACAGCGTTACCAGGATGCTGAGATTTTAGGATATCCAATGCCAAAACCAATGTTGCTTTATTTGCTTATTGAGCTTTGATGCAAGCTATCAAATGCAAGAATTGTACACTATGCATGTAAACTTGAAAGAAGTCTGAATCCAAGAGGCAGGCAAGTTTATATTTATTGTAGCTATATTAGCCATATTAAAGTGAATCAATTGCTGAGTTTTTGCTAGGCCCAGATTTGTAGGTGCTTGTAGAGGCAGGCTACAAAAAGGATGCTTAAGTGTTGCCTTTACAGGTTTATTTTTAAAAACAGGTTTTTCTGTGCATAGGGTGGCAGGTAGCATTCAATATGGTGTACTGGCTTTAGGACGAAAAACAAGGGAAAACAGGCTTGTTTTAAATACTCCTTATTCCATATAGTGCAACATGCCACATTCTGAATGTATTTTATAGGAAAAATCCCACTCAAAATATTCTAGTGGGGTTATTTTGTTTTCAGCTTGTATCAAAACTTTTGTTATTGTTTTGTTCTGTGCATGCCCTAGAATGAAGAGCTTATATACTCTGTGAAATTAGAAATACAAATCTTTCTAAGAAATTAGTAATAGCCTTAAAGAATTTTACTTTCATTGCATATTGTAGCTCTGAAGCATCCTGGAGCATGATACAAAAATGCTTAGAATTGTTTTAGGGTGAACTAGCAAACTATATTCATGATTAAATGTTTTCTTGTCAGATGCTGCCTACCCTTCTGTCTTCCAGAGCTACTGATATCTCACTGTTATAGCCTTTTTTTGTCAAACAGTAAGTGTAACAGTGAATATGCATCAGTACTGTAGTGACAGCAGTGGAGAATTATTCAAAACAAAGGATGCTGTTTCAGATTGCTGATTCTAAATTTTCTTTGTATGAAATAAGTCTTACAATATGCAGCCAAATACCTTTTCAATAAGCGTGTATATGTATTGGAAATGTCATATAAATCACCTATTATTTAAGACATCTGTAATTCCTACATTTATTTGTAACCCCCATAACAGACAAGAACAGACTTTCACCTTATATTGTAACCGATGTCGCCTTCCTTTCAGATGCATCTCCTTAGCATTAGGATCATTAAAGCTGCATTCGCAAAGCTTGCAATGGAAACGAATCACCTTTCCCTCATCATTCCGAACCTTTTCAAGAAAAAAAATGTAGTATCAGCTACAGCTACTTCCACCTTTGCTATTACTTGCTAACAAGTCTGGAAACATTTTTCAAGATAATGACTGAGTTCCAGGACCCCTACTAGTCCAGAAGGGAGAAATCTATCAACACAAAGCTTTCTTTTCCTCTGCAAAAACAAAAGCACTTCTACCTCTTTATCAGTCAGTTTAATAATCTACATTGATCTCCAGTCTACTGAATGATACAGGCCCAGTAGCACTTTCCAGGTAGAGGAATTTGACTCCTAACTCAAATATATTAGAAGATATGTTATAGATTGTATTGCTTTTTTAACTGGAATTCAGTTAAATCAACCAGAGCCATCCTTTCAAGTAATATAGAAATAACACAATTCAGTTTTTGTTCCTGGCAACAGAGATGCTATGACTCATGTTAACCCACTTCTGCCAATACAACTTTGAGATGATGGCACTGTTATTTAGGAAACCTAAATGACAAGCTAGTCTCTTTCCCCCCCCTCTTAATGATAGTTAATATTCAGAGATATTAGACAGACACAAATGCAGCAGTAATACTTCTGACATGCTGATATAAAATGCAACTATTACCACAAATTTGAACAATGTACGAAAATATCACTGTAGCTACACAGCACAATTTCAGAAGGAGTAACTATTAGTAGACTAACATCACACTGCTTTTCAATTTTAAAAGACAAAAACTCTACCATATTTTGGCATATACACCAATACCTGTTGCCTTGCATCTGAATTCCTGATTATTCAACGTTGAAGAATGCTCCATATCTTATGCAATCTTAATTGCTAAGATAAGGATGCAATTATTCTTTTCTCAAATAAATAACAGCACTGCAACTAATTTTTATGAAAAAAGATACAATTAGGAGAAATTTAAATAGCTACCTCCAAAAAAGCATCAACAATAGCCCAGCTGCAAGTACTATGATTCTGTAATTCCAATTCTGCAAATTTTAACATATTTATGTTATCTAATACATCTGTGTTTATCTTATGCTATGTAACATATCTAGATTTAAACAATATAATTTTCGGAGTAATACCTCTTCCACATAGTCATGACCAACAGGCTGGACCTCACTCTGCAAAGCAGCAAGAGCTGTAGGAGTTACAGGTTCAGCAGATGTATCTGGTTTAGTTTCCTGCATTTGTACTGTGGCAACAGGGGTACTCTTGATATTTTCTACAGCTTTCATTTCATCCACTTTGCTTCCTGTTGTCTGTAATTTATTGCCACCTAATATAAAATAGTATAAAGGGAAAATGACTATCACCCACAAATAATCCTTTCCATAGAGGTAGTCCTCGACTTACAACCATTCATTTAGCGACTGCTTGAAGTTAGGACGGCGCTGAAAAAAGTGACTTACAACTAGTCATCGCACTTACAACTGTTGCAGTGTCCCCATGGCCATGTGATCAAAATTCGGGTGCTTGGCAACCGACATGTATTTACGACGGTTGTAGCATCCCAGGGTCACGATTGCCATTTGTGACCTTCCCAGCTGGCTTCTGACAAGCAAAATCAATGGGGAACTGTGTGGTTCACTTAACGACCATGTGGTTCGCTTAACAACCATGTGATCACTTAATGACTGCAGTGATTTGCTTAACTGCCGCAAAAAGTAATAAAATCAGGTGTGGTCATGTGATGCCTCACTTAACGACCACACCGCTTAACGATGAATTTTCTGGTCCCTATTGTGGTTGTAAGTTGAGGACTACCTGTAGTTTGCTGAGGGGGTTGGGAGGTTTGACGTGATGGACTACAGTAATGCAGCTGGTTCCCAGGAAGGAGGGGAGCATGGTAAGAGAAAACACAGTCCACAGCTGGAATGTGGGAAGACAAAGAGATTATAGCCCTGCCCTAGAGCCTTCTAGGTTATTTCCCTTTAGGTTAGGTTGAGTAGCTTTAGTCTGGCAAGATTCTGTCTATATGGCGTGAGCAAATAAAGAACTGAAGTTTGGCTGTATTGATTACCTGTCATTCTTGGCCTCAGCCTGACAGTTGCCCTGCAGCATAGAAACTTGTTTTCTGATTGTCCATTCTTAACTAGGTTTTGTGCTTTAATATATTTCTTGTAAATCATTGGGAGACTTAGATAATTCAGGATATAAAAAAATAATCCAATAAAATAAATAAAACAGAAAGTTGCCAGGAAAGTCCAATCATTTATATCTATGTCAACCACTGAAAATACACTGCCCAAATGACATTTAGAAGGCTATTACTCTGGAATCTCTTTTCCTGGCTGAAGACTACAAAACAGTTCTAATTGGTTCTATGGATTGAACAACCCTCTGGAGCTTGGTGTCCTCCAAATGTGTAGCTTTATAGAATTCTCAGCAATAACCTGATTGGCTGGGGAATTTTGGAAAAATCTACAAACAGGGGAAGTACATGAATCCTTAAACCACAAACAGCTCTACAGGGTTCTATCAGGAATAGAACCTACAGGGTTCTATCAGGACCCTGGAGAGCTCACTGCAGAGATGTAGAGGCTGGATTAACTCTCAAGAAGAGCAGTTATGAAGAGGGCAATACCAAGTGATCTTTTAGCTCCATCCCTAATTACCAATTCTAAACACAACAAGCCTGTAGAACTTTTTAAAGTCGGGGACCCCTACATGGCTTAGAAGCTTTAGAAAGGTCAACTTCTAAGACTAAGTTATTAAATCTGGCATTTAATTAAAATTTTCCTCAGCACTTGATTAGCAATTTTGAAAATTATTTAATAAAAAAATATTTCTGGGAAAGGTATAGAATGGAAAATATCTGTCCAGTTAAAGAACTTCATTCTAAAACCCAGTCACTAGCAATCAAAAACAAATTAGATATATAAAATATACTGCAATTTTATAGTTACATATAAATAAGTTTATAGTGTTAGTTTGCTAAATTTCACAATAAAGATTTCTATACTTGCCAACAAAGTTAATTTTGGGCGTAGATATCTTTTTTACAGCAATGTTAGTTGGAACTATTGTAGCTTTGTTGTTTGTTGTTGTACTAAGTAGCACATTGGCAGAAGGAGTAAGAATTTTCACTGCCAAAGACGTAACTGAAGAATTCACAGTGCTGCCGCCAGTGGCGATATTTGAGGAAACAGCTGCTGGCTTAGAAGACGATGTTGCTGACGTAGCCTGGGTGACGACGTTTGGTTCGGTGGAAGGAATGGGTTTGCCAAGTTTAGTGTGCAGCTTAACCACCTAGAACCATTAATAAAAAAAAAGTTCATAGATGATTTAACAGGAATTATAAACATGCTTATACAAAGCAGGTGCTCAAAGTTGACTTAAGAAGTCTATGAAAAAAGGAATTAAGGAGAAGGGGAAAGGGAAAGGCCTACCTTTTGGTGCTTAGCTCCACGAATATGAGCAGCGTAAGCATCAGCCCCTGTGCAGGACACATCGCAGAGCTCACAACGCAACTGGTTCTGAGTCCCACGGGCAGAAGCACTATTGCTGGCGGTGTTCTGGGATACTTTCAATGCTGCCTCTTTTTTTTTATGCTTCTGCCCCTCCAAATGTTCTTTATAAGTCTAATATATAAAATAAGGAGATTAGTACATGTTATATTATTCAAAGTGTTAAAAAAAGTATGTAAACAAGAGGAGGTAATTCTTAGGTTTGCTTTTGATAGGGTACAGGATTTGTGATAGATGTCATGATTTTTAAAGTCAGAGGCTGCTGAAATGTTCTAAAAATAACGGTTATTGTCCATGTAATTTCAATAGACACAGTTTGGCTTAGCAATATAGAAAATTTAATAGCACAAAATTACATCTTACAGTGGGTAACTCCTCCCAATCACTTCAGTTGGCAAACCAGGCTTTTAGCAACTGTTATTGTGAGAATGAGCCTATCCTGACCTTCAGAATGACAAACTGTGACTCTTAATAGCTTGATATTTGAATGTAGAAAAACAGGTTAGTCATATTTTTGTATTGTTATATACAGAGACACATCTTATGAGAAGTTTGAAAGGCTCCTGCACCCACCTTGCATGAATACTCGGATGGGCTTGGATGCTTCCCTACTATAAAAAAAGGACCTTAATGTGAATTCGTCTTCCATTTTCTTATTGTGGAAGAGGCATCTGATAGTGAGATATACCAGAATATATACCACTAGAAAGCACCCATTCAATTAGCATCCCTGAACCTGAATGAATGATAAATAGCTTCTTTCTGGAGAACATAACTATTAGCTCCATGATACCATGTTGACACAACTGGTACCATGAATACCACATCATGAGTTAGTTTAGGAACTCAAAAGTGGATGCAGGTCCCTTGAGGGAAATAGCGGACATCTGATTTCAGAAAGAAGTCCCTATAGACTGGCCTCAGTCCCATGGAAAGAAAATCTCTCTGTCCAAAATTGCACCCTTCCAAAATGGTATGAGATAGCTTTTCTGTTGATTAGGAACACAAGATGTCGTAAGGTCTGCAGGCTGGTTCCGATGTCTCTCCTCCTGTTCTAGGGAAGGAAAGCTTACCAGTAGATTGATAAGTGTAAATATGTATCCCAAGAGACTTGAGGTGGGCCATGAGTTATCAGCACCTTTGTGAAATCTTAGGGGGTTTATGATACACTGAAGGGAAGAGCCATGCTTTGATAACAGGCTCACAGGAATTTTCTGACTGGCATGTACAGTGGGGCAAAAAAGTATTTAGTCAGCCACCAATTGTGCAAGTTCTCCCACTTAAAAAGATGAGAGAGGCCTGTAATTGACATCATAGGTAGACCTCAACTATGAGAGACAAAATGAGAAAACAAATCCAGACAATCACATTGTCTGATTTGGAAAGAATTTATTTGCAAATTATGGTGGAAAATAAGTATTTGGTCAATATCAAAAGTTCATCTCAATACTTTGTTATATATCCTTTGTTGGCAATGACAGAGGTCAAACGTTTTCTGTAAGTCTTCACAAGGTTGGCACACACTGTTGCTGGTATGTTGGCCCATTCCTCCATGCAGATCTCCTCTAGAGCAGTGATGTTTTGGGGCTGTCGCTGGGCAACACGGACTTTCAACTCCCTCCAAAGGTTTTCTATGGGGTTGAGATTTGGAGACTGGCTAGGCCACTCCAGGACCTTGAAATGCTTCTTACGAAGCCACTCCTTCATTGCCCGGGCAGTGTGTTTGGGATCATTGTCATGCTGAAACACCCAGCCACGTTTCATCTTCAATGCCCTTGCTGATGGAAGGAGGTTTGCACTCAAAATCTCACGATACATGGCCCCATTCATTCTTTCCTGTACACGGATCAGTCGTCCTGGTCCCTTTGCAGAGAAACAGCCCCAAAGCATGATGTTGCCACCCCCATGCTTCACAGTAGGTATGGTGTTCTTTGGATGCAACTCAGCATTCTCTCTCCTCCAAACACGACGAGTTATGTTTCTACCAAACAGTTCTACTTTGGTTTTATCTGACCATATGACATTCTCCCAATCCTCTTCTGGATCATCCAAATGCTCTCTAGCAAACTTCAGATGGGCCCAGACATGTACTGGCTTAAGCAGGGGGACACGTCTGGCACTGCAGGATCTGAGTCCCTGGCGGCGTAGTGTGTTACTGATGGTAGCCTTTGTTACGTTGGTCCCAGCTCTCTGCAGGTCATTCACTAGGTCCCCCCATGTGGTTCTGGGATTTTTGCTCACCGTTCTTGTGATCATTTTGACCCCACGGGGTGAGATCTTGCGTGGAGCCCCAGATCAAGGGAGATTATCAGTGGTCTTGTATGTCTTCCATTTTCTAATTATTGCTCCCACAGTTGATTTCTTCACACCAAGCTGCTTGCCTATTGCAGATTCAGTCTTCCCAGCCTGGTGCAGGTCTACAATTTTGTTTCTGGTGTCCTTCGACAGCTCTTTGGTCTTCACCATAGTGGAGTTTGGAGTGTGACTGTTTGAGGTTGTGGACAGGTGTCTTTTATACTGATAACATGTTCAAACAGGTGCCATTAATACAGGTAATGAGTGGAGGACAGAGGAGCCTCGTAAAGAAGAAGTTACAGGTCTGTGAGAGCCAGAAATCTTGCTTGTTTGTAGGTGACCAAATACTTATTTTCCACCATAATTTGCAAATAAATTCTTTCCAAATCAGACAATGTGATTGTCTGGATTTGTTTTCTCATTTTGTCTCTCATAGTTGAGGTCTACCTATGATGTCAATTACAGGCCTCTCTCATCTTTTTAAGTGGGAGAACTTGCACAATTGGTGGCTGACTAAATACTTTTTTGCCCCACTGTATATGGGTATGTGTGGAAGCAGTCCTCTTGCAGATTTACAGATAATAGGCAGTTCTCCCTTTGATGGCATTCCGCAATGGAGGGTAAGATTTCCATGAAAACTTGGTACGTGACATAACAATTTGTTGTTCTTTTGGGCAATTACAAAGACAATTGGTAGAAATCTGAATTATTAGTAGGTAGGTGGCATGGTTCAGTTGCTCTAATTTGGAGCACATACTATATGTGGATGTTTCCCTTGTATTCTTGATCTCTAGCGGCAAAAAGGACAAAGAATGGAAAGCATGATGTGAGATATGCAGTAGCATTTATACTCAGGTATCCTATGCACTACTGGTAAGACCTTTCTTTTAATTTCTGTTTCCATTAGTTGTCCTCCAATGCCTCTTTGAGCAGTTTCTTCCCTTTAAACGGGCCTGCACTTACAAGTGGAGTGCACATTTCACGTTTTTTTTTAGTCAAAGCTATGTCCTAGTTGTAATATCCAAGGACACTGTTCTAGCAAGAAATTGAAATACAATTTAGACTGACATCTGCTATGAAGAATGCAACTTTGGCCAGCTTATTTACCTTGTCTTACTTCCTTCAGTTCTGGAATATAAGCTAGAGAAGCTGCTTTGTTCACATGATACAGTGGTTAAAAAAGGCTGTGAACCCCTCAGAACTATCTACAATCCTGCAGTACTTTGACATATGTGATCAGCCACATGATCCTGAAAAAAACACAGCTGCTTTAATTATCCAAAGTGCTGCACACTATTACCCACTATTGGATGCCCTCCGCAGTTCAACTTTTCTTAAAAAAACAAAAAACCAAAAACCTCATTCCGTTATTCATTCAGTACATCACTTTTTACTTTTTTTTTACCAGTCTAGATTCCCACGATCAACAAAGGCCCATGGTGTGGATGGAGCAAGCCTAATGAAGTTCTTCAGATTCTGAGCAATGTCTTCAATATAATTACTATTTGTACTAAAGAGAAAAATTGTAATTTATTGTAACTGAAAGAGCCCTGAAGACTTTAACTTCTTGAACCTCCTTGAATATTTCCAATATAGACATTGTTTCATAAAAAGTTTAGTGGAAAAACTTCTGATACCTGTGGTCCAGCACAGCTGATTTTACAAACATCACAATAGTGGATCTGGGGTGGTTTAGGAGGCTGTTTTGGTTTCAACTGTTTATTTTGGAATGGTGCCTTTTTAGTAAAGGTGGTCCCTGTCCAGGCGGCTGTTGCAGCGGCTGCAGCGGCTGCAGCGGCTACTTGTTTTTGCTGCTGTTGCTGCTGTTGATAGTAAGATGATGCAGCTGAATACACCGCAGCTTCATAACCAGAGTAAGATGTACCTTTAAACAACAGAAAATTCAGGTTATGTTTATGAGGGATACAACCCACAATTCATCTTTTAAGGAGGGTTTCAGTATTAACATAGCATTTGCTAAAAAAGGTTTCAACTTTTAAGGAGACTTTCAACATTAACATAGTACACACAAAGTCGGTAGTTTATTTATCAAATTCATATGCCACCCGACTCCCAATAACCCTGGGTGGCTCATAACAACTAAGACAAGGGAAATATATTAATAACCAATAAAAAAAGTAAAAGATGGCGAGAATAACAGACTGGACAGGAAAGACGCAAAGTGTCTTCACTCTCCCTTGCCCAAGACCTTGATGAAGAGCCACATCTTTAAGGTTCTTCTAAAAAATAACAGGGTGGGGGCCATCCAGATTTCAGGGGGAACCTCATTCTAGAGGGCAAGTGCTGCTACAGAGTAGTTTAATTTCGTAGTTACATGAAATTAAACTTCATCTCCATCTACATGGGCAAGCAATGTCAGTGCAGAGAGGAGTGACTTGAAATTTGTAAAATCTATTCACTGTAATACCAAATCAATGGCATCTACATTATAAAAGCATCCATAGCATCAGTTGCTGCCCTCAATCTGAACATCTTCCAAATATACATACTTTAACTCTTGGAATTCTGCAGCCATTGCTGAGAAAAGAGTGAGTTGAAGTCTACACAACTAGAGAATTTACTTATGCTCTGAGATAATGCGGGAAGGGGTGAGGCTGGAAGATTAAGGATTAAGATTTTTCTGTTTCATCCGTATCTTAACCCCCCTCTTATCCTGTTTCCAGTATAGTTTCATTCAGGAATCACTATCAAATAATTCCACAAAGCCTTCTCTCTCTTGTATTTATGATTATGAAATCTGAATCATGTGTGTTAATTGTCCTCGTTAAGACATAATGTGATTTGCTTGGTTCTGATTATGATTTATAAAACAATTTACACCTTATAGTGTACTGGATATATTATATTCATCTAATACATTTCTCAGCATTATGTAGACCACTGCAACTTTTAATAGCTACACATGACATGTCTGCTATGAATTTAAACTAAGGCAATCTGAAATTGGCTTATTTCTACAGAGTCATGCCAGGGCCAAAACAAATCTAAAAGCTAGAGTCCTGCAGTTACCTCAAAGCAGGCCCTGACACAATGCAACTGACATCTTAGGAAATATGCATATGATTAAGCTGCACACCATATAAAGCAAACATTCCAATGTAGTTTGAGTATAAAATCTAGTTTTTCTACAAAATTCCAGATATGTCCAATGCAATATTTTTACAGCTCTGATTTCCCAATTATAAACACCTGACAAATCATTTCTGTACTCTTTAGGCATTACTCACCAGAATATGTAACTGCTGTTGTACTGTACGTGGCACTTTGGGTATATGAGGGAACCACAGTAGCTGCAGCTGCAACAGGTTGCACAGTGGAAGATACAGGATATATAGAGAACGTCGTAGTAGCTGGACTTGGAGTGGCTGGTTTTATGGCTGTTACCTGTCGCGTTTGCTGGGCTTGAGTGTACTGAGTAGCTCCTTGGCTATAACCAGCCTTTGGAGCTGGCAAGACCAAGAAAAAGTTTCACATTAAAATCAAGAATTCTCCAAGCTATAATTTTAAAAAGCAATGTTGTTTCATTTTTTCTCTATCTTTTCACTGAGTAATATAAAAATAAAAGTACAAGTCCTACCCCATCTTTAGGTTCCATAAATATCTATTTTATAACTTTTCAGTGTGAGAGCATATCTTTCAGTAAAAAACAACCACACATTACAAAGTAGCACAGGCACAACTGCAGAAAAGGTTGGCGTCCCATGGCTTAAAGCAGAGCTTTCCAAACTGTGTGTCGCGACACAAAAGTGTGTCGCCACACACAGCGTGGTGTGTTGCCACACCACCCGGAAGCTGCGGCATGCGCGTGCACGGCGGCAGCAGCAGCAGCGCAGGATCAGTGGTTCCGCGTTTTAGCGGAGGCTGCCGCCGCGCACTCGTGCGTCGCCGCCCGCCCCCGCCGTGCGTGCACGCCCGCCTCGCCGCCGCTGCTGGTGTGTCGCCAGCGGCGGGACTTTGGAAAGCCCTGGCTTAAAGGTTTGTATGGCTCAAGATTTTACTGTGTATGTCAACCAGATTCCAAATGCCCAGGAGAACAAAACAAAGTTTGTAACTGGTACCTTTTAATATATTTTACTGAATAGTCAACCTATTTACAATAACCTTTTTTTGTCTAGCAAAGCATATACTTTGACTTGAGTACAATATCTTGAGTTTAGGGTGATATATTAGTTATATTAAACTGAAATCTGCTGAAAATTATCAGCACAACATTATGTTAATGAACTGCTGCTAAAAAAGACTGAAAATTATCAGCACAACACTGAGTTAATGAACTGATCTGCTAAAAAAGACTGAAAAATCCTTTGGCCACAGCAAATTTTAAATTTGCTCAAAAACACCCACTAAGAGACCTCTGCCAATCCATCTACCCCCAAAACATGAACATACGAATATATACATACACTTTTCTGTGTGCGCGCTCTCCCTAAGAAAGCTATAAACCGTCTTCATTTATGGAAATCTTAGAGTGGTAAAAAGTGGCCTAGGACCTGTGCACTCAAACTGCTCTTTCTCTGAATGAGGAGGGCATAAATTAATACTTGGGTTCTGAGAATCTTTAGATTTTTTAAAACACTAACCTAACTATAATGTGACTACTGCCATTCCAGCCACAATGCATCTTTCACTACTAGGGAAAGTGATCCTACCAGATACGACAGTGCTGGCATGCTCTGGGTCACTTCTATCAAGCCGTGTTATCTGATGGGACCGAGGAAGTGTGCTTTCTCTGTCATGGCACCCACCCTGTGGAACAGCTTGCCCCTAAGATTCAGATGGTGCTGACCCTACTGGCCATAATGCTCTTACGATCTGGCTATTCCCTTGGGCACCGCGAGAGTGTTAAGTGAGCCCATCTCTAAGGACGGATGGTAGCATATTGATTAGCATCCTTAGCTGCCAATTTGTATTGCTCCTTTCACATGTATTTTTAGTGATTGTTTTTATTTTGTTTGTACTCTGGCCAGAGTCGTCATGAGCTGTATGACTATACAAGTTGAAGAAATAAATGAGGTAATAGCTGAACCACTCTGTGCCATGCATCCTGCATGAAGCAGTTTTATCTGTGTGGGAGAAGGAGGGAGCTACTGACTCCCTATATCCTGCACAGAGAAATGGATGATATCAGGAGATTTATTTATTTATTTAATTTATCACCGCCCATCTCCCCGAATAGGGGGGCCTCTCTCCCTTATGCCTGGTAATTATTATTATTTATCACATTTGTTAAGGCACCTGACTCCAAAAAAACTCCAGGTGCCTTAAAAAATATCAAATATATAATTAAAACAGTTAAAAACATAACATAACCAAGCATACCCACTCAGAAAAGCCAACAACAACAACATTAAAAAAACGACAGAGGCTTCACAAGTGCCATAACCCCAGGCCTGTGCCCAAGCAGGTTAAGGGAGGAACTAGACTCAGTCCCGTGACCAGATCTTTTTCCTAATCCTTGCAATAAACTATTACTTGGTTTTGAGAATCTTTAATTTTTTAAAAAATGTAAGATAAAAACAAACATTTATATTAAAAGAGATTTCAAAGCATGCAACTCACCTGTTTGATAGTATGATTCAGCAACAGAAGGCTGTGGTTGGGCAGCAGCTGCCACTGCAGCTGCAGTTGCAGTGGGTTGCTGATAATATTGCTTGCTGTCATAAGCTACAGCTGGAGCAGTAGATCTAACATAGGAATAGGAGTCCTGAAGAAATACAGAGGGGGGGGGGAATTAAGATGCTGGTTTTTCCTTTCAGCACATGGTTTTCAGTTGTAAGGTAAATTAGCTACCGTAATAGAATTTACATGAAGGAATCTTTGCAGGCTCATGTGCTTCCTAAAAAAATTATTTTGAGGTTTGTGAAACTCTCCGGAATATGGTGCAGACAGGAAGTTTTCCCCTGTGGAATCATCTTAGAATCCAAGACTGAATTTGGCTACTTCCCCTTTCTCAACTGTTTCCCTACCCAATTCTAAGCTTTTAAGAACACAACTAACTGTTCAAGGGTTAACTGGAGACAAGGAGGAATGAGAAAAAAATTTTGTATAAATTTTAAGTTACATTATTTTAGGATCTGAGCCATGGATTACTACTGAATCATTTTGATTATTCTAATCACTTCAATGTTGATTGTATGCAGTAAAGGACCAGGACTTTTGAGGACCAAAGTGCACGTATTTCCTGACAACATTAGGCAAGGTAAATACTAGACTAAGTTCAAGATTTGGTAATGATGCACTTCACCATAATATTATAACACTTCCACATTAATTCCCAAGAAGACTGCTTAATAACCAAACCTTCAATATTTTATCCTACAAATAGAAATGAAATAATTTGAATAGTTTTGAAGGACATGATCAAACCTATTCTGAGAATTCTGTGTATTCTGTAGTCATTTCCCAAAATTGTAATTTTTCTTTTCTTAATACATGAAGTTGTGATGGCTAGAACTTTAATGAATACTGAATAGAAATAAGGGTTATAGTAGACCAAACCTACCAAAAACCAGCTTAGAAATCTCAGAAAAGGCCAAAATGAGAATAAACTGCCTACAAAATTTGTGTAGGTATATAATTCAGCTCTTCTTTGATATAAAAGTTTATAGTGCTCTAAAAAGACATTCGGAGGCTTAAGCTTCCCAGTTACTTAATGTATTAGAAATATACTGTATGCAAATTTACAGGCATGCCTACATTACAGATTCAGCCATTAAATTAGAAAAAAAAAGATCTGAGGCTCAGAACTGACTCAAATTATATTGATTCAGCATGCAATCAATGTGTAATCTGTTCCCTTTATTAATTTTTTTTCATATATACTATGGTTTAATTTTGAGTAGTTCTTTAACACTGTGCATTCAGGGAAACACACAAAGCAGTTTATGCATATTCATTCTTATTCCATACTTATCCAATTACTCATTATTTTTAATAAAGAAAAACTGTTTTGGTTTATATATATTAATCTATGACATACTTTCTTTGGTTTTGGCTTTGCACATTTTATGAATTCACCCACTGAAATTGTAAAATACTATAGTTTAATACAGTGCTTTCCAAACTCCCGTCGTTGGCGACACACCAACGGCGGTGGTGGCGCATGCACGGTGGCGGCGGCGGCAGCAGCCTCGTGTTTTGCGGTAAAACCCGAAGCGCTGATGGTGCGTTGCCGTGCGCACGGGCGGCGGCGCACCATCAGTGCTTCCGGGTTGTGTCGCGACACACTAAAGTGTTGCGACACACAGTTTGGAAAGCACTGGTTTAATGCATAGTATAAACCCAAAAAATTCTTGGTTATGTAGTATTGGGCTTCAGGGTGTAGTGGCTGTGATCTAGACAACAGATTTCCTGAAGTTTCGCCAGGAGACCAGCCCTCATCAAGCTGCACCAATCAGAAACCAGCTTGGCTAAAGACAAAGAAGTCAGGACACCTGGCTATAAAGACAGGAGCCCAGCCAGTCCCTGCTCAGTTGCCTGTGCTCTGCATAGCAGACCACCCTGCCTCTGAAGATGCCAGCTACGGTTGCTGGTAAAACATCAGGAAATCTTGTCAGGAAAATGGCAAAGAACCACGCTGAGCTGGAGTTGCACCTGTAGTTTCTTTATTGCTCCTACCATATACAGAATCTTACCAGACTAAAGGTGCCCTAACTGATCTAAGGGGAAAAATACTCCTGGGACTCTAGGGCGGGGCCAGCCTAACTTTCTTTGCCGGCTGTGAGAACGCTTATCTCCGTGATGGAATGTGCCCCCTCCTCCGAGCTCCATCACATCACCCCCCTCCTCTGGGATACATTCCATCACAAATGTGTTGTCTAGACCATGGTCACTAAACCCTGAAGCCAAACACTGCCCAACAGGTACCAGCTGTGAAAGCCAACACAAGTAAATTCTTGGTTATTCAATAAACCATGGATAAGCAAAACACTGATCTGTACCATTAGCGAATGATACTTTATCCATATACACTTACCTGGTAATTCTGCGTAGTGACTGGTGGAGGTGGTGGAGGAGCTTCTTGCTGTCTCTGTGTATAACCATAATCAGTTGCTGTATGCGCTGTCGGGTATCCTCCATAGGCTGCAGCTGTTGCAGCAGCTGCAACAGCCACTGGAGCAGGCCTGGCTACTGCAACTGTTGCTGCTGCTGGGGCATAGGCTGCAGTAACTGTGTGTGCAGCTACAGGAGCCTGATGAACAGTGTAACTTGCGACTGTAGTTGGATGGGAATAAGCTACACCTGAAGCCGGCTGCTGGCTGTAATAGGAAGAAGCCAAGAAGTATCACTATGTAGTAATGAAGCCTGACACCCAGCAAATATGCTCTTAAAAAAACTGTTCAAGTCTAGGTGAATCTGAGAAAGGTTAAACTAAATTAGAAATTCAGTATTATAGATCTACCTAATAAAGTATATATTAAGTGACATGTAATTATGAGCACCCATTAATGGAAGAGTATCTACCAAAGGAACAGATTCCTAGTTATCTCTCAAAATTAGCTTCAGAGAGTTGAATTTGAGGGGCAGAAATTCAAATGGTTCAGTTGTTTATCAGGTGGAGCCCACATAAATAACATTTTACTAAAAGTTTTTAATAAGACCTAATTTTATACCCTTTAAAAAGCAGTCACATATAACAAATTCATATTATACACCTATAGATTAAGGTCAAATTCACTAAATGTATTCTTTTCACTCATATACAAGTAGTCCTCACTTACTGACTGCAATTGGGACTGGCAATTCTGTCACTAAGCGGTGTGGTCATTAAGTGAAACACCACATGACTGCTGGCTTCTCCACTGACTTTGCTTGTCAGAAGCCGGCTGTGAAGGTCGCAAATGGTGATCATCATGGGTTGCTGTGACTGTCGTAAATGTGCACCGGTTGCCAACCTGAATTGCGATCATGTGACTGTGGGGATGCTGTGACAGCCTCAACTTTGAGGACTGGTCATAAGTCTTTTTCAGCGCCATCAAACGATTGCTGAATAAGTAAGCGAGGACTACCTGTACAGAATAATTTACCACATAATCCTATGCATATCTACTCAAGTCCCCATTATTTAAATGAGATATTATCCTAAGGAAAAATACTTTTTTTTAAGAAAAAGTATTTTGAAGGAGTATATTTTAACTAAATAAGCGTTACTTTAAGCAGCTTGTATATCAGCCACATATCAATAAGAAAAGCATTGTAATACCAATTATGAAAAATTATTGCAGTATTAATACTTCATATCATCTTGTTCTTCACAGCAAATAGAAATGTAGGCACAAGCTCTTGGGAAATTGAAGATTGGTGGTTTGATTTTTTCTTTTTTCTTTTAAATTGAACAATTGTATCACCTTCCAAAAGGACTACATGAGAAACAGCAGACAAATCTCACAGAAACATACAGCTGAAAGGGACACATACCTCACATGAGCATGAAATTAATTAATGCAGAGTTGCAATTAATTCATTTTAATTATGTAAGCCACCCAAAGGCATTTGAGAGTCAGACAGCCTTCTACATTTAATAAAATAATAAATGTACAGTAAGCAAGCCTGCATGTAGAAACCTACTCTGAATTTTTATGTAGTATTTAGTGATTTTGGGTTTGTTTACTAATATAACTAAGAATTAACTATTCTATTGCTACAATAACAAAATATTTATACCCCTTGCAACAAATTTAGCAACTCTGAATACCAGATTTGCAAGAACTATCCAAAATAAACTCAAACAGCAATGCTGTTTAACCTTTTAACCTCAATCTAAGTCACATTAGAAAAAGAGGTAATAAAAGGTATACAAAGATCCTCACCACTCATCAAAATATAGTAAGTCATTATGCTGATTCACAGAATATAACATCTTTATATTCCTTTTATAATACTTAATGATAAAATGTGTAATACCCAAATAAATTCAGTAAGAGAATATTTGCAGTGTTTTATTTGGTAAAAATATGTTTTGTTATAGCACAGAATGAGTAGCCTTAGTACTATTTTTTCTAAGGCAAGAATGGTTCTGTTACAATTTTTGTTTTAGCAAATCTGTTCCCCTTGCTTCTGCAACATCATGCAGAGCCAGTGATCGAATTTGCAAGATCTCATACTTTGAAAGTCTTAAAATTCTAAGAGGACAGTCTTTACTAGGCACTGTTTACAATTTGCCATTTCAGTTATGCTTTATCTTCCTTCTTCTCCACCATATATTGGCCATGAGCCATTTATGTGTGTCATAAATGTTTTTATTTAATTAATTCATTTTATTAAATTTATTATGGTTGCCCATTCCAAAAGACTCTGGTTTTGTACCCTTGTAGTTATACCAAGGTATCAGAGCTGTTGGGCAGCCTATAAATTGTATAAATAAATAAAGTCAAACTTTATATGGGCTCAGTTTGTAAAGAAAGTTGATACTCTTCTCTATATTTACCTTACAAAATACCTAAACTGACAGAAGCACTGATAAAATGGGGGGGGGGGTTATTTTATTCTCATGATTATTCTAAGTAATTGTACTCTAGATAAAAGCTGCATTCTAATTATACCTTACTTTCTTCAGACCGATTTCCAAATTTACTACAGGTAGTCCTTGTTTAGCGACCACAATTGGGACTGGCAACTTGGTCATTAAAGGTAAAGGTTTTCCGCTGCACAGTCGTGTCCGACTCTAGGGGGCGATGCTCATCTCCGTTTCTTAGCTGAAGAGCCAGTGCTGTCCGAAGACGCTTCCACGGTCATGTGGCCGGCATGACGAGTGCGGAACGCTGTTACCTACCCACCAAAGTGGTACCTATTTATCTACTTGTATTTGCATGCTTTCGAATTGCTAGGTTGGCAAGAGCTGGGGCGAGTGCGGGAGCTCACTCCGTCACACGGCGCTCGAACCGCCGACCTTCCGATCAACAAGCCTTTACCTTTAATGACCAAGTTGCCAGTCCCAATTGTGGTCACTAAACAAGGACTACCTATAGTAAATTAGGAAATCGGTCTGAAGAAAGCAAGGTTTAATTAGAATGCAGTTTTTATCTAGAGAGTACAATTACTTAGAATCATCATGAGAATAAAATAATCCCCCCCCCATTTTATCAGTGCTTCTGACCACAATTGGGACTGGCAACTTGGTCATTAAGCGGTAGCTAAATGAAACCGCAACTGTGCTTATGATCTTACTTCAGTTTTCCTTTGCTTTACAGACCTATCAAGGTTGTAAATGAGGACTGGTCGCAAAGTTACTTTTTCGCTTGCTTTATAGACTGTAATTGTATGTGGGAGTGACCTTGGGAGACAGGGGAAGAGATGCTGCCTAAGGAATGGTCAGATAAGTGGGGGAGGGGAGCAGCTGCATAATGGGCAGAGAAAGAAACTCAGAAAGGAACCTCCCTAACTTATCAGGTTGTAAAAAGAGACTGAGTAGGGGGAAATGAACCAGCTCCTTCCACATCAGGCATACAGGACATGTGGGGGGGGAGAGACCAACAGATTCCCGAGGGAGGGGCAGCTGTCACCTCAGCTGGAGCAGATGATTTACTGGACACCTGGTGTGATCTTGGGGAGTTACCAGGGGAAGAGGGGAGGGGAATGACATAGCTACATTTTGTCCTCACAGCCCATAACCTGTTTCCCTTGGGAACTCGGGAGGGGGGATGAGTCTGAAGGGGAGGGTGATGTAATGGTATGTGGGGATGACCTTGGGAGATGGGGGGAGAAATGCTGCCTAGGGAACAATAAGATAAGGGGGGTAGAGCCCGCAGCTGCATAACAGGCAGAGAAAGAAACTCAGAAAGGAACCTCCCTAATTTATCAGGCTATAAATAGAGATGGCGGGAAATCTGTACTTTCAGACCTGCAAGATTCTGTTAAAATAGCCTTACAATAAAATAGAATTAGCTCATTTGATCGGGTTTCCTATCTGGTCTACCTGGGACGCTGACATAGACCTATGAAGGTTGTAAATGAGGATTGGTCGCAAAGTTGCTTTTTCACCACCATCATAACTGCGAACGGTTGCTGTATGAGGCAGCAGCTAAACGAGGACTACCTGTATTTTGTATACTATTTATATATAAAATACTATTTGTATTTTGACTAAATTCAGTGAAGAATGTAACAGATAAATTATGACAACTGCAGAGACTTACCGACTTTGTACCAAACCTGCATTGCAGCATAAACATTTGGTTTGTTTTAGTTTTTAAAATATCTTTCCAAAGTCCAAAGAACAAAGGGACTAGATTATTTACTTGTAATATGTATAGGGCATTTATACTCTGTCTTTTAAGTTAACAACTACAAGGCAACTAAAGCATCTTGATCAACTGATTCCCACATGTTTCAGATCTGTTCCGTGGCCTACATTGGCTGCCAATATGCTTCTAGGTTGGATTCAAGGTACTGGTGGTTACTTATAAAGCAATGCACGGCATGAGGCCAGGTTATTTGCAGGACTGCCATATAGAAGGTGCCTTAAATTGCTATTAGCACTTTATGTTATCATGTTACCATCTTAGTGAATATGTTTGAAATAAAATGTTTATTCCTAAAAAGGCACTCAAGTGTTTATTCATTTATACTTCAAAGTAGAGATTAAACTCTAGGTAAATTTTGAAACAAAATTTGATTTATAGAGTTCAGTGGATGAGAGACTTTCATAGTTTCTTCCATATAATAGACATTATTATTATTATTATTATTATTATTATTATTATTATTATTATTAAATTTATTCCCTGCCCATCTCCCATGCAAGGGACTCTGGGCGGGTTACAATAATTAAAATTTAAAAATTTAAAATTTTTTTTAAAAAAACAATACAAAATAGAAGATATATAAAAATATATCCAATATAAAATAAAATAAATAAAATCCAAGACGGATTGGGGACCGTAGCACAGATCACCTACGGGGCCAGCCAACCCCAGGAGGCACTACCGCCTCTGTCGTCCCAGGCCAGGTGGCAGAGCCAGGTCTTAATGGCCTTCCGAAAGGCCAGGAGTGAAGAGGCCAGTCTCACCTCTGGGGGCAAGATGTTCCATAAGGCGGGCGCTGTTGCAGAGAAGGCACGCCTCCTGGACCCCGCTAGATGGAATTCTCTTGTTGAGGGGGTCCGAAGCATGCCCTCTCTGCATGCACGGGTGGGGCGGGCCGACGTCATCGGGACGAGACGGTCCCTCAGGTACCCTGGCCCTATGCCATATAGGGCTTTAAAGGTAATCACCAACACCTTGAATTGGACCCGGAAGCAAACTGGCAACCAATGCAGCTCGCGTAGCAGAGGTGTTACATGTGCCGATCTTATGGCACCCGTAACTGCTCGCGCCGCCGCATTCTGTACCAGCTGAAGCTTCCTGATACTCTTCAAGGGTAGCCCCATGTAGAGCGCATTACAGTAGTCTATGCGGGAGATGACAAGGGCGTGAGTGACTGTTCGGAGGGCCTCCCGATCCAGGAAAGGGCGTAACTGGCGCACAACTCAAAGTTGTGCAAAGGCCCTCCTGGCCACGACTGCCACCTGCTCTTCGAGCAGGAGTCGTGAGTCCAGGAGGACCCCCAGATTCCGCACTAGATCCGAGTGAGGTAGTGCAACCCCACCCAGAACCAAAGATGACAACTTCCCGGATCTAGGGGGGCCATAAATCCACAGCCACTCCGTCTTACCAGGGTTCAGTTGAAGCCTGTTGTTCCCCATCCAGACCCCCACAGCCTCCAGACACTGAGATAAGGCATTGACCGCATCACCTACTACACCCGGGGTGGAGATGTATAACTGGGTATCATCAGCATATTGGTGATACCTCATCCCGTGGTGACGGATGATCTCACCCAGCGGCTTCATGTAGATGTTGAACAGGAGAGGAGAGAGAACCGATCCCTGCGGCACCCCACAAGACAGGGGTCGTGGGTCAGCTCTCTCCTCCCCTATCAACACCGACTGGGAACGGCCCTGGAGGAAGGAGGAGAACCAGCACAAAACAACAACGCCCGCCCCCAACTCCCTGAGCCGCCCCAAGAGTATACCGTGGTTGACGGTATCAAAAGCCGCTGAGAGATCTAAGAGAGCCAGGATGGACGCACTCCCTCCATCCCGCTCTCGCCAGAGATCATCCATAAGCACGACCAATGCGGTCTCTGTCCCATATCCTGGCCTGAAACCTGACTGAAAAGGGTCCAGATAATCCGTTTCCTCCAGAATCCTCTGGAGTTGCAACGCCACCACCTTCTCAACCACCTTTCCCAAAAAGGGAAGGTGGGAGACTGGGCGAAAATTGCCCAGGATAGTAGGGTCCAGGGATGGTTTCTTGAGGAGGGGGTGCACCAGCGCCTCCTTAAAGGCAGACGGGAACACCCCCTCACTCAAGGACGAATTTATAATCGCCAGGACCCAGCCACATGTCACCTCTCTAGCTGATTTCACCAGCCAGGAGGGACATGGGTCAAGTTGACATGCGGTGGCGTTTACAATCCCAAGGATCCTGTCTACTTCATCAGGCCCAACAGGATCAAACTGCTCCCAGATAACATGGTAAGTACGAGCCTCTGGCATCTCCCCAGATCTTGTCTCACGCTTGGAGTCCAACTTGGAATGAATCTGAGCGATTCTGTCCTGCAGATGCTCAGAAAACTCTTCCGATAGGCCCTGTAAATGGGTCTCCCCTTGCTCCCGACCCAAAAGCGATCTTGTAATCTTAAACAGGGCCGTTGGACGGCATTCTGCGGACGCAATAAGAGCGGAGAAATATTCACGTTTCGCCGCTCTTACCGCCACAAGGTAGGCCTTAACAGCGGCTCTAGATTGTGTTCGGTCAGATTCAGTCTTCGTCTTTCTCCAGCGGCACTCTAGACGTCTCTTAACCCTCTTCAAAGCCCTCAACTCCTCCGTAAAGCACGGAAAGTGACGGGCCGAACAGGGCCGGAGAGGTCGCATAGGTACGATCCTGTCCAGGGCTCTGGCTGCTGCCTTGTTCCAGGCTGCAGCCAGGACCTCCACTGGAGCGTGAAGCAAGTCCTCGGGAATAACCCCCAGCTCCTTCTGAAATCTCACTGGGTCCATCAGTCGCCGGGGGCGGACCATTCGAATAGGTCCCGCCTCCCTGTGGAGTGGGGCAGCACAAGAGAGTCTCAGGGTCACCAGGGCGTGGTCTGACCATGACAATGGGGAAAGATGTAACTCTCCCCTCAGATCACATTGCCACTGCTCGGACAAGAAAACTAAATCCGGAGTGAAACCACTGTCACGAGTCGGGTCACGAATAATCTGAGACAGGCCCATAGCTGCCATGGTAGCCTTGAACTCCCGGGCCACCTCCGAGGACCGTCCCAGGGATGGCAGATTGAAGTCTCCCAGAACCATAAGTCTAGGAAACTCCACCGCCAACCCCGAGCAGCTCAGGCAGGGAGGTTGCTACGCGGCAGGGAGGCTGGTACAGCAGCAACACTCCCAACTGTTCTCGTGAACCCAACTTGAAAAACAGGGTCTCACATCCGGTCACTTGTGTAGCAGCACCCCTGAAGGCCACAAGGGACTCTCGGATGACAACTGCCACCCCTCCTCCCCTGCCCCGGTGTCTTGGCTGATGCCACACCCGAAACCCGGCTGGGCACATTTCAGAGAGGGCTACTCCCCCCTCTGGGCCCAGCCAGGTCTCAGTAATACACACCAGGTCGGCCCCCTCCTATGTGATTAAATCACTTATAAGGGGGGCCTTGTTATTCACCGACCTGGCGTTCAGCAGCAGCAGTCGGAGACCGGAATCCACGAGGATCTGCTTACCAGGGCCTGGGTATGAACACGGGGGGGGGGGGGGGCGGAACGCACCACCGGTAACAAACACCGGGGGCGCCTTCCCCGATAATGGCTTGCCCTCCGGTTCCCGTCATACCGTCCCCTGCCCATCACCACCTGAATCAACTGGCCCGCCACACAGCCCCCAGAGATTCCCGGCTCTGGCCTAGTAGCCTCCACTCCCAGGCCTCCGGAATTCCTGGGTCTAATCAAGGGTCCCTTATCCCATTCATCCATCATCCAATCTCATACAATGTCGTGTAGTGGCAAGCCCCCCCCAGCGCACCAGCTCTCGCTCTCGGCGCTGGTAGGGTCCAGCACCACCCCCACTCACACTCTGCACCTCTCCCTCAACTTCTCTCACTGGTCAGGGAGAGGTACCAACACTCACCAGCAATCACTCCTAACCCACCTGACTCTCACCCAGGGGGGTACTCTTACAAAACCATACAATCTTGGTTCCCCCCCACCTCGTCTCTCACCCGGGGGGGGGTCCACATTCATACCAAGGGACCCCTACAAACCCTCTGCCGCCTTAGCCTGAATGGGACGGTATCCAGATCTTCATGGGGGTCAGTCCGTGTTATTATTTTTCTTACGCCCTGATCTCCTGGGCTCCAGCCTACGCAACACCTGCACTTTCCAGGGCCGCAGGGTTCATCCCCAACTCCCCCAACAGTAAAACATTAAGTTCTTCACGAAGAATCTATGATGAGGCAAGAGTATTATTTTATTTATTTTATTTTATATTGGATATATTTTTATATATCTTCTATTTTGTATTGTTTTTTTTTTAATTTTTTAAATTTTTAAATTTTAATTATTGTAACCCGCCCAGAGTCCCTTGCATGGGAGATGGGCGGGGAATAAATTAAATAAATAAATAAAATATAATAATAATTATTTATATAGTATTATTTAAAATCCAAAAGTATTACAAGTGGTTCTCATTCAACGACCACTCGTTCAGCGACCATTCAAACTTACAATAGCGCTAAACGAGTGGTAGTTATGACATACTAACGGCTGTCGCAGCATCCCCGTGGTCACATGATCATGATTTGCTACCTTCCCTGCCAGCTTCCGACAAGCAAAGTCAATGGGGAAGCTGGCAGGAAGTCACAAGTCTCAGTCACATGAGGTCCTTGCTTAACAATGGTAACTGGGACTGCTGTCATATGGTGTGTTTTTTTACTTATGACCGTGTCACTTAATGATGAAGATTCCAGTCCCAATTAGCATTGTTAAGTGTTAACTTGTATTTAAAAATACTCTTGTAAATAGTAAATGTAAAACTACTTTCAGAAAACTGCCAAGCTATCTTAGAACACCATCATCCAGAGGAAAACAAAACTGGTATTGTTTGTAAGCAACATGACTCTCCTCATAGAAAAATCAACTACTTAAAAAAAAATCTTTTTTTAAAAAATCCACAGCACATAATAGAAACAAAGTGTGCTTTTTTCATCCTCAGCTGCCTGTAGAAATACAATTCATAGCACTGAGCCCAGCAAAGAAGCAATAATATATTTACTTAAACACAACCCATGAATACAGCAATAAAATAACTTCCTGGGTTATTTGAGTCCTAATACACAATTTTGCATTTTGAGATCCCATATGAAAAATAAAGTACTACATATACACACAGTAACAAGAACAGCAGGCAAAGAATTTAAAGCAACAGTAAATCTATCTACCAGACAGAAAAAGGAATTTTTAAACATCTAAAATGTTTCTCAATCTTTAAATATATGCTTAAGTACCTTTCACCTCCACCTAAGGGCAGCAGAGATGGAATGAGAGTCTGGTGTTTCAATGGCTAATGAACTATATCTCCATGTCGGGAAGAATGTAAAAGCAAACAAACAAGCCAATTGTGGGATCATGGGACCTTGGAACACCCCATTTTTCTTTCAGCTCAGGACAAAACTTTGGAACATAGAATGTTTTGTCACGATATGCAAAATGTTCTGTGTGGGAGTAACTAGGCTCTTAAACATCTCATTTTTTCCCTCAGAAAGGGTCACGCCAAACATTCTAGAGTGGTTTGTATATTTCCAGGGTACTGTCCAAAATTAGGTTTGTGATATTCTGGATTGAGTTTTGTGAAATGCAGAAAGCAGTCAAGGGGGGTTCTTAGGTAATCAAAGGGTAAATTCTAGATTGCCTTGTGGTAACTGACTGTTTTTGGATTGGGCAGCCATTTTGTGAGTGGGCAAGCTGTTTTTCCCCGGTGGCCATTTTATATTACCCCAAGAAGGTTGCCTACTCAATGCTACTGAATCTATTCTTACTCTGGTATAATTGTATGAAGAAGCGTCATCCTATGGGCTTCTAAGTAATTCTGGGAAGTTCAAATTAGAACCAGTCCAGATGATTTCCAGAAAGCAAGCAAACCACCCCTGGTCTAGGAAAGAAATTGAATGTTCCAGAGCTCTCCAGAATGGTAGGTTTAACATAAAGAGGGCTTATAGAAAAACAATGTCCTTATCTGAGAAGTAAAAAGACAAAACAAAAACAAAATAATCATCTAGAGTGTTTTCCTGCTGAGTATAAAATTCAGAATATATAACGAGTAATTGAGTTGACTAAAATGTCAGCATAATATGGTGACACAACAAGGAGAACCTAATAATAATTGCAATTTTTTAGTAATTATGGAACTGGAAAAGGAATTTATGCTCGTAAATGTATTTGAAACATGCAGTGGGAAGGTTTGCCAATCTGGAAATGCAATTTTGAATAGTATGATTGGAAAAAACACCCACCTAGAATTCTTACACATGGAATAGAATAATCATGTACTCTAAAATGTAAGTCTTCAATTCCTACAGAATTCTGAATAACTTCCTTGCTTTTCTGTGATAAAAACCAGATCAAAAGAAGTGTACTGAAAATTATCCATATTATCTTTAAGAAATATTAAGGCAGCATTCCAATTCTAAAGCCAGAATTCAAAGACATGTGCAGAATCTTCTCTAAACACAGAACGTTTTTTGTCCCCTTTTCCAAAGCCTTTCCGAAGTCTATGCAAAGCAGAACTTCAAAACAAACAAGAAAACAAACAAAAACCCAGGATCCATCTTTGGCAAGTTTGAACTCAATAATATGCCATAATTATGACTAATGAATCCTCCTGCCACTAGGAGCAGCTAAACTAAACAGGTAATCACCAAGTAGCAAAGATGAATTTCTAGTTTGTCACTTCAAGCCAAGAATCATAACCCAAGAACAAATCCCAACTTGTTAAGAGAGTAACAAACCAAGAAAAGAGTTATAAAACCAATAAGGTCATAACATTAGCTTTTTGTTTATTTTAACCAAATGATAATTTCCTAGTTAATTTAACGGTTGCTGGTAACTGGAGCAACCAACCAGGAGAAATTACAGTGACTAATAGCATGCTTGTTTATTACTAATTAGTAAGTGATTGCTTATTGTATAATAAACAATCCTCTATGTGAACAAAAGCAGTTTTAGTTTAAAAACGTGCACCTTTAACACAGTTTGAAGTGAAACATGCAGCTCGTGCAATGAGTAACAGCATATAAATAAATAAAGCATGTGTTTACTGTGAATATGCCCAGTATCAACTGTTAAATACTGTACTATTTAACACTTTTACTTCTAATATGACCTAAAATCCATAAAAGAGAAAAGGTAATTTCCTTTAATTTACCCCAAATTAAAATTTTAAAAAATGTTCAAATGTACATGAAAAAAACCTCAAGAACAACTAAAGTGAAATCACTAATGCAGTGCTTTCCAAACTCCTGCCGTTGGTGATATACTAATGGTAGCGGTGGCAGCGGCCTCGTATTTTACGCTAAAACCCGGAAGTGCTGATGGCGCGCAGTGCCGTCACAGGGGCGGCAGCAATGCGCCATCACCACTTCCGGGGTTTGTCGCGACACAGTAAAGTGTCACGACACACAGTTTGGAAAGATATGCACTAATGCTATCATTCTATTTACCAGCTACATGCTAAAATCATGACACTTTCATCTGACTAAAACTCCATGGTCCATAATTTGACTTAACAAAATGCCCCATTTCTTAAGCACGAGAGAGAGACTGACCATCACACTACATGTTCACAGATTCTTCAGATACTTTTCTTTCACTGTGAATAGCAGATTTTAAAATACAATTTATTATAAGTTATTTCTTGGGCTTTTAGAAGTCACTCAGTTTCAAGTTTCACTTTAGCTACTGCCCATACAATTCAGGGAATCTCAATGAAAAAAATACTGCCCTTCTCTTCAGAAATAAGTATTATGAAATTATAAAACTATGCCAAGTGCTTTACTCATTATACATATTAATTTGTATTATGATTAACACATTTTGGTTATTTTAATTAATACTTGTTTTTTAAATGCCACTGAAGTAGGTTATTTGAGACTTTTTTCTTATTATTTTCTTATTATTTTCTGCTTCCCTATTCCACTTTCCTCTGTCTAGATGAGATTTAAACCAGAGGCTCAAGGTATGAATTATTTTATTTTTGCAAACATATATTCATTTTTAGTTCTTCAGATATGGGTATCAAAATATAACTGACAACTTTCACAAAATCAAATGAGAAAAGCTAAATAAATAATGGAAGATTGAGGAACTAAACTAAACACAAGATAAAAAAAATAGCTAAATGCTGAATGAGACTTAGTGGTCCCAGATTTATTTCAAATTAATGCTCTGAGCTACCCAGAGTTGACTGGGGTCTAAGTAAATATAATAAATTAAATACATAAATTAATCACATTATTACCATTTGAAAAAGAAATGGCTATCTTTGAAATTAGAGTATAGAGCTTGAGAAATTGGACTAGAAGGACTCAGATTCAAGTCCTGACTCAACAGCTGAGCTGACTGGTGACTAAGCCAGTTGATAATTCTCAACCCAATCTACCTTTGAGTTGTTGTGAAGTAGGTGTATGCAACACAGTTCAAATTCAAAACAGCTTGAGCCTGAAATGGGCTGGTCTGACATTAGCATTAGTATCCTGACATACCATGTGTGTTTTGAGCATGGAACATTTTCAGATTGAAAATACCCTGTTTGTATTGTAAAACACTGCACACTATTGTAAATTAAAAGGAAAATAAATTGTCCCTCTGACCACCATGGGTTCCCAGAGGAAAATAAAATAAATGCAATACAACAAAGTATTATCTACTATCACTTTACTATGCCAGTATCAAAAGGAGCGATGAGCAGTTGCAGAAGCAGATAAATGCTGCATTCATCAGATTGCCTAGTGTTCATAAAGGTGGAGAAAGGCTCATTGCTAAGAAGTTTCCCCCTTCTGTGATTAAAGACGAACCATGGAGATATTTACAAGTATATAATTAGAAACTGTTTTCATTAACTACATGCAGATGTGTAAAAATGATAAACATATTTATATAAACAGTTCTATCCTGCATGTATATTTTATGCACATGGAAGACAAGGTATGGTATTCCAGTCCCTCTCTACTTCAAACAAAGTAAATGCCTTTCCAGAATATCCCTACCAATTTTATAAGAGACTGCTAGGCAGGAGTGATGGGACACTCTCCTTTCCAATTTCCTTGTGTAATTTCCTCTGAGGATCCAAGCCCAAGTTATAAAAGAAGGTTTCCTAACTTATCTGGCTAGTCTACAGATATTTCAATTACAATAAATTAGTTTTTAAGACCACAATCTTTACCGGGTGGGGGGAATCCAGTTAACTCATTGGAATTTAATTCAGCGTAGACTTGGATTGGACCACCCTCCAAAACGGTACAGAACTCTATTTTTGGTTATTTAGGAGCTTCCTGGAACAGTGAGTAACACTGATTTTTGCTGTGTATTTTAATTTTTGTATTTATGATGGAAATAAATACAAAATGCTTTTAATTTATTTTTAAGATCGTTCGCCGCCCAGAGTCACTTGCTGAGATGGGCGGCCACACAAATTAAATAATAATAAATAAATCGGGAAACCCATTTAGGGTTTACCAACAGGTGCAGAGAATCCAAGTCCCTTGAACTGGAATGAGAGAAACACACTTCGGGAGGACTTGGGTGCGCTCCCTTCGGCCTGGAAACAAGTCGCCATTAGGGGCTGAAGGGGCGTGGATGCCATCGGGCGACAGAGTATCGCCACAGCGTCCCTCAGGTGTGCTGCATCCCCGCTCGCTGCCTCCGGTGGGGGACGGCTGAATAAGAGCGGGGGTGGGGGCTCCCCAAGTCCTGCGAGGGTGAGTTGGGCGGCGGCACCACCACCACTTTCGCGGGACCGAGGCGGCACCACCACCACCACCACCAGCGTCGTCGTCGGCCTCCGCGTGCCCGCACCCACGGCCCCACATGCCGGGGAGGGGTCAGCCCAGAAGCCGCCTTCTCTCCCAAGTCTCCCGCAGCAGCCCGAGGCGCCTTTACCTATACTGAGCAGCGGCCCCGGTGTGGGTGAATCCGAAGTAGTTGCCGGTGGCCATTTTGGCATCTTCCCCCAGCCGGCTGGGCACTGCAGCGACGACATGGCGTGCAGGACGGGAGAGAGGGGAAAAAGAAAGGGGCCTCGTCAGAGCCAACTCCTGAGGCAACGCGCCCCCTTCCCCCAGCGGCTCCCCGCTCCCCCCGCCGCCCTTTCCCCCGGCTCGCCCGCGGCCGTTACTCACCATAGGTGAAAGAGACTACCGGGCATATGGGAATCATGGGGCCGGGCTGACCGAAATGGCGGCGATGAAAACTCTCTCGGTCTGTCGGTCGCACTCCTTGGCCGTCGCACGCGATCGCTAAGCCGCCTCGCCAGTCCCCGCTCGCACCATCCACCACTACGGCTCCAACGGCGATGTGAAGGAGTCAGGCCTCGCCGCTGCGCATGCGCCGCTTGGGGCAGGCGAGAAAAGAGCGGCGGGAAATGTAGTTCGTCTGCCGGGTTGCTTACGCTAGGCCGTAGCGGCGGAGTACGCGTGGGCCGGACGCGTGGGTTCTCCCTGGAAATATTTCGTGAGGGGTAGTTCTTTCTCGCACCGAAGCGGATTACCTGAAGAAGCGTAGGAAAATGTCTTGAGGACGCATGATATATCACGCTAAGGCTGTGTTCATACGTTGTACTAAGTCAACAGTTTGGTTCAATATGGTTGGTTGAAAAATAATTGACTGGGTTGGTTAACTGACACATTAAACCATCGCTTATAAAAATGACAATGCCCTTACAACATGCTAAGCTTCAACCAAACAAACCACATTAGATAAGTTTGGGGAAGAATGAAGTACAGTAGGGTTATACTAATATTGTATTATTTTTTCAACATAGGCTGGCAAATAATTTTGATTTTGCGGACCCCTAAGAGGGTCTTGGGGGACCCCCAGGGTCCTAGGATCACACTTTAAGAAATACTGCTCTAAAGAAATGGCACAGTTAAAAGCATGTTTCTGTGACAAGTATTATTCAGCAACAACAAATATGTTGAATAAATATTTTATTTATTTATTTATTTATTTATTTATTTATTTATTTATGATTGATTGATTGATTGATTGATTGGATTTATCACCGCCTAACTCCCCCAAGGGGGACTCTGGGTGGTTTACAACAGAATTAAAATCATTAATATACATTTATAAATAAAATAAAATACATAACAAGTAATAATTTAAAATATAATGAATAAAATAGGATCCAATGGCAGAATATTCTTAAGTTCGTAAAAAAGGGTACCTCTGAGCTAATCTAAGCAGCTAGCCATCTCCAGGTATCTCCAATCTCCTTCTGACCCCAAGCATACTGACAAAACGAGGTTTTGAGTCTTTTTCGGAAGTCCAGGAGTGAGGGGGACTGTCTGATCTCCGGGGGCAGAATATTCCAAAGGGCAGGGGCAACAACAGAGAAAGCACGCTTCCGAGACCCCGCTAGGTGGAACTCTGTTGGGATTTTAGCACATATAGCTTGCCAGGCTGCATTAGCAGCTGTAGCGGGCGGATATGATGCAGTATTGAAGTGACCCAGAGAGACCATCCGGGAGCACGTGCATGGGCAGGGGGGCGATGTGCAAAGTAGCGTGATACTGCACCTGGCTAAGCTGTGTCCAACACGCGCACGGAGGGTCAGCCGACGACCGGAAGTCACTTGCACCGCAGCCGCAAGCACGCTCACGGCACGAGCACAGAAACAAAAGAAGCGCGCAGACAGCACGCCGCGATCACCTATCAAGAAACAAACGGCACGTACGCACCCCAGCAGCCACGCCTCTTCTATGCTATGTATGGACGATGTATGTCACATGCCTGTATACGTAGTCCTGGCGGGGAACGCCTTATAAGGAATTAATAAAAGAGGTTCCCCGAGCGGCATTCGGGGCCCTCATCCCGAGGAAACCACGTGTGGTGTCTTCATTTCTCCAGATCCAAGGAATCCATGAGAGGCCCGCCGGCAGCGAAACGCCGCAGAACTCCTTAACCGACGGGGTCCGTAGCATGCCCTCTCTGCATGCCCAGGTGGGACAGGATGAAGTGATGGGGATGAGACGGTCCCTTAGGTATCCTGGTCCCATGCCATGTAGGTCTTTAAAGGTAATAACCAACACCTTGAATTGTACCCGGAAGCAAACTGGAACCCAGTGCAGCTCGCACAGCAAAGGTGTTATGTGTGTCCCCCTTGGGACACCCAAAATTGTCTGCGCGGCTGCATTCTGGATCAGTTGTAGCTTCCGGATATTCTTCAAGGGTAGCCCCATGTAGAGTGCATTACAGTAGTCTATGTGGGAGATAACCAGGGCATGAGTGACTGTTTGAAGGGCCTCTTGTTCCAGGAAAGGGCGCAACTGGCGCACAACACAAAGTTGGGCAAAAGCCCTCCTGGCCACGACTGCCACCTGCTCTTCAAGCAGGAGTTGTGAGTCCAGGAGGACTCCCAAGTTACGCACTGGGTCTGTCTGGGGTAGTGCAACCCCATCCAGAATTAAAGATGATAATTTCCCAGAGGTCAAGGAGCCATTAATCCACAGCACTCCGTCTTACTAGGGTTCAGCTGAAGCCTGTTTTTCCCCATCCAGGCCCCTACAGCCCCCAGGCACTTGAACAGGACGGTCACTGCATCACTTAAATATGCTATTAGCAGGTCTAACTTTATCACCCCAAGTTATTTATTACATTATACTATCCCTGCATTCTAATTTTGGCACATGCCAGCAGCACAGCAATAATCCTTCCACGTATTTTTATTTTTTAAAAAGAATTTTATTAAGTTTCAAACAGAGATAAAAGCTACAGAAAAACAAAAAACTACAAAGGAAAAAAGAAAAGAAACTAAAAAAGTGGGGAAACCCAAGAGAATTTTTTTTAAGATTTCAAAAAGAGGTGACTTCCGACTTTTAACAGCAAGGATATACAACAATTTTCCATAATCAATCTCTTACTGTATATTAAACCAAAATCACATTATTTCTATAAATCATTCCATTGGCACATTATAAAAATCACTAAATACAATTGCTTCCTCCCCTTATATTAAAAGAATATATATATATATATATATATATATATATATATATATATATACACACACGCACACACGCACACACGCACACACGCACACACGCACACACAAACATACACCTCCTAATCAACTCCCCCCAAAAGATAACATTTATTTAATTATTTCCTTCCTACTACTATCCTATAGATTCCTGTCTACTATAATAAAAATCAAACTAAATATATAAGCTGCTCAAAAAAATAAAGGGAACACTGAAATAAGACATCCTAGATCTGAATGAATGAAATATTCGTATTAATTACTTTGTTCATTACATAGTTGAATGTGCTGACAACAAAATCACAAGAAAAGCAATGGAAATCAAATGTAAGCAACCCCTGGAGGTCTGGATGTGGAGTTACACTCAAAAATTAAAGTGGAAAAGAACACTACAGGCTGATCCAACGTTGATGTAATGTCCTTAAAACAAGTCAAAATGAGGCTCAGTAGTGTGTGTGGCCTCCACGTGCCTGTATGACCTCCCTACAACGCCTGGGCATGCTCCTGATGAGGTGGCAGATGGTCTCCTGAGGGATCTCCTCCCACACCTGGACTAAAGCATCCCCCAACTCCTGGACAGTCTGTGGTGCAACGTGGCGTTGGTGGATGGAGCGAGACATGATGTCCCAGATGTGCTCAGTTGGATTCAGGTCTGGGGAACGGGCGGGCCAGTCCATAGCATCAATGCCTTCGTCTTGCAGGAACTGCTGGCACACTCCAGCCACATGAGGTCTAGCATTGTCTTGCATTAGGAGGAACCCAGGGCCAACCGCACCAGCATATGGTCTCACAAGGGGTCTGAGGATCTCATCTCGGTACCTAATGGCAGTCAGGCTACCTCTGGCGAGCACATGGAGGGCTGTGCGGCCCCCTAAAGAAATGCCACCCCACACCATTACTGACCCACTGCCAAACCAGTCATGCTGGAGGATGTTGCAGGCAGCAGAACGTTCTCCACGGCGTCTCCAGACCCTGTCACGTCTGTCACATGTGCTCAGTGTGAACCTGCTTTCATCTGTGAAGAGCACAGGGCGCCAGTGGCGAAGTTGCCAATCTTGTGTTCTCTGGCAAATGCCAAACGTCCTGCACGGTGTTGGGCTGTAAGCACAACCCCCACCTGTGGACGTCGGGCCCTCATACCACCCTCATGGAGTCTGTTTCTGACCGTTTGAGCAGCCACACGCACATTTGTGGCCCACTGGAGGTCATTTTGCAGGGCTCTGGCAGTGCTCCTCCTGTCCCTCCTTGCACAAAGGCGGAGGTAGCGGTCCTGCTGCTGGGTTGTTGCCCTCCTACGGCCTCCTCCACGTCTCCTGATGTACTGACCTGTCTCCTGGTAGCGCCTCCATGCTCTGGACACTACGCTGACAGACACAGCAAACCTTCTTGCCACAGCTCGCATTGATGTGCCATCCTGGATGAGCTGCACTACCTGAGCCACTTGTGTGGGTTGTAGACTCCGTCTCATGCTACCACTAGAGTGGAAGCACCGCCAGCATTCAAAAGTGACCAAACCATCAGCCAGAAAGCATAGGAACTGAGAAGTGGTCTGTGGTCACCACCTGCAGATCCACTCCTTTATTGGGGATGTCTTGCTAACTGCCTATGCTTTCCGCCTGTTGTCTATTCCATGTGCACAACAGCATGTGAAATTGATTGTCAATCAATGTTGCTACCTAAGTGGACAGTTTGATTTCACAGAAGTGTGATTGACTTGGAGTTACATTGTGTTGTTTCAGTGTTCCCTTTATTTTTTTGAGCAGTGTATATAAATTGTCTGCCATTATACTTAATAATACAACAATTTTAATAATCTTAATCATATTAAGCCCAAAACCATCCAAATAGATATTTATTATTTTTATTATACCTTAATAATCTTAATCCAAATCATTAAAGATAAGTGAAGTCAGCCAAACCCTAAAAGCAATCCAGATAAATATACTTAAACCCTTAACCCACTTCAAAATAAACCAGAGCATTTACATATCCCACCAATACATACAGAGCTTTTTTCTTTAAAAAATCAAACAACCCAACTGTCCCCCTTAAAAACTCTAACTTCTCTTCAGGAGACCTCCCATACATGGTGTTCCATCAGAAGATCAATTTCACTTATGGCTTGCAACTCAATCTCTCCCTTTAATTTCTTCAACTCAACTATCCGACCTTCATCCAGCATTTCAACAGAAGTCCCGATCTCACTCTTAGAAGAGACATTTCTATTGCTGTTAAATTCCTCAGTTTCATCCAGGACATCCCCAACCAGATGACACATTTTAGACCTCATATTTTCCACAATATCCTGAATGCCTTGCATAAAAACTTGGTAGGAGTCAGAAAGAATCTGTTTAAAATTGCGGTGGAAGTCAGAGAAAGTCTGTTTAAAACCCTCCATGTCTCAAGCAGTAGATTATGGCGCCCCCTAGGAGCATAACCAGTGAAAGTCGAAGATGTGAAAGAATTCCCAAATGTGTTTACACAAGCAAAAGTGAGATTAGCAGACAGTTCCCCAGGGAATTTTTTTAAAATTAACCCTAAAAATAACAAAATAAGCACCAAGAGAGCCTGCTACTCATTTGCTGTAGAAAGCCTCTCTTAGGGCATAGGTAAAGGTAAAGGTTCCCCCTGCACATTTGTGCAGTCGTGTCTGACTCTAGGGGCCAGTGCTCATCTCCGTTTGTTAGCCGAAGAGCCAGCGTTGTCCGAAGACGCTTCCACAGTCATGTGGCCGCATGACACGCGTGGAACACTGTTACCTACCCACCGAAGTGGTACCTATTAATCTACTTGCATTTGCATGCTTTCGAATTGCTAGGTTGGCAAGAGCTGGAGCTAGTGCGGGAGCTCACTCCGTGCGCAGGGCTAGGGATTCGAACCTCCGAACTTGCGATCAACAAGCCTGGCGTCTTACCCGCTGAGCCACCACGCCCCTTTATGTAAGTATATGTACCTCTCTTAGGGTACATATACTTAAAAAAATATAAATTTAGAAATGGGGTGGCCGGACTTAGTGTCCCTTTAAGGCAGGGGTAGGGAACCTTTTTTCTGCCAAGGGCTATTTTGATATTTATAAAATCATTCAAGGGCCGGGGGGCAGGAGCCAATTGCATGGAAGGGGGCGGTGTTTGCGGGCGGGAGCCAATTGCATGGAAGGGGGCGGTGTTTGTGGGCAGGAGCCAATTGCGCACACTGGGGGGCCGCCGCCACCACACCTACCGTGCCCCCGCTGCTGCACCCGCCGTCGCCACGCCTGACACGCCTGCCTCATTCGCCCCCGCCGCCCCCGCTGCTGCCACGCCTGCTGTGCCCGCCGCCGCAGGCCAGACCAATTGCTTTTGCGGGTGTTGCCCACCCCTGCTTTAAGGCTACAGCGCAGCTTGGAAAATGGTGACACCCCCACCTTCCGGCTGCTCTTACCAGTCTAGTGTGAACACTGTTTGCGATCTTCTGGCTGTAAGTAGCCGTCTGGGGAAAAGATGGGGTGATTCTGAGCGTTTTCCTTTTTCCGGAAAAACACTCCTGGGCTTCAGGAAAATCCTGCCTGAGCCCGAAAAAATGCTGCGTTGTCAGTTCTGTCCGCTGAGCCCGCTGGCACAGCTGTTCAGTCCGTCATGTCCCCACTGGAAGTCCCTTCCACGTATTTTTAGACCAGGGGTGGGCAACGTCAGCCCCGCAGGCCGTATAAGGCCCGTGGGGATCCCGCCTAAGGCCCGCGGGGCTCCTGCCCGCAAACCCCGCCCTTCCACGTGATTGGCTCCCGCCCGCAAACTCCGGCCCCCGGTCCGTGGAAATCCCAGAAACCCCAACCCCCCAGTCCCCGGTTATAAATATCCAAATGGCCCTTGGCAGAAAAAAGGTTCCCCACCCGTTTTAGACAATTTCTGTATGACAACTTAACTTTCAGCATTGAAACCATAATGCATTTCCTCCCTACACCCTACTGATATGGCTGCGTACCACTTCAGATTCAAAGGCAAAGAGATGTTTTGGCATGTACAGGATCACACATATATCAGCAGGGATATTTACTGTATAGGGTATGGAAAAAAAGTCAAGATGGCAGACCTGATGGTGTGATCGAAGCTCTACCTGTTTTTTATGTGAATTGCATACCATATCCTGATGACACCCATGCACAGCAGCCATCTCCAACTCCTTAAACCAAAGGCATCTTTTTCCAGGGTCACACAGCAGCCAGGTAGAAGATGGAACAGCTTTAAGAACTTCTAGACAAGCACTACATACATAGCTCAAAGTGGGGGAATGGCAAGTGATGATGTCATGATGCAAGTCCTGTCATTCATGCACTCGCATTTGACATCAGGATACAAGTACAAAAGGACAGGGTTTGCATTGTGGTATCCAGGCCTTTGCTCAACCTCATGTTGTGTGCCAGTTGCGCCCTTTCCTGGATTGGGAAGCCCTTCTTTCAGTCACTCATGCCCTGGTCATCTCCCGTATGGACTACTGCAATGCGCTCTACATGGGGCTACCCTTGAAAAATATCCAGAAGCTGCAGCTGGTGCAGAATGTGGTGGCGCAGGCAGTTATGGATGGCTCTAGGGCTGCACATGTAACACCACTGCTGGGCGAACTACATTGGGTGCTGGTGTGCTTCCGGGTCCAATTCAAGATGTTGGTTACGACCTTTAAAGCCCTTCATGGCATGGGTCACGAGGAACCGTCTTGTCCCAATTACATCAACTCATCCCACCTGGTCCAGCAGGAAGGGCATGTTGTGGACCCCATTGGGTAAAGAATTCCGACTGGCGGGGTCGAGGAGAGCCTTTTCTGTCGTTGCCCCCGCCCTGTGGAACATCCTGAGGTGAGGCTGGCCCCCACTCTTCTGGCCTTCAGGAAGAGCGTCAAGACCTGGCTCTGCCAACTAGCCTGGGGATCCAAGAGCGATAGGCAGCCCTGGGGGTGGTTGGGGGCTTAAGGAAGCTCTCCTTAAGTTTTAGTTTCTCTCTTCTCTCTTCTTTTTTGTATGTTTTGTATTTTTATAATGGTTTTTATAACTTTTATTTGTATGCCACCCAGAGTCACTTTTATAGTGAGATGGGCGGTGTATAAATTTAATAAATAAATAAATAACCACAAATGTCCTCATTTCTTCATTTTCATGGTTACCGATAGATGCCTATGGCTATGTGAGCACACCTGCAGGTCACAAAGCACCCTTTCACCTTTGCATCCAAAGTGTTGCATAGTCCTAGCAGCAATAATTGTGTTCAAGAGCAGCTTAGAAACTGCATTTCACCTTTTGTACAAAGGCTCTTAATGGAGAGAGAAAGGGATTTCAGTGGATCCCAACAAACACCTTGTGGTTCCATATTGAAAAAAATGTCTCCCTTGCAGGTTCAAAAACTCAACATGGTTGCTGGTTCCAATTTTAGGTTTTGGAGCACAGATCAGTCACAGCAAAGGCCCAGACTAGCAAATGTCTTGTATATTATTTATAAAAATAATAAAGGCAGGATAAAAATTCTCTCTCTCTCTCTCTCTCTCTCTCTCTCTCTCTCTCTCTCTCTCTCTTTCTTTCTTTCTTTCTTTCTTTCTTTCTCCAAGAAAGAGAAAAACTGGACCATAGTTTGGATCTGAGGCCTGTTAATTCTCCAGGAAAAAAAATTACAATTTGGATTAGCAATTGTGACCCTTTATTTTGCTCTGGATTCTGATGAATTCCGTTCATACTAAGCACTAACCCTTAAGAAGTGGTTTACAAGTCACAAAATTAAGTAAGCTCATTGTGCTTAACAGTCTTCTGGCACCACTAGCACTCTGAAATGAAAGGCCCTAGAGTTTGTCTCTATCAATGAGTCTCTTTTCTGATCACAGAAAATTGGAAGGCAATACAGGTAGTCCTCACTTAATGACCATTCAGTGACAGTTCAGACTTACAACTGGTGCTCACACGACCGTTGCAGCATCCCCGTGGTCACAATTTGGGTGCTTGGCAACCGGTTCACATTTATGACCATCACAGCATCCCGTGTTCATGTGATTGCCATTTTTGACCTTCCCAGCCGGCTTCTGGCAAGCAAAATCAATGGGGGAACCACGTGATTCACTTAATGCAGGGCTTTCCAAACTTTTGCCGTTGGCGACACACCAACGGCTGGCCCACAAAAACCTGGAAGCGCTGCTGCGCAAAAACCGGAAGTGCCGCCGGCGGTGGTTCCGGGTTGCTGCGGCAGCGGCCCCTTCGAAAGGGCAGGCTCTGGGAACCCCGAAAATGCCCTCGGTTCCGGCAGGGAGGCGAAAAGCCTACCCGCACGCACGTTGCCGAGCACTTAGCTGATAGGTGGGGAGAATTTCCACCCTGGCCCCGGATCAGCTGTGCCGGGAATCCCGGCAGCATGCGCGTGCGGCGAGGCTTTTCGCCTCCCTGCCGGAACCGCGGGCATTTTCGGGGTCCCCGAGCCTGCCCTTTCGAAGGGGCAGCCGCTGCTACCGCGCGGCAACCCGGAAGCACCGCCGGCGCTTCTGGGTTGTCATGCGACACACTTGGAGCCCCCAGGCGACAAAGTATTGTGTCGCGACACAGTTTGGAAAGCCCTGACTTAATGACTATGTGGTTCACTTAATGGCCACGGTGATTCACTTAATGACCGCTGCAAAAAAGGTCGTAAAATTGGGTTGGATCCGCTTAATGACCACTTTCCTTAGCAACTGAAATTCCAATCTCAATTGTGGGCATTAAGCGAGGACTACCTGTGGTGTAATGATGTATTAGTTAGAACAGTGCTTTCCAAACTGCCACTGTTGGTGACACATCAACGGTGGCGGGGCAGGGGCGTGCATGGCGGCGGCGCGGGGGGGCATGCGGTGGTGACGTGCATGGCAGCGGCAGCAGCCTTGCTAAAATGCGGAAGCGCTGATGGCGCGCCGCTGCTGTGCACACCACCGCTGCCGCGGATGCCCACGCGCCACCGCCGTGCACACCCCCGCCGCTTCGTGACACACTAAGCTGTGTGTTGCGACACACTAAAGTGTCATGACACACAGTTTGGAAAGCTATGAGTTAGAACATAGCTTTCCAAACTGTGTGTCGCGACACTTTAGTGCGTCTCAACACAAAGTTTAGTGTGTCGCGAAGTGGCGGCGTGAGGTGCGTGTGGTGGTGGTGTACAGCGGCGGCAGCGGTGCGCCATCAGCGCTTCCGCATTTTAGCTAGGCCGCCGCCATGCATGCCACCGCCGCGTGCCCCCCCACGTACGTTCCCCTGTGCCGCCGCCGCTGGTGTGTCACCAACGGCAGCTGTTTGGAAAGTACTGAGTTAGAAAATGACTGGTTCGTGTATTGCACTAAGTCTCCGCCTGTAGTGTTTTGTGTATTCGTTCAGTCGCTTCCGACTCTTCGTGACTTCATGGAGCATCCCACACCACAGCTTCCTGTTGGCCATCACCATCTCCAGCTCCCCCACGGTCGAGTCCGTCACCTCCAAAATATCATCCATCCATCTTGCCCTTGGTCGGCCCCTCTTCCTTTTGTCTTCCACTTTTCCTAGCATCAGCATCTTCTCCAGGGTATCCTGTCTTCTCATTATGTGGCCAAAGTACTTCAGTTTTGCCTTTAATATCATTCCCTCAAGTGAGCTTTATTTCCTGGAGTATGGACTGGTTTGATCTTCTTGCAGTCCAAGGCACTCTCAGAATTTTCCTCCAACACCACAGTTCAAAAGCATCTATCTTCCTTCGCTCAGCCTTCCTTATGGTCCAGCTCTAGCAGCCATAGGTTACTACGGGGAATACCATTGCTTTGACTATGCGGATCTTTGTTGTCAGTGTGATGTCTCTGCTCTTAACTATTTTATCGAGATTTGTCATTGCTCTCCTCCCAAGAAGTAGACGTCTTCTGATGTAAACCCAGCAAATTGTGCTCTAGTCAATAAACAATGGTTAACTGAACCAACACTGGTGCAATGTGTGAACTCTGTTTGTGCAGGTATTGTGAAGTCCCTCTTCTCCCAAAATGCAGGTACGAACAGATGGAGATGTTGCTCACTTGTTAAACCAAGAGCTCACCAAGGCTCAGAGGTGGCTCTGTCCTTACGCAAAAATTAAACGATGCAGATAGATCCTAGCATCTATAAGGTTCATCCTACAGATGGGGTGAACGACCATCATCCCCAACCAAGAAGCCACCATGCTACTCGAAGGTATGATAGCTTCAGAAACTCGCGAGGCTGCCTTATTAGGAAAGGCTGTTTTAATGAAGGCGCGAAGTGAGAACAGCTGCGGAACATAAAGAAATGCGGCACCTAGTACACCCCCCTTCCTCGGCGCGTCTCTCGCGCGACTGAACGGGCATCCTTCTCACCACCACGTGGTGCTCAGTTGTAGGTGGCGTTTACCACAAACGTCACATCCGTTTTTCCAGTAGTCGTGGGACTACCCGAGACGCAGACGTAGGGAGACATTAGAAAGACCGAAGTGGAAGGACTTGAGTGGAATGTGAGTGCGCGCTTCCTTTTAGCTCCCTCCCCACCCCCAGGCTTTCTGTCAGGGAGGCGGGAATGGACTGCTGGCTGCCTCGCGCAGCGGAACGGTTGAGGCCGCCATGTTGCCTTCTCGGAGTTCCCCAGAAAAGGCCGGGGAGAAGGGAGCTGCTCCATGCAGAGAAGGTGCGGTGGGGAACGAGCGGGTCCTCACGAGCCGGGGAAGGGGCCCAGCCTGACCTGCCTTCCCTCGCTTCTGGCCCGAAACGTGCCATGTTGGGGACGGGGGGGCAGCGAAGGCATCGGAGGGAGGGAGGGAGAAAATGGCGGCTGGGATCCGCCCCCTCCCGGCCGGTCTGAGGGGATCCCCATCGCCCCTTCAGGCGGGGTGCTGACGGGCCTTTTCCGCTCCCCCCCGCTGCCCTCGGCGTCGACGGCCCCTCCGTCCCCCCGCCCTGCTCGCTCGTGCTTGCAGCGTCCTCCTACCTGCGGGCCTCCAGGTGGGCCGGGCTGGGTCCGGTGGTTGGGGGACACGCGCTGCCCTGTTTCTCCCCTCGCTCACTTTCTGCCCTCGCTCGCGACTTGACCCTTTCCCCTTCTTAGTCAAGATCGCTCCGGCTCTTCCCCCAACTTCCAAACCCACCTGTGCCTTTCAGGCCATTCAGTCCAATTGTGGGGTCTGTTTCCAGTTAGAGCAGTGTTTCGCCAAATGTGACCCGAGGACCCTTGGGGGTCCCCCATGCCCCTCTCAGGGGTCTGCAAAATCAAAATGTTTTGCCAGCCTACGTTGAAATCTAATACAATATTAAAATCCCATCAAACAATCTTGAGAAGCAGTAGCGGAAGCGAATGTGTCAGTTTTGATTTTTGATATGGTAAATATTAATAAATCGAACCCATACAGACACAAGCTCTTTTGCGGTCCTCCATAATTTTTAAAGGAGGGAAGGGGTCCTGAGAGAAAAAAGTTTAAGTAAAGAAACACTGAGTCAGAGTAACCCACTGAACTATTGTGCTTTGTGGTCTCAGTCTTCTCTCCAGTTAATTTACTTCTTGGTGGGCTGGTCTGCACCTTGTGGTATCCCGTTTGGCTCAGGCCTTGCCTGATGGTTTAAGGATTGGCATACATTTCTATAAACTCCAGTTGACTTTGTATATTAGGAGTACATGCATGCTAATGTTTGGGGAAAAGGAGGAAAAGTAAGTAAAGGGATAAGGAAACAAAATTCGGGATGAAAATACTGATCTGTTGATAGATCTATTGATAGAAGGGTTTTCAAATGCTTGTGGCAAGTCATAAATACTCTTGCATTAGTGAATTAAGGTATCTTGTATGATAAGAGACACATTTGTTTAATCCATCAGAAAGAATATTAAACCTCTGAATGGGACTTGGCAGACTTTCATTCTTTTCTGTTTTTTACACTCCAGTATTGCTGCCCACTTCCAGCTCAAGCAAAACAGCAAACATAATTACACTTCTATATCTCTTATTTTATAGTTTCGCTATTATGTCCTAGAGTACTTGGCACTCTGATTTGCATTCCTGTTTTAATGACAGGTTATGTTTTGCAGGGATGCCCAGTAGGATCATTTTTACTTTCTTTACAGTTAAAGGAAAGCGTAGCAGTAAGCACTCTTGCAATTGTTAGAATTTTGTCCATTCTGTATTAATTATTTTTCTCTCTGTATTATTACATAGTTCTTTAACTTTCTCCATTAATCTGTTCCTGTATTCCAAATATCATACAGAGATGTCTTTTCTCCTACCTCAATAAATGTATAGCTTTGTCATCATGAGATTTTTGATTGTCTTCTCAACCTTTTTCTTCTTTTGTCGTAAAAAACAGAAATGAGATTACCATGTAGGGTTAGGGTTTAAAATTCAAAGTCCGTATTAGGGCAAAATCTTTATTAGACTACTGAAGGTTTAATAAATACTGTGCTCTTTAGAATTTCTAAGAATTCTTCAGGCAAGAAAATTAAAGAAAAAAAGGGAAGAAGGGAAGTTGTAGTTGTTCATCGTGGTACAGTATAATACAAACAGAATTATACAAAAGTATAATGCAAGAAGTATTGTATAAAGAAGTATGATACAACCAGGTAGACATTTTTTTCTTAAAGCAAATAGTATATGGCTCTGTCAGTGAAGGAGATTATATCCCAAGCAAGGTAGAGAGTATTAAACTTGCCTGTGGTTCCTTCCTAGCACTCCATATTTTCTAGATGTGCATTTGCAGCCTTGCGCTTGAAGGCCACCTCCTTCTGACCTTGTTCTGTCAATCTGGATACCCTGTGCATATATTTATGCTCATAATCTTTTGATCTGTTATTTTTCTTTCCTCCACATTTTTTTCATTCTTTACTATAAAGATGAGAGCTAGTTTGGTGTAGTGGTTAAGGTGCTGGGCTAGAAACCAGGAGACTGTGAGTTCTAGTCCTGCCTTAGGCATAAAGCCAGCAGGGTGACCTTGGGCCAGTCCCTGTCTCTCAGCCCTAGGAATAAGGCAATGGCAGACCACTTCCGAAAAACCTTGCCAAGAAAACTGCAGGGACTTGTCCAGGCAGTCTCCAAGAATTGGACATGATTGGACAGATTTTTTTTTAAAAAGCAATAAAGATGGGATATCTGTCTGTCTGCAGATGGGTTTGGATCACCTTCCATCATCTGTGAGAATCAGCCACTTAATGGTCAGAGATTCTGGAATGTGATGCAGAAACATTTGGAGACACACGGATATACTGTCTTTATAATACAGAATGAAAAACATGGAGGAAAGAAGAAATTGTAGGTATTACTTAAGAAATCGAAAACCTAAGCATTCTGTGCTTCCCAGCTTGATCCTTTTTTAAAACTGCACCCCTCCTGTCACTTTTCCATACAACCTCAGTGCTAAATTAAGCTGAGTATCCTAATCCTTAAATATTATTTTGGTATTTATTAGATTTATATCCTACCTTTCATTCTGGCACTCAAAGTGACAACCCTGCTATTTTTCCCCATAGAAACAACCCGGTGGGGCAGAGCGAGTGGCTGTACAAAGTCACCCAGTGAGCTTCTGTGGATGGACTGGTGTCTGGTGCTCCCAGCTCCTACTTTAACATGTTAACCACCAGATCATATTGGCTTTTTTGATTTAATGGAACTTCAGAGTATGAATGCTTGAAATCGCAGTGTTGGAAGGAATGACACAATAATGTGTGCTTGCATAATTCTGAGAGTTCCGTTTTGTTGGAAGCATGTACTATTTTTTCACTGCATTTTTTCTTCCTAGAATGCCTAAATCAAAGGAACTTGTGTCTTCAAGCTCATCTGGCAGTGATTCAGACGCTGATACAGCGGTGATTATTTTATATAAAACACTTTTTGCATTGTCTTACTAACCGTAAATGTAACCCTAAGAACAAAGGCCCTGGATTGGTGTTTAAAAGCTACAAATGAAGGGAACCATAAATATACTTTTGGGAGGGAGATACTTTCATTAAACTATACCTTTTCTTAAAATAGAAATTAAAATGATTTGCTCTTATGTAGTAAATATTTGCTGAATACAAGTATGCTGTTATTTATGATTCAAGGTGAAAGATGTGTCATTCTTGGAATCACAGCAAATATCTTGATTAGAAATGTTTTGTTTCTGACTTTGTCTCAGTCAAAATTCTTGAGTCTATTGATACAGCTTAAAATAAAAATTCTAAAATATGCTTGCTGAATGGGTATGGAGAACTGCAGCCTAATTCAGATAGCTGTTGCAGTTCAGTGGTTTTTTTTAGGAAGCTTGGATCAAGAGAGGGATGGATTTCTACCTTTGCTAAGTATTTGGCCTTTTTATGGCAAGTATTAGTCTTATTGCTAATCTAAATTACACTGTACTGTATAATCAAATACAAACATTCTATGTTCTTTTAATTTCCAGCACGCAAATCATCTGCTGTCAGTAAGTAATTAGATTCTGTTTCATATTCTACAGTAGAAAGAGAGACTAATTGACCTCCTTCCATTTCATAGCTGATCTGCAGATAAAACTCTTCCGCTTGCAGATTCATGCTCTCTTGCCTTCTCCAGATATAATATAAATGTGGTTATAATTGGAACATAGTGCCTTTTACTTTCAAAATCTATTTAAATATTTTTTCCACTGATAAAATGTAGCCTTTTATTTTGTAAGATCACTTCTGGAAAATATTGGGCTGACACTCGCAACTCAAAATGGGACTGCTTTTATGAAAAGAAATAAGGCCAACTGGAGACTTCGGCTCACACTGCTTCTTCTCTTCTAGCTGAAGAGGAATAAACCAAAATTCAGTTCAATTGTATCAGATCTATAGCTTCTTAACTACAAATTGTGAAATATGATTTAAAATTAATTTCAACCAGTTTATCTTGCTGTCCTATTTAACAGATTAGATTTATTTTAAGCCTCAATTCTGGGTCATGCTGTAGAAATGGAAATAATTTGTCAGCCTTGCCGTAACATTCCGTAGAAGCAGAGAGGCTTAATATTGGGTCTTTGAATCCTCTCTCCATTCTTATATAATTGTGGGGAAAAGATCTAGCTGTATGAGCTGAAACTAGTACTTGTCCAGTAAGTCCTCCTTTTGTATTTTTAAATGCCAAGGAAAAAAGGAAAAAACAGGCAGCCCCAGAAAAGCCTGTAAAGAAACAGAAGACTGGTGAAAGTTCCAGAGGTGCAGCTTCCTCCGTGCAAAGTAGCAACAGAGATGAGAATATGTTTCAGGTAACTGCTGACATGTTAGTTGGAATCTGGACTGGCCCATTTTCATGCAGTGTATTTTGTAATTCCCCTGTTTGAAGGAACACATCCATTTCTTGCTTTCTGGACTTGGTAATATGGGAATGCTAACATGACTGTAAGTTCAATTTATGTTCCACTTACATATATACCCAGCAAGTAACTTTATTCAAAGTGCAGAAAATGGCCAGAAATAATAAGCCAAAAGAAATAAGCATGAGATAAGAAAATACAGTTAAATCTAGTTTATAGCGACATGATTCACTATACCTCTCCATGTTTCTCTATCCTTGCTTCTGCTGCATCTTTACATCCTAGTTTTTGGTTCAGTTTAGCATATTTTGGACAGTATGCCACAAGTACAACTAAAACCCAGTTTCATTCCCAGCATGCTCAACGCAAGAGAGGATTTCTATCTAGAAACTACTTTGCAAGCCAACATGTTCCCCACATTCTACCAACTAGGGTGTATGTAGTGCACACACACAGGGTACTGACACATACTCAGGATAATTTTCTCACATCTGGAATACTACCCTCATTCCCATACAACATTACTGTTGCTGTTGAAAGGGAAAAAAAATGCATATGCCCCAAAGCTTTAGGTTCTTACAAAATTAGTTTCTCTACCAATTTTAATAGTGTAAAGCACATCACCTTCTATTGCACGACTGGCAGAGCTTAGGGACAATTAACAGTTGTGTTGGCCTAATTGCAGGGAGGAGTGGAGCATTCCGTAACAAGAAGTGTGTTGCCTCAAGGTTATGGCATTACATATTAATAGTTACAACTAGAAAATGGGAGACATTTCTCTGGCATAAAAACATACTTGTTTATTTCTGAAAGAAGCTGGTTAAATAATTCTCTTCAGTAAAATATTAGCCTCTGCTGTGTGATGTGCTCAAAAAGAAAACATATACTCAACTGTGATCTAGAATATAGGATTCCGAAATAGTGTTATTTTACTTGGTAAATAAAACACACAGTTTTAAATAAGTTACGCTAGGCTTTGTATTTATAGTTTTGGCCAAGTAGTTGCTTTTGAAACAAGAATGAAAGATTGGATAATATTCTTAAATATGCATTTGAGATTAATTTAGAAAATAAGGTTTTGTGATTAGCATATTCATTACCTTTCCTTGTATTACTTTGTAGACATAATTGGCAGGTAGCATCATACTTAACAGCATAAGTTAGGTTATTCTTGGTTCAGTTGCAGCTTTGAACACTGGGTGAGTTATGCCCATGTTAGTGTTCATGTATGATATACTGTAGTCTGAGTTTACCATACCAGGTTATTATAAGATTTTCTGGATATATAATGCCCCTTTTGTACTTTTGAATAATGCTGTAGAAACCTGAAGTATTAGAGAATTTACCTAAAAAGAGATCTTAAGTTTTCTAGTCTTAGATTCAGTATAGTTATGGTAATGGAGGCATATTATTTTTTAATGAAAATATTCATTTTTGGAGTTGTCACTTTAAATTCAAGGTAGCCTTTGCTTTAGGTTTATAAGGTATTACTCAGTCACAGAATATTGGAAAGTGCCTTATGCTGACTAGTTTGAGGTATATCCGAGCTATGGTTTGAGTTCAAGAGTCTTTTAATTTCCCTGACAACTTCAGTATTTTATTCACTTAATTATACATGTGTGTATGGGTTAAGTTCAAGTTAGATTCTAGTTGTAAGAAGAGAAAAGAGCTGATACAAGAATCTAAAACCTGGTCAGATTATTAAACTGATTCTCTCTATAAAGGTTTTCTTCACTTTCTTTTTTTATAGTAGGATAGCTAATAAAAACAATTAACAATTTGTAGCATTAGAATTATGTTAATGTTATAGTTTCCTCCATGAATGGTTTCAGGAAATTTGTTCTGCAGCTGTTGCTTTCTGATCATTCATTTCTAAACTTTCATATATTGGTGGTGCTCTAAAATAAGCAAGCCAGTACTTGGTGGCTAACATGTTTGAAATTATATGCCAATAGTTGTGTATCTTACTGACAGTAATGTTTCTAGAAAGTATTTACATGCCCTCTTGTTTTTATGTATCTGCCTGCTCAAACCTGGCTGTCTTTTTGGTTCCTGCTGACATTGTGACAGGTGGACCAATTAATTTTACCCTTTAAATTCTCTCTGCCCCAGTCCTTAATCCACTTGTTGGTGTATTAGTTTTGGAACACTAGCGTTTCCTAAATCTGTAGTTTTCTGAACAGATATTTTAAATTTTTTATTAAGCATTTATATTTCTGAAAGGACTCACTGGTGTGATGCATTCTCTCTTGATCAATTAAGGCAGCCTTTCTCAGCCTAAGTAAAACACAAAAGTTATTGAATAGATAGTGTATATGCTCTTCTACAGTCCTTAGTAATATGCTACCCAAAGGAAATGTGTTCTGAAAAATGCAATAATGAAATTTGGTTTGGAAACACTATTTCCCTAGCATTTAAAAAAATACTACTACTGCTTCTCTGCAGTGCCAGTATATTCTTCTCTGAGACAGTTCATTGAGAAGAAATACTTCTCCAATCTCTAGAATGGGCTGGGCAGTGTTTCTGAAGCCAGATCCACACCATATATAATCACCCCCTCTTCCAAAAGTCAAGGGGATGTGACTGTTAATAACATCCCAGAAGTGGGTTGAAATTTTCAGCCATTTTGGAGGGCATAGCAGTTTACAAGGTGAAATTTTGTCCTTAGGTGAAAAATGAGAATTATACTGCCAAAAAATTGGAGCCATAGGCACACCATTGTCTGGTCACCTTTGCTTTAGAATATAAATTACAACTCTTGCTAAATATCCAAAACATTAGCAGTGATTAAAGAAAGTACTTCTGGGTGCTTAATGAAGTAATGATTGAACTTTCTAATTTATCACCAGATTGGTAAAATGCGGTATGTCAATGTTCGAGATTTTAAAGGTAAAGTCCTAATTGATATTAGAGAATACTGGATGGATCAAGAAGGTGAAATGAAACCTGGCAGAAAAGGTAATTATCTGCTTGCATGCTAAGTATTTCAACATTTAGATGCTACTTTATGTATTTGCAATATTAAGCCCATCTGCCCCAGACCTAGATACAAGGCATTCCAGTTAACTTACAAGAGAACTAATAGAAAGAGTCTTGTATAGAGTTCTGACAGGTGTGTCTTTTGACAGTGCAATACTGAGGCCTGAAGGCAGGACAGTTGTATAATAGGAAGGGGGCTTGGTTGGGCTAAAGCTTTCTCCTTAAATGCTAGGGTTTTTTTTTAATTGCAAGTGAATTTTTACACAGAGTAGCTTTCAGGTATGTGATTTGTTTGTTGACTGAAGTAATGCTGCTGATTTTTCTACCTCATTCTGTTATATTTGTTTTATCTGGTTGGCCATTATGAAAGGCACCTATCAAAATGCCATATTTTGGCATGTGGACCTGTGCCTTTTGTGAAGGATTCATATCAGATTGTCCTGTTTGTGTAAAGTAGCCAACCGAATACATTTAGGTGCTTCTGTTGCTTCCTTGAATGGTGTGTCTATCCTGAAAATTGTTTCAGAAATATTGGACATAGATTTATTGGAAGGTTGTCATTTCTCTGACATCGGCAATTTTAGGGCCTTTTTCTGGCTTACATGACATGACACTTGTTTCAGAAATCAAACAGAAGATGAATGTATTTTCCAACTCTGTCTGTCTGGGTTTAGCATTACACAAGACTTGAGTTCTCAGTATGAGTTGAGTTTCATTTAAACTCATTTGGCAACCATCAGAGGTGATTCTAAGATTTAGTTCCATATTTGGAAAAAAGCCTATAATCTCACATCTAAATTCTCAAACTGTAGAACTGAACAAGGCATTTTATGCTTCTAGCTACGCTATCTAAATGCAAAATAAATAAGATGCCAATTGTTATAGAGTGCTATTAATAGGTAGGTTTACTTATATTAGCTGTCTTGCCCATTGTTCCCAGTTGTGCCAAATGCACTCCTTGTGCAGCTTTCATTGGAAGCACAAGTATTGTTACAGAAAAGGTCAAAGTTTTGTGGGTAGTTACAGCAGTCTGAATTGATGCTGGGGAGGTATTAGTTGCCTTATTACTATCTTGGCGCTGGATGGTAACTGGCATAATTTCTGCATGAAGTAATACATCAGAGCTCCTTATGTTATTAAATCTATTACCGTTTAAATACATAACTGCTCTTACCTTCTGTGTAAGGCATGTCCAAACACTTCAAACAGGGCTGGAAAATAACATGAGTGATTTCGTGAAGTCTTGAAACAGTGGGCTCTGCAGAGTGTAATGTCACAAAACCTGCCATGCTTTCATAAATTAATATGACTGTTTTCCAGACAACTTGTTTTTCACAACTCAAGTAAACACTTGGTTTGATAAAATTCAGAGATATGAATTAATACTTTTCTCTTGAGTTTATTCATTGTTTAAAGAAACCTGTGCTACAGTGTCATGAGTTTTGCTTTCAGAAAATTCAGTTAAGGTTGAAGAAATATTGCTCAAGTTGTTAGTTACTGTTTCAACCCCCTCTTTCCAGTTACACAGTTGATTAATGCAAACAAGAAACCTCCATTACCCGTTTTCTTCCCCCTTTAATTCACTGTCTTCTGTTGCCAGCTACTAGTGGGTTCAGTTATGCAAGGCACCCGAAGATCTGATTCAGTTAACACCAATTTGTCTTTCATATTATGTGTGTTTAAATTTGAAGTTTTCTTAACATAGAGCTTAGGGTTGTCAGGAGCTGATCCCTAGAAGCAGTAGTGAGTTCTGTAAATGCAGAATTAACTAAGGTTATAGCATGACTGAATCTATACTATTCTCCAAGAACTTGTTTTGGTTTATTTTAGGCATCTCTCTAAATCCAGAACAGTGGAGCCAGCTGAAGGAACAGATTACTGATATTGATGAAGCAGTAAGAAAACTGTAAAGATGAGCCATACAGAAACTCTACTGTTATAGGTTTAAGTAGTCTTTTTACATTGGCATTCGTTTTTCTAAACTATTTGTTTTCCAAGCTATTGTATATTTGGATTGCAAACAATTTGTAAGATGGAATGCTTTTTTAAATGTGCATTAAAAGTGTATTCTGAGTGAAGTTACAAATGTGTATACTTTTATTAAATAGGTGTTATGTTCTCACATCATGATGTAAAATAAAACACATTTAATTAATACACTTGAGTAGAGTATAGTTGTTGGTGGCCTTCTTGACTGAAAAAAATCTGACAGAAAAGATCATACTTTTATTATTTTTTCTCTAATTATGAATTGGACGTTTCTATTAATTTTGTATTAAGATGTGCTTTTCAATTATCTACCAAATCATAGCCTTAAGAAAATAATCTAGTTGTGAAATCCTTATGAGACAAGTGACATTTTAATATATATAAAATACTACCTATTTTTTAAATTGAAGAGCAGATTCATAGTTTAACATTGGTTATATTTTAAACATACTGGGTAGGTAAATAAATAATGTGATCTGTTGTACTACTGCTCTTCTAATGTGTTGCAGTGGGAATTGCACCACCTCAATGGATTTGAAGTATAGTTGTAAACATATATAGTTAAACTTCTTGTTAATGCTAGAATAAATTTATTTATTTATTTCTCACATTTCTGCACTGCCCATCTCGCGAGCGACCCTGGGCGGTTTACAGTTCAATTAAAATAATGAGATTAAAATCATAAAAACAAATACATCATAAAAATGTAAATAGAAAATATAGAAAATATTTAAAATTTATATAAAATTTATATAAAATATAAATTCCTCAGGGCCACATCACAGCGTCAACCACCCCCATGATTGACTATCCACCCTCCCACCCCAAGCGAGGTGGCAGAACCAGGTTTTCACTCCTTTTTGGAAGGCCAGGAGAGAGAGGGCCTGCCACACCTCTGGGGGTAACGTGTTCCACAAGGTGGGGGCCACAGCGGAGAAGGCCCTCTTCCTGGACGCTGCCAATCGACCATCTCTCATGGACAGGGTCTGTAGCATGCCCTCTCTGCCTGACTGGGTGGGACGGGTCGATGTAATGGGGTGAGGCGCTTCCTCAGGTAACCTGGACCCATGCCATGTAGGGCTTTAAAGGTGATAACCAACACCTTGAATTGGACCCGGAAGCAAACTGGCACCCAATGCAGCTCATGCAGCAAAGGTGTTATATGGGCCATCTTTGGGGCTCCTAAAACTGTCCGCATGGCCGCATTCTGAACCAGCTGTAGCTTCCAGATGCTCTTCAAGGGTAGCCCCATGTAGAGCGCGTTGCAATGGTCTATACAGGAGATGACTAGGGCATGAGTGACTGACCGGAGGGCCTCCCGATCCAGGAAGGGGCATAACTGGCGTACAACACAAAGTTGGGCAAAGGCTCCCCTGATCACGGCTGTCACCTGCTCTTTGAGCAGGAGCCGTGAGTCCAGGAGAACCCCCAGGTTCCGCACCGGATCTGTCTGGGGCAGTGCAACCCCATCCAGAACCAAAGATGGTAAGTTCCTGGATGCCGAGGAGCCCCCAACCCACAGCTACTCCAACTTACCAGGGCTCAGCTGAAGCCTGTTGTTCCCCATCCAGACCCCTACAGCCTCCAGGCACCGAGAGAGCGCAGTCACAGCATCACTTACCTCACCTGGGATGGAGATGTATAATTGGGTATCATCAGCATATTGACGGATGATCTCACCCAGCAGTTTCATGTAGATGTTAAAAAGGAGCGGAGAGAGCACCGAACCCTGATTTGTTTGTGCTCAGTACTGTGACAAATCAAATTCATATTTTGAATAAAAATATAGTTCTCAAAACAAAATTGTTCAACTTTCATAAATTTGCAGGTAAAACAAATCGGGACTTAAAAATACAGGAGACAAGGGGTTGTGCCCCCCCCCCCCAGCCCCTCCATTTGCCTCAGATCTTGGTTGGTTCCAAGGTTATTCCTGTAAATAAGTATGCTAGAATTTGGTGCTTTGCTACTATTTAAATGAATGTTTTAACATGTTGAAATGAATCTTTAAAAAATCAAACTTAACCAAATCAGCAATCTAAATGTGCAGAAACTAGCAACTGGTTTGTGCAGCAGATAAAACAAATAATCCTTTAACACTTGGAATCTTGAAGGAATGTGAAAAAACATTGCAGTTTTAAAACAACAGAGTTACATATGACTGGATCTAGTTTATTTCTGCTTGTCTTTGTGGCTTGCTTGTATAAGATACTAACACATGCTTAATTCATAGTATTCTAAATTAACTGGTTGGGTGTGTAGAACACACTGAACAACAGACTAACCAACCATGTTTGGTATAATGTGTTGTCCGAGCCCAATTAAAGTCCATAAATGAACTTTTTCCCTATCTCTGGATGGTTCAATATTTGCTTTGTGAATTTCTACATAATACTAGTGACTGGGATCACATAAGGCCATTGTAGAACTGTCATTATGACCTATTTTCAGCATAAGCCAATGGAGAATTTAAAATCTCTATCTGATGTGTGATGCAAAGAATCCTACCTCCTTTTTCCTAAGATAACCTTATTAAGAGGGTTATTGAAGAACTGTATACATCTACAAGCACAGCATATGAATCAGTTGATTGACAGAATCAGTTGACTGACGATCCAGTTAGCTGGGATCACAATACAGTCAACTGTAAACTAGCCATGGCAGCTGGATTCTCACTGAATAGACTGAATGTAGTCAAACAATATTTTAGCCTAGTGAGTTAAGCAAGACCAGCCTATGCATCTAAGGGTCTTATCTATCCTTCAGCTCGTGAATTAGGGCCCCGTATCACAGTACTACTGTCATTTCCTTTGTGTGAAGCAGGAATCTCTTCTATCCAGCAGTACCTGGTTGGCTGGACTTGGAAGCTAAAGCTCCTCGGGGGTGGGGAAGAGGGTTAGTTGGTACTTGAAAAAGCTCTCCACAGAATAGCAGGTCTGTAGGCTAGGCTGGGAAGTGGGAAAAAAGACAGCTGCAATCTATTTGTATATCGTTACCAGGAAAACTACCTGGATTTGCCCATGAAGTCACCAGAAATTGAGTCTTGACTCGAAGAGATTTTACCCTTTTTATCTGCTTTTAATCGGCTGTTGGTGCACTGGCTGAACCCATGCAACACATTAAATCATGGTTTGTAAGTAAATCTACTATTACCTGGCTGTATTCTGCCCAGAGTTGTTTGGGAGTCAGGTGGCACCTAAATCAAATAAATATTTGTGTAATGCTGTATGTTTAAATAGACCCATCAGAAATCTAGTGGCTGCATGCTAGGTTTGTTACTTTTTTTTTTAATGACTTAGCCTCTGTTTACCCAATGCATCTTTGGTTATTGCTTAGAATAATAGGGCAAACCCAGAATATGAGTTAATTCAGTAATCAAGTTAATACATATATGAACCGAGTAATCAAATGATAAAACATGGTTTACTAACTGTAATGGCTACATTTGACAACACACAAGCAAATCCCAGCAAACTACATTACGTCTCAGCTGCTTTTTGGCCTCTTACTGGCCAAAAGGAGGCAATAGAGTATGTAGCATGTGCTCAGAAGCAGGAAAGAAAACCCTGGCTTTTTTGGCTAAAATTAAACTCTGTGCATGTTGGTCTTAATGTACCTTCGTTTTTCCTTTGCCTAGTATGAATTTTTAATGAAGGCCAGAGAGTGATACTTTGCACATAGGCAGTGGTGTCTAGTTACTTGGGATAGACTAGTGCAGGGGTCCCCAACCTGTGGGCCGCGGCCTGTTAGGAACTGGGCCACGGGGCTCCCACCCACAAACCCCGCCCCCTTCCGCACGATTGGCTCCCGCCTGCAAACCCCGCCCCCAGTGCTTGTGATAGGCTCCCGCCCGCAAACCCCGCCCCCCCAGTGCGCGCAATTGGCTCCCGCCCACAAACCCCGCCCCCTGGTCCACAGAAATCCTGGAAACCCCGCCCCCCCGTCCGCGGAAATCCCGGAAACCCCACCCCCCAGCGGAAAAATAGTTTTTTGAAACCGGTGCCTGGCACCAAAAAGGTTGGGGACTCCTGGACTAGTGGGCTTCCAAGTGCATTTACAATGGGAAGTAGGAATAACTTTGAGGGACAGGAGGAGGAGCTATAACCAAGGCAACATCAGGTAAAAGAAACCTGAGTCCGGGGCAGAAATGTAATTTGATAAAGTGTGTCAGACATAAGCCTCCCTAGTTGTCATGAAGATGGAGGGAGGGAGAGGGGAAGTGCATTCAGGCTCGCAAGATTCTGTTCCTGTAACCTTATAATAAAGTAGTACTATATTAGCATGCATAACTCTGGCATCCTAGTCTGGCCTACCTTGGAAGGCTGACAGCATCCATTTCATGTTGTAAATTGAGGTGGGTCCTAGTTCTAGACAAGCTGAATAATCATATTCCATGTGATCAAAAAACAGCAATATATGGAACTGTAAATACTAGAATAGTCTTGAATTTTAATAGTAGAGATCAATAAATGTAGGTTGAGCACCCCCAGGTTTATCTAAGCACACAATTTTTTAAAAGTAAAACAACAGGTTGTTGCATCCACCATCTGCAATCACTGTCTGCCACCTTTAAACCTAATGCAACAGCTGCTTAATTATTCTCCACAACTTTGTCTAATGTATGTCTATGATAATAGCCATGCGATGTTTGTTAATGGTAGCTGTGAAAAACTCTCCAGGTGTTGCTACTGCCACAGTGTGCTTCATTTCAAACTTAATGCTTGAAAGAGCTATTTGGAGCTCAAAACACTCCACAGTTCAACCCTGAGCTACAAATATTCTCTTCGATTGGTATCAGAACAATTTGTCTAACACTAGGAATGCAAGTAGTATATTTAATTCAATTCAGAACAGCAATATCGCAAAAACATCTTTTAATTATTCCATTATTTTTGAGTAGTGAAAAATAAAGGTACTCTGCAATTCTGTCACACCATGCAAGCACACAGCTGCAATGAGGGCACTATTGGAAGACCTGAAAGACCAGGTTAGGGACAGATTGTCATGGAGAAAATCTATGTGGTTGCTAGGGGTTGACAACAACTTAATGGCATACAGTCAGTCAGTCAATCAATCAATGCAAGCACAGAACTCGTAGGGACAACACCATTTCCATGTAAAGTTCCAATGAATCCCATTAGACCCAGCACATTTCCTAGCAGACAGGATTATATGAGATCCGTGGAAATAAATGTAAGTGGTGCAATTCAGGGTTAGAGAGTGCAGGCTTTAATTGTAGAATATTGATTGTGAAGTGTGGCCAATGCTTTTAGCATAGAGGTTAACACACAGTATCCTACTTTTGGATCTGGCAGCAATCATACTAACTGGGCCAAGGCAACCAGTTTGGGAAGCATAGATTCCTCACTCCTTCCCTCCAATCTTGATTATAAGCTCTTGTGCCAAGACAGTACAGGCCAATCTTCATATATCAATGTCCCCTTCCCCGTTGGGCCAACGTGTATCAGGTGTAGCTTAGACAGAGCAGCCAATCATGTTTTGGAGGCATCTTCTGGGCTGATGGGTCTTGGCAGCAAATTTTGTGGTGGCACATCTTGTGTTTTGGGCTGTTCTATATCTCTGTCTTGCTTTCTTGGAGGATTGACTGGGTAGAGAGTAATATAGTTTGACTCATGCTTGTTATGGTAAAAGTTTGAATTGCAACTGCCTCTCTCTTACCCTGATACTGATTGACTGATTAGGTTAGTGAGTATCCTCAACGTACTAGGCTCTTGACTGACCTGGCTCAGCATGTTGTGTGAATCAGGCCACTGAATGTATGAAGAATTTGTGAACTGCATTCTTCAAATCACCTATTTGAGCTGCATCAGCATTGTGTTGTGAATCCTGGGAGCTGTCATCCCATCACTTTGTGAAAAGCTTGGGAAACCTGCAGTATATTCTTGTGCACTTTGTGTACTTCTTTTTGTAATTTGCTTTGTTTGTTTCTCTCGGCATGCAAACTATTTCCTTCATTGCAAGGGAATGATTTTGTTTAGAGGTTATCTGCAATCTCATTTAGAACCTATAAGTAACAAAAGTAGCCACTAGATGGCAGCAGAGCTCTTTACCTTTGCTTTTACATAGTTTTTATTTAATGTTCCTAAAATTATGGAAGACTAAAACTTTATAGGTTATTCAGCTCCCTGTGCCTTCACTATAGCCATGAACACCTTAATTTTATGAGTCTAAAACTTCCTTCCTTCCTTCCTTCCTTCCTTCCTTCCTTCCTTCCTTCCTTCCTTCCTTCCTTCTTTCTTTCTTTCTTTCTTTCTTTCTTTCTTTCTTTCTTTCGAAAATTCATATAGCCATGAACACCTTAATTTTATGAGTCTAAAACTTCCTTCCTTCCTTCCTTCCTTCCTTCCTTCCTTCCTTCCTTCCTTCCTTCCTTCCTTCCTTCCTTTCGAAAATTAATGTACAAGAGCATAGGAGTGGAATCTGCATGCGCTATTAGAAATTTTAGCTTTAAATGCATGGATGACGCCTGGAGAGGAGAATGGAGGGGGAAGAGAAATAAGAAAATCCCTCAGGGCTAATTTTGTCTTTTTATATGAGCAGTGCTGGGCGCAAGATTGGAAGAGAACCCTCAGACAAGGCCCCTTCAGTTTGCCTACTGATTCTGCAGGAGATAGGATATTGAAATGGAGAATTCTTTCTACCTGACCCCTGCCCTTTGCGATCCTTGTGCAATGAGAATAGGGTCATTGTTCAGATCATTTGCTGGTATGGGGCTTGTTGGCCTCTGGAGATTGCCCTGAATAATAGGTCAACCCAGCCTGAAGTCTCTTTGTTTCTGGCACTCAAGATATGCTCTGATCCGTGGAGCTATTTTAGTCTAGGATTCTGGGGCCATCTTGCTAAGCGATGCATGGGATTGATGATGCCCTTCCAAAGTCCACAATGCTACCTAGAGAAACAAACCTGAGTAAAGTGTTCATATAGCTATAGAAAGCCAACTACAGAGGTTTGCCTCAGCTCTGAAAGGAACAATCAGTTCTACCCCAAATTCCTCCAATCATTTTTGAGGGTCCACCTCCCCTGAACTTTGTTTCCTGACTAATTATTTGATGGCAATATTCTGAGAGTAATCTGGAATGTTTTAAAATCCTATATAGTTGTGAAGTATTCTTGCAACCTTGGTGAAATTAAGATGATAGAGTCTTACGTTTCAGTAGGAGTGATGCATTTAGCTAAAATTATAGTTTGCTGAAGATCACAGAGAAAAAATGTTGCGGCCTGTTAGGAAGTGGGCCGCACAACAGGTGAGGGGTGGTGGTTCGTGCGATTGGCTCCCGCCTGCAAACCCCGCCCCCCAGTCTGGGCGATTGTCTCCCGCCTGCAAGCCCTGCCCCCCGGTCAGTGCGATTGGCTCCCGCCTGCAAACCCCGCCCCCCCGGTCCATGGAAAAATTGTCTTCCACGACCGGTCCCTGGTGCCAAAAAGGTTGGGGACCCCTGCTTTAAAATGTATTGATGGTAACTAGTCATGATGGCCATATGTTAATCCCAGGATCATAGGCTCATCATGAATAGTTACCATCAATAACTTTTGAACTACTTTCAGTGATCCATTATCAAGGAAGGTGAGAACAGACTGCAGTCATTAAGATACTGGATATGAATGGTACATGCAATTTATGTTTTGGGGTTTCAAGGTGCAACTCCCTTAATTTAATAATATATTGATCAGATACAAGTAATTCTAGCTGCAAACTCAAGCTAACTGTAAAATGCTATTGTGAATAGTATAGTGAGTGACTTTCACAGCTCCACTGGTTATTGTTGGCTGCTGGTGCTAAGTCTCACCCTCACTGACTGAAGCCTGTTCTTTTCACTTCTCTGCACCACTCAACTGTTTTCTCTCATCTTTGGCCTCAGCAGCTACACTCCTCCTCCAACCTCCCTTTCTTGACTCTTCCGCTTTCCCAATGCTGTTTTTTTTTTTAAAAAAAAGTTCCACTGCCCCTTTTCTCTTCATTCAGTGTCCTTCCCATTTTTACAGCTTGCATTTCAATCATGATTATTACATTACATAGAGTCTACCACGGTAGAGATGGGCGGGGATAAATCCAAATAATAAATAAAAATAAATAAAATTTTCTTCTCCCTAAACAGCCAACTATTCCACTGTTATTGTTACATCTTTTTGCTATGAATTCTGTATGCCCTAATTAAAAACAAACAAACCAACCTTCTTTGACCCACTTAGGCATTTGTTCATTGTAATTATTAGAATGCCTATCATCTACCAATGTGTGTCAAGTTTGCAAATTAGAAATGAACATTCAGAATTTTTTCAGAATTAAGGCATAAGAAATCTCTAGTTTGAGATACTGTTAGCCTTGCAAGGTAGTACAGACAAGAAGCACAACCAGGAGTACTAGCTCTATCTTTATTGTAAGGTTACTTTAACAGAATCTTGCAAGTCTGAAAGACCCTCCCATCCCTCACTTTTACTCTCCTGAAAACTAGCGAGGGTCCCTTTCGAGACACTTTTGCAACACCTCCTCTTTCCGACTCAAATTTCGTTTATCAGACCATTGTCTAGGCTGCAGCTCTTCCTTCTGCCTCCCAAGGTCATTCCCACATACCATTACAGATGCATACTTTCTTGTTTAAGAGATTAAAACATACTTTCCAGATGTGACTGGATTATACCTCTCAGAATCTACACCTCTGCACCAATCAGGAAGATAGTTAAACAATAAATTCTGGAACAAACATTTCATCCTGTGCTGGAGCAAATTCTTACAAACTGGTTCATGACAACCTAAGGATCTTCAGAAAGTGTTCAGGTTTTTCAAGCAGACAGATGGTTTATGTTAGAGAGCATTCTCTGAAAACCAATATTCTAGGCACTCAGGGGTATCTGCAAGAAGGGTCAAGATGGTGGCCACAAAAATGGCAGGGCTTTGATTGTGTGGGCATGGCTACCATCTTGAGTTTTCTGACCCCACCACCCCTTACCCCCAGACACCCCTGCTGGCACTATTGATCTTCACCTTCCACCAAGCGATATGCAACTACACCTCTTTATTTATTTATTTTTATTTATTCAATTTATTCCCCACCCATCTCCCACTTTATACTGCTCTCTGTTTGTTGCCAGGACCTTGTATGAACGTAGAGTGTTTTGCATCTATCCTGCTTCACAGCACGTACAACAGGAGCTCCTTGGCTGACAAGTTAATGTAGAAAGTTGAAAACTTAGAGACAATTACTGTGAAACCTTGCCTGATGGAAATCAGTTCCCCAACTGTACAGTAACTCTTGTGGCTTGCTTGAGAAGAATTTTGGGAATTTGTTCTGTGCAAGCACCGATATGTTCCCAAGGAAGAAGAGAGAATTCATTGTTATTCTGTGTGGCCATTAATTATGGGATCACCATGTACAAAGATAGTGTACTCCTCTCAGGGCTCCAGGTGCAAGAAGGCAGCAGGAGAAGAGAGTGGTAACCTTTCAACCCTGCCTGTGGGCTTCATGGAGGCATCAAGGTTCAAGTATCTTGGACCAGATAAATCTTTTTCTTGCTCAGGCAAGCTGGATTTGTGGAGTCCGTTTCAACATATAGCACATAAAATATATCACCTGCTTAATTTTCCTCCCTTAATTGGTCACCAAGGAAATGGGAATGCCACTTTCCTTCCTATTACCTTTTCACAATTTTCTTGAGGATAATGCCCTATCCTTTCAATAAATAATGTGTCAAAATTCTCAGGCGGAGTATTTAAGTCTGTTTTATTCTTTGTAGGGGGGATTGGATCCTGTCAATTGATTTTGCCTGGAGGTTTGCTCAGCCCTGTTTCTGCATAGGTTAGGGATAGATCATCATGGAAAAAAAATCTATGTGGTCACCAGGAGTTGAAAATTACTTGATGAATGTTACTGCTTTATCCATGATATCTGCACCAAGCGATTAGATTGGTCACTGGAATGTAATTTGTATGGGATGTTTATTAGAAAATGTTACAGAGAGATTGCAACTAAAGGTACTTATTCTGAAGCAATTTAGGTTCCTGGCATGTTATAAATTCTTTTCTGCAAGTTCTTAATAAACGTCACCTCAAATCCCAGTGAACATGACTACTATGGAAATGCTTCCCAAACTTCTGATGGGTACTCCCCCCCCCCGAATTACTGCATTTCTCTTGAATTAAAATGGAAGGCTTCTAGATGAGAATGTTTCTAATGAACTGCTGTTACAAAAGGCTAATCTCTATCTTTATGCATTATTCATTGTAGAAGACATTCCTGCTGAGACTGGATAAATGGGATAAACTAGGTCTCTTGGTCAGCACTGTTGAACAAATTATCTGATTGTTGCCAATGAGGACACAGAATAGAGCTCCTGTCTGTAGCAAAGACTAATTGGAAGGAAACCCCAGAACTTAGACTCAATAGAGACACTCTTCTTGTAAGAGGGGTCAATACTGTTAAGTGAAAGCAATGGAGTAATGTAATCTTATAAGAAGACACAGAATAATGATCCACAAGCAAGAGATATGAATGTCAAAGGGGGAGACCAGACTGACAGATCAAAGGAAACTTTCTTATATTAGGTCATACAATTTGTCTTCCTACGCCAGAATGATCTTATTGGGCTGGAGGTTCTCTGGGATCTTGGGGAAAGGAAAGTATTTTTTATCACCTGTTATTGGATGCCTTTCAGCTAGAGCTGCCATGGATTAAATGTAGGACACACACTATTGCAAAGACCTGCCTTATCGCCAAGATATAATCTCTGCTGTCATCTGCCCTGGCATAGCTTGGAATGGCTGTGGTGGATCCACACACATTGTACTATGCCTTAGTTTGTTCACTCTTGGTTTCAAGAATAAATCAAAATTGGGTTCACAGAACACACCAATCCAAAAACTGTGGTGTACAACCCACAGTAGACTTACACAATATGCCAAGCCAAGCCAAACCACGTAATGGTTCATTGCAATGCATGAACCAGGCTTGGAGTATGGTGTTTGGAAATGTAACTGAATGGACTCTAAGGAGAGCTGGAGACATGCTATATCCTAGACAATGAAACCCATTTTCTTTGCAAATGGAGAAGGTTAATCCCAAGCAGCTGCTAAACTAGGAGCACCACAGATGTCCCACTGGAAGATCTCACCCCAACTATGATAGCTCAGTTGAGAAGTACACTTCGTCCATAACTACTTCCAGACTGTGAAAACCAATGGCATCAGAGCTGATTTGTCTATCACTGAGGGAAGGACTCTTCCAGACCTTGACCTCCAGTTGTTGCTTACACCATGCGCTCCATGTAAAAACAAAAATCCACAAACTCAACACACTTGGGACAGATTTGATATTTTGAAAATGATATCCCACTGCTTGGCCACTTGATTCTTTTCCAAAGGGAGGATTTTTGAGACAATCATTCTGGGGGCCAAAATTCTTGTTTGTTCATCTTCTGGCAGCAGCAGGTGCTGTGCAGAATGCCTTGAAAATTACTGCAATTATTGACCATGGCTTATATAATATCAGATAAAGCCCACATTGGATCCAAAAAACAGGAATATTTGCCAGATTTTTTTATTAGGAAGTTAAACCGAAGGACATGAATCATGACAATGTGCTTTCTCAATTGCATCAGCATTTAATTATATATAATTTCCATGAAATTGTTTCAGGAGGGCTTTCTGAAAGCCAAGAAAACTTTGAAGGCTATCCAGTCATTAGTAGATGGCTTCTCACTTAGATGGCTTTGCTATGAATCCTCAATGGGGTATGGTATTGTTGGGAGCCCAATCAATCCTACACTTTTATAGGACCTCAGCAAGCTCTCCACCTGGTTGATGCTGCCTGTATCTCGGTTGAGTCCTATTTTTTACTTAGGTCAGAGAGAATTTCAGTTGTGCCAAGGGTGGTGTTGACTTTGCTTTTCACAGTGAGAAGGAAAGTTCTCAAATCAGAAATCTCCCACCCCAAATTAGTCTATACAAACAAATCCTCAAAGACAGTGGAGTCTCACCAAAGAAGTATCTGTTTGAACTTTTCATTTACACCTTTGTGAGCTTTTCCCCTTGCCTGCCATCTTAGTTTGGAACATATTAGTGTCAATGATGCTGCTAGATCCTGGACTTTAGACCATCTATTACAGCCTTCCCTGCTTTAGATGGCCACATCTGTGACTTCAGTGAAAGATGCAATTAACATCTCTCCTTCCAGTGGGTTGCTGTTCCATGATTTACAATTCTGCTCCACATTTGACTAATTAGAGCCAAAACGAGCAAGAGAAAACAAACAATTGTTAGTGAAAGTACTACCCTGACTATGCACCTTCATGTCGATGGCTCCTTGACCCAAATGGAGTGTGCACACTGACTTGAGGTAAGCATCCTTGTTTTCCCTAGAAAAGCATAAGGTATTTTTACACTAAAAGTAATAACATGAGCATCTGTAACCATGTACACACCCTTTTCCTGGGGACAAACTGTTTTTAAAACTAAGATGGAAGAATGCTGTGCTGTGTAATATCCTTTCTGAAAGGATAACATGGCTACGTGGCAGTGTTATGACCACCGCTGTCATCCCCTTCCACTTCCTGGAGATCTCTTGGGGTAGGGGAACACGGCCATTGGGCCTGAATTTCAACCTTGAAATCCAACCTCTTGCTATACTGCCTCACGTACTACGGTGCCTCTTTCATGGAAACTCAGATGCTTGTGCCAAAGCTTGGTTGATGTGGGATCAGAATAAACTGATTAATTGCATTCTGGTGGTGAGAATGGAAATAATGTGGAGTGTGAAGGAAAGAGGAAAGTAATCTGCTTTTCCAGTGATATTTTGTATGAGTTACGATTCCAAGCAGACAGCCTTGTCATTTCTCACTCTGCATCTGCGTCTTTAATCTTACCTTTGTTGTGGCTGTTCCTAATGGAGAGTGATTCCCTAGGTCCCTTAAGAGGGCTGTATAACTAGAGGAATTCTCCAGGTGCATCTAGGCTCTAAGTGGAGTAGGGCTTGGCTGTCTGAATCTTTTTTCTCATGAAAGAGAAAAGGCTCTGCCAAAAATACCATTATTACAGATTTTAGAACATCTAATTTTTTCCCCTTGTCCTTTTAAAATCATTTTTTAAAATTAAAAAACAAAACAAAACGAATTTGCCAGTGAATGAAGAATATGCAATGTGTTTATGACGATAGCGCAAAAGAGTCCAAACAGATGGAAAGCTGATTCCTGGCTATTGCAGGTGATGTGGCCTAGAAGAGGCTTGTTGAAATACAGCTAGAGACAAAATTGTTGTGAATTGTTCCAATTTCACTTGTTCTGGCCCCTGAGTCTGTCTGTCTTTGCCTGTGGAATCTTCTGCTCTGACTTTGTAGATGTTGGCATAATTTTATCTTACTTAATTTCTCAGCAGCAGCACTTATGGCAAAATGTCCTTTCATAGCAACTGTGGCTCCTTCTATTTTTATACTGTATATCTGGACAGCCATTTTCGGAACCCCCAAACACTGCAGGGTGGAGTGTTATTCTAAAGCATTTGGGTGAGAAAAAAAGTGGCAACAGCTGCCGTAAAAACATGGTTCTTGCTACTCTATCTAGGTCATTTGGGATGTGAAAAAAAATGGTGTCCAAGTTGCCAAAAATACGGTTTTGTTGCCGCAGAGCTGTAGCAATTGAAGTGCCAGCAAAATAAAATTAAAGATAAAATGGAAAGAAGCCGCCTCTCTTGAAAAGGCAAGGGATGAATTTGAGTGGTTCTATTGTCCTCCAGATTGTCATCTAAATTAGGAGTGTCTGAACGGGATCATAAGATTCAGAGTGGCATTTAGATTAATCGTAAATAGGATTCAACTTTCAAGGACAAGTTAATGGTGGCATATATCATGCAGGGGAGGGCAATAAACAGCATCCTTAAGTTGGGAGGGAGTGTTAGGAGAAATCTCACAAGCTTATTTATTTTAGCTTTTTCTTCCGGGAGCTCAAGGTAGCATCCAGAGTACTCTGTATTCTCTCCTTCCCCAACAATAATGTTGAGAGAGAGGTTGGAGTGAGAGCATGTGACTAGGCCAAAGTCACACAGTGAGTTTCTGTGGCTGAGGACAGACTTAGGCCTGAGTCTCACTGGTCCTAGTCTAATGTCTTAATTTTTGGTTCAGAAACCTTGCTTTCTGGTAAATGGATACCCTCCATGACAGCTATTTTCTGTACAGGCAAGCCATTTGGTTAGATTGACTGCCACATGCTCTCAACATTCCAAGTAGGCTGCTCCAAACAGGTTGTGTACCTGCAGTCTTAAAAGATTCAGAAATGAGGAAAGCCCAAGAGATACATTGAGATAAGTGTGTGTGGATTAGTATCACCTTGAACTAAATGTTTGTCTTGGATCTTCTGGGCCAGGGGTGGGGAGCCTTTATTCTGCCAAGGGCCATTTGGATATTTATAACCGGGGGGTGGGGGGTGGGGTTTCTGGGATTTCTGCGGACCGGGGGCCGGAGTTTGCGGGCGGGAGCCAATCGCGTGGAAGGGGCGGGGTTTGCGGGTGGGAGCCCCGCACGGGCCTTATGCGGCCCGTGGGCCTGACGTTGCCCACCCCTGTTCTAGGCAAACTGTACAATTACATGCCTTTAAGTTAGTAACGCTCTAACAAAGAAGGAATACGGAGCCAATGCTAAGTAAAATGACGCAGCCTCTGCTTCTCTGACATGTACTGTACCACCCTAGGCTAGAGCTGTGGGATGCCACAATTGAATGCTCACACGTCAAAAGTGCCTCCATACAGAAAGTAGTAGTATGTATTTATTTGGTCAATGACCAGCAAATCTCCATACAGAAAACTTCCCATCTTGAAGTTGTAAGGATTCTTTCAGGCAAACCAAGTGCTACGTATGTATTGTTGAGTACTCTTAAGTACCTGGACAGCACATTCCTACGTATGTAGAATCAGTGACAAAGTTCCATTGTGTTCAGTATTATTTACTGACAGGTGAGCCTAGACATCAGCCTTCCCCAGCCTGGTGCCTTCTAGAAAATTGGGTCTGTAGATTCCAGAATTCTCAGCCAGGTTGGGAAAAACTAACGCATAACTCTGGAGCCCAGCTGAATGTAAGGTCCTCCTGCCAAGGCATTCCAGTTGGCAGCAAAGCTGACACAATCCTTGATCCAGCAAAAGGACTGATGAGAAGGATCTATTCTGGTGCACAATTTCCTTTTTTGGTTTGGGATGCTGAGCTATATTGCTTTTACAGTAGCTGCCCAAACCCTGATGGATAATTCTACATACTGCATTTTCCCAGAAAGAGTACAACTCTGAATTTAAGACAATCCTCCAAAAAGGCAGAAAAAGAAGGCCCAGTTTATTTGCCTAGTTAACTAGGAGTTTCCAGCTCCAACTGATTCCCTTCCATAATAAATGTGTGCATGTGACAAAATTGCATACATACAGTATGTGCATATCTCTCGCTCGCTCTGTATGTTGTTGTTGTTTATTCGTTCAGTCGCTTCGTGACCTAATGGACCAGCCCACGCCAGAGCTTCCTGTCGGCCGTCACCACCCCCAGCTCCCCCACAGTTGAGTCCGTCACCTCCAGAATATCATCCATCCATCTTGCCCTTGGTCGGCCCCTCTTCCTTTTGCCTTCCACTTTCCCTAGCATCAGCATCTTCTCCAGGGTATCCTGCCTTCTCATTATGTGGCCAAAGTACTTCAGTTTTGCCTTTAATATCATTCCCTCAGGTGAGCAGTCTGGCTTTATTTCCTGGAGTATGGACTGGTTTGATCTTTTTGCAGTCCAAGGCACTCTCAGAATTCTCCTCCAACACCACAGTTCAAAAGCATCTATCTTCCTTCACTCAGCCTTCCTTATGGTCCAGCTCTCGCAGCCATTCGCTCTGTATACGCACCTGCTAGAAGCCATACTGTAAAAGAAGGGCAGGCCTTGGATCGATCCATCGGTAGGTCTGTGTCTGCAGTCTACCCATGTGGTCAGTAAGAGCCAACATCAACTTAATAGCACATAATCAGTTGTGTGTGTCTGTGTCTGTGTCTGTGTGTGTGTGTGTGTGTGAGAGAGAGAGAGGACTGTGACATCTCTTAAGCCATTGCCTCACGGGGGACAGAAATTACTCTGACATTTCTAGCCAGTATTACTAATTTCCTGCACCTGATTGTCATGAGCTCTGGATCTAAGGCTGGCACCTGCCTTGCCTTACCTTTCCCAAAGACCAGCCTGATTGTTCACAGACAGAGGTCTTGGTGATGGAAGGATGGAAGAAGAGGAAAGGAAACAAACATGAAGCTCTGATGACTCCAGAAAGCCGTTTTGCTTGTCGTTTTTATTCCTAACTAATCCCTGCACATATTGAATTCAGCCTTGTCAACTCATCTTTGTCTAAAGGCACATAATACAAATTCTTTTCTCTTGCACACCAACCTCTGGGAAAACATTTGGATGAATGTTGTTAATCCCTCTGGTGCCCAAGATGTCTAGGAGATGTCTACAAAACAGCATGCAAATAGCCCTTGGAATGGATAGAATGAGATGGTTTTGATCCAAATAACAACGGAAGCCGGTCATGCACCTAAATAAACAGGCAACTATGCCAATAAACATACTCATTTTATGGGGCCGGGGGGAGAGGGGGGATGAGTGTTAGTGGTGAGGCTAGGGGTTTGCTCTATCAAGACTTGGGGGGTGCATTCTTTTTTGGCTCATGAACCAAAGGCATTACTTTGCTGGATTCACACATCAAACATGGGCCCCTTCTCTGTGTACCCGTAAAAAATCACTGCAACAGAAAGGCTGTGATGACACAGATCAAATTGTTTCAGACCGTAGGGAGGACAAGGGAAGAAACAGAGGGAGAAGGAACTGACAGCCTCTACTGACAATTTTCAGTTCATCCAGAAGGCACTGTGCTTTTCCATCACTCTGAAAATCAGCAGACACAGCTGCAGCCACAAGAGTGAACAAGGTTTGCTGAGAAACTACCTTGGAAAAAAAATTATCCTCAGAGATTCAGGCTGAAACTTGGGTCAGATTGGTGCCAGTTGACAGGGGCTGCTTTCCGTACCTTTATCTATTGAATAAGCTACAGCTGGTTGTATTCACAGAAGACACAATGCCTTAAATCATGGTTTACAGGCCACAATGGCTGGTTTCCTGCAACGCATTCAGCTGAAATCAAATAAGTGTTCCTTATGGTTTAGCATAATATATGAATCAGTCTCATACTGAATTGTAATAAAATATAAGAGATGGAATGAAAGTAAGGTAAAGGTAAAGGTTCCCCCCGCACATTTGTGCAGTCGTGTCCGACTAGGGGCCGGTGCTCATCTCCGTTTCTTAGCCGAAGAGCCAGCGCTGTCCGAAGACGCTTCTGCAGTCATGTGGCTGGCATGACGTGCGCGGAACGCTGTTACCTTCCCACCGAAGTGGTACCTATTCATCTACTTGCATTTGCGTGCTTTCGAATTGCTAGGTTGGCAAGAGCTGGGGCAAGTGCGGGAGCTCACTCCGTCACACGGCGCTCGGGTCTCGAACCTCCGAACTTGCGATCTTCCAATCAACAAGCCTGGCATCTTACCCACTGAGCCACCACGCCCCCGTGGAATGAAAGTACATCCTAAATATTGTAACACTTTTTTTGCAATTTAATTCATACAACAGTCTAAGCTAAAATCAAACCATATTATGGCTTAGTGTAACGACCAAACCCATTCTATACATGTACAGGTCTCTTAGGGAAACACTACATATACATTATTGAAAGTTGCCTGATAGGACCAGAGGTCTACGTGATGATCTGAGGTTTATCTGTGACAGATTTGGAGGGCACTTTCTCCAAGATCAAGCAGAGATTTTTTGCCTATCAGAAGGCAGGTGGGAAAGAAGTGGTTCATTTATTTCCCCTTCCCACACAACCTGGAGAGACCAAAATAAATTAAAATAGGTGTTTTTCACAAGACACACTAAACCATGGCAAAGGGTTACCAAGGACACGTGGGGCCATTCTATGTCCATTTAACAGATACGTTGCTGAGGATCATCTTCTGGCAAGCCACCTTCTCTGTCTAGTGAAACAGGTATGACTTGGTGGTGGGGACAATTGAATGGCCCAATTCCTAAGCTCATACTTTTGCAGGGGTGTAGCAGCTCCCCCCTGGCCCCCGCTGGTATAAAGAAACACAAGATTCAATCCATCCACTTTGGTCAACAAAGCTGTCTGGTCAAACAAGGGCTGCAGCGTGTGTTAATAAATTTTTGGGGGTAAGGAATGGAGATCTGGTTGACCTCAGCAAGACAGAAAAAAGGTCACATTGGCCCTATCATATTAACTTTAAGGCTCTGAAAAACTTGCAACAAATGATTTCACTGAAAGTCCAGATTTTGCCACAATTAGTATGGTCAGTGGTGAGGGATTCTGGGAGTTTAGTCCTAAAGCTTCAGGACTAAATGTATGTATTGTGATGTATTTGTAGCAATCATCCTATTTAAGGATGTATGCTTAAGGCGAACTCTTCCATGTTCCCTCCACATCTAAACATTCTCCAACTTACATGTCAGGGAGTTGCACTTTGCGGATGTGCTGAACCACATCATTGTTCATCTGAAGACTTCAGTATGAAGAAGTTGGAAACAGACATCCTCAGTTTGCCACAAAGGTCATGAATCAATCTGCAAAGTGGGCAGCGCCATAGACCATGAATGGAGATGTTGGTTTCAAAATCTCATCAGACCCATCCAGAGTGGGAATCCAATAGCATCTTTAAGCTCTAAGCTTTCTACCCTGATCTAGACAGTGTTGCCTCTGCTTTGCTATCATGAACCATTTCTCAGTTTACCCTCATTGTATGCATAATCCCATTGCACAGAATTAACTGTTTCAATTTTGCCACTTTACTGTATTTACCCCTACAACTATTAGAACTGGGTTGCAAAAATCCAGATAACCATTAGAGGGCAGCAAATTGATACAAAAATGCTCATGTCTTTGCTGCTCTTTAGTGGTCCTCTGGATTTTTGCAGTCCAGACCTGGTAGCCCCCTTTACCAGGCTAGTTTCTATTTCAATTTCTGAAATCAAAGATACCTACATGTAGAGTTTAATGGTATATATTTCTATGCAGAAGCAATTGGAGCTTCCAATGAGATGGCTTCTAATACAGCCAATAAAAATATACTGCTGCTATTTTATCTTTTCTTCCTAAACAGATTTTTGATGATGGGAGAAAGGCTGAAAGAAGCAATGGAAAACAATGAATGGTGCAAATGGAAAATGGCAATGAGACCTCGACTGTCTGTGAAATGTTATGAGAGATGCAGGCAAATTGTACTCTAAATGCCTCATCAGGAAGCATGTGCGAACTCACTGAAGCCAAAAGTGCTCTTTTCCAAATTGCTAGAAAAGGTCACGTCTCTGATAAAGTTGGACCGTGGAGGTACCACAGGCTCCGTTTAGCTCCAGGGAGGAGTTAATCTAGCTGACCATTGAGCTCAGAAAGCTAAGCAGGGTCAGAGCTGGTTAGGACTTGAATGGGAGACAATTAGTCCCTCCTTGGGTGCTAGACTTGACTAGTTAAAGACAATGCAGCAGAAGGCAATGGCAAATCAGTTCTAGATTGCTGTCAAGAAAACAATACTGTATGGACATGTCCATCTACTGTAGTTGCTGATAGGCAAGCTCAACTGCACCCAGCAGTGTAGGCTAGAGAGCTATAATATCATAATCCAATATAGGGAGAGACCTCTGGCAGAGCAGTAGGAGGGATGAGGGAGCTCACATCCTTTAGAGGCCATTTTTTAAATGATCCATTATGTCAAAAGGCTCTCCCTTTCCAGGATACTTGCAAGGAAGCGCGATCCATGTCTGCAGCTGTAGTTTGCTTCTTGATCTCTCCCCCACCCCCGCCCCAATAATCACTCACTGCATGTGACTAGTTTGGTGTGTTGAACACCTGCACATTAAACCCTTCCTCATCTACCCACTTTGCAGATCTTTATTTCCACGATGATAGTCCCTTGTTGGATGTTCTGAGCTCAGCTGCTACTGAGTCTAAATTTTGATATGCTCACCAACCTTTTAAGTCTGAGAGCCTAAATTGAAAACTTGGACACTTCCTTTGTAAGCTGATCATTTCCCTGCAGAAATCAAATATTGGTGCATTTGCCACGGTTCACATGCTCCTTATTTTAGCTATAGTCTTTCAACATGAACTCTGTGGCCTGTAAAGCTGCTGCTTCTCCATTAGGGATGTGTCTAGTTCAAGTTCAAGTTGGCCCGGCCAGTTGTCCCTTGAAGCTGAAGTTCTAACAGACTTCAGCTATTGATTTTCTGCCTATCCAACCTCCATCATAGCCAAGGATGAGAGTGATTCCAATTCCCCATGCCTCCCAAACCTGCCTTCAACTTGGATATTATTGATAGGGCACCGCTGTTAGCTTCCCGATGCGAATTCCGGCAATCTTTTACCAACAGCGTATAAACGTGTGGCATCTTCTAACCGTTAAAATTTTACCTTTGGAAGACAATCTTACTCGGCTACGAGTGATCGCCAATGAATCTAACTGAATCGCATCAGTGGACAGGAGATCATTGCTTTGCTTTTGAGAAATTTCTGCTGCCAGAGTTAAGGTCAGAGATCAGGATTTTATTAAATCGGCTTATGTTTAAAACAGCCAGCACTTCTTTCCAAATCCTTAACTAGGTTATTAATGATGTGCTTGAGAAATTCCCAGGACAGGCAGTAGTAATATTTCTTTTTCTTTTCTCTTGTTTTAATTGAGAAATCAAAATGAGACTGCAAAATGCTCTCTTTGGAGCTATTTATTGTTAGCTTTTCCAGCAGTGGATCATCTGTATATTAGGCTATGGAGGTTCTCTTCTGACCTGCCAGCTGCTGCTGCTGCTTCTTCCCAAGCGTCCCAAAATGCCCCCCTCCCTCTTCTAGGCTCAAAACTAGGGGGCATGCGAGTGCTGAAAGACCCCTACTTTTCTCTCCAGCAAAACAGGAAGGGACGTTGCCAGCTCCCTCTCTCTGAGGGGAGAAACACAGCCCAGTGGGTTGGATTAGGTCAGGAAAAAGGAAGTTTGGAGAGAAGGGTCCCCTCCTTGAAGCCCCACCACTCCAGCTCTTCTGGTCCATTGTGTGTGCATATATGTGAGAGAGGACAGTCTAGTCCTTGAACCAGATTCCGTTTCAACTCCTGTGGTTTCCTGGGAGTGAATGTAGGAATTTCTCTCCTAGCTGATCTGCGGTATAAATTTTAGCCATGAGTAAATTGCAGTTGGTTTTTCAATCATCAAAGGGATACTAGAGAGGGAAGCTTACTTTACTGATGTATTGTCGAAGGCTTTCACGGCCGGAGTTCGATGGCTGTTGTGGGTCTTCCGGGCTGTGTGGCCGTGTTCTGGAAGTTGTGGTTCCTAACGTTTCGCCAGCATCTGTTTATCATTACTTTACTGACTTTACTGACTTGAAGTGGACAAGGAGTTGGGTCTGTGCCCTTTCCTTTCCTATCCCCCTACCCCAGCTCATAATAGATATTATCCTTGTAGGGAGGCATCTTCTCTTGCACATCCTAAAGTAACTATTTGATCAACTGATGTTGTTGAAAGGCGTAAGGCAGTCTCTCTGGCCATTCTGGAAGTTGTTGTACCATGATACCTGGAGGGCATTATGATCAGAAAGGCTGACAAAGATTGTCAGTCAATATGTGCAACTACAAATTGAGTCAGGTCATGTCCTAGGGCCAACCTTGCTGTGCAATGGCATGGAAAGCAACAGCCCAAACTGACTGAAGGGGCTGCTGTTAAAAGAAGTTGTGCTATCAATTCTTATTAAGGACATACGCAAAACCATGTTATGGGGAGTAAGTCAAAATAAGAGATCTGGCAATAATGAACTACATATTCTGTTCTTTTGACGGTACACTTGTTATCCAATTTGCTATAGGAGAGATTAAAGTCCCACATGAATCATATCTTCCTTCTTGCACAATCTCTTATCTGAATACACATTTCCTGCTCTGCTTGAGTTCTCAGGAGGTCTCTAACAATTCAGTCTGGAGAGGATATGCAGCAGCAGTGATTTATAGCTATAGTGGATGCCAAGTTGAGGATCATTTTAGCCTTGATTAAGCAGTAAGTGCAGTAAAAGACATAACAAATAGGAGGCCTCCAAATAATTCTGGGACTCAAGCAAAATGAATGACAATTCTTCACATATCCATAAAACAGCACAGGGAAAGGTTGATCTGAAGACCATGTGTAAAAATCTAAAGTCAGTGGTAGAAATAAAAAACAACAACAATGGCAATGAATAAAACTCTCCGGGGGTACAATAATCAGCGCATTCCATTATTAATTGCTACTTTCATCTTCTGGAGGGTTCTTGGCGAAAAAGATAGTTAATGTTGAATATGGTGGTTTTCCTTCTGAGAGGGATAGCCCACAGGGAATACATGTGTCTGCTATGCTGCAGCAACCAGCAAGTGGCAGGTAGAAATTATGACTGGGTTTACAGATCACATCAAGCCATTGTTTATCCACAGTTTATTAAACAATTCACAACTGACTGAGTTCACACAACATGGTAAGCCATAAGCAATGGTTTATAAGTCACGGGCTGGGTTCCCCTTACAGTGAAAGCTAGTTTTAAATAGACTAATTGAAGAAAGAGGTTATATTATCGAGGAAAGTCTTTTGAATTGGAGAACAGGACAATTGCAGGGATTTATGTCATTACACCGAAGACAGGAATTGATGTAAATGACAGTAGTTGCATTGTTTGCATAATGATGTTGTTATGTAATGATGTAAATTGCAGCAGAAAGTCTGGCCATTGTATGTGAAGTTTGTTGTATCAGAAATGGGTAAAATAAGGTTTCCTCGTATTCATGGCCAAAACAAACAAACAACCTAGCACGATAAGAAAACCCAGTCATTCTCTTTCTGAGGGGAACCACCAAGTTTTACTGAAAACAATCCAATATTCTCCCATTAACTTTGCCATGTGCTGCTTTCATTGTTCAATCCTGTGACTATATAGTCCTGGGACCATTTTTTTTTACTCCCCTCCTCTTGAAGCTTCCGTCATAGCAATTTATAGCATTATCCACACTCACTATGGCAATCTGAATCCTTATGCGTGATATATCACCATAGAAATGGCAGAGCTATGCTATAAATTGCTGATATGGATAGCCTCCTAATGAATCACATGAAATTCATATTATTTATCAAATCATAATCAAACAGTAGACTGTATTTTTTTCCAAATCATTCAAACAAACATTCCCTTACTAACTTTGCTCAGACTGAAGAAGCTCCTTGGATAAGGAGCGAAACGTTTCCACAGAGAAAATAGAAATCCAGTTGACATGATTCAAGCTACAGACAATTCCACCTGGATGACTGAGAACCTTCATAGACAAACAAACAAATTAATAAATATTTTTTTAGTTGGGGGAAGGGAAGAGTTTTAACAAGCTGTCCAAAAGCTGGCCACATCGCTGAACACGTACAGCCATTTTGGTATCACTGTGCTTTTCAGCAGATGCCGCTAGTCTTATGAATGTTTGGTGTGAAATATTTCAGCTTCCTTGGAGGACTGACCCCTATTTATACAGCACCATTCATATTCTCATTCTTCCCATCATGTATGTGGTACTCTTATACAGCATAATCGCTCGAGGCTTAGGTGGCATAGTGGTTAAAGGATGTCTTTGGCTGGTTTCACAACAATGAGCCTTTCTAGATAGTGACACTTTATTTTATTTACTGCCCATCTCACTCAAAGAGGGACTTCCATATAATATTGTAGGAACCTGCTGATAATGTTGCCTCTTGACTAGATTATTGTAATGGGCTGTACTTGGGGTTTCCCTTGAAAATGTTAGCTCGGGCAGAATGTGTTACCACCAAGCTACAGGGTAGGAGAGTATGCCAATTCTTGAGGTGCTGTAGTTGCTGTTTATTTACAGTATCATCTCCTCCACCCTTACTTTTGCTGCATACTTTTAAAACTTTAATAACTTAGAACCAAGTATCTGTAGAGTTGTTTTTCTAGTTTACTAAAAGAAGACTCTTCTTCAAGTATCCTTCTCATAAAACTGTGGTTGGTACCATTTGCTGCAATTGGTTTTGCTTGTCCTACTATTTTACTTTGTTGGATTTCTCCATTGTATTATATTTTTGCCTTCTCTGTTTTAACCCAAATGATGGGTGTTAGGTTTTCATTGGTATTTTCATCATATCTGTATATTACTAAGTTACCCACAAGGATGAAAGGCAATTTAGAAAGTTTTTAATGAATAAATGTTTAATAATAGCTGGAAATGAAGTGATTCCTAGAAAAGGAATTCAGCCCGGTTCAGACTGGGCCAGTATCACAGGTATTCACTTATAAATCTATTCATTCATATTTATGCATTATTTGCAATTATTTTTAAAGTCATGTGAATATATTAAAGAGATACCATATTTCCTCATGATACACAGTAATGTAAATACACATTTTACCTCAAAAGTATACACTTGTATGTGTATTTTGTTGAAACATACATCTTTTAAAATCCAGGTTGTCACATGTTTCTCAGCCATGAGACTTCTCATGAAATTTGGATCACTGCAAAATCTATAGAAAGACTACAATATGATCTATACCTCAGTTGGGAAGCTGTGGATCAAGGGAATTTGCATCAGAAGATAAGAGGAATTATTTTTTTTTCAATCATTTCTGCCAAATTCTTACCTATAATGAGCTTGATATACTTTCTTATCAGAATGCAAGATATAATAATAAACTTATTTTCTTTGCCTGAGTGTTACACTAAAACCACTAGGGAATTAATACAGGCCTTTGAAATACCATTGAGCACAACCATTTCTCACCGTTAGGAAAGAATGCCAAGTATTGGAGTATGGAGGCTCCGGATGCATCTTGTACAGACTAAGCAAATATTTCTCTTTGGCTCTTTACAAATTCTTACATAAAGGTCAGCAAAATGATGGACATATGGGGGATTGGAAACACATGGTGGTGGCTTTAAGAATGACTTAGCTTCCTGCACACTTTTCTTCAGCGCCATCATTGTTTTAGGCCAGAGCTTTCCAAACTGTGTGTTGGGACACGTTAGTGTGTTGGCTGCAGTGTCTGGGTGTGTCGTGGCTGCTGCTGCCTCCGAGCCCTGCCAGGATTCCGCGCAGGTCCTAGTGCCTGCCTTGTGCCCTGCTGCTTCCAAACCTGCCCTGCCAGGATTCTGCGCAGGTCCTAGTGCCTGCCTTGTGCCCTGCTGCCTCCAAACCTGCCCTGCCAGGATTCTGGGCAGGTCCTAGTGCCTGCCTTGTGCCCTGCTGCCCCCAAACCTGCCCTGCCAGGATTTCACGCAGGTCCTAGTGCCTGCCTTGTGCCCTGCTGCCTCCAAACCTGCCCTGCCAGGATTCCGCACAGGTCCTAGTGCCTGCCTTGTGCCTTGCTGCCCCCAAATCTGCCCTGCCAGGATTCCGCGCAGGTCCTAGTGCCTGCCTTGTGCCCTGCTGCCTCCAAACCTGCTGTGATTCCGCACAGGTCCTAGTGCCTGCCTTGTGCCCTGCTGTAAGAGTATGTCGCGAAATGATGCATGACGAAAAAGTGTGTCACCAGCATGAAAAGTTTGGAAAGCTCTGTTTTAGGTTGAACAGGTCGATGGCTGTAAAATACCTTAAGAAACAGATAAAGATTTGGGATTAGCCTGGAGCCACAAAGATGTATAAAGCAACAGCAACAGTCTATCCTACCATCTTTAGTATGAAATATTTTTTAAAGTCTATCCTTCAGCTAATTGACAACCAACTTTTTCAACCATGTGAGTTGCTGCAAAAGAATTTGGGTGACTACAACTGAAGAATGGCAGTATGTTCAATTAAAACATCTTTTGATTTCACAGTTTAGCCACACTGACAACACCTAAAACTCCCAAAATTACAATCAACACTGAAATGTGTTTTAGACAATCCCAAGTCTACAGTATATTTTTACAGGCAGTAAAATGTATTGTTAAGGTGGGTATTAGTTATTTGCAAGAATTTTGGAATAAATAGTGGATGTACCCTTATTAACAAAACAATGGTCCAGGTTAAATATCTTTCTTATGATTATAGGATGAAATTAAATACATTTTTTTCTATATTTATTGGACACCTCAGAGAATGTTTAAAAAATAGTTGACTGTCAACTTCATTTAGTTGGAAGTGTAAAATGATAAAGGGGACACTTGAGCATATGATATGAGCTTGTGCCACAGTTGTTTCATTTTAGTTTAAGTTTGTAAGGATGTTAATATGGTTTTGAGAAGAGTCATATGGTTCCAAGATGCAAACATGATTTTGAATTGTATATCCCAAATTTGGAATGTATTGTTATATGAAGAAGAATGGATTTAACAAGCACTGGTTATAACAAGTAAGCTGGCTTTTTCTTAATAGAAGCATCCTGAATTTACAATCTTAGACCAATCATGTATGTTTATTTTTGCTTATGAATTGGCTGCCTGTTGACATAATAGAAAGACTGATCAATATTGCTCTGTGTTTCAAAGTTGAATCCGATGCTTAAAAACTGAGCAGCTTTTTAAATGTTTTATAATACAATTTTGTCTTTTTTTGGTTTTTCTGTTTGTCTTTCTGTATATTAAACATGAATTTAAAAAATCTATGCTGCCTTTTCTTTCCAATTTTATCGTAACTGGCAATTAGGATTCGGGTCAATAGCTGGGAAAATTGATAATGTAATTGACAACGGTAATATCGCACATTGGGAGCAAAAACGAATCAGTATGCCATCCTCTGAATTGAGAGGAAGCCCTGACATGATGGAAATCGAATGAAAGCTTTTTCTCCCGTGGTAAATAGCAACTATGAAGGAGTTTTGATAAGAAATTCTCTGAAGCAAAGATTTAAAGGTCACCCCCCAGGTCAGAGTGCTGATCTACATTTTACCCATCCTAACTATTTGTGAAAAAGAAACAAATTCAGCAAAGTTAAACCATATTGAGCTTAGCTTTCAGGTTCCTAGCAATATATTCCTAATTTGGTGGTTGGCATGGATTTCATTGTTTAATTTATCTTGCTTTTACAATTTACAATTCAGGCAGAATTTTCCTCCTGAACGACCTTAACATACTCTTCAAAATGCATTTGTTTGAAATCCCTTTCACCTGCCAGCTGCTGTCTAGAAAAATCCCATTTAGGGAGAACCTTAACAACGAGCTTTTGTCAAGTCATCATGCATGGCTCCAAAGATGCTGGTCATGCTTGTTGCAAAAATTAGGAAGAAACCCTGTCAATCCTGTTTTACAATTAGATAATAGAAATGAGAATAAAATAGCATCCACGGGTAAGAGGTATTATGTTGATATTCTATTTCTCCCTGATCGGTGGACAAGTGATCATAGAATCATGAAGGAACAGGGTATAAAGTAGCTATTATGAATTTAAAGTGCACTATGCAGGTTTATAAAGGGGCATGGTGGCTCAGTGGGTAAGACGCCAGGCTTGTCCATCAGAAGATTGCAAGTTCGGAGGTTCGAATCCCTAGTCCCACGTGACGGAGTGAGCTCCCGCACTAGCCCCAGCTCTTGCCAACCTAGCAATTCAAAGGCATGCAAATGCAAGTAGATTAATACTGTAGGTACACTTCAGTGGGTAGGTAACAGTGTTCTGTGTGCGTCATGCCGGCCACATGACCATGGAAGCGTCTTCGGACAATGCTGGCTCTTCGGATAACAAACGGAGATGAGCACTGGCCCCTAGAGTCGGACACGACTGCACAAATGTGCGGGGGGAACCTTTACCTTTTTATGCATGTTTACTTATAAGTCAATCTGATTGAGCTCCCTGGAACTTCATCCCTGTCCAAAGTCTTGCCTAAAATATAGCATTAACTGCTGTGTATGCACATGCACGCATCCTGATATTATTACCTTATACACCAATTTTCATAAATCTATGAGTGGGTTACTGTGCTCTTCAAATCTCAGCCAAGAAAGTAAGGCCAAATCCAGTTACTATTCAGCAATTCACATTTGCACAAACGGTTAACTTGAATAACCTGTAATCCTCATGCAGCGTGGGCAACCTGATACTTCCAGATCTCATTTTTCCACACACCCCAACACCCTAATATTGAAATCCTAAAATTCAATGACTGAATTCTGGTAGTTTTTTTTTTGGGGGGGGGGGGAGCTTTCTCAAATTTAAAGTTGAACAATGGCAGTGGGAAACCTCTGGCCTCTACTCCATTTCTGTTCTTAACCAAACAATCTTAAAACTATCCATTTCTATTCTTAAAACCAGAATAAACAAAAAGAGGCTGAAAATAATCAGATTACCAGATGGCCTCCTCCGGGAAAGTTGGGAGGCTGGATTAATGCTCTGATACCTCACACATTGTCCACCTCTGTACTAGTCTTATGCAGCACCTACCCACTGGAACAGCATCACCCAGAGATCTATATGGTCCCCACCCTGAAGATGTTCTGAAAGTCAGTGAAACCTTGGCTATTCTCCCAGGCCTTGGGGCAGGGTGGTGGTGGACCCTGTAGGCTGTCATAAGGTAATTCAGAGTCTGTCTTCTGGGCGCTTATGAACTGTTTCTTTTTAAAATTGTTCCTCCTTTTAAAATATAAGCCACCCAAGGTCGTCTGGAGTTAAGTGGCCTCTAAACTGAATGAATAAAATAAATAAATGCAGAGCCATTTTGCACATCAAGGATAGCTACTGTAATACTTCCAGCCCTGTGTTGTATAAACAGTCGATAAATAAATCCCTTTTGGTAAGCCAAGGCCAATATTATGCCAAGAAGTGTTCAGTGCATTCCATGCCCTCAACATACATTAGGTGACTTACTGTGGCCTTCCTGAGTTCCACATGCAGCAAGTTGGACCCCTGGAATAAATTCAAGTGCGGTAAGAGACAATAGGTTTATCAGTAGAAGCTATGTTTTTACTCCTTTATTCTTAGTAGGGTAAAGTCTGCTTTATATCTACTCTTCCAGGGTGCTTCTGTCATTGAAACAATCTGTTATTACTCCTACAGTATAGAGAAATATAAATCCCAAAGCTCCTAGAGCTTTAACAACAGCCAGTTTGGTGTAGTGGTTAAAGGCACCAGGCTAGAAACCAACAGTCTATGAGTTCTAGTCCTGCCTTTGGTGCAAAACCAGCTGAGAGACTTTGGGCCGGTTATTCCTTCTCAGCCCTAGGAAGAAGAAGGCAAGGGAAGCCACTTCCAAAATAAAACATTGCCAAGAAAACTGAATGGGCTTGTCCAGGTGGTCAAGGAGTCAAGACTAAGACCAGCCATGGAAATACCACCTTTTGCTATCAAGCAACTTTCCATCATAAGGGGCGTGGTGGCTCAGCGGGTAAGATGCCAGACTTGTTGATCGGAAGATCGCAAGTTCGGAGGTTCGAATCCCTAGTCCCGCATGACGGAGTGAGCTCCCGCACTACCCCAACTCTTGCCAACCTAGCAATTCGAAAGCATGCAAATGCAAGTAGATGAATAGGTACCACTTTGGTGGGTAGGTAACAGCGTTCCGCGAGTGTCATGCTGGCCACATGACCGTGGAAGCGTCTTCGGACAACGCTGGCTCTTCGGCTAACAAACGGAGATGAGCACCGGCCCCTAGAGTCAGACACGACTGCACAAATGTGCAGGGGGAACCTTTACCTTTACCTTTCCATTATTCTAACATACAGAGACTTCCAAAGAGTTTAAATCATAGTTCAGTTTTCATCAGAGGGAAAACTTCACATAATAGGCAAAGTTTTTCAATCATCGTAACAGCTTTGAACAGGGTAAAACCTGGAAGCCAGAGGTTGCTAGCATTTGGCTTCCCACTGGCATCTAACCTTTACTGCTAACCCATCACATCATGTGTAAATTTAACATATCCTTTTGGGGCCGATGTGCTTTGAGCAAGTGTCTCTGTGGACGCTGGTATAATATTTGAGGTGCGGCAAACCTCTGGTTCCTGCTGGTCTGGTGTTACTCCTGAGGTTTGGCTTGACTTGCTTCCTCTTGCATGACCATTCCCAAAAATGCTGAGGCTCCAAGGCCTTCAGTTCCCTGCCAGGCTTTGTGGGACTTGCAACATTCATGCCAATTAAGTGGCTCAGTGTATTCCAAATTATCAGTCACTTTTCTTCATGAATGAAAAGGGTTATAGCTGCAGGGTAAAGGAAATGCTGCAGTTATGGAAGATAGTTCTGCTGTTGTAGGGCTATGCACACCTGGAAAATTATGTGGAAGAGGTGCTTCAGAAGGAGCAGGAATGTGAGTTCAACACCTCCTTACAGCATGTGTGAAAAATGACACAGCTACTTTAAAGAGGTGCTGTGCAAACACCTCTTCCAAATAATGTTTGAAGCACATACAGTCCTATTATCCAATATCAGGATACTCCTGTAGATGCAACGAAGTATGAGCAAGTTTATGGTGGCCAAGGGTCACAGTGAATGTTTTTTTCAGGCTGAAAATAAGCTAGGTGGTGGTATGAGTGAGACTACATCATGCGCAAGGATGGGATTGAAATTTTCCACTTTGCGAGAGATTCTTTGCTTTTCTTTAACCACATTAAGCCAATTTAGAGTTTTTTTAAACAAAAATTGTAAACATGCTCTTCTGTGAAGCTTGTCTCCTGGTAAATACATGGACTCTTCCATATACTGTAGCTTCTTGGCACCAAAACAGAAGCAGTTTGTCATTGCCTCCTCTGGAAGATTTTTGCAGCTTTCCAATCTAGCCTACAGCCCTGAAATTTCCTAAGGGTCTCCCATCCAAGTACTAACCAAGTCTGACCCTGTTTAGCTTTTGGAAATCAACCAAAGTTCGTTAGGTGACAGCCACCTAGAGGTAACCCTTTAGAGGTGACACTACCCTTTTTGTGTGTTTTCCAACTCAAGGATCATCAAAACAAACTCATTTTCAGCAATTGCCCTACTGAAATGCAATGAGGAGGCTCCAGAATTGCAAAAAGAGACCCAAGGACCACAGGTTGTCTGCCCCGGCACTAATAAACTAGACCCGATTTATTTATTTATTTATTTATTTGTTTGTTTTACAAAATTCATGGCCTGTCCCAATCTTGCTGGACTCAGGGCAGATACAACAAATTCAAGTCAGAAAATAAACATAGTATTACCAAATAAAATAATAGCATCAATAAATGATTAATGCACATCTTCATAGTTTAAACTAATTAAAAGGCCATTTGGAGAAAATTCCTCTGTAGCCTTGCAAGAGCATTTCCAATGGGCTTGGTCCAAATTGTCTCTGAGGGCTTATGGTCCAACAGTAATATCACTGGTAAGACCAGCACAAATGAATCATGGCAAAAATATTTTAATATTTAATATTCCTTTTTAACTTGCATATATAGTTCATTTATTTATTATTTATTTATTTATTAATCAAATTTATCACCGCCCATCTCTACCACAGTAGACTCTGGGCGGTTTATAATATATAGTTGCTCTGCTTTCACCCATTCCCTTAGATATATGTACTGTAATGCATTTTATTTATTTATGTATTGTAATGCACTCAGACAAAGCAGCCATCAACAGACACATAGAGGTAAACAACATTTACATACCATTCATAAGAGACAATAGAAAAGCCAAAAGACCAGAACACCTCCTTGCCAGCAATCAACACCAAGATATGCAAAGATTAACACTAGGATTAGCACCAGAGGAACAATCAAACAGCACAATATACCCTAATCAAGGAACTATTAACTCAGTCAATCAACCAAGCAGCAAACAACAGCCCAATCAAGGAACTCCTAAGGGGAGAACAACACCTCCACCAACACAAGCAGGACAAGCCATGGGATATAAACAGAGAGCAAGTCCCACTCCCTTTTCGCACTGAAGATGTTGCCTAGTCTGGCAATGAAACGTCTGCAAGAAAACAACAAGGCTCAGAGAGCACCAAGGACTCTGCACTTTATTTTTTAAAAACGGAGGAGTTTTGAAACTGGAGACCTTTGCAGCATCTTTAATCAGCCAATGCCTCATTAAAAGAGTCATGTTTCTTTATAATGTCTTATCGGGCAGGGAATCTGGTGGTTGCCAAGAAAAGTGTGTTGGGCAAGGCTTTGCTCACACAGATGCAGTCTCCATCCTGACTTTTTTGACCCCACCCCATGTGGATGCTCTTACCCCCCTGGAAGGTGTTTTGGAGTCAGTTCAGGACAGTCAACAGTTCTAGTTTAATTTGATGCTGGAGTGACTAATAATTTCTTTTTTCTGCAGAACCTGGAGTGGCCGGAATTGGTCTTCCTTGAGTGTGCTTTTAGGCACATTCTCTTCTGCAGCCCCTGTGGTGGATCTGCCAGCACCCCCATGGTAAAAGCAACATGGTTCATCTGGCAGATCTATTCTTTAGCTGATTGGTGCTGCCTGAGTTTAATGGATGCGTCACAACAGGGGAGTATGTCTATGAAGGTTCTCAGCCATCCAGGTGGAATTGTCTGTAGCTTGAATCATGTCAATTGGACTTCTATTTTCTCAGTGGAAACGTTTCGCTCCGCTCCTTGGATAAGGAGCGAAACGTTTCCACTGAGAAAATAGAAATCCAGTTGACATGATTCAAGCTACTCACAACAGGGGAGTTAAACACCTTGAGTTCTGCTGACAGAGCCCTGAAGATGAGGCCACAATGAAAAGGCCAGAACCGCTTTTCAAAAACTGTGATGTGTGACCACAAGCCAATGAAAAATACATGAGGCTGATGGGCCCGTTTCCAAAGGGCAAACTCAGACAATCAACCCATTGTGACAAGATAGTCTGGGACATACCCACCCCTTCAAAAGGACAGACTGAAACCAGGAGAGACAGGCTTGGAATGAAGACCAGGCTGAGCTGCCCCTGCCTCCCCCACATCTCGCCCTCTTCTTTAATCTCTAAAGCGCTTTGAACCTGTACTAAGACCTCTTGACGAGGGTAACCTTTCAAAGAATAATGGCTGGCTTAGGTTTTATGAATATTTTAAAGTGAGGAATGTATTCAAAGACAGCAGCAGCAAAAGCAGAAATATCCATTGCTGCTGTGTCAATTGTCAAAGCAATATTTTTTTTAAAAAAAGGTAATGTTTAATTCAATATTCAGAGTGGAACCTAGTTTAACACCCACCATGCTATTGAAGAAGAGATCCAGATAATTAATCTGGATTACTCAGTATTGCCATCAGGAATCTCTAATTAAGAAGAGATTCAGATCAATGTTCCCAGTATAGTACTGCAGGGGAATTTTTTGTATTTAGTATTTGTTTACATTGTGAAGCTGTTAGGGACTAGATGCCCATTGGGCCCTAAGCCATGACTGGCTTAATCATCACTTATAGAATAAACCCCAACTGATTAGCTTCAAAAAATAGTCTGGAAGCTAAAATCAACAAATTGCATTAAAGTTGGACACAGACATCAATGGTCGACCCAGAAAGTGGTCAACTTCCTATGACAGATTGGAGTACTAGTTTTCTAGCCTGCTTTTAACCACTCTGAAAAGCTGAAATTCTCCAGGATCTGTCAAGCCAAAGTCTCTCTCATCATCTGCTGCCTATTATTAAAATATAATCTGCTGTGTTTTCAGCCACACAGCACTTCTGGGTCATCTCCTGGCAGGACTGTTTAGGTGTGGTACAGCTGCAAGCCCCAAGTGGATTACTGGATTCACACAATATGCCTTAACTGGAGAAAGAGGATTCACTAACAACTGACTCAGGGTTTAATTTGGAGCTAGGCTGCCCCCTTTCTGACCCTGAATTGACCAGGCTTCTGGGTTCACACGATCTGCTGGATTTAGCAATGATCCTGCTAAGCACATTGGGTAGATGCCTTCAGTTACCAAACAGTAATATGAATTTGAGATGCCAGGCTTGTCGATCGGAAGGTTGCAAGTTCGGAGGTTCGAATCCCTAGCCCCTCGTGACGGAGTGAGCTCCCGCGCTAGCCCCAGCTCTTGCCAACCTAGCAATTCGAAAGCATGCAAATGCAAGTAGATGAATAGGTACCACTTCGGTGGGTAGGTAACAGCGTTCCGCATGCGTCATGCCGGCCACATGACTGCGGAAGCGTCTTCGGACAGCACTGGCTCTTCGGCTGACAAACGGAGATGAGCACCGGCCCCTAGAGTTGGACATGACTGCACAGATGTGCAGGGGGAACCTTTACCTTTACTTTTTTAATATGAATTTAGGAGTTCAGTGTTCAAAACCCATTTTTTTGTGTTTTAAAATAAAAAGTTCCTTAAGTCAAGCTCGACCCCTAGAGTTTTCACAAACACATCTAAGAAGTTTTCTTGGCAATAGCATGGAAGTGGTTTGTTATTTTCCCCCCTCTTAGGGGGTTGTTTTACTCCATCAAAAATACCTTACACACCAGGCAATAACAAACAATGAGGGTTTTCTTTTAGATAATTATTACTTTATGTGTCATTGGGGCATTATTTGGCACTCCGTAGCTATTCACAAATATACAAGACAAGCAGGCAAGGAAAAAGCAGATAAATAGCTCCAAAGTATAACTATTTCCTGTCTAGGTAACACTAAGGAAGTAATGCAGAAGGCCAGAAAGATCACATTCCAATGGGAGATGAGGGATCACCCAGAGGTTCCGTTCACCCATTGTGCTAACCTTCAGTTTATTTAAACTGTGATTTGTTCAACAAGTGGCCTATTTATAAATCGTATGATAAACCGCAGTGGCAACACACCAACATTAAGCCAACCACATTATATTTTACTGTACTATGTATGTGTCTCCAGTAATAAACTCAAGAGCAGGGCTCAATCAGTAGCTAGAGTTTCAGCGAACCAGTGTAAAGGCCTTTCCCCACTGTTCTGTTCAAGGGCTGTCAACCCTTCCTTGGGTTGACATGACGTTTGCTTGTTTTTTTGACTATTCCTATTGTAAAAGATTGTGGGGTGGCTGGAAAGTAATGGAAGGTGGACTGAAGGGGACTGAGTCCATTGGTAGCTCATCTGATAAAGGGGAAGTTAGCCCACGTGGCAAGAAAGATGGGTAGAAGAATTTCCAATCATTCAAACAGACTTGCCTTAATGAACTCACGATAAATGAGGGCGGGAAATCCCTCTTGCGGTTTCCAAGGTTCTCTGTTTTTCCCAAGACTAGCCTTAATGAGAGACCCAGTTTGGTGTAGTGCAGCCTTTCTCAACCTTTTGACCCTGGAGGAACACTTGAAATATTTTTCAGGCCTCAGGGAACCCCTGCACATTCAGGCTCAAATATAAGCCAGAAGTTACAAAATTATTATATTCGTTTCACGCATAGGCCTGTATACAGTATATGCATTAACAGTGTTTTTAAACTAAAAATAAAGAATGAAACTTACCTCTTTAATGTGAAGTTGCCCAAATTCGAAATAATTTTTTAAATAAATCATGATCTCCCGGGGAACCCCTAGTGACCTCTCACGGAACCCTAGGGTTCCACGGAACCCTGGTTGAGAAACCCTAGTGTAGTGGTTAAGGCACCAGGCTAGAAAGTGGGAGACTGTGAGTTCTAGTCCTGCCTTAGGCACAAAGCCAGCTGGGTGACCTTGGGCCAGTAACTCTCTCTCAGCCCGAGGAAGGAGGCAGTGGCAAACCACTTCTGAAAAACCTTGCCAAGAAAACTGCAGGGAATTGTCCAGGCAGTCTCTGAGAATCGGACACGACTGAACAGATTAAAGAAAGCCTTAATGAGATCTTCCTGAAATCTGTGTACAGTAATTCTTGGGGTCTTCATCTTGTCCGGCTGTGTGGGGCTGCCTTCACCCTTTTCCAAGCTTCCTCTCTGAGACTGCAATTGAGAGCATAGGGAACAAGGGCCATTGTCAAGAGCTCTTGGTATGCCATCTGGTGCACTTTCGTGAGGTGAGGAAGACACAGACCCTTCCAAAATCCAAAAAGAATGAGGGGATCCCTTCAGGGAAAACAGTCAGAGATGCTTCAAGCAAAGCTGCACCAGAGAAATGTTACCTATCAACAGAGAACGACAACCAATAACATTGCAACCACATTTGCGATGTAGACAGGAGGGCAAGAGCACAGGTCAGAATGGGGAGAGAGGAAAGAATTTGAAGCCCTTATCACAATGCAACACGCACATCATGATGGAACAGTCACAGGATCTTCATGGCTGTCTGTTTAGGGCCAGGAGCCTGGGCGGGGTGGGGGAATGCTCAAAATACCGAATCAGACAGTTTAAAAGGAGGCATGGATACCTCTCCATACTCCCCTGCCTTCCTGCCAAAGCTATTAAAATAAGCATCTTTTAACAGCCATGGATTGGATAGCAAATAGCTTTTGGGGAGGAAGATGTGAGATCCAAATTGTTGATGGTGATGGGAAGTCTACCATGACATTTGGGTTCATTGGCTCCCCTTGTTAAGTAATAGGTAAGGTATACTTCTAAATGGTTTGTTCTTTAAGTCGTGAATTTTCATGACAAAGAATCATATAGCTCAGGAGAGAAGATTAGCCTACGTATTACATGAAGATAATTCAGTGGCCTGTTAGAACCAGTGAATGGAGCAGAGCTTAATGTTGTGTAAACTCATGTGCAGAAAAAGAATATTGTTTAAAAACACAGCCTGTGAGCACATTAGAGAGATTCAGGTTCTTATTCGTACACTTTTAATCCACCCAAGCATAAAGAAACACACGCTTAGACATTGCAGGTACAAAAAGTAAGTACAAAAGAGTTCTTACATTTATTCGGTCCAGGTACAGCCATTTTAGTAGAAAATTGGTTTCAGTTCTTCTTTCTGTTCCATAAACTGCATACCTCTGGCCCTGTTTGCTGCCAGAGGCTGCGTGGAGAAGGGGGAAAAAAGCCTCCTGAGTTGAGGCCTAGCACATGGCCTCTCCATGGAGGAGCTCAGGCATGTGCGTGCTTCCACGATGGAGAATCAAAGAGAGAGAAGAGGAAGTGGGAGGGGCAACAAGCAGCTTCCTCTAGTAGCAGAGTTTGCCTCCTAGAGCAATCACCCATATGCTAATGAGGCATGCTTGATTTGCCGGATTCCAACATTACATTCATCATATTCAGTTCCTATCTTCCTGCTGGTACTATGCGATTCCATAATAAAATATCCAGTCCTGAAAGAGTCTCCTATTGGCCAAATGGCACGCAAAGGGCTGCCAATGCAAATGTGCCTTGGATCAAAACCATAATGATTTAAAAACTACCTGTGTCTGCAGTAATGATACCTTTGCTCTCCCCGGGTTTTAGATGCGGGTGGCACTAAGACAGATGGCCTTGTGGTTGTCTGCTAACGAGGAGAGGAAATGCTAGAAATGTGGAATCTTGCTCCCATAAAACGTTCTGCCCAGTTTTATAACTCCAGGAAATTTGTCTACTTCAGGTAGGTTTTGGAGAAGCCCCAGGGCTTTGAATGCCAGAAGCAAACCCAGAGTTCAGTCTGATTATAACTTGTTTTCGGTCACTTCCTCTGCTTTGACTTTTTTCTTTCTACACAGCTTTGAAATCCATTTAGCCACAAGGAAGGAAGGAAAGCCGTTTATTGCTCCTCGGCAGCAATTTCTACTGAACGAAAAAAGCGGCCTGCTTTTTTTTTTTAAATTAAGCTCTGCCTTTCTGAGTTAGGGTCTTTTCTATTTTGCCATTTATTCAGATCTTTCCCCCATCCCTATTCCAACACCGCTGTCTGGTTCAATATGTTCTTACCTCTTTTTTTTTTAAAAAAACAACTCTTCTAATTTGTTTCTGTCAGGCTCCAAGTTAAAAAAAAACCCTCTAACTAGGAAACATAAATGCTACTCTAAAAATTAAGAAAAATACCACACCTTTCTCTTTGCTAGTGTGCTTCTTGTAAGGAGGGGTGTGTAACCTCTCATTAACTGTTCATCCTGGAATCATTGTACTTGTGAGGCCGAAACTCCTTCTCCTTCTCCAACATCATTATCACCATCGCCATAATCATAGAATTAGGTTTTCTTCCTTAACCTGTTGTTGGTATTTTGACCAAGGCAAAACTTCTTCTGTCTTGTAGAGGATTTGGGAGCTGAAGTCCAATATAACTGGAGGCAACACGTTGTGGAAGGCAACTGTAGGCTCTGTATGTGTGTGTCATCATACCAAAAAATGGTCATGTATAATCCAGGTTCTGATCGTTTAAGATTCCAGAGCTGCTGTGAGAGACATATGGATTGAAGGGTCCCAAGGCAAAGCATATCAGGAAGCTGGTACTGTGATCTCATTTCTCCATCTGTCTTATTTTCTCCATAAATCAGCCTTTCTCAAACTTCTGAACCTGGAGGAACCCTTGAAATATTTTTCAGGCCTCGGGGAGCCCCTGCACATTCAGGCTCAAATATAGGCCAGAAGTTACAAAATTATTATATTTGTTTCATGTGTAGGCGTGTAGATATGCATGAACAGTGTTCTTAAACTGAAAATAAAGAATGAAACTTATCTCTTTAATGTGAAGTTGCCCAAATTTGAAATAATTTTTTAAAATAAATCGTGATCTCCCAGGGAACCGCTAGTGACCTCTCGCGGAACCCTGGTTGAGAAAGCCTGCCATAAATGATATATTAATATTAGTATTTACGTATATTAACTACCTGGAAGTCATTTCACCAAGAAATAGCAGCCATAATATTTATTTATTTATTTATTTATTTATTTATTTATTTATTTATTTTTCGAATTTATGACCGCCCATCTCCACGACAGTGGACTCTGGGCGGTTTACAACATTAAAATTAATATTAAAAACCTATACACTTAAAAATACAATATAATAATAAATAGATAAGAATCCAGAGGATGGGAAGATCTTAAAAAGGAGGGTAGTACGGGGCTAACCACCCCCAGGAGGAACTATTACCTCCTTTGTCCCAAGCAAGGCGGCAGAACCAGGTCTTTAAAGACTTTCTGAAGGCCAGGAGTGAAGGCGCCTGTCTCACCTCTGGGGGCAAGATATTCCACAAGGCAGGTGCTACCGCAGAAAAGGCACATCTCCTGGACCCCGCCAAATGAAATTCCTTCACTGATGGGGTCCGGAGCATGCCCTCTCTGCATGACCGGGTGGGGCGGGTAGATGTAATCGGGATGAGACGGTCCCTCAGGTACCCTGGTCCCATGTCATGTGCTCTATGTATATATTGATTAATTTATGTATCCATAAATCAGCTTTGGACAAAGGTATTAACCAAATATGCTAAAATAGCTAGAAAAAAGAGAACTCTCTGAATTGGTTGACAAATGGTTGCTGTGGTTGCTTTGGGGCTAACATTATTTGTCCATGTGTCTGCCTATTCATATTTATATATTTATATAGAAACAGATATTGCAAAACACCATGGATGCAATCTATCATATAATGAAGAGTGTCCTGAAGTTGAGTGAACTTCAGCTATTGTGAACCACAGCTATTGTGGCTTGTAATTATCATTTAATAAGATGCCTTATTTATTAGTTGTTACATTATATTGCTTTCCACTTTTCTACACTTAATGTAATAAGATAATCACAAATTCATCTTTTTTTAAAAGTCATGGTGTGTTTCCAAATGATCTTGAAAGGCAGCCCTGGTATTTAGCACCACTTCAAGAAAAGCAAAAAAAGGCACACAAAATGGTATTTGTATGAGTTGGGATTTTTTTTACTTAAAAGATAATGCCAAAACCTATTGATTCTGGAGACTTCCATGCTGAGCTCCCCAAATGAATCCTAAGTAAAATGCGATTCACAAGTCTCCTCACGTTTCTCTGTTTTTGGACACATTTGCTAAACTGTACTTGGGCATCCTACTGCTAAAGAGAGAGGGGGAGATGAATGTCAGGAATGCCTGGAATTTTCAGACATTCCTATGCTCATGTTCCACCCAATCATTCCAGCTGCGTGGTCTACCTGGGTATATACTGTGCTGTGCTATAATAAATATTTATCATATTTCTACTGTATCCACCACATGGGGTGGTGGTTTCCAAAGACATTCCCTCTTGTTATGTTGGCTGAAGGACAGGTAAACAAGGGCAAAAAATAAAAACGTAAGTATGGTGATGGCCCTCAGATTACATCGTTTTAAAGGGGATTGGACAAATTCTTGGAGGACTGCTGGGCTTATGATTTTTCTGAAAGCATTTGGTTGCCCATTATGAGACCCAGTATGTATAAATTATTCCTGCCTTCACTTTGGCCAAGCTGGGAATTCTGGGAATTAAAGTGAACACAGCTAGCAAACTCCATCTTAGGAAAAGGCTGAATTAGTCAATGATCACTGACCATACGCATATCAGAATGATATCACTGTTATGTTAGACATGCGGACATACCATCTTTTAAGTTTTATCTTCCTTCCCACGGTCGCCCAGTCAGAAATTCATGGTAATGATAACAGAAACTACATTTGATGGGAGTAGGTAGCTGCAATGTATCTTGGAAGGCATTTTGTGCTACCGAGGCAACACTAATTTTCTCACTGAGGTGCAGAGGGCTGCCTGGCTGCCTCCCTTGACATGCCCAGTAATTGTAGCTGGCTTCTACATTAGGCTGACCATATGTCCCGTTTTGAACGGGACAGTCCCGTTTTTTAAGCATTTTTCAACTGTCCCATAGTTTTCATAAAAATCTCAATTTTGTCCCATTTTTCAAACCTGGCAGGTTTACATTTCTTCCAGAAGAGCCATGGGCACAGTTAAACTTACTATATCCAGTCAGCTGTGTTGTGGAAACACACGAACCAGTTAATTTAACCATTTTGCATATATATTCCACCAAGAAATTCAAGAAAGAGCAGCTTGGAAGCATTTTCATTACAGAACTCACTACCAAGAGCAGGACATCGGCCATCCCACCCCACTCCTCACCATAAGGATGGCTGCAGTGGCCAAACAATATCTATTTCTACCAATCGAAGAGAATATCTATTTCTGCCTGCCTGATTACTAGAAAGAGGTTAGTGAAAGAGAAACCTTACTAATACTCTCCTAGTGCAAAGGTTTATGGAATATTAGGCACTTGCTGGAGAAACTGGGAAAACTGGCAAACTGTGATTTGTGATTAGGCTGACCATATGTCCCGTTTTGAACGGGACAGTCCCGTTTTTTAAGCATTTTTCAACTGTCCCATCATTTTGATAAAAATTTAAATTTTGTCCTGTTTTTTAAACCCAGCGGGAATGGTGCGGAAGGAGGATATGAGCCGGAGCTGCCAATTGGAGGCAGCCCAGAAGGGGAAGCCCTCCCACCTATCAGCGTGTGGCAAACGAGGGACCGGGGGCGGGGTTTGCAGGCGGGAGCCAATTGTGTGGACTGGGGGCGGGGTTTGCAGGCGGGAGCCAATCGTGCAGACTGGGGGCCAGGGTTTGCAGATGGGAGCCAATTGCACGGGCCAGGGGGCAGGGTTTGCAGGTGGGAGCCAATTGTGTGGACCGGGGGGGCGGGGACCCCTTGCCTTTTTCATGAATACGAAATATTACATAAGACCCTGTCTCGTTTTGCCATCCCAATGTCCCGTTTTTGTCTCAAGGAAATATGGTCAGCCTATTTGTGATCCACAGATGCTGAAGAAGCAGAAGTAGATCAGTTCAATGAGGATCTGCAGCACCTACTGGATAATACACCAAAAAGAGATGTTATTTTCATTACAGGAGACTGGAATGCTAAGGTGGGTAGTCAGACGACACCTGGAATTACAGGCAAGCATGGTCTGGGAGAACAAAATGAAGCAGGACATAGGCTGATAGAATTTTGCCAAGACAACTCACTGTGCATAACAAACACTCTCTTCCAACAACCTAAAAGACGACTTTATACATGGACTTCACCAGATGGTCGACACCAAAATCAGATTGACTACATCCTTTGCAGCCAAAGGTGGCGGACATCTATACAGTCGGTAAAAACAAGACCTGGAGCTGACTGTAGTTCAGATCACGAACTTCTTACTGCAAAATTTAGAATCAGACTAAAGAGAATAGGGAAGACCCACAGATCAGTTAGATATGAGCTCACTAATATTCCTAAGGAATATGCAGTGGAGGTGAAGAATAGATTTAAGGGACTAGATTTAGTAGATAGGGTCCCGGAAGAACTATGGACAGAAGTTCGCAACATTGTTCAGGAGCCGGCAACAAAAAACGTTCCAAAGAAAAAGAAAACCAAGAAGGCAAGATGGCTGTCTGCTGAGACACTGGAAGTAGCCCAAGAAAGAAGGAAAGCAAAAGGCAACAGTGATAGGGGGAGATATGCCCAATTCAATGCAAAATTCCAGAGGTTAGCCAGAAGAGATAAGGAATTATTTTTAACAAGCAATGTGCGGAAGTGGAAGAAGACAATAGAATAGGAAGGACAAGAGACCTCTTCCAGAAAATTAGAAACATCGGAGGTAAATTCCAGGCAAAAATGGGTATGATCAAAAACAAAGATGGTAAGGACCTAACAGAAGCAGAAGAGATCAAGAAAAGGTGGCAAGAATATACGGAAGATCTGTATAGGAAGGATAATAACCTTGGAGATAGCTTTGACGGTGTGGTCAGTGAGTTAGAGCCAGACATCCTGAAGAGTGAGGTTGAATGGGCCTTAAGAAGCATTGCTAATAACAAGGCAGCAGGAGACGACGGTATCCCAGCTGAACTGTTTAAAATCTTGCAAGATGATGCTGTCAAGGTGATGCATGCCATATGCCAGCAAATTTGGAAAACACGAGAATGGCCATCAGATTGTAAAAAATCAACTTATATCCCCATACCAAAAAAGGGAAGCACTAAAAAATGTTCAAACTATCGAACAGTGGCACTTATTTCACATGCCAGTAAGGTAATGCTCAAGATCTTGCAAGGTGGACTCCAGCAATTCATGGAGCGAGAATTGCCAGATGTACAAGCTGGGTTTAGAAAAGGCAGAGGAACTAGAGACCAAATTGCCAATATCCGCTGGATAATGGAGAAAGCCAGGGAGTTTCAGAAAAACATCTATTTTTGTTTTATTGACTATTCTAAAGCCTTTGACTGTGTGGATCATAACAAATTGTGGCAAGTTCTTGGTGGTATGGGGATACCAAGTCATCTTGTCTGCCTCCTGAGGAATCTGTATAACGACCAAGTAGCAACGGTAAGAACAGAGCACGGAACAACGGACTGTTTTAAGATTGGGAAAGGAGTACGGCAGGGTTGTATACTCTCACCCTACCTATTCAACCTGTACGCAGAACACATCATGCGACGTGCTGGGCTTGAGGAATCCAAGGCTGGAGTTAAAATCGCTGGAAGAAACATTAACAATCTTAGATATGCAGATGATACCACTTTGATGGCTGAAAGCGAGGAGGAGTTGAGGAGCCTTATGACGAAGGTGAAAGAAGAAAGTGCAAAAGCTGGGTTGCAGTTAAACCTCAAAAAAACCAAGATTATGGCAACCAGCTTGATTGATAACTGGCAAATAGAGGGAGAAAAAGTGGAGGCAGTGACAGACTTTGTATTTCTAGGCGCAAAGATTACTGCAGATGCTGACTGCAGCCAGGAAATCAGAAGATGTCTACTTCTTGCGAGGAGAGCAATGGCAAATCTTGATAAAATAGTTAAGAGCAGAGACATCACACTGACAACAAAGGTCCGCATAGTTAAAGCAATGGTATTCCCTGTAGTAACCTATGGCTGTGAGAGCTGGACCATAAGGAAGGCTGAGCGAAGGAAGATAGATGCTTTTGAACTGTGGTGTTGGAGGAAAATTCTGAGAGTGCCTTGGACTGCAAGAAGATCAAACCAGTCCATACTCCAGGAAATAAAGCCAGACTGCTCACTTGAGAGAATGATATTAAAGCCAAAACTGAAGTACTTTGGCCACATAATGAGAAGACAGGATACCCTGGAGAAGAAGCTGATGCTAGGGAAAGTGGAAGGCAAAAGGAAGAGGGGCCGACCAAGGGCAAGATGGATGGATGATATTCTGGAGGTGACGGACTCAACCATGGGGGAGCTGGGGATGGTGACGGCCGACAGGAAGCTCTGGCGTGGGCTGGTCCATGAAGTCACGAAGAGTCGGAAGCGACTGAACGAATAAACAACAACAAAGATGTTATCCTGCCTTTTAAATTCTCCTCCTCCTCCCCGCTTCGCCGTTGGACCGAGTGAGGGAGGCGGGAGCTTTTAGCTCTCTTAGCAGCAGACTTCGTGCTGATAGGGCAATGAATGTAATTACCATCTCTTAATTCGTCAACAGATGCAAATCTCATTTATAATTGGCGGAAAGTGGCAGAGTCTTTCTGATTGGCTGGGGGCCTTCCCGGGTGTAAAAACTGATAGGTTGAGGCAAAAGTTCTTGCAGCTGTTTGGCGTCCCAAAATTCTTCGATCTGATTGGCTACTGTGCGCTTCCCAGTATCCTGATTCCTAAACCGTCCAGACCGAGAAAGCGTGTTCCGGCGTTTTATATTCGTCTTCCTGAACCCGAGACTATCCAACTGTTGAAACTACAATTCCCAGAGTACTTATCCAAAGGTTATGCTTTCTGGGTAAGAATCGTAGTCCCAACGTTTCTTACTGTGCCGATCGTATCTCTGAAGCATTTGGACAGAACAGTGTTGTGTCATCCTATAAACTATAACAGGTTGTTTTTTGCATACTTATATCTAAAGAGAATCAACCCTGACTGCTCATTGGAAGGACAGATGCTGAAGCTGAAGCTCAAATACTTTGGCCACCTAATGCGAAGAGAGGACTCACTGGAAAAGACCCTGATGCTGGGAAAGACTGAAGGCAAAAGGAGAAGGGGACGGCAGAGGATGAGATGGTTAGATAGCATCACCGATGTAATGAACATGAATTTGAGTAAACTCCGGGAGACAGTGGAGGACAGGAAGGCCTGGCGTGCTATGGTCCATGAGGTCACGAAGAGTCGGACACGACTAAACGACTGAACAACAACAAATTTGTGATCCAGTTAGTATAATTGTGCGCTGCCAGAACCATCAATAAGAACATTCAATTGAAGTTGCAACTGACCGTTTAAGCATGTTGTGGGAACAGGGCCACACAAAGTGATTGCCAAAAACTTTACAACTACTGTCAACATTGCATACATCCCTGCTGCATTACAGTACAGAGCTCTGTAACTAACAATTAGAATATTACAATTGCTTGTGAAGCAGCTAGATGGCACCACTGGCTATAATACTTCCATGTTAAATTTTATTTTAATCAGTACTCATTTGGAGAGTTTTCCTGAAGATTTTTGTCAGCCATCCTTTTTGCTCAAGGCTATACTTTCAAGTGAGATGTATACCATGAATCTGAATTATTACTCAGAAACCCAAATAAATTTGATTTCTTTTAACTGGCACATTACTGATGTAAGATGATTACTAACCAAAAAAGACAAATGAAATAGATTTTTTAAAAGGAGCATGTTCAATTATGCTTTCTATCTGACATTGCTTCACTCGACTGTGAAAAAAACTATGAAAAGGATGAGCTTGATCACATAACTTAGAATAGATTATTGATTCTCTTTACTGTTTTGGCTAATAAATTTTCAGAAATAAATATGAAAGCTCTGTATATGTTTGTCATTTTTAAGACAATATGATTACGCAATCAATTTTGAGGGATGGAAGTTTGCTTTGATAGGGTCACAAAGCTCAACAGAATAAATAAAAGTTGACTCTGGGGTAGGGTTACTAGACGTCCAGCAAAAGGAGGACATATCCTCTTTTTTGTCCTCATGTCCTCTGTCCGGGAGGCATAGCCTTAAAATCAAATATTTTTTGGCTTTTTCAGTGTCTTGGGTTTTTAAAAAAATATATTTTGGACTGTTTTCACAACAGTAGTCATTCAAACTTTTGTGTATTGTGACCTTATAAATTGTCTGTTTCTTTCTTTCCCTCATCCATCAACAGACTCGACAGCCTAGATTTACATTATTTAATTTATTTCCTGATTCCAGTAATTGGCTTCAATCCAGCCTCTTCAAATCTACGATCACTGTAGTCTGTAGATCACATGACTCCTCAAATGTTTCTATGGTAAAATTTGAAAAGTGTGTCATCATCAACTCTATATTATTGCTAGCATATGTTCTTGAAAATAAAGATTTGTAGGAAAAATATTGTGATTGAAAAACCAGTCTTTCTGATGCTGGAAAAAATAATTCATATACGTGTAGGGATAAGTATATTTTTTTGCAATTTTTTGCTGTAATTTTTGATGCGGATGCCAAGAAAGTTAAAGAGTATGTCTTCCTTTCCCCCCTTTTGTGCTCGTTTTCAATTGTCTGTGTCCTCCTTTGCCTGTTCAGATATCTGGTAACCCAACTCTGGGGACTTACAGGCCTGTACATTTTAAATGATGAACAGGCCATGAATCCCCATTTATGTATCACTGGCCAGTTCTGCATTCTGTAGCACAGCGTTTCTCAACCTTGTCAGCTTTAAGATGTGTGGACTTCAGCTCCCAGAACTCCCCAGCCGGCGTGTTGGAGTTGAAGTCCACACATCTTAAAGTTGACAAGGTTGAGAAACACTAGCGTATTGGCTAAGGCGTTGCTGATTCCCAGAAGATGAAGGGTGCTGACTGGTTGGTTTTCATGAAAATCCCAGAACCACCTAACTTTACCTACTGAGCAGGCTGACCACCATATTGATTGACTGCCCCCTGGCACAAGCATGACATTGCCTCATCTGCTGAAAAAGCCCAGAATAGAAGTTTCACAAAATACATTTGACAGATCCAGGGATGGAACTAGGGTCTGTGTCACCCAGGGCAAACATGGATTCCATGCCCCCCCATGGGTTATTTTGTCATTTTGGTGCCCCCGGGGTGCCATTTTGCCCCCCCCAGCACGGTGCCTGGGGCACATGCCCCGCTTGCCCCCCCTAGTTGTGGCCCTGGACAGATCCACAAAAGCCTTCTTGAAACATAGAAGGGGGGGGAACTTGAGTTAGGTGCAAAAAACTGGACATTTGGCAACCGATGAAACCTCAGTACTGTAGCAGCATTAAGGAAAAAATCCCCCTCTGATTTCTGTATGCAGCTTCTGCCTGGAGTTTTTTAGGAGGTGAAAAATATTAACATTTCTGGTTGGTTTATGGTGACAAAAATAAGCTTTGCTTGGATTAACGTGTTGTGAAACAGCACATTGTGAGGTAAATGAGGCCTACTAGAATTTCTAGAGCATAGCTTTCCAAACTGTGTGTCGGGACACGTTAGTGTGTCGGCTGCAGTGTCTGGGTGTGTTGCGGCTGCTTCTGCCTCCAAGCCCTGCCAGGATTCCACGCAGGTCCTAGTGCCTGCCTTGTGCCCTGCTGTAAGAGTGTGTAGCGAAATGATGCCCTGCTGTAAGAGTGTGTCGCGAAATGATGTATGTCTAAAAAGTGTGTCACCAACATGAAAAGTTTGGAAAGCTCTGTTCTAGAGTGACCATATTATTTCAGAGAAATGCCTTCTTGGTAGACCAGGATGAGTGGTCTAATTTCAAAACCCTTACACAAGAAATCAGCTGAGACTTTTGATAAGAATGGTCATTTCCCTGTTACTTGGGACAGAGAGAGGAAGGTATCAAAAATATTTTTTTTAATCCGTTCAATCGTGTCCGATTCTCGAAGACTGCCTGGACAAGTCCCTGCAGTTTTCTTGGCAGGTTTTTCAGAAGTGGTTTGCCATTGCCTCTTTCCTAGGGCTGAGAGAGACTGACTGGCCCAATGTCACCCAGCTGGCTCTGTGCCCAAGGTGGGACTAGAACTCACGGTCTCCCCCTTTCTAGCCTGATGCCTTAACCACTACACCAAACTGGCTCTCTATCAAAAAGATACATGGGTGCATATCCCCACTCATGTTTTATTCTGGCCACACCCACTACTTGCTTCAGCTCCACCCACTATAGATGCCATGTAAGGAAATGCAACCTTGGCTAAACCAAACTGCCCATCCTTTCTTTTAGTCTATCTTTCTAATTAGTGGGAGAAATATGTGCAAAATAAACACAGACTGGCAGTCTAAGGAATTTCTTCAGGCAACAATCATCAACTTTTCTTGAGTTGTAATTTGTTAGGTTTCTTTCCACACACATCCTCTTGAAAGGCCTATAATCCTCCGAACAATCAGCTCCAGTAGGTGATTGTGGTCTTCATTTTCTGTTTTACTTTTATGGCTGCGTCTCACTTTTCTGGGAGAAGTTCCAGGTGGCATTCAGGTCTGACAACAACCCTTCAAGGTAGATTTCACTGAAAGACAGAGAAAGAACTGTATCCTCAAACCACCCATTAAGCTTTCTAGCTGGGCTCCCCAGGCTTAAACTCAGCCATTTTGCCATTTCACCCTTATAAGAATCTGCAGTTAATAAAAAAGGCACCGCCCTTTTGCCTTCAAGGGACGTCTGATCAGGAAAATGCATTAAATGTGCAAAAATTCACTAAGAAGAACCCACGCATGTCAGGTGCACAAGAGACGTGCGCTGCATGTGAGAGGATATTTTCCATTTTTAAAATTCCCCTCTTTCCCCCTTCTTCTCAGTTTATAACCAATGGAGCAGAACATTCCTTCTGGAACACCTCAGGAGCAAAACAACAATGGGCCAAACTGAAAAAAAAGTCAGAAAGAAAGATGGTTATTCAGCTCTGCCTATCTCTCAAGAGAACTCAGGAGGGGCAAAAGAAAACTTTTCAATTACTTGCATGTAGCGGAGTGCTGGAGGTCAAGCAGAAAATTGGCCCTTTCAGGGGCCAAGTCTCATTTGATTTTGTCTTATGTTTCCAGTAAGAGGTTCTTGTTATTTTCCAACACTGTACTGCTTCACACACGCACACACACACACACACACAGAAAGTGAAAAACTCAACATATTTGCCCACCTGTGGATGGATGCACAACTCACTTCACACTGAAGTGCTTCTTTAGTGTTTAGATCTGGTCAGTGTTCACTGACCAGTTCAGTGACTACGGAAATCAGTGGGTTTTGGCTTTTACTTCCTCAAACTGAACATCATGGAGCCCCTACTCCGACTGGATACTGAATGCTGCTTTTTCAGATACTAGCAAATAACTCAGTGTCCTTAATACATCATGTATGTATGTATGTAAATTTCCATTCAATCGTGTCCGATTCTTGGAGACTGCCTGGACAAGTCCCTGCAGTTTTCTTGGCAAGATTTTCAGAAGTGGTTTGCCATTGCCTCCTTCCTAGGGCTGAGAGAGAGTGACTGGCCCAAGGTCACCCAGCTGGCTTCATGCCTAAGGCGGGACTAGAACTCACGGTCTCCCGGTTCCTAGCCCGGTTCCTTAACCACTACACCAAACTGGCTCTATTTAATACATCATCCAGCAGCTCAATTCCCATTTTTTGCACTCTCTTGATTTTATTGATTCAACATGGCATTGGAACCCTTCTTCTTTTAAGGACGGTTCCTCAAATATATGTCTCCTCTGATGAATGCGCTGGCATTAAATTCTATACTAAAGAAAATGTGTTTAGGTTTGCTAACTTTTTAAAACCACATCCTACTTCTGGGTCTATCAGCACCTTGACCTACAAAGTGAACAGATATCAATATTATCTTAGTGCTTGGCCTCACGATATATTCCAAAGAACATGAAAACATAAGGGTACAAGCTTGGAACCCTCTTTGAAAGGTAATTTCAATACACATCTCACAAGTTGTCTTTGATCCTGAAAACTGGACTTTTTTTCATATCACATCAGGGACATAATTAAGTGGCCTGTGCTCTATTTTCCTCTCCTCTTATCCCACAAAGTATTTTAATTTTACAGAAAAGGTGCCTTCTGTGAGGCCTCTGGATCATAAAGAATGGTGTGGATGTACAACACAACAACCTGAAATTTTAATTTGTAGATTAAATGGTTTTCTTTTTGACAAAAAAAAAAAAGCATGTGCATGCAACCACCTTTGTGTGAAAAATAGTTAGATGTTAACGTTTTCATGTTGTCTTCTGTGAAGAACAAAGTCATTAATTAAAGCACTTTATGGAATTCTCATTTCTTATACATAGAGGTCAAGGTTCGTGGTTGCATAAATCTGGGCCACGTTCATTAATAGTTGCTTTTGTTTCACAACCAACAGGGACTCTCTTCATTATAAGCTTGTCATGATGTCTTCCAAAGTGAAGTCTACTTATATGTACACATTGCTAATTATTCCTCTTTCTCTTTTATTGGCAAATGCAGTTGGAACTGGAGAACAGAAGTAAATACGGTCTTTGTGTTTTCAACACAAAAGACAGATTCTCTCATTTTGGAAAATGTGGCTACAAGCCCTGCACTGTTTTTGAGGTTTCCCCCAAGTTTTTATTTCTTCCTTTCATAACAGGGATTTTAAAAAGAACATAAAATGGGGCTGTGTTTTATTTTCTTACTGCTGACAGCTTTCGGTCAGTCAGCATTCTGACTGGTTCCATTTTCCCATTTATGACCAATAGCTCTTGCAGAAATTGAAAACAATTACCAGTCATTTTTTTTTTAAAAAAACCCTTCTATTTCTTGCTAAAAGGGCCTTGGAAAGCAAGACGGGCTAAGAGCTCCACGTTGGACCTTGGAGAGTTACGGTCTTGGCAAGCCCAAGACATTCTTGCTATCTTAGGGGAAATAGCAAATTCCAGATGACCCAGGTCAAAGGACATCTGTACCAAGGCCTGGGGTGTTTCCGGTGGGATGTCAAAAATATCAAGATGGCATCTATAACTGCACAGTTGAGGCCCTGGCCTTTTTTAATGTGCATAAAAAGAGGCAGGGCTTCAATTCATGGTTGCAGATGGCATCCTGACCTTCCTCCATATGCCCGGCCAAGGCCGACCAAGTCTGTTTGACATCAGACACAAAAGTTCTCACAAACGCTCCTCCCCACACCTGGCAGTAAAACTAGAATGCTAAATTAAGTAAATAACAAAAAGCTCTTCTTTCATTACACCCCTAATTAGTTATCTGATGTGGTCATCTCACTCTTCCTAATGGTAAAGGTGGTCTTGTCTACTATCACTTCATACTGGTCTAGAATATTTATATTCTAATACCCTGGCTGTGTTTACACAAGAAGCTAAACCCTAAACCTGGGTTAACAAAAGGCAATTGATATAACCTGCTATGCCTGAACAAATAAACCATCACATAATATACTAAGAGAATGTGTGGGTTCCTACAACATGCTGAACTACAAGCAACTGAATCCTATTTTAATGTAGACTAACAGGTTGGGTGGACATAACCACTTTATTAATTTTTATTAACTTATTAGACTATGTGGTCACTAGAAGTCAAAAACAACTTGATGGCACATAATCAATCAATCAATCAATCAATCAATCAATCAATCAATACTCCATACTACCAAAGTATTTTCCATGTCTGAGTGGCCCTAAGTGGCAGCACATCTTTTAACTGGTCGTTCTGAAAGAATAAGAATTAGTGACTGGACTAGAGGTACAGGATTTGTGTTGCTATTCATGCTATGTAGAACCAGTGATTCAGGCTCACACTGTACTCACAAATTTAGAAGTTTACTGTGACACATTCCCTACCTTTCTGTTTGGCTGGGAGTTATAAGCCCAAGATATATTTCCTTGGAAAGGAATGTTGTAAGAATTTTAGAATGATGAGCACTGGATTTTCAGACTTCAAAGGCAAATGTAGCCTTGTATTAGAAGACTGCTGCATAAAATTATTAGCCTTGTAACGCCATTTTTGATCTGACTTTGGAAATTAGGCTTATTTTGTACTATAGACTGTGATTATGTGAATATTTATACATAACAAAAAGCTTGAAAATGACCATTATATAAATGAGATCTGCTGTTCATGAATAACATAAAACCAACTCAGGTTTGTTACTTCTTTCACAGAAGTAATGGGCCCAGTCTGACTACTCAACTAGATTTCAGGTAGTCCTCGCTTAATGACGGTAATTGGGACCGGAATTTCCATCGTTAAGCGATGCGGTTGTAAAGCGCGGCATCACGTGACTGCATTGCTTAGTGACGGCAATCCTGGCACTCCCCGTTGCTGTTGTTAAGTGAGGATTGAGCGTTTTAAGTGAGTCCCGGGCTGCTTGCAAACAGGCTGGCAGGCAGGTAAGTGGCTGCTGCCGGGTGGTGGAGGGGGTGCAGATGGCCGGTGAGGCGTGGCATGAGCGTGGCCGGGCCGGAGGGAGCTGCTGCTGAGCAGGGGAGAGTGCAAGCGACTTACCAGAGTGACTTGCAACCTTTCCTGCCGGCTTCCCCATTGACTTTGCTTGTGGGAAGCTGGCAGGGAAGGTTGCAAACGGTGATTGCGTGACCATGGGACGCTGCAACCGTCGTAAGTGCGAGCCAGTTGCCAAGTGCTTAGATCATGATCATGTGACTGTGGAGGTGCTGGGACGGCCAGAACTTTGAGGACCAGTCGAAAGTACCACTTGTTCCGTGCTGTCGTAACTTTGAATGGTCGCCGAATGAGTGGTTGTTAAATGAGGACTACCTGCATATAAAATAGGCATATCATTTTAAAAGTTGTGTACTGTTCATATTAAGGGCTGTACGTATATAAATGATTGGACAGCACAGAGTCCAGGTGGCCAAATGTCCACTCCGCTAAACTTGAGAGGCTAAGTTGCACCATTGCCACCACCAACAAGCACTGAGGTCATCTGCTCACAATCTTCCCTGCTAGGGTGAGAGGTGTCATGTTTCTTCTTCAATGTGACTGTTTCTGCATGCGTATACAGTACCTCTACATATTGCCTTAGCTTGGCTAGAAACCCAGAGGAAGTGGCCTCCACCATCACCACAGGTGTGCCGAGGGAATTCTGGCTACATCCAGTAAGGACAGGACTTCAAAAGAGAAGTTGTCAGGACCTTAGGCAGCGTAGAGCAGGGACATTTCTTTACAGGAAGAGAAGTATTTCCAGAAGTATTTCCAGAAGTATTTCCAGCAAAGCAACTGAGGCCTTAGGAAGGCTGGATAGCCTGTTGGATGCTTAAATGTTCCACTGTGATTTGTATAATTTCCTGGATGAAAGACAGGAGCAGGTTGGACACGCTTTTTATAGTGTCTGAGAAGAGAGATTTTGATTTCACTTTGGAAAAAATAGGCCGAGATACTGAGAAAACCTGTGGTTCAGTGAACTCCTGAGCCCTCCTCAGACAGCTACTAAGCTTCCTAACCTGGAGACATAACCAGATATAAAGGAGTGCACCTGAATTTTATGCAAATATGAATCTCCTTCATTTTGGAGATTCAATGATTGCTACTCTCCATACCTCCAAAATATCTTGGTTTACGATGAAGGTAAGTGTAGTATTTCCACACAGGTTTTAACATGGTTTTTGAGGTTCACCTTTCTCTTTGTTGCCTAGTCAAATAATTTGATTTAAAAAGCAACGTCTGTTCTGCTTTTTAATCCTTTGTCGGTGTTCACATATTTGAAGAAAGGCTGTGAAAATGCCCTTCATTTATGGCAGGGGCACACAGTGTACTTAAAACAAAGGGCAGCGTGCTCTTTTAAGCAGCCTGTTGCGGATTGCATGGCAAAACAAGCAACACCTCGGACAAAGCTCTGCCACCACACCCACACTGGCCCTTTCCTCACTGCTGAAGGAAGGGTTTGTACCCCTCTTTGAGTCAACAGATATCCATACTGGCATGAAATTGGCTCTCCCCATTGCGGAGTCCTATCCCGCTTCTCTTTGACAAAGCTTAACAGATTTTTAACCCATCTCCTTGAGGGGGAGATGGGCGGTGATAAAAAAAAAATGGATAAATAAATAAATAAATAAATAAAATAAAATAAATTTTGAGATGTGAGAAAATACTACTTTAACCCCTGTAATCATGGGTTGGGGATGAGGTGAAGGCAATATAATGGGGGCACAGCTGAAAAAAGAGGCTGCCAGGTCAGGTGTCTGCCAAGGTTGGGTGCAAGTGGAAAAGGGCCCCCTCTCACACTTTTCCATGCACGCCAAGAGAAAATCTCACCTACCCCGACACATCCACATCATTTACTGTGATCCCCATGCTCATTATTATAAATGGGGATGGGAGACAGTTCCATGGCATAATTCCTTTACATTTCAGTGCAATTTATATTTCTACTCAGAATTAAGTCATCTTGTGTTCAGGAAGATTGACTTACTGGGAAAAGATATATAGCACTGCAGTTTTATCTAAATCTCTGAGAACTCTAAGAGATTGTTTTAGTTCTTAAATGAAATAAATAGAATGGAACCCATTCCTTCTTTCTGCAAACGCACATCTGTTGGAGACTTTGCAGGCTTCTGAGAGAGTTGGAAATCAAAGAAAGCCTTCCCTGACTTAGTGAGTGGCCTCCAGATGTGTTGGACCACACAAGTCCCAGAATTCTTAGCTAGCAGGGGCCATGTAGGGAATTGTGGGTGTCCAATGTTTCTAAAAGACTCTCTAATGGAAAAAAAAAGAATAGCAGGTTTAACAAGTGCACTGAAAGGAAATTGTACTTCCTTGCTGTGAGTTCCAGTACTTTTCTAAATTGTTTACTTCTTATTTTGGTACCTACAGCAACAAGGAGAAAAAAAACTTCCCAGCTATTTTTTTTTATTGGCTTCAGAATCTGTTTGTTTGTTCCAGCTTCCCACCAGGAAGCAATCATGATAAGCTTTGTGACTCTGTTCTGGACAGATTCTTTCCATATTGTGTTTATTGCCTTTAACTGATAATGTTGGGAACATGGTGATCTATTCTTGTTCTGATTTATTAGGCAAGTCGAGCCATAATACCTTTTCTTGCAATGTGAGTGCTTTTTCCGTTAGAAGAACAAGATGCCTTCAAATGCAAACCATTTCACCACTGGGAACTGCCCCATGATGCTGATGTTAGAGGGTGGGGCGTGGGGGGTGGGGTGGGAAATTGCAATGGCATCACTGATTGTTCGAGTTCAAGTACGGGTCCTCTGTGGGAGCCTCGTTCAACTTTTGCAGAGATCTCAGGCAACTTCACTTAGGAGAACTTTTGGCTGTTAAGGGAAAGTGAAGACATGGTCAATGATGGTGTGCTGAGTTCATGCAAACTATCAAATACTCTTGAATTCCTATGCCAGCACAAAGGATTTTGAAGCCAACTCCTACTTGGTATAAGGAACAGCCGGGCCAAGAAAGAGGTAGCACAAACTTAGAAGTTAGAATGAATGGTAAATGAGAGCAAAAGTGGTAATATTTGCTTTTCATTAATGGTCTTTTTACAGGATTATGCCTTGTTCTCTGCCAGTTCATACTGACTTCTGTGGCAGGCTATGATGTTCACCAACTCAGCATCCTCAACTCTTAAATCTCTGGTCCTCTCCCTTTGCAACATAATGATGGTAGCTGATAGATTATGTGTCATCATATTGGTATCAGCTCTTAGCAACCACATAGCTAGAACTTCTCCAGGATGATCTGTCCCCAGCCTAACCCTTTGGTCTTCCAATAGTGCACCCATAACTTTTGTGAAGTCCATGCACCTTGCTGCTTGTTGTCCTCTTCTTCTCTTTCCTTCCACCTTTTCCAGTATAATAGCCTTCTCAACAGAGCAAGGTCTTCACATATGTCCAAAATACAATAACTTCAGCCTGATCACTTGTGCCTTGAGTAAGAACTCTGGGTTGATTTGTTTGATGATCCATTTGTTTGTTTTCTTGCCTATCTATAGTATTTTCAGGAGTCTTCTCCAACACCAAAGTTCAAAAGCTTCAATATTCTTTCTCTTCTACAGTACTTCTTCAAAGTTCAGCTTTTGCCTCCACAGAGTGTTAGATGATAGCTGATAAAATGCAGGAATTCTATTTTTCTCTCCCTCTCTGTGCTGCTGTTTATTAGAAAGGACAGCCAGCTGTTATTTGTTAGTGGATTTCAGCAAAGTTGTTTTCTACCCTTATGATTATCAGCTCTGGACACATAAAGGAATTTACCAGGTACTGAACCAATTAACTACTTCAAAACATTTAACTCATAGCTTTCCAAACTGTGTGTCGCAACACACAGTTTAGTGTGTCGCGAAGCGGCGGTGCGGGGCGCGCGCGGTGGCTCGCGGGGCAGCAACAGTGTGTATGGCGGCAGCGCAGCGACGACGGCAGTGGCGCGCCATCAGTGCTTCCACGTTTTAGCGAGGCTGCCGCCGCCGTGCACCCCCCGTGCTGCCGCCGTGCCCCCCCTGCGCCGCTGCTGTGCACGCGCACGCGCCGCTGCTGCTGCCGTTGGTGTGTCGCCAGTGGCGGCACTTTGGAAAACACTGGATTAACTACTAGTTAGATCTATCAGTTTTAATCTTCAACTGGTTTCCCCAAATTTAACACAGTAAATTATTTTGAAAACAGTATGCCACAAATATAATATAGTTTTACAATACTGCAGACTGAGTCTGAAACTGAATGAATGTGAATTCAAGAGTCTCCTTCTATGGGCTTAAGAAAAAGAAATCCCTATGACATTATTTTTCATTTCCAGTTGCAAATGTCAATTCACTGTGTTTTTTAAAAGCATTTCTTCTGAATCAGTCTGACTTTACACTTAAATTTTAATTTAGCAGACATTGCAATATTTAACTTAAATGAGTTGAAAAGGCTGCTAATCATTTAACTTAAATTTTATTAACTTTTCTCATGAGTGATGGTAAAATATCTCCACAAGTTTGGAGGGACATAGCTTAATGGCAATTTCGGAACAGCCTCAGGAAGACTGGCTCATTTTTCAGCGTTCATTAGTGGCTGGTGGTAAAGGCCATGAATATTAAAAAAAAAAAAAACTCTGTTAAGACCCACCCAATGGAGCGGAATGGTTGTTGCAACTGTGGTACATTTTAGGAAGAGATCTCTCGCACAGATGTAACTCTCTGTGGCTTTAGATGTGTGCTTTCTGGAGAACAGTTTTTTACTGCTGCCGTGAATCACTGTGAGGAAACAGCTGCAAAACACCTGATCTAACAGGCGGCATTTCAAAGAAATCATGTTACACCACCTGGCTGGGTAGAATAAGGGATGATTGTGCACAACTGTTAGCCAACCCTTCCGTTTCTCAAGCCAGTGTTTTTGTTGCACAAAATGTTTTTAATCCTCTAAAGCCAAGGGAGGTTGCTATGTGCATTTTCTAAACAAGAGTTTATTGATTGGCTGGAAACACCCAACTCTTTTAAGAAGGTGGAAAAAGGCATAAGTTTTGTTAATTTGTTAAAACATTTGCTGGCGATTGACAGAAATGATGTCGCCTGGCTCACAGTTGCTCTTAAAAATTGGAAAAAAAAAATCATTATTTCTTTTTCAAAATTTATATATTTCTTTTTCTTTTACTATAAGGGCAGGGAGAAACTGTGTTTAGTGATTTTTATAATGTGCTAATGGAATGATTTATAGAAATAATGTGATCTTGGTTTGATATAGAGTAAGGGTTGATTATGGAAATTGCTGTATATTCTTGTTGAAAGTTGGAAGTCACCTCTTTATGTGATCTTCAAACTTCTCTTTTCTTGTGTTTTACACTTTTTTAGTTTCCCCCCCTCTTTTTTTGTAGTTTTTTGCTTTTTTGTAGTTTTTATCTTTGTTTCAAACTTAATAAAATTCTTATTTTAAAAAAATTGAAAAAATTGGGGATGTAGATGTAAATGCCGTGATGTGATTATACCTACTAAGATCAGAATCATGTCAAGCTATGGTATTCCCTGTGACACTCTATGTAAGTGAAAGTTGGATTTTGAAGAAGCAAGAGAGGAAGAGTATTGATGCTTTTGTACTTTGGTGTTGGAGAAGACTCCTGAGAATACCATGGACAGCCAAGAAAACAAACCAATGGATCATCAAACAAATCAACCCAGAGTTCTCACACGAGACACAAATGACCAGACTCAAGTTATCCTACTTCAGGCACATTATGCGAAGACCCAGCTCTCTGGAGAAGACTCTGATGCTGGGAAAGGTGGAAGGAAAGAGAAGAAGAAGATGACCAGCAGCAAGGTGGATGGACGCAGTTACAGTGGTGATGAATGTACCATTGGAAGACCTGAAAGACCAGAATAGGGACAGATCATCATGGACAAAATCCATCTATGTGGTTGCTAGGAGTCAGCAATGATTTGATGGCACATAGTCAATCAATCAATGAAATGTTTGAAGCTATTGTAAGTAGATAGGGCGTGGTGGCTCAGCAGGTAAGACGCCAGGCTTGTTGATCGGAAGATCGCAAGTTCGGAGGTTCGAATCCCTAGCCCTGCGTGCGGAGCGAGCTCCCGCACTAGCTCCAGCTCTTGCCAACCTAGCAATTCTAAAGCATGCAAATGCAAGTAGATTAATAGGTACCACTTCGGTGGGTAGGTAACAGCGTTCCACGCGCGTCATGCGGCCACATGACCGTGGAAGCGTCTTCGGACAACGCTGGCTCTTCGGCTAACAAACAGAGATGAGCACCGGCCCCTAGAGTCAGACACGACTGCACAAATGTGCAGGGGGAACCTTTACCTTTACCTATTGTAAGTCAGTGAGACTAGGAAAGTTACAGCTCACACGAGAAGCAAAACTTCATGCAATTTGAAGACTCTCCACCCAAAACCTTGCCAGGTTACTCATGGGATCTTGGACAAAAACCTTGTAAAATTTGGTATTCTTCTGACATTTTAGACATTTAAATTTTTTAAATAACTATTTTATATAACTATTTTAATTTTAAATACAGTTTGGGTACAATGGATGCTTTGGCACCTATAAGCACTATATCATCGGCACCCCTTTAAGAAGGTCGGAAATGAACTTTGTGCTTGTATGATCAGACATCCATGATCTTCTCATATGCTTGCTTATTAGAAAATGTCCTCATTATATCTAATAGTTAAACCATAGTTTTCTGATCCTTCAAGCTTCAAGGTTTGATTCTGACTTCTCAACCAGGATTACAAGCCACAGTTTGTAAATCTGGGTTGAAAAACATACTCAAAGCAGAATTTGCTGCTTCCAAAGAAATAGTCTATTATGCTTAATTTTGGGGGTGGGGGGAAAAGAGGGAGTAGAAGTAGTAGGAAAGCATAGTCCTGATTCCAAACTTCCAGTCTGTGCTTTGGAGGATTGGAATTGTGAATCTGCAAACAGCAATTATATCGTTGGACAGGAGTCCCCTTTCCTTCATATAGTCCATTCTTCTTGAGATGAATGCATGTTGCTGCCTATTTCTAATCTAGGATTCCAAGAATTTCTAAAGTGACATTCCCAGGATCTAATCTCAAGACTTTCTAAAGTGACATTCCCAGGATGTAATCTCCTGTAGAGTTTTACTGCCAGATATGGTAGACCTACCCAACAACAAATTGTGGTTGACATAGAACACAGATTGGCATCTTCCAGGTAGCTCTCTGAATCAGCCTCCCCAGCATGCTGAACTTGAGATGTATTGGTAATACACTCCCAAATTCCCAGGTATCATGGCCTTCTGGGGTTATGATCTCAATACCTCTGGAATGGGCCAGATTACGGAAGGCTATTTTGCATGTTATACAGGGAGTTAAGACCCTTAGGGTTTTCTGAGGCAATGCTCATAAGTTTTCCTGATCTCATTTCCCTGGGGACTTTGATATTGGAATACGTTATGTACAAAAGTGGACCATCATCAAAATCTATCTTTGTGGTCGCATAGAGTTGACAATGACTTGATGGCACATAATCAACCAACCAATCAACCAACCAATCAATTGGATGCCTATTTCCTTTCCCTTTGGCTGGACTCCAAGACTGGGATCCCTGTCAAGTGAGGATGAGAAAGTTTCAGTAATCCCTGTCCCACTTGTCTATGAAGGTTCTCAGTCATCCAGGTGGAACAGTCTGTGGCTTGAATCATGTCAACTGGATTTCTATTTTCTTAGTGGAAACGTTTCACTCCTTATCCAAGGAGCTTCTTCAGTCTGAGTAAAGTTAGTAAGGGAATCCTTAAATATGTTTCTAGGCTGGCTGTGTGACCTTGCACCTGGGGCTAGGTCATGGTTATTTTTGAGATGTTTGTTTTGTTTTGATCATCTAAAGGAGGATCGTTAAGATTACCCTGCTGCTGTTGAGCTTGTGAAATGGTCTTAATCTTCCTAGGCACAGAAGACAAAGCAGGAAGGAAGATAGGGGAAAGGTTATGCCTGAGGCCCCCACCTCTATTCAAGGAAGGATTTTCCAAGTTGGCATGAATGGATTCCTTGACCCCTCTCTCAAACCACCTATCTTCTCTGTCTAAAATGTGAACATTAATGTCCTCAAATGAGTGTCCTTTTTCCTTTAGATGAAGATAAACTGCTGACTCTGGTCCTGTGGTGTTACTTCTCCTGTGTTGGGCCATCCTCCTGTACAAAGGTTGTTTGGTTTCTCCAATGTAGAGTTCAGAGCACTCCTCACTGCACTGGATTGCATACACTACATTGCTTTCCTTGTGTTTTGGAGTTTGATCTTTGGGGTGTACAAGCCTCTGTCTCAGTGTGTTGGTGGGTTTGAAATATACAGGTATGTGGTGTTTGCCAAATATCCGTTTGATCTTTTCAGACACGCCAGCCATGTAAGGAATGACCAGGTTCTTCCGTTTACTCTGAGTCTCAGCCCTATCTGTCGCTGTTTTAGGTCTGGTAGACTTAGATTTGGTGAAGGCCCAATTTGGATATCCACAGGAAGATTAAGACCCTGTCCCACTTGTTGCTGCATTCCTTTGATTCTTTTCATTTATAGTCTAATACTAAATAAGAAATGGGTTGATGTCGTCTTGCTATGCATCTTGCATTCCTACCCACTGGCTGCTGCAGGGAGATACTGAGTAGATGGTCCTTCCATGTTTCTTAGGTAGTGTTTCTCAACCTCAGCAACTTTAAGACGGGTGGACTTCAACTCCCAGAATTCCCCAGCCAACATGCTGGCTGGGGGATTCTGGGAGTTGAAGTCCACCCGTCTTAAAGTTGCTGAGGTTGAGAAACACTGTTCTTAGGGAAGGCTTGTAACTTAATGGAAGAACAGGTGCTCACCATCTTCCTGGTCCTTTATTTAAAGTACTGAAAGGGAAATTCTATTTTGATTATTTTGCTGTTCTTTTCTGTGGTCCAACTAAATGACCGCTTATTTTTTAAATTTGTATATAATTTTTAATATCTGTTTCTGATATTGCTGTACCCCACCTAGAGTCTGTCTGGATCAGGATGGGCTACAAATATTGTAAAATAAAGAAGTAGCCCCACTGCAGGATTTCTTTTCTAACTTTCTCTCTCTTCTGGAAAAAAAGTGAGGGGAACTTTGTTGCAGAATCTGCAGCAGCTCAGGTCTAGGCAGTGATTTCATTCCTTGTTCTCAAACTTTCAAGTTAGCAGAAATAAAGAAAGGCACTGATCATCTTCAGATGGCTTCTGCTGTTTTGGGGACTGAAAACGGTGACAGTGTGGAAGTTGCCTCACTGTAAAAATACCTTCCTATTTTCAAAATAAATATACCTTTGTTTTTAAAATAAAAATAACGGATAATAAAAAGGAAAAAAAAAGTTAGGAAAAAAAACGTTAGGAACCAAAACTGCCAGAACACGGCCACACAGCCCGGAAAACCCACAACAACCATCGGGAAAAAAAAGCTTTCTATTTTGCAAAGAAACAAGTTATGGAAGCTCAGTTTGGCCCTTAGTGTCTGGGTTTGACATCCCAAATTAGTAGTAAATTTAGATTTGTAAACTGGGATTGAGAAAACTATGTGAGAACTTCATCGCTTAACTCAGAGCCTCAAAATCCAAATCATTATCACATGAAGTGGCTTTTCACACATCACCCCACAGGAAGAAATACATCAGTAAAAGAGAACAAGAATTTGCTTAATGCTTGCCTAAGCAGATGTATATAAAAATACAGTAGACTTCACTAGAGTAGGGAGGTCTATGCCAAGATAATTTCTTTGTCTGCCTAATCTGCTGCTTAAGTATGAAAGGTTGATGGGCAACATCAAGGCTCCTTACTTTGAAAACAAACTTTCCTTCTTTGTCTGTAATTTTATTTCTTTTTGTTCTTTGACCATAATAAAGTTTGTTGTTGAAACTGAACTTAGATTGGTCAGCATTTCAAAGAGAGGAATTCCCTCTGTAAGTAGCCACCCAATATTCACTTCCTCCATCATCCATAAATGATGATATGTTATTCTTAGGCTGGTAGTGACAAATGAGAGTATTCTCTTAGCAGACGTGTGAAAATAACCAGAATGTTTACATGGCCACAAGAAAACTTTTACCACTAAAAATATTTGATCATGCTGTTTGGGCTAAAATGACCACCCAGATGTTACTGCAGATCCATGAAAAGTCAGAGACAGCTAGCATTGTATCATAAAACTGGCCAAATTTGAATCCTGCTAAACCACAAATGCATTCCATTTCAAACAAGCAAAACTCAGCCGCTTTTAAGTTGACTGGTCTAATGTTCAGCATACAAAGAGAACCAGGCCTTTAGTTCTGTATCTTTAGAGGTACGCTCATAACCATCTCCAACACAGAATGTCCTAGTTCTCTTTAAAAATTATTTATGTGTTTTTATAATAGTTTTATTAAAGTTTGCATATACAAAGATAAAAAACTAATACAAACTAAGAAAATATAAAAAGGAAAGAAAAGAAGAAATGCAAAGAAATATAGAAAAAGAAAAAAGAAGATACATATAAAAGATGACCCCCCCTTCCCCTTCAGACAAGCATAAACAATTTCAATAAGTTACGGTGTTGAACTGGGCTAGGCAGATCCAGGTTCCTGTTAGCCCTGAGCCATGTAAGCTTACTAGATTTCCAACCATTATCTCTCAGCCCAACCTTCTTCAGAGAATTGCTGTAGAGACTTGAGGGATAGAGTTCTATGTATCCCACCTTAACCTCCTGATAGGAAAAATGAATCAGATGAATGAATGAATGAATGAATGAATATCTAAATTTTGACTACAAACTGTTTATGAGCTCTTATGCCATTGCTTAAGAACACTAGCCTTGAAGCAACTATGATTAATTGGCTAAATAGTTTACTGATGAAGTTGTTTGCATCCTGTCAACTTAAATTTAATTTCCACTGAGTTAAAGATGGTGGAATTAGTATATCATATACTCATATTATAATGGATGCTTTTACCTCATGCAGTTGGAAGATGGGGACAAGGAGGACTGAACCACTTGTTCTCTGGATCTTTGTCTGTCTTGGGAGGACTGGTTGTTTGAACCTTGGAAATGATTGATGCCTCCTTGAGGAAAAATGTGGTGAAGCCATTCTTCAAGAACTGGAAGAACTGTTATTTAGATCTAAATTACAATCCAGAAAATTACAATCCAGAGCCAAATCTGTTGGTTTTTTTTTTTTTTTGACATATTGGAATGTATGGCAGCCTCTCAACTTTAGTTAGTGTTGGATGATGTTATTTATTTGGTTCTATTCCAGCCTTATTTCAGATTTGCTTTTGGGATGGAAGCAGCAATGGATGTGTTTGCATATGACTTGTGCCAGAGGGATGAGAAGTTCTATCTGTGCCTTCTCAGATGCTTCATCCTTTGGATTCAGCAAGGGCTCTGAACGAAATCATTTGTGGAAGGCCCCTTTCTCCACTAATGACTCGGGAATTTACCTGGTCCTGTTAGGTAGACATTTTTTGATCAGCCTGTCTCTTTGGAGCACTGCTTCAGTTTCCACAAACATCCTCAAAAATAATTTATCATTTAGCCTCATTTCTTTTCCTACTTGTTGATGGGAATGTGGCTTGGACCGACCACCCACCCACCACTGGATTTTTGGGACTCAATAAAGTAAGCCCACCTTCCCTATCATTGGATCCTGCTTCTGGGCATGATTCCAAGTACCAGTTATTATCACGAAAACTGTAAATGATTGATTCTAAGGCATGTCAAGGAAGACTTTCTCCAATGTCAGACTGACTAAATCCTGATTTCTGAAGGAGACATCCGCTTTTGAACCCTGAAATCAGAGGCTGGTAGGTTAGCAAAGACACATGGAAGAGTCATTTCTAGTTGCCAAGTTTTCTTCTATACTTTTGGCCCTCTTTTAAACTATTCCACAAGGTGAAAGAGATTTAGTTTATATGGGCTTTTGCATTTAAACTTAACTGCAATATTTTAATTAAATTCCATATGTACTCTTCCTCTTCTTTCTTAAGACATTTTTCAATTGTTCAGTTGTTTCATTATTATTTGATTGCTGTTCAGTGCCTAGAATTCTATTCCTGCAAGAGCAAAAGCAAAATAAATTATTCTAAGACAGCAACATCTTAAGTTCCTATTAATACATATCCTCTTATAACTTGCATGCTCAGGTTTATTTATTTATTTCTATATTTATTTAAAGTGTTTATATCCTATTCTTCAGCCAGAAAAGCTTATATAATAATAAAAACCAGAGAGCTCTTGCCTTCAGGCTTAAAATCTAAAAAGATGCAATCCAGAAGGAAAGGTGGATCAGAAGGGAAAAGAACACAAGAATAGTTCAGGCACCAAATCTTAATGTTTCCTCAAGACCAAGAAGAGTTTATAGTAATCCTAGATCTATACTATATATATAGAGTATGTAACTATAGTAAATATAGTATGTAACATCAGATATGATTTGCATAGAAGATAGCCACTAGAATGTATTGTGGTGTTACTGAAAGATAATTTATTTCATCCCCTGCACAAATGCTTGTTCAATGGAGCCAGTTCAAGTTTTCAGTTCCCATCAATCAAGTACAGCGGAATCATATTGCATATATCTATATGAACCAAACTGAAGGGCGTGGTGGCTCAGTGGGTAAGACGCCAGGCTTGTCGATTGGAAGATTGCAAGTTCAGAGGTTCGAATCCCTAGTCCCGTGTGACGGAGTGAGCTCCCGCACTCGCCCCAGCTCTTGCCAACCTAGCAATTCGAAAGCATGCAAATGCAAGTAGATGAATAGGTACCACTTTGGTGGGAAGGTAACAGCGTTCCGCGTTCGTCATGCCAGCCACATGACCGTGGAAGTGTCTTCAGACAACACTGACTCTTAGGCTAAGAAACGGAGATGAGCACCGCCCCCTAGAGTCGGACACGACTGCACAAATGTGCGGGGGGAACCTTTACCTTTTATATGAACCAGTCTAGAGTTCCCCCACAATTTCCTGAATGTTCATCCAGTTTCCTGAAACATGTCATCCTTTCCCTGGCTGTTCAGCACAAAATAGCCCTATCAAAATACATCTAGGGGGAAAAATGTCGATGAAGATTCTCAGTCATCTAGGTGGAATTGTCTGTAGGTTGAGTCATGGCAACTGGATTTCTTTCTTTTGGTTGAAATGTTTCAACCAAAAGAAAGAAATCCAGTTGCCATGACTCAACCTACAGACATCTAGGGGAAAAGTGATTCAAATCTATCACAGGCTTAATTTCAGGAAATGCCAAGAGTAACTTCTTCCTTCATCTTAGTTAGATGGAATATTTTAATAAAAAGCCACATAAAAATCTTGTTTCAGAATTTTAGCAAAGGAAAGACAGTTTAAAGCTTATAAGGACATAGATTCAGAGATTCATAGCTTGGTTGCACTGTGGCTTATATATTTATTCAGCCCCAAACAAGTGTTCAAATGTTTTCCTTTTTATTAACATCCCCCTGACAAACATTAATAACTTTCCATTCATTTCTCCATTGATGTCATTTTATGTCTTCTTAATTGGGTTAGAAGGATTTTTGCCACAAGATTCGATTTACAGGAATAACAGAATATGATACTATAATTTTATTGAAAAACAGGGTACAGTCCTTGGCAAAATTTTCTTGTGCAATTCCCATGGAAGTAAATGGGAACTGCTCTGAGCATAGTTTTCTCACACAATGATCTCACACAGAGAGAGAGACACATACACCTCCTTGTTACACAAGTGTGATCAAACAATGGAATCAAGGCTGAATTTACTCAAATGAAAGCATGTCTGTGGGTAGCTCTCATTTCATTATGTTTTAATAAGAGAAAATAAATGTTCTGTAACCAGAATAACTGGAGGACTGGAGGATGGGACTTTGATTGTACAATTGGAGCCACCATCTTGACAAAGTAGACACCCCAACTTTGCTGGTCCTCCAACCGTGGGACAGCTACTTGGGCGGGGCCTGGGTTATTATAGCAAACTCTTTCAGATAACAATACTGGTTTTGTTTTTTTAGTTACTCGTAAAGTGTGCTAAGGGGTGCGATGGCTCAGTGGTTAAGACACCTGGCTTGTTGATTGGAAGGTTGATGGTTCGAGACCTGAGTGCCGTGTGACGGAGTGAGCTCCCGCGCTAGCCCCAGCTCTTGCCAACCTAGCAATTCGAAAGCATGCAAATGCAAGTAGATAAATAGGTACCACTTTGGTGGGATGGTAACAGCGTTCTGCACGCGTCATGCCGGCCACATGACCGCGGAAGCGTCTTCGGACAGCACTGGCTCTTCGGCTAAGAAACGGAGATGAGCACCAGCCCCTAGAGTCGGACACGACTGTGCAGGGGAAAACCTAAAAGTGTGCCAGTTTGCCAAGTCTCCATTATGAAGGATTTGTCTTCTCTGTAATGGACTACCTAGTTTATTTTATTTATTTATTTATTTATTTATTTATTTATTTATTTATTTATTTATTTATTTATTTTTATTTATAGTGCTATTTATATCCCACCTATCCCCTCCCTAACGGAGGACTCTAGGCGGCTTACATACATACATACATACATACATACATACATACATACATTTTTACCATTATACAATGTCACAAACTATAGAGTGTTATTAACCCGCGCACCAGGAGAGGGGGTAAGGGAACCGGCTCTTCTAAGGCTCAGGACTACAATTCCCAGGATGCCTTGAGCCGGCTGCTGACGTCCTGTTGATGTCACTTCCGGGTCTGTCCTCACCGTCGCCATTCAATCTTTCCTCCGATCTTTCCTCTGGTGGAACCGGCTCCCGACAGGACGCCAGCAAATTCTCCCACTTTAAGGTGGTACCCATTTATCTACTTGCTAAGCTTTCGAACTGCTGGGTTGACAGGAGCTAGGACTTAGCGATGAGAGCTCATCTCGTCGTGCGGGGTTCGAACTGCCGACCTTCTGATCGGCAGCCTACAGCTCAGCTGTTTAACCTGCTGAGCCATCCGCGTCCGTTTTATCTTTTAGTTTATCTTCCCTATTGGGTTTTTGGGGAATCTGAAACATGTATTTGTGGTTCAGGGGGGAAAAAAGGCATTTAATAGGGGAATTTGGAATTAAATTTGGGCAACTTCACATTAAAGAGGTTAGTTTCATTCTTTATTTTTAGTTTAAGAACACTGTTAATGCATATATACAGGAACACATGATACACATGATACAAATATAATAATTTTGTAACTTCTGGCCTATATTTGAGCCTGAATGTGCAGGGGTTCCCCAAGGCCTGAAAAATATTTCAAGAGTTCCTCCAGGGTCAAAAGATTAAAAAAGGCTGCCTTAAAAATGACATCCTATTCTAGGAAGCTAGCTAAGTCCCACGAGGACACTGGATTGGACCAAATTCAAAAGTAGGTAATGTAAATGATAGGTTGGGGACAAAACAATATATCTCTAGCTTGAAAGGAAATTTAAACATCTGAGTTTGTGGCTGAGAAACTGTAAAAGCCAGGCAGAGTTGTTTTCTATCAGACCTTTAATCTGTGTTTCAGAGATTGAACGAGAAAGCAAATTCTCAAAAGCCTGGCTACCACTATATTGGAGGAAAATTCACATTGGGTGAGAATGAAGAAACAGATCAGGTGTGTCAGCCTGGTGGGGTAAACGAGATAGGAATCACAACCAGATGAGCTAATTCTACTTTATTGTAAAGCTACATTGACAGAATCTTGCAAGTCTGAAAAAACAATCCTCCCTCCCATCTCCTTTACAGCCTGGGAAACTAGGGAGGGTCCCTTCTGAGCCTCTTGCTCCACCCACTATCCAGTTGTGGACTATGCTGTCTCTTATTTGACCATTCCCTTGGCAGCGTCTCTTGGCCCAGTCTCCCAAGGTCTTTACCACAAACCATCACAGGCGAGCCCTTTCAAAAGGAGACAATTGAGCAGTTTCTTGTCACCTTGTGATTTTAAATTTTAAAAATCTATGGGAAGAGCCAGAAATGAACCAGTGAACAAAAACAAGGTCTGGGTTTTTTTTGTAAAACGAAAGTTCTGCAAACTGGCAAATTTTTGTAGCTCAGAGGATCATTGTAGGGTCAGGGGAAAAAATACCTTCTGTTACAGCGTGGCCCTTTATTTTATCTCAATTCAGTTGAGATATTGGCTAATGAGTATTATATGGGGAACAAAGTAAATTGGCAGAAATAATTTTCAGTTCATAAAATAATGAGCTCTCTTTGGAAGAGGAGATCAGTAACAGTTCTCCTTTTTTATTTAAGCAGTGAGACACATCAAATAGCATTCAAAGACATTATTTTGGTAGAACAGCAGATTTAGGATATTTTAAACCAGGGGTCTCCAACCTGTGGGCCACGGCCTGTTAGGAAGTGGGCTGCACAGCAGGTGAGCGGTGGTGGTCCGTGCGATTGGCTCCTGCCTGCAAACCCCACCCCCCAGTCCACGCGATTGACTCCCGCCTGCAAACCCCGCCCCTCCTGGTCCGTGGAAAAATTGTCTTCCACGACCAGTCCCTGGTGCCAAAAAGGTTGGGGACCCCTGTTTTAAACCATCAGTTTCCAAGATCACATCTTGTAGGTACTCCCACCTCTCTCTCTCTCTGTCTTCCTCCATGTTCTCTAGAATAGATTGGGAATTGGGGAAAATAATTGAAAGTAGTAATACTCACTGGAATTAACGAACTTAAAATAGAACAAGGATGCCAGGTGGGGATATTTAGTCCCAATTCAACTATGATGACTTAGTTGCTGCCAAAAATAACTTCCTTGCTGTAAGAGTTCCGTGTCACTGAAGAATGCTCAAATTCACTCCTTTATGGGATGACTGGGTCATAGGAGAATTAGAGACATGGACTTCCAGCCATCTGGAACTTAGACATAAATTTCAGTAGCAACTGTGTTATTACACAAAGGTGTATGAACTGGGCCTGAATTTTATGCTTCTTCTACAGAGTCTGAAGATGGAAGATGCCAATGCATTTCTTGGAAGATGGAGATGTTTGTTTCAATTGGCACATGAGATGTGGGAGAACAACATTACATTAACCTTCTGTCTTTGTGCCCTATTAAATCTCAAGGGCCCATTAATAGAGAGACTGCTAGCTTAACCTAGTTTAACTTTTCAAGTTCTGATGGCCTTGTTGAATCTGCCAAGATGTCAGCCTCGCATGTTCGTCTGACCTGCTTCTCTGAATGCTGTACACGTGTAGATTGCTGGCCGTGCATTTAATAACTTCAAGACGCTAGCCTCCCTCTCGGCATTCCGGCATAGCTTGATAAGCACCTGCTCTTCCAACTGACATTCTCTCGGGAGGAGGGTTGCCTGGAGTGGGAACTGAATTGTTATGTCTTAACTGTGGCTGATGTCAGAGGGACGTTTTGATAATGCAGCTTTACACACGACAATCTTTATTCGAGGCTTCTCCTCGCCTGAAGTGTACTGATCCTGAATAAATGAATCTTTTAGGGTAATTGCCTGAGGGATTTCTTGACTGGGAATTCTGACACTGAGGGTTATCACACAAGAAGAAAAGGGAGTGGAGATACCAACTTATTTACTTACTTACTTACTTACTTACTTACTAGATTTATATCTCACCTATATTTTTTACAGCTCAAGGTGGCACACATAATGCTCCTGCCTCCTATTTTCCCACAACAACAACCCTGTGAGGTGAGTTGGGCTGAGAGACAGGGACTGGCCCAAGGTCACCCAGCCGGCTTTCATGCCTAAGGCGGGACTAGAACTCTCAGTCTCCTGGTTTGCCATTGGCTCCTTCCAAGGGCTGAGAGACAGGGACTGGCCCAAGGTCACCCAGCCAGCTTTCATGCCTAAGGCGGGACTAGAACTCTCAGTCTCCTGGTTTCCCATTGGCTCCTTCCTAGGGCTGAGAGACAGGGACTGGCCCAAGGTCACCCAGCCAGCTTTCATGCCTAAGGCGGGACTAGAACTCTCAGTCTCCTGGTTTCCCATTGGCTCCTTCCTAGGGCTGAGAGACAGGGACTGGCCCAAGGTCACCCAGCCGGCTTTCATGCCTAAGGCGGGACTAGAACTCTCAGTCTCCTGGTTTGCCATTGGCTCCTTCCAAGGGCTGAGAGACAGGGACTGGCCCAAGGTCACCCAGCCAGCTTTCATGCCTAAGGCGGGACTAGAACTCTCAGTCTCCTGGTTTCCCATTGGCTCCTTCCAAGGGCTGAGAGACAGGGACTGGCCCAAGGTCACCCAGCCAGCTTTCATGCCTAAGGCGGGACTAGAACTCTCAGTCTCCTGGTTTGCCATTGGCTCCTTCCAAGGGCTGAGAGACAGGGACTGGCCCAAGGTCACCCAGCCAGCTTTCATGCCTAAGGCGGGACTAGAACTCTCAGTCTCCTGGTTTGCCATTGGCTCCTTCCAAGGGCTGAGAGACAGGGACTGGCCCAAGGTCACCCAGCCAGCTTTCATGCCTAAGGCGGGACTAGAACTCTCAGTCTCCTGGTTTCCCATTGGCTCCTTCCTAGGGCTGAGAGACAGGGACTGGCCCAAGGTCACCCAGCCGGCTTTCATGCCTAAGGCGGGACTAGAACTCTCAGTCTCCTGGTTTGCCATTGGCTCCTTCCTAGGGCTGAGAGACAGGGACTGGCCCAAGGTCACCCAGCCGGCTTTCATGCCTAAGGCGGCACTAGAACTCTCAGTCTCCTGGTTTGCCATTGGCTCCTTCCAAGGGCTGAGAGACAGGGACTGGCCCAAGGTCACCCAGCCGGCTTTCATGCCTAAGGCGGGACTAGAACTCTCAGTCTCCTGGTTTCCCATTGGCTCCTTCCTAGGGCTGAGAGACAGGGACTGGCCCAAGGTCACCCAGCCGGCTTTCATGCCTAAGGCGGGACTAGAACTCTCAGTCTCCTGGTTTCCCATTGGCTCCTTCCTAGGGCTGAGAGACAGGGACTGGCCCAAGGTCACCCAGCCGGCTTTCATGCCTAAGGCGGGACTAGAACTCTCAGTCTCCTGGTTTGCCATTGGCTCCTTCCAAGGGCTGAGAGACAGGGACTGGCCCAAGGTCACCCAGCCAGCTTTCATGCCTAAGGCGGGACTAGAACTCTCAGTCTCCTGGTTTCCCATTGGCTCCTTCCAAGGGCTGAGAGACAGGGACTGGCCCAAGGTCACCCAGCCAGCTTTCATGCCTAAGGCGGGACTAGAACTCTCAGTCTCCTGGTTTGCCATTGGCTCCTTCCAAGGGCTGAGAGACAGGGACTGGCCCAAGGTCACCCAGCCAGCTTTCATGCCTAAGGCGGGACTAGAACTCTCAGTCTCCTGGTTTCCCATTGGCTCCTTCCTAGGGCTGAGAGACAGGGACTGGCCCAAGGTCACCCAGCCAGCTTTCATGCCTAAGGCGGGACTAGAACTCTCAGTCTCCTGGTTTCCCATTGGCTCCTTCCTAGGGCTGAGAGACAGGGACTGGCCCAAGGTCACCCAGCCGGCTTTCATGCCTAAGGCGGGACTAGAACTCTCAGTCTCCTGGTTTGCCATTGGCTCCTTCCAAGGGCTGAGAGACAGGGACTGGCCCAAGGTCACCCAGCCAGCTTTCATGCCTAAGGCGGGACTAGAACTCTCAGTCTCCTGGTTTCCCATTGGCTCCTTCCTAGGGCTGAGAGACAGGGACTGGCCCAAGGTCACCCAACCGGCTTTCATGCCTAAGGCGGGACTAGAACTCTCAGTCTCCTGGTTTCTAGTCCATTGCCTTAGCCACTAGACCAAACTGGCTCTCAAATTTATAGAAGTTTCTTCTGTTTTCTGCCATGTTCAACAGCACCCATGTTTTAAGACTCTTGACAAAACAAAACAGTCTGGTCTGGTCCACAGTCACCCAGCTGGCTTTCAGACCTACGGGAGAACTAGAGTTCACAGTCTCTGGTTTCTATTTGGGTACCCTAACCAGTTTCCCTTATTTGTGTCCTTCAGTTCAATCCCTTTCCTGACTTTTTAGGGGCGAGGGAGAGTTTGGAATATTTGTCTGAGGAAAATAGGTCACAGTCACTTTCTCTTTACAAAAGTCCACTGTGGATTTTTTTGGAGGAAAAACTATTTTTAAAATCTAGACTGTCACAATCTCTTGGTTGACTGTGAATGCCATAATTCATTCTCATTGCCTGAAGAAGAATGGCATGTCCATTCCGCACCTCAAGAATTGATTGCTAGCTACCCGTAAAGTGCCTGAGCCAGAGGTCACTATGACTTTTTTCAGTGAATATTGCTCTAATATTTGGATAACTAAGTTCCAAACGTACAGTATGTCTGCCAAATTTACGCATCCCTTTTGCTGGTATCAAGGTGAATATTAACATAGTGGTTCATACCACTAGACTGTAAATAGAAAGTGGAAGTGAACTTTTGTTCAGAAAAAAAAGCCCTTATATTTGTGACAATATATTTTGTGGAACAATATATTTATTGACTTTCTGTGAGAAGAAATAAACTGGTCAATGCCAAGAGTTAGAACTGTGAACCTCCTAACTCAGTTATTAATTAAGAAAAAGCAGATAGGGGAGATTCAGGTCTTGGTTCTTTGGTCATCGCTGTTGGCTATGTAGCTGTGCCAGTTAGTGCACCATTACTTGTATGAGGCAGAAGTGCAAGAACACTATCACCACCAAAGTAAGATTAATTTCCTCTTCTAATAAGAAGGAACAGGAGAAGTGGATTGTTTCAGATGCAAGTTTTGGTGGAGTCTGCTTTTTTTTCTTTTGGTTGCTTTATCACTTTTGTGATGCATGTGGTTTTCCTGTTAAAAACATTATTTCTGGAGAGAAGAGAACTTGTTGATTACATTTCTGTGCTTGTGGGCCAGGTTACTTGTTCATACAAACCAGCTCTAAGTACACTTGTTTGGAAATCTAGAAAGTGTAAAAAAATCAAGACTGAGGTTGAAGAAGAAAATTCTGCAAGGCTGTTTCTTAAGCTGCTCAACCAATGCCTTTATTGAAGGCCCATCGTAACCCTGGGCTGGGGAATAATCACTTACATCAGTATTTCTCAATCTGATGGGTGGATCTCAACTCCCAGAATTCCCCAGGCCGCATCTTAAAGTTGCCAAGGTTGAGAAACACCAATTTAGATAACACAAGCTTCCCATATTGCAGGAAAGATGGCCACATTAAACCAGGATGTAGGACCTCCATGGCTACCAAATGTTGCTAAAGTCATTGATTAAAGGCAGGTGCATGAGCATAGCCAAATAAAAAGTGTGTTTTTATCCCAGAAGTCTGTAAATTGGTATGTGTTATGCCTTGCATTTAGCTTCAGAGCTGTTCAAATGTTTCTAACAAAATGTACCTTTTTATGTGATGGAAGGGAGAAGAAAATTTTTAAATATTTGGGAAGTGATCATATTAACTTTAATTTTATTCAAATTAAATCACATTTTGTTTTGCCCTAGCTCTGCCCATTTTGCCCTAGCTCTGCCCTCACTCTGACCACCACTGAAAAGTCAAGTGAAGCCTTTGGATCAGAAGAAGCTTATCTGGGGAGAAGGCATCCTGCTTACATCTTTCAGTGTGCCAAAAGCACAGCTATAATTGTCAATCCATGAGCCCCATTGCCCCATTCCTTAATGGTTCATGCTGGTGCCTGCATCAGCTTCAGCCAATCTCCCAAAATATAAAGCATTCCTTCAAACTCTCATATATCTCAGCATAAATCTCACTACTGGATCTGTTGTATAAAAAGAGGTTGGGTTGGCATACACAACCCAAGAACACACAGCACAGCAAGATGGAACCTGCCCACGAGTCTTATATGGATATTATGCTGGTAATATCATCGCATCACATTGGGGCTGGGGGCGGGCAGGCTGAGGAGGAATGGAATGTCCTTTGCAACCAAGCCTGGAAATACAAGCCAAAAGGATTTAAATATCAAGACAGTCTCCCAATGAAAAAAACAATTTAAGGTTGTTGGGCTTCAAGCTACAAAAGGCCCATTGATTACTGGGCTCCCTCCATGGACACATAAGTTGCACAGTTGTTCCTCTAGTTTGGAGAACAGCTTCTTCAGACTTCTAGCTCAAATTTTTTACTTATTCAAAAGCAGTACACACACACAGAGAGAGAGAGAGAGAGAGAGAGAGAGAGAGAGAGAGAGAGAGAAGGATGAACAATCATGATGCACAAGGAAGGAACATTTCCATATTGTAGACCTGTTCTTCCAGAGAGAATACAATCCAGGTCAGAACAAGTTGGATCTTCACTCCTGAGCCCAGATTCCTATTGACCAACAGGTTCCCTATTATGGAGATCGCGGGCGAAGGAGGAGGAGGGGGCGCCTTCCAGGGTGAGAAACACGTTCACAGTGTTGAAGACCTTGGGCGCCCGTCCAAGAAGGTCAGGCCGGACCCGCCTTAGAGTGCCTGGGGTTTTTCCCCAGAGAACTGCTTAGTGTAGCTTAGTTTGGCAAGATTCTGTGTAAGGTAGAACAATAAAGATCTAGAGCTTAATTCCGAGGCTCAGCGTTGTTCTTTGCCTAGCCACGACACCTACAGTATCTTGTCTCAATTTCATTTCAGCTTGTTTTCTCTCTTCCAGTCCATTATTGACCTTAAATAGTATTCAGCCAAACTCTGCTTCCATGGAGTAAGGAGCAGGAGAGTTGGGTGCCATCAGCATAATCATGGCACCTCACTCCAAATCTCTGGATGATCTCCCCAAGTAGTTTCCATGAATGTGAAGGAGCGGGGGATACAAGGTGGGAGATAATAATGGCAAGGGGACCAAAATGGCAAGTATAAGCATCGATTGAAGTCTCAGCCCTTTCTATGTGTGTCAATGATGTATGCACATACAAACAGGCAAGGCTCTGATCTGCTGCTGTATGGAAACTTGCAGAGGACAAGTACAACGAGCAGGACCTCGCAGACATTTTTTGAAAAACAGAAAATGCCATGTAGCTGCATCCCAGGACTATTTGGAAGGCTGCTCTCTTGTCCTGAAATAGGCAATGGAAAACTGAGATGATAAAGGTCATGATGGTAGGTAGGCAGGTAGGAAAGACACACTATAGTGAGAATACTGAATCCAGGAACATTGTCAAGCCCTAGACCCCATCTTCAAGCAGAAGTTCAAACCATCCAGAAGGGGCTGGAGACTCTCTAAATCCTCGATCACTACTCAATAAATTCTCTATCTTGTCTAATTAGCTAAAATATTTTAGCCCACATCTAGTCCATCAGGAAATTGTATAGGACAGCCTTTCTCAACCTTTTGACCCTGAAGGAAACCTTGAAGTATTTTTCTGGCCTCGGGGAATCCCTGCAAATTCAGGCTCAAATATAGGCCAGAAGTCACAAAATTATTATATTTGTTTCATGGGTAGGCCTGTATATATGCATGAACGGTGTTCTTAAACTAAAAATAAAGAATGAAAATTACCGCTTAATGAGAAGTTGCCCGAATTGGAAGTAATTTTTAAAATAAATCATGATCTCCCGGGGAACCCCTAGTGACCTCTTGTGGAACCCTACAGTTCCAGGGAACCCTGTTTGAGAAACCCTGGTATAGGATATTCACAACCTTCCAGAATCAGATGGGAAAGACACATCATACCGGTGGCACTATATGTCAAAACCTCCAAAGCTCTCCTTTGTCCCAAATCAATGCCATTTGGTCACCCAATCAATTCCATCCGAATTTCTTATTGGGAATAAACTATTTTCTCAGTGCTTTTTGGACAAGGCCGTTCTGGATTGTACCCCCTTAGTTTCCATGGGTGGTGGTGGTGGAGTAGCTGCTAAAAACTGTTTGCATTTCCATTTCGCAAGCTCAACAGCAGCATGGTAAAATCAACAATCCTCCTTTGGATGATAAAGGGACTTAGAAATAACCATCTCAAATAACCATGACCTAGCCCCAGGTGCAAGGTCACACAGCCACCCTAGAAACATATTTAAGGATTCCCTTACTAACTTTGCTCAGACTGAAGAAGCTCCTTGGATAAGGAGCGAAACGTTTCCACTGAGAAATAGAAATCCAGTTGACATGATTCAAGCTACAGACAATTCCACCTGGATGACTGAGAACCTTCATAGACATGTTTGCATTAAGGTCCCTCCATCTGGAAGCATGGACGGCATTACTGCAAACAAAGGTACATTCAGTCCTTTCAGAAATGTTAGCTATCGTTTGAACTCTACAAGTCAAATACTCTTATTTTTCAGGTTGGATTATTGTCATGTTAAAACAAACAGTTCAGTCCTAGTCATGTTTTATCTTCTGTATGTTTTTCTCAAAACACTGTGGAGGTATTATTATTGCAGACCATTTAAAAACATAACATTTGAAATGTGGGCTCCAGTTTAATTTCAGAACAGAAAGCGATTGGTATTATAAAGTGTAATGTTTATAGGAAAGAATGTTTTTTCTTTTTGGTTCTTCCACCTCCACCTTTATGTTTAGTGGACGTTCAAAGAGAACTGGTGCTAGTTTGATTATTTTTTGCATATTGGGATAGGAGTTTTAAGGCATTCCTTTAGAATTATAATTAATGTCAGGCTGAACCCTGCATTTAAGGGAAGGCATTGTAGATTATGGTCACAGAAAATGGCAACACAGGAGCCAATTTGGTGTAGTGGTTAAGGCACCAGACTTGAAACTGGGAGACCATGAACTCCGCTTCCCTAAGACAAGCTGTGAGGCGGTTGGTTTGATTTTGCTTCAGCTTGTTGGGCAAATCCAGCCCCTGGGTGTGTAAATTTCTTAACATGGCTGAACACGTGCAAAGTCAACTAGAGTGTATTCAGGAAACCATGGTCATTCAATGCAGTTACTTTATTGCAGGCGGGAGCCAATCGTGTGGGCCGGGGGGCAGGGTATGCAGGCGGGAGCCAATCGTGTGGGCCGGGAGGTGGGGTTTGCAGGCGGGAGCCAATTGCATGGGCTGGGGGGCGGGGAGCCCTGTTATTACTGTGTCGCGAAATGATGGATGCCTAAAAGGTGTGTCACCAACATAAAAAGTTTGGAAAGCTCTGTTATAGACTACGAGTAAACTTTGGGCTTTTTTTTTTTAATCCAAGTTTTTTTTTTTTTAATCCAAGTCTATGCCCCAACCACTGATGCTGAAGAAGCTGAAGTTGACCGGTTCTATGAAGACCTACAACACCTTCTAGAACTAACACCAAAAAAAGATGTCCTTTTCATCATAGGGGACTGGAATGCTAAAGTAGGAAGTCAAAAAATAACCGGAATAACAGGCAAGTTCGGCCTCGGAGTACAAAATGAAGCAGGGCAAAGGCTAATAGAGTTTTGTCAAGAGAACACGCTGGTCATAGCAAACACTCTTTTCCAACAACAAAAGAGACGACTCTACACATGGACATCACCAGATGGTCAATACCGAAATCAGATTGATTATATACTTTGCAGCCAAAGATGGAGAAGCTCTATACAATCAGCAAAAACAAGACCTGGAGCTGACTGTGGCTCAGATCATGAGCTTCTTATCGCAAAATTTAGGCTTAAATTGAAGAACGTAGAGAAAACCACTAGACCAATCAGGTATGACCTAAATCATATCCCTTATGAATATACAGTGGAGGTGAGGAATAGATTTAAAGGATTAGATCTGGTAGACAGAGTGCCTGACGAACTATGGATGGAGGTTCGTAACATTGTACAGGAGGCAGCAACTAAAACCATCCCAAAGAAAAAGAAATGCAAGAAAGCAAAGTGGCTGACTGATGAGGCTTTACAAATAGCTGAGGAAAGAAGGGAAGCAAAAGGCAAGGGAGAAAGGGAAAGATATAAACAACTGAATGCAGAATTCCAGAGAATAGCAAGGAGAGATAAGAAGGCCTTCTTAAATGAACAATGCAAAGAAATCGAGGAAAACAATAGAATGGGGAAGACTAGAGATCTCTTCAAGAAAATCGGAGATATCAAGGGAAACTTTTGTGCAAAGATGGGCATGATAAAGGACAAAAAAGGCAGGGACCTAACAGAAGCAGAAGAGATTAAGAAGAGGTGGCAAGAATACACAGAAGAACTATACAAGAAAGATCTTAATATCCCTGATAAATACGATGGTGTGGTCACTGACCTTGAGCCGGACATCCTAGAGAGTGAAGTCAAGTGGGCCTTAGGAAGCATTACTAACAACAAAGCTAGCGGAGAAGACAGTATCCCAGCTGAGCTATTTAAAATCCTAAAAGATGATGCTGTTAAAGTGCTGCACTCAATATGCCAACAAATTTGGAAAACTCAACAGTGGCCACAGGATTGGAAAAGGTCAGTTTACGTTCCAATTCCAAAGAAAGGCAATGCCAAAGATGTCTATGAAAGTTCTCAGTCATCCAGGTGGAATTGTCTGTAGCTTGAATCATGTCAACTGGATTTCTATTTTCTCAGTGGAAACGTTTCGCTCCTTGGATAAGGAGCGAAACGTTTCCACTGAGAAAATAGAAATCCAGTTGACATGATTCAAGCTACAGGCAATGCCAAAGAATGTTCAAACTACCGTACAATTGCGCTCATTTCACATGCTAGCAAGGTTATGCTCAAAATCCTACAAGCTAGGCTTCAGCAGTATGTGAACCGAGAACTACCAGAAGTGCAAGCTGGGTTTCGAAGAGGCAGAGGAACTAGAGATCAGATTGCCAACATTCGCTGGATCATGGAAAAAGCAAGAGAGTTCCAGAGCTATGGTTTTTCCAGTAGTAATCTATGGCTGTGAGAGTTGGACCATAAGGAAGGCTGAGCGCCGAAGAATTGATGCTTTCGAACTGTGGTGCTGGAGAAGACTCTTGAGAGTCCCTTGGACTGCAAGGAGGTCAAACCAGTCAATCCTAAAGGAAATCAACCCTGACTGCTCATTGGAAGGACAGATGCTGAAGCTGAAGCTCAAATACTTTGGCCACCTAATGCGAAGAGAGGACTCACTGGAAAAGACCCTGGGAAAGACTGAAGGCAAAAGGAGAAGGGGACGGCAGAGGATGAGATGGTTAGATAGCATCACCGATGTAATGAACATGAATTTGAGTAAACTCCGAGAGACAGTGGAGGACAGGAAGGCCTGGCGTGCTATGGTCCATGAGGTCACGAAGAGTCGGACACGACTAAACGACTGAACAACAACAAAAAAACTTTGGGCAACTTGATGGTACAAACTGGTTAAATGGATAATTCCATTTAGGCAGCTCTCAATGTCCATGCTTCTTCATAGAAACACAAGGACCCTAAATGTATCGGGTGGTTTAATTTTTGAGGATGCAACAATACTACCGTAGATATCCGGTACAAACTACAGTGAGGAAAAAGTGAGGAAACGTGCATGGTGATGTCACGACACAAACCCCAGCTTTTTGGAATTGTGTCTTCCTGTAAGATATGAGTGTGTTAAGTCCTATGGCCTGCATTACACTTAAGATTTTTGAAAATTTGCAAAATCTGAATAGCCAAGTTTTGAAACAAAAAGGACAGAATGCATGTAACTAATATATCGAGCCAGTTTTTCTCTTTTTATTCCTGATCCGTCTTTGTGCTGCAATTCTGCATGTAAGATCTTGGGAATAAAACCACTGAAGTCCGTGCAGAATTGTCTACTTGAGAGGACTATTCCACTGTCTCTCCCAGCATAGCTATGGAGGGTTTTTGTTGTTGATGCAAGAGGGTTTTTGTTGTTCTTCTCCTCCTGTTCTAATGGTAGCACCAAGAGAGATTAAAAATTATCGTTTTCTTCCTTTCTGGTTCACAGCATCATGCATACAAATGTCACATCCTTATCTGGCCTCCAAAAGTACAAAGCATGTCTGTTTTTCTTTCCTTCTTCTTTTAATGCGATGTCGCATCCCCAAATGTTATTCTCATGCAAGCTGAAAACAGGCTCCATGCAGCTTTGCCGTCACGGGAGGAAATGAATGTGGGCTGCGGGACTTTTGAAACAACGAGCATAGATTTCGCTTGTCTCGCTAACAGCTGCTTTCCAGGACTGGAGCCCTAATCCACGTCAGTGCTGTCGTCACTTCGAGTTTGAAAGGAAGATAAACATATCTTTGGGGGGTTCTTCTGCATGAATAATCCTTTTACTAAAATATAGGTGGTGATCATGCATGGAAATCCTACAGAAAAGGGCACCTTAACTAAAATACAAATTGTAGTGAAATGTTCATACTATAGTAGTGAATTCACTAGTAAACCAGTGACTATTGATAAATATAAAATATAAGGTTTTCTTCTTCCTTTTTTAGTTTATATTTTTGTTTTTTTTAAAAATAATTATTGAAGACTAAATATTGTTTTGTTAATTGTGTATGCCTAAAATAAATAAATAAATAAATGGTTTAAATGATTAAAAAAAGAAATTTTGGTGTTTTTTTAAAAAGCATCTAGATTACTAAACTTTGTCCTGTGGCAGTTAAATTACACGATCATTGCCAACTGTACAAAGGGATAGTTTAGAACATTGACACAGATGCTAATTTTGTATTGTTTGGCAAAATTTGCAAGACATAAGAGATACAGTTTGAAAAATTTGCTTTACAAATGGTATAAGAATGCCCAAACCAGTTGTTCTTAGTGGCACTCTTTTTTAAAAATTAAATTTAAGGTAAAAAGAAAATGAAAAAAGATGAATATTCAGTTTAGAGTAGGCAAGTAAGTATTGATTGGGGAGAATGAAAGCTTTTACTTACTCTAATCCTTCTTTATTTATTATTTATTGTATTTACAGACTACCATAATCAATCGACTCATCACGAAACAGAAAAAAAGAAAAACAAAATATGGTAAGATTTAAGGGTAAAACAATAATCAATAACCTAGCACAATGGAGCAACAAAATAGCAATCACAGATTATGTAGGGGCGTGGTGGCTCAGCGGGTAAGACGCCAGGCTTGTCGATCGGAAGATCGCAAGTTCGGAGGTTCGAATCCCTAGTCCCGCGTGACGGAGTGAGCTCCCGCACTCGCCCCAGCTCTTGCCAACCTAGCAATTCGAAAGCATGCCAATGCAAGTAGATGAATAGGTACCACTTTGGTGGGATGGTAACAGCGTTCAGCGCGCGTCATGCTGGCCACATGACCGTGGAAGCGTCTTCGGACAACGCTGGCTCTTCGGCTAACAAACGGAGATGAGCACCGGCCCCTAGAATCGGACACGACCGCACAAATGTGCGGGGCTTACCTTTACCTTTTTATAGACTACCATAATCAATCGACTCATCATGAAACAGAAAAAAAGAAAAACAAAATATGGTAAGATTTAAGAGTAAAACAATAATCAATAACCTAGCACAATGGAACAACAAAATAGCAATCACAGATACAACTCCTGCACTAACCTAGCTTCATAGCAGCCACAAAGAGGTATGAAAAGTATTCTGGAAAGCCCTGTCTTATGAAAAGATTGTAGTAGAGATGCTAACTGAACCCCAAAATGATTTCTGCAAATTATAGAACCTCATGCAAGAATCTGTACTGGGTTCACCTGTCAGCTCTTCCAGGTAAACCAGACAGGAAACATGACTAGATGAACTAATTCTACTTTATGGTGTGGCTACATTAACAGAATCTTGGAAGTCTGAAAGTATAAATCTCCCACCCTCCCTATTTATTGTTTGAGTGGTCAGGGCAGGTCACCCTCTCTCGGACTCCCTTTCCTTTCATCTGATCATTCCCAAAGCAGCATCTCTTCCCTCCATCCCCCAAGGTCGCCCTCACATTCCATCACATCTCCATGATGGAGAGAACAAGCCAGGTGAGGGCCTGAGTTCTCAGGTGAGAGTTAGAAGAACTTTGGGGGAAGGAAGAAAGGGAGAACACCCCTGAGAGTGTCAGTCAACCCAATAGGTGGCATTTTATGTAGAGATGTGGAAAGCAAGACTTAGAGAAGGAAAGGAGATAAAAATGTCAAATTGTTTTCTGCTAACTATGGTCAGATCTGCTCTTTCTGCTTGGCTTATCACCCGAATGGGCCACTTACCACTTCCTGAGTGCAGGGACAGATGATGATGTCCTACTTCTACTCCCAGCCCATTGCAAATATACCCCACACCTGGGTTTTCCAGCTATGGTTCAAAACTGCTGCTTTCCAATGTGTCTTGAGCCCTTAAAATCTGAAAGTTAACTTTAAAGCTTAAACTCTTTGAAGTGGATAGTCTCTAGTGCTCTGGCACACCCCCTCCCCTCCAAGAGATGGTGGATGCCTCTACAGCAGTGTTTCTCAACCATGGCAGCTTGAAGATGTGTGGACTTCAACTTAGCTGCCCATAGTATTGCAAACTTCCCTTCCCTTCCCTTCCCTTCCCTTCCCTTCCCTTCCCTTCCCTTCCCTTTTTTTTTGCTACTTTTATTTTTATTTTTTTTATTGCTACTTCATTTCTGTGAAGCTGAACTATTAGTTTTTTCTCATTACAAAGTTTCTATGGACCTACATAGGAACACAGGAACAACCTGTTACCTATTGTTAATTGAAAAAGAGGGAGTTCAGCCTGGTGGGAGTTATTTTAGATGCAGTTGTCACAAACAGGGAATGTGTAGATTTAAAATAAAACTTAATCTGAAAGAAAACCATAAGATAGTTTAGTTTATTAGCCAAATTCTTTCATCCAACTGACTACTGGTAAGTCCTTTTACACTGGTGCAAATACAGTTGGTTCTTAGGAGAAAGGTACATGACTGGAAGCACATGTGTCATCTGGAGAAAGAAAGGAAGCAACACATTTTAGGGTTGTCTTTCTTTATCCTTGCACTTCGCAAATGTGTTGGATTACAATATCTTTCTAACTTGCATCCCCAATGGATCATGTTAGATCGGAATGATATTATAGTCTCAGAAATCTGGAAAACACAAGACTAGAGAAGGCCATCCTATGGAAATGATGAGGTTCAAATTCAGGAACTAGAAAAAGGTGAGCTGAGAAATTAGAAAAAATGCTCTTATTTGACCTCCTTGTTTGACTACTTCACTGAACTCTGATCTTGCAGAATGTTGGAGCTTTACGAAGACCCTAAAATGTAATCTGGACAACATTTTCCCATTTTTTTCCCATTGGCCTGGAAAGTTCTATAAAGCATCATCTTCAGAGGCAGAAGAAATATCTTCAGAATTGTCTGAACATAAATAGACAGCAATGATGCCTGAAAGTATTTTGCTTTTGAAGTTTAGCTTTATAGAACATACATCATGTGGATTTACTAAAAGGGCTGAATATCAAAGAAAATATGTAATAGGCAGAATGAAACCATTTGTAGCTGTTTGCTTTTTCTCTTATGATCTTAGGAAGTTTGTGTTTTGAATGGTTTCTTCTTGGAATCTTTGCAAAATTTAAGACAGAAGAATTTTAAAATTAAATGGAAACAAAGGAACTCCACCTGTTTATATGTCTGGCTCTTTTATGAGAATTTTGGCCTCTGAACAATTGACTGACTTAATTTTTCTTGTTGCTGGAAAACAATTTAGGCACTGGATTCCTGACTATACGTTGTACAATGTAAGAAATAATCATTATATTACCCTAAACCTTATTTAGTATACAGTAATTGTGAAATTAATGTGGGATTTGCTGGCTAGAGAATCAAAGCACAGCTATTGTACTTATTTCCCATTTTTGGCTTTTTGATTGATTGATTGATTGATTGATTATGTGCCAACAAGTCGTTGTCAACTCTTAGCAACTGCATAGATAGGTTTTATCCATGATGATCTGCTCCTGGTTGTCCTCTTCTTCCCTTTCCTTCCACCTTTCCCAGCATTAGAGCCTTCTCCAGAAAGCTGGGTCTCTGCATAATGTGTCCAAAGTTGGATCATTTGAGCCTGGTCATTTGTGCCTCAAGTGAGACCTCTGGGTTGATTTGTTCGATGATCCATTGGTCTGTTTTCTTGGCTGTCGACAGTATTCTCAGGAGTCTCCTCCAACAGCAAAGTTCAAAGACGCCACTAATACAGAGTGCCTTACACGTGTTTTTGAATTCCAAATTATAATGTGAGTTTTAAACTGTGGTTAGTGCAGCACTAGCCTGTATTGTTCTGCCTTCATGTTGTGGAAACTTAAGAGATGCTTCAGTCTGGGACTTCTGGTTCAGCACCCAACTCCAAACTCCCCTCCAGCAACAAGAGATTCAAGAGAAAGCATCCCCTAACACAGAGGGACACAGAAATAATGCTGTAATATTTAACTGCAGAAACCCTTTCATCTATTTCTCCATCCCACTTGATACACAATTTAGTCATATCTGAAAACTGTGCCTTGTGAGACCTAGATTTCAATAATTCTCCCCCCTACACACAGAGGGGCAGATATTCACTCCCAGATTAAGAGGAGTTCTCTGTGACACTCAAGATGACACTCAAGATGTCTTTTGGCTTGCAGACTCACAGGCTGAAGCAGAACAGCCCCTGTTTTGCAACCACGGCATTTCACTACAGCCCCAAGGGGGTAGGAGGGAAGTAAGTCATGACATAGTTACTATAGTCTCCACCTTCCCTCCAGGAAGGATGCTAAGGCGTGATTGTTGGCCGAGCCCCAGGTGGCACAATTTGCTCTCTAAGGGATTGGAAACTTTGGGCAGGTAATTCTGTTGCAGAATTCAGAGAATGGAGACATCAAGGCCATGGGACATTTGTTTTTGATTTTGTAGTAATTTTGAAGTGTCCCCTAGATTGCAAGGTGTTAAGTAACCCTATATAATGGCTCTTGCTAGATGACAGTTGAAGAAAGAAGAAAAGTAGTAGGTGTCTCAGCAGAAGTGATACACTAGCTTTGCTTTTCTTCTCTAAACAATTAAAATGAAATAATTCAATTACTATAATGACAGATACTATTATATATATTTCAAAGAGGAAATGCATTTAGAATACTTCCATGGTTGTAAATGTCAATGGAACCAAAACCTACCAAAGTGGAATCCTATTCTCTTCACCGAGGACTACGTGAATATACTGCATGGCCCCCACAGTGCCTTTCCAAACCTGAACCCTAGTTATGCCCATGTAATCAAGGGGGGGAAAGAAAAGCATTTTGCAATTTCCCACTTTAATATAAGCAAGGTAACCTTTAAGCATTGGCTGGCATTATTAGTTTTATGTGCCAGCGTACTTGAAAAACAACAACTAATGTTTAGGTTTTTAATTTTTAGGAATCAGCAGATTCCACTGGGTTTATGGGGGAGCTTATTTTCCCCACTTAACCATTGGCATGGTTGTCCATGCACATAGTAGGTTCATTTTCTTTGGAAGCAAAATGAACTGCACTGCTGGAGGCAGAGTAATCAGTCCAATCGCTCAGTCTTGTAAGGAAAATCCAGGGTTTTTCTGATGTACGTAGGTGTGTACCATTCTCCTCTTTCGGTCTTACATATGAACATACATCTGTGCATGTGGCTGGTCTCCATTTCTTTCTTATGGCTTCTTACACCCATAAATAAAAGCATATGTTGTTTTTCTTGTTGTAGCACACAGCAGAACATGCTTGAGTCTGACTTGGACTTTATGTCAGATTATTGTGAAGGGTTCTGCTAGCATGAGTAGGTTTGCTCAGAAGGTTTTTCTGTTTGCTAATCTGTCTGTGGATGTGGAAGGCAACTGAGGTCAAAACAGAAGAAGCCATCCTGATGGCATTTCCTGTTGCCTCCCATTTGACCAGTAAACATCTGAGTAACTCTAGAACATAGCTTTCCAAAGTGTGTGTTGCGACACACTACTGTGTCGCCTGCGGTGTCCTGCTGTGTCACGCAAAAACCCGGAAGCGCTGATGGGGGAACCGAAAGAAGCGGCACCCCCGCCAACCAGCACCGCCGCCAGCGCTGATTGGCGGGGATGCCGCTTCTTTCGGTTCCCCCCAGACAGACAGACAGACCAGGACACTGCAGGCCGTGCCGCCGCCGCCATTGGTGTGTGTCGCCAACGTTAAAAGTTTGGAAAGCTCTGCTCTAGAACAATGTCCAGCAAGAACAACAATCAGGTCCTAGTCTGAAATACGGATTGTGTAGAAGGCACACCTGAACCTCTTTTTCTTTAGTATCTTTCATTGTTAGACTGAGATTGTTGAACTGCGAATTCTGATTTTGCATGATAAAATAAAGAGGGGTTTCTCTCTGGTTTGTTACTGTTTGCAGCACCAATTAACAGCAGGCCCCTCTGTGATCAGTCTGCCTGAAACAAAATGGCTATATGAAGCCAACAGAAATATGGAGGAAAACTAGGATCTTACTCTTTGGCAGGGTAGGCCCCATCATATGGCAGAGTGGCAGCGAATGATGGATATCAGGAAAGAGTCACATATTGTATTTATTTATATTTATACTGGATGAAGTAAAGAAAGAATCCATGACTACCTTGAATCCTGTCTCTTACACAGTTGTCCCCTCTCAATATATCAGAGGTGAAGTTCAAGGCCTATTGCTCAAAGTCCACAAAATATTGGAACCAAGCCTGCTCTGTGCCACCTTACATTTTCAAACTCATGTGCTGTATGCTTTGTGCAAATCTTTTAGTCTGTTCTAAATTGAGGCCATTTGTTAAAGGGCAGAGTCTTTGGTGTGTAGTGGCATACAAAATCACGGAGAAAATCTATCTATGTGGTCGCTAAGAGTCAACAATGACTTGATGGCACATAACCAATCAATCAATCAATCAATCAATCAATCAATATACAAAAACTGTAAATAAATAAACAGCTCTTTATCATTCAAGCACCTGTTAGAGACAGTGATTTCCCACCACTTATAATGCTTTTGTGTTTTCCCACTGCTGTGCTTTCCATCATTTTCCTCACCAGAAAAAAAATCAATGAAGGAAAAAGAGTCAGAAGTTAGCAGCACGATGCCTTGTTATTGGTAGAGCTTGATGTGACACAGACAGATCCTAGGATTCTTGCTAATCTCCTCAGTCTTTCATTTTGGTGAAGACATTTCCGAATGGTAAAGTGTGAAGGGCTTCTATGACAATCCTCAAAACATCTCTCACTCATAACTTACTTAGAAGGAAAAGAAAGTGGAGCATCTGTAAATACATTATTGGTGTGAAAATGTAGATGCTTCTTTTGACCACAGCATAAATCAGCACAGAAAACACGGTAAGTCCTGGCATCGAAGCCAAGGTGGTTTTGAATTAGGCTGACCATATGTACCGTTTTAAACGGGACAGTACCGTTTTTTTCACATTTCCCAACTATCCTGTCGTTTTAATATAAATGTCACTTTTGTCCCGTTTTTTTTAAAAAATTAGCAAAATGCCAGGCACGGTTATCATTTAAAAAGTGCTTGATTGAGGTGCCTGATGTTGGGTGAGACTAGAGAGGGGCAAGGAAGGCGGAGAGAGAGAGAGAGAGGGAGACAGAGAGAGACGGGGAGAGAGATCTTTGCCACCGCCTCTGCTCTGCTCTTAGCTGGTCGCTCTCTGCTCTCTGTTTGTTTTATTAAAATGCGTTCGGGATGCGATCCCGCCCCCTTTTTTCAAGAGTGAAACTGATTATTTCTCCAGTTCGGCAAGAGAGAGTCTTTCGTTTGGGATTGTGGGAGAGGGAGAAAGAGGGAGAAAAAAAAGCAGGAGGAGGAGGAGGGAAGGCAGAAGGAAGAGAAGCCTCGTTGGGCATGGAGTTTTTGAATCCTCCCTTCCCTGCCTCTCTTCTCTCCCCCCTCCCCTCCTTCCTGCGATCCGTGATGTTACAAAGCCCATGAGCTGTGCTTTCCCCATTTGCCTCCTGCCAAATACAGTCCCCCTCTATGTCTACCTAAATTTTTGTATGAGTTCTGTCAGTGAAGAATAATTGTTAGCTCAATATGTCGTAATAATATGTCAATAATATCAGGGGCGTGGTGGCTCAGTGGGTAAGACGCCAGGCTTGTTGATCAGAAGATTGCAAGTTCGGAGGTTCGAATCCCTAGCCCTGCATGCGGAGTGAGCTCCCGCACTAGCTCCAGCTCTTGCCAACCTAGCAATTTGAAAGCATGCAAATGCAAGTAGATGAATAGGTACCACTTCGGTGGGATGGTAACAGCGTTCCACGTGCATCATGCCGGCCACATGACCGCGGAAGCGTCTTCGGACAACGCTGGCTCTTTGGCTAACAAACGGAGATGAGCACCGGCCCCTAGAGTCGGACACGACTGCACAAATGTGCGGGGGGTACCTTTACCTTTTACCAATATGTTCATGTAATAAAACTTTTTCATTTTAATGAAAACAAAAATATGTTTATACAGTATATACAGTAATCTGTTTAAGGACCAGCAAATGGATCTTAAAAACTCTTTAAAACCCTTTTTATCGTCTTACTTTTTCATGAATACGGAATATTACATAAGTTTAACCCCGTCCCATTTTTGCCATCCCAATGTCCCGTTTTTGTCTCAAGGAAATATGGTCAGCCTATTCTGAATGCTGAACATGTAGTGCGGTTGAGACTCATAAAAGCTGCTTGTGTGGTAAATTGTATCTTTGAATGTAGAACACTTGAGCTCTCTCTTGTCAAGCATTCAGGGTTATGGCCATTGGCATGGACATCTGGGGTTTCCACTGAGCAGCAAAATCAAACCCACTCATTACTAAAATGGCTTCACTACAGTCTTTCCCTGCCTACAGCCTCTACTTGTTTGGGACCACAACTCCCCAAATGTTCTATGTTCTAGATCACCTTACCCATGCCATTATTATCTTAGCTTCCTCTTCCCATCTCTAATACAGAGATGATATAATGCCAGCTAAGCTTACAGGTGACTGAGTTACTAAATGTAACACAATGTTATTAGTGGTATTATTTATTACATTTCTATGTTGCCCAACTCCCAATGACTCTGGGAGGCCACAGATAAAAAATATTTTAAAAAAGAGAAAAAATACAACGGGAGGCAAAAATGAAGAGTGAAGACGGGAAGGTCATTAATCAATAGTCAATTAGTCATTTAAAAATGCTTCTAACAGTTGCAAGGGCATCTGCAGGGGGATGAAAGAAGTCAAGATGGTGGCCATGACCATGTGCTTGAAGCTGCCATTTTGTACTTTGTTGACACTCCTCCCTCCCGTGGAGTCTTCTGAATAGAGGAAGAGGAAGTTTCTAAGTCTCCTTGTAGGGAGTACAATTGATTTCAAGAATGGAAATGGAAATATACAGTATATGCTAAATAGAAATATTAGGAACCAGTTTCTAATGAATAATAAGCACAAGAGACTAAACATTGCTGTGCTGGGGCAGACCAGTTTCCCCCCCCCCCCACTAACTGCAAGCAATAATAGCACAGGAATATCCTCAAAGTTCATGTAGTTCAGGGCCATTAAACCCCTTTGTTTATTACCAGCATCTCATATTCAGAGGAATTTTGCTTATGAACGTGGAGATTCAACCTGAGTATCATGGTGATTAATTAAACACATGAAGTCAACACTACGCCGTGTATGGAATAAGTATGAATTCCTTCTATGCATTTTTTCTGATCTGTAAAAAGGAGTGAACAGATTCTAAGTAGGTGCACTCAGTTCCAGTGATTACTGCCAGGTTCCGAGCTATTATTCCAGGAACCGCTTTCCCCAGCATAATTTCCAAAGATGAAACCACATTGTTGGCAAATGGGAATTTACAAAGTTTGCCACGTTACTCCCAGACATAAAGCATTCTTAAATCCGATCTACAGCCTATTTAAATTGTTTTTAAAGTTGATCTCAGTCTTCTTGAAATCTACCCAGGGTTGGGTCACCCAGGCGGTTAGGAAGAAACTGGGCAGGCCAAAAAGGCTCTACGTTTGTGCAAAGGGATGGAAGATGATAGAAATTACTGATTTGTAAATCATGCAGTTTAAATGCTATTCCACAGCCTTTTGTACAAGTACTCAATCTTAAGAATGAATGCAATTAATTGAATCCTCCCAGACCTACAGTATCTCCATTTTTTGCTCAGTATGTGAGTAGTGAATTTCATTACTGTTGACATATATCTCACTGGGAATTTGTAGGGAAGACTAGAAACCCCAAAGCAAATCAGCACTATTTGTTGATCAATATTTTTAGGACAGCAGTTAGCAATACAATCTATTGTAAATAATATAATGGAAAGGAATCCTGGATGTGCTTGTGATTGGATGCAGCATTAACCAGAAGCACCTGCTATTAAACTGAGTACAGTAAGACTTAAATGTAAGTGAGCATGCTTAGAAATGCAGCCTTAAGGCATTGATATAAAATAATGTCTCTGAACATCATTTTTGTGTGAAAATGAGCATGAGTACAAGAAGACTAGAAAGTGGTAAATACATATTTTGAGTTTTGTGGGGCTGACCTTTAGATTACAAACATGGAAAAGGAAAAGTGCATTTTGAGTTTCGTGCATGAAACTCAACCATTTAAATCTGCAGTAATGGTGGAGGAAGCTGAACAGTGAAGTTTTAAGGATCCAGCCCCAGGTTTTCAATTCTTCATTGCGACGGTCTTTCTTTCATGAGTATTCTACACAATGGGATTTATGCAAGATCCTAGAAGATTAACATACAGCGTGCCTCTGTTGATAAACAATTGCTTCATTTTTGAATGGATGCACCATTCTGAATGCTGAAAGAATTTCTTTGACCACTATATTTGATTTCCTCTAAATCCTGAGATAAATATTACTGTCATTAAATTTGATAGTATTGATTATCTGCATGGGTGCATGTATATGTCCATATGATTGATAGGTCACAGATACCTTTGTGAAAAGAAGGAAAGGATAGTAGCAAACTGTGAAGAACCAAGCATTCTTATTTGCAAGAGTGTGTATTAAATCACTCCATTGCATTTTGAAAGGAGTTTTGGATTGAGACTATTTATTTATTTATTTGTTTGTTAGCCATCCAGAGTCACTGGTCTGAGATGGGCATCTGACAATAATAAAAAAACAATCAAACAATTAAAAAAATACAGAAAATTAAATATAAATATAGCCAAGAGACCTTTAAATCCGTCGGCGTCAGCACAACCATGAAACGGGGCCCTTCACACACTTGGGGCCCCAGGCCCGGGCACAAAGCCAAGTCTTCAAGGCCTTCCAAAAAGCCAAAAGGGTCGGGGCCATCCTAATCTCAGGAGGATGTTCCAGAGGGCAGGTGCCATGGCAGAAAAGGCACGTATCCTGGTCCCCGCCAGCTGACATTCCTTCGCAGATGGGACCCGGAGTATGCCCATCTTGCCGAACCGGATTGGATGGGTAGAAACAACTGGGAAAAGATGGTCCCTCAGGTAACCCGGTCCCAAGCCATGAAGGGCTTTAAAGGTGACAACCAGCACCTTGAATTGCACCCGGAAACACACGCAACCAATGCAGCTCCTGAAGCAGTGGTGTTACTTGTGCCGAATAGCCGACACTGTTTACAACCTGGGCAGCTGCACTCTGCACCAGCTGAAGCTTCCGAATGCTCTTCAAGGGCAGCCCCATGTAGAGTGTGTTGCAATAGTCCAAACGGGAGGTCACGAGGGCATGAGTGACAGTGAGTAGAGCCTCCCGGTCCAGGAATGGGTGCAACTGGTGCACAACCTGAAGGTGTGCAAAGGCCCTCTTAGCCACAGCTGCCACCTGCTCTTCCAGCAGGAGCCGTGAGTCCAAGAGGACCCCCAGATTGTGCACCGGGTCCATCTGGGGCAGTGCCACCCTGTCCAGGACCAAAGATGGAAAAACCTTGGTACTGGGAGGCCCAAACACCCAAAGCCACTCAGTCTTACTTGGGTTGACTATGATTTAGGAAGAATCTGTGTCTATACATTTGTGCTAACCTGCACTTTGTCAACAATATCCAAGTCTAGTCCCATGTTTCTGACACTATATGTCTGATATAAATCAAGCCAGCAAGAATCTTGCCTCATATTGTGCAGTAGGGAGGAAGTGTATGTGTGTGTATTGGAAAAGGAAGAAATTTCATCCATAGACATGTGGGCAGAGAACACCCACTTTGAAATTTGGAGACATGACATTTCCAAAAACAAATGTTTCAAATACTTTAAAAACACAGTATTTTTTAGCAAAGAAGACCTGAACTGTTTCCAGAGTGCTGAGTCACTTGGCCGTCTAGGGATTCTCCCGGTTGTACCTGGTTCAGTCTGGGTTAGAATTAATGCAGAAACAAAAATGGAGAAAAATACCTCAGCAATCCAGCTGCTGAGTTGCTGGTTTTTGTACCCCAGTTTCATTTGACTAGCAGCAGCTATTCAGGATGGATGTCCTTACCAACCCTACTTCTAGATTATTTACAAATGAGATGTAGTAGGATTGGTTTTGGAAAATACAAAGCCTTTACTCTGATCAATGTACAAATGTGATTTATTTTCGTGGCTCCTGATCCTGGCATCTGCACAGAATTGCCAATCTTTCTTCATCCTTTTCCTTTGCTTTCTTCCTCTTTTTTTCCTCTTCCTCTTTTTTTATTAATTTGGAGAAAATCTCCTATAATTCAATGATAAAGTGTATCCTGTGAGCCCCAAGAACTTATGTACAGTTCTGCTGGATCAGAAGCTTTTAGTCCACCAACTTGGCATTCAGATGTCACTTATCAGCAGGACAACATGAAAACAATGGACTTCTTGCATTGATATTCCTCAGTGCTGGATTTTTGGAAAATGGTGCCTCTCAAGCTGCTTGGACTTGGACTGCAAGAAGATCAAACCAGTCCATACTCCAGGAAATAAAGCCAGACTGCTCACTTGAGGGAATGATATTAAAGGCAAAACTGAAGTACTTTGGCCACATAATGAGAAGACAGGATACCCTGGAGAAGATGCTGATGCTCGGGAAAGTGGAAGGCAAAAGGAAGAGGGGCCGACCAAGGGCAAGATGGATGGACGATATTCTGGAGGTGACGGACTCAACCGTGGGGGAGCTGGGGTTGGCGACGGCCAACAGGAAGCTCTGGCGTGGGCTGGTCCATGAAGTCACGAAGAGTCGGAAGCGACTGAACAAATAAACAACAAAACAAGCTGCTTGGTGCCTTTCAGTACTTGGAGAACTGCTCCACTAAGATGGCTCAGCAGATTAACTCAGGATAGGATGTATTTATAGCATCATTCCTTACTGATGTGACTATGCAAAGGTGCTACCAAGAAAGTAATTTAATAGTAAAAATAATAATTGGGCTTTAGAAGATAAACATAAGGTGATTATATTCTAGAAGAGGATTTCCCCCCATTTCTAGAGATGCAACATCTTCTGCCCAATATTATTTTGGAAGGCAATTCACACATGTATTGCTATGTTTGTATATCACATAAAATTATAAAATTGTCTCCTTCCACCAATCTGTTATGCTGGTCTGTTCTGAATAGCATGAGATTGTTTTAGGTCAGGCTGGACATCCTTTTCAGCCCTGAGAAATTGGAAACTGGGCATACGTGTATGCACACACCACATGGAACAAGCTGAAGACCATGTTCCTTGCAAACTCAAGGGTCATAGAGCCACTGCCTGACCTTCTGCTGCTTCCTTAAGAGGACTTTATTGTAGTTGGAGCTTGCAGGAGCAGGGTCTTCCAGAAAATCATCAGAGGCAACCAAAACATGATAAATTAGGGAGGCAGGAAACAGAGGGGGAAGCCTGCAGAGACACCCCCCGCCGCAAGCCAAGGAAGCAAGCCAAGAGTAACTCACCAAAGACACAGTGTGTTTTTTATCAAAAATATTAGATGGGTAGTCTTCCTTGGGCAGGAGAAGACCTCCAACTGTAGGTATTCTAAGCTACTAAGATTCTTCCCTTTGACAAATATGGTCTACATAGAAGACTTTTGTCTTCATTTCTCATATGGATATATTCATTATAGGAGATAATAGGGACATAGGTTCATCCATACATGAATCTTTTCTAACAATTTCCTCCTTAATGTTGCTTGTTGACTCATTTGCAAGTCTCATCCCCACCCAGAGTGGAGTGTGTGGTGTGTGTGTGTATGTGTACCTATGCTATGTACAGTATGCCCAACTTATGGGCATGGGAAGCTCCCATAGAAAACTATGGAAGACATAGTTGGCAGTCAGGCAAGATGATGGTTTAATTTGACAGCTAACTGATCTTTTGCACTTCTAACACAAATGCTGATGCTTATAGAATGCCCAACCAGTGATAAATCAATTGTATAAATGGGAAACACAGCAAAAGAGAAGCCCTAAATCAAGCCAGAAAGCTCTGATCTTACTTCTCACAAGCACCTCCCGGTTCCCTTGAGGGATCTGTAAAAAAAAAAAGAGATAACTCAGATTTGCTTCGGACCTGTCAAAGACATCAAAGAACACCAACAAAGACTGAACATCAGAAAGAAAGAATTCAAGCATAGTTGAGAAAAGACAATGAAATATTTGCTATAGCCCTTAGCAGTGTGTGAAAAAGAATGAAAGTTCCATGAAATTGAGAGGTGATAAATGCTACAAATTTTGATGAGATCTCAGATTGCAGCAGAAATCTAGGACAGAAAAATAATAATCAGCTCTTGTGTTTCATAGATTTCTAAAAGTGGGGGAGATGGGCGGTCATAGAAATATGATGTATAAATAAATAAATAAAATAAATAAAAGTGCAGGTATTATGAACCATAGAGATTGCTGATTAAATATTAAAATACACTGTATTGCAGAGAAAGATATTGATGTAATTAATCTCAGAGTGGATCCAAGGGAAATGCCCCGGCTCTATTATCTGCAGATCAAACAGATCTTGTTGCCAAATAGCAGACTCTGTTAGACATATTGGACATACTTGAGTACCATGAATAGCCAGGAAAACAATCAAATAGATCAGAGCTTTCCAAACTGTGTGTCGTGACACAAAAGTGTGTCGCCACACACAGTCTGCTGTGTCGCCACACAACCTGGAAGCGCTGATCATCACCAGCGCTTCTGGGTTTTCCCGCAGCGACACACCAACGGCGGTGTGCAAAAACCCGAAAGCGGCAGCAGTGCTTCCAGGTTTTTGCGCGCTGCCGCAACGGCAGCACTTCCGGGTTTTCCCGCGGCGACACACCAACGGCGGTTGGTGTGTCGCCGCGGGAAAACTTTGGAAAGCCCTGAAATAGATCATTGAACAAGCCAACCAAGAGTTTTCACTCAAGGCACAATGGCCAGGCTCAAATGATATTTTGGAGACATTATGTGAAGACCTAGCTCTCTTGAGAAGTTTATCATCCAGGGAAAGGTAAAAGGAAAGAGAAGAAGAGGATGACCAACATCAAGGTGGATGGACTCAGTTGCAGTGGCCCCTGAAGGGCCTGGTTGGAGTCTGAACATCCTGGAGAAAATCTATGTGATCATTAAGAGCCAACAACAACTTAATGGCACATTGTCTGTCTGTCTGTCTGTCTGTCCCTCCATCCCTTCATCTATTAATTATACATATTAGAAATATAATTCTACACAATAATCTTTATTAAAAGACCAGTGGATTGCTGTCACTGCAGACTTTCAAAGTATTTCATATGTTAATATGATTTTTCCCCCTATAAAGGGTCTTAGTTAAGTTTTTGAAAATTATGTTATTAATTTAATTAATCAAATATACTTTTAATTCTATTTGCTATTGTAACTGATGTAGTCTCTATAGCAGTTTAGATGGACTCAGTCATGTAAGGATTTGGTATGGGCATGCTCACTTAAAACATTTATTTGTGCATTATATTCTGTTGATGTAATCATCTCTTTCTAAAGTTATTGCCAATTTGAAGAATGGTCCACATAATTTTTGAGAAAGAGCTGGCTTAAAATTAAAGTACTACAAGTCACAGTTGATCTGTTTAAACAGCGTTACAAGAAAATGTTCCAAGAAATGTCAGAACTAAATATGAAATCACCAATTTAAAATATATCAGAATAGAATCACAAAGGAACAAAAGTTATGTTCTTCTCATTAAACAAACAAAATATAAATTTTGCTGTTGGAAATATTTGAACATATTATAGCTAATTAAATGCAATCCTCCCTAAATTTCTTTTTAATTTTCCAGTGTCTTCTGGTTATTATTCCAGTTAAAGGCATAAATGCTGGACTTGTTTAATGCAGAGAATAAACAGCTGCGTATAAGAAAAAACATTGTATTTACACAGATACTCACAAGAGGGTGATTTCAGTTTTCCCAAATAAAAAAGATATTATGATGCATTAAAAAAAAGCAATTGCTTCTAGTAATAGGAAATTATGTTGCTTAGATTTTGATAGACACACATTTTTTTTCTATTTGGGAGAGTTAGATCATCTTTTTTGGAGGGGGAGTAGAAAACTTAAAAGATACGGAAATCATGAAGAACAAATTTAAAAATTTCCCCTCCTCCCCACCTCCTCCTCCTTCTCCTCCCCCTCCCCCTTCCTCCCCTCCCCTTCCTCCTCCTCTTCCTCTTCCTCCTCCCCCTCCCTCTCCTCCTCCTCCTCTTCCTCCTCCCCCTACCCCTCCTCCTCCTCCTCTTCCTCCTCCCCCTCCCCCCCTCCTCCTCAAAATACCATTTGCAACCTTGTATAGGAGCAAAAATAAGGGCACGATGGCTCAGTGGTTAAGACGCCAGGCTTGTCGATCGAAAGGTCGCAACTTTGGCAGTTCGAGACCTGAGCGCTGCGTGATGGAGTGAGCTCCCGCACTCGCCCCAGCTCTTGCCAACCTAGCAATTCGAAAGCATGCAAATGCAAGTAGATAAATAGGTACCACTTCAGTGGGATGGTAACAGCGTTCCGCGCGCGTCATGCCGGCCACATGACTGCGGAAGCGTCTTCGGACAACGCTGGCTCTTCGGCTAAGAAACGGAGATGAGCACCGCCCCCTAGAGTTGGACACGACTGTGCAGGGGAAAACCTTTACCTATAGGAGCAAAAAAACCAGTTGGCTGTAAAATAACCAGGCAAAGAGTTCCAAAAGTACTAGTACCAAGAGGAAATGTGGGAAAGACATTGACCATTTCTCAAAACAAATTATGTAAGTACCTCAGATAAATGGAAATAACTTTTTTTTAATATCTTAGGATGATTGTGATTTAAAACCTGGATGGGAGGCAGATATGAAGCTCTCACTGAAGATAGTGGGGCACAATTTGGCATAAGCCACCAATACAAATAAATAATTAATTTGATTTATATTCCACTTTTTGTCTGAGACCTCAGGTGATTTGCATGAGAATCTCCCTCATTTCAGCAACCCTTGTGCGGTTGGGTGACTTGGGAGTCACTTGAATGGTCACTTGATGGATTTCAATGGCTGAGGACGGGCTATTAATTAAAATTACAGACACAAGCATTGAGATTTGAGGGTGACATCTCAAGCCAGTAAAGCTACACCGGATTAATAAAAAAGGTAAAGGTTCCCCCCGCACATTTGTGCAGTCGTGTCCGACTCTAGGGGCCGGTGCTCATCTCCGTTTGTTAGCCGAAGAGCCAGCGTTGTCCGAAGATGCTTCCACGGTCATGTGGCCGCATGATGCACGCAGAACGCTGTTACCTACCCACCGAGGTGGTACCTATTAATCTACTTGCATTTGCATGCTTTCGAATTGCTAGGTTGGCAAGAGCTGGGGCGAGTGTGGGAGCTCACTCCGCAGGCAGGGCTAGGGATTCGAACCTCCGAACTTGCGATCTTCCGATCAACAAGCCTGGCATCTTACCCACTGAGCCACCACGCCGGATTAATACCTATTCTCTAAAAGCTCCAGTATATGAACTTGAGCCAATGAACTCAAGTCAGTTAACTTATACATTTCCAACCCTGCCCCTGGGAACAATTTGAAAAGAAAGACCCAATTAACACATTGTTGTTCATTCACATGTTGAAAAATGGGAGAAGTGCTAAGGGAGATCCAGCTAAGGGCTGCTCTGTTTGCGTACAGCACAAGGCACTTGCTGGTGAACTGATCCAAACAAGACAATGGTTCCAGGGAAGAAATAAAATGATTGATTTATATTTCATGATTTATTTATAGTCTCAATGTTTGTAGCTATTCACTCATACATGATGCTGGAAATTGGGGTATTTGCATGGGGGGGGGCATTAAAAAATGTCCAGATGTTAGTCACAACCGTACTATTTTGCCCCTCTTTTTGTGTACAATGCCCTTAAAAAAGGAGGAGAGGTCAATTGTGCAGTCATGGTTGCCATCTTGACCTTCTTGATCACTTTTAGGACTCCTCTGATGGACCTGTTAACCCAGGCATTATGATCCAATGACTCTTGAGGGCTCAGTCTCTCAGGGTCCTCTGACCAGGATTTGTATGTAAAGCACAGACCTGCTGATCTTCTGTGGCTTCACCAAACTCCTAGGCGAGTCCTTGGTCTCACAGGATGGCTTGTCTAGATCAGAATCATCGCCACAAACAAGAGTGAAGCCAACTGAAGCAGTTGATTGCCCATTGCCATTGTGGATCTTCAAGTGCCTGTTATGCCAACGGTGGTTCAGACCTATAGCTTATTTTTCCTCTTCTTCCCATGGATTCTTTGTACAGCACTTGAGGCCTTGAAGCTGAATGGTTCTTGAGTGTTTACATAACTGCCAACTTTGAGGACTTCTGGCTCCTGGCTTCCTTTTCACACTCCCTCTTTACTCTGGATAATCATTCTAACCTGAAAGAAGAGGAATAGGAGACAGACAGAGACAGATGATTTTTTAAAATGCTGAATAATAGCTATTTCCTGACAATGAATGTGCCTGTTGAGGAAATACATAAAATGAAATGTTCCTGAAATATCGCAGTCCTGTTAGCTTTTAGATATTGTACGAACGGAACATTTGCTTTTAAAAAAACCTGTTCATGATTAGGTGTGGGCTGTGTTCCCCCTATTCTGCCCCAGCCCCAAAGATTCTGGGCCTCCTATCTGGCCCCAGAATGGAGTGCAGTGAAGCGCTTGACATATTTCTGCTTAAACTAACAGTTGTCTTTGGCAGCAATGATAAGGACTCAATCTCGTTTATATGTCTGGGCTTCTTATTGTGGTAGACTACTTCCTCTTATATATACCCCTGTCCTAAATGATCTTGCAAGACAGGAAGGTACTAAACTGATGGCCTTTGAGTTTATTAGCAACATTTTACAAGCCATGTGTGTTTCTTACAAGTGTAGAAGTAATGTTAAAATCTATCTGTCTTGCAAGAACAACTCGGGTGGTTTAATTCCTTGGCTTCTTAAAATGGCATGTTGTTTTAGCTTAGTTTTTTTTATAACAAAGGATAGGGTTGTTCCTACAAAGTGGAGCTACCTAGTAGGATTTCTTGGCAACTCTAATTTCTAAAGATCTGGCATGAGAAACTTTAAGATGATTATCACTGATCATTTCATATTCTTTTGACCTCGCCGTTACAATTTCTGTCTTGTCCACTCATTGATCTTTTCTAAGAAAGGATAAAACATCATTCATCTATATTAAAAAAACCAAAACAAAACAGTAACTTTATACATCACAGGAGGGAGGTTAATTCTCCTATATATCTGTCCCCAGAAAAGGAGCAGAGTAAAAAGGAAAACCTTAAAAAAATTGCTTTGTTGCCAGCTCACTTTCAGAAATATAAAGATAGGTTGGGCAATTCCATTGGCTAAAGCGGGACCAGGAACCTGTTTAAATGCAGGGGTTGCCTTCTCTCAGGCAAGAGTAAGAAACTAAGTGCCTCTGAGCACTAATATCCTGCAAGCAGATTCCTTAATGCCTGATTTTTATTTTTAATGTTTTAAAGTAAAATGGGAAACTGCCATGATGCAAAATAAAGCACTTGCCTCCAGTGCTAACTTGATTTCCAAGAATGCCTTTGGAATCCTAATTTACAGCTTCAAGATTCCATACTATTTCTGGAATTATATCCTGCTACTAATTGTGTCTAAGACGAAAAAGTAAATTTATGATGCATTATGCTCAACTATGTCTTAGCATAATAAACTTAATTTTAGAAAATAAGTTGCCTTTCTGTTTCTGTCTACCTCTTGTAAACTATACAACGAATATGAAGAAGGGAAAGGATTACTTGACCTTTTAAAGGTCGTGCCTTAGGCATGAAAGCCGGCTGGGTGACCTTGGGCCAGTCCCTGTCTCTCAGGCCTAGGAAGGAGCCAATGGCAAACTAGGAGTCTGAAAGTTCTAGTCCCGCCTTAGGCATGAAAGCTGGCTGGGTGACCTTGGGCCAGTCACTCTCTCTCAGCCCAACTCACCTCACAGGGTGGTTGTTGTGGGGAAAATAGGAGGAGGAAGGAGTGTCAGGTATGTTCGCCACCTTGAGTTATTTATAAAAATAATAAAGGCGGGATGAAAATTTAACAAATAAAAAAATAAATAAAATAAAGGATGCTGAAATCATAAGGGAATCCATGACTTCAGAATCTGAATAGGAACTGAGTACTCTGCACATTTGCCTGATTTGCTGTGAATTTCACTGTATGGCAGAGATCGGGTCATTACATCTCCGGAGACATGGTGCCAGCCCACACACTCAAGGTCGGATAGTAGTCACCCCCCTTTTTTTGGTCCCTTAAAGTCAGTCTTTCTTTTTTTAGAAACTTTATTAAAATTTCAACATAAAGCTAAAATACAAAAAGATAGAAAAAGAATAAAGAGAGGCTAAAGAAAAAAGAAACCAACTAAAAAGTGCAGAAATAAATAGAAAGAGATACAGCAAAAAGAGTGACTTCCGACCTTCTCTAGCACAGATACAAATAAAAAATACATTAACCTCTTACTCTAATTTTGACTATAATAAACATTATTTCTATAATCTATGCCAACCTAATCTTCAAATCCCAAAATCAAAACTTCAACTTCAACAGTTACAAGGAGAAAGTCCAAAAGCAGTTTCCAAGTAGAAATAAAGCTAGACAAGTTCTCTTCTCTAATCAGTGCTGTCAGTTCCACCAACTCTGCCAGTTCCATTAATTTCACCATCCATTCTTCCACTGTAGGAATTTGTGAATCCTTCCACCTTTGTGCATACAAAAGTCTTGCCGCTGTTGGTCTAGTGGTTAAGGCAACGGGCTAGGAAACAGGAGACTGTGAGTTCTAGTCCCACCTTAGGCATGAAAGCCAGTGGGTGACCTTGGGCCAGTCACTCTCTCTCAGCCCTAGGAAGGAGCCAATAGCAAACCAGGAGACAGAGTTCTAGTCCCGCCTTAGGTATGAAAGCCGGCTGGGTGACCTTGGGCCAGTCCCTCTCTCTCAGCCCTAGGAAGGAGCCAATGGCAAACCAGGAGACTGTGAGTTCTAGTCCCACCTTAGGCATGAAAGCCGGCTGGGTGACCTTGGGCCAGTCCCTCTCTCTCAGCCCAACTCACCTCACAGGGTTGTTGTTGTGGGGAAAATAGGAGGAGGAAGGAGTATTAGGTATGTTGGCCGCCTTGAGTTATTTATAAAAATAATAAAGGCAGGATAGAAAATAAATAAATAAATAAATAAATAAAAACAACGTCCCAAATGTTGTTTCAAGCTGTTTGTCCATCGGACCTAAAAGAATAACCTCTGGTTTCAATTGTACATTCTTCTTAAGAATCTTTTGAATTATAATACATAGCTGCTCCCAATTTCTTAGCTTTCTTACAAGTCCACCAAAGATGGTAAAAAGTGCCTTCACCTTGGTTTTTCTGGTCCCTTGAAGTCAGTCTTGACTCCTGGCAATTGCCTAGACAAGTCCATATAGTTTTCTTGGCAACATTTTTGGAAGTGGTTTGCCATTGCATTCTTCCTAGGGCTGAGAGTGACTGGCTCAAAAATCATCCAGGCAGGACTAGAACTCACAATCTCCTGATTTTTAACCACTACACCACACTGGCTCTCAGTCTCACCCATAATTATCTATTAAGGTAGATACATTTTCAACTTACCACTGGTATTTGACTAGAAACATGAATCCAAGGAGTTCCCATCCTTATATTAAACCACTGCTATGAATGAAATTTGGAACACAATGCATTAAAATAGATGGTTTGAAAACACCCAAGACAAGCTCATGTCAAACAGATCTTCGCCAATACATTCTCCACTGTTCCGATCAGCAGGAATGTGCTATTTTCTTAGTAATTTGAGTTACTGGGTCAACAGTGTTTTTAATTATTTTATCATTCACTCTGCAATCATACAAAGCTCCCTATAACATTCTGCTAAAAGAATTCAGCCATCTGTTTTTAAAAACATTTCTGATCAGGGGATTCCATTCATTCCAGTGGTGGGATTGCAGGACTTTTGGGATGGTTACAAAGTGAAAACTCTTTTTACCTTCCTAGGATAAATATTTGGTAAATATAGATGGGAATGGAAAGAGAAAAATTAGAAAGTAAGACTGGAATAAATGTTGCAAATACAGGTAGATATTTCATTTAACTGTGCTGAAATTGTGATTGTGTTGATTTAGCTGTTAGATAAATAAAATAATGTGATTGTGATTAGATAATTTGGTTGAAGCATGGAATAACATTTGATAAATTGCTAAGCAATAACATAATCTTGGGGGGAGACAACATTAATATAAAAGAATATGATTTTTTAAAAACTTAGATTTCAAATAAATTCTTGCCCATCTTTCTTCATTTCACACAAGTTTGCAAACATATGCAAGCAGCTGTGACTGAATCACATTCAAATAATAGAATTAGAAGGGGCTATTTATGCAAATGTGTCCATTCCCTAACATTCAGATGGAATCTGCTTCTGAGAATGTCTATTATTTCATGTCCTGTATTCTGGAATAAAAAGGTTCCCCCCGCACATTTGTGCAGTCGTGTCCGACTCTAGGGGCTGGTGCTCATCTCCGTTTGTTAGCCGAAGAGCCAGCGTTGTCCGAAGACGCTTCCACGGTCATGTGGCCGCATGACACGCACGGAACGCTGTTACCTACCCACCGAAGTGGTACCTATTAGTCTACTTTCATTTGCATGCTTTTGAATTGCTAGGTTGGCAAGAGCTGGAGCTAGTGCGGGAGCTCATTCCATCACGTAGGGCTAGGGATTCGAACCTCCGAACTTTCAATCTTCCGATCGACAACCCTGGCGTCTTACCCACTGAGCCACCACACCCCATATTCTGGAATAATGACCAACCTAATCCAGTGCAGCCAGTATTGATAAGCTGAGTGATAACACCTCTACAGTATCTCATGGACCTAAAACATGCCAACCATGCTCCATACATCTGTACTCCAAATATGGAGACAATGATTTGAGTTGGGGTGGGGTGGGGGAATTATTACATATTTTCACTGATGGAAATACTGTCAAGCATGTCACTGGTGTGTATCAGTTCCACATGCACCTAGAGACCAAAGCAGATAGCATGCAGAAGATTAATTAAAGATTTTTTACCACCATCTTGAAGTTTAAAAGCAGGCAGAAGAGCAACCGCATGACACATATGATTCACGGATGAGATAAAGGAAGGTATTTACAACCTTAAAAATAAATCATGAAGCTCCTTTCCCAGATAGTTCCTATTATTGGAATGACTTCAGTCATTACCTAAAGATGTTGAAAGGTGGGAACAGACTGATGTCTTAAAAAAGAAATGAGGAGTATGGGCACACTTTTCCCTGTATGTTGTCTGCCAGCCAAGGACCTCAGTAGGAATCTTCAGATTACAGTCCTCTGTCTCCTCTCCAAATGGTCCTGGTGCTTCTAGAACAACTTACGGAAGTTGTATAACAATACAAGAACTGCATAACTGCATTATTCCATCACCAACTGGATTTTATGATATGTATTTTATTGTATAACAGAGGTTTTATATATTTTAGACTTTATTTTAACTTATTTATTGTGAACCACCCAGAGTTCCCCATGAGGGGAGATGGGCGGTCATATAAATAAAATAAAATAAAATAAATAAATAAATAAATAAATAAATAAATAAATAACAATACCATGTTTACCAGAAATGCATGGAATTGGACCATGGAAAAACCAGTGTTGGGAAAGCACTTGTTTGAATTAGGTCAAAGAGCAGCTTGTTTTTTGGAGGCTCCATCTGTTTCCTGCTACTCTGGGCTACTTCCCATCTGCTCCTTCTGCATATCCTTCCATCTTAAATTACTTTACCTGCAGCAGTATTCATCCCAGGTCTTTCAGTGAATGCAAAAGCAACTATCCAGAGAGGAATCCCAAAGAATGAAATGCCTTTGCCCACAGCTGTGGCATCAACAAGGGCTGAATTGTCATCAAGATAAGGAATGGCACTCATCCAGGAGCCTTAGAAGACTAGGCCTCTTTGGAGCCTCCAGAAGGGCATGCCTTTTATTTTACAAGAAATATGGAAACATCTATTAGTTGAGATATTTAAGATTTCAGTTCCAAAGGAATTATGGAAAATGAAAAGTACACTGAATTTACTTCTCAAAAATATTCCAACATGATAACATAATTATCTTAGATGGATGTGACTTTAAATGTTTTATTTAGCTACTGAATATATACAAACTTTATTTGGAGATGACAATTATTCCATTTTTTTAATTATTATTATTATTATTATTATTATTATTATTATTATTATTTCAATTTATCCCCGCCCATCTCCCGAATCTCCCCGAAAGAAAGGGGCGTGGTGGCTCAGCGGGTAAGACGCCAGGCTTGTTGATCGGAAGATTGCAAGTTCGGAGGTTCGAATCCCTAGCCCTGCGTGCAGAGTGAGCTCGTGCACTAGCTCCAGCTCTTGCCAACCTAGCAATTCGAAAGCATGCAAATGCAAGTAGATTAATAGGTACCACTTCGGTGGGTAGGTAACAGCGTTCCACGCGTGTCATGCGGCCACATGACCGTGGAAGTGTCTTCGGACAACGCTGGCACTTTGGCTAACAAACGGAGATGAGCACCGGCCCCTAGAGTCGGACACGACTGCACAAATGTGCGGGGGGTACCTTTACCTTTACCTTATCTCCCCGAATAGGGGACCCTAAGTCAGCATATCATAACACTTGGCTTTTTGGAATGGTTGGTAAACGTCTGAACATTCCTTTTTGTGGGTGTGTTATGCTTAATTCTTTTAACATGTTTTTAACAGACCATGATTTCATCTTAGAAATGAACTCAGCTGTGGGTGGTAAATGGTAGATGTACTCTAAGTTTATTTGAAATACTTTACATTTTTCTAATTTACTTTGGAACCCAATCTCTTTCCCCCAAAACTAAACATAAGTAAGGGTCACTAACTTATATTTCCTGTCTTAATAATAGAAAAATTTGATGAGAGAAAATGCAGAGATATTAAGGAACTAAGATAGAAAGACAGACAGACAGACACTATGAGAACTATGAGAAAAATAGGAATAAGCATATAAAGATATCGCTGTATATTTTTGGAGCAGATTTTTGGGATGAGGAGTTTTCTACAGACACTTTTAAGTAAAAGTAAAAATAGAAAAGATGCTTAGCCATTTAGAGGTTGGATTAACTTTTGTTGTTGCTGTTAATATATAAGATGACTGAGGATTTTTCATCCTGTTTTCAAATTGTAAAAAATGCCCCACATGCCACATACTTTTGGTAGAGAGGCTTCTGTTTTTCTAGCGCTTCTTGAACTGACTGTGGCATCAATACTTCCTGGTCTTTCCAGGAAATGGTGGAGAAAAAACAAGCTTCTCTGAAATGCTCCCCATGCTATTGTAACTGCACAGGACATTTTTACAGTTTAAAACTTACTTTAAAAATAAAAGATTGTGCATTATGCCTTTCTTATATCTCCCCCCACCATGGATTCTATTTCTCCCGCGGGAAGGAAAATGCTAGTTGGACTTAAACTGCCAAACTAGATTGTGCATCAACTACTAATTTTGGGTAGAGGGGTAAAGCCTAAGACTCATCTGTGGAATTGAAAACTCTGTTCCAGAAATCAGAGACATTTACACACAGGATATTTGAATAAAAGATGCTGGATACTTCAGACATGTAATAAATAAATGCATGTAAGGAATAAATAAATATTCTGTGTTTATTACTTTCTTTATTTTATTTATTGCAGGCAACAGAACGGAGCCTTTGTATGGATAGGGAAGGAAGATGCCAGAAATATTGGTGAAAGAGGGTTTATGGGGAAGAAGACTGCCATAATCAAAACAATATTAATTAATTTATTTAAAAAACTTATATGGCCACCCATTTTATGTGCCATAATCCTTGGCAGCCCACAAAGAAATGATAAAAACATTTTTGTTGTTGTTTATTCGTTCAGTCGCTTCCGACTCTTCGTGACTTCATGGACCAGCCCACGCCAGAGCTTCCTGTCGGCCGTCACCATCCCCAGCTCCCCCACGGTGGAGTCCGTCACCTCCAGAATATCATCCATGATAAAAACATTAAAAAACCATAATCAGAACTCCTGGTGCCTCAAAGGTAGCACTCCCCCACACATTAGCGTTCCACTTTACTGGGGTCTAGTCTCACTCTACCCCAGTGTTTCTCAACCTTGGGAACTTTAAGATGTGTGGACTTCAACTCCCAAGTCTTAAAGTTCTCAAGGTTGAGAAACACTGCTCTACCCCAACCCTTGTGGGAAGGCCTTCTGGAAGGCTAGAAGGATGGAGGGGGAAGGGTGTTCCAAAGGGTAGGGACCATGACGGTGAAGGTACACTTCTTAGGCCCCACTAGATGACAATATTTAAGAGAAGAGATCTGGAGGGTGTTCACTTATCCAACTGGATAGGACAGGGAGATACCCTCCGGGAGAGGTCCTGCAAATATATGAGATTTCAGATCTATCAGGGTGTCCATGTTGTGTGTGTGTGTGTGTGTCACATGACTGTTACAAATTACATAATTCATGTCATTTGCATGACGACATCATGATATATATTATGTCATTATGGAACCAATTCTATTTTCATAAGTTCCGGTGAAGGCGTATTCAGAATAAGCTGCCCATGGATACCTACTGTATATAACTTGATACACCTTTTTCAGTGCTCAACAGGTTCCTTATTCCACCTAGTTTTATTTTTAAATATATTTTAATTAGAAAAATAAACAGCTGAAATCAAAGATGTGAATTTCAAAACTTACTCGAGATTACATAGATGCCCCACAGGTGTTCTGACTCTGAACAGACCCTTCCTAAATGTCCTAACTGAATGTGAAGATTTTATTTTGGCAATGTGTTGCCTGATATAACCAGGTGCTGTGCCAATATGGGATAGAGAAATGTTGTACAGGTAGTCCATGCTTAATAACCATTTGTTTAGTGACAGTTCGGACTTATGACGGTGGTGAAAAAACCGACTTACGACTGGTCCTCACGCTTACGGCCATTGGAGTGTGGTCGTTAAGCGAGGACTACCTGTATAGGTCCAGAAACTGTTTTCTTTTTATTATAAAAAGCCATGCTGTCAGCATTTCATGTTGTTTATTTGACCATGGTCAGCTTAGTTTTTATTATACTACAAGAGTTCAGTAATGAATTGTTAAATGCTAAGAAGGCCTACAATAAATCCCTACAAAAATCCAAAAAGAGATTAGTTCCGCATTCCAAATGTCTTATTAAGCCGTCTCCCCAGAATCTTTAATGGGGAAATTTTTTACAAGCAATGAAGGAAGCAATTCAACACTTCCAGTGCCAGCACAATGGTGTTCACATGCTTACACTCTTAATATGCAAAATGGGAAATGTGTTTTTGAGGGATCATACTGGCGAGATTAAATAGAGGTTGAGAGTATCAACCAAATTTCAAAATGAAATATTGTATTCAGGTAACGACAAACCCCACCATAAAAGCTTGCAGCTGCATTGCGCAAATAAGCAGATGGTGACAGAGATGATGGTGGTAAATGAAGCCCTCTAGTTCATCTTGCGATGTGATCAAATTTGGTTTTGATTTGGAGGGTGGTGGTGGTTCATATTTAAGATTACAAAATGGGAAGTGTTTCAGATTTTGAAATGTTCTCAAATGGGCCCTGATGCAGAGGAAACTAAAATGTACTTTAGTGAAATCCTGGAGAAAGAGAGAAATTAAATAAAATCACATCCTGTAATAATGTTTTAAATATTTTGTGATTGATTGTATTTCATGCAGGATTTTTTGTTTTGCTTCTGGGAACAGCTTGCAACCACTGGAAATTTAGGAATGGCAGTTGAGGGCTGTTACATTTGTGGCTTAATACCCTCGGGGGTAATTTTGAACAGCTATAAACTGTCTTCTGAACTCCTCGTCTTCTTTTTAAATTCCCTAAAAGAATATTCTGTTACAGAGTGCTGTGCCGAGACTACCTGGGGAAATAGTAAGAGGAAACACAGCTGAAAGCCACGGTGGTTTGACTTCAGTCCAAATACTTTGAAAATATGTTGGCGAAAAGAAGAGTTGAAGTAAAACTGTTTCCTTTGATAACATACCCAGGTCAGCAAGCTTTACATTTTTGTGCTATATATGTATATGCCAAAAGAAAGGAGGAAAGGTATGAGAATACAATCCATTTAGTATCAATATATTATTGCAGAAGATTTCACTTGACACTTTTAGTAAGATATAATGGAAGTAGATCATGCATGAGAATAAATGGAATGCATTGCAAATTGAGCATGAAGTATGGAAAGATACCCCTTTAGTTGTTCAATGCATTTATGGACAAGGGTGGTGCCATTAAAGGTGTGCTAGTTGGCAATGTGAATGTGTGTGTGTACTTCGTTTGCAGAGGACATTGTGCTGCTGGCTGTCTTTCTCTTCACAATGGTCATTTACAGCGTGACCAAGGGAGTTTCAAGGCCTGGAATGATCGATTAATGTAATGGATCGATTTCTGGAGAAATGGCTTTCTTTTCTTAAGTATATAGATTTTAAAAAGGCACTATGTTCAAGACCAGATCTTTATTTTGCATTCATTTTCAGGGCCTTTTGGTAAGCAGGTTGGTGTTTAGGGAACATACAGTCTCTGATAAATCTCCCCATAAGGGTGTGGCAGACCGACTTTATAGATATGAGCAATTTTGGAAACAGATGGGACAGTCCCATATATATTCCATATGGTGAACAGAACAGCCTATCAGTGAAGAACCTTCCAGTTCAACTCAAAACAAACAAACAAATCTTTATTACGGTCAAAGACCAGCATAGGTTCAACTCAACTTCTATCCAGCATTCCAGTTCTACTCACAGTAGTTACCACCTGGCTGGTATGAGCATCATTTCTAGTATAATATTAGGAGCCAACTCAGCAACTCAGCAACACACCTCTTTTTAAGCTCCTGCCCTTTTAAAATTCTATTATTTTTAAATAGTTCATTTTAGCTATCTTTGTTTCTCTTTTAGATAGTTTTGGTTATAATAAGTCTTTTAGGTTATTGTAGTTTTTAAATTAGATTTTTATATAACACCATTTTAAAGATATTCACATTTTTCCTCGGTCAGACAAGCGTGGAGTAAAAGGTGCTAGTAAAAGTCTCAGAGTGGATCAACATCATGGGAAAAAGGAAGAATCGACATGGAATCATTCCAGGCTCTCTGTCCTCTTCAAAGTCTGCCAATCAACCAAAAATAGAAGAACTCCTTAAACAAAAGGAAAGGTAAAGGTAAAGGTAAAGGTTCCCCCCGCACAATCGTGTCCGACTCTAGGGGCCGGTGCTCATCTCCGTTTCTTAGTCAAAAAGCCAGTGCTGTCTGAAGATGCTTCCGAAGTCATGTGGCTGGCATGACGCGCGCGGAACGCTTTCTCCGTCTTCCAACAAATACACAACCCTTGGATCATTTGAATGCGACTTTCAAACCAAGCTTGAAAAGCAACAGCTGCTAGACCTCTCACTATCTATTAGGGAAGATTTAAGTGAAAATCTGGTCTCCATCCCGGCTTCTCATTGTAGGTCTCCAGCACAGTTAGCCAGCTCACCTAATAATTTCAAGGGAAATAAAAATAAGTTCAAAAACAAGATACAAAACCAGAATTTGGAGACACTCCCTTGGGAAAACACAACAGAATAGGTGGCAAAGCAATGCCTTCTCACAGCTCAGACTGTTATCTCATTGTTTGAGCAGTTGTCAGATATAAAATACAACCTAGACCTGTTGAAAAAAGACTGTGAGGCTTTCGTTTTTAAATACGATGCCGGACTTTCCACCTTCACTAAATCAAAGGCAGAAGCTACAACAAAGCAAGAGATTCCTGGTATGCACTCTGTTAAAGGGCAAGTCGTTAAAGGAAAACAACCTGACAAAAGCCTGCAATGACCTAACCACGGTACTAATAAACCCCAACTCTCTGATAAGGCAAAGGGTGGCTATATACAAACTAACTCCTCCTTGGGCTTAAAAGAGGAATCTTTCAGCAAGCAAAAACGTATACTTCAGACACAGCAGGTTGCTCTCTGTATCTCCCTAAATCAGAGCTTTCCAAACTTTTCATGTTGGTGACACACTTTTTAGACATGCCTCATTTCGCGACACACTCTTACAGCAGGGCACAAGGCAGGCACTAGGACCTGCATGGAATCCTGGCAGGGCTCGGAGGCAGCAGCAGCCTTGACACACCCAGACACTGCAGCCGACACACTAACGTGTCGTGACACACAGTTTGGAAAGCTCTGCCCTAAATAATCTCAATACGGACATTGGGACTCTAGGAGAGCAATTAAAATTTCTTTAGGGCAACTCTTGCACTGTCAGCACAGATGGATAAACTTAGACGCTATCAAATGGCTTCCTACATTGCAAAACCGAAAATGGATCTTGCTATCTTTTAAACAGCCTACCATTCCATCAATGATACTTAAGATGAGACCATATTTAGCAACTATTCAAATCTTTCCCATCAGAGTGTTCCACGATGTAATAGTTAATCCCTTATTCGGTTTTGCAGTACCCAGTTCTTATTCCTACACCAAAACTGCAACAGAAGTTAGCAAGCTTTCCTCTCCACAGTTGATCTCGAAAAAGCAAGGCAGTGGGAGTCAATTATCCTTTCAAAATGACAGCGGAGCTGATCCAGCTGAAGCAGGCCTTATCAGTGCCTTTGGCTCCCTGCCCAGGAAGGAACAAGACAATATTATTTACAAGTTGGAAAACCTTAAGAAAACCTTACAGGACACTATTGCAACTGCAGAACCACTCATTGATTTTGTGTTTCCAACTACTGACACTAATTACCATTGGATGGACAAAGACACAGAGGAAAATTGACACCCAAACAAAAATTGCTCTAGCCTTCATGAGACGGATGGGGATCCTGCTGGAGAGTGCCAGACCATGCAAACTACTGAGGAGGCAGTATTTATTATACCTCAGCCAGATGCTGACCAACGCCTTGTGGATCTTAAACCTTCTCCACATGATGGCTTGTTATTACACCTTGTGGAACCCTCCAACCTCACTCCCCAAAATATGGACCTGATTACAGTGGGCTCCCCTGATCTTTTATCGGCTGATGATTGACTGAACGTGACTCACCATTGTTGGAATTATCAGGGGTCAACTCAGCATTGTCTCATAAGCATAAGGGGGGGTCCTTTCTAGTAAACACATCTCTATTGTGCTTGTGGGATGTCACATGGGTCACCTGATTTCCACTTCCTTTCTCCTTCTTTGAGTTTGGGGGATTAACAATCTCCATTACTCTTTAGGCACACCTGCAAGCAGGAGGCGCTGCAGAATGAAGCTCTCGTCCTTTCATCTTGCTTGCACACAGATCTACTATGTATCTACTTGTATCCAGATCTACTGAATAAATGTAAGCTATCTCTATTTTTCTTCATCTAACTACTGTGTGAAGACTGAATTTATTTCTGAACGTAATTAAGCTTAATGTGCAAGTCCCTTCTGGTTCACGCTTCTACTTTGCAAGATTGTTGTTAGCTGCTTGAAGTTCTTTTATTAACCTTCAAAACTCCATCAACCATAGCCCTCCCCCCTCCATTTTTTCCATCTCCCCCCTTACAGAACGGAACAGGAGATTTACAAAATGTAGCACAGAAGGCTTGCAGCCCCTTTCCACATTGGCCTCCAGTGTCCGAACGGGAGATTAGAGGTCTCATTCAGACTCTGAAATCCAACAAGGCTCCTGGCAATGATCTTTTACCCCCTGAATTATTTAAAGGACACATTAATTGGTGGGCTACCCTACTTGCAGGCCTATTTACTCATATAAATAACTCTTGTCAAATCCCAGCTGGTTGGGAGCTCTCTATTGTGATTCCCATTTACAAAAAGGGTGATGAGGGTGACCCCTCAAATTATCGACCAATCAGTCTAATTGACACTGTAGCTAAACTGTATACTAAATATCTTTTATATAAGATTGAGGACTGGGTAAATGAAAAGGGCTTGCTACCCGAAGAGCAATCTGGTTTTAGACCTGGACACTCTACTGTTGACAACTGCTTTATTTTATGCCACCTAATAGAGAAATATACAGCTAAAGGGAGCCAACTGTATACAACCCTTTATATATCTTAGCGCAGCATTTGACTCAATAAATAGGGACCTTCTTTGGAAGAAATTAACAGACATGAATATGGAACCTAGACTCCTCTGTTTAATCAAGGCATTATATTCAAACTCTTGCCTAAGGGTAGGTACTGGAGCAAATGGTTCCCCAACAGGGACTATCAACACTCACAAAGGGGTCAGACAAGGATGTATACTGGCCCCTATCTTGTTTAATTTATACATCAGTGACATCCGCAAGTTCCTTTACTAATTTGATACACATATGCCTAAAGTTAAAAATAAGCACGTAAACGTATTGCTTTATGCAGACAATATGGTACTGATGTCACATACCCAGGTAGGAATGAGAAGACTGGACCTGGACAGGGAACATATAGATCAGGTTAAGTCCTATTTATACCTAGGGCTTGCTTTTACCAAAACAGAATCATGGTTTCCTCATTTTAAGAGGAGTTCCCTAAGGGTTACAGCCTGTGCCAACACCATAAGGCAGCTTATCAACCACAGCTACCCAGGTTCTTTAACCCCAATTATAAAGGTATACAATAGCAAAATAATCCCAATGATCACATACGGTGCAGAATTGTGGGGATACATAGATGTCCCTTTGCTTGAACAGATACAGTCCACTTTTCTGAAATGGATCATGGGGGTGGACAAGTCGACTCCAACTTGAACAGTAAGGGCAGAGTTAGGTATTCCCCCCATACAAAGCCATTCGGTAACAAAAGTATTTAACTATTGGCTGAAGATCCTATCCATGGACTCAGATAGATTACCCAAGCTTTGTTTTGAAGAGCAGTTGCACAATATGCCTTCTCGTGCTTGGGCAGCCAGACTTTCCAATACCATTTCACAATATGGATTTTCTATTTATTTTCCAGTCCAATCAGATTTGAAGGCCAAGAAAAGTTTCAAACAAAGGGTCATGGATGTGGCTGCCCAAGAGGATATAGCATCCCTTAAACATGTCAAGTCCTTGTAGTGGCTGGCCCAACACAAATCAGTCTTTCAACTAGAAAAGTATTTAACAACTTTTATGCCCCTACATCTCAGAAGAGCTTTTACTAGAGCTCATTTCGACCAATTAGACTCTATGGTAAGATATGGGAGATTTCAAGAAGTCCCATTCAAAGAAAAATTATGCATTTGTGGTGCGCCTGCTGTTGAAGATACCGCACATATCTTATTTGATTGCAAATTATATTCTGCAGAGAGGACTGACTATCTAGATCCATATTTAAAAAACAAAAAATACTGGAGCAGCCAGCAGAAACTCTCTCACTGTTTGCAGGGAACGAACCGGCTTATTGCTAGTAAGACTGCACTCTTTATATCTAAGGCTATCTTAAAGAGGACAGATTATTTAGACCAGATTGGAGTTGACTGTAGGGGTGACGGTTTGTTGTGAATCTGTATCAGTTTTCTCTGTATTTACTTGTATTTTTATAATGGTTTTTATTTTCTTTTTCTTTTATTCTTGATATGGTCAACAGACTAAATCAATAAAGTAAAGTATAAGTATAATATTATTATCTTGATTAGGGCTAGAATTAGTATAGCACATTCTACTCAGCCAAGTGTTTTAGTATAAAGTATCCTATGAAATGGGTGGTTTAACAGAATATTGTACATATTTCTCTTCACTGTTTGATCCCAAAACAGATAAACCTTGCAAGTGCCAATGGTTTAGTCATTCACAAAGATACAGGTTTTCCCGATCAAATAGTCATTTTTGTTTATTCGTTCAGTCGCTTCCGACTCTTCGTGACTTCATGGACCAGCCCACGCCAGAGCTTCCTGTCGGCCATCGCCATCCCCAGCTCCCCCACGGTCGAGTCCGTCACCTCCAGAATATCATCCATCAAATAGTCATGGACAGACTGTTTTCCACAATGATTTTGCCCAAACATTTTTCATTCAGAACCCTCTGAGAAACATAGTTTTGATGTTTTGTTTAGGCTGGCTTTTAAATTAATTAGATTGCCTTTACTTTTTCAGAAGCTTTCCCCACCCATAACACTTGACTCCTAGTATCTTTTCTGGTCCTTCCGTTCTGGCTTGCACACCCTAATTTAGATGGCTCTTTGGTTTAGGTCCCTTCTTCCTAGCTTTTATTTCACTGCATACTGTTGTAGCAATTGTGCTTAGGTGATAACCCCCCAAAGTTTCTTTTAATTGTCAGCATCTTTTCATGGTGAAGAATAATTGAAAACCAAAACAGTTGATCACTGTATTAGGTATGTTTGCCGCCTTGAGTTATTTATAACAATAATAAAGGTGGGATAAAAATCAATCAAACAAACAAACAAACAAACAAACAAACAGTATCTCTCCAGCTTCACTGTTCTTGTAAGGATGTGGAAGGTTGCAAACATCTACAGTTGAAAGGAAGTCCCCTAGATGGAGAAGCCCCATTTCTCTTCTATAAGTTCTATGAACTGAAGTGTAAATCTCTTGTAGACAAAGTAATTCTAGCAGCCTGCCTTCTTTGGAAGAATGGAATTTGTGCAGTAGGAACTTTTCTCCTCCATGTGATCTAAACCAAATGGGACATGTGGTGAAATTTAATTCCTCTTTTATTGTTTTCATTTTCAAAATGCAAGATTCCACATCTCCTGTCTTCCCTGCAAGCTCCAAGTGTGTTAGTTCCACAGCAAGCCAATTCAGCCCATAACAGTGACAGTGTTAAGTAGAGGATCTCCAGCATTATAAAGCAAAAGAAGAAGGAAGAGGAGGAGGGGGGGAGGGGAGGAGGAGAAAGAATGGTAGATATACTGTATAATGCTAAAAAATGTAAAAATGTTCAACCTTTTCTCCCTTAACTAGAAGCTTGCCAGCCATACATTGGGATTCCACCAAAATCCCTAATCTGAGAGGTTACAAGAGGTATTAGGTCTTTCAAGTTCCCTTTTGCAAATACACAATTAAACTAACTGGAACCGGCTGGTTGAGCTAGTTCAGAGACCTCTACTGGTAGCATTCTAGAACAGTAGTTATAGAATTATTCTGGAGATTTTTCCATCTGCAATACCTGATTTGTGTTTGTTTGCAGACAGAGTTCAAGTTATCATAAAGGAATGATCAGATATAGTCATATAATAAAATCCTAATCAACTGTATCTTAAGAAAGATTATGTGCAATCTTTTGTATGTAACAAATCACCCATTGTTTCCAGAAGGGTAGATGTATTACTATTTTAGAACAAATATACGAAACAGCATTGTAGCACCACAAAGTTATTACATTTATTATCTAATATATTTTTGTGGATCTATATAGGACTATGCATGCCTAAAAATGATCTGGAAGAAGTGCTTGGGAACTAGCTTGACTGCAGCATCTCTATAAAAAGGTAAAGGTTCCCCCGCACATTTGTGCAGTCATGTCCGACTCTAGGGGCCGGTGCTCATCTCCGTTTGTTAGCCGAAGAGCTAGCGTTGTCCGAAGATGCTTCCATGGTCATGTGGTTGCATGATGCACGCGGAACGCTGTTATCTACCCACCGAAGTGGTACCTATTAATCTACTTGCATTTGCATGCTTTCGAATTGCTAGGTTGGCAAGATCTCTATGCTACATCTCTATGCTACTCATTAAAGCCACTTGTTTTTTCAGACATCTATACAAACCTGAAAAAAAGATACTGCAGTCAGTACTTCCTTAAGGAGTCTACACATTAAAGCAATTCTAAAGCAATGGTATCTTTTTCTCAAGGTGATATAGAAAGACTTTCGTCAAGGTCCTTTAGAATAGGTTTTGAGTTCTGCACAGGTACATCACTGTCCACTTCAGCAGCTGTATCAGATCATGGACTGTAATCCACAAATGCTACCACAAGAGGGTTGATTAACAAGACAGAAGTGGAGTGTGAATCAGCTACCCTCTTCTTGCTTACAAGTTTCTGCTCCAAATTGTCCACAATAATTTTTCCCCTTCTAATGCATACTTGAAAACTGTTTTAAAAAGTACCTGTGTGATGACATGTGAGGGTGACCTTGGAAGATGGGGGGAAGAGATGCCACCTAGGGAATGATCAGATAAAAGAGAAAGGAGCCCACAACAGAGTAATGGCCAAAGAAAGAAACGTAGGAAGGCCCCACCCTAATTACTCAGGTAGTAAATAGGGAGGGTGGGAGATTTGTACTTTCAGACTTACAAGATTCTGTTAATGTAGCCTTACAATAAAGTAGAATTAGCTCATCTAGTTGTGTTTCCTGTCTGGTTTACCTGGGAGGGCTGACAACCTGGGAGCTGGCAAGGAGTGATGCAGCAGATGAAGAAAAGCACCCCCCTTCTTGGTTCCAGGGCCAGTTTAAGGGATTAGGGTCCCAAGGTAATCTCAAGTTTGGTGGCCTGCTCTATACATAGCCCTACTTTAATATTGCAGGTGGATTCCTGTAAAATGGGATAGAGAAGGAGAAGGAGGAGGGGAGACAGTGTGCTTTAGAGGACAAGATACTTTCCACTGTCAGAATCTGAAACATGAATGGCATCTCTCACCATGCAAGTTTAGGAGAATGAGCCTATCAACCAGTCACTTTCTCTCAGCCCAACTCACCTCACAGGGTTGTTGTGGGGAAACTAGGAGGAGGAAGGAGTATTAGGTATGTTCGCCACCTTGAGTTATTTATAAAAATAATAAAGGGATAATAAATAAATAAATAAATAAATAAATAAAATGCATTGGTCAACATGGAAGCTGTGTTAACCTATGGGTAGACTTGTCTGCCTGAAGACTCCATTGGCCGAGGGTGAACACGTGGTGCTCTCTCAGGGACACAGCAATGGAGTCAGATAGTTGTAGCTTTTTTGCTTTTGCATCTTTGGATTGCTTGCCCAGGGGTACCCTTTCCACTGCTGTTCTGAATAAATTGTTTCTACTTTCGGGGACCAGGGCAGCTGCATACATTGTGACTCCCTTAAACTCTGCTTGGTTCTTTCTCCCTTCTGCATAGCCTTGTAAAGCAGATTTTCCATGAAAACAAAAACAGGTGAAAGCATAACTAGGACCTCAAATATGAATCCTAAGAAACGAGTCCCCCGTTGGGGGAGATGGGCGGTCCTATAAATGTGACTAATAAATAAATAATAAATAAATAAAAGGGTAGAGAAGTGAATGACTTACACTGTTCTTACAAAATATCGTGTCGTTAGTGATCTGTTTCTGGTAGTAAGTTTCAAAATAGAATAGATGGTTCAAACTTTCATATGTGAAATTACTGATTTGAATAAATATATATAATGCATTGGTAAGACAGATGTTCCTTTGTTCCAGCTTCAGAACTGGAAAACAGCCAGTTTTTCAAAAGAATCCAAGAAATTACAGGCCATTGAACCTTGAACTTTGCCCAGATTAACTAGGTGAAAAGTGTTTTTAAAGATGAAATGATCAAGTGGGTGAAGGATTCTGCCCCAAGTCCTGCTATGCTGCCTCATATCAATTTCCACTAATCCAATGATTTATTTGTTGTTAACATGTTCATCAAACAATCAAACAACACCTACTGTATATAGACATCACTAGATAGAGCACACAACAATCAAATTCACTATATTATTGGTACAAGGAGGTGGAAGAAGTCAGTTATAATAGCAAAGACATGGCCAGGGCTAAACTGTGGAACAGATCATGAACTCCTCATGTGCCAATTCCAAGTTAAGCTAAAGTGGAAGAAGAAAGCGGACCAGTTTCCATGATAAGATCTTGAGCATACACCCACCATTTTCAAGGAGAACATCAGAAATTACTTTGAAGTCCTGAACCTCATTGATAGGGAACCAGAGGAACTGTGGAAAGAAATCAAAGCAATTGATAAGGATGAATGTATATTGCCAACTATCAAGAAACAGAAGAAAGAAACTGGATGTCATAATATATGGTGGAAATTGCCAAGAATAGAAGAGAAGCCAAAGCCAAGAAAGACAAAGATCTCAGGAAGGAACTTAACAAAGAATTTCAGAGAGCTGTTAGAAGAGACAAGAAGTGGTAATACAATGACATCTGTAGCAAAGTTGGAAACAGACACAGAAAAACAAGGAAAGTCCTCCAAATAATCTCCAAACTCAGAAGGAGGTTCCAACCTTGAACTTGGATGCTAAAGGACACCAATGGACAGACAGTAACTGATTCCAAGAACATCAAACAGAGATGGAAGGAATATACTGAAACTCTATACAGTAGGGATGTCAACATCATTCTCTACTTACAAGAGCAAGAACCTCTAGTACTAGAAGATGAAATTAGATCAGCACTCTGGTCATTACCAGATCAGAATGCCTCAGGAACTGAGGAAATATTTACAGAAATATGGCAAGCAACGGAAGAAGAAACAATAAATAACCAAGTGCTGTGCAAGAGAGTAGCAAGGGAGTAGCAAAACTATTTTTCAACTATTGGGAAGAGCGGGAGAGATGACAAGGTGCAACAGTCCCATGATTTCATTCAGGATGAACTGAGAAACTAGAAGGTGGGACAACTTTAGGTGGTCTTTCCCATTAAGTTCTAGAGGAAATGATACAAAGCTATCTTCATAACATTTTTTCTTGAGCACCAGCTGAGCTGGAAGTTAATTGGCTCTATTGGCAAAGACATCTGCAAGGTCCACGTTGTCATGGGACCCAGATACAGCAACCATCACAGATAGGCACAGCCTTTGCATGGAGGGAGAGAGAATATTTGAAAGGATCAAGAAGCACAGAAACAAGTGACCTGGTGTGCATTGTCTCTTTAGATGTCAAAAAGGCTTCTGACAATATGTCTCCCAAACATCCCTGTGCAATCATGGAGTAAAAGGAGAGGCAATTAAAAAAACAGAAAGCAGTGTTGCAATATAGGAATAAGAAGGAGGCTAGGAGGAAAACAACAAACATAACAAAAAAATAACAAATGGAGATGAGCACCGGCCCCTAGAGTCGGACACGACTGCACAAATGTGCGGGGGGAACCTTTACCTTTACCTTAGGAGGAAAATATTATGGAATCTTTAGGTTGGAAATTTGGCAGCTTAAGGGGGGGATATGATAGAAGTATATAAATGTATGAGTAGGTGACTGATCTCCAATCTAGAAAACAAAGTGTTTTTACTAAATATTCATTTTAAAAAATCCATAGATCAGATCTGGGGCAGAATATGGTTGCCCTGTTCTATAGAGTGCATACAGTCTGAAAGATTTTTCTATTTTCTTTTTAAAAAAAATTAAGAGCCCAGCAGACATAGAGCAGTGTTTCACTTTTTGAAGAATAGTGTTTTCTTTCTGGGTTTTCGAGAAACAGCCACCTGTCACACAGCCAATGCAGGAAGGGCTAGGATTGAATCCTCTTCTGCTGAGAAGCAACCATTATTGGAAATGCACCGGATTAAAACCACAACAAGAAGAAATATCTCAGCACCTTAGAAAGTAAATGCTATCCTAGTCTACCCTTGTCACTGGGTTTTGATTTTTGACATTATTCTGGCTAGTATTTCTTCCATCATGGATCCTCTACATCAGGGTTTCTCAACCAGGATTCCATGGCACCCTAGGATTCTGCGAGAGATCACTAGGGGTTCCCTGGGAGATCAGTTTAAGAACATGGTTAATGCATATTTACAGGCCTACCCATGAAATGAATATAATAATTTTGTAACTTCTGGCCTATATTTGAGCCTGAATGTGCTGGGGTTTACCAAGGCCTAAAAAATATTTCAGGGGTTCCTCCAGGGTCAAAAAGTTGAGAAAGGCTGCTCTACATTCTTAAAAAGGAGGCAGTTTAAGTTCAAATTGGCTCTAAGATTTCATGCTTCCGAAGCCAGCATAGTGTTCAGTGCTATGAATGTTTATTCAGAAGTAAATCCTGCTGTATTCTGAGGGACTTACAGGAACCTGTGCAGAAGTCTGTAGCCTTAATATTTTGACAGGCTTCTTCAAAATACTTCTAATTTGATATTCCAAATCAGAAATATATAAAAAAGCATAGCACTGTCCATTTCTGTATGTTGTTCTGTTTCTACCTTGCTCATCTGAAGAACAAAAATTGCCTGTGATCTGAAGCCTCACTGAATTTTTTTAAAGAAATAAAAGTCATTGATTTCAAAGTCCAGATACACTTTAGGATTATTGAAAATGGGCAGTGTACATGAGGCTTTCCTCTTTTATTTTTTTTAGCAATTGTAACTAGATGGGAAAGGAAGAATGGGAAGTGAATATATTTCTGCATTGATATAAACAGGAAAAACAAGATTTAAATACATATTTAAGTGGTGACTTGTTTCAAAGAACCAATTTTCATAGTTGTATGTGAGGATTTGCTTACATAATTCCTATTATTGTAACCCCCCACCCTTTATCTGATATTTCTCCAAGCCATATATTCAAGTCCATGTTTCTAAATAAGAATATCAATAGTATAATTGTCTTAACTCATATGGCTAAACCTTTCTTCTTACTGTCCATTCTTGAAAGGTGTGGGACATTTTTGTTGTATATTTGATGTTTCCTTCCTAATCTCAGTTCTCAGAAGCAGATAATTATTTATATACTCTTTAGTGTCCATGGCAGGCTTTAATAATCAATATACACCTCCCTGTCCCCTCCTTTTCCTTCTTCCTTTTCTGTGAAGATACTAGTTGTATTTAAATGGTTATTTAACAATGAGAGTAAATCCGCAATTTTGACTCAATATTTTAACAGTGTGATGCATACATGTCTTCTCCAGTAAGGATGATCTATGTCCAGAAAAAGGTTTTGTACATGGATCACATTTCTGGATGTCCCCTTCTCTACACGTAAGAGGGAGATGAATAGAAGAAATCTTGCATCCAACATGGAAAATGTCCATAATTTTTTTGAACTGCATGAATACAGTCAAGAAAATTAGGGTCATTGAAAGCTATTAACCCATGTATATCTTCCCACCATCATGAGATGCTACATTAACCCTAATTAATTGATTAATTAATTTTCTATCCTGCCTTTATTATTTTTATAAATAACTCAAGGTGGTGAACATACCTAATACTCCTTCCTCCTCCTATTTTCCCCACAACAACAACCCTGTGAGGTGAGTTGGGCTGAGAGAGACTGGCCAAAGTCACCCTGCCGGCTTTCATGTCTAAGGCAGAACTAGAACTCACAGTCTCCTGGTTTCTAGCCCGTTCCCTTAACCACTAGACCAGAGCTTTCTAAACTTTTCATGTTGGTGACACACTTTTTAGACATGCATCATTTAGCGACACACTCTTAAAGCAGGGCATCATTTCGTGACACACTCTTACAGCAGGGCATGAGGCAGGCACTAGGACCTGTGCGGAATCCTGGCAGGGCAGGTTTGGAGGCAGCCAGGCACAAGGCAGGCACTAGGACCTGTGCAGAATCACAGCAGGTTTGGAGGCAGCAAGGCACAAGGCAGGCACTAGGACCTGCGTGGAATCCTGGCAGGGCTTGGAGGCAGCAGCAGCCGCGACACACCTAGACACTGCAGCCGACACACTAACGTGTCCCGACACACAGTTTGGAAAGCTCTGCACTAGACCATAGCTTTCCAAACTGTGTGTCACAACACTTCAGTGTGTCGCGACACACAGCTTAGTGTGTCCCGAAGTGGTGGCGGCGGGGGCGCGTGTGGTGGTGGTGGTGTGAATGGCGGTGGCAGCGGTGCGCCATCAGCGCTTCCGCATTTTAGCGAGGCCACCGCTGCTGCTGCCGCCGTGCATGCTGCCGCTGCGCACGCCGCTACCGCGCGCCCCCCGCCCTGCCGCCGTGCACACCCCCCCGCCCGTGCCCCCGCGCTGCCGCTGCTGCCGCCGCTGCCACCATTGGTGTGTCGCCAACGGAGGCAGTTTGGAAAGCACTGCACTAGACCAAACTGGCTCTACTTGCAAATATATACAGTGTTTGTGTGTATGTATATGTGTGTGTGTGTGTGTGTGTGTGTGTGTATACACACACACATATATATAAAGAGAGAGAGAGAGAGAGAGAACGCACCAGTTTGGTGTAGTACTTAAGGCATCAGTCTAGAAACCAGGAGTCCGTGAGTTCTAGTCCCGCCTCAGGCATGAAAACCGGATGGGTGACCTTGGGCCAGTCACTCTCTCAGCCCTAGGAAGGAGGCAATGGCAAACCACTTCTGAAAAACCTTGCCAAGAAAACTGCAGGGACTTGCCCAGGCAGTCTCCGAGAATCAGACATGATGGAATGGAATGGAATGGAATGGAATGGAATGGAATGGAATGGAATGGAATGGAATGGAATGGAATGGAAGGAAGGAAGGAAGGAAGGAAGATATATATATATATATATATATCTCAGAAGTGAATTATTTAAAGCACTTCCTCAAAGCCATATATGTTGAGAAGGAGGAAGCATGTAAACCTAAGATTGATTCATTGTGACTTATTCTTACACTGCTTAGCCATGCTTCAGTGTTACATGGCTTCTCTTTAAAGGAAGGTAATGTCTCCCTTGAGTCACGCTCAACTCATAGTAATCACAGGGACAAACCCAGGTTACTCTCTTAGCAACAGTGCAGAAGTGATTTTCTGTTTGTCTACTTCTACTTACCAATCTAGTCTACCACCCTGGGATATTCTCGTGGTCTCCCATCCAAAGACTATTCAGGAATTAGGATATCTTCCTTTGCTTTTTCAAGATCAGCCAAGTCAACCTGGTACTACCTTGATGTGCCTTATTTTTCTCTTTCTATTCTCTTGAAGATTTTTCTAAGCAGGACTGTCACGGTTCTGTGGTGCTACCTTAAAGCAAGCAGAGTGCCAACTGCGGAGTCCTTGGTGCTCTCTGAGCATGGTTGTTTGCTTGCAGATGTTTCATTACCCAACTAGCTAACATCATCAGTGCAAGCTGGTGAAATAATGAAACATCTGCAGGCAAACAACCATGCTCAGAGAGCACCAAGGACTCCGCAGTTCAACTCTGAGCTACAGATATTCCCTTCTATTGAGTGCCCGTCCTCCAGCGCGGTCTATTAATCTCAGTACTTTTTCTGAAATTACAATTAGTGCCCTATGACAGAAAAAAGAGGGGAGGCAGTGTAATGGGTAGCACAAGCTTTTCAGCTGGTGAGTTCCACCTGAAAACTCACTGGATTCTGATTTTGGCTGTCTTTCTTCAAGCAAACATTTTGGCAAGACAGAGGGATGGAACTTCCCTAGGAAGAATGAGCTCCATTCATTTCTTCTGTTTTAAAGTTCAAAGGTTCTTCCACATACAAGGGTTATCATCAACAGACTGAAAGAAGCAGCAGGGTTTAAAGATGTACCAAGAAAAAAAAATACTTTAGAAAAACAATTATGGAAGGGATAAAAAACTACCAATGAAGACTGAGGTTACTCTGTGGCCATGAAAGGAGGGAGGGAGGGAGAAGGAAAACCAGGTGAGAATTGAAAAGAGCTGAACAGAGGAGGCTGTGGCTGGTGGATTGAAAAATTGGAGCACTCCATACTAATATTTGATTGCAGGACCTGATCACAACTCTTTTCTTTCTCTCAAAACCTTTGGGGTTTTGATTTAAACAAGCCCCTGCAGTTTTGTCTTGATGTATTATTGCTGATGACTCTTGATTCCAATACTAATGGCATTGAGAGTGTTGCAACTGGCTGTTGAAGTGATCCAGAGAGAAGCGAAGCAGATTTGGAAAGAATGGATGCGTTGGTGTCTGCAGGGAGGGGCACAGGAGGGCAAGAGAAAAGATGTGCATCTTGTTGCCATGAGGCAGATCCATAGTTTATTTACTTCAGTGTGAAAATACAGGGTCTCTGTCATGACATAACAATGCACATTTAGTTATTTTTCATTCTTGCAGAGGATGCCTATGAATGAGTGTGATCATCCCATGAAGACTTCCTGATTTCGATTTCCTTAAACCAGGGCTTTCCAAAGTTTTCCCCACGGCGACACACCAACCGGCGTTGGTGTGTTGCCGCGGGAAAACCCGGAAGTGCCGTCCTTGCGGCAGCGCACAAAAACCCGGAAGCGCTGCTGCCGCTTTCGGGTTTTGCGTGCTGCAGTTGGTGTGTCGCCGCGGGAAAACCCCGAAGCGCTGATGATGATCAGCGCTTCCGGGTTGTGTGGCGACACACCAGACTGTATGTGGCGACACACTTTTGTGTCGCGACACACAGTTTGGAAAGCTCTGCCTTAAACCTTAGAAAACACATTCCCATTTAGCTGGACCCACCTGTGACTTAATGTTCAACCTAGCAAAGAATTCTTCACCATGTCATATATATTAATCATGTTTATCTCAAAGCATTAAGCTTGGTTAGGTTTGACCTTTCCTGCACTGTACAATAAATACAAAGCTTGTATTTGCTTTGTCAGTAGTAAATGCATTTTGATCGACCACAATGGCAAACTTCATCAAGGCATTTACGTCAACAAATCTATCTTCTCAACAAAGTGACAGTCCTAGTTTCTAGGGCAGCAGACTGGATTCTAAGTAATAAGGTGTTGGTAAGCCATGCTGTAAATCTAGATTGTAAACGTGTCCACTTTTCTATTAAACCTGTTGCTCTGTTTGAGGCACAATGAGCAACCTTACATTTTATGACGGCCAGCAGTTGGTTTTCCAGTTCTGATTGCTGTTGATTTAGCAGTTGCCAAACTCTCCTGCAAAGTTCTTGACCTAAGTCATGCTCCCCAGTGATGTCATAATGTAGCTTAGAATTTAATAATTTATGATACCTGCTGAGAGTTGGTAAGAAGTTTCTCACGTTTCCCTTTTAACTGCCTTCCCCTAGTGCTTTTGTTTTAGGCTGTTTTCAGAGTAACATTAAGACATGGGTACATTTTCCTCTGGTGACTTCTAATTAGTCATTTTCCAAAGAAAATATATACTGTACAACAAAACTTCAAATCTGGGAAAGCTTAATGGGCAATTTCCGCAGGATATTCTATTTCTACACATCCCCAGACTTTGCTAACAGCAGAACAGTTCTTGGAACTGTACTCACCCACTCATTCATAATTTGCTTATTAATGAGTAATCTGTATTTGCAAACATCATCATTTCACAGAAAACACTAAGACTTCTTATTACATCAAAGGAAAACCCATAGGAGTAATAACCGTTGGATGGGACATGTCAGCCAAAGCCATAACTAATTTCTGTGCCACAGCACCTGGGCAGTTAGGGAAAAAAAATGCAAAACAAAAACCACCTTTTTAAGGATTCTGCTATAATTTGTTTCTTCATTGTAGCCTACAGCTGCAAATGTCCTGCAAAGCACCATCTTGAAGAATGGCTTGTATAGGATAAAGATGAACCTGAGTTTTTTAGTTTTCTGAAATGTTCCTAATTGGATCACTAAGAAATTGTTTTTTTGGAAAAAGAAAAAGAGTGAAGTTATAGAATAGGCTAGTTTATAATGGAAAAATAATTTCCCTCCAACTCCCTTGACTACCTGAAGTCATAAATAATAGATAAAACCTGATGTTCTCTTCTTGGCACAGTGTTCTTCTTATTCTTTTTTTTAAAAAATCCAGACCAGCTTACCATTCCAAAACCTTTTGGTAATCCAAGTACTAACTAGATCCAACTTACTTACTTTTTTCAAATCAAGCAGAGTTGAATTGGTGCTATCAGCACTGTGATGCTTTATATTGAACCCCAACTTATTATACAGCAGTTCAGAAATTGAGATTTATTTTTTTCAATTTGATTTGATTTGTATAGCCACCCATCTCATCTAGGTGACTCTGGGTGGCTCAGTTGCTAGCTCAGGGCTGTTTCTAGCTAGTGAAGCTTCCCATCAAGCTCATTAAGGCTCCCTTTCTGAAGCTGTTACTCCAGTAGGGTCGGATAAAAGGTGATGAAAGCTGGTTCTATTGGGCAACACTGCTTGAAGATCCCTGCCTTTAGAGAGATTCCTGAGAGATGAATTCTCCCTTTAGCCACACTCAGTTGTTTCCCAGCTGAGAAGTGGTGAAACATGAGAGTTTTAAACCTCCCCTTGGTGCAATCTCCTGCTCAGTTGGTTAGGAAATAGCTAAAGTACAGCAAGGGGAGGGGTTAATGCTGATTGGCTGCTCCCAGTTCACCAGCCTGTTGATTTCTGTGCTGGCTATGAAGAAGCAATGGTTCTTCACCCACTTGAATGAAACATTTTCTTGTCTTCTGCCCCTGCTCGCCAGCCTTTACTTTCCACTTCTCTCAAAGAGGAAGCCTCTATCCTTCAGTGGGTTTCAACTGGGCTTCCTTTATACTCTGCTTCAGGCCATTTGATTATGTTTGAACAGAGAGGGCTAGAGATGCCACTATGATATCAGGCATTATTCTCCACTACCATCTTGGCTGGAATATTAGTTTGTGGAGAAGGTGAAGGAGAAAGAACTGGATGACCTTCTTTAGTTGTCAAGGGAAGTTATTCCAAGGTAACAAAGACTGTTCTGCCCCCTTTTTCCCCCCAAAGAAATGCTTTGCCCGGCCACTGACTTCTTTGAAGCTGGAACCAAGAATGCCCCTGGGACTGATGCTGCATCATTGTGTGGCTTTATTCCCAAGGCCATTTCAGGTTCCAATTTCAAATGGACAGTAGCCAGCTGAATGTGTAAACAAGTCCTGGCTGATTTTTTGAAGTGTAAAAAAAAGAAAGAAGTCCTTGCCATCTCAGAATTCAGAGTACGAATAAGTACGACTGTCCCATCGCCTAAATTTCTGCATTTTCCATACTTTTTTTTTAAGCTGCTGGAAATGTGTTCACCAGGTTCTAGAGAGGTTGAAATTTGAACTTGATGTCCTCCAGATGTTTTGAAATGCAACCACTATAAACCCTATCAGCACGGTCAATGGTACGGAATTTGGGGGATTCTAATTGCAAATGTTTGGTCTAGCCTTAGAGAGAGTAAGATTACAATACTCTCTTCTGCTTGGGGAGGATATTTGCTCCCCTTAAAAAATGCTAGAAGGAAAAGGTTGGCTTGTTTGTGTCATTTCTGCAGCAGCTGACACTTGCTTAGTTTTCCATTGTTCCTATCTTGCTGGGGGTGGGTGGGGGCATTCTGTTTACAGCATCACAGAGCTCCGTGACAAAGAAGCTCCATGTTTTTGCTTTCAGAGATGACCAAGTGGCGTCAGTCCAGTTTACATAATCTGAGAGAGGAGCAGCTGCAGATGCAAAACTGACAAGGGAATGTGTCATAGAGAGGTTCTGAATCTTTTTTTTCCCGTGAAAACATAATAAAATATGCCTTTTAAAATAACTTGATTATGTATGTATGTAGGACAAGGAGAGGGGGGGAAAGCATATGCCCCAAATCTTGAAGGTCAGGATCATAGAATCCTACGGTTGGAAGGCATTTTGGAGATCATTTATCCCAACCCCCTGCCCAGTGCAGGAATCTTCTTACCATCCTAGACAAATGGCTGTCCAAACTTTTCTTGAAGACCTCCAGTGAAGGAGCTCCCATAACTTTAGGAGCCAGGCTGTTCCACTGCTTAAGACCAGGGTTTCTCAACCAGGGTTCCGCGGAGCCCCAGGGTTCTGTGAGAGGTCACTAGGGCTTCCCTGGGAGATCACGATTTATTTAAAAAAAATATTTCAAATTCGGGCAACTTCACTTTAAAGAGGTAGGTTTCATTCTTTTTTTTAGTTTAAGAACACTGTTAATGCATATATACAGGCCTACCCATGAAACAAATATAATAATTTTGTAACTTCTGGCCTATATTTGAGCCTGAATGTGCAGGGATTCCCTGAGGCCTGAAAAATATTCCAAGGGTTCCTCCAGGGTCAAAAGGTTGAGAAAGGCCGGCTTAATACCAATCACAGTCAGGAAACTCCTCTTTGTTTCAACTCTGGATCTCTCTCTGTTAAGCTTCCACCCATTGGTTCTTATCTTATCCAGGTGCTGTGGAGAATAAATCCACACCCTCTTCCCTGTGACATCCTTTCATGTATTAGAAGACTGCTATCATGTCTCCCCTTAGCCTTCTCTTCTTTAGACTAAACAGGGGCGTGGTGGCTCAGCCGGTAAGATGCCAGGCTTGTCGATCGCAAGTTCGGAGGTTTGAATCCCTAGCCCTGCCTGCGGAGTGAGCTCCCACACTCGCCCCAGCTCTTGCCAACCTAGCAATTCGAAAGCATGCAAATGCAAGTAGATTAATAGGTACCACTTCGGTGGGAAGGCAACAGCGTTCTGCGTGCGTCATGCCGGCCACATGACTGTGGAAGCGTTTTTGGACAACGCTGGCTTTTTGGCTAACAAACGGAGATGAGCACCGGCCCCTAGAGTCGGACACGACTGCACAACTGTGCAGGGGGAACCTTTACCTTTACCACCTCTTCCTCCTCCTCCTCCTCCCCTCCCCTCCTCCTCCTCCTCTGAATTAAACTCTTGAAGGTCAGTGGTAAGATGCTAATATTTGCTTCAAGCTGGATGCCTTTATTGTCCCAGTTCCAACTATGGATATATCCAGAATTGGGATCGGCAAAGTGATGCATTCCAGATGTTTGTATTATAGTGCTTACAGTTTCTGAGGGGGTTGACGGGAATGGAAATCCAGGATATCTTCAAGGCACATCCTTGGGTAGACTACCTCTGGTCTGCAGTAGTAGGCTGTTCAGTCATGTTAGAAGACTTTCACTTTTAACTGGCTGGGGAATTCTGGGAGTTAAAGTCCACACATTTTAACATTGCCAAGTTTGAAAAACACTGATTTAGACAATCTGCCTCATCCAAGAATATCAGGAATAGGAACATCATTGTTCACTCCAGTTTCCTCCCTGAAGATGTTATTTATACTTATAAACATAAATTGGATATTTTTAGTTTGTTTTGTTTTAAGAATGTGTGTGCCTTCTTCAGCAATGAATATTTTCATCAGATGCAGAATAAAACAAGGTAAACATTTATTTAAGTAGCATGTGTAAAATGGAGAGATAAAAGGCTGGAAAAAGACAAGGCTCCTTCAGAAGAGCACTGCACCAATTTTCCAAATCCCATTTTTCTACACCAGAATTTACTGAAGGCAAATTTTAATTTTTAAAAGAAATAGTAGAAGGTGAAATAAAGGAAACCAAGAAAAAAAGTTTAAAAGTAGAAGAACTTAGGAGATAGATACAAGCAGTCCTTTAGCCAATTCTGGTAGAAAAAACATAGTTGGTTAATCTGAGATTTTAAAAATCAGATGTGCATCTCATCACAGCTGGTAGTAAGCTGGGTTAGACTAATCACCTTTTCAAAATGAAGGTCAACTTCATTCTTAGGGCATCGGCAAGAAATGGTCAATAACAGTGAATGGGGATGCTAATATAGAAGCCCATCATTTAGAATTTGACTTTAGGAGTTCGCCAGGAATCAAATCCTCCTCAACAACTTTAACACTGCTTAGTTGGTTCCTAATATCTTGTAGTTCATGGCCTTTTAGGGCTTCCTAAATCGCAACCAGTGACAAGAATTGAGCCTGAAAACAAACTAGCAAGTAACAATAGTGTCTATGAAGGTTCTCAGTCATCCAGGTGGAATTGTCTGTAGCTTAAATCATGTCAACTGGATTTCTATTTTCTCAGTGGAAACGTTTCGCTCCTTATCCAAGGAGCTTCTTCAGTCTGAGCAAAGTTAGTAAGGGAATCCTTAAATATGTTTCTAGGTGGCTGTGTGACCTAGCACCTGGGGCTAGGTCATGGTTATTTTGAGATGTTATTTCTAAGTCCCTTTATCATCTAAAGGAGGATCGTTAAGATTACCATGCTTGCGAAATGGTCATTTAGAAATAACATTCCCTTACTAACTTTGCTCAGACTGAAGAAGCTCCTTGGATAAGGAGCGAAACGTTTCCACTGAGAAAATAGAAATCCAGTTGACATGATTCAAGCTACAGACAAAGTAACAATAGTATCGACATGTAATTTGATGGTTGGCTTCATAAAACACTTCAGCATCAGTTTTACTGGAGTAGCCACAGTGGCTAAATGTTTTTAAGGGCAGCCCCATGTAAAGCATATTATCCCCTCTGGAGGTAATTAGATCAACCTCTCCCATAATTCTCAGCCACAAAATAGTTTGATTCATCCATTGTTAGACTGTTATGGATTGTTTACTTCAGGCTTTGCTGCCTTACTGAATAGTGTAGATGTGAGAAGTCCACACATCTTAAAGTTGCCAAGCTTGAGAAACACTGGTGTAGATATCTATAATAGAAGGGCTGGGGGGCATTAGTTTCAACTGAGATACTTTGTGATTCGTGTTTTCGGGTAGGCAGAAAGCCACCTTTGCAAAGGTTAAGTTGTTTCTCTCCCAAATTCAGGGAACAGGTCTTCAGCTCCATGCCAAACTCGGGGTACCCGAGTTTCTAGGCAACACTACCATCTCCTTACCTCTGCCTAGGGCTGAGGAAAGTTAAATCTATTCTCACTCACCTTGTCTCTGGAACAATCAGCTAATCATTGCTGAGCAGTCTAGGCAGGTGGGGAAAATGAACCTTTAAAGTGTAAGAAATCTACGTCAGCCCATCAGATAAATTCTAAGTAAAGTTTTCCTGGGTCCCACCAGACAGCAACATTTAAGGGAAGGGACCTAGAGTATGCCCACCCTATCTGACCTGGTAGAAGGGGCGGGCATCCTTATGGAGAGGTGGTCCCACGAATAACCTGGCCCTATGCCATTCAGGGCTTTAAAAGTGAATTGGACCTGGAAAGCAACTGGAAGCCAGTGCAGTGGTGTCACATGGCCCAAACATGGAGCACCCAGAACTGCATTCTAGACCAGCTACAATTTCTGGATGAACTTCAAGCACAGCCCCAAGTAGAACACATTGCAGTAATCCAACTGGGATGTGACCAGGACATGAGTGACTGTGAGTAAGCCTTCCTGGTCTAGAATTATTCTTGGAAAAGCTACTCCTGGAAAAAGGTCAAAATGGTATTTGTCCATATGGTCACCAGATGACATCTAACTGACTGACTGACACGGCAAACTCTACTTCCATTTAGACTAGAAGATTTGCAACATACTCCTGTGGATTAGGGGATTCTACTGAAAGAAACTGAGTGTGATATGAAGGATGAAGATGTAGGGGAACACTCCAAAATTACCTGTGGGCATTTTTCACAAGTGTTGGCTTTAGCTGGAATACTTTGTGGTTTGTTACTGTTTGGAGGGGAATAAACCCCAGCCAGTTTAGGTGTCTCTTTGGCTGTAATTTGTGCAAAAATGACAAATACAAAAATAGCAATCAGATCTAGTTTTGCCCTAAGATTGTATTTAATTCAATGACACTTCCCAAACTTATAGTGAGAATCCTGAGGTACAAAAATGAACCCTAATATGTAGCTCATAGCTTTCCAAACTGTGTGTCGGGACACGTTAGTGTGTCGGCTGCAGTGTCTGGGTGTGTCGTGGCTGCTGCTGCCTCCGAGCCCTGCCAGGATTCTGTGCAGGTCCTAGTGCCTGCCTTCTGCCTTGCTGCCTCCAAAACTGCCCTGCCAGGATTCTGCGCAGATCCTAGTGCCTGCCTTGTGCCCTGCTGTAAGAGTGTGTTGCAAAATGATGCCCTGCTGTAAGAGTGTGTCGCGAAATGATGCATGTCTAAAAAGTCTGTCACCAACGTGAAAAGTTTGGAAAGCTCTGATGTAGCTCCTTCCTTGACACTTTCTGATCAAAGGCAGATGACAAGCTTAGCCAATTCCCCATCCAGCAGCTTAATATCACCTTCCAAATGCAGATATGATATTCCTGCCTCTGTTTTCTTTGGTGTTCACAGAAGGACATCAAATCTGAGTCCAATGAAACCCACCTGGACACATCACTAAACTTCAGAACATGTTTCTGGATCAAACCTTATCTTGGGTTAGACATGTACTTGACAGTGGCAAGGTCCAAACCAAAGTTTAATTGAATTACCATAATCAATGAGCAAATTCAAGAAGACAAAAAAAACATTTTAAAGTACCCTTTACCCTAACCTCATGGGTTTTAAATAAGGACCAGCATCTAATCAAAAACCACTGCAGTTTGAGTAACAATACAGGTAATGTCCTGTCCCACCACAACTCAAAGCTGAGGGGAAGCTAAGTGAGGCATTTATCACAGGGCAAACTTACATCAGGACCCTGGACAGAGCATTATAGAAAATGCTGGTTGGAGCAATTGCCTCAGCACAATGCAAAGAACTTCTGAGCCCCTAAGACGGCTGGCTGGTCTAGGTCCCGCTATTGGCTCCTCCATCTCTGAGGAACAATGCCTTTAAAAGACCAAGTCTTGAGGCTCTTACAATGCAAAATTAGTGGGAAAGGCACTCTAAGTGTTCTTTTGAGTCTAAGTAGCCCAGCAAAGGCAAGCCACATCCTGCTTGGAAGCTATGAGACCTTAAGAGGTAGTATTTCCAGGCAAGGCTGGAAAGCACAATAGGTGGAATGATAAAACATAATGGGGTCTACAATACGTTGGGCAGCTGCATTCCATATCAACAGCAATTTCTAGTTCTGGAGTCAACACTGATGTGATTTGAAAGTGACTGATATGGCCAGATTCCCACCAAATCCTCCAGGAGCAAAGTCAGATCCTGAACATCTCCAGGCTTTGAAAAAGTTGTATTTATAATGATGAGTAGCAGTTCTTTCTTGTCTGTATTAATTTTCAATGCATTAGTTCATATCCAGTCCACTACTTATTCCACACTAATTCAAAATCTATCCTTCTACTGTGGCCATAAATGGAAAAAAAGTTGTTATATTTATATTCTGCTTTCTTTCCAGAAGTTCAAAGTGGTGTATATGGGGATCTCCCTTCATTTTCTCTTCACAATAATCCTGTGAGGTAGGTTGTGCTAAGAGAGAGTGACTGGCCAAAGTTATCCAGTGTAATTCCATGGCAGAGCTGGATGCCATCTGATGATTGTTGACAATTCATTCCAAATCTTTAGGAAAATTCCACCGGATTTCATGTAGATGTAAGTAGCATATCCCCTCCCCCCAAAAAACCCTCCAGAAATCCAGGGATCCTGCAGATTAATCAAACATTTCTTCATTATCATTTTCTGAAACCTACCATGTGCATAGGAATAAAATCAGTAAATATCATGGTACCAAGCCCCGTTTTTACCAGTCTTACCAATCATTCAAATCATATGAGAGAATGATAAACTGAGTAACAAAAGCTGCTGAAATTCCAGAGGAACTCAAGAATGAACTCCCTGATTTAGCTCTTGCCATAAATATCCACTAGGATGACTATGTTTCCATAAATCATCCACCAAGATTATTAAGTTTCTATCCTCAAATCAGGATAGAAAATAATATCAAAGGTTTACATGTTTTTATAACCTTTGAGCCTTATAAGGACATTGCTCTAACACAGACCAGATATGATTCATATGACATCCTCTGTTTCTTTTATATTGATGAAGCTGTGCTTTGCTCCAGGAAATAATAGCTCTTAGCTTGCAGGAAGACCACAAGTTTCTTGGCACAAGCCGAAGCACCAGGCTACCATTAAGGCCAATGGTCATGCTGTCTGGAGGGCAGTGAGAATAGGAGACCAACACATCCGGAGGATAGCAGATTGGGAAAGAGAGGTGTATAAAAATAGTACATTGTGCCTGGATTCATGCCACTTCTGGAAAATGCAAAAAGTAAAAATAAAAATCACAGCTTGCCACCAGCAGTGACCTACCACAGGTTTAAAGAAACTAGAGGCCATAACCATCACCTCAAGGTTGGAGCCTGGATGCTGGAGATTTGGCAACCCTAATCAGGACTTTGAAGGTTATAGCAGTTATATTGTGATTTGACCTCCTTCTGTATGTATTTCCCTTCACTAGTTAGAACATCATTCCAGCTAGATAGAACATCTGGATGGCACCCATTGGCAAAAAGCTGGACTAGAACTTGATTTTGTCTGATTCGTTGGAAAAAAACAGGGATCCTCCATGAAATACTTTGCATAAAGTTACCCCTCCCTCCCTCCCTCCCTCCCTCCCTCCTCTCTCTCTCTCTTCTATCTATCTATCTATCTATCTATCTATCTATCTATCTATCTATCTATCTATCTATCTTTCTTCTTCATTAGTGACATTTCTGAAACAATTTTTAACACAATCCTGGAATTTAATCAATTATTTGGTTTTATGGTTCTAAACTGTTTGATTGCAAGTTGATTTGAGTAGTGTAAATACTCATTCTTTAAGGCCTGCTAATGTACTAATTATTCAAGTCTAATCAATAGAATAGTTTCTAACAAGGTTGTGACACATGTATGAATATATTTTCCTAAAACACAAAATAGTATTTCCAAATAATCTCACCTATTGGAACCAATTCTTTCCTGATTTAGTCTCCTGGGTGTTCTAGTTTATGAAAAAGCAAAACAAAACAAAACTACCCACCCCCCAATTTTTGACATGATAAGGCTTCATACCACATCTACAGTGTTTATTATTTTTATTATTATTTTGCATGAACTTTTGAAAAATTATGACCCAAAGCAACAGTAATAAAAATATTTATAAACATGAAGAAGAATGGAGAAGCCCAAACTTTATGTTTTCAAGCTTGTAGCTTCTTAATAAACATCTTTAAAAATGTTTTCTTTAAAAAGCATGAATTTGTTTAAGATATATAAGAAAAATAGTTTTCATTTGCTAAGTTTTATTTAGAACTCTACTATTGGTGATTCACGGTCTGCACAAGCCCATGCATTCCAGGAGACTTGGTAAACGAGGTCTTTTATCGCTCTGCATCAAGTACCCGGTTTGTTCTGCTAATATACAGCAGCAGGAAACTGAGCAGGATACGGCCAAATTGTTCCAGGATGTTCCACAAATCTCCCTGACTTCTCTATATTTCTGTATCGTTTCCAGCTCAGTCCCAAACAAAGGAATCTATCACTGGAATTCTAAAACAGCAAGAAAAGAAGGGACCAGTAGAGGGAGTAGAACCAGGAATTTCTTAAGCATTGAACGTTGGTGCTCAAGCATCACATTGAAACACAAGCCAGTGATAGGAAGAAGAATCACTGGATGGACTTTGTGATCTGGCCCACAGGCCCGGGAAGCAATTGTTTTCCAAACGGTGATGCTGATGCTCTAAATTCATATAACTTGCACTGCAATTCTACAACTTCCAGTAAATTAGCTAGCTGCCACTTCTTTTCACAACAGTCTGTTCCCTACCCACAAAATTGGCCATTGATTTCCAGCTCCTGCAACTAGTCTCGCTTAGTAGTCCACCAATCCAATGGCCACATAATTTTTGGAGAATGAGCTCAAGCTGTTGTCAAGCAAAAGCATTGGTTTATGCACCTGAACTATCAATAATATACTACATAGAAGAACCTGTATCTTGTCTATTGTGGGATTTCCAAAAAAAAAGAAAGAAGCTTGAGGATGTGCAATTTTGAGAAGAACAACAGTGATCTGGGGAATTACAAGGAACTCTCATCACTCACAATCCATATTTACTTTGGCTTGAAGGACTCAGGGAATTTGGGCATTTACAGCATGTGTACATAATTTGCATTTTTAAAAAAATAAATAAAACTGCCAAAGAAAAGAAAGTGTCTTCTTTTGATATATTTTTTAATATTTTGTATTTATTTGTAACACAACTACATATCCTGCATTTCCACATACAGTATGCTGCTCAAGAAAATTAAGGAGAACCAGGATATAATAAAATCCTCATTCTCATCATTAACTCATTCTCATCCTCATTTCTTAATGGGGTAAGAGGAAAGGCTGGTTATTATGGGGACTGGAAAGAAACCCACACCTTTCCTCTAAATTAGCCTCATGTTCCTACTTCTTTCTCTATTTCCATCCTGGTTTTCACTATTAAAAAAATGGATGGGGTAATAGCACTATTCTACCTAATGATTAGTAAAATAAACTTGCTCCTGGCTTCAAATGTTTAGATCAAGCATGGATTGGATTTACATGGTTAAAAGCAGAGGACTGGAGCCTTTAAAATACCTTGTCTGAAGCTTGAATCATGTCAACTGGATTTCTATTTTCTCAGTGGAAACGTTTCGCTCCTTATCCAAGGAGCTTCTTCAGTCTGAGCCAAGTTAGTAAGGGAATCTTTAAATATGTTTCTAGGTAGCTGTGTGACCTTACACCTGGGGCTAGGTCATGGTTATATTGAGATGTTATTTTAAGTCCTTTTATCATCCAAAGGAGGATCGTTAAGATCACCATGCTGCTGTTGAGCTTGTGAAATGGTCTTAATCTTCCTAGGCACAGAAGACAAAGCAGGGAGGAAGATGGGGGAAAGGTTGTGCCTGAGGCCCCCACCTCTATTCAAGGAAGGATTTTCCAAGTTGGCATAAATGGATTCCTTGACCCCTCTCTCAAACCACCTATCTTCTCTGTCTAAAATGTGAACATTAATGTCCTCAAATGAGTGTCCTTTTTCCTTTAGATGAAGATAAACTGCTGACTCTGGTCCTGTGGTGTTACTTCTCCTGTGTTGGGCCATCCTCCTGTACAAAAGTTGTTTGGTTTCTCCAATGTAGAGTTCAGAGCACTCCTCACTGCACTGGATTGCATAAACTACATTGCTTTTCTTGTGTTTTGGAGTTTGATCTTTGGGGTGTACAAGCCTCTGTCTCAGTGTGTTGGTGGGTTTGAAATATACAGGTATGTGGTGTTTGCCAAATATCCGTTTTATCTTTTCAGACACGCCAGCCATGTAGGGAATGACCAGGTTCTTTCGTTTACTGAGTCTCAGCCCTATCTGTCGCTGTTTTAGGTCTGGTAGATTAAGATTTGGTGAAGGCCCAATTTGGATATCCACAGGCCTTCAGAGCTGTTCTCAGGTGCTGATTTTCATTCTTTTTGGAATCCATGGAGGTGGGGATGGTTTCTGCTCTGTGTGACAATGTCCTGATGACTCCTAGTTTGTGCTGCAGTGGATGGTGGGAGTCAAACATCAGATATTGATCTGTGTGTGTGGGTTTCCTGTAGATCCCTATTTCTAGCTTGCCACCGGTCCCAATGAGGACTTCACAGTCTAGGAATGCCAGTCTGTTGTCCTTGGTGTCTTCTCTGGTGAAGCTAATGTTGGCATCTATAGTGTTTATATGGTCCGTGAAGGCCTGTACTTCCTGGGCCTTGATTTTGACCCAGGTGTCATCCACATACCTAAACCAGTGGGTGGGCACTGTTCCCTGGAATGTGTTTAGTGCTTTCTTCTCCACTTCTTCCATGTATAAATTGGCCACAATGGGTGACACAGGAGAACCCATGGCACAGCCGTGTTTTTGTCTGTAAAAGCACTCAACACATTCCAGGGAACGGTGCCCAAATAACATCTCAATATAACCATGACCTAGCCCCAGGTGTAAGGTCACACAGCTACCTAGAAACATATTTAGGATTCCCTTACCAACTTTGCCAATATGATGCCACCTTCTTAGCTTTATCATTGGACAGAAACAAATCATTTTCAGTGCATGCTATTGGTAATAATCGGCAGGTCAGCAGGTGGGCCGAATTCTGTATCTCTCCACACTCACACTGCGTATTATTATCCGTCAACAATCCCCAATTGAGCATATTAGTTCTGCACTTAGGCACTCCAACCCTCAACCTATTCAAAGTCCTCCAAACGACATAAGGGAGATCGGATCCCTCAGCCATATTCTCCTCTGGAACTATTCCTTGGTCAGTGATTTCTTTCCTCCATCTACCAATTCGATTTTGTTCTTGCGTACCCTCAAGGGTGTTTGTTCTTACCATAAAACCCTTCCTAGATTTTAATCGACGGGTTTGAGACTCATACCCATACAGAGGGTACCGGGTATCATTCTCTTGTTTTGTTCTCTCAACATTTGCTGCTACTCATCTCCTGATCTTAGGTGGTACAATACTGACAAGTGGGTACATTTTCTCAATTGGTGTAGGTTTAAGACATCCTGTCACTATTCGTACTCTTCATTTACAGCGATATCAACTTGTTTCGCATGTGCAGACACGTTCCATACTGGAGCAGCATACTCTGCTGCAGCAATACTCAAGGCCAAAACTGATGCTCGTAATGTGGATGGCCGGGCTCCCCATGTATAATTTCTCAGTTTTCTAATAATATTATTCCTCGCACTAACCTTAGCCTTAATATTCAGGCATGCCTGCTAAAATGGGTATTGTGGAGTTCTACCACAGTGCAGTGGGAAACAGCTAAAGCCTGTAGGGTAAGCTCCAAACAGCAATTAAAAAACAAAGACAACTTTTGGCTGGCTCCATTCGCTTTGCATTACGGCCCAATCCACTGTGGCCCTTACCTCCAAAACAATTAACTTGGGGGGAAGAACTTAGAGAAAAAAGTATTGGGCCAAAAAAAAAGCAAGATGTTTCTCTGTAGCTTGAATCATGTCAACTGGATTTCTATTTTCTCAGTGGAAACGTTTCCCTCCTTATCCAAGAAGCTTCTTCAGTCTTGGACTGAAGAAGCTTCTTGGATAAGGAGCGAAACGTTTCCACTGAGAAAATAGAAATCCAGTTGACATGATTCAAGCTACAGACTGTTCCACCTGGATGACTGAGAACCTTCATCGACAAGATGTTTCTCATTTTTCTTTCCTACATGATTAACTAGAGCCTAGCTCTTTTTTCATTTTAAAGCACTGGAGAGAAATTGTCTGGAATTTCATATAACATGTAGTTTAGCCTTAAATATAGCATAGTAATTCAAACTAACTCTAGAAAATGCTGAACTCAGACCTTGTGGGAAGAGATGTATTTGATGTTCACCTCTGATCTGATGAATTATTTTCCAGAATGAATTCTGAGCTCTTAAATGCATAGATTTTCTCTTAAAATCACTTGACACCTCCTGGTCTTTTATCCTTGAGGCCCAAACTGTTCTAAATGAATTGTCATTTTGCAAAACCTCCTCTACTCTAGCAAATGCAAAGATTTTACATTTATGGAAGGTTTCGGCTACAACAATATTTGCCTTTTACATTTTGTTCTTTCTATAAATCCTTTTAATGGCAGCTTTAAAAAAATAAGTAAACGTTAGGTGACGTTTTTATTACCTATTTATTTAATATCTCAAATTAAATGCCCTTCTGCGCAATTTGATGGTTATGAAAATGTTGAGGGAATGGCACCCTGGTAAGTTGGCAGTACTCTGTCCACCCAGTTAGAAATGCAGAAAAGAGACTTCTGGCATCTTAAAGAATAACAGATTTATCATCTCGTAAGCTTTCATACATCAGATGCATGGACCATGGTACTAAGAGACAAGCGGCATTTTATGTACACACCCAGCTATTGTGATGGGGGAAAATAGAAGAGAGAATGTTGAGAAAAGAGGGGAGAGACAGAATTACTGTAATAACCAGAAACAAAGTCGATCCAGAAATGGTAGCTTTTTTTTGGGGGAAAAACGATTTATACCCCTAAGGAGTGTAATGCCCTAACTATATCACTGGTGTCAGAATAAATGGTCATTGTCATAACCTCATCTTAACTTAAGGAAGGCAAGGGATCATCACCTATTCTGCTCTGGGGCAGCTTCACCAGGAAGCATGAAAGCACTTATTTCTATCTGGAGGCAGATTCCACCTCTCAGGTTCCAAACTCCACCATTTTGTGATTCTATGCAAAGATAAAAAGGAAAAAAATCAGCAAGTCCAGGCTCAAAAATGTTCAGCACTAGAATAAAGGACATTACGTTGCAGCATTTTAAAAAAACTTAGAAACCCATTCTAGGTTGTGCCAACAAGTCATTTCAGAAAACGTAGTGGCTCAGAAATGTTGTTTACTAGCAAGTTTTTCAGCCTACAGATGATAATTAAATTCATATTTTCAGTACAGTAACAGCATTCTGAGAAAACAATGTAGTTCCTCTCTACCAATTTAGCTATCTACACTAGCAAAGAAATCTGATCTCGTGGAAGGACGTCTATCTTGGAACCAGCAAGTAAGCATTGCTGAGCCATTACCTCCAACTGTTCTGAGGTGAAGGAGGGTAGAAGTCACAAAATCCTGCTCAGCTGGACTTTTCCACTGACACCTTTAATCATTGGCATCAACCGCCTGTAGAAAGACCCTAGATATTTCTTTGTTTTAAAATATTTATTATGTCTTTTTATTTTAAATGGTTTATATTGTTTGGAAGCCACTCTGGAGAACTGTTATCCTGAAAGGTGTGATTACAACCCAGAAATACACAAACAAACGAACAAAAAATACTGTAAGCTTGGCAACAGAAGTGTCCTCTTTCATGCTGTTCCTGTATTCCTCAGCTACAATCTGTCAGCAACAGCTTGTCTTCTTTCATCATATCTGAAGCACTAGGTTCTGAAACAGCCATGAGATGGACCTTCAATTGATGGCAGATAGGCTAATAAATCCTATCCTAAATCCTCTGGATTTTTATATTCTTATTTATTGTACTGTTTATTGTATTTTAATGATTATTGATTTTTAACTTTAATTTTAACATTTGTTGTAAACCGCCCAGAGTCTACCGTGGTAGAGATGGGCGGTGATAAATTTGATTAATAAATAAATAAATAAATAATAATGAAGCACAAACTGAAGACACCCAAATCCCTTATAGATGACACCCAAGTTTCAGTAGAACATGACTGGGCATGGGAGCTATCCCTAACAGATGTGCATTCATTTGAAGGTTAAAGACAACTAAGTGGGGATCTGATAGTATGTTTCACGTACTGGAGTGGTTGTCACCTGGAGGAAATTCAAGAACTGTTCTCAATCATCACAGAATGCAAGACCCAGAATAATAGTCTTAAGTTACAGATTGGAAGAATAGGTTGAATGTTAGGGAAAACTGTCTAACAGAACAGTTCATTAATGAACCAATTATGGAGGGACATGGTGAGTTCTTTTTCATTGGATGTCTTCAAGCAGACAGTGGAACGCCATCCGTAAGAGACAATTGAATTCTTATCCTGAGCAGGGGTTGGCCTTGATGGCCTAAATGGGCTTTTCCAACTCTACAATCACAGGGTTCTTTTCTTCATAATTATTTCTTTCTACATATTACTTCAAGTCTTTTGTTTTTCCTGGGTTAGCCAGTGGGAGGCATGAATCTAGCCAAAACTTATGTCTGAAGTCAACGTGGTCAGCCTGCAATTCAGTCCAAATTGAAGCAGGCTGTCTCTGAAGTCTTCCATTGGGCTTTCAACCAAACTTGTCATCCGTGTTTAATAATTACACAATTCTTTCTGGATGGACAGTACCTGCAGTGAGATTTTCCAAGACATAGAAACAGTCTTGTTAGATCCAAACAAAAGCCCATTTCCCCCAGCACTTTCTTTCCACAGCGGAAAGAAATGTGTATGGAATGCCTGGAAGTAAGATCCGAGTATAATAGCACCATCCCACTCATATTTTCCAGCAAATAGCGTATTGGAGATAAGTTGCAGCACTCATAATTATGAACTATTGATAGCCATAAATGTCATCCTTTTTGCTTTTTTAAACCACCCATTAATTTGTTTCACCTTTTTTATGCCATCCAAGTTGAAGACTGTTACTAACACTTGTATCTCAGCAAGTGTACATAGCTGACCTTGTGTAAATTCAAAAACTAAGTAATCTCAGAGTTGGTTAGCATTTGGATGGAAGATCAGTAAGGAATGTTTACTGGGAAGCAAAAAAAAAAAACCTAGAAGAAGGCAATAGTAAACCATTTTCGTATTATTGCCAAGAAAATGGCATAGTTCTGTACAAGCACCAAGAACTGAGCTACACTTAAGGACGTCTTTATTTTATTACATCTTATATTAATGCATTTCACATTCCCATAGGTGCTGCAACCAGTCTGTGTAGCTGATGAAATTCAGAAGCACTGAATGTGTTGATTTAGACATACCTGCTGCGTGATTCCATGCCGACTTCCTTATTTATTGCCCTGGAAATTTTGCCCCATGGGTTGGAAAGACCAGCAGTCAGCTCCAGAGAAGGCTTGGTTGAAGCATGTGGAAGAAGATCCAATGAAGCTTAGGCTCAACCTCATAGAAGTGAAATAAGTGGCCCCCAGCACACAAAAATGGAGGAATATGCTATGTGACATAAGCGGTCTCATTGCACCTAGAGCTGCATACTGGTTAAGCTGTGGGTCGTTACCAGATGTGAGCTAAGCATCTCAAGTTCAGTGCATTTCACAATTTACAGGTAGTCCTCACTTAATGACCACAATTGGGACTGGCAACTCCATTGCTAAGCACTGTGGCCGTTAAGCGAAACATCACGTGACTGCGATGGGCTTATGACCTGCTGTGGTTGTTAAGCAAATCAACCACAGTTGTTAAGTGAGACATCATGTGACCACAACTTGAGATTTTACTGCCGGCTTCTCCATTGACTCTGCTTGTCTGAAGCCGGCTGTGAAGTGCACAAATGGCGAATCATGTGACCTGGGACACTGTGATGGTCATAAACACTCACTAGTTGCGAAGTGCCCGAATTTTGATCATGTGATTGCAGGGATGCTGCAACAGTCATAAATGTAAGGACTGGTCATAAAGTTACTTTTTTTGTGCTGTCATAACTTCGAATGGTCACTAAACAGGACAGTCATTACGTGAGGTCTATATAAGTCATTAAGTGCTATATAAGGTTCCTCATTTTGCATTGCTAGATAACATTTATTTATTTATGCAATTTATATGGCCTCCCAGGTTGCAAATTGCAATTCTGGACGGCTAACATAGGATTAAAACACTCTTTTGTGTTTCAAGAATAAACATGTTTTTAAAAAGCACAAAAGCACAATCTAAAAGCACAAGAGGCTGGAACTTAGAATAAAGATAACACACAGAGACTGCCTTCTCCAGGAAAGCCCCCCCCTGCTACCCACAATATTTCCCCCTGCCCATCATGACTGTGATGTTATTGTCTGCCCCCTGCCCCCTTCCCAAATATAACAGCCCCTTGATGCCCGCCCTTCCTCCCCTGGATCAAAGGGCCCCTTCTTACACCCCAATACCAGAGATGTCCAATTGGCTGGCCACCTGGTTCTTTGGGCATCCCTGTTCTGGGGTAGCTAGATGCTTGAACTGCCCCCACAAACCCTACAAAGCTGGAACAATTGGGGGACAAAACCAACCCCCTCGACCTCTTACCTGGTGGGAAAGCAGACATCCACACTCCCACCAATAGCAGCTCCTCAACCAGGCCTCTCTCGTCAAAGTTCACTAGTTCTAATCTTTCCCTCGGCCAGTAGCTTGAATAATGTCAAATGGATTTCTATTTTCTCAGTGGAAACGTTTCGCTCCTTATCCAAGGAGCTTCTTCAGTCTGAGCAAAGTTAGTAAGGGAATTCCCTAACTAACTTTGCTCAGACTGAAGAAGCTCCTTGGATAAGGAGCGAAACGTTTCCACTGAGAAAATAGAAATCCAGTTGACATGATTCAAGCTACAGACAATTCCACCTGGATGACTGAGAACCTTCATAGACATTTTCCCTCGGCCAGTTCTTGGAACCAGAAGATGAGAACTCTAGAGCTGCTGACAGATGAAACAAGCAAGTCCCAGTGAAGCACAAAAGAGGTAAAATGGCCACTGCGAATGGGGCAGACCTCAAGGCAGCCACGGAGCACAACACAGCCCTAAAGACGATCGACCGGTCTGCTCCTCCTGCTGCTGGGCACTGTTACCCTAATGCCTGTGCACACCAAGGGTGGGCATCACCAGGTTGGCTGCTCTGCAAGAAATGAAGAAACAGGGCAAGCCAGCCACACCACTGCCATTGCCACCAGAACAGTTGCCAGCACAGTGCCGCAGACCCTTGGTCAGTTAAGGATTGGGTCCTCCAGCCCAACCTTCCCACAAACAGGCAATCAGAGGTGCTTTGGCTGCTGCTGCTCCCCAGCGGGGTCACCCCATGGTCCAGGTGGCCGTGTGGCCCAATCCAGGCCTAGATCGAACACTGGCTGCCACCCTAGAGGGCTGCTCCAGAGATTTCACTCTCCTTGAATTCTCACGGCCACAACAAACCTCACTGCTCTGACCTGCTGTTTAAAGGGAGTCCAAAGATCTGAATCTTCCTCAGGACCCGGGGTGTCCCCAGGGAGAGGGTCAAAAAAAACAAGATGGCGGCCACTTTTCCTGCCCCTTTTACACGCATCACAATGGGTGGGGCTTCCTGCACATGGTTGTGGCTGCCATCTTGACTTCTTTGAACCCCGTGTCACCCCTGCCAGGACCTCACAATCTCTGCAACCCACACCACTTTATCCAACAACTTCTATAGCCCGTTCTCATCACACATCTGGCCTTTGTGCAACTACAGCAAAACAAACAAACAACAAACAAAATGGTTCAAGTGTTATCAAGGAGGAAAAATCTATTTGTTAAACTAAAAAGCCCTCATATATTACAGTCTTTTCTCCTAGAAAATTCCTTTTTCTGCATGTTCTCAGGTTCTGTAATATCTTGGAGAAAACACTAATTTTGTGTTATGACTTTATTTTATTCATCCATTCGGATATTATATTGTTTTCTACTTTGCAAAGCTGTTATTGTGATGTGAAAAGGGAAAATAAAATGTAAAAGTAAATCCCCATTGATGTAATGGCCAAGGCATAATGGTCCCTTCTTTTAACCTGTCCTTGTCTCTGCAACACCTCATTCAATACACCCTTAAAGGAATTAAAAAAGGTTGACTCAGATGAAGTGAGCAGAAAGCAAATTTTTATTTTATCTTCAATAATATTTTGCAGTTCAGTCAACTGAAAGTTTTTGTATGCTTCCCACAAAATGCAAGATACCCTGATTTTAATAATAGTACATGGAACACTTCGCATAGTTACTTTATTTGATGAACTGGTAAGCTTTTGTTCCACAGAGGAATTTTAATTGGGGAGAAAGGCAGGATTATACGCTCTGAAACTAGGAATTGTTTCTTTAAGTCTTTTTTGTAACCCCGGTTTTTATTGCCCAACTCAAGCTGTGTAGGAATGTCAATTGTCAGAAAGTCTGTGTTTTCTGTCCAGTCTAAACTGATTAATCAATTTTTTTGTGTGTGATATAAAATTATGTTGTTTTCTTTGGGACAAAATAATATTGTCCATAAGGCTCTTTCATACTTGCATATGGATGTTCATATTTCTCAGGGGCCATATTATATTCCAAGGATTATTTTCCTTTTTTTTAAAAAAAAGAAAGATGAGGGAGCTTTCCATCACAAACCACTCTGCTATAATTAAGTGACATTTTCTCTTCTTCTCTTGTGCAATAACTCTTAAATTTCTAAATTTTGAAGGAGCCACAAATTCCTCATTATGCATGTTTGCTGGCCTGTAGGTGATAAGATAATAGCGACCTCTGTAATCATTTTAAAGAGAGAGTTTGAGTTGGGCCCACATGTTGCCCTCAGTTACTTCAAATAACTCCATTGACGTCATTCATATGTATTTGAGGTCGGAATTTAGCCTACAGAGCTTAAGGTCATTAATCCTCATGATTTTAAGTAAATTGCGGTGAGAGGGACGTTGTTTAAAGCTGTATATTTGCAAAGAGTGAGGCCTGGTTTTATGTACAAAGTATAAAATATACACATGGGGTAAAGTTATATGCTTTGGAAAATAAAATTTACTTTCCACAGAATGAAAACAGAAAGGGTGGAAGACACACAACAGGCTATAATACTTGCAGAAATGTTTGAATCCAATTGTGGCGGGACAACAAACAACAAACCTTGGTAAGTTCTCTCATGATTAGAGTATCAATGTTCTGGTGTTTCAAGTAGCTTTGATAGAGATATGACCCGCCAAAAAAGTATTTTAAATCACTAGGTGCCCAGAAAAAAATAACTTCTTTAAAAAATTGCAAATCTGTTTTTAGTGTATTGGGCTACAGAGAATGGATGGTCTGGGCAGGAGGGCAGAAATCTGTTCACAAATAGAAAATTGAGGTGGGGATAATTTAGAAGAGAAATGGCAGTTGGGAAGGGAAGACAGAAAACAGTCAAGGCAGCTGTGAGATTCAAATCCTTATGTTAAATTCTAATACACAGAAATGCACGAAGTAAAAAAAGCATACTTATTTTCTCATTTAGCTTTGTTGGCCTGTGATTTCTTCCTTTTCTTTGTAATAAAATAAATAGACCCAAATATTTAAAGATGAGAAAACTACTATGAAATGTGGCCAAAACAGGAAGGTAGTGACAATGGCATTCTAGTACAAATATTCGTTAAGTATTAGTTAAGTATGACTTACTTCACTACCAACACTGTATCAGCAAGTTCTTGACTTACATTAAGCCTTGTAAACTCACTACTTGTTCCTTCCAAATCTTCCATGTTTTGCGTGCTGGCTTTTGACTTGGAGATTCAACACCCCAAGTGAATCCTGGTCTCAATTGTCAGTGACTGACTAGGACAGGGTTTCTCAACCAGGGTTCCGTGGAACCTGAGGGTTCCGCGAGAGGTCACTAGGGGTTCCCTGAATGATCACGATTTATTTAAAAAATTATTTCAAATTCGGGCAACTTCACATTAAAGAGGTAAGTTTCATTCTTTATTTTTAGTTTAAGAACACTGTTAATGCACATATACAGGCCTACACGTGAAACAAATACAATAATTTTGTAACTTGCGATTTATATTTGAGCCTGAATGTGCAGGGGTTCCCTGAGGCCTGAAAAATATTTCAAGGGTTCCTCCAGGGTCACAAGGTTGAGAAAGGCTGGACTAGGAGCTGGATTTTGGGATCAACTAAATAAAAATATCGTGAAGAGAAAGAGGCAAGCTCCATTTTAGGTATTATTTGGAGGAAAATTGAAAATAACCCTGCCAAAATAATGCTGCTAGAAGTTTGTGAAGTGACCACACTTGGATTCCTTTGTATAGCCCCAGCTGCCACATCTCAAAAAGGGTAATGTAGAGTTGGAAAAAGTTCAGAATTTTTTTTTTTAGTAAACTCCCCTAGGTGGAAACACCATTATTTCACCTAAATAATGATGTCTAGTTTTTAGTTTTGAAAGTGCTGAGGAAGGGGGAATATCACAGAGAGATTTAAAATATTACATACGATGTGGAATAACTAGATTGAAGAAATTCTTCCTCTTAAATAGTATTGCTCCTTGGGACCATCCAATGAATGGGGGATATTTCAAAGAAGACAAAAGAAAATACTTCTTTATACAGTTCATTGTTAAATTAGGTAATCTGGAATCCACTTTTAATTAAAGGGGGATTAGATCAAAGTCATAGTGGATAGGATAGCAACCATTCCTTAGTTATGGTGGCTGTAGCTCTCTCTTGAATCAGAAGCAGCAAGTCTCTAGTTTATTTATTTATTTGATTAATTTTTATCCTGCCTTTATTATTTTTATAAATAACTTAAGGTGGTGAACATACCTAATACTCCTTCCTCCTCCTATTTTCCCCACAACAGCAACCCTGTGAGGTGAGTTGGGCTGAGAGAGAGTGACTGGCCCAAGGTCACCCAGCTGGCTTTCATGCCTAAGGCGGGACTAGAACTCTCAGTCTCCTGGTTTGCCATTGGCTCTTTCCTAGGGCTGAGAGAGAGTGACTGGCCCAAGGTCACCCACCGGCTTTCATGCCTAAGGCGGGACTAGAACTCTCTGTCTCCTGGTTTGCTATTGGCTCCTTCCTAGGGCTGAGAGAGAGTGACTGGCCCAAGGTCACCCAGCCGGCTTTCATGCCTAAGGCGGGACTAGAATTCTCAGTCTCCTGGTTTCTAGCCCATTGCCTTAACCACTACACCAAACTGACCGAACTAGTTTCTGGGGAACAGTAGCAAGTCAAGAAAATTGTAGTTGTGCCTATCATGAAACAGCAAAGCGAGAGCACGTCACAGACAGAAGTAAAGAGGGGCAAGCAGGGGTTGAACATAGAGGGAAAGAAAGCATTGGGAACAAGAAAATATGCCTGTATATATGCCTGTATATAGTATGTATATTCCTGTGTTTTTGAGGGGCAGAAATGAGATTGAGAGAGCACAAGAGGGAAGAAAAGACTTCCCAGTCTAGTCTGCAGGTCCAGTATGTCCTATGAACAACAAGCCCTACCTACCCAGATCAAAACCATGTTGGTTTTTTGTATCAGCCCAAGTTGAAGAAAAGGAGGATGACCAGCAGCAAGGTGGGTGGACTCAGTTACACTGGTGAAGAGTACACCATGGGAAGACCAGGTTAGGGACACATCGTCATGGAGAAAATCTATCTATGTGGTCACTAGGAATCAAAAACAACTTGATAGCTCATAATCAATCAGTCAAGTTGGCTAGATACTGCCATCTAGCTAGGCCAATATAGTATCACTCTAATTTTGTAAAAATACGTTGTATCTTAGTATAGTTGGCAAGACTATGAACAGCAGCGTCTCTGTGGCTTTTCAGATGCTAGATGTTGATTGGCTATTTTTTAATTAATTTTTTTTTATCCCGCCTTTATTATTTTTATAAATAACTCAAGGTGGCGAACATACCTAATCCTCCTTCCTCCTCCTCTTTTCCCCACAACAGCAACCCTGTGAGGTGAGTTGGGCTGAGAGAGGGACTGGCCCAAGGTCACCCAGCCGGCTTTCATGCCTAAGGCGGGACTAGAACTCTCAGTCTCCTGGTTTGCCATTGGCTCCTTCCTAGGGCTGAGAGAGAGGGACTGGCCCAAGGTCACCCAGCCGGCTTTCATGCCTAAGGCGGGACTAGAACTCTCAGTCTCCTGGTTTGCCATTGGCTCCTTCCAAGGGCTGAGAGACAGGGACTGGCCCAAGGTCACCCAGCCGGCTTTCATGCCTAAGGCGGGACTAGAACTCTGTCTCCTGGTTTGCCATTGGCTCCTTCCAAGGGCTGAGAGAGAGGGACTGGCCCAAGGCCACCCAGCCGGATTTTAACAGTGTAATATATCTTGAAATCTGATTTAGACTAGACTGGCCTCTTGTTCCTTTCTTAGCCACCACTAGTGTTAAAAATCTAATGTCTGAAAAGTTTTTGCCTGCAGCAGACATAATTGATTGGTGAAATATCCTTCTTGTGATTATGGCCTGAGTACAGAAATTTGAAGAGGAAACTGTCAGCCATTGATCAATAATCCTTACCTTAACCCTAATCCATCTGGGGGAGGGGGAATGTAAGACAATCGAAATAAGCAGATCTAATTGATTGCTATCTGAAATTCACTGGCAGGCAAAATCTTCTTGGCAAGCAAAAAAAGGAACAAGGACTTGAGCTGCCCTTCAAAAAAGGATAATTAAAATACAAGATGCCCAATGCAAAATAATACAAGTGGCCAGCCTAGTCTTGAAACACAATTTTTGCCTGACAAATTGTCTCATGTGGCCCATCAGCAGATTCCTCCTAGATTAATAAAGCATTTGTATATGATACCTATACAACTAGCCCCAGGTGTGATGACACAGCTAGCTCAAAGCCGAAAGGACGGCTAGCGGCCGACGGTGCTGGTGGTGAACGACGAATCCGATTTTCTAAAGATCAACACACTATAGGAACCTGGAATGTAAGATCTATGAGCCAGGGCAAATTGGATGTGGTTATTGGTGAGATGTCAAAATTAAATATAGACATTTTGGGTGTCAGTGAACTGAAATGGACTGGAATGGGTCACTTCACATCAGATGACCACCAGATCTACTACTTTGGACAAGAGGACCACAGAAGAAATGGAGTAGCCTTCCTAATTAATAATAAAGTGGCTAAAGCAGTGCTTGGATACAATCCAAAAAACGATAGAATGATCTCAATTCAAATTCAGAGTAAGCCATTTAACATCACAGTGATCCAAATATACGCCCCAACCACAGATGCTGAAGAAGCAGAAGTAGATCAGTTCTATGAGGATCTGCAGCACTTCAATCTTTGCTCTCAGACCATTTTTCATTCCTTTCTTTGCCTCATTTTTCTGACACATCTCTTAATGCCAACAGTCCAGACATGTTGATGTTTCACCCACTTTCCATTTTATTATTAATACTTTGTCAAAAAATAATTTATTATTGAAACGTATCAGGCCACCCACTCAACATGCGATTGATATCTAACTCCTTTTTGTTATGCATCATTCATTCATTTTATTTGTACTGCTGTAATGTCATTGATGTTTCCATATTAATTATTTGCAGAAAATCTGAACTCCTCCCTTTTTTCTCCTGTTCCTATTTTTGTATTACATGCAACTCTACAGCGTTTCTCATAATCTCTCAGCTCCCAATCCCAAGTCTTTCATCTCCTCACCCTACTCTCTCTGAGAAAAGATGAGGCAATCAGAAGGCACAAGGCAGAAGTAGCAGAATCTGCTGAAAGTGATCCCTTACTCCTGGTGGTCTAATACCTTGATCACTCCCTGTTTATTTGATATTACTAGAAACCCAACATAATAGAAGTATTCATTATATCAAGGCTGGCTCAAGATGCTCTACTGCCTGAGGAAAGCCATGCCATGATAGAAGTCAGCTTTCATATTCTTGCAATACTTAAGCTGCTAAACCTAACCTCTATAACAGTGTTTCTCAACCTTAGCCATTTTAAGGTGCATGGACTTCAACTCCCAGAATTCCCCAGCCAGCATGCTGGCTGGGGAATTCTGGGAGTTGAAGTCCACATATCTTAAAATTGCCTGTTTTTATTACTGCCCCCCCCCACTGTTTTATACTGGGGGCAGTAATAAAGTCTCCTCCAATTAAACTTGGCTTCTGATGACTTCATGAGTGCGTCTGTATAGTTTCCTTGGCAACATTACAGGAATGACTTGCCATTGCCTTCTTCTCGAAAGTTTGACTTCTGTGGCTACCTTACAAACGCTGGTGGTCTTCCACCCAAGACTGACTCAGATTTTCCAGATCAGTCAGGGATGACTATGTTTGTTACCCAGGCTATTGCAAGACATGCTTATTGTAATTTTGGCATGTTCTGATGATAATAGAAATGAGTAGAGAATGCCTTCACTTCAGAAATCCATCTTTGTGGCAATAGACAATGAATGTGGCTGATGATGGATTTCCTGACTGAAGACAATTTGAAATGAAGCTCCTCAGCCTCTCAAGAACACCAAAAGAAGTGACAACACTGATAACTCATTTGGCACATGATTCCCAATCCATGCCCTTTGCATGCTGCATGCAGAGTGTGTTCTTTTTAACCCAATTTCCACAACCTTGTGAGATATATTTTAGATAAGAACCTGCAGGGAGTTACTTTGATGCACTTCCTGGAGAATACTGACTTTTGGCCTCAAGCAGGCAATTCAGCTTCCCCATGATGGAGTCTTGAAGATTAATAAAAAGAACTCCAAGCAGCTAACAACAATCTTGCAGAGTAGAAGCGTGAACCAGCAGGGAACTTGCACTTTAAGCTTAATTACATTCAGAAATAAATTCAGTCTTCACACATTAGTTAGATGAAGAAAAATAGAGATAGCTTACATTTATTCAGTAGATCTGGATACAAGTAGATTCATAGTCGATCGGCGTGCAAGCGAGATGGAATGGACGAGAGCTGCATAGTACAGCCCTCCTGCTTGCAGGTGTGCCCAAAGAGTAATGGAGAATGTGAATCCCCAAACCAAGGAGGAGGAGGAAGAGGAAATCAGGTGACCCAGGTAACATCCCACAAGCACAATAGAGATACGTTTACTAAAAAAGACCCCCCCTTATGCTTGTGAGACAGTGCTGAGTTGACTCCTGATAATCCCAACACCCCATAGCTCTCCTGCTTTGCCTTTTCCTCAGCTAAATGGCACCCTCCCCCCCCCCCAAGATTGGTTTCTCCAAGAACTTTACAGCAGCTGGATCCTGTCTGCTGGACTGGAGTCCTTCTGCTTCTCGCTTTGGGGCTGATTGTTTGGCAGGAGAGGAAATGAGAAAATCCAGACATGAGCTGGGGTCTGAAGAAGCCGACCTTGGGAATTCTCTCCTCTCACTCAAGGCTTTTGCCTCGATAACAGGGTCATCAAGTAAAGGGGAAAAAATACAAAAGGAAAAAAAATCATGTAATATTTGAGATAGCAGCTTTTTACGAAATTCAAGCCAAAAAATGAAATGCATCGTTAGGTTAATCAAGTTTGACAGCTATTGGGGAGAGGAGTATAGTTCATGCTGCTAAAATAATTCTTCTTTGTTGATCCCCAGATGTTCCTACTGACATGTAGGTTCAGAAGCCAAGAATTCCCAGAATTCTAGCCCCTGAGAATTTCTATTTCTTATACAAGTGGTCTGTTTAGGGCTAGTTGAAAAGAAGTCTGGAAAAAATGGGAAAGACCATTTTTAATGTCTAATTAAAAACTACAGTGAAGTAATACTTATTTTTAATTAGGCTTCCAAATCAGTGTGATTTCATGAATAGGTGTAAATACACTTGAGAGTTTTAAAAAGTTCCTCAGTTAATCAGGTTGTATTTTAAAAAAAGTTTTAAGTGGACAATAAGCATTATTTTATAAGAAACCACCTGTCTCCTACAGGTAGGAATGCTTTTCTGAGACTACGCCTGTTGCAATGCTTCCATGCTTTCTTAAATTATTCAAATTCAGTTGTTCAGATTTAATCAAAATAAAATGATCATGATTAATTAGGTTTTCTTTATCAAACAGCTATCTTATGCTATATTAAAACTACAAAGGAGAAGAAATTAACTTTCATAAAAGATTGTGTGCTGTCCATTGCTGGCCTTTGTTCTTTAGGCAAAACTTAGTTTAGGACTATATTCATGTAAATTCTTATAAAAGGAACATGGCATAGCTTTTTAAGTAGGAAAAACCAATCTGGTAGGAGAGGAGAAACAAAGAAAGAAATGTTTAGTTCTTTACATGCATGTTTTCTCAAATGAAATATTTTCTTAGCAAATTTCCTCTTCTCCCAGGGTGTAAATAAATTTGGAACAGTAAACTGATGGGCGTACAAAGGACTAGGTTTGACTTAGCTTCATTGGGTGAATTATCTACTGTAAGAAATAGATCAAGGGCAAGTTTCCTTTCCTATTGGTTCGGGTCCTCTCATTAAGCTTTGGTATACATTAACCATGAAATCACACTTTCTGGGTGTGGGGAATCTGTTGTCCTTGATGGACAATCCATATCATAAAATATAGTTGGTCTTCAATATTTCACAATGATCCACCCCTTGCCCTAGGCTGCTTAACACATTTATGAAACTTCTCTCTACTATTTTTTTCTGAACAATGTTTTCAATGTTTTTAGTAAACATAAAGCATCTTTATGTTTAAGGGGCATGGTAGTTCAGCGGGTAAGACGCCAGGCTTGTCGATCGGAAGATCGCAAGTTCGGAGGTTCAAATCCCTAGCTTCGCATGACAGAGTGAGCTCCCGCACTAGCTCCAGCTCTTGCCAACCTAGCAATTCGAAAGCATGCAAATGCAAGTAGATTAATAGGTACCACTTCCATGGAAAGGTAACAGTGTTCCATGCGCATCATGCCGGCCACATGGCTGTGGAAGCGTCTTCGGACAACACTGGCTCTTCGGCTAACAAACAGAGATGAGCACCGGCCCTTAGAGTCGGACACGACTGCACAAATGTGCGGGGGGAACCTTTACCTTTAAAGCATCTTTTAACTTTGATAGCCTGTCTTTACATCTGAAAGACTTATGTGAAGCCATGAAGAATGGAATGGAAATAGCATTTTTCAGAAAAGTTGTTATTATTGTTTAAAAAGCACACTTCCTTGTGCATGAATAGAAGTGCTGGAAAATAAGGTATTTCTGGAATGTTTCAACATTATGTGCTGCTCCCAGATGTGTCTGTAAGGGGAAAAAGTGACATTGCACCAGCTGTAATTTCAGGCAGCCATTAGAAAAGCTGACACATTGAGTTTGGGAGTTAATTCTAAACCACAAAGATTTGAAAACAGTTTAGTGAAGTATAAATATCATTCTCAGCTAAGTAATAGCATCATCTGAATTATTAAATGACTTCTTTACCCTTCTTCAGAGCCTTTCCACTACAGGAATGAAATTCAGTTTCACCTGATATACAGTACCTGTGTTTCCCATTCATTGCATCTTTTCTGTGAGATTGTGGATTCAAGCAGCAGAAGGAGGGGATGAGGGATGGAGAAAAGCAGGTGGTAGATGTAAGCAAAAAACTGCAGAGAAATGTCAGGGTGCAGCATATATTGTGCAGTTGCACGCCCCATGAGTGTTGCCAAGAAAGACAGTCCACAGTTTTTAACAAAACTGTACACACTTTACTGTACACTATATACACAGAAGAAACACTAGTAACCACTCTACTCACAACTCCAACCATCAGCCCACACCACAGTCCAAGTTGCTTCTGCTTATATGCAGTGTAAAGGGAGTTGCTCTGCTGCCACACCTTACAGGGATGGTCCGATTGGTATGAGTCATCCACAGCTCAGCTGTGTGTTATTACGTCCCCATATTCATCTAGCCAAATTTACTCCAGGGTAGATCCCTGACAAGAAAGACTTAAGGTCCCTCCCCTCCACCATTCCCCCACATAAGCCCTTCATTCTCTGAAATGTTTTTAATAATAATAATACCAACAACAACAACAACTAGTTTGGCCTGGTGGCCTTTCTAAATAAATCTAGTTCCCATGTATTACTATTTCAGTGCAACCCCGTGAACCTATGTTCAGAAAGAAATTCAATTTCTTCAGAAGTACTTGCTTCATAAATACATATTTATGATTGTGAATTAAATCTTAGCTCAGAAGGTTATCGTCTTCTAACTAGGATGACCACCTGCCTAGAATTGTGTTTGCCCAATCCATATTTTCTTCTCTAATGGTAGCCCAAACAGGAGAAAATATCATCAGTTGCAGGTGGGGTGAATTTATTTTCATGGTACTCATGATTACTTATTCTGTGAAGAAACCCATTTCCAAACAAAAAAAGTAAAAATAGGTACCTTGAGGAAAGTACTCTGCAGTTTTAAAATATGCTTTCTGCACTTTTTTTAAAGTACTTTCTTCCAGAGGCATTCTGTTCATGCTCAGAACATTCATTTCCTTAGAATCAGATAACAGTTTTAAAAAAAGGAAGACAATCTGAGAGGGTATTAAGCCTAGATTTTAAAAAGTCTCAGGGATGGAGGAAATGCCCTTTTCAGGCAGTTGGTTGCTATTTCCATGGCTGATTGAATTATTTATATTTATATATATATATATATATATATATATATATATATATATATATATATATCGACTTTTGTCACCATCCATCTCACTCAAAGAGCAAACTACGAGTTTCATTCTTACAGCATTATAATTCTTGCTGGTGAGGTACCTTCAAAGATACCAACCAATTTTGCATCATTTCCTATCTCCACTTTTTGTCAGGGAGAAGGGGAAATACATTTTTAAGCAGAAAACCTGGGGTGATCCTCCATTTCCAGTTTTTGATATGGGAGTGGTAGGTCAAAAAGCCAAGCTGGCAGCTATTAAGGCCCTTGAAACCACCCCCTTTTTCAGCCCAGGAGTCTAAATAAAAACATTCTAGACCAGGGGTCGGCAAACTTTTTTATGCCAGGAGCCATTTTGACATTTATAAAATTTATAATATCACTCGAGGGCCAGGAGGCGGGGTTTGAGGGTGGGAGCCAATCACGTGGAAGGGGGTGGGGTTTGCAGACGGGAGCCAATAGCGTGGAAGGGGGTGGGGTTTGCGGGCGGGAGCCAATTGCGTGGAAGGGGGTGGGGTTTGCGGGCGGGAGCCAATTGCACGGAAGGGGGCGGGGTTTGTAGGCGGGACCCAAGGGGTTCACTTCAGATTAGCAGGTCTGGAAGTAATAACTAGATTGGACAAAATCGTCCTCAAAAATTCCGCGAGGTGATGCCAGCAGAGATAGGACGAGTTAGAGGTGGGCCCATCGTGCTTTCAATGGATTGGACAGTTCTGCCGCCCTGATGGGCCCCACAGCTCCTCCTCAGCCCTTCCATTGGCTGGCGGAGTGGAACCCTCTCCCAGATGGCTCTGACTTAGTCGAGCAGGGAGCGGAGGGGAACGATTGGTGGGCTCGGCGTCTGCGCAGTGTGGGAAATGTTGGCCGAGGTGCGGCTGGCTTTGTCCGCTTGTTTCTTCGCTGCGCTGCTGGCTCTGCGGGCGCCGCCACTGAAAGCTCCACCCATGGCGCTTTCGCTCAACCTCGCCGGGCTCTTTCAGGACCTGATCCGGTACGGGAAGACCAAGACCGCCTGTGGGCAGCGCCCTGCCCTTCTGCAGACCTTTGATGTTCCCAAGAGAACCCGCACAAGAGCCACACTCAAGGGGCCAAAGAGCCGCATGTGGCTCGCGAGCCGCGGTTTGCCGACCTCTGTTCTAGACAGATAGCACCACTTAAGCAATAAAGAATACACAATTTATCTGGGTAATTTGTTCTCCTGTCAAAATGCTCTTAGAGTTATGAAAAGCTCTTTTTTAAATATTATTCAATTGGAATCTGCCTTTCTTTAAATTAAATCCATTATTCTGTAACCTATATCATGGAATGAGAAAGAATAGAGTTGACATCTTTTCTAGGTGACATCCTTTCAGGTATTTGAAGAGGGCTACCCTATCTTCTCTCAGTCAGCTTTTCTCAAGACTAAATGTACTTTATCTTTGTAGGACTTCGTTTCTATTCCTCTGATTGTTCTTATTGCCTTTCTCTGAATCTTTTCCAATTTGCCTGAATGCTTCTTAAAGTGTGGTGCCCAGAACCAGACACAGTATCCAAGGTGGGTTTTGTAAAACAAAGTTACTACTTCAAATGACTTGGCAATTCTACTTCTATCGATATAGCTTAAAAATGCATTTGTCTTCACATCCTACTCCTGGTTCTGTTGACTCAAGGATGAGTGGCTGAAACTTCAGCTCAGCAGTGGGGAAAGGCCCTTAAATTTGAAAAATTTATTTTATTTATTTATTTATTCAATTTATCCCCGCCCATCTCCCCGAACAGGGGACTCTGGGCGGTTTACAACAGATAAAAAATTTAAAATCTATACAGAATTTCTAAAAAACAACAAATACAAGAATAAATACAATCCAAGATGGTTAAAAGCCGTAGTGTAGATCACAATACTACGGGGCCAACCAACCCCAAGAGGCACTACTACCTCCGTCGTCCCATGCCAGGTGGCAGAGCCAGGTCTTAAGAGCCTTCCGAAAGGTCAGGAGTGAGGAAGCCAGCCTCACCTCCGGGGGCAAGATATTCCATAGAGCGGGCGCTATCGCAGAGAAGGCACGCCTCCTGGACCCCGCTAGATGGTATTCTCTTGTTGAAGGGGTCCGAAGCATGCCCTCTCTGCATGAACGGGTGGGGAGGGCCGATGTTATCTGAATGAGATGGTCCCTCAGATACCCTGGCCCTATGCCATGTAGGGCTTTAAAGGTAATCACCAACACCTTGAATTGGATCCGGAAGCAAACTGGAACCCAATGCAGCTTGCGCAGCAGAGGTGTCACATGTGCTGATCTCGTAGCACCCATAACTGCCCGCGCTGCTGCATTTTGCACCAGCTGAAGCTTCCGGATACTCTTCAAGGGTAGCCCCATGTAGAGCGCGTTACAATAATCTACATGGGAGATGACAAGGGCGTGAGTGACTGTTCGGAGGGCATCCCGATCCAGGAAAGGGCATAGCTGGCGCACAACTTGAAGCTGTGCAAAGACCCTCCTGGCCACGACTGCCACCTGCTATTCGAGCAGGAGTCGTGAGTCCAGGAGGACCCCCAGATTCCGCACTGGGTCCTAGTGGGGTAGTGCAACCCCATCCAGAACCAAAGATGATAACTTCCTGGATACAGGGGGGCCATCGATCCACAGCCACTCCGTCTTACCAGGGTTCAGTTGAAGCCTGTTGTTCCCCATCCAGACCCCCACAGCCTCCAGGCACTGAGATAAGGCATCGACCGCATCACTTACTTCACCCGGGATGGAGATGTATAACTGGGTATCATCAGCATATTGGTGATACCTCATCCCGTGGTGACAGATGATCTTGCCCAGCGGTTTCATGTAGATGTTGAACAGGAGAGGAGAGAGAACCGACCCCTGCGGCACCCCACAAGTCAGGGGTTGCGGGTCAGCTCTCTCCTCCCCTATCAACACTGACTGGGAACAGCCCTGGAGGAAGGAGGTGAACCAGCGTAAAACCACGCCACCCACCCCCAACTCCCTGAGCCGCCCCAAAAGTATACCGTGGTCGACGGTATCGAAAGCCACTGAGAAATCTAAGAGAGCTAGGATGGACCCTCCATCCCGCTCCCACCAGAGATCATCCATAAGCGCGACCAATGCAGTCTCCGTCCCATATCCCGGCCTGAAACCTGACTGAAAGGGGTCCAGATAATCTGTTTCCTCCAGGATCCTCTGGAGTTGCAACGCCACCACCTTCTCCACCACCTTTCCCAAAAAGGGAAGGTGGGAGACTGGGCGAAAATTGCCCAAGGTGGTGGGGTCTAGGGATGGTTTCTTGAGGAGCGGGTGCACCAGTGCCTCCTTAAAGGCAGCTGGGAACACCCCCTCACTCAAGGAAATATTAATTAAGAGAAAAGCTAAGAAACATAATCTTCTTTGTCATAATAGCACAAGAGACTGAATTTTAGGGCTCTCAAGCAGACAATGCTTTCATGATTGAAAAGAAGCTCATGTATGTAGCTATAGACAAAGTACTAATACATGATGAAGAAAAAAACTGAACAATTAGGAATTCCTCTACATATAATATAGTGCTCTTATCCTCATGGGTGCATAACATGCACATTTAGCAAAACATGAAAGTTTCAGTGGACTATTTGTTAAATTGCGTTCTGTGCTAGGTTAGTCTGTTCACAAATAATTTGGTGTACTTTTTATATTTTGATACCCCAACATTGACAAGGCTGTTACAATGCAATCTCATGCATTATTCAGATGGACATATATGTCCATTGACAGGTTTGCTAGAAAGTGTACTTAGATACCAAAGACCTTTTATAAAGGCTTGGGGCCATTAATATACATCTTCCATATATAGATGCATGAGATATTATCCATATTGAATTTAATTAAGATGTAACAATTCTATTTAAAGATGGAATTGGGCAGGAGAGGGGTACTGCTGTTATGTACTCTGCTAAAATGAAAACATATTTTCTTTATTCAATAAGCAAAACAAATGAACATGCATCTACTATGTCTGAAACTTTGTGATACCCCAAATAATCTGTATTTCCACCAGCTGCAGATAAAACAAGACCACGCAGCTTTACAAGTACAAAGAACAGAAAATCTGGATCTCAGGTATACTGTATATTTAAATTTTTAAAAAGTCAGATATGAAATCCTATAATATTCAGTCAAAATATTTAACATTTTAATTTTTTAAACAACAGTTTATTTTCATCTTTCACATCTGTGTTTTCATTGTAGAGAGGAGCAAAGGAGATAACAAAACTTGGGCCTTATTGTGTTTTTTTAACTAATTCTTTGGTAAACAGAATAAAAGCATGTCCTAATCTTTGGAAAGAGCAGGGACAGAAGATTAGATCATGGATTTTAAATAAAACTGATGATTGCAATTAGGATTATGCAATCAGAGAAAGAGAGCATCAGTTGTCACCAAGGGCAACTAGCCCAACAATGCATCCTGCTCAATGATATTTTCCTCTCACAGGATTTGGAAGGTACATCTTAGGGCACTTCTACAGGAGGGCTTTGTAGCTGTTCAGAATCATCTCTGGACTGTCTGATCTCACAAGTCAGGAGGTTTGAGAAATTGAATCAATTTGCTTCTGGCTCTGTACTTGTTCATTTGAAAAGTCTTGTTTTTGCTGCAGCTCTCCAGAGAAAACACACCTAAGGGTAGAAGAAGCGACATGATTTGGTCAGTGCCATAGGAGGTCAAACCAGTCAATCCTAAAGGAAATCAACCCTGACTGCTCATTGGAAGGACAGATACTGAAGCTGAAGCTCAAATGCTTTGGCCACCTAATGCGAAGAGAGGACTCACTGGAAAAGACCCTGATGCTGGGAAAGACTGAAGGCAAAAGGAGAAGGGGACGGCAGAGGATGAGATGGTTAGATAGCATCACCGATGTAATGAACATGAATTTGAGTAAACTCCGGGAGGCAGTGGAGGACAGGAAGGCCTGGCGTGCTATGGTCCATGAGGTCACGAAGAGTCGGACACGACTAAACGACTGAACAACAACAAATAGAATGTGGAAGAGATCAGGGCCTTACCACATCTTTCTATCCCATAGTCAATCATGAATCAAAGAGGACACAGTGAAAGCTCTTGCCTAGCCTGGCAATGAAACGTCTGCAAGAAAACAACAAGGCTCAGAGAGCACCATGGACTCCACAGCTCTTGGTTGTCAACCTCCTGGAAAGAGAAGATACTTGAACAAAGAAACAAACAAACAGCTATTGAACATGGGAGGGGTAGTTAATGTTTATCTCCTTTTTGTGGGGAGGTAGGTGAGGGGATTTTTGTTGCTTTAAGACTGGTGGTTGTTTGGGGAAGAGCATTGACTGAGTGTAATTCCTTGTATTTCCCTATCAGTCATCTGGAGGAAACACTGACTGGCTCACGATACATGGGTTCAGTGGTTAGAGCTCAGCAGAAGCAGGACAATGGCAGGTTGGCTTCATATTGTTTAGAAGAGAGTGTCAAGAGGAGACAGTAATGGTGTGGAGGTGCCCGTACCTTAGAAAGAACCTCTAGTTTAAAATCATGATCTTCTAGCAATAAGGCCCTGTAACACAGTCACAACCAAGAGACCAGACAGTACAATGTCAGTTTCCAACTCTGCATATCAATTCAGGCAATACAATTGAAAAAAAAATTAAGAGTGGAAAATCTGGTCCAGCCTATCTGATTAATTTTGGGTCACTGTCCCAACAGACATAGGATTATAAGCAACAACATAGCTATCCATTCCTCCTCCTCCTCCTCCTCCTCCTCCTCCTCCTCCTCCTCCTCCTCCTCCTCCTCCTCCTCCTCCTCCTCCTCCTCCTCCTCCTGTAGTTACAGCTTTTTTTACTTTATCATGGGGCTTGCCAAACTCTGCTTGCCGGTTTCTATTTATGTATAAATAGTAGTGCAATCCTAAGTAGGGTGGAGTGTGTGAAACAGTGGATTGTCTGCCATTTCCAAAACTCTGTTATTCACCAAGACTGAGCCAGGATACGTGTTTCTGTGTGTGAGCGGTGAGGAATTTTTCGCTCTTCCCCCCCCCCCCCCCGGCCTTTTCTGTAATTTCTCCTTTCATTAGTTCCAGTGGTTATGATAAGTTACATCATGTCCAGGCTGACACAGAAAAGAGATTCTCTAGCACAGAGCTTTCCAAACTGTGTGTCGGAACACGTTAGTGTGTCGGCTGCAGTGTCTGGGTGGGTCGCGGCTGCTGCTGCCTCCAAGCCCTGCCAGGATTCCGCGCAGGTCCTAGTGCCTGCCTTGTGCCTTGCTGCCTCCAAACCTGCTGTGATTCCACACAGGTCCTAGTGCCTGCCTTGTGCCCTGCTGTAAGAGTGTGTCGCGAAATCATGCATGTCTAAAAAGTGTGTCACCAACATGAAAAGTTTGGAAAGCTCTGCTCTAGCAAATGAGGGGTATTAGATTCAGCAGCCCCAAGGTTACCTCCATCCCACCCCTTCCCTGGTCTCAGAACACTACTTTGATAGGAGCACTGGAAGCAGAGGTATAACCCGCTGCAGCTTTGCCGTCCATATTGGATGTGCCCCTTGTTGGCAGAGAGTCAACCCAGCAAAGCCTATTCCAAGCTTTTCAGGGTATTAATTAACTTCCTCATATTGTATCATTAGGACTGAAAAGTTTGTATCTGGGCCGTCTATGGATTAAGTTAAACAGTAGGGCTCAGCAGTGCTTCAGATTTGATTCCAAAATGATGTTTTGGAATAACACTTGTCTGCAGTTTTTTTAAAAACAGCTGCATTTTTTTTTGTAGAGAGCACCCATACAATCCAAGGAAAAGATGTAGCTGCTTTGAAGAGTTGCAAACAGGTGCTACATTCACAGTCCTGCATGTTTCAAAGCACCTTTCCTAATTATTTCCAAAATGTTGCACAGCCTCATTAAATATGCTGCCTGCATATTGTGAATTAAACATATTCCCATTTACATTATAAAACAAGATAAGTGAGAAATTAGCTTTCTGAGTTGCATTATCTCTACTCCAGATTTTCTTTGCAACATGAAAAAAAATGGGCTAAGAGGAAAGAAATTAAGACAATTACGGGTGTGTGTGACATAGAAAGAACTGATGAGCAGATCTGAGACTAAGAGATGATATGCAACAGAGAACAACAACTTTCTTGGAATGTACTTAAAGTTCCCAGCCAAGCTGTCAATGAAAGGTACCTGGCTTCTATTTCTATCAGTTACTAAAATTTAGAATCACTTACTGGGCAGGGGGAAAAAGAAGTTATAGTGTGCTATTGTACATATTCAACTTTATTTATTTATTTATTTATTTATTTATCCCTCCCCCCCTCCCATTTGTATGGCTGCCCATCTATCCAAGATGCAGCGAACAAACAAAAACATTGTGTGTTTGTGACAGACTTTGTAATGGACGAAGAGGCAGAATCTGAGATGTGGGTGGATTAGGGTGTTGGAGGCACTGCAGAGCCAGGCTCCTTTTCTGCCAGCCCTCAAGAGGCCCTTTTCAGCATGGGTGCCAGGCAGCCGGGTAGACCTTGGCATGAAGGCACTGGATCCCACAAAAGGGAGTACCTACAGTACCTTGCTTAACTACCACAATTGGTACCGGAATTTTGGTTGCTCAGCGAAGGGGTCATTAAATGAATCTGACCCAATTTTACGACCTTTTCTGTGGTGGTCATTAAGCAAATCACCACGGTTGTTAAGCAAACCATGTGGTCATTAAGTAAATCATGCGGTTCCCCATTGAATTGCTTGCTGGAAGCCAGCTGGGAAGGTTGAAAATGGTGATCACATGACTGTGGGATGCTGCAACAGCTGTAAGTGCGAGGACTGGTTACAAGTCGGTTTTCCAGCATCATCGTAAGTCTGAACTGTCAGTAAACGAATGATTGTTAAGCGAGGACTACCTGTATTGAGCAAGTGGCAAGCTTCTCCCGGATCCAGCTGGCTGGCTGCCTGCTCACTAGTGCCAGCTGTGAAAAAGGAGCTGCAGCTGTGCCTGCCCCACCAACAATGCCACAGGCACTCCCATGTTATTGGACTGCACGATAGTATGAAAAGGGCTACCAAATATATTACAATAATTATTTTTGGAAGAAAGAATTTGCCTACTGTTGAATGCATACTTTTAGCAGTACTAGTTTAATTACAGCTGTACTTAGTTACAAGTGGCAGGAAAAACTATGCAGTTTTTGTTTTTTTAAAATTTGGAAAGTATCTTTCCTAGTTTGGCAGAGCTGTCAGATGATAATATTCATGACGGTCAAAGACTTCTTGGATTTTTTCCCTGTTTCTATTTTGGTTGATTCATTCATAATGCCCTGAGGTTCAAACAAGGAGAATTTTTCCCCAGAGAACAATGTTTACAATTTTAATCACTGTTCTTCAACTTTATAAATGTTTACTGAAAGATCTGTTCCATGCAAACTAAGGTGATGTGACATTTAGGTATGAAATGTAGCAGTCCTGTACTGCAAGTGTTCCAAGCCTGCCAGAATTAAAAAGAAGTGATCTGTGCAAGACAAAGATACCCCTTTTTTACTTCCATATTCAGATCACTGTCCTCCAGGAGGCCATGAAAGTTTTGGTATTAATTTTGAAGTCTCTCTAGACCAGTGTTTCTCAATCACAACAACTTTAAGATGTGTGGACTTCAATTCCCAGAATTCCCCAGCCAGCACGGCTGGCTAGGGAATTCTGGGAGTTGAAGTCCACACATCTTAAAGATGTGAGGTTGAGAAACACTGATCTAGATCAAAGGCTCTAGGTTTCCTACATCATTTCTGAGGCCATCTGCATTGGCACAGGATTTCAGAAGGCAGTAGGGCAGCCAGAACACTAACAAAATCCAGGTCTTCAACTGACTGGTCAAAAGAAACTCTATACCTTGAAATTAGCAAACTCCCAGAGAAGAAATTTCAGGAATGGAGATAGCATCCTTGGGGACTAGAGCAATGCCTTCTCTCTGACCAGTAGATCTGTAATGGATTCCTTGCATACTTCTCCTCTTCCATGGCAGATTTTTTCATAAGGACCACTTCTAACAGCAGCTGAAATTGCCACACTAAATATGGAATTAACTTAATGCCAGGGTTCACACGTGTGCTATCAGGCGAATTAACTCCTTGCCCTTCATCCAACTATGATTAATTTCCTTACCTTTTAATCTATGGATTGGGGGAAAGAAGAAAAGATCATGTCATGAGAATGTGAGATGGGCAGGGGCCTATCTTTTCTAATACATTGATGTGGAATATAATCTCTTTGGCACTGAACACAGAGATCAGGCTGTGAAGCCATGCTAAGTCTTTATTTAGAACTCATCAGGCAACTATATTAGAGCAAAAAAAATTTTTTTTTAATCTGTGCAATTGTGTCCAATTCTTGGAGACTGCCTGGACAAGTCCCTGCAGTTTTCTTGGCAAGGTTTTTCAGAAGTGGTTTGCCATTGCCTCCTTCCTAGGGCTGTGAGGGATGACTGGCCCAAGGTCATCCAGCTGGCTTTGTGACTAAGGTGGGACTAGAACTCACAGTCTCCCGGTTTCTAGCCTGGTGCCTTAACCACTACACCAAACTGGCTCTCTAGAGCAAAATACATGATATGTCGATGAAGGTTCTCAGTCATCCAGGTGGAATTGTCTGTAGCTTGAATCATGTCAACTGGATTTCTATTTTCTCAGTGGAAACATTTCGCTCCTTATTCAAGAAGCTTCTTCAGTCTGAGCAAAGTTAGTAAGGGAATCCTTAAATATGTTTCTAGGGTGGCTGTGGGACCTTGCGCCTGGGGCTAGGTCATGGTTATTTGAGATGTTAATTTCTAAGTCCCTTTATCATCCAAAGGAGGATCGTTAAGATTACCTTGCTGTTGTTGAGATTGCGAAATGGTCTTAATCTTCCTAGGCACAGAAGACAAAGCAGGAAGGAAAATAGGGGAAGGATTGTGCCTGAGGCCCCCACCTCTATTCAAAGAAGGATTTTCCAAGTTGGCATAAATGGATTCCTTGACCCCTCTTTCAAACCACTTATTCAGTAAACATAAGGTCTCTATGGAGCCTTTGATAATTACAGCAAATATTTAGCCCTTTTTAATGATCTTTTTCTAGACAGAATACCAGAATACACTCATTTTCCCCATTTGTAGTTAGTAATGAACTGCTTTGCATTGATATAAACCTAACCATAAACCTGGTACAATTAATTTTAAAACTTTGCCACTCTTAAGACATCTGAAAGTGCTCTAAATGGAAGGATTTGAAACTCCAAAGACCAGCAAACGTAGAATGTTCTTGGCATTATTATTTTGTTGTTTGGGTTGTCTTACTTTGAAAACAGGTAACACTTTCTCTAGTGTGCAAAATCCTGCAACAGTTGTACATTTCCTTGATATATTACTGTTCAGTCTGTGGAAAAAAGACAAAATGCGTTATAGTTTGAGGGATAAATCAATGGCCACTGAAGCCCTACAGAGACCTTTAAAGATGAATTGCATCTGGGCACAATTCCATATTCAAAAAGGTAAAACAGACGATTAAATTTCTGCTTGACCTTCTCCATGTTAGGTACGAAGTATTACTATGTATTATAAGTTAGAATGATTTGCAGCCACTTGAGAGAAAGATCTATGATCTGAAAAAAGGAAGATCCTGGATATATCTGAAAAGAAAAAGAATGAAAATTGAAATCTCCAAGGATCTAACTGACAGAAGAATGGCTGGGCCGAACGTCATTAAATGTAGGATAATCATGACCCCCTTGCCTAACATTTTTATTTGTAATTTACAGTAGCTATTAGATGGTTCCAAATTTGACTGGACAATTCAGCTATCAGTCCAGATCTCTTCAATTCAGGAACTTCTAAAGTCATTTGAGATTCTAGATAGCCCACCTTTGTGTCTGACAACCTCCCCAACTTTGGTAGGGAGAACAGAGCTCCAAAGTACCACCAGATGACAGCAAAGAGTTACAGTTTCCTGTATCTCTTTGCTTCCGTCTGGTGGTCATCTGGATTTTTGCAGACCAAATACGGTAGTAATTTTGTGGTTATAAATTCAATGTAAGCTCAGAATGCTAGAAGCAAGCTCACTGAGAAACGGAGTCCTAAGGAGTAAATAAATGGAAAAATCAGGTGATGAACTAAAGCCAAATGCCAGAGGGTTTTTTCATTGCAAAGAGGTTGACAAACTGGAAGTCAAGGCAGATCCTGAAGGATCAACCTTATTCCAGGGAATTTACCATACCCAGTTTGTCCCCTAAGTACCAGAAGCTGAGCACAGCTGTCCCTGCTAGGTTTCAGGCAAGGATTCAGGAAGGAGAGAGCCTTGGTTACACTTCTGGTGACCTTTGGCAAAGCCTGATAGAGGTGGTGAATCCATCCTTGTGCTTCTTGATCCCTTAATGGCTTTCAAGATTGTTGACTACAGAATCCGTCTGCATCAGCTCTGGGGGTTGGGCATTGGGGGCACTGTTCTGTGGTGGTTCTCTTCCTTCCTTCGGGGCCAATTCCAGTCAGTATTGGTTGGAGGCAGAGGAGGGTGGTTCACTCCCTAGGCCTCTCCTTTGCGGGCTGCTTCAAGGCTCAGAGCTCTCTTCCCTCCTATCTACATGAAACGGCTGGATGAGGTCATCTGCCAGTTTGAGGTTCAATATCATCAATATGCTGATGAGACCCAATTATATCTTTCAACCCCAGGCTGGCCAAGTGAGGCTGCTGAAGTCCTGTCCCAGTGCCTGGAGGCTGTGTAGGCTTGGATGGGAGGAACCATCTCCAGCTCACTTCTACCAAGTCTGAATGGATGTGGTTGGTAGGACCCCCTAGATATACATTCCAACTTTGACCTTGGGTGGTTGAATTTCCCCACTCAAGGATGGTATGCAGTTTGGCGGTGGCACCTGTGGCCAAGAAAGCCTTTGCATGGCTTCATCTGGTGTGCCAGTTGCACCCTTTCCTGGATCAGGAGGCCCTTCAGATAGTCACTCATACCCTAGTCACCTCATAGCCGAAGCATTCCAATGCACTTTACATGGGGCTGCCTTGAAGACCACTTGGAAGCTTCAACTGGTCCAGAATGCAGCGGTGCAGGCAGTGATGGGCATGCGTTGGTATGCCCATGTGACACATCTGCTCTGAAAGCTGCACTGGTTGCCCATCTCCTTTCAGGTGCAATTCAAGATGCTGATTATTTGAAGGACTATCTATTTCTCACGGTGTCTGCCCAGCTGATATGAACCAATAGGGTTGGCACACTTCAGGTCTCTTCAACCAAACAGTGTAATCTTTCAGCCTCCTCCTCCTCCTCCTCCTCCTCCTCCTCCTCCTCCTCCTCCTCCTCCTCCTCCTCCTCCTCCTCCTCCTCCTTTGTGACGCCTGCCCTCTGGCATGAAGTTCCCCTTGCAATCTGGGTGGCTCCCACCCTGATGGCATTCTGGAGGGCCTTAAAGACCTGGCTCTTCTCCTAGGCCTTGGGCTAAAGTTGCTGTAAGTTCTGTTGTTGGCCAGATTCACTCTGATATTTTTTATCTGCTTTTACTTGTTTGTTTTTTGCTGGTTATGTTTCTGGATTGTGTTGTATTTTATTATCTTTATTATATTGTGAGCCGCCCTGAGTTGTTTGGAGTTGGGCAGTGCCCAAATCAAATCAAATCAAATCAAATCAAATCATTGATAATAGTGAAGTGAATGCTTCTCCAACAGAAGACTTTAGATTTAATATAGGGCAAATGCTGACATTTTGAGTCTTGAATTAATGAGCATGCATTATACAGCTGTGCAGTGTGCATGAAATTCACATTCTCTTTTGAAGTTTTGGATTATATTTCATGAACTTATGTCTGCAATTTATTTATTCTTCCCTAAGGCAAAAATGATTAAATAAAGGAAATATTCCACTTCTGCAATGTAAATTGTCCTACATTTAAAAAGTAGAAGAAACAAATTCCTTCTGGTGCTTTCTCCAGATTATTAATATTTGTGGTAAGTAAAGATTGTGTGATGGAAAACAATGGGGGAAAAGAATCCAAAGCATGAGTTTTGCATAAAGGGAAGGTCCATGTTAGACAGACTGCACATACCTTTGAAGAAAGGATGAGAATATCTTCGCTGTTGCTCTACTCCTACGCACTCTGTGGGGTTGCACAGATGTAAGTATACCAGCTAGTGACCTTTTAGCTCTGATATTCCATTGCCTCAAGACCCCGCAGAGAAATGGAACATGCTACTGAAGGAGAAATGTGCCCTGTCACTTCCACGATGCCTAAATAAAATGACGCCATAAAGGACTCAGTCCCCAGGGAGTGAGGTCTATCTGGAGATCACCAGCCCAACTCACATCTGGAGCACACTAGTTTGCAGAACTATATAGTTCTACCAATCGAAGAGATTGGAATATATAGTTCTACATTCATATTTTCGGAGAAACAAGAGCAAGTGGCAATTCACAAAGATGCAGATGTATTTAGTATGATAAATCATGGCTTGATAATGCAATGGTAGGGGAGACCCACAAAGCCCTTGGCCTCCCATTCTTGCCTCCTCCCTTGGCTACCTGACTAGTCCCAGCTACTCTGGCTTGCTCATCTCCTAAATTTCCTTTCTCCCACTGTCCTTCTTCTACTGCAAATGGCAGGAGGACAGAAACACAGGTAGATGAGGATAGGTAGCCATTTCTGGCCCTTTCTTGTTGGAAATTGTTGGTCTTACGGGGTTCCAGGCGCAGAGTAATCCAAACAATGTGTAGGGCTCACAATAGTTTTATTGTAGCATAAGGCAATAATGGATATATAGTACATTATTGCAAAAGGAAAAAAAACAAAGCATACGCAGAGTTTCATGGACCATACAAAGGCCAGGCATAGTTACAGTTCAGGAACAGAGTACATGGTAACATGACAGATAGAAGTCAAAAAGAAGAGAGTAGGAATATAGACCCATAGTTCACAGCTGAAATGTACACTCGTTTCAGCATTCTGATTGGCTATATGTGGGTCAGGACATTTTCAAACTGACAATGCATTTACAGAGTTGTACTTACTATAAATCGCCATGCGATGGCAGTGTTGCACATTGTCTTCCCTTCGGGGAACGGTTCTCATGGGATCGGGTATTTTTGGGCTGATATCACTATGTTTTGACTAGCCAAGGCTACACACCTGTTGTTTACTAGTGGAATGTTATGGGAAACACTTACAGCAGAGGGAATGGAAAAATACTGGCTTCACAAGCTAGTGAAGGAATCCATTCGCATGAATTCTACATAGAATAACCTTAACATTTCTCCTTGGCGGACTCTCAGGGAAGTTCGTTTGCCTGCCTCAGGGATTACTCAGTGGGCCCAAAGGTTTGAGGTTCTCCCAATTGTAGCTGGCTTCTGCGTTCACAGATCAGGTCCTCAATCTCATTTGCTCTTCTCCCTCTCTCCTAGTGTCTTTCTCCTCTTGGGTCAGATCTCCAAACAGATTCTCAGTCCCTTACAAGTAACATTTCCAGCTCTTCACACACATTGACTAGCTGCCAGTCATGGCACTAGTGTTCCAGGCACAAAGCTGCATGCTTTCTCTCATCTCTTGCTCATAAGTAGTCTGGAAGGTGTGTGTGTGTGGGGGGGGGAGAAGCTTTCCAAATATCCCTCCTTCCTCTCTCTATTTTAAAGTTAAGGTATGAAATTAGCTCCACTTCCACTTCTGTTTCAGTTAAAGGACAGATTGCTCCAACACACTTGTCTCCTCGAGTTCTGACAGATAAGAACCAGAAGATATATGCAGAAGACAATTTTTCGTGCCTTTAAAATGCATCGTGTGCTGGGTTGATACTGCCTTCAAGATAGTCTTTGACAAAGGATCCTAGGCATTGGTAAGATTACCATCCGGGGTGATAATGGCATCTCTATGAACTGCAAACAACCTACCTTTAAACATTTCCTTGAGCATCCTAGAATGACATGGTTGGTTGAATTCAGACATTGTCCCAAACCATGTATCTACTTTGGTTTTGGCTTAGTGTGTTGTATGAACCCACCTACTATGATATGGTTTACAGTTTAGTGCAGGGGAACTGACTTGATCTTTGAATGGCATGCTCACCCAGGCATCTGACTGATGTGTGATGCAACTCATGCAAGTTACATACTGTACCTCATGGCATTTACACAATCACACCATGACACACATGATGCCACTTATTCTCATGCATGAAAAAGGAGGGTAAGGATGAAGAGGTAAAGAAGCCAGAACCAACATCCTTACTGGTTTACATTAAATGTTTTTAGTAAACAGGATTATTCCCCATATATTTGATCATCTGACCTTCTCATACATTAAGAATTACAGTTCACTGGCAAGTTTTGGAAGGGCTGTGAGAGTTTCACCCAAAACCTCTTGCAATGCAGGTTGTGTACCCCTGGCTTAGCATGTTGGGCAAACCCAATAAATCATAGTTCATGCAATAAACATAGATGAACTATCTCTATAGCAAATGAACAAAGCCAATTTCAGGCCACTGTAGGACCTTGAAAATGGCAGACAGCTTGGAGCCACTTGCTCCAAGTGCTACAGGAGTACAGATGGAAATCAGGTAGGTACTGCACCAACCTTTAGCAACTGGGTACTGACTCTGCTGTTTTCATACGAACAGGCCTGATTCTCTCTAGCTTGTAACTTGCATGTATTTACTGCCACATCCTTGGACTGTTTAAGCAGCACATAGCTGCTGAGTAGGCAGTTCTGTGCATATGGCTCTCATTAAGGGGTCTATGAATGAATGGGCCTCAGGTTCACCTCCACAGCTTGCTGCATGTAGAATCAAAATGCTTGGGCCATCTGTGAACTGGCCCTGTCTTCCATTAAACTTGTTTAATTGTGCCCTCTTTATTTTTCCTATACATTTTTCGGGAGGATTTTTCATCTCATGGCAGCTCTCAGAAAACATAAGGGTCAACTGGTCCATAAACATCACTGCAATTAGAAGCACCCAGCACAAGTTTTAATGAAAAGAGAGAGAGGGGAAGTCCCTGTTTATAAAAAGCAGAGTCCTACATATCTTTGCAGTCTGGTTAGTATTAACCTTCTGATTTCTGAGATGTAGATTTAGCGTAATGGCATTTCATTTACATTACTAGCAGGAAAACTGTTATTGAACTTTGAAAGGAGCACGCTGGCATCAGCTTAGAGAACAGAGATTTTACTTGTCTTACTCAAACAACTGAGCAGCCTTCCTCAACCTGGTGCGGTGGGACCACAGATTCCAGAAATACTAGGGAAAGATTTTTCTTGTCCAACCTTTTCTTTTTTAGATGTTGTGAACTCTTTGATGTATTTGCTGTATCACGAGGATAGGCAACCTGGTTCTAAATGTTTTAGTCAAGAACTTTTTGCTGCAGCCTATAGTGGTTGGGAATGTTGGGATTTGAAAGCATCTGAAGGGCACCCAGTTCCCTATCCCTGCAATAACACATCAATACAGCTATGTTTCTGGAAATTATTACTTGAAAGAAATTACTCTTGGTTCCTGGTAGTGTTAGGGTGTGAACTTTCTTGTTATTTATTTATATTTTTATTTATTTATATTCTTATACATACCATACAAATACTCACCAGAGTGTTGCACAAGAAATTATGAAATAATAAAACCAACGTAAAAATTACTACAAAAGCATTATGCTATCTTGATGTACAAAAATCATGATCAGCAGCAGAAGTCAATATCAATGGGCCCATCTGGTCTTTGATTTGTAATAATACATTTGACTTGATTTGATCTGTACAATAGGCCCATCTGGTGACAATCATGGGATATGGGATATGGAAGATATTGACTTGAATGTAAAAACAGTAAATGGCAAAGAGAATGAATGAATGAATGAATGAATGAAAGAAATTATAAAAAGAAAAACAGATACATTGTATGGCTGTGAGACTAAGAGAAAGAGGAAAGTTGTAAGAGATCTGATGAAGGTTGGTTCATCTTACAGAGTGGAGGTGATGAATACGTACAGGAAAGTGAAGCTGTCAATTTTATATAAGTGAAAGAGTCTGTAGCTTGAATCATGTCAACTGGATTTCTATTTTCTCAGTGGAAACGTTTCGCTCCTTATCCAAGAGGCTTCTTCAGTCTGAGCAAAGTTAGTAAGGGAATCCTAAATATGTTCCTAGGTAGCTGTGTGACCTTACACCTGGGGCTAGGTCATGGTTATTTTTGAGATGTTTGTTTCTAAGTCCCTTTATCATCTAAAGGAGGGTCGTTAAGATCACCATGCTGCTGTTGAGCTTGCGAAATGGTCTTAAACTTCCTAGGCACAGAAGACAAAGCAGGAAGGAAAATAGGGGAAAGGTTGTGCCTGAGGCCCCACCTCTATTCAAGGAAGGATTTTCCAAGTTGGCATAAATGGATTCCTTGACCCCTCTCTCAAACCACCTATCTTCTCTGTCTAAAATGTGAACATTAATGTCCTCAAATGAGTGTCCTTTTTCCTTTAGATGAAGATAAACTGCTGACTCTGGTCCTGTGGTGTTACTTCTCCTGTGTTGGGCCATCCTCCTGTGCAAAAGTTGTTTGGTTTCTCCAATGTAGAGTTCAGAGCACTCCTCACTGCACTGGATTGCATACACTACATTGCTTTCCTTGTGTTTTGGAGTTTGATCTTTGGGGTGTACAAGCCTCTGTCTCAGTGTGTTGGTGGGTTTGAAATATACAGGTATGTGGTGTTTGCCAAATATCCGTTTTATCTTTTCAGACACGCCAGCCATGTAAGGAATGACCAGGTTCTTCCGTTTACTCTGAGTCTCAGCCCAGAGTTTGGTTTGAGAGAGGGGTCAAGGAATCCATTTATGCCAACTTGGAAAATCCTTCCTTGAATAGAGGTGGGGGCCTCAGGCACAACCTTTCCCCTATTTTCCTTCCTGCTTTGTCTTCTGTGCCTAGGAAGATTAAGACCATTTCGCAAGCTCAACAGCAGCATGGTGATCTTAACGATCCTCCTTTAGATGATAAAGAGACTTAGAAATAACATCTCAAAATAACCATGACCTAGCCCCAGGGGTAAGGTCACACAGCCACCTAGAAACATATTTAAGGATTCCCTTACTAACTTTGCTCAGACTGAAGAAGCTCCTTGGATAAGGAGCGAAACGTTTCCACTGAGAAAATAGAAATCCAGTTGACATGATTCAAGCTACAGACAATTCCACCTGGATGACTGAGAACCTTCATAGACATAAGTGAAAGAGATAAACGTATGTCACAAAAGGTCACCTGGGTTGCTGTGGGTACATATGAAAGTAGGAACTCATAGTTGGTTTCATGCTATACCCCCATGAATAGTGGCAATGGAAGAATCAAGGGTGAGTTCTAGAAAAGTTCCCCAACTTTACACTAAACTGATTTACTTACATTAACCTTGCCTTCCCATGTAGTCTAGACTTGGATGGGAGGGGTTACCTGAGATTCCCTTTCAGGCTTTGAGAACAGAGGTGGGAGGCTGAAATGGTTGCACAGTGGGACTACTCTAGCTATAGTATATCTTACACCCTGTACTTTTACCTCCTATGGAGAATTAATTGGGAAACAAAAATGGATCCTTCTGCCTGGTTTTAGATATAACATGCAACACCTTGAGTTGTACCCAGATAGAAATAGAAATCCAATGCGACTAAATGGTATATGATTTATATGATGTTGCTGACCCACTGTTAGGAAGAAGGCTGTGGTATTACTCTAGGTACATCTTTCAAACAATTTTTTAAGGACAGGTTCACATCAAGAATATTTTAGCAGTTGACCCTTGCATTTTCTGAACCAGGTTTTTGTGGGAGTCTGGAAGGTTAGAAAGACACTCCAAGCAGCTAACGACAATCTTGCGGAGTAGAAGCGTCCAGAAAAGACTTGCACATACGGCTTAATTAACGTTCAGAAATAAAACAGTCTTCACACATTAGTTAGTTGAAGAAAAATAAAGATAGCTTACATTTTTATTCTGTAGATCTTGGTTACAAGCAGTTTCATGGTAGAAAGGCTTAATTATCTCCAGTCTGCGTGCAAGCGAGATATTTCGGATGAGACCCACATAGCCATGTGGCCCTCCTGTGTGTACGTGTGCTTAGGAAGAAGGGAAGATGGAGAGTGGCCCCAAAAGACCCAAGGAGCAGGAAACAGGAAGTCAGGTGACCCAGGCACCTCCCACAAACACAGTAGAGATACGCTTCAGTAGAATAATCCTCCCCTATGTTTGTGAGACAATGCTGAGTTGACTTCCGATAATCCTAACAGTTTTTAGCTTTCTACTTCACAGAGAAAGAGATTGCTATGAAATATCAGCCAAAATATAAATCTGCTCATTTCAATTTTTCTCCATCCCTTTCCTGACCATGTTTTGTTTGTTGTGTATTGTTAGCAATGGGAAGAAAATATTTAAGCAGCATTCATTTTCCTTGGGCATAGGGTTGAGCCCAATGTTGACTCACTCCTGTCAGCAACCATAACCAGCCTTCTCAACCTTCCCAACATTGAAGTTCTGAACACTGAGAAAAAATAGTCATGGAGGGAAGTGAGAAAAACAGGACAGGGGTCTGATACGACATGTTCTCCTTTGTAGATGGAGCCAGCACCTGACCTCAGAGGGTGAAATCTGAAGAATCCCGTTCCATCACAATAGAAGTGGAATTGCAGCCCAAATATTGCCCTCTGACTATTTTAAGAGAGGATGTACGTTGGCTAGAAGCAAGGCATTTACTCTTTATTCTTAACGTTAACTAACTTGTTGCATATACTGTATTCCATTCTATTTTTTCTCTCTAATAGTATTCTAAAGATAAATAAAGCAGCTTGTTACTGGACACGGTTAAAGAGCAGCACATGTCGCATAGTGCTGTTTCTGTTAATTGAGGTCTTTGAAGTTACTTTCTGATCTGAGAATGCTAACAAGAAAATCCAATTTCACAGACTTTGTAGTTAATTGTCTGCAGGTCCAAGCTATATCGCTGGATTACAATGTTTAGCCTTTCTTTTAATTATCTCAAAGTCCTAGCTCTCATCTGCAGCACCAGGGCAACTTCTGCAAACCATCTGTTCTGAATTTTCAAATAGTTTCTTTTCAAAGGATGCTCACATTTTTACCATTTATTTTCTAGCTAAATATGACTCTATATTATTCAGTTAATTGGACACTTAGCAAACAAGCAGTGTGTCTTATATGAACAAAGGAAAAACAAAACTCTTGTTTTTAGGCCATTCTTTAGGCCTTCTGGGAACACTGTAGTTGGTTTCTTTTTAGGGAAAACTGTAAAAAAAGATTTAGTCATAAAAAATGACTATGGTAGTTATGTCCATTTTTTTTTGCAACCACATTTTAGTGGCAGAAAAGCAGAGTACAGGTAGTCCTCATTTACCAACCACAGTATGGACCGGCAACTCTGTCGCTAAGCGGTGTGGTCATTAAGTGCAATGTCATGTGACCGTGCAGACTTACTACGTCAGTTCCGGCTGCGGTCATGCAGCAAACCACCCACGGTCATTAAGCATGATGTCACGTGACTGCAACTTGCAACTTCCTGCCTTTGTTTGTCAGAAGCCAGCTGTGAAGGTCGCAATTACGTGACCGTGGGATGCTGCAACTGTCGTAAATGAGCGACAGTTGCCAAGCGCCCGAATTGCGATTACATGACCGTGGGGACGCTGCGATGGCTGCAACTTCCAGGACCATTTGTAAGTCTCGTTTTTCAGCACCGTCGTAACTTTGAGCGGTCGCTGAACGAGTGGTCAGTAAGTGAGGACTACCTGTATATTTCTTATTATCTTTTCTTCATTTCATGAGAGTTTCTAAAAGAGATGCAGATAAAAAAGTTTGGGATCCTATAAGTACTTCCAGTTCAAACTGACAGCTAGCTTTGGTTCAGACTGAAAGCAGAATCTTGCCTGGGTTTATTTCCCAAAACCTTGGATACAATTTTCATTTATTTAAAGAGCAGATCAAAAATGGCTATAAAATTTACTTTCCTTTTTTTCTGGCATAATTATATGAAACTTGCAGGTACAGCACTCCCCTCTGAGGGGTGAGGCATGCCAAATTTCAGACAAATAGGGATGAGTTTTTCATTTTTTTTAAAGCTTTACTTCCTCTATGGCTTTGTTGGAAATTTGTATGAATATGATATATAGTGTCAACGTGTTCCTAGAAAATGCAGAAAAAGTTCTGAGGTTCAGTTGTGCAAAGCCAACTTGCAAAGAGTACTGCATGGAAAACTTAAAATAATTTCTGACATGTCACTTTAGTGTCCTCCCGAAAATCAATGTGATTGGAGGACCCTGGGAAAACCTTTTGCGGGTTGGAACCTAGAAGTATCAGACACTTTCTCCTTTTGTTAAGATAAGCCTGTGGGAGTTTCAAATGTGTATCCATGTTGGGATTACATAAATATTAATTTAACAATTCACCAAACTTTAAAACAGTTCTGAAGAGACAGTAATAACCCGCTTCGCTTTGGATCATCACTTCAGACAACAGCCAGTCCTTTTTGGAAATGGCCTGAATATACAGTATCTCCAAAGATGGCCTCCTTTCTTTGCTGCTTCAGCCCCATTTTTAAATAAAATCATCTATTATTGATTTATTTCAATTTGTATGTCCACCCATCTCAATATTATGACATTGGGCAGCTAACAACAGTTAAAAACACAGTATCACAACATTACAATAAATATAAATAAATAAAACAAATAAATATAAACCAGCAGCCGTGATAAGAAACCACCACAACTATCCCATGGGCTCCGCTATACATTCTAACCACCATTCCTGGTGACACAGCCAAGTCTTCAAGGTTAACAGTGTTTGGGGCTAATCTGTTATCATCATCTCAGAGGGATGATGTTCCAAAGAGCAGATGTCATGACAGAAAAGGCTCTCTTCCTGGGTCCCACCATCTAGTCTTCCTTTCAGATGATTAGATCCCCAAATAGCTAATAATAGGAAAACAACAATTACAACAATTGGAAGATTAGAACACGTTGAACCAGAAGCCAAACAATTATATATACACAGACATTGACCAGCTATCAACAAATACATTGCAGAGTGAAGCCATGTCCCAACTTTCACCTAACCTTTGTATAAGCATGCCCCGGCAACATCTTCTCTCTTTTTTTGGCTATGTCACCTAGACCATGCTCCATGTACCTTGCATGGTGATGGTGGGGAGAGACACTTAACATGCCTTCTTTCAATGACCAGACCAGATGAGTAGATCCACAGTGCTTTGAAACCACTACAGTAGGGCAGAATTGGTACTTATAATTGTGGGACAAGCTGGTGACTCTGTGGAAGGATGAAATGGAATGATGGGAGAATCAGAACATACAAAAGACAGTACTTCTCCACTTAGCACATATTTTAACAATAAAAGTGGTTGTGGGGGTGGTCGGCACCTTGATGGGGCCAATGATAAGATCGTTATTCGCCATCTTGAATTTTACATTTTACATTTTACATTTTACATTTTACATTTTACATTTTACATTTTACATTTTACATTTTACATTTTACATTTTACATTTTACATTTTACATTTTACATTTTACATTTTACATTTTACATTTTACATTTTACATTGTATTGTTTTAATGATATTTTATTTTATTTTATTCTTTTATCTTTAATTGTTTGTAAACCACCCAGAGTCGTCGTAATACGAGATGGGCGGTAAAGGAACATGACAAATAAATAAACAAATAAATAAATAAATAAATAAATAAATAAAAGTTGGGGTAACTGTTTTGTACAGATTTACAAAGGGATTAGATTTATTCATGGAAAATTAGACCATTGCTACTACTAATTGTGATAACCATAGATTATCTCCATATTAAAGGTGGAATATCTCTTAGGATCAGTAACTGATAGCACAAGTGGAAAGCCACTGTTGCACTGATGTCTTGTTTGTGGATCTCCCAAAGACATTTGGATGGCCACTGTGGAACAGAATGTTGGACCAGATAGCCTTTGATCTAATCCAGCACTGATATGTTCTTATGATTCAAAACAGTTTTTGTATCCATTTCCTGATGGAAACCACAGGCACTCCCCAAGCCCCCATATTTGGAAGAATTTGCTAATTTTTTGGAACCATCACATATGGAATATGTCATGTGTAATTTTTAACTGGATCTTGTGGAATAAATCAATCCAAAACAAGTCAGAGCTGGACCTGTTCCTACATTTTTCTATTGAAGATACAAGACTTCCAAAACAGAGACATTTTGAAGGGTGGGTTTGGTCTGCTTGCAATAATAGTCTTAGTAATGAATCAGTCTGTAGGTCCCTGTAATACTTGAATCTAGACTTTGCACTGAAAAGGAACTATTAGTTCCAGAGTTTACTTAAAGAGAAAAGATTTCCTGTAGAAAATTTAATAATTCCATCCAGTGTAGCTTCTTATTACAGATTTAGTTATCACTTAAAAAGTTTACAAAATAGAAGTGAACAGCTTTTAAAGAAAATAAATGCATTCATTAAAGCCCTGTTCAGTTGTTTTTCTTGAGTGAAATGTTTACACATGAGGAGGGAAAGCTGAGATGAGCATCTTAACACCATCTTTCCTTTGTCCTACTCATGGCTACTGACTTGTAAAAAGTGACTATTTGTAAGGAAACCCTTCCCATCTGTAAAGATTTTTCACAAGAATTTAGAACCTGGGAAATCAGGATTGTAAAATCTCAGGGAGACCCTCTATAGCAGAGCTTTCCAAACTTTTCATGTTGGTGACACACTTTTTAAACATGCATCATTTTGCGACACACTCTTACAGCAGGGCACAAGGCAGGCACTAGGACCTGCGTGGAATCACAGCAGGTTTGGAGGCAGCAGGGCACAAGGCAGGAACTAGGACCTGCATGGAATCACAGCAGGTTTGGAGGCAGCAAGGCACAAGGCAGGCACTAGGACCTGCGTGGAATCACAGCAGGTTTGGAGGCAGCAGGGCACAAGGCAGGCACTAGGACCTGCACGGAATCCTGGCAGGGCTCGGAGGCAGCAGCAGCCGCGACACACCCAGACACTGCAGCCGACACACTAACGTGTCCCGACACACAGTTTGGAAAGCTCTGCTCTATAGGTACATTATGTGTAAGAGAAGTCTATCACAACTACTGTATAATGATTGTCATACAGAATATCTTTCAATTATTGCCTGATTATATTCCATCAAATTATGTTCCATTATGTGCTGACTCTTAGTGACCACATAGATAGTTTTTGTCCATGATGATATGTCCCTAACTTTGTCCTTCAGGTCTTCCACCCGCTGCCACTATAACTGAGTCTATCTTGCTGCTAGTCATCCTCTTCTTCTCTTTCCTTCCACCTTTCCCAGCATTAGAGCCTTCTCCAGACAGCTAGGTCTTCACATAATGTGTCCAAAGTTGGACAATTTGAGCCTGGTCGTTTGTGCCTCAAGTGAGAACTCTGGGTTGATTTATTCCATGATCAGTGTTGGTTTCTTGCTATCCACAGTATTCTCAGGAGTCTCCTCCAACACCAAAGTTCAAAAGTGTCAATAGTCTTCCTATCCTGTGTCTTCAAAGTCCAAACTTTACTTCCATAGAGTGTCACAGGGAATATCATACCTTGCACTATCCTGATCTTTGTAGGTAATTTTCAATTATAGCCAAGCTGAAATGCTGCAGAGTGTGGTAGGACCAACTTACTGGAATTGGTGATATCCATCATCAGCTCAAAATTTGTTTACAAAACAGATTATATTTGACTGTACTCCTTTATAGCTGCACAAGACGGAATGAAGTTATCTGTTCATTTTTTTTAGTACAACAGCTCTATCTGAGGTTGCACTGACCCCCAAGCTGCTTCTTATATGTGTGTATACACACATGCAAACATAATTGCAGAAAATAATTTGGTACGTATGAATCTGGCACATGTCCTCTTAAATTTAGCTATTGCATCAACTCTACACTGTCTTAAATTTGACTCCTGTAGCCTTTTCACACTCTCACAATCCAGCTATCTATCAGTAAAGCTGAGGCATTTTTAGAATAATGGCAATGGAGGCAAATGTTTGAATTAATTAAAGTAAGATTTTTGAATGTTGAAAAAAAAAGGGGTATTTAGAGAGATGCATATTAAGGGGGAAAATATTATTTTGCCATTGCTTTGCTTGTTTTTCACTGGAATAAATAACACACCTGGAGCTAAAACGAATCTGCTTTTCCAGGATGAAGTAGTGTATGTTCACATATTGCATTTACACTGTTTGGTTTTGCTCCAGATTACTTTTGTGAAGGTGTTGCCCAGCAATTAAATCTCAGAGTGTATGACAGTAAATGAGAAACAGGATTAATGTACTGAACAAAATGCTGTAGCATGGCAGTAAGGAATGATCTAATATGGTGCTTCTCTTTTGCTTGGCTTCCAAATAGCAGAGCACATTCTTGTTGATCGCCCAGCAGGATTTGTGATCTGGAGGATGTTATCCCCTCCTGATGTTTCGTTTGTGACTCAATTAGGTGTGTTTGTATTTCTGTGTTGATGCAGTGTGAGGCCAGTGAAACCAATTCAGCTGACACTGTTCATTTATTATTGCAGACAGTTTATATCAGCCTTTCTCAACTTTTTGACCCTGGAGGAACCCTTGAAATATATTTCAGGCCTCGGGGAACCCCTGCACATTCAGACTCAAATATAGGCCAGAAGTTACACAATTATTATATTTGTTTCATGTGTAGGCCTGTTGATATGCATTAATGGTGTTCTTAAATGAAAAATAATGAAACTTACCTCTTTAATGTGAAGTTGCCCAAATTTGAAATAATTTTTTAAATAAATTGTGATCTCCCAGGGAACCCCTAGTGACTCTCGCAGAACCTCAGGGTGCCACGGAACCCTGGTTGAGAAACCCTGGGTTATATGAAGCAGAGAATTCCTTGAGAGAAGATTGTAGATCAGGAAGGGAGTCCCATAGTCCTGTTTCATGGCTCTTGAGTGCCCTGGATTTGTGTTATCAACTCTGGCAGCAAAATGAAGGACACGGTGCATGTTTTCCCCAGTTTTTAACAGGAAATGTTAGGTAAGAGGTATACTAAGTCTCCAACAGGCTCAACGCAATTATTAATTTTAAAAATGACAAAAACATGTTAATAAAAGCAAAGACAAAAATGCCATTTTGCAACCTCTTACCACATCCTTATGTTACTTTCATCCGTCCTGCCACTCCTGGTGATTAAAAGATCATTTTAAAAAAGGTTGACTTGGAACCTCAAAGACATTGCCTGCTTCTTTTGTAGGCAGATCAGCCTCAGCATCCAGCCGCCACATCGATGCCACTCATGTCATGGCATGACATCATCACACAAATGATGCGAGTTACATCACTGGTTTGAGATGGGTGACTATACAAATTGAATAAATAAATAAAAAATAATAATAATTTGTGCCATGATGTCATGACACTTGGGATGTCCCTTGTCCTCTTGCTCTCCTTGCAGGTGCCCACACAAATCAATAGGTGGTGCTAGTGGCTAGGAGCATAAAGGTCATAATCACTTAAAATAGAAGAAAAAGAAACATTCTGGTGAAGTGTTGCAGACACTGCATCTGCTGGAATATTTTGGAATTATTTCCATCGAAAGAAAGATATCTATATGAAAAACCTTGAAGTGGAATTTGTCATTCCCTGAGCTGCCAGTAACCATAATACAGTATTCCCCCCCTCATTTTCACTCCCCAGGTAATCCATTTCTATGGCCTCCCATTGTAAGATGGTTGCCAGCTATAGACATTCATAAACAATATGCATTTATGACTGCATGCATCTTCGGCTAACAAACGGAGATGAGCACCGGCCCCTAGAGCCGGGCATGACTGCACAAATGTGCGGGGGGAACCTTTACCTTTTTATCCTGAACATTTGTCAGTATATCTCTCTCTTAATGGATGTTTGTTTGCAACAGTATGTTGGCTTGCAAAGTAGTCTCTAGATTAGAGATCTTAGCTTGCACAGAATAACATGAGTGTGCTGCAGGTAAAACTGGGTTTTGGTGGCAGTTGTGGCATCTTGAGCAAAAAATGCCCAAACTCAGCAGTACCACTACCACTAGCAGGAGACCTAGCCTATATCTATACCTTGCAAAAAGCATCATACAAAAGCCTCAGTTGACCCAAGCCCTGATGGGTGGTGGAAGTAAATGATAAACAACTTGAATTAATGGATGAAATGAATGAAAGAAAAATAGGTATGTTGTGTGGAAGAATCCATGCAGAGAAATGAAAGTATTGGTTTTGTTAAGAATGAAAGGGATACGATGTATGTCAGAAAGTATGAATTGGTATCATCTAGATTGTTATGGCTGTGCAAAAAGGTAGAAATCCAGAGGTTGGCAAAATAAATGAACAATGATAATGGAATAACCAGATCTGAGTTGCAGGAAAAAATATGTAACATTCTAAAACTATGTGATCCAAGAGAAAAAATATTCACTTAGATAACATGAATGGATGGGTGGCAATGTGAACAGAGAATACAGAAAAAGTGAGTGGCCCATTTGGAGTCCCAAGAATAAATGAAAATGGCAACCTGATGAATATCTGCTTAGAAAAAGATCTGTTTTGAATATGGTGTTTAAGCATAAGTGTATTCATGTATCCACATGGCAAAACAGTGAATATATATTTAAAAGCACATTTTATTTGACTGATGATAATGAAAGCCCAGGGGGCGTGGTGGCTCAGCGGGTAAGACGCCAGGCTTGTCGATCGCAAGTTCGGAGGTTCAAATCCCTAGCCCTGCGTGCAGAGTGAGCTCCTGCACTAGCTCCAGCTCTTGCCAACCTAGCAATTCGAAAGCATGCAAATGCAAGTAGATGAATAGGTACCACTTCGGTGGGTAGGTAACAGCGTTCCACGTGTGTCATGCGGCCACATGACCGTGGAAGCGTCTTCGGACAACGCTGGCTCTTCGGCTAACAAACGGAGATGAGCACCGGCCCCTAGAGTCGGACACGACTGCACAAATGTGCGGGGGGAACCTTTACCTTTACTTTTAATGAAAGCCCAAGAGAATTAGTGAAGGGTACAAGGGTCTTGAGAGATTCTGAATATGGGACAGACTTATTTGGTAGTGCCAAGAGTGAATCTTGAGGGGAAAGGGACATAGAAGAAAAGGAATGAAATGAAATAAGACAGAGTGAAAGTAACAAGAATGCAGAAAGAAAAGTCCTGTATGTAAAAGTGTTAGAAATTAGAGTGATTTCTTGACAGAATGAACAGAAAGTGCATATAAGGAAAAAGGATGACAAAACTGCTTGGAACCAAGTGAAAGACATTGTGTTATGAAGTGCCACATAATTGGGTGGAGGTATGCTGATGGAAAGTAAAAAGGATATTTCATGGAATAATGAAGTGAAAGAGGCTGTGGATGAGGGGAAAAAAGAGAATGACTGCTAAAAACAAGGGAGAAAGTTATTGTATAGCATGTACTGTATAGTGAGAAAAAGATAGCTGCAAATAATGTAGTTAAAGGGAGTAAGAAACAATTAAGATTAAAAGAGGCAGTGGAAATGCAGAATGATTTAGATGGAAAGAAAACATTATTTTGGAAGGAGGTGAAGAGGACTAAACAAGGAGCTTCCGGCAAAGTAAATGTAATTAAAAAGAAAAGTGAGGAAATGATTTATGAGGAAACTGAAGTGAGGGAATGCTGGAAGAGGTATTTTAGAGATTTTTATTGAGAATGATAGTGATATGTTGAAGACCGGAATTCAAGCAAATGCTGTAAGTCAAGAACAAGTTGTTGAAAAGTAAATCATAAATGCTGTGAGAACGTTGAAAAATGGTAAGGATGCAGGTGTAGAAAGGGTAACTGGAGAAATGTTCAAATATTGATGTTGTTTCCTTATGGACTGGCCATACAACTTGTTTAATGAGTCTGTGAAGACACCATCTGCACCTGATTATGGGAAGAATGCTGTTATTGTTCCCCTATAAAAGGGAAAGTAGCAAGGGGGAATGCAACCACAGACTATAGGGAACATTAATTTGTTGGGTGCCCGGGAAGGCGTTTGATGGAATTATGATTAAGAAGGTACAAGAAGTGGCAATAAGCAAAATTTGGGAAGTCTGGTGAGGTTTTATGCCAGACAGGACTGGGGTTGTACAGCCCAGATTTTTGCTTTTGAAGAGGACATTGAAATGTATGAACACCAGAAAGTGTATGGTATGTTTTAAAATGTTCTTTGGCTTACTATTTTGTACTCCTTTTCTGCCTTTTGCATAATATTGCTTAACTCCAAAGGAAATAGTGAGATGGATATGTGTGTAAGTATGTATTTATGTAATATGCATGAATACACAAGCATAAATAAATAAAATAAATAAAATAAAAATATATGTTAGTTCAAACATTATATTCCCAGTTACTGTTGTTCTAAGTATTTGGATTCCACCATCCATTCCTACTGTTGGACAACCAGGTCTCAAACTAGAATTCTCCGATTGCAGGAATAACCCAGCCATTCAGCCTGCTAAACTCCCTCCAGAATACAGACTCTTCTTCTCAAGAGATACTGTAGCTCAGACAGTAAACTATTTGCATTAAGTATGATGTTCTTAGAAGTTCACAGATGTTGGAAATCTGGCAAATCAACATGCCTCATTTGCATGCAGATGTTCATCCCATGATGCAATTCTCCGTGTCTTTGATGAAGTTGTTTTGTTGCCACTCCCACTTCCTCTCTCATCTCTCCAGCCAACAAGCAAGCATGCTCTTGCTCACTCGCTCCATCTTAGGCCATGGATGGGCCTAGGAGATTTTTCCCCCTCTCTCCATGCAGCCCTGGCAGGAAATTAGGGCCAGAGGTCCACAAAGTTTAAGGACAGAAGAACAAGGAGTCATCTTTCTGAACGAAAATGTAACTGGACCAAGAATAAAATCAGTAAGCCTTTTTTACTTACTTTTGAAACTATATTGTCTAAGCGTGTGATTCTTTATGCTTGGGTGGGCTAAAAGTGTAAGATCAATAACCTGTATCTCTCTAACATGCTCACTGGCTCTGTTTTTAAATAATATTCTTTTTCTGTACACGTGCTTACACTACGTTAAGCTCTGCTCCATTCAGTGGTTCTAGCAGGCCACTAACGGCCTTCAACAGAGATGTTGGCTTTTGCCACTTGCATTTCTGAAATCTGTTTGTCTGTCTTGATTCATCTTAGGTGATTCCACTGATGTTGATGATCCATCGCTGTGCCTAAAGTTAGCTGGTTTCAAGCTAACTTAATAAACAGTTGAAATACCAAAGGAGGCAAAAATTAGTTTGATAGAATGAACATTGTGGTGAGGAACAGATGCCTAGCTCCAAAGGAGGTAATGGAACTCAGAGAGAATAGTAAAAATAATGAAGATAATTGGGAATTCCTGCATCCCAGTTGGTGCTATTGAAAGGGAGTAATTGATTAACAAAGAAACAGTAGTGATTGTGTTTTCTGTCATTGCTTCCTCAAGTCTAGGAACTTGATCTGCCAGCATTTCCCATGACCTTCTACATGAACAAAGGTTATTATTGCCCTGGTCATAACCTCAGGACCACGTGGGTGGCATGTTTCTACTCCCAATCTGTGTGAAGTCTTTGATAATTGCCTGACCTACAAAATGCATGAATTTGCTAAGAGAAATAGTCCACTATGATTTTGAGAAAGGAAATAAATACAAAATCTATGGCATATGCAGCTTCCTATGTTGATTTCAAGCATTGGTTCAATGAAATACCTAACTGTGCTGCTACTGGCATCAATTGTGAATGATGATTCAACAGAGAGGTGAATACAAATAGGGAATCCAATGTATCTAGTATTTGTTTTATACTTACCAATGTTGAACCAGAACAAAATGGCAACAAATGGAACCTCTACGTTTTGTATTCTTAAAGATATCTAACATTGCATTCAAAAGAAAAACTGAAAAACAGTGGAAGCTATTCTTGAAGTTGTAAAATGTTGAAAGCAGTTTGACAGTGAAACCTGGTTACTGAGATATGATGGGCTTCCTTTCTCTCCATATGTTCAAGGAATGCTGAAGATCCATTTCTTGGACATGCTTTAACTTGAGTTCCTGCACTGAGCAGGAAGCCGGACTTAAATATTTTAAAAATTTTAAATATATTTTAAATATTAAATATTTTGGATTACAACCCTCACGAGCCTTGACTAGCTGTGACCTATGAAAATTATAGTGCAGTATACCTAGCTGGGGGCGTGGTGGCTCAGCGGGTAAGACGCCAGGCTTGTCGATCGGAAGATCGCAAGTTTGGAGGTTTGAATCCCTAGTCCCGCGTGACGGAGTGAGCTCCCGCACTGGCCCCAGCTCTTGCCAACCTAGCAATTCGAAAGCATGCAAATGCAAGTAGGTGAATAGGTACCACTTTGGTGGGATGGTAACAGCATTCCGCGCACGTCATGCGGCCACATGACCGTGGAAGCGTCTTCGGACAGCGCTGGCTCTTTGGCTAACAAACGGAGATGAGCACCGGCCCCTAGAGTTGGACACGACTGCACAAATGTGCGGGGGGAACCTTTACCTTTTTTTATACCTAGCTAGAAGACATCAGTTTGTCTATTCCTGATCAAATACAGTGCATGCTAGCTTAGTGACAGACATGCCAACAATATTGACCTTCATTGCCTGAATACAGCCTCCAAAAGCATTACAATTTTTTCTTGCAGTGTAGCAGAAATACAATTGCATCAGCATTTGGAAATTTGGAAACACACACACATCTATAAAATACTTGGTCTGCAATTAATCTAAGGCAAGCTTTCTCAGTCTTGTGCCTTTTAGTGCTACCAACTGCTGCTCTGCCATCATAGAATCATCAAATAATAGAATTATAGTTTGGGAAGAAGTCAGGTAGGCTATAAAGTCCAATCCTTTGCTTTGTGCTGGAACCCAAATGGAAGTGTCCCTGGTAGATAACTATCCAGTCACTGAACAATGATTGGGAGCACCCCACCTCCCTTGGAAATTGATTCCACTGTCAAATGCTCTTCTGATTAGAATTTTCCATCCTAACTTTCAAACAAAATTTGATTTCCTCTAGTTTAAATCCAATAGTCTGGATCCTGCTGTCTAGGATGATGGAGTACAGATCTTGGCTGTTTTCTGTGTGGCATCTTTTTAGATATTTGAAGAATGCTATTGTATTTCCTCTCAGTCTTCTATTTTCAAGACTAAACAGGTCCTTTGATTTCTTTTCAAAGACCTTTGTTTCCAATTCCCTGATCATCCTTACTGCCCTTCTCTGAATCTGTTCCAGATGGTCTAAATTCTTCTTAAAGTGTGTTGTCCAGAACTGGACACAGTATACCTACAACTGTCAGGAGTCAACCATTTTTGTGGAGGACTCGCTTCTTTAAAGCAAACAGCACTTTTTGATCACCCTTTTCTTTCTCTTTTTTGTTTCTCTTCTTCCTGATGAATTTCACTGACAAACGCTTGCTACCTTTGCCTGTTTGCCTCCTCAGTGAGCTCACTTCCAGGAAATTGGCTGCCTCATTTCCCACCTACAGTGTCTGAAGCAGTCTCTGCTTGCTCAGCAGGAAGAATCGCTCAGTCACCTACAGAGGTTAATCAGCAATAGGCATCACTCCTCATCACTGTTAGCTGTGCTGGCTGAGAGAGATGGGAAGTTTAAATCAAGATATTTCGAAGGATCCAGTGAACTTGTGTACCATATACAGAAAGGTATGCCTTTTGGGGTAAGTTGTTTTTTTATTCCACCAGACAGGCAGTCTAGTGATAATATCTATTTATGAATGATTTCTGTTTACATATTCTTCTAAAATGTGATGTTCCATGCAAAATGTGATGTTGAAGATATGTCCTTAGTGCTAGGATCACATTGACACATTGCAAAAAATTAATAAGTCTACAAGGATTCACTGACGCAAATTACCTTGATGTGAATGTTGTGTTTGTTTATTCTACAAAGGGAAAGGCTCCTTCTTAAACATTTCATGACATCAGAGATGAGGCAGAGGAAGTCATTTCAGCAAATCAATCATGCATAATCCTTTCCCAACACTGTTTATAAAGGAACATGGACAGTTCCTTTGCCTAACAGTTGTTTGGGGGATATTCCTAACATTGCAAATATAATTTGTGATTATTTAATTCAGATGATTGTATTCCTTCCTCCCCTTCAACAAGCCACATGCAGTCAATAAGGAACATGGGTGCTGCATTATTCTGTTTTGTCTTGAGTCACGTAAAAAATGTAAATCACCCCTGTGTGGAGTGAAGACTTCGGAAGAGCTGCTCCTATGGCTTGATATCATTACTATGAACCAGTTCTGAAGACCGTTTGAAGTTCCTGCTTCTTAAAGTAAATGTTTAGAATCTGGAGCAACCATAAGATTCTTCTCAGCTGTGGTAGGGCTTCTTCTGTGGATTGGCATCACTGTGAAATTAGCATTATCTGCAATTTCTTCTTCCTTTTAACTCTCAAATGAAGTGTCTGGAACCTGAACACACTCATTACAAGGGCTGTGAACGATCAAAAGATTTGGCTTAGTTCCCAATTCAATCATTTGAAACCAATTTGGCCTAAATAATTTCAGAGGCTGAGTCTCTCTAGCGGGCTTCATGCCTTTGACGGACTATCACTGAAATGAATAGATCGGTAGATATTTTTTTTTGTGGTCTTAAACAGAATAGATTGGAATGAAATGTATCTACTTAGTAGCTCCTTATAAAGAGATGATGCTTTTCCAAATTACTTCATCTGGCCCAATTTTGTTCTCCACCCATGCTTAATGGGTGGTTCTGAGGGATGAAAAAAGGATTCATTTATCTCCCTGTGGGTTTTTTGTGGACAGTTGTTAAGAAAATAATACAGAATTTTATGGGCAGTTGTAATGCCATATATGTGACAAACCTGCAAAATTTTAGAAAGAAGCATATTTGTAGAAGGGGAATCTTCAAATCTGGAAACAGAGCAAATTGTTTCCCCTTCACACCCTCTCCACCCACGATTAGTGTGAAAGTGGAATGTGTCATAGACTTGGGCAAGAAACCTTAACATTTTCAGAAGGATGCAGTCAGAACCTGAGGTGTTGTGAGGAATGAAAAATAATTTAAAGGCCTGAGTGTGTATGTGTGTGAGCCGTGCAAGGTAAGCCAGACTAAGAAATCAATGTCATACAGGCCAGGACTACTAATATTGTAACAGCTAGAATAACAGAATCTTGCAAGTCTTAATGTGCTTCCCCCTTCCCTCCCTTTATCTTCATGAGAACTAGGGAGGCGTTTTCTCAAGCTATTTTCTTGGCCTGGGCTCAAGGATATAGTAAATATGGAGGAACATACTATGGCAGAGAGACCTGAAGATGTAGTTTTATTCCAAGCCTACCTGCAGTGGAATAACCGCTGAAGTTCTACAACCTCCATCAATACTGGTTTATGTGGCCTGCTCCTGGCAGAGATGAGCAAAAAGGAAGAATCCCTAATATTGTCCTGAGATGTATGAGTTCTACACACTTCCCACAGCTCTGTAGAAACCATTTACTGTGATTAGAAGCTAAATCTGTAAAGCACAAAACTATAGTCTATCTCTATTTCCTCCTCCTTCCCATCGTGGCATTTTCCTTATATGGAAATCATGGGGAGAAATTGATAAATTTTGCATACTGGCTGTAGTACTTTTTGATGGACAGTGGCTAGCTATTCCATCTTTCCCTCCTTAATAGACTTTTTTTCTGGTAACAATGGTAGAAGTGGAAATACAGAAAACTTACAAGTGGAGGACACTGGTGTTTAAGCTTTTGGTGAAATTTTTTGAATAAAAAAAGAACAACTAGGAGAACAAGGCTCTTGGTGTTTTATGCCCTTCCAAATCTCTAGCAAAGTTTGGGAATCTACAGATTCAAATTCAGCATGCTTTGGAGGAGTTCTCAGTTGATTTCAAAGCTGCTCAGTCTCTATTATGTGAATAACCACCTGAAACCAGATCTTTCCTTTCTGTGGAAGGAATTTTGATTACTAATGTGTCTTGAGAATTAAAACTACAGTAAAGACAGTTTTATTGCATTTATGTAGCACCCTGGAATGTACTGTATCTTGCATGCATTTGAATTTGAACGTAACTGATCCAAATTAGGACACAGGAGTGGGGGGGGGGGAACACAATGGGTCAAAATGTCCCATCCCCAGTCAGAGTCCCAATCCAATTCAGCTCAACAGCTATACACTTCCAAAAAAGTCATTTATGATATTCTGAATTGCATGAACAACATTTCATTCATCCAGTTTAATAAGGAACCCACATCCTTGTACCTATAATATGCTGTTGCTTTGATACCATCAGTCAAGCTGAAACCAGCACTATATGCATTATAGTATTAAAGGAATGGGACATCTGTTACTGAGCAGAGGAAGCAGAAGATCTGAACAGGGTGAAAGCAGGTTGTAAGGATGTGTGTGGGGTTCATGTTTATGTTTTGCTTGTTCAAAACAAATCTTATTACCCAGCTTGTCTGCCAATCTGGGATTCCTGAGGTTGATGGCAGTGGAATTCCTGTGTTTATATGGGAACTATTTAATTGAAAGAAAAATTTTGCCCTGCTTTCCTGTTTTCAGAATGTATCCCAGATTTAATCTTCCTCATCAAAAGAAACATGGCATTATGCCATAGTTACATACAATTTTACTTCTAACAAATTAGCTTTGACAGTGTTTGCAATCTGTTTTCCCTATACAGACTGCTGTTTTTCCTGGAGTAAAAATTAGCTATTTAATATATCTTTAAAAATTCCCTTCTCACCCCTATGGGTGGTATGTGTCTTCCTCAACCTCGGGTCTTCTACCAGAGGCCTGGGAGTTTGAGGGTTCTGTGCAGTATCTTAGCTGTTCCTAGCATTGCACTCTTCTGGACAGAGAGCTCTGATGTTGCTCCTGGGATCTGCTGGAGCCACTCTCCCATCTTAGGAGTCACAGCCCCGAGTGTTCCTACCACCACTGGGACCACTTTGGCCTTCACTTTAATCTCTATCTCTCTATCTATCATCATCTCTGTTTCTTTTTATTTTTTAAAAAATAACTCTTTGAAAGAAATAAGAAAATAGCAAATCTACTTCCAACAAAATGAGGATAAAATCAAGGATAAACTAAAGTACTACTTTTAATATATCACTCACTCCCAGCTCTGGGAAATTAAAGAAACATCCTGGAACAATGCAATGGCAACCATTTCCATATTGTCAAGAAAAAAACTACCCACACACCTAAGTAAACATCTCTCTCTCTCTCTCTCGTTTATTCCTTTTATTCCAACCCTATTTGTTCACCCATCTTTTTTTAGTTTGGTGTGATAATCCCTACCCTAATGCTTCTTAATCTCCAGTCAGCATGGCCAATAGGATTCTGGAAATTGAAGTTCCAACATCTGGAGAACACCACTTGGGAAAGAGGGGTCTTTGAGATGCTCTAGATGGCCAGTCAAAAGAGACTCAGAACAAAAAGAGCAGAAGCAATGTCTGGATTAGATTTGGAGGTGCTTTGTAGTAGTTTGTCAAGGTTTTCTGATTCCTACTCATTTAATAATCACAGTACATGAAATGTTCCATCCACTCCCATTATATTGCTGAAATCAAGAAAACTGGGTAATTAGGAAGCGGTTATTTTGCAATCTTAAATCAAACTCCCGGGGTCCAAATTCCTGAATTCTGAAAGCATCTCTTTTGCGTTTGACTCCATTTAGTGGAAAAAAGGAAAAGGACAACCTTGAAGTGTGGGCAAGATAAACATAAAATCTGACTCAGTGTAAGTAATTCATTCCTATGTACATGAGTAAAATTGAGTACCAATGAAACTTTGATTGTTTTCTCTCCTTTCTCCATCATGCAAAATTAATACTTTAAACTCTTTAAACTTCCTGAAATTACAGATTACAAAATATTTGTAAGAACCAAGCCAATCTAAGGCTGATTGTCCTAATCTGAGCAGCTAGCCATGGCTATTTCTTTATTTATCACATTTATATAACTGTCCATCTCATGTAGTGACTCTGGGTAGCATACATAATAATAAATAATAATAAATTCTGGATTGATTTGTTCTAGAATCCAGTTGTTTGTTTTATTGGCCTATTCTCAGGAGTCTTCTCCAACACCAAAGTTCAGTAGCATCAATACTGTTTCTATCCTGCTTCTTCAAGGTCCAACTTTCACTTCCATAGAATGTCACAGGGAATACCATGACTTGCATTATTCTGATCTTTGTAGGTTTAGTTCCATCAGAGCATCTGAATAGTTTTTCCAAAGCCTTCATGGCTGTTCTACCGAGTGCTACATCGTGGCATCTCAATCTCAATCTCAATCTCAATCTCAATCTCAATCTCAATCTCAATCATCCTTCTGCTGCCAAGGATTTCCTACCCAGTTGCTGTGGATATGTGCATAATGAAACTGATGCACTTAAAGATGTTTCATTATCCAGGGCATCTGTATAGAATTCCTATTGGGTTGAGGACTATAGCCGTTCGGTGTGGCTTGTTGAGGGCCCAAAAGTCAATAACCGTTTTGTGTAAAGGCGTCAAAGGGTGAATGGGTACTTCTGCAAGGCTTGCAGGGCCCACTTTGCCCTCTTATTTATTTATTTATTTATCTTATTTATACCCCGCCTATCCCCTCCCTAATGGAGGGCTCTAGGCGGCTTACAATCAGTACATACATATTATCATTATACAGTACATTGTATTATATATTACCCGCGCGATTAGGGAGGGGGTGAGGGAACCGGCTCTTCTTTTCCAGGCATCGGAACTACAAGCCCCAGAATGCCACGCTTTCGGAGCCGGCTGCTGACATCCCGGAAGTTGTAATTGGGATCCGTCGACCTCTGCCGCCGTCCTCAGCCGCCATCCACGGGCTTCTCCAGGTCTTCGTCTTCGGTTCCGAGGCGACTCCCCGATAGGATGCCAGCATATTGCCCCACGTGAGTGGTACCCATTTATCTACTTGCTATTTAGCTTTCGAATCGCTGGGTTGGCAGAGAGCTGGGGCTAGTGACGGGAGCTCACCCCGCCACGCGGATTCGAACTGCCGACGTTATGGTCGGCAGACTAACGGCTCAGCGGTTTAACCCGCTGAGCCACCGCGCCCCTCTTACCTCCCCGAAACTTGAAAACAAATATGAAAAAGAGCCCCACCTATTCTGGTGGGTTTTGGGGGCAAAAAGGATGCTGGGGGCTATTAGCAACAAGGAAAAATGCTCAACTAAGAACGCTTCAGAATGGATCAGGAGACTATCAAAAAAGATTTAATTGGGGCCATACTTATTTTTTCCTCTTTTATCAGCTCCACTTTACCTTGAATGGACAGCAGTGGTGTCTTCATCAAATCTCTCCTGTGACTCTTAAACAAGAATCCACATTTCAGATCAAGGCACCTCAACTGGATATTTGTCCATCTGTTGCCAATGAAAATATCAGTCAATAAAGAGTAAGCGGCCTTATTCTTTTAAAATACTCAAAGTTCTCATCACACTAATTAGCTCATGGGAGAAAAACAAAAGGAAAATGAAGCAAAGTCTTGTTCATAAGCATTGTTTGTCAAAATGTTCAACAAGAAATTCCCTCTGGCAACAAAAGAGTTTTTTCATCCAGAACAGCTGCAGAAAATCCAAAGACGAAGACCTGAGCAGCAGCAGCACAAGACACTGCTGGTTAGTTTGTTCTTGGTAGTTTAATTTTGAGTGTGTTCATTTTATGAATGTTATTTCTTTCAAAATTTCTTCTCTGTGAATGAAAGGAGAGCATCAACTGTCTCAGCCTCTATTTCAAGGCATTCTGTTGGGGTCAGTGGCAAGTTTAAAGGACATACGTAGAAACATTAAGAGTTTTCGTTTTGTTTTGTTTTTACTGATTCTAGGATTGTGTACACTTGAATATTTGGTTTGGATGAAGCATGTTGTTTGCAAGGCATTAGGAAAACTATTGCTCAAGATTGTATTAATTATACGTTCTTTTCCACTGCTGAATTTTTCTACACTAAGGCCTCACTCTGTTGGAGGAAAATTCTAAGAGTGCCTTGGACTGCAAGAAGATCAAACCAGTCCATACTCCAGGAAATAAAGCCAGACTGCTCACTTGAGGGAATGATATTAAAGGCAAAACTGAAGTACTTTGGCCACATAATGAGAAGACAGGATACCCTGGAGAAGATGCTGATGCTAGGGAAAGTGGAAGGCAAAAGGAAGAGGGGCCGACCAAGGGCAAGATGGATGGATGATATTCTGGAGGTGACGGACTCGACCGTGGGGGAGAGCTGGGGATGGCGACGGCCGACAGGAAGCTCTGGCGTGGGCTGGTCCATGAAGTCAAAAAGAGTCGGAAGCGACTGAACAAATAAACAACAACAACAAAAAGGCATCACTCTATTCAAAAATGTAACCCACTGCAGTCATGGTTCAAACTTTAGTTTCTCTCTCTCTGTCTTTCTTTCTCACAGGCAGAGACACACTTCTTTCTAGCTTCTGACTACCTTTCCTGTTAAACTGTCCTGGAAATTCAGAAGTTTGCAACCATGTCATAAAATTTCTTGATAGAGAGATCATTTCTATGAACTTTGGATTTTATCCAAAAAATCTGTGGATTTTGAGAAAACTCCATTCAGTACAATTTGCTGTTGAATTAGATGAACAGAGTATTTCTAAAAAGTGCCTCTCATCAAAGGATGAATAAGAGAGTTCCACATGCCATGTGATTGATTAAGCCAAAGCTTTCCAAACTGTGTGTCGGGACATGTTAGTGTGTTGGCTGCAGTGTCTGGGTGTGTCGCGGCTGCTGCTGCCTCCGAGCCCTGCCAGGATTCCGCGCAGGTCCTAGTGCCTGCCTTGTGCACTGCTGCCTCCAAACCTGCTGTGATTCCGTGCAGGTCCTACTGCCTGCTTTGTGCCCTGCTGTAAGAGTGTGTCGCGGAGTGATGCATGTCTAAAAAGTGTATCACCAACATGAAAAGTTTGGAAAGCTCTGGCTTAAGCCTTTGGGAACAATTCTCCATAGGTTTTGTGCCACTGCTCTGGCTGCTGCTTTGCCTTAATTTAAAGTCTGCACTAGTGTACATCACATGAGATCAAAAGTACTCAAAAGATTAATTTTCCTATGAACAAAAGCAGAGAGCCAATGAAGGCATGGAAGCTTGCTGAAAAAGATTTGCATTGATTTACAAGTTGTTCTAAATCTCAGTTGAGATGGCTTTTTAGCTATGAAACTTTCCTAAGTGCATAGATCTGCAGAATGTGAACAGCAGTTGAAGTGACATTTCTCCACAACAAAGAATCTTCTGATACCAATCTTTCCTGCGCCCCCATCTGGTTTTTAATCTCAAGTGTTAAGAGCATTTTTATGATGTTGTTCAGGCCTGTTCACGTGCTTGCTTTAAATATTTATATGGAGCCCTTCCTTTATAGAACATTACCAGGGCAGTTTAAACAATTATCTGGGCTTTCTCATAAAAATACAAGTTTAAAAGCAGGAGAAAGATGGAAAACTTTCATGCATACAGAACCTGTAATATAAATAAAAGTGATCTATGAAGCTAAAAAAAAATTCTGCAAGTAAACAGTAAGTTCCACCAAAACACAGCTTGCAATGTGCTTTAAAGATTATTTCAACTAACAGTGCAACAATTAGGGTGTGATAGCATAATTTTAGCCAAAAAATAGTAAAAATTCCACTGACTGCAATCTATGTTTGCTTGTCTACAGCTGCCTTCTTCCCTCTGGGATGATAAGGTTCTGCTGCTAAGGCCATAACCACTCAAGCATGGCCTAAACTGGATTAAGTCTAGACTTGTGACAATATTTTTCTCTCTCTTATTATTCCTAATCTCAATGTCATGGAGGACAGGTCAGTCGTACTCTTCTCATGCTTCCCAGAACTGTTGCAGCTGAAACAACAGGTCCCAAATGCCACTCAGATTCAGAGAATGAGCTCAGTGTTCAAAGGTCTGGTTAATTTAGCTTTATTGTGGGCCATGCACATTGTATTGGCTTGTACTTTCTTCATTATATGAAGCAAGGATCTCTTCACACACTCATATCAGAGTGACCCTCTTTGCTAGGACAAAGGCTTGGGACTGGGTTACCTGAGGGACCGTCTTTTCCCAGTTGTCTCTACCCATCCAATCCTGTCCAATCTGCAGGATGGGCATGTTCCAGGTCCCATCAGCCAAGGAAAGTTGGCTGGCGGGGACCAGGAGATGTGCCATTTCTGCTGTGGCGCCTGCCCTCTGGAACATCCTCCCTCCTGAGATTAGGATGATCCCAAACCTTCTGGCTTTTTGGAAGGCCTTGAAGACCTGGCTTTGTGCCTGGGCCTGGGGTCCCAAGTGTGCGAAGGGCCCTGTTTCCTGGTTGTGCTGACGGATTTTAATATATCTTAGCTCAGAGCTTTCCAAACTGTGTGTCGGGACACGTTAGTGTGTCGGCTGCAGTGTCTGGGTGTGTCGCGGCTGCTGCTGCCTCTGAGCCCTGCCAGGATTCTGTGCAGGTCCTAGTGCCTGCCTTGTGCCTTGCTGCCTCCAAACCTGCCCTGCCAGGATTCCGCGCAGGTCCTAGTGCCTGCCTTGTGCCTTGCTGCCTCCAAGCCTGCCCTGCCAGGATTCCGCGCAGGTCCTAGTGCCTGCCTTGTGCCTTGCTGCCTCCAAACCTGCCCTGTCAGGATTCCATACAGGTCCTAGTGCCTGCCTTGTGGCCTCCAAACTTGCTGTGATTCCGCACAGGTCCTAGTGCCTGCCTTGTGCCTGGCTGCCTCCAAACCTGCTGTGATTCCGCGCAGGTCCTAGTGCCTGCCTTGTGCCTGGCTGCCTCCAAACCTGCTGTGATTCCGCACAGGTCCTAGTGCCTGCCTTGTGCCCTGCTGTAAGAGTGTGTCGTGAAATGATGCATGTCTAAAAAGTGTGTCACCAACATGAAAAGTTTGGAAAGCTCTGTCTTAGCTGCTATTTGTATTTAATTTATTTTGTACTGTTTTAACGAGTACTGTTTTAACTAGCACAGCAGCGTTTGTATTTTCTGCGCCAGATGAGGAAAGCACATCTTCCACCTCCCATCCTCCTTACTTTCTATAGCGGCACTATAGAGAGTGTACTAACCAATTGTATTTCTATGTGGTTTGGAGGTTGTAGTGCCTCGGATAGGAAGTCTGTGCAGAGGGTGGTGAGGGCAGCAGAGAAGATAATTGGGATCTCACTTCCTCTCATTCAGGACATAGCGCATAAACGCTGGTCTGTCCAGAGCTCGAAAGATCATCAGTGATGCCTCCCATCCTCATCATGGTTTGTTTTCTTTGTTACCCTCTGGGAAAAGGTTCCGCTGCATTCGATGTAGATCAGCCAGATTAGGCAATAGTTTTGTCCCCTGGGCTATTAGACTCTTGAACTTCTAATAATCCCCTCTTTCTTCATGGATATATATGCTGTGTGTAGGACTGATATTTATTTATTAGGGATAAAGATTAGAGGGGGGAATGGGCAATGAACATATATTACATATATGGTAATTATGGTATTCTTATTTTATTGGTTGAGCCAATTGCAACAAAATTTCATTTCAATGTGCACTTTGTTTATTATGGAATGACAATAAAATTCTATTCTATTCTATTCTATTCTATTCTATTCTATTCTATTCTATTCTATTCTATTCTTTGACTGTTTTTTATGACTGTTAGCTGCCCAGAGTCACTGGTTTGAGATGGGCGGCTATATAAATTGAATAAATAAATAAACTCTATCTGGGCTGGAAAATCCAGATGATGACTAGATGATGATGATGATGATGATGATGATGATGATGATGATTGAAATGTATATGCTGCCTGACTCCAACAATTCTAAATGGGACCAAAGAGGCAGATTTATGCAGCCCAGATATAGTAACTATACTCCTTGTAAATTAGTTGCCCCTCCTACAGCACTTCCTGGAATTACCAATTGACTATGCAGTTATAAAGAAGATTTAAAGCTGATTTTAAGATTCCCACTGCATATAGTATATAAAATAAATTTGAGGCCCTGCCAATTTTTGAAGCAAAGAGGTGGAATGCTAGCCAATTGTGCACAACGTGATTGCTTGAATCTCAAGTACATTTATAAGGTGATTTCCCCATTTTTTTACATTGGGCTTTCTAATGAAAGTTAAAATAATCCACCTCCGTTGCAGGGACTTCAATTTGATTTATACTTAGTGAGTTGCTTTGTTTTCTTGATTAGAGTGTCTGCAGGGATGAAGGGAGAGGGAAAGGAAAATGTTGGTTACTTGAAACCTGTCCTTGTATTGCTGGGGTGAACTCTGAAAATTTTCCAGTGATAGATGATAGATGATAGATGATAGATGATAGATGATAGATGATAGATGATAGATGATAGATGATAGATGATAGATGATAGATGATAGATGATAGATGATAGATGATAGATGATAGATAGATAGATAGATAGATAGATAGATGATAGATAGTAGACAGACATGATAGATGATATAGATATAGATATAGATATAGATATAGATATAGATATAGATAGCATCTGGGCAACATGGATGATCTTTTATGTATTTAGAGATTTCTAGGGAAGTAGTCTGTCATAGCAAAGTCAACAAACAAATTTGTTGCCTTTTAAAAACACAATTGTTTTTTAAGGTTTTATGCTCCCCTGCTTCCTTGTCAGATGTAGACCATGGCTCTGAAATAAGTGTGTTTTGTGTATATTAAATTAGCTGTTGGGGAAGATGGAAAGAAGGAAAATCAAAAAAGAGTGATCCAAGTAGAGGGTAGAATAACATGGTAAGTAAGAAACATGGGAATTACCTTAGACACACATTCTTGCACTGATGAGATTAGTATAATAAGAAGATTGAAACCTTGAACTCTTTTTAATCCATGAGAATATCCCCTAATGAATTCTATTTTAGCTGTTTCTCATTACAGACTGGCTTCGGTAATTTGTTTGCTCAAGGATAGCCACCATGAAGTCAGTGATAGATTATCCTTTTGTGATCAACTTTTCCAACAGAAAAAGTGGAGGGATTCAGAACAGAGTTTTAGAGAGGTACTTCTGATAGATAATAGCATTTACAATACATAAATCCGTAATGCAGTGCTTTCTAAAGTGCCGCCGTTGGCAACACACCAATTGTGGCGGCGGCAGCGGTGGCGGCGCGGGCAGGGGCGTGCACGGCGGTGGTGCGGGGTGGCGTGCGGGGGCGGGGTGTGTACGGTGGCGGCAGCGGCCTCCGCTAAAACGCGAAAGTTCTGATGAAGCACCACCACCGCCGCCGCCGTGCACACCCCCGCTGCCGCTTCCGGGGTGTGTGGCGACACACCAGACTGTGTGTTGCGACATACTAAAGTGTCGCGACACACAGTTTGGAAAGCTGTGCCCTAATGTCTTAAGTGTCTCTACTGAATTTTATGATCATATTGCTGTATTAGGTATGCAAGCAGGTACCTGGAACTAATGAATGGTTGTGTTCCAATGTTATGTTGTTATTAAATGGGAGCTGTTTAATGGCTGGCTGTAAGTATGTGTCTACCATACAGCGCCTGCATGAGAGAAAATGATACTGTGAGCAGTTTTAGCTGGAACTTTAGGTGACAACAAGTGTTTTTCTTCATTTATTATCCATAGTACCAGTCTAGCACTGTGGATCTGGTTTGTTTTACTTCATTAATGGCCATTGTGGTTTGAGAAACGTCCAATTTAAATCCTTTAGCTGTGTATCTGATGAGACTGAACAGATACAGCTGGATATTAGAATCAGCTGTAAACACTGGATTTTATGCTAAATGCTGGAAGCCTGTAAATATAAGTTCTGATATAAAGTAGAAGTTTATATATTTATTCTATAGCTTCTACAATAGTAAGCTGAAAGTGAATCAATTTCATGGAACTATTCCGTGACCCTTTGATAGCAGAAAACAGTGATTAGGATCACCATAGAGTTGTATCATATTTTTATTTATTTTATTTTATTTTTATAGTCACCCGTCTCTGACTCTGGGCGGCTTATAATAAAATAGATAAAAAACCAAGTAAAATACATGATATAAAATAAAGCACATAGCAGCTGAGCATCATAAAATAACTGTCAACAAAGCCGAGAGACAGGCTCTATCACACTCCCAGGGCCCTAAGGTTTTAGGGCCTTGCGAAAGGCCAGCAAGGCTGGGGCTTACCTAATCTACCACGGTAGAGATGGGCGGGGTCAAATCCAAATAATAAATAAATAAATAATCTCAGGTGGAACAATGTTCCACAGAGCAGGTGCCATGGCAGAAAAGGCACTCATCCTGGTCCCCACCAGCTGACACTCCTTAGCTGAAGGCACCTCCATGCCCCTCCTGCCGGACCAGGCAGGGCAGGTAGAAACGGTCCTGTAAGCAACCTGGCATCGAGCCATGAAGGCTTTAAAGATAACTACCAGGACCTTGTAGATGAATAGGTACCACTTCGGTGGGAAGGTAACAGCGTTCCGCGTGTGTCATGCGGCCACATGACCGCGGAAGCGTCTTCGGACAACGCTGGCTCTTCGGCTAACAAACGGAGATGAGCACCGGCCCCTTGAGTCGGACACGACTGCACAAATGTGCGGGGGGAACCTTTACCTTTACACCAGGACCTTGAATTGCACCCGGAAGCACACTGGGAGCCAGTGCAGTTTGCGGAACAGCGGTGTCACATGCGCCAAAATAAACAAAGCCATTAACTGCCCGCACACTCTGCACCAGTTGAAGCTTCCAAATACTCTTCAAGGGCAGCCTCATATAGAGTTTGTTGTTTATTCGTTCAGTCGCTTCCGACTCTTCGTGACTTCATGGACCAGCCCACGCCAGAGCTTCCTGTCGGCCGTCACCATCCCCAGCTCCCCCATGGTTAAGTCTGTCACCTCCAGAATATCATCCATCCATCTTGCCCTTGGTCGGCCCCTCTTCCTTTTGCCTTCCACTTTCCTATATATTTCCATATAGAGAGTGTTGCAATAATCCAACAGTCGAGCGATGGGGCTAATTATTTACACACATATTACCTGATGAATGATTTCTGTTCGGAGATTTATTTTTCTTCTGCCTTCCCCCTTTTCTCCTTTGCCTTACATCATGTTTGACTGCAGAGGACCCACGTCTGATATTTTAGAAGGTCACTATTAGAAGCATTAGAACTTGAACAAGGAATTCACTTATTGGTGCCGATTGTTTGACAGGCCTTTACATACAGAAAGTTAATTTGCTGCTTATGTACCGTATTTTCCGGCGTATAAGACGACTGGGCATATAAGACGACCCCCAACTTTTCCAGTTAAAATATAGAGTTTGGGATATACTCGCCGTATAAGACTACCCCTCTTCAAAACCTGCAGCTTGCTCCGCCCCGGGGTGGAAAATATCCACGCCAATCAGCTGTGTGGTGGGGAAGCGGAGTAGAAAGTAAAAAACTGCAGGGAGAAAACAGGGAAGCGGAGTAGAAAGCGAATACCGTAGTAATGCGAAGCACAGCAGCGGGGTGTGTGTGTGAAGGAGAATATTGGGGTGAGGGGTGAGAAAGCTTTAACAATTTAAAGAAAGCTTTAATTACCTGGGCAAGGCAGAGGCGTGAAGAATACATTTCCAAGCTTTAGCGGAACAAACCATGAAGGAGGAGGAGGAGGAGGAGGAGGAGGAGGAGGAGGAGGAGGAGGAGGGTGATGGGGGGAAGTTTGAAAAAGCAGATCCAAGCACAAAAGTTACTGAGTGAGTACTGAGCAACTCCACTTCCCTGCCGCACAGCTGATCCCCGGTGCACAGCTGATCGGCGCGGAGATTTTCCACCCGGGCCCTCCCCCGCCCCCAATACATCTCCAAGCTTTAGCAGAACAAACCACGAAGGAGGAGGAGGAAGAGGGTGGTGGTGATGATGGGGGGAGGTTTGAAAAAGCAGATCCAAGCGCAAAAGTTACTGAGTCATTTCAGCCTCCCTCCCTCTCGCTCTCTTTCCCTGATGATGGATCAGTGCGGGGGGGGTGTCCCTCCCTCCGCTCCCTCCCTCCCTCCCTTGCCGTTTCCTCCCTTCCCTCCCGACCCCCCCCCCCCGGCACTGATCCATCACCAGGGAAAGAGAGCGAGAGGGAGGGAGGCTGAAATGACTCAGTAACTTTTGCGCTTGGATCTGCTTTTTCAAACCTCCCCCCATCATCACCACCACCCTCTTCCTCCTCCTCCTTCATGGTTTGTTCTGCTAAAGCTTGGAGATGTATTGGGGGGGGGGAGGGCCCGGGTGGATAATCTCCGCGCCGATCAGCTGTGCGGCGGGGAAGTGAAGTTGCACCCCTGCGGTGCGCCATCAGCGCTTCCTGTTTCAGCACCCGTCCTATAAGACGACACCCGGCGTATAAGACGACCCCCGACTTTTGAGAACATTTTCCTGGGTTAAAAAGTCGTCTTATACGCCGGAAAATACGGTATTTAATTTCACAAGGGAGAATCTTTTAAATTTAGCACCCACCACACCCTAGAGTTTGTAGATTGTAATGAATGTGTGTGATTTAAACATTCAAGGGTGTAAATCTCTGGCTGTGGTAATATCCTCCAGAATTCTGTTATGATAGAGAAGGAGATCTGCTCAAATCAAATCATCCTCCCCAATTTATTTCCAGAGCTGACCTTTGTGTTACATAAAAAATGGGTATGAAATTTGAATAAACTATCCCATTAGCTTTGAAACAGGTAGTCCTCAACTTACAACCACAATCGGGACCAGAGCTTCCTTCGCTAAGCAAGGTGGTCATTGAGTGAGTCACGCCCAATTTTATGACAGTTTTTGCAGCAGTCATTAAGCGAATCACATGGTCATTAAGTGAAACCAGCTTCTCCCATTGTCTTTGCTTGTCAAAGCTGGCTGGGAAGGTCGCAAATGGCCAAAATCATGTGACCCTGGGATACTGCAACCGTCAAAAATACATGCTCGTTGCTAAGCGCCCAAATTTTGATCACATGACTGCAGGGATGCTATGACGGCCGTAAGTGCGAGGACTGGTCATAAGTCATTTTTTTCAGTGCCGTCGTAACTTCAGACGGTCATTAAATGAATGGTCAAAAGTCGAGGACTACCTGTATGAACTTCACTGCTAAACAAGAATGAATGGAATGGGGAACTAGGAAGTATGTTAGTATTGGTATATAATTAAGCCTTAAATTGACAGCCCTTCTATTTTATAGTGAGAACAAAATATTTATTCATGGCATATTTAACAGAAAACCTAAATCACTTCTATTACAGCTCAGTATGATTCACTAGGTATGCCCAAATGTTCCTTTTTTGTTTCAAAATACGATACAAGTATTTTCACAAGTTAATTGGAGAGGTGCTCTTTTGTTGCCTTGCCTTATCACTTTGCTAAAATCCTTCCTCATTCAGAAAGTGCTGAATGAGAATGTTATTTTCTCGAAGGAAGTCAGGAAAGTTCTCCATTCACCCTCTTGTTTTCTGGTTTGCTAAACTTTAGTTATGGAACAGAGTGCTAATGATCAACCTTTAAATATTTTGCTTCCCCTGAAATAAGTACACCTAGTCAGACCATCAAGAGGCTCCATTGATCTGGCGAGATAGATCTCTTTGGTCCAGATTGCAAAAAGAGCGTATCTTTGGGTCCCACCCAGATCAGTCTCCATATGGGTAACACTACAATTTTCATTATGATATTAAAGGCAAAACTGAAGTACTTTGGCCACATAAGGACATAAGTACTTTGGCCACGGCCAACAGGAAGCTCTGGCGTGGGCTGGTCCATGAAGTCACGAAGAGTCGGAAGTGACTGAACGAATAAACAACAAAAACAATTTTCCTTATCGCCAACTAATCTTTGGTACCCTCACAACAAAAGGACTCAAAGGTATATGCAGTACAGAGCATTAGAGGAGTTCAGGAAACTTATCTTAACTCCAAACTTTCTTTACCAGAAATAAAAACGCCATATACAGCTCTGAATTTGGACCAGGATCTCAACATCATTTATTATTTGGACTCATTTCAGTTGGGTGTTTGGTACTGTGACAGCTTTTGTGGAAGGAATTTAGCTTTGCCAATTTTTTAGACCTCTTGAAACCTTTGGTAGTATCAGCTGTGATATTCTTCTGATTGTCTGATGGGGTTATTGGAAGCATAGTTTTAAAGTGGCTTTGATCCTTCCTATCTTTGCAGAAGCATATGAAAAACTCGGCCTCTCGATTAACATTAAAAAAACCAAAGTGCTTTACCAGCAAGTTCGAACCAATCCCTCTGCAGCGCCATCAATCCAGCTTAAAGGTGTGTTACTAGAAAACGTCGACCACTGTTCTTATCTTGGCAGCCATCTATCTACAAAAGCCGACATCGACGCTGAAATTCAGCATCGCCTGAGCTCTGCGAGTGTAGCTTTCTCCCGAATGAAACGTAGAGTGTTTGAGGATCAGGACATTCGCAGGGAGACCAAAATGCTTGTTTACAAAGCCATTGTACTACCAACCCTTTTGTACGCCTGTGAAACATGGACCCTCTACAAACGCCACCTCCAACTTCTTGAAAGTCTGTAGCTTGAATCATGTCAACTGGATTTCTATTTTCTCAGTGGAAACGTTTCGCTCCTTATCCAAGGAGCTTCTTCAGTCTGAGCAAAGTTAGTAAGGGAATCCTTAAATATGTTTCTAGTTGGCTGTGTGACCTTACACCTGGGGCTAGGTCATGGTTATTATGAGATGTTATTTCTAAGTCCCTTTATCATCTAAAGGAGGATCGTTAAGATCACCATGCTGCTGTTGAGCTTGCGAAATGGTCTTAATCTTCCTAGGCACAGAAGACAAAGCAGGGAGGAAAATAGGGGAAAGATTGTGCCTGAGGCCCCCACCTCTATTCAAGGAAGGATTTTCCAAGTTGGCATAAATGGATTCCTTGACCCCTCTCTCAAACCACCTATCTTCTCTGTCTAAAATGTGAACATTAATGTCCTCAAATGAGTGTCCTTTTTCCTTTAGATGAAGATAAACTGCTGACTCTGGTCCTGTGGTGTTACTTCTCCTTTCAACTTCTTGAAAGATTCCATCAACGCTGCCTCCGAAAAATTCTGCAAATTACTTGGGAAGATAGGCGGACTAATGTTAGCATATTAGAAGAAGCGAAAACCACCAGCATTGAAACAATGATCATCTAACATCAACTTCGCTGGACCAGCCATGTTGTTCGATTGCCTGACCATCGTCTTCCAAAGCAGCTACTTTACTCCCAACTTAAGAATGGAAAACGGAATATTGGTGGACAGCAAAAGAGATTCAAAGATACTCTCAAAGCTAATTTAAAAAAATGTAATATCAGCATTGAGAACTGGGAAGCCCTAACTCATGAGCATTTCAATTGGAGGTCAGCCTTTATTAAAGGCGCTATGGACTTTGAAGAAGTATGAGTACAGGGCGAAAGGGAGAAATGAGCTAAGAGGAAGGCACGTCAAGCAAACCCTCATCGTGACCGTCTTCCACCTGGAAACCTATGCCCTCATTGTGGGAGGTTGTGCGGATCCAGAATTGGCCTTTACAGCCACTTATGGATCCACTGTTAAGATTTTACCCTTGGAAGACAATCTTACTCGGCTACGAGTGATCGCCAAGAAGAATTTGGCCATGTCCAGTAGATGCTGGGGTACTGATGTCTGCTGTGCATCTCTTAAGCCTTTGGTGACCTATAGTGAATCATAGTGTTGCACAGGGCATTCAGTATAAGCATGTTGTTCCCCCATGCTATTCAACATCTACAAGAAACTGCTGGAGGAGGTTATTTGGAGTTTTGGAGTAGAGTCCCATCAGAATACTACTCAGATTTATTGCTTCTTGCTCTCTAAAGAAGCAATTAGTATCCTTCTATATTGCCTAAACTCAGTAATAAGATTGATGAGGGAGAACTAGCTGAAATTAAGTCCAGGCAAGTAGTATTGCTGGTCAGTAGGAAATAGGACTCATGATAGACGTTCAGTTTGTTTTGAATGGATACTCCTAACAGAGCAGATCCATAATCTGGGAATGCTCCTTGATCAACTATCACTAGATTTGCAAGTGGAGGGTATGGCAAGGAACACATCTGCAAAATTACACAATGCAAGTTACAGAGTTGCTTTCACTGAGAGATCTACACTGACTGCCAGTTGCTTACCGGGCAGTTTTAAGGTAATTAAAGCCCTAAACGGCTTAGACCTGGATGTCTGTGGATCTGCCTCTCCTGTTTTGAATTGTCTGGCTATTAAGACCTGCAGTAGAAGCTCTTCTGAGATCCCCCCTGAGATCCATATGGCTCCCACCCTGATGGCCATCTGGAAAGCCTTGAAGTCCTGGCTCTTCTCCCAAGCCCTAGGTTAGGGTGGGTGGCTCCCTTGCTGGATGAGTTTTTGTATATGTATGTATTGAGTGGTCGGATGCCATTTTGTTTATTTATATTCTATTGTGTTTTTACTCTTGTTTTCTATTTGATGCTTTAAGCCAGAGGTCCCCAACCTGTGGGCCGCGGCCTGTTAGGAAGTGGGCCGAGGGGCTCCCTCCTGCAAACCCCGCCCCCCGGTGTGCGTGATTACCCGCCCCCGGTGCGCATGATTGGCTCCCGCCTGCAAACCCCGCCCCCGGTGCGCACGATTGGCTCCTGCCTGCAAACCCTGCCCCACCCCGGCCTGTGGAAAAATTTTCTTCCACGACCAGTTCCTGGTGCCAGAAAGGTTGGGGACCGCTGCTTTAAGCCACCCAGAGCCATTCTGTAATTGGGCTAAATCTAATACAATAAATAATAATCATCTTCTGAAGATGCCCCGTCTGTCAAAAGCTTGTGTTCCAGCACATAGGAGAGGACTTTCTCCTGTGTTACTCCCAAGCTCTGGGACGCAGTTCCTCCAAAGTGGAACTTGCCTCTCTTTCAGGTTTTAAAAAATCCACAAAAGCACATCAGTTTCATCAGGCTTGTAATTATTAATTTTAATACTATTTTTTATTACATATTCCAAACATTTTGTACATCTAAAAAATGTTGTTAGCCGCCTTGAGTAGAAAGTTGGGGTATCAATGAAACAATCAAATAGATAAATATTAACCATATAGTCTTTTCCTTGCTATTATTTCCTTATGTTTCATCTTGAATCTCTCCTATTTGATCCCCAGCCTATTTAACTAGGCATTTTTTTTCTTGATTTGAGACCGATTCAATCCTGGTGGTGACCACAATTCCTGCTTCTGGACCATCTGGCCATCTTTCTTCTATCTGATCCAGACTCCACACAACTTATTCCTGGGTCCTCAAGCCCATAACTGACTCTCTAGGAAAGACCTGAATCAGAGCCACTGAAGTACATTGCCCCATGATTATGCTACAAAAGATGGTCTAGGCATATATGTGGAAATCACATAAGACTATAGATTGAGTTTTGCTACATATGTCAAGATGCTATTGTGGTCTACAGCATACAGGTAGGTTGTGATTAGTGCAAGTTCAAATAATGCGATATTTGATTGAGTGCGAATTGTAAATTGATACCAGGTCACGTTTAATGCAACCCAAAATTCAGTTAATGTGAGGCTAGCATGAGTGAAATTGAGGCTAGCCATGCGCAGTTGCAGTTGGGATTTTAGATACGCTAATATTTGTGTGTGCAAAATGGAAAAGAGGAAGATTCTGTCAGAGGAAAACAGTACAAGTTTAATAAGAAGAGGCTCACTATTATATTAGAGTAAAAATGTGATGTAATTGAATGACATGAATGTGGTCATAGCACTGCTAAAATAAGACGAGATGTTGGAATGCCTGAATCTACAGTAGAATTTTTGTTTTTATTTTGCTTTCTATAACTACTCTGTGGCTTTGTTAACCATAAATTTAAAGTATATTCTTTGTATCATTTATTGTTAATATTTCATTAATATACATATAAAATTTAAGTTTAAAAAATTTTCATTGCCTATTTCTGTCAAGCTGGAACCAATTACCATATTTTACCATAGAAATATCCCTTTGAATAATGCAAATTCAAATAATGTGACCATTTTGTGGGATTCATTAACCGCACCAATCGAGACCTACCTGTACTGTACCATTCCAGGGAAATATGAATATTCCAGGGAAATATTTCTATCCACATAACATTTACCTATTTAAACCCCATCTTTCATGTTATGTTTACAATCATGAATAGTTTATGTCATTAAACTATTATGGACAGCATTACTCTACTGAACAGCATGTTTGAAATCATGGCCTCGGGTCATCTCCTGACTAAGATGCAGATTTCTTGAGTGAAGTCTCCTTCTTTTAGCTGTAAGACTTCCATGTCCCTTCAAATTTCAGTGTAAAATGTCAACTAAAAGTACATACATCTGTGTTTCCACAGCAAGAATTCTGTGAACATCATGAGAACATATCAAATGGTGAATGTATAATTTGTCTCTTTAATGGAATTTTTTTGTTATAATGTGAGAATACGACAATCTGACCTACCTGAAATGTTTACAAGGAAATAAACACATTTAATAGTCAATGGACATCAATGTTATTTTAAATGAGCAACTTGTAAAACAAATAAAAACACATAACAAAGAGGTTATATCCACAGTTGTAAATTCTGTTTCTACAGAAATGCAATAAATAAAATCACATAATATGCAAATAATTCTACTTACATCAGTACAATATACTATGCAGCTTTCCTTTTGTTTTTCCTTCTTTTTTAAACCACCCCAATATTACAATTCTAGATTATCCAGTATATATATTTTTACAATCATTATATGGGCAAAGTGAAATCTCCACAGTCTCTATTAGGCTTTGTGATAATTTGCATAATTTGCACCATGGATCAACCAAACCCATTTTATGACTAAATTCAGATGTTTTCTAATCTAACAAACAACAAAAGCTGTTCATAGTTCATATTCCCTTTTGGAGAACATATAGTAAGACCCAAGAGAGATCTGTTGTGAGGATAGATGTCACATAAGTTTGAAGTTGGTCTTACTTGATGTATAGTGGGATTGTAAAACCTTAAGATTGGGCTTGCATGTTTTATTGTCTTCCTATGTCATAATTGACATGATAAACAAAAGTTTAAGTAGCTTGTGGATTGCATTTTGCGGACTGCCTCCAGTCTACCATTTCTATAGAAATGTTCTTTCAAGTACAACAGAAACTTGGGAACAGATTTTGCACTTGTCAACTTATGATTAAGCCACTGTGAGAAGCTGCACCCAATTAGATAATGAATGAGGCTTTCCGGTTTGACTCAGAAATGTTCAGATGTTTCCTAGAAAAATAACTATTCTTAACCATATCAAGAAAGATGCCACCTCACTCCAAGTGTTTTTTCTCCTCTGCTTTCTTTCTTTGTTGCCACTGAAGGAGAGGTGAAAATGGAGTGTTTCCCTCTAATATCCTAAGATATGCTGGATCATGGAAGCTCCAGTTTGTAAGGCCTTGCTTTTGAGATGGAGTTACCGGGGTCTCAAATTTGTTTTTGATTTTGCTGTCATACTGTGCAATCCTTTTGTGCCATTTTGAGTTTGCTGTCACATTGTGCAATCCTTAAGAGTTTATTCTGGAATAACTCCTACTAGCTATTCAAATTGTTCTGAAATAAATAATTTTTGAGAGCTCTGTAATTCAGTAAAAACAACACTTCAGATGGTGTAATTATTTAGTTTAGTCTTCCCTGAACAGGTTTCCTCCAGAGGTATATGAACAAAGATGTCCATTTTAATCCAATGTCTCTGGAGGGTATCAGTTTGGTGAAAGCTGGTCTAGCATCTACTAGCTACCTTTTGATACAATAAACATTTAATAGTGTAGTTGGATTCCATGTCATGGAGTCATTACAGGATGTAATAAGAACTTTTAGTTAAAAATACGTGGGTTGACATTGTATATGCCTTAATATAATTCTCTGTCTATGTCAGTTAAGGTGTTTTTAAAAAAAAAATAGAACAGCTTTTCTAAAAAAAGAATCTTACTGGGTTTTTTTTAACATGCTTAAGTGCGTTTTAAGAAAAACTGCGCAGTAAACACACTAAGCAAGCATTTTATTCACACAGTATAACATATTCTGGTACTAAGTGAATCCGCCTAGTACAGGTACTCTGGATTAATATGTGACTCTGAGCAGTATCAAAATCATGAAGATATTTTGTGTATGTATGTATGTGTTTAGTAAACATACTATACAACCAAGTATCAAGGTCTCTTGCTGGTTTAGAAATTTTATCTTTGGTGAAGAGCATTAACATTAGTGGTTAATGTAAAATGTGCAAAGAACAGCTTTAAATATCGTTCACAATGCTCTAAAATGCATGCACCAATTAAATGGGACTAATTGAATGTTATATTAGAAAACCAAGTTACTGGTTTTAGAAAGCCTCATGTTGACTATTTTCTAAAGAAGCTGCAGTGAATCCTTAACAGAAAACTTACGTTTACCATTCTTGCTCTTTAGAGCTAAATCCACAGGTCTTCTCCTTATTACATCCTCATTCCAGGTTGAACATTGCTTGCAAGGGTTAATATTTATAGACAATCACATTACAGTAATTGTGGAATATTGTTAATATTTTCAAATGTCCTTTCATATCGTCTTGCCTTCTTGTTGGTGTTTACTGAAGATTGGATCTCAAGACTAGATCAAGTCATATTTACAACAGGCCCATAAAAACAGGGGGACTTCAGTTAGATATGATTAAAGCCCTACTGAGTATATTGGGATCCAACTCAACAAGTAGGAATAAATACCTGAACTTATCATTATTAAATGCAAGCATTTTTTTCAAAGCAGAAGAATTTTTATTTCTGTAGCGAAATTTACCACAGTACTTTGGGCATATCCTCAAAAGCTACACAACTAAAACATTCTTTTTGCATGCCATGATATAATTAAACCACTTGCAAACTGAAATCTTGGATTGAGCATTGCTGGCAAAGTATGTAGGTCCTGATTTGAAAACAGAAACACTCCAACTCACTACTTTGGGGAAGAACCGTTTGAATTTCATTTCTCAGAGCTGGTTCCAAGGAATATCAAAGGGGGAAATAGCATATCTTTAACAGTGCAATCCAATGCATGTCTCCTCAGAAATAGATTTTCTTAAGTTTGGTAAGATTTCCTCCTGGTTTACTCAGCCTAGAGCCCCTCTGCTAGTTTGTTCTGAAGTCCTATTCAGGCCATAGCAGCTAAAGCCAGTTTTCCACGCATTTTAGGGATTTATGATAGCTTTCTTCACATGTTAAAATTGCAGCTCTGTCCACACTCATGTCTGTGAAATTGTTCTAAAAGAGGTCTCTATTAAGTTTCCTACTTTTTTCTTGTCTAAGTGCTTCATGGGTGTAATGTTGAGAGTTTCCCTGTTTGAGTGTTGGCATATTTTTAAATAACTGTGGCAAATTCTTAAAGAGATGGGAGTACCAGACCACCTTTCCTGTCTCCTGAGAAACCTGTATGCGGGTCAAGGAGCAACAGTTAGAACCGGACATGGAACAACCGATTGGTTCAAAATTGGGAAAGGAGTACGACAAGGCTGTATATTATCACCCTGCTTATTTAACTTATATGCAGAGTACATCATGAGAAATGCCGGGCTGGATGAATCACAAGCCGGAGTTAAGATTGCCGGGAGAAATATCAACAACCTCAGATATGCAGACGATACCACCCTAATGGCAGAAAGTGAAGAGGAGCTAAAGAGCCTCTTGATAAGGGTGAAAGAGGAGAGTGCAAAAGCTGGCTTGAAACTCAACATTAAAAAAACCCAGATCATGGCATCTGGTCCCATCACTTCCTGGCAAATAGAAGGGGAAAAAATGGAAGCAGTGACAGATTTTATTTTCTTGGGCTCCAAGATCACCACAGACGGTGACTACAGCCATGAAATTAAAAGATGCTTGCTCCTTGGGAGGAAAGCTATGGCAAACCTAGACAGCATATTAAAAAGCAGAGACATCACCTTGCCGACAAAGGTCCGTATAGTTAAAGCTATGGTTTTTCCAGTAGTAATGTATGGCTGTGAGAGTTGGACCATAAGGAAGGCTGAGCGCCGAAGAATTGATGCTTTCGAACTGTGGTGCTGGAGAAGACTCTTAAAGAGTCCCTTGGACTGCAAGGAGGTGAAATCAGTCAACCCTAAAGGAAATCAACCCTGACTGCTCATTGGAAGGACAGATACTGAAGCTGAAGCTCAAATACTTTGGCCACCTAATGCGAAGAGAGGACTCACTGGAAAAAACCCTGATGCTGGGAAAGACTGAAGGCAAAAGGAGAAGGGGACGGCAGAGGATGAGATGGTTAGATAGCATCACCGATGTAACGAACATGAATTTGAGTAAACTCCGGGAGACAGTGGAGGACAGGAAGGCCTGGCGTGCTATGGTCCATGAGGTCACGAAGAGTCGGACATGACTAAACGACTGAACAACAACAACAACAAATATTTTTAAGGCTAAAGCTATTAATGACAAGTGTGTCTCAGTGACACCAAATATGGTACATAGCGAAATCATTGTTCACCTTGTATGCTGTGTTCAATCTCATATCCCAAATGTTCCCAAGTCATACATACTCAATGACTGAGAATCTATGAAGAATAGCTGGAAGTCCTCTTCTCTAGTCTAAAACATACTACTGTCTGAGAACAGTGCACTTATCTCTCATATAGAAACATATATGTAATTTTGCTAATTTTAGTTGAGCTCCTGGATGGACTGAGAGTTTGTGTGGTCTCAGATAGATAAGCTTAGCAATTTTTGGTATAAATTTAAGACGGGGAATTAATTAAATTTGGGATGTATTTTTTTTAAGGATCCTAACTTTAGAGTAGTGCTCCCAAACCCACCTCTCTATGTCATGAATGATGAACTCTAAATGGAATCACAGCCAAACAATAACAACAACAGTACCCCCAAACTACTAGCAGTTTTTAAAATCCTCTGACCAAGATCCCTCTTAGTAATTAACCAAAAAGTCAAGGGATATGGTAATTGTATTCATAATTACAAAGGCAATTCTAGCCCATATTAGAGCAGCCTGCAAACTGGGAGACAGAACTGAAGACCAAAAAGGTATTTATACCAATGCAGTCATGTCATGGATGTTAGATTTTTCCCTCCCAAAGATTTGGTCAACTTTACAGGCACCAGGGGCATGGTGGCTCAGCGGGTAAGACGCCAGGCTTGTCGATCACAAGTTCGGAGGTTCGAATCCCTAGCCCTGCGTGCGGAGTGAGCTCCCGCACTCGCCCCAGCTCTTGCCAACCTAGCAATTCGAAAGCATGCAAATGCAAGTAGATTAATAGGTACCACTTCGGTGGGTAGGTAACAGCGTTCTGTGCGCGTCATGCAGCCACATGACCACGGAAGCGTCTTCGGACAGCGCTGGCTCTTCGGCTAACAAACGGAGATGAGCACCGGCCCCTAGAGTCGGACACGACTGCACAAATGTGCGGGGGGAACCTTTACCTTTTACAGGCACCAATAGGATACCAGCCTCAGTTTACCAAATATTTAAAAAACAAAACAAAAGTAGAACTCACGGGATGATTTGCAAGTTTTCTTCTAGGATTAGAACATGAAATGGAAGTGCTCAATTTTTGTTTTGTTTTGCAATGATTGGATTGCAAAACAAAAATTTTAATAACTGACCAAATGTACTTCACCAGATTTTTTTTTTTAAGAAAAACAGATTTTATTGCCAAAATTAGTAAGGTAAATATCTCTCTAGAGTTCTTTATAAGTCTTCAAAATTATGGTAAAGCTCTGAAGATGGAACATTTTTTGCCAGCATGAGACCATGGAAAAATAATGGAGGCAGACATTGCTAGCGGGTATTTGCTGTGAATGTTGCACAGTGTGCACACTGCCTAACTAGGTGCTACTAGCTATTAATGTTCACATTTTAGACAGAGAAGGTAGGTGGTTTGAGAGAGGGGTCAAGGAATCCATTCATGCCAACTTGGAAAATCCTTCCTTGAATAGAGGTGCACAATCTTTCCCCCATCTTCCTCCCTGCTTTGTCTTCTGTGCCTAGGAAGATTAAGACCATTTCACAAGCTCAACAGCAGCATGGTGATCTTAACGATCCTCCTTTAGATGATTAAAGGACTTAAAATAACATCTCAATATAACCATGACCTAGCCCCAGGTGTAAGGTCACACAGCTACCTAGAAACATATTTAAGGATTCCCTTACTAACTTTGCTCAGACTGAAGAAGCTCCTTGGATAAGGAGCGAAACGTTTCCACTGAGAAAATAGAAATCCAGTTGACATGATTCAAGCCACAGACTGTTCCACCTGGATGACTGAGAACCTTCATCGACATAGTGCTACTAGCTAGTTTTCTTTGGAAGTTCGCGAGAACTTTCTTGGTTTATATAGATTGAAATCTTGGGGCAGGAGACAGAAAGGGTTCAAAGGGTTTTTAAAAACAACAGAGAGTTTATTCTTTCTATGTGTATGTCTTTTGTAACTAAAGGCTAAAATAAATGCATCAGCATGCTTATTTTGTCATTAATGCCCACCCCCATTCCTTGGGCATCACGGCATCACCATTATGTGGCCTTGGGGGTCCAAAAGCTCTTGGAAAAAAGAGAGCAGCTGCAGGCTGCAAACAGATTGGCCATTCTTGTACTATCATGACCTTGGGAATATGAGCATCAGCTTTCAACTCTTGCATGTTGCCACTGTTGATAGAAAGAAGGAAGGGGGGGGGGAGACCAGCCTACGACCATGCTGATACAAAAGATTCAACTTTTATTGAATCTAAGAAGTTCTCTGCTCACGATTATTCATGAATAAAGATAGTTTTTCAAATGTCCTCTTCATTTGATTTTCTAACATCAAACGGATATCCCAGATATCTTTTCCAAAGTGAAGCAGATATCCCAAATAGATAACCACTTTTCTATCAGAAAAATATAGGAATACCTAAAAATAAAATGTTAAAACCAGAATATCATTTTTTATACAACAAAATACTTGTGACTTCCATTGCTGTACAAAACCACTCTGCCACTTGATATTTACAACGTTTGGGCTGCACCCATGGCTCCAAGCTGGCATTTGGGCATTTGCTTCCTACAAAAAAATGCAGAGCGCGGGGGCTGTCTTGCAACCTGATGCTACACTCCTTTACTCATAAGTAAGTACCACAGGTTTCAATGGAACATACTGTTGAGTAACAGCCTGGTTTTCAAAACCAGTTGCTTTGGGGGGGAAGGGGAGACACCAGGATTCTCACAGCTGCACAGCACACAACTGTGGGGGCCAAACTTCTCATCAGTTTACATTTCAGCAGTGGCAATTACAGACTTAAGGTCCAGCAGGGCACCATCCAGAGAAGAGCCTCACCTGGATTTCCAATGGTGTGCGTGTGCGCGTCCACGCACATCACGGATGTCTATAGAGAGCAGCATGTGCTTTGATTAGAGGCAGATATTTTGTTTCGAGTCATTGGCAGCTGTAAAATCTGATCTACATATCAAGTGTGTAAGATAGAGATCCAGATGGTAGAACCAACTAGACTCTTTCAACCTTTAAATGCTTCATAGAAATCTAGCACACCACTGAGATAATTAGCTAGAACCATCTTCTCTGAAATACTTCAAAAAACCTTAATTAACTTTTTTTTCATATGTAGGAAAATATTCAGGACACTTGCACTCTGAAGTAGAAAACCCTCACTTCAGGATTCTACCACTTTATGCTAACTCATGGCCTAAAGCTGTCTCTTGTCTCCAAAACTCTTTTGTGTTAACCTTATACCAAATTTCTAAAATAGCCGTCACCTGTGTAGCGCTGTCCAGATAGATCATGCATTTATTATTTGTCAGATCTTGGTGACATTTAATATTGATTCCTCTAATTTTATCCACATGGCAAAATCTTTATGGGGTAGGTTGGACTGAGACAAAGTGGTGCAAAGTCACTTAAAGAGGTTCCAGGGTTAAGTGTGGACTTGAACCAGGGTCTCCCAGATCCTAGTCCATGTCTAAACCACTTTTCTATACTGGCTCTCAAAGTAGGATTACAATTCTCAAATTCCTAACAGCAATGCTGAAAATTTTGGGAGCTATAGCCTCAGCACATCTGGAGGGCACCAAGTTGGAAAAGATGGATCTAAAGTCAGGAGGCGTTTCCCCCTGGGTGTGGAAATAAGGTGGAAGGGGAAACTTCCTCGAAACAAAAAATCAGTGTAAAATGGAATTTATCTGAAAATGAATTTTCCTTTCCCATGGATACAGCTCTCTTCCTTATATTAATAACAGAGTTGTGAGAGAATTTTCCTAGGAATTACTATGGAACAATTTCAAAACTAATGTGAGATACAAATTGGCACTCAGAATCAAATCCTTCTTTTCTTCCACCTGGAGGTTTCTTCCATCCCATAAATGAAATGCATGATTGTTCTTTTTCCAAAATTATATTGCACTGAACTAGCTACACGCTCTTCCTTCCCATCTTGTCTCCACAATTCAACCCTGAACAGTAATACTTTTTGTTCCTCATATGAAGCTGCCCCTGTGTCTATGAAAGCACTTTATGATCTGGTGTGTATTTCAGTGAAAAACCATGTGAGGTTCACAACAAGGCATCATAAAGGAACATTTACATCACCAAGACCCCATATCATTGACCAGAGCAACCGGCCTTGAGATATCCACAAAGTATTAATAATGTCTTGTCATGAGAAAAACGGTATTTTTTTTATCGTTTATCTTTCCATGAGATAAAGAAGGCCATGTGGCATAATGTGGCTAATAAATCATTCCTGAGTTTCTGAAAAAAAATTAAGACAAGAGACTCTACTTTTAAAAGGTGGAGTCCTGAATGAACTTCCTTTTTTTTCTGTGGCAGTCTTCGGTAGCGTCCATTTCTCTACAGATCTCCCCCACAAAAGCAATTCGTTCCTATTTCATGCAGCAGAAAAGTGAGACCTGATGGAGTCTTCCCGTAATTGCCGGTGCTTGCCGATGTTGTATTCCTCCAGCTGACTTCTTCTTTCAATGGTTATTTTGTATTTTTTTCTGCATAAAAGGAATTGGGTGGCAGAAAGTAAGAAGTATTTCTTCAGCAATTGGAGATAAGCAATAAAACTCCCACTACAAAAGAACATCTGGGTTTCACAGAATCAGTTACATGAGTGAGTTTCACTGCCAAAAGATTAAAGGGATGTGCCTTGCAGCATTTTTGTCTTATCTAAAAGTTAAGGTATTATTTTCGTACTAAATTTGAAGTTTTCAGTATTTTCCTACACATTGAATCTGCTGTTTTGAACTTTCAGCTTTCTGCTGCTACTTTCCCTGGGGAACTGCCTGTTATCACACTTTCACTTCTGTAAACACGTTTCGGAATTTTTCTATTATCTCCCACTTTTGCTGGTTAAGTACCTAGGGGGCGCCATAACCTACTGCGTGAGACATGGAGTATTTCAAGCAGACTTTCTCGGATTTTCATCGAGACTTTAAACAGATCCTTTTTGATTCCTGTCAGGTTTTTATGCAAGGCATTCAGGACATTGTGGAAAATATGAGGTTTAAAATGTGTCATCTGGTTGGGGATGTCGTAGAAGAAATTGAAGAGCTTAACAACGATAGAAATGTTTCCTCTAATAGCAAGTTCGGGGCTTCTGTCGAAATGCTGGATGAAGATCGGATAGTCGAGTTGAAGAAATTAAAGGGACAGATTGAATTGCAAGTCATAAGTGAAATTAATAAAATAAATAAATAAATAAATAAATAAATAAATTTGAATTGCTGATGGAATGTTATGGAAAAGAAGGGGTTATTATGTATAGGAGGCTTTTTGTTGAGAAGTCGGAGTTCTTAAGGGGGACAGTTGGGCTGTCTGATATATTTACAGTATGAAAACAGCTCTGTGTGTATTGTGGGGATATGTAAATGCTCTGGTTTATTTTGAAGTGGGATAAGGGTTTAAGTATATTTATCTGGATTGCTTTTAGGGCTGGTTTGACTTAATTCATCTTTAACAATTTGGATTAAGATTAACAAGGTATAATAATAAATGCTTGGTTTTAGGCTTAATATGATTAAGATTATTATAATTGTTGTATTATTAATTATAATGGAAGGCAATTTATATGCTTTTTAGTTTGATTTTTATTATAGTAGACAGAAATGTATAGAATAGTAGTAGGAAGGAAATAATTAAATAAATGTTATCTTGGGGGGAGTTGATTAGGATCTATCATCTATCTATCTATCTATCTATCATCTATCTATCTATCTATCTATCTATCTATCTATCTATCATCTATCTTCTTTTAATATAAGGGGATGGAGCAACCATATTTAGTGATCTTTATAGTGTGCCAATGGAATGATTTATAGAAATAATGTGTTTTAGGTTTAATATAGAGTAATGGATTGATTATGGAAAATTTGTTGTATATCCTTGCTGTTAAAATTCTGAAGTCACCTCTTCTTGTAATTTAATTTTTTTTTCTCTTGTGTTTTCACTCTTTTTTAGTTTTTTCTCTTTTCTTTTTGTATTTTTTTGCTTTTTGTAGTTTTTATCTTTGCCTTAAATCTAATAAAATTCTTATTAAAAAATAAAAAATAAAAGTTAAGGCACGTTTAGAGATTTCAGATAGGCTTTTTTTACAAATATGAAACCAACTGTGCAAAAAGACAAGTGGATTCTTTATGCCTAGTGAGAATCAAAAACCTATCTGCATTAAAAACCTATCTGCAAGCCAGTTAAATCTAAATATTCGCCCATTACACTAATTAAATCAATACATTGTGCAAACCTGTTTCTTGTTGTTGGTATATTTTTATGGGAAACTCAAATGCTGAATTATGAAGATTATGTCGCCAGACCTCGCATGAAGCAAGAAAAATGAGAACATTGTTTGCTAAGTTGCCACAGAATGCTAATTATTTGTAGTGGGATGGCAAGTAGGGGCGTAGGGAAGCTGGAATGAAACAAGGCATGGCTGGTAGATATTCTAAACAAGAACACTGCAAGATTTTGTAGTAGATCTCACTTGTTTTAAGATTGTTTAATAATGATTTAAATATTATTTTTCTGCATGCATGAGCTGCATGTTGGAGAATCTATTTCCACTAAGAATGGTGCCAGTTGGTCTAGTGCAGGGCTTTCGAAACTTTTCCTGTGGCGACACACCAACGGCTGCGCATGAGAAAACCCAGAAGCGCAGCCGCGGCGCTTTCAGGTTTTCGCACGCCACGGTAGTGGCAGCAGCGGTGTCCTAGTGTGCCGTGCGAAAACCCGGAAGCACTGATGGCCCGGCGGCACGCCATCAGCGGTTCTGGGTTTTGACGCAACACACCTGGGCCCCGCAGGCGACACAGTATTGTGTCGCGACACACAGTTTGGAAAGCTATGGTCTAGTGGTTAAGGTGCTGGGCTAGAAACCAGGGGTCTGTGAGTTCTAGTCCCGCCTTAGGCATGAAAACCGGCTGGGTGACTTTGGGCCAGTCACTCTCTCTCAGCTCTAGGAAGGAGCCAATGGCAAACCAGGAGACTGAGAGTTCTAGTCCCGCCTTAGGCATGAAAGCCGGCTGGGTGACCTTGGGCCAGTCACACACTCTCAGACCTAGGAAGGAGCCAATGGCAGACCAGGATACTGAGTTCTAGTCCCGCCTTAGGCCCAAAGCCGGCTGGGTGACCTTGGGCCAGTCCCTGTCTCTCAGCCCAACTCACCTCACAGGGTTGTTGTTGTGGGGAAAATAGGAGGAGGAAGGAGTTTAATTAATGAATTAATTAAACAAACAAACACACACGTGCCTCCAGATGTAATGGGCGTAGAATTCCTAGATTTCCTGTGGGTGGGAGCTGTTGCCTCAGGCAGAGCTGGAGGGCACCCAGTTGGTGAGAGCGGGTGCCGTTTTCACTTGGACAACCATGGTTAGTTCCATAGATTTCCATGCAGCACTTTATTTTAATGTGCTGCCATCTGATTTGCTCTTTAAAAAAACAGTATAACCCTATAAGCAAGGTAAAGATCTATCATGGACCAAAATGTGACTCTTTGGTTTATTTTAACAGAGATTAACACCCTATCCCAGTTACTAAAAAAAAAAGAAATTGTTTCCAGATATTAAAGGTAGGAACAATTGTGTTAGTGTGTGTGTGTGTGTGTGTGTGTGTGTGTGTGTGTGTGTATATATATATATATATATATATATATATATATATATATATATATATCGGCCCAGAGTCCCCCGTTTGGGGGAGATGGGCGGTTAGATAGATAGATAGATAGATAGATAGATAGATAGATAGATAGATAGGAACCCGGGGAAAATTGGGGGTGGGGGTGTACAGAAAAATGACAAAAAGGTGAGAAAGAAAAATTTGCAAGGAAAGTAATACAAGGAAGAGGAAACCCCCTTCCCCATTTCCCCCCTCCCTAGGGCCTCTTCTCTTTCATAATAATCTACTAAAATAAATACATGGTGCTATACCTGAAAATGCTTTTCTTAATTCTCTGTGATCTGGCAACTATGTACTCTTTTTACCTAATATGTTGTCTTAAATTATGTTCAGCTTGATTAGTATAAAGGCTACCTTGTTGATATCACTTCTGGTTTCCAGCTGTTGAGGGATCTTATAACAAGGCTGACTTTCAGGAAATTTCCTTTTAATTACAGCAACCTTTTAGAGGGTGTTTGGATCAATTCATAATCTCTCTCTATCACAGAGCTTTCCAAACTGTGTGTCGCGACACAAAAGTGTGTCGCCACACACAGCGTGGTGTGTCGCCACACCACCCGGAAGCGGCGGCGCACGCGTGCACGGCGGCAGCAGCAGCAGCGCGGGATCAGTGGTTCTGCGTTTTAGCGGAGGCTGCCGCTGCCGTGCACACGCGCGCCACCGCACGCCCCCCCGCGCTGCCACCGTGCACGTGCACGCCGCCGCACGCCCCCCCCGTGCCGCCGCTGGTGTGTCGCCGGCGGTGGCACTTTGGAAAGCCCTGCTCTATCAGATAGAACGCAATGTGCCTGTCTGCAGACTTTCTACTTTTGCTTGCTTGGGGAGGAGAAGTGAAGATAATGGGTGTTGAAATTGAACCAACCTGAAAATGTAGAAGGCCATCAACAATCCTGCCCCTAGCAAGGCGCCTACAACTATTCCGGTAACTGCTGATTCTCCTAGGCCACCTGCTTGAAAAATAAAAAATAAATTAATTAAAAGGAATCCAATAACAACAACAACATCTTACAGACCTACTGAATTATGATTTGTTTGCAGCTTAGTTTTTAGCTGAGGTTAATACGTTCTTTTTAATTAGTTTTACTCTCTTCTTTTATGATTTATCTTTATTTTGGAATTGCTGTTGACACATGATCCCCTTCCCAAATCAGGGAAACTCCCTGACCACTCTAATAGAGAAATGCCTTATTTTAACAGAATATAAGCATTTTTCCTCTTCTGAAATATATGTCTCAAAGACCTGTAGATTTATAATTCCCAGTGAATTATTTTAGGATGACTTGCAATCATTTTTTGTATCTACAGAATATGTTCTTGTACAGGTTTCCACTAGTTCCCACATGCACTTATTAAACGAAACAGATTAGCTACCTAAATTTATGAAAAGCAGGTTACCACTTTAGCGAGATCTCCCCTTATTCCTGTCTGAAGGGAAGGGCCTGCTTGTCTAAAATGATAAATAGCAGGTCTATCGCTTTAGCTCAGGGGTGGGGAACATCCAGCCCGTGGGCCGTATAAGGCCCGCAAAATCATTTGGTCTGGCCAAATTTCTATATTGAATTTCTATATTGAATTCTACAGTATATTGAATTTATAATATTGAATTTCTATCAAAATTCAATAAATCTAGGAGCTCCCACCCGCATACCCCGCCCCCTTCCATGCGATTGGCTCCTGCCCACAAACCCCGCCCCTAGTGCTTGTGATTGGCTCCTGCCCGCAAACCCCGCCCTCTCCACGTGATTGGCTCCTGCCCGCAAACCCCACCCCCGGTCCACGAATGATGTTATAAATATCAAAATGGCCCTTGGCAGAAAAAACGTTCCCCACTTTAGCTCCATCCAGCCGCCCCCTGCTCCCTGTCCCTGGGTGATCACAGCTTTAGGCAGACAAGTTGCACTTCTGTCTGATAAACCCAGGACTTGACTGGACGCAGAACAGGAAAAGTCCATGCCTGGCCTCCTGCTTGTTGTTCTGCTGCACTACTTGCTTTATTTTTGATGGTCTGACCTCCAGTTTTTGGAATACCAGAAAAAAAAGTATTAATATTCCTAAGTGGTCATTTGCCTTCTGCACATTTTGTTTCATGGTGTAACAACTGTGACACTACGATGTCTGGGGGCCACAGTCTCTTGGGGATTCATTAAAAAGCCACAGCTAGTCACTCATGTATCAGCATCACCTGCTTGGCCTTAGCAGGAGAAAGAATGGATGTCGGTCCTTTTTCAGGACACAGGACATGACCCAAGCATTGGACAGAATCATGTTGCTAGTAAAATACAACAGTACAAGCACAGACAGTACAAGCATCAGTCTGGTTGATTATAGGCCTAAAACCCATAAATTAACCTCACTAAACTTACATGATTTGCAGGCTGCATTGCTCGTATGCTCCAGTCCTCGGCTATCATCTGTTCTCAGTCTGTATTCCCAGGGGTAATTTGCACTTGAAAACATTTCAAGCCGCCCCTGTTTTCCATAATAGTTTCCAATCACCTGAATATAAAAAATATACAGCAAAATGATAACAACTTACTGTTAGGAAAAGCTAGAAAGGTATCAATCTATCAATCTATTAATCTTCTATCTATTCTCATTGCTTTTTTATTTTTACATCTCCACCAGAAGTCTAGCAAAGAACCTTAATGATTCTAAGATTTACTGATGAGGACAGACTTGGTAAATCATGTAATTCTAAAACAGAAAAAAAACGCAGAAAATCAAAACTCTTATGGAGCTTCTGAAAGAACTTAATAATGGTAATAGTAATAACAGCAACAACAATTCCAGCCTAGTCCAAAACTCCTAAGTTTTGTTTGGTGCAAAACCAAGTCACTGAAATTATACGGACCTTGAGAGTAAATCACATTTGCAATCCATCTGTGTCTGTGGATCCACATACAAAGTTGTTTCCTGCAGCTGTAACGGAGGAACTATCAGTGTGTCATTACAATCTGAGACATTTTGGCTATTTGTGTGTAGTTGTCAGGGTTTGCTATCATGTGCCTTGGCCATTTTTTTGGTTCTCAAAGTAACCTTGTTGTAAACACCAAGTGATCAGATAAAGACCTCAGTTACTTTGGCTATGTTCCACTTAGGAAATAAAGTTTTCATGAGTGGTGGGAAGGAATCTTCCAAGTAAACAAACACTGCCACCAGCATCATCAAAGAGAGGGGAATATTATAAATCAGAGCTGGGGCAAACATAGCAAAATGAATGATGTCAACCAATTCAAAAGGGAAAGTAATCAGAATTTGAAAAGATGTTTTTACAGGGAAACAGAAAGTTAACAAATGGTTGCTAACCCTGCAGTGGTTGTTCCTGCCTGAGATGAGAGCTGGACATGAACATCTGCAGAGAATGGAGTTAATACGATCCTTTCTGTTCACGAACATTTTTTCTAAGCTTTGGCTTAAGATGCTGAATCCTTTGGTCTTTCCTCAGATGACCTCTGGACTTTTCATTACCTTTGTAGCTCTCTTCTGACATCTTCCATTTTAATATTTGATTACTCAATTGTTTTTTTAACCTTTCTCATTCAACTGGACAGAAAAGATTTGCTTACTTTACAAAGCAGAGGTGAAATCCTCTTGGGTTTGGAGCAGGGCTCTTATATCTGCTAGTAATTAAGGGTCTGAATGTTCTATCTTTCACCGCTCAAGCATCTCTCCCCAGCTGTTTACAAACTCTCTAACTTCCCACATTTCAATGAAGCCCTGGAGGAAGAATCAATGAAGGAACTCTTATCTGGAATTTCTTCAAATCAGAAAGCGTGAGCAGCCAGGAAGGCTGGAAGGTGATAGAGAAATGTCTAAAAAAATACAACCCTTGCAGCCACATAAAGTAATTATCAGAAATACTTGTACAGCACCCTGACAAGATACAAAGGCAAAAAAGTCTTTTCTGCAGAGAAAAGAAAACTTTCTGGAAATCAGAGGACAGATTTTCAGTATATGACATCAGACATCAAAATATCATAAACGCAGTCAAAAGGTTGTATGAATAAGATGATAGCACAAATAGCCTCGTCCATGCCAAATCAAACCAATTCACTGAACTAGCAGGTCAACAAGGTGGCATTACAATTATTTCCCTAATTTTAGCTACCTGAGCAGCAGATTATAATAATATGAAATTAATTACTTCCGTTCTGTTAATGGAAGCTATTTCTCCAATAGAAGCTCAACAGAATGGCATCTTTTCTAGAATCTCAGACAGCGTGACAGCTTGGACCTAGTGACACCTGCGTCATAAACCCAGAAATACCCTTACTTCCCCTCTCTCAGAGCACTGGCTTCAGTGCTTCAGTCCTGATTAAAGAAAATAGCATTTCCCCATTATGTTGAAAACAGGAAACTGTTACCTGATTTGTTCTAATTTGCCAGCTCTATAACTGCAGATTCTTTGTTTTAAAAGCTGGTTAGTAAACCAACAGGAAACAGGGATCTGTATTTGACTTGAGGCAGATCTCAAATTCTAAAGCCAGAGTATGAAAGGAGAAACTTATTGTAATAGTATTGAAAGGAATCTTGCAAGCACAACACCCCTCTTAGGTGGCCTTCCAGCTTCTGATAAAACATTGCCAGCATAATAGTGCCTGCCACCTTGCTAAGCAATCTGTTTCCACTGCTGAACCACTCTTACTATTCAGAAGCTTCTCCTAAGGCTGACCTTAGTAAATTGGTTCTAGTCTTTCCCTTTGGGGAAAAGAGAGAGCAAATCTGCTCACCTTGTTGCAGTAATTACAGCTTGTTTGCTCTCTTGCTACTTGCAAGAGACTGTGAGGATAATTCAAAGCATCAAGAAGCTAGAAGATTGCCTTCCCTATTCTTCGTCATCTTCCCATGCGCAATTATTATTGATTATTAGCTGTTAAATGGCACGGGGAAAACATGGAATTGTATGGGAAATGCATGTTACACATGAATTTTAGTTAACTTTTCTATCAATTTTAGTATCACTTTTCTATATTATCTAAGTGGAGCAGTCTATTTTTACAGAATGTAATATTTGTGAAACAAGGATTTTGTATTCCTCCTGGCAGTTATGATCTATCATTTCACAATGCCAATACTTAAACATGTTGGGGGTCATTTTTTGATGCTCACAATTGCTAGTCATTATGGTTAGTTTAGCGCCTATCTTTTAAATTGTGTCACTCATGGCTATGCCAACCTATTCTTCTATCCAACCTTTTCAAGATGACGTTGAGTTAGAGTATATGAACGCTTCATACTATGTCACTTGTTTCTGTAGATCCAGAAATTTACATTGTGTATGCATGTACTGTGTGTGAGTAGTAGTTTCTTCCAACCCACATGTATTAGGCTTTTTTAGGGCGCTAAGAAGTTCCTTGTTTCTTTTGTAAATTTATAAGATTTGCATAAGGTAAAATAACACTAGATCAATCTAAACACTTTATTTAACTAGTTTCATAGAAATAAATAATGCAAGATACAGACTGTATCCTGACACTTCTAAAGTCAAGAATATTTTGTGTCCAGCATTCAATTATTTCACCTAAGCCAATAAAATCAGAAATTTAAGTGATTTGGCCAGATTCCTTATTGAGGAAAAGGCTCATGAAACTTTATAAGAAATAGAAAGAGAAATCTGTGGCCATTTTCAATAACCATTCCTTTTCCTTCAAAGTACTTGGAAGCTTCAACTGGTCCAGAATGCAGCGGAGCAAGCAGTAATGGGCATGCCTCGGTATGCCCACATAACACCTCTGCTTCACAAGCTGCACTGGTTGCCAGTTTGTTTCTGGGTCTGATTCAAGGTGCTGGTTGTTACCTATAAAGCCCTACATGGCATAGGGCCTGGTTATTTGAGGGACCGCCCGTCTCCCATAATATCTGCCTGGCCAATTCGATCCTGCAGGGTTGGTGTGCTCTGGGTTCCTTCAATTAAACAATGTCATCTCTCAGGACCCCGGAAGTGTGCCTTCTCTGCAGTAACGCCTGCCCTCTGGAATGGGATTCCTCCCGGGATCCAGATGGCTCCCACTCTGCTGTTATTTAGTAGAGCCATGAAGATCTGGCTCTTCACTCAGGCCTTTGGCAAGGGAGACTGAGACCCCTCACTTCGTCACACTTGCCTTTATCTTTATTTTTTATGCTTTACTGATATTATTGTTATTTCTTTGTTTCTTTGTTGTGAGCCACCCAGAGCTGTTGAGAGTTGGGCAGCATACAAGTTTAATGTATTATTATGGTTGGTCGCAGAGTCAGCCAGACGTTTAGACTGAATTTGGCATTTTTGTCCACCTACTGAGTCCTTCCCAAGGACCTGGGATAGGCAGATGTTGTTGCTTAATAATATTAAAGGTATATTCACAGCTGTTCCAAGTAAAGCTGCTTTTGCAATTGACTGATAGTGATTTTGTCAATGCCGATGATGTTCAAGTGGTGTTCCAGATGTTTTGGAATTGCACCCAAGGTGCCTATTACTATTGATATTATTGTTATTATTATTTTGTTTGAATGATGCTTAATTTAATTATAATTTTAGGGCTCCAGGATAAAAGCTAAATGAATTCACTCCCTTAATCTTCCTCAGCTTCATATTTGCTGCCCTTAAATCTTTTCTAAAGTCATACCAGATTTCTATGAATTGCCAAATATAAAACTGAAGCACTTTTGTGACATGATTAGAGTACTGGACTTGGGCCAGGGAAGGAATAGTTCAAATTCCTATTCAGTAGGAGTTGTTGTTGTTATACCTAAAGTTTCTAGAATCTAGAGGTCATTCAAAGATTAAATGAAACAGGACAAGTATATTCTTCAATCCGATTTATAATTTAGAACAGCCTTCCTGAAGTTGATGTCCTCCAGCTCCCAGATCTGACCATCTTGCTATCCATGCTGGGAGCCCGTTCAACATACCTGGAGGGCATAAACATGGTCAAAGCTGATTTAGAAATATTTACACACTTACCTGCTGTGTTCCAATTTCGGGATCAGTCATGGCAATCACAGAAAAATCCCCAAACCTTTCTCCAGAGGCATCTATAGATACTGGCCCTGCAATGCCTGAAGAACAATATATATATATATACGTGTGTGTGCATGTGTATTTTAACTTGAAAATATTGAATGTTTCCAAGAAAAATAAAATAAAGAGAGGGCAGCATTTTTACAGACTGATATAGTAAGGAATCCTAGCAGTCTTCCATGGCTCTGGCTGGCATTCCAAGAGACTGTAATTGTGTCTACATTCCTAAAATATGTAACATTTCCCCTTCAAAAAGGTAAATTATCTCAGATTATTAGCAGGAATAAGTGGAAAATAATTAAGTCCTATTTGACACTTCTTAATAGCAAAATTATGTTGGAAATTACATGGAGAAACCCTGCTCTGGAAAATCTGAGGATGCTCACTGTTCCTTACTTGAAGTCAAAAGAATTTCAAGGATCCCTATCTGTAGAACTAGAGAGCCAGTTTGACACAATGGTTAATGCACCAAGCTAGAAACCAGGAGACAGTGAGTTCTAGTCCCATTTTAGACATGAAGCCAGCTGGGCGACCTTGGGCTAGTCACTCTCTCTCAGCCCTAGGATGGAGGCAATGGCAAACCACTTCTGAAAAATATTGCCAAGAAAACTGCAGGGATTAGACCTGCTAGTCACCAGGAGTTAACACTGACTTGAAGGCACACTAAATCTGTAGAACTAACATAGTGAATGCATAGCCCTTTCCCTCTTCTTTCCTTGCAGAAACTCTGTCCAAAAACTAGGCAAAGGGATAGCAAATACCGAGAAACACTTGACTAAACAGCCACCTGTTTCTCCCACATCCCAATCTTCTACACTAGCTACTGTACCACTGACTGTCTGCATATCCAATTCCTAAAGCAGTGTATATGCTAGTGAAGTGTCCTTCTGTTGCTCTTTACAGTGTAATCAATGGACCTTCTCTGTGTCATCATCTTTGAAATGTGGGGCACTGAAGTAGTTGGACTTGTTTACAGAGAAAATGCATGCACGCTCTTGGCTTGACATGCAACCTGATATTTTCCAGATATCATTATACTAAAATGTTTCTTAGTTCCTTGCTGGGAATTATGAGAGATGTGGTTCCAGCCTATCCAGAAGGTGCCAGATTGAGGAAGGCCGAAATAAAGATTTAGAGGGGATATTTTCTTTTCCCTTCCAGATAAAGACAGACAGATTAGTCCATGCCAAACTTCTATGTGCTCAGTTGTAAATGCATTCTGCCCTTCTTTGCATGTTAAAGAAAGAAAAAAAAAACATTCCTTTTCATATACCATTTCTCCTGAAATTCCTACTACTTTGCATATCTTGGGAACCGAAAAGCCCATTATCCAATTTTGAGAAGTGCACAGTCTACATAATTGCTCATCCAGGAAATGTGGAATAGGGAGTTCATTTCAAAATGCATACCAGATGAAATGGTATTTCACTGCAACCCTACTGTTAATCTAATACTTCCCTTCTAGTGGAGCATTTCCTTTAATGCTTTCTTCCTACAGAAAAAGTCACTGTAGCTGAGAAAATGGCTGGTTATGTTTTTCAAAGCCATTCCAGTTTCTGAACTCATTGTTGGGTTCTTATCTAACGGAAACATTTCCGTCTCTTTAAGTACTTCCACTGAAAATCTTGGTAATTTTGCCCAGTACATAATGACCGATGGATCTGACAAGAGCTGCTGGTCTTACCCGGAATGTCCTGCTTATTTTATAAACTTTAGCTCTATGTGGATATCAGCATTATTTTTTTCTGTAAATTTATACATTATAAGAGTTGTAGGACTGAGGTTGGAGGTTTCAATAACGAGGCACAAACGCTAGAGTTGAAAGAAAAAGATGGAAGCCTTGCTTTCCAAATGCACAGTGAAATTTTTGAAACCTAAAATAGTATACAAAAAAGCCTAATACTGAAAATTAAATGGCTAAATAGGGAATTGGCATCTGGGCATTTTTAGCTTTTAACATTAAAAAACTAAATAAAAAAATGAAGTAATATAATGAAGCAAGCTAATAAATGAACATGAAAAAAGTCAGTCACAAACTTCAAAAACAGAGAAGGAGCCAAGAACTTCTAAATGACTGTTATGAGGACTTCTTTTTGCTGAAAATTACTGATATTTGATACTGGTGCTATTAACGTGGATACAACAGGGAGTTAAGCAATCCGTGTTTAAAAGCTGCGCTGTGTATGCATATTGTCTGCATACTGTGATTACACTCAACACTCCCCACTCCCTTATTTTTTGCATACTATACAGTCAGATACAGGAGACAGCTTCTCAGGTAGAACACTAGAGGCAAAAGGTAGAAGGTTATGGGGTGAAGATGATTTAAACCAGTGTTTTTCAAACTTGGCAACTTTAAGATGTGTGGACTTCAACTCCCAGAATTTCCCAGTCAGCATGTTGAAGTCCACACATCTTAAAGTTGCCAAGTTTGAAAAACACTGGTTTAAACAAAGTTCTCAGAGATCGTTGGTTGTTGTGGGTCTTCCGGGCTGTGTGGCCGTGTTCTGGAAGTTGTGGTTCCTAACGTTTCAACGAACTCAGTCCAACCACCAGGACATGGGAATACTTCTCACAATGAACATGCTAATCACGCTCATCAGCCACTCGTTACCATTTCAACACAACAAAAAACCCCACCTAATCTCCTATAACTTAGCTCTATAAATAGAAAACAAACAAAACACTTCCACTGTACCTGGGCACAGAGATTTCGCTTCTGTCTATGCTCCTGCCCTCTGAAGATGCTGGTCACAGATGCTGACGAAACGTTAGGAACCACAACTTCCAGAACACGGCCACACAGCCCGGAAAACCCACAACAACCATCGAACTCCGGCCGTGAAAGCCTTCGACAATACATTCTCAGAGATCCTTATACTTCCTTCTTTTAAGCTACCCCTTTTTTTTTGTTTCAGGAATCACAAAGCTAGATGCTCCATTTTAACTCTCTCAGGGTTTCAGTTGTTTCCAGACCCACAATTCAAAGGGTTGGTTTCAATCTGTGAAACTCTACAGAGTGTTTTCTTCTCATAGAAACTTCCTTCCATAGAAACCTATTGTTGTCTTAAGGTTATCTAGAATTTTTCCTCTGATAACCGCTTCAATCTGACCTCTTTTGTTCTCTTTTTAATCCTTGTGACTTTGTTGGTACTTGAAGCTCCTGAACTAACTGATTGTTTTAACTCCTGTGCTGGTACTGTACTTTATGATGCTAGCATAAGATTTTGTATGACATATCTGTTTTATAAATGGCTAACAAAATCAATCAATCAATCAATCACAAATATCTTCTTCGATAATATTAGCAGAAGCAATTGGCTTTTCATTTCAAGTATCTAGAAGGGTTGACCAGCAAAACCCAGGAATCATAATCTCAGAAACAAGGATAAAAAGTGACAGCTTTTGCCAAAACAAAACTATAAAAATATTGCATGGAACATGGGATTGGACCTACCTTCATATGTCCTGTTCCATGTCTGATGGACAATCTTATCTCCATCTTTCTTAGTGAACCCATTCTTCAGAACTTCCCGTAAAGCCAGAACATAGAGAACCACAGCATCATGGAATCCTTCGACAAACATGTTCACCTAGAAGCAAAGCAACATTTCATTGGTGTATTGACCCATAAGTTCAGCAAAGTCACAATTTTACTTAATGGAAATCCCTAGGGGGAGCAAGTGGGGCAAATGATAATATGCGTGTTAGGAGATCAGCATGAAAATGACAAGACCTATGTACTTGTATCAGATGTCACAACATTTGCATGATGACATCATCATCATCATCATCATCATCATCATCATCATCATCATTATAATTAATATTATATTTAAATTTATTGGTTGCCCAACTCCAGTGGACTCTGGGTGGCACACAAAGCTAAAAAAGACATAAAAACAGGTAAAAATATTAAATCAACAGGTAGCCCAGACTAAAATACTCCAATAACAAAATAAATAAATAACAAACATCAACCCCCGGCCTGGGACTAAAGCAAAGTTTCCCAAGCTTTCTGGAACCCTAGGCCACAGCAGAGGCAGCACGCTTCCTAGGTCCCACAAGATGGCAACATTTAGTGGAGGGGACCTGGAGCACACCAACTCCGCTGGAATGTACTGAGCAGGCAGAAATGATTGGAGACAAGCGATCTCTCAGGTATCCAGGGCTTGAAGCCCTGTATGGCATCATGAAGAACATACCACCATTTTGATGTCACCATCGCTTGTTACAGATGCTGCTGCACACAGCGGTTAATGAGTGCAGAACAAAAGTCGGGCCAAATAATACAAGTACATTTCAGAAAATGGTAAAATAAAACTGGATTGTCTTTTTCTTAGTGGAAAATATATGCTAAGTACCATATAGAATTAAGATAGATAAATTCAGGTAAACATCATCTGTCATGTGTTACTTGGTGTTTTGGAGTCTTCATTATATTTTTATTTATTTATTTAATTTATTTTCTATCCTACCTTTATTATTTTTATAAATAACTTAAGGCGGGGAACATACCTAATACTCCTTCCTCCTCCTATTTTCCCCACAACAACAGCCCTGTGAGGTGAGTTGGGCTGAGAGTGAGTGACTGGCCCAAGGTCACCCAGCCGGCCTTCATGCCTAAGGCGGGACTAGAACTAGAACTCTCAGTCTCCTGGTTTCCTATTGGCTCCTTCCCAGGGCTGAGAGTGAGTGACTGGCCCAAGGTCACCCAGCCAGCTTTCATGCCTACGGTGGGACAAGAACTCACAGTCTCTTGGTTTCTAGCCCGGAGCCTTAACCACTAGACCAAATTGGCTCTATTTTCTATATTACTGAATTCCTATGTCTTAGATTTGAATTGAACTTCAAAATCCCTCAATAGCATGGCTTTGTTTATATACACAGTGTGCTTTTTATTACAATATTCCCAATTTACAATATTCCCACATTTCTTATAATGCAATTTTAAAGCTTTGCACTTATTTATTTATTAAACAAAGTTATATGGCCACCAAACTCACACACAGTGATTCCAGGCGGCTTACAAAATTAAAATCCACAATATAAAAACCCATCTAACCCCCACCCCCTGCAGCAGCTACAACACAATCAAATCAACCACTTGATCGGCTCCATCTCAGTCTGGGGTCCCCAGGCCCGCTGACAGAACCACATCTTTAGGGCTTTTCGGAAAAGCATCAAGGTGGGGGGCAAACTAATCTCCGGGAAATGATGTTCCACAGGGAGGGAGCCACCATGGAGAAGGCCCTTTTTCATTTCCCACTAGATGAACCTCCCTCATAGAAGGGACCCGTAACATACCCTGCCTCCCCACTTTGGTGGGCCGGGTAGATGTGACTGGGAGAAGGCGGTACAACCAGACCCAAGCCACGTAGGGCTTTAAAGGTGATAACCAGCACCTTGAATTGGACCCGGAAGCAAATCGGCAACCAATGCAGCTCCCGCAGAAGAGGTGACACATGGGCAAGTCTAGGCTTGTGCAAAACTATGCAGGCTGCTACATTTTGAACCAACTGAAGCTTTGGGATACACTTCAAGGGCAGCCCCACATACAGCGCATTACAATGGTCCAAACAGGAGGTGAGTAGGGCATGGGTGGCTGTGAGAAGGGCACACTGGTCCAGGAATGGGCGCAACTGGCGCACAGCTCGCAGTTGTGCAAAGGCCCTCCTGGCTACGACTGCCACCTGCTCCTCGAGCAGGAGTCACAAGTCCAGGAGAACCCCCAGATTGCATTTACAATCTACAATTTACAGATTTACATGCAAGGACTGAGGATACACAGGCTTCGGATGAAACCCTCAAATGGTTATTTCAATGTAATTTTCACTTACAGCAATGTTAAGTGCTAACTTTTATGGAGATACCTGAAAAATGTGTATCGGAGAAGAAATCCCGATCTCTGATTTATATTTTGATAGGATAGAGCGGGTTTACTGTATGTTCCTGGAATTCCATAAGATGTATCTGGATTCTTGAATGATACAGTGGTCAGGGCCGCAACTAGGGGGGGCAAGCGGGGCATGTGCCCTGGGCACCGCGCTGGGGGGCGGGGCGCCAAAAGTCCTTTGTGTTAGGCCTGCGGTGCAAATCGGGACTTAACCTCATGTTCGCGCAGGTTCCTTGTGGGTGGAGCCCGCCGCTCAAGCAGGTCTAAAGCAGGAACAGTTTTCGTGTGCCCGGCTCCTCCGACAAACTAGTGCTCACCAGAATGGGAGGGCGGGGGCTCGCTCGCTCTTCTCTCGCTCGCGCTTGGGAAAATGTTACGCAGGTTTGTACACACGCCGTAGTGTGAGTAGGGGGGCATGGCGGGGGGGTGCGGAATCCATAGGGGGGGCGCAGAATCCATGGGGGGGGCGGAATCCATGTTTACCCCGGGTGACACAGACCCTAGTTGTGGGCCTGACAGTGGTTCCTTGTGATATGACAGGAATGGAGGATTTCAATTTCAGTTTGAATCCACCAGCAGATACTGGCTGACAAACATTGCCCATGAAAAGGAAGGTACTATTCTGCTGGTCCTCAGCAACAGTAACCAATGTAGGTACTCAGCTCATACTAAAGAGGAGCGTATACTTCTGTCAGCATGGTCATACAAAATTTAAAATGGCAGACTCTCTGGTCTGCCCTAGAACAGATATGACATCTCTTCTTCGTGGTGTGCTGAACAATCTGAGATGTTTCCTCTCTCTTGTTGTACAATAATTACTCGGTGTATATACATAATCTACTAACTCACTGACTCCCTTTTTCCTTTTAGGATCTGAGAAGGTGCTAGTGCAGTGTTTCTCAACCTCAGCAACTTTAAGATGTGTAGACTTCAACTCCCAGAATTCCCCCAGCCAGCCTGCTGGCTGGGGGAATTCTGGGAGTTGAAGTCCACACATCTTAAAGTTGCTGAGGTTGAGAAACACTATGCTAGTGGAATACTCTGCCATTGTTCATGATTCAGAAACAATATTTATTTATTTATTTATTTATTTATTTATTTCAATTTCTATAGCCGCCCATCTCAACCGACTCTGGGCAGCAAATGATCTATAAAAACAATGAAAATAAAATAGTTATTGAACTGCTTTAGACGGGTTTATGAAAATATTCTTCGGCTTTTGGAAGAGGAGAAAAAAGAAGTGTGTTTGTCCCCTGACTTTTGGCCTCCCCCAGTTCTGTCCTTTCCTACAGATGCTAGAACCCGTTCAGCAGACTCCACCTCAGCAGGACCTTGAACAGCAGAACAATTCTGTGCTGTAGCATATGTTCTAAAGACCTGCTCTGCATGCACGCCTGTGTCTCCATCTTTTGTGGCTCTTTCAGTCAATGTCATGAGCTGAATGAAATGTCCCCTTCCAATACAAGTCCAAAAAGCATATAAATAGGCTTGTGTTTTCGAGGAATACTGGCAAAGCTGTGCTACAAGGAATCCAGCTGTGTAGCTGTGGTCTGTTCGCTGGCCATCTGTAGATTCAGAGAGAATGGGAGCAGCCAGTTTAGATTAATAGGCCTGTCTTCAATATCAGACTTGTGGGTACCCATTTCACTTCACCTTGCTTTTTAACAGAATTCTCTCCCTCTTTTCAAATGTATGTCCATTTTGGAGCAACCCCAAGAGAAGGAGGAGGTTGTTAAAAAAAAACAAAAAAACTAATTGCAGTATTCTTTGGGCAATTAGAAACAGAAAGGCTAATGAGACTAATTTCCCTGAGCAACGGAAATAAATGCATGCATGCATGCATGCGTAGTTCATACATCTGAATAGAAGTAACGCAAAAGAAAGCTGAATTGCCTGTATGAACAAAGGAGCAGGTTAAGGGAAGCTTTATCATTTCACCTACATGAAGTCCAGAAGCTATTCTCTTGAGTTTGGTATCATTGGGATGCCGCAAAGTTGCACCAATGATCTAACACAGGGCTTTCCAAAGTTTTCCCACGGCGACACACCAACCGCCGTTGGTGTGTCGCCGCGGGAAAACCCGGAAGTGTCGCCGTTGCGGCAGCGCGCAAAAACCCGGAAGCGCTGCTGCCGCTTTCAGGTTTTTGCACGCTGCTGTTGGTGTGTCGCCGCGGGAAAACCCGGAAGCGCTGATGATGATCAGCGCTTCCGGGTTGTGTGGCGACACACCAGACTGTGTGTGGCGCCACACTTTTGTGTCGCGACACACAGTTTGGAAAGCTCTGATCTAACAAGTGATTTATAAATTAAGGTGGAAGGTTTCTTAAGCAATGGAGATGTTCAAAATCCTGTTAAGCCAATGCAACACCAGTTCATGATTTTAGAACACCGGGAATAGACTTTGGGCTCATCTACAGAGTGTGCTTACTGTTAAGGTTAGGGTTGCCTTCAGCTCAGATGCAGTTGTTGCCAGAATTTAAGAAAGGAGTTTTGTGTGAGAGAGAAAGAGCTGTTCAGCTATGGGGTGCTCCCCGGTACAATATATGAAACAAAATACTGGTCCATCAACTGATCAACCTCTTAGCCCAGGGCTTTCCAAAGTGCCGCCGCTGGCGACACACCCGGCGGCGGCGACACGCGCGCGCACGGCGACGGCGCAGGGGGGCGTGCGGCAGCGCGCACGCATGGTGGTGGCACGGGGGGCCTGCGGCGGCGTGCGCACGGTGGCGGCGTGGGAGGGGCGTGCGGTGGCGCGTGCATGGCGGTCGCCGTGCACGCGCACGCCGCCGCTTCCGGGTGGTGTGGCGACACACCACGCTGTGTGTGGCGACACACTTTTGTGTCGCGACACACAGTTTGGAAAGCTCTGTCTTAGCCACTAGATGGGTCCAAAGAGTTAGATGTTTTGGTATCTCTTGGCTGCCCTCTAGTGCTTACCCAAATTTCTGTAGATGAGATGCAACCACTAGAGTTTGAAAGATCACTTTATTGACCCTTGTGTCAAATCAAGTGGCTTTGGCAATAGGAGGAGAACATGTGACTGCATTGAAACAATATCTGTTCCAAGTTACAATCTATGATGGGAGGAGCCATGGTTTCCCCAAAAGCAGCAGGCGTTGGGAATGGTATTCCCCATCAGGTGGGCTTCAGAAGCACAACAGCAGAGCCTTTTCCAAGACTAAATTATTTCAGTCTGATTAATTATCTGCCTGATGCAGTTTACTTTTTAAAAACATACCCATCAAATGTCATGTCCACTTCCAGCTTTAAATTAAGGCGCTTCTTATCTGCTCCAGTAGAAAAAAGCGGTAGGCCAGGTGCAAAAAGGAGACACCATTCTGCACCTTTCTTAACCGTAGTAAAAAAGGTGGAATTTCAGCAAATGTTGCTTGCATATGTCCTGTTCGGAGTATGAGACCACCAGGATTTTTTAAAGAAATAGTTTCATTTACAATTAAAACTATTTACAAAGGCAAAAGTCTTTTTAAGCACGTAACTGTAGACCAGCGTGACCCAAGCGAGCAAGAAGGAGGACTGGACTTCACGACAGGTTCGCTTGGGAGCCTTGGCAGCTCTGCGGTAACACTGGCTAGCGTTCACAACAAGTGGAGTAGACCAGGTTCCTCGGAAGCAGCCAGATAAGGCTAGGCTGGATCTGCAGGACAGGACTAAACTTGGTTCACTTGGCTAGGCTCTTCTGAAACACTGGACAGGACCGGACTGGACTTACAAGACGAGACGGAACTGGATTCACGGAACCCGATTCTTCTGGAGTGACCAGGCAAGGCTGAACTGGATCCACTGGACAAGGCTCTTCTGGAGCAACTGGACAATGCTGGACTAGACTTGCAAGGCAAGGCTGGACTGGATCCACTGGGCACGGTTCTTCTGGAGCAACTGGACAATACTGGACTGGACTTGCAAGGCAAGGCTGGACTGGATTTACTGGACAAGGTTCTTCTGGATTAGCAGGATAAAGCTGGACTAGATTTCCAAGACAAGGCTGAACTGGAATAACTAGGCAAGGTATTTCTGGAACAATGAGGTGCGACTGCACTGGATTAGCATGACAAGACTGCCCCGGAGCGAACGGATAAAACTTAGCTGAAATGGCAGGACGTTGCTTGACCAAGGCTGCTGGACAAGGTTTGGCTGGCGCGGCGAAGCAGGGCTGAGCCGAAGCGACGAGAACGCAGTTGGCTGGGGTTTGCTGAAAAACTGCAAGACAAGACCCCGTTTTACTTGGCGAAGGAGCAGCGTGATATCCCGATGCAGCTGGGGTCAATTCCGAAATGATACAAGGCTCTGGCACCGCTGCGGCTACAGGGCAGGACTCTGGAGACTGTTCTGGCTGGACTTCTCCTGAAGAAGCTGTTAGCGCAATAGGACGGTTGTCTCCGACGATCGGGTGCTTGCGTTGGTGTCCTTTTATTCTGTTTTCTGCGCGCCTTCTCGGGAACCAATTGGGCTTCTTTCTGCTTGGCACGCTTCTCAGCCTGCCTTTCTTGTGCGTTGATAGGTGCTCTTGACCTTGTTCCTGGTTCTTGACCAATCAGCTCCTCAGGATTCTCCCGCTCTGCTGGGTCATCCCTGGGTCCATTTTCCTGCACCTGCTGGTCACGAGTTTCAGTCTCCTGCACCTGCTGGTCACAAGTTTCAACTGCCTGGTGTTGCACAAGGTAAGTTTCGTTTTCCTGTAAGTTTCGTTTTCCCATAGCTCAGAGTCAGTGTCAGGCCAGACTCTGACAGCATAAGAGTTATGTCCACTGCAATTATTTCTTCTACACAACTATTAAGGGTTCTTTTGCATATGGCTGAGATTCTAGGATATACTTCACTAAAACCTGCATCATTTTACTAAAAATGCAAGTCAATTACAACTTTTCTTCAAGTACCTCTACATTGCAGTGTGTTCCTTTTTCGTTTTCAGATAAAAGAAATAAATGAGTCAATCTTCCAGCTATTCTAAATCTGACAAGGATCATGGAAAACAACAGTGATGGAAAGAAAATGTCTGCCAAGACATCACTGCTATCCATCCAGAATTCCTCTAGCAACCTCAGTAGGACTGGTGTTTGATTGATCAAATTTCTCAATAGTCAAGAATCTGAAGCATTCGTTTGTTGCAAAAGTAAAAAAAAAAGATCAGAGAATTGTGTGATTATGAAAGAGACCTTGACCTATTTCCTGGAACAAATGCAACAGAGTGATACTCTGGACTCTGAAGACACCAATGACCGGTGCTGGTATTGACTGCCTCCGATTTTCTTCCCAAGCCAGTCACTCCAGTAACCAATTCAAACTAGACATCATGTGAATTCCATAATCCATCCTTTGTGTACATGTTTTGATTTTTTTTCTTTAACCCAAAATGATCTGAGCAGATTGCATGTGAGAAAGAGAATGTGGGGAAAAACTGCTTGAACCTAAAACATGCAGGCCCTATTATTGTTCCCCTAAGAGTAAAACAAGTAATTTGTGGATGATTTCACATTAAAACGAGAACGAATGGAATGGAACGAGAGGCCCTTCGAACGGTCACTCATGCCCTGGTTTTCTCACATATAGACTACTGTAATGCGCTCTACATGGGGCTACCCTTGAAGAGTATCCGGAAGCTACAGCTGATCCAGAATGCGGCCGCACGGACCATCTTCGAAGTCCCATATTGGACACAGGTAACACCATTGCTACACGAGCTGCACTGGGTTCCAGTTTGCTTCCGGGTGCAATTCAAGGTGTTGGTTATGACCTTTAAAGCCCTTCATGGCATGGGACCAGGTTACCTAAGGGACCGTCTTATCCCCATTACATCGTCCCGTCCCATCAAGTCATGCAGGGAGGGTATGCTACGGACCCCATCGGTTAAAGAATTCCATCTAACGGGGTCACAGAAGAGTGCCTTCTCTGCAGCAGCGCCTGCTCTGTGGAATATTCTTCCCCCAGAGTTAAGACAGTCCACCTCGCTCCTGGACTTCATGAAAAAACTCAAGACTTGGCTTTGCCAACAGGCCTGGGGCGGGAAGAAGAGCATAAACTCTTGGGGATGGCCCTAGAATTGCCCTTCCAATGTTTTAAAGAAGACATCACCATCTTGATTTTATTATATTTATTGTATTTTTAATTTTCTATTTTAATGTTTGATGTTTTATCGAATTGTAAGCCGCCCAGAGTCCCTTGAGGGAGTTGGGTGGTGAAAAAGTCGAATGAATAAATAAATAAATAAATAAATAAATAAATAAATAAATAAATAAATAAAAACAGAACTGCAGTGAAAGGTTTAAGTAGACTCTCTACTCTTTCTTTCTTGAACAGTCTATAAGACTTAGAAAAGGTTCATGACTGTCCAGTACTCTTGACTTCTCTTCCACATTTACTCATTTTGAAAACACAATTTATTTCTTCTTTTTCAATAGGGTGCCATATTTTTTGCTGGTTCTTTCTTTTATATCAAACCTATGAAAAAAACATTGAAAGCAGGTGCTTTTTGCACAGATGTGCATACAGCCAATCACCATCAGCTAAGCTGATTCAGAATCATCTCCAAGTGCAGAGTGGCAAGATCCCAATAGAATGTGCCACATATAATTATTGTACCATAACCAATTCAGATAAAAAGGCTGTTGAAGTTCTCATGGAGTTGGGTGGCCTTAGAAATATGAATCATGAATCAATAAATGCTCTGCTACTAATCCTCCCTATTTAATTCCTATGTAGTAACAAAACAGGTACAAGAAGATATTAAGAGGTAAAGTTAAATGGAAGTATTCTGCTGGGGAGTCTTTGGTGCTCTCTGAGCCTTGTTGTTTTCATGCAGACGTTTCATTGCCAGGCTAGGCAACATCTTCAGTGCGAAAAGGGAGTGGAACTTGCTGTCTGTTTATATACCCTGGCTTGTCCTGCCTGTGTTGGTGGGGGTCTTGTACTCTCCTTGGTAGTTCCTTGATTGGGCTGTTGTGTGCTGTTTGGGTGATTGACTGAGTTAATAGTTCCTTGATTAAGGTCTATTGTGTTGTTTGATTGCTCCTCTGCTGCTAATCTTGCTGTTAATCTATGCATATCTTGTTGTTGATTGCTGGCCCAGGGGTGTTCTGGTCTTCTGGCTATTCTATTGTCTCTTATGAATGGTATGTAAATGTTGTTAACCTCTATGTGTCTGTTGATGGCTGCTTTGTCTGAGTGCCAAGCTTCTAGGAATTCTCTAGCATTTTTGGATTTGGCCTGGTCTAATATGCTCACAGTTTCCCAGTTGAAAGTATGGTTAAGTCTGTCCATGTGTTGTGAGATTAAGGAGTTTTCATCATGTCTTCTGACTGCTAGTTGGTGTTCGTGGATGCATTCTGCTAGTCTTCTGCCAGTCTGTCCTACATAGTGGCTGTTACAGTCCTTACACTGTATGTTGTAGATAACTCCTGTTTTTTCTTCTTGGGCTACTGGGTCTTTTGGTTTACTTACAATATTCTGAAGGGTTTTGGTTGGTTTGTGTGCTACAGTGATGCCTAGCCTGGCAATGAAACGTCTGCATGAAAACAACAAGGCTCAGAGAGCACCAAAGACTCCCCAGTTCAACCCTGAGCTACAAATATTCTCTTCGATAAGTATTCTGCTGCTGTTGCATAATTGCAGTAGTTTGGTATTAGAGAAGGGCTAAAGAGTCACACATCTGCATTTCCTTTTTATAGGATCCTTATTCTGTTGTGTTATCCCATCCAACAAGAGATCACTTTTAGGTAGGCAGCAAAAACCTTCTCACTACGAGAATAAACCTGTAAATTGTACAAGATAATTCACAGGTTGATGAAGGTTCTAGAGACAGTTTAGTAAACAGCAGCAAGATTTTCCATTATCTGCAAAGAAATCTACTTCCTTACCACTTCACAAGAAAGCTGTTGAGAAGAAACTGAGTGAGTCTCCATGGTAAGATATTTCAAGGGTAGATTAAGTTCTTGTTAATGAAGGCTCTGAGAGTTGGAAGAATTACTTTCAGTTGAAGTAGCTGCCAAAGCCTAACATGAAACATGTGCCATTTCAAATTAAGTTGTCTGTGCTTATCTTTGCTGGCTGTGGATGTGTATGTACTAAAGAGGGAATTAACACTGGGGACTTAACAGTAAGGGAAGTTCTGAAGTTCTGAATTGGGGGATGATCTGTAATAATATTTGCTGAATATAAAGTAGTTAAAGAATGTTCTTACATCAAGGCCAAGGCATGTGTCTTTCATGCCTTTAGCAGGTTGAAACCCAGCTGCTGCCCCAGATGTGCAGTTTGAAGGTGGGGAGAGAAAAAAATGCCTTTGGGAAGCTGTGTGATGAGCAAAACATTGCAGACCCCTTTTCAAAGCATGGGTTAGTGGCTGCCAGTCTCTCCAAGCAGCAGGAAGGCCATGGCCTTGACTGAAGGGAAAAAGCAAAAGTAAGTTCCTTCAGGATGTATCTGGACTGCAACAGGAGGATACAATCACACAAGATGAGGAGATGGCTGGGGCTGCTGCATCAAAAGACTGTGCTGAGTTAAGTTTATAAAAATGGCTTTAAATTGTCTTATGTGGAATATAAATGGGGCAAATGCCCCACAAAAAAGGAGAATTTTTTTTCATTATTTGAACAAATTGAAATGTGATGTGATATGTTTACAAGAAACACATGTAAAGAAAAAGGATATGAAATATTTGATAAACAAAAATTTAGGACAAGAATTTGTTTCAGCAAATCTAAAGAAAATTAATGGATTTGTATTGTATATTAAATCATATTTGAAACCACGTTTATTATTAAAAGATGAACATGGAAGATATGTAGCAGTTGAAATTGAATTTTATAGTTTAAAATCTATTATTGTGGGAGTTTATGCACCTAATGAAGATGAGAGTAAATTTTTACTCAACTTTTGAATGATTTGTCAGCTTTTTCATATAAAAGTTGGTGTTTAATGGGAGATTGGAATGGAGTTACTTCCCCATTAATTGACAGAACCTCTGAAAAACAAATTAAAATCAAACAAGGGAGATTACCAAAATCCTTCTTTGATTTGATGGATACTTTGGCATTGGTGGACTCATGGAGATATAAAAATGGACTGGCAAAAGACTATACTTTTTACTCAGAGAGACATAAATCTTTTTCAAGAATTGATATGATTTGGGTTTCAAAGGACTTGGTGAATAAAATTTGCAAAGTGGATATATTACTAGGGTGACCATACGTCCCGTTTTGAATGGGACAGTCCTGTTATTTTAGCATTTTTGAACCGTACCGTCTTTTTGACAAAAATCTCAGTATTGTCCCGTTTTGGGAGACAGCCTGGAAAATGAAGCCCTCCCACCTATCAGCGCGCAGCAAAGGAGGGTGGAGAGGCGGGCCGAGCAGTGCTTGGCCCGATTGGCCAAGACGCACAAACGGCGCGAAATGTGAATAATAAAAGGGGCAGCACAGCCAACATGCGCTGCCGGAGACACCCGTCTACACCGGTCTTCTACGCTGCCCTGGAAGCCCGGTTGTTTCGCCATGTGCGAGCCCATCGCCAGAACTAGCACCACAGTCCACCCCATTCCTGCCTCCTTACCTGATCCTGTTGGTGCCGCATGCTCCAAAGCCCTGCAGTGGTGAGTGCTGACCCTGAGCCTTGCCTCCTGATCAAAGATCCGGACCCTGAATCCCATCCCTGCCTCTCTGCCGGGAGTTCCACTGCCAAGAAGCAGGCGTCCAAACGCCCACTCAGCCTTCCCCCCTGGAATCCGCTGGGCTCTCCGCCGCTTTTGCCCGATTCTTGCGCTCGTCTTGCCGCCTCGCCTCGCCACTGCTCTTGCAGCCGAGCCGAGCCTCACGGCCCCCAGTCCCTCTGCCCCGGCAGCCAGCCTAGCTTACGTGCGCTCACACCCTTTCCAAACTTCCGGCCAGGCGGAGAAGTTCCTCTTTCAGCAGCACTGCTGAGCCGAGCTGTCCCGGCTCCCTGGGAGGACTGAGCGAGGCATGGCAGGAAGCCTCCCGGTGTGGTGCTCTGAGCTCCTCCACCCCGGTAGCAGCAGCGGGTCCCGGGATGGGAGGAGAGCGCTCTCACCACCTGTCCACACCAGGCAGGAGGAGCCGTCCCAGCCAGAGCAAGCCAGGGAACCGGTTGGCCGGGGCACCGCCGAGCTACGCGGTGGGATGCAGCCCCTCCGGGTACGGAGCTGCCTCCACCTCCTGGAGCTGCTGCTGCTGCTGGTGATGCCAGCCCTCGCTGGAGGTATGCAGGATGGCGGTGGGGCCGGCTACATCCTGTTCTGTCCCTTCGGAACAGGTGCGGGGGAGGCGATGTTCATGTCTGCGGTGCTGGAGCTGGTGCTGGCGGGAGAACCCTCTGGATAGGCACAGTCTACCGTTGGGGCCACGGTGGGCTGGGCGCCCCTTCCCGCCTGAATAGACACAGCTGATGAGATCTGCAGTCCATAACATCTTAGGATATCAAACTCCAGTGTGCCTTAGTTAGACCTTGTCCTATATTTCTAGTCTTGCCGTATTGTCAAACTTTGACAATATGGCAAGACTAGAAATATAGGACCAATTGGCAGCAGGGCAACGTCTGGGTCAAGGTTCCCTTTGACAGTCAATACAGTATATATATTTCCAGTCTCACCCTATTGCAAAAGGGAACCTTGACCCAGACCTTGTGGGTGATCGCAAGTTTTTTTTATATAAACAGTAATCTGTTTAAGCAGGGGTACCCAAACTTTTTGGCACGAGGGACCAGTTTCGTGGAAGACAATTTTTCCATGGACTGGAGGGGCGGGGTTTGCAGGCGGGAGCCAATCGCACATAACGGGGGGCAGGGTTTGCAGGCGGGAGCCAATCACGCATAACGGGGGGCGGGGTTTGCAGGCGGGAGCCAATTGGGTGGACCGGGGGCAGGGTTTGCTGGCGGGAGCCAATCGCACGGAAGGGGGCGGGGTTTGCAGGCAGGAGCCAATCGCGTGGACCAGGAGGCGGGGTTTGCAGGTGGGAGCCAATCACACAGACTAGGGGGCGGAGTTTTTCATTCATTCATTCATTCTGGTTTATTACGGTCACTGACCAGTACAAGATTCTACAAGGTATACTCATTGAACCTTACAATATGCACCATCTGATTTAAAATAGTTTTAAAATTATAAGTTAAATTACATTGTTCCAATTAAAAATTAAAATACATTCAGACCACAATGTGGATGAGCCCCTTAATCAAATTTAAATATGCTCTTAATATTAGTCATAACTAATATTCTATCAGATGTAAATGCTTATAAAAAGTAAAATATAATATATAAAATATGGTGTGATATATATATATATATATATATATATATATATATATATATATAAACCTTTTAAAATAATTAAAATCATTACAAGGAGTACATTACTACATTTTTCCTATCATAGTCTGGCATATCTTTATAGCAGCTGCACAGAATTTGGCTACTTGCGCCGTAACAGTTGGATCTTCATCTATAAGTAACATTTGCATATACTCTATATCTTGCCTCCTAGGATATTTCTTGGTCAAGGGTAATATTAATTTACTCCTAAGCTCTTTATAAAAGGACAACGGAGGAGCACGTGGTCTGTAGTTTCTATCTCTCCATTATTACAACGGGGGAGGAGTTTGCAGGCGGGAGCCAATCGCGTGGACCCGGGGGGCGGGGACCCCTGTCCCGTTTTTTCCATCCCAATGTCCCGTTTTTGTCTCAAGGTAATATGGTCAGCCTATATATTACCAAAGACTTTTTCTTATCATAATCCTGTTAGTATGATAGTAAAAAGAGCATCTAGATTATATAGATGGAGGCTGAATGAATCTATTCTACAAAAAGAGAAGGTGGTAGAGGAGTGTAAGAAGAAATTGAAGGACTTTTTTGAAATTAATTTGGACCATGAAATTGACTTAAAAACTGTACGGGATGCGAGTAAAGCAGTTATGAGGGGACATTTTATTTACCATAATCGTAACATTAGAAAAACATCTCAACAAAAAGTACAAATGATTTTGGAACAGATCAAATTGAAAGAAATTGAATTACAGAAAAAACCATCAGATAACAACATTGTATTATCAACTCAAATTATTACATCAACAAATATCTATGATGACTGTGAAAGAAATTGAAACAAAGTTGAAATATGCAAAACAGAAACATTTTGAATTTGCTAATAAACCAGGAAGATGGTTAGCATATAAATTAAGGAAGGAAAGAGAGAAGAAAATTATTTTAAAGATTCAAGAAGGTAATGTGGAATTTTTGGATAATGAAAAGATTAAAAAAGCATTCTATAGCTTTTTTTCTAATTTATATAAAGAACAAGAAGTACCTTTGGAGAAGATAAATGAATATTTGAATAAACAAGATTTACCAAAACTTACAGTCACAGAAATTAATATTGAACAGTCCAATAACTACATTTGAAATAGTTGAGGATATAAAAAAATGAAATTGAGGAAAGCACCAGGACCTGATGGTTTGTCTGCATTATATTATAGATTTTTTGAAGATCAGATTCTTTTACCTCTCAAAAGACTGATGAATTCTATTTTGTTGGGGTCATCAATGCTGGATTCATGGAAACAAGCTAATATTGCTCTTATACCAAAGGAAGGTCAAGATCCCTCTTTAGTCAAAAATTATATACAAATTTCATTGTTGAATAATGATTATATAATGATATTTGCATCAATATTGGCGGAAAGAATGAAATTTTTTTTGCAAGAATTTATTCACTATGACCAATGTGGATTTCTACCAAAGAGACAGTTAAAAGACAATGTAAGAGTCGTTTTGGATGTTATAGAATATTTACAATATCATAATGAATGTCAAACAGCTCTTATTTTTTTAGATGCGGAAAAAGCCTTTGATAATTTGAATTGGAGTTTTATGTTTAAAGTTTTGGAAATTATGGACTTTGGAGAACATTTGATCCAGGCAGTTAAGACTATTTATACACCACAACAGGCAAATATTATTGTGAATGAAGAATTAAATGAATCGTGTCATATACAGAAAGGAACTAGACAAGGATGCCCTTTGTCTCTGCTTTTTACATCCTCCAAATTTCTGAGTGAGATCTTCCTCTCATGGAAACCTCTTCACTGTGGCTTGGGCCAAATGTCTGGCCCTGCTCCCCCGCTCCCCCCCCCCCCCCAAGCCCAAAAGCTGCATATAGAAAATCAGCATCAAAGAAAGCAAGCCAAAACAAAACCTAGAGATATCTAGTTTCACAGGGATGTTTTTGCTTTGTTTTTTTAATGAAGGGCCACTCGGAACAGAAAATCTACATTTTGAAATGCAGTTCCCATTTTATGACAGAAGAGCTGTTTTCTCCGAAACACAGAAGAAAATACCACGTGGGATGTAACTGCACAAGATTTGTAGACTGGTCACTCAAGTTGATCTGGCAATATTCGTGCATGTTGATTAGCCCTTATCGCACCTGAAGGTCAGAGGGACTTCCTCCAGCAGTTTATTTTCAAGATTTCCAATGGTTGAGCTGAGGTCACCCTCAGAAATTCCATCTACAGCAGTGTTTCTCAACCTTGGCAACTTTAAGATGTGTGGACTTCAACTCCCAGAATTCCCCAGCCAGCATTCTGGTGTGGAATAATAGGGCCTGCATCTTAAAATTGCCAAGGTTGAGAAACACTGATCTACAGAAACAAGGAGGAAGCTTGCAAACCTAGTGCCCATACCCAGTTTTTTATGTACTGGCATGGGTAGATAAAATAGCTTGCCCAAGACCTTGGAGAAGAGTTACTAACCTAAAAAGATAAGTTACTGAATTAGATGAACCAATTTCTTTTCTGCATATGATAATTCTGCCACCCAGAGTTGCCTGCTGCCTCAGTAGCCATACAAATAAAACACAGTAAAAATAAAAATAAAATCCAAAAGTAACATTGAAAACAACAGAGTGGGAGGATAATGTTCAGCAAAAAGAGCTCAAAAGGAAAGATACCTCTTTGGATAGAACATTTGGTTATCCGTGTTCCCATTCTTACATTGCTGATTATGATGAAAAGCTGACAGAATCAATCTGATTTCAACAAGTGTATGAGTATAATCGCATTACCGATTTTTATCTTTTGCATTCTCCATACTTTATACAAAATCCAAAGCAACTAATGAATGTTAGTAAACTACATCAGTGAAAAACTGGGACAACCTAACTTGACATCCCTTTAAACCCAGCATATTTATATTATGGTTCCCCCAAAGGACAACAATCTGGCCACAGTATATACAAATACTCCAGTATTAATTTTAAAGGCATGTGAAATATGCCTTTAACAGGAAAACAACCAAGATACAGTTGCAAACATCCAAAACTTCACGTACATCAACTGTATGTGTAGTTACCCCTTGGTGGGTTTTTAATCCCCCCCCCCCCATATTTATGATCTCCAATACATATTTAAAGAACAAGAAAAACTAAGGGCAGTTAAAGCTGAAAATGTTCATTATGTCCATTTTGAATATGTTCAGCTAGTTATAGAGCAGAGCTTTCCAAACTTTTCCTGTTGGTGACACACACCAACGGCGGTGGCGGCGCGGCGGCGTGCAGGTGTGTCACGCGAAACCCGGAAGCGCTGATGGCGCGGCGGTGCACCATCAGCGATTCCGGGTTTTTGCGCGACACACCTGCACACCACGGGTGACACAGTACTGTGTTGCAACACACAGTTTGGAAAGCTATGTTATAGAGGGTAGTTAAACAAGTAATAATTAGACATTCACAAGATCAACTATTTTAGTATACATTATAAATTGTACATGGAGAGAGTGCAATAAAATGTAAAGTTTGGATGGATAGCCATTTGGTAGGTTTCGGAAGGCATGACAGTCTGGATATCTCAATCCCACTCCAAGGCCAGACATTGTTTACTTCTTGATTTGTCAATAATAAACATTCTTCCTTGGAGTAACACATTATGGTCCAGGTCATACTGCCAGTAACCTGTAACTTTCCCGTTTTCCCCCTCCACTTGATGCATTAGTAATGACATCATTTCCGCATCATCTTTTTGCACCTTTTCCATAAGCCTAAAGTCCTGGAAGCAGCCATCTGGTAAAGCTAAGTAGGTTTTGATCCAATCAACACCTGTATAGGAGCTGACTGGAGAATCTATTGCTGCTGCCTTATGAGAATTAAATAAATATATAGCTTTAAAAGGGCTTGTTTAGTAGATAATGTAAACAAATGAATAGATATGAACATTTAGAAAATAGAAACAGTAGCTTCGCTTATTAAACAAACCTTGTTTTTCTTGTTTTTCTAATCAAAACACCCTGCATAAAATATCAAAATTTAACCAATAGAGGATTTTAAAAAAAGCCAACATAACATACTGGTTAAGGTATTGGACTAGAATTGGACTGTCCTGGTTCAAGTCTACAGAAGCTCACCAGGTTGACTATGGACCAGTTATTTTCTCTTAATAACACCGGGTTGTTATTGAGGAATAAATTGGAGTTAGTCTGTGGTTTCCAAATAATAGGCTTCAGGATAAACAAACTTTAATATAAATACATTCCAGAGGTTTGAGACAAGGTCCCCTATTTCACAGACAATTTAGATTGAAAGTCTTTCTCCCATTTGGGAAGATGGATGAAGTCAACTTCTGTCCAATGATACTCCTTTCTGGGATAATCATCAGTAATAGTAACTAAGAAGGAAAACACACTGACAAATAGCTCTGGCGGTGTTTAATTAGAAGCGAAAGCCAGGCTTCCCATACAATCTCTATCAGATTGGGTGACAACTTCTAGAGTTCTCAACCACTCCCAGCTCACCAAGATGGTACTTGATAGGGAGGACTGATATAAGCATTAATGGGTATGGGCTAATCTCCCCAAATTCTGTCCAAGGAAAGTTAATACATATCCTTAAGGTAGATGCAGCAAACAACTGCACATTAAAAAGTTTCCTTATACCAAATCAAATTATTTGCCCATCAAACTCAAATTATCTGTTCTGATGGACAGCAGTCATGACACAGAGTCATATCACCTGTTCCCTAACTCTTTTAAATGGAGGTATAAGGGACAGGCATTCGAACAACATGACCGGTCCAGCGAAGTTGATGTTGGAGGATCATTGTTTCAATGCTGGTGGTTTTCGCGTCTTCTAATACGCTAACATTAGTCCGCCTATCTTCCCAAGTAATTTGCAGAATTTTTCGGAGGCAGCGTTCATGGAATCTTTCAAGAAGTTGGAGGTGGCGTTTGTAGAGGGTCCATGTTTCACAGGCGTACAGAAGCAGCTACTTTACTCCCAACTTAAGAATGGAAAACGGAATATTGGTGGACAGCAAAAGAGATTCAAAGATACTCTCAAAGCTAATTTTAAAAAATGTAATATCAGCATTGAGAACTGGGAAGCCCTAACACATGAGTGTTTCAATTGGAGGTCAGCCTTTATTAATGGCGCTATGGACTTTGAAGAAGCACGAGTACAGGGCAAAAGGGAGAAAAGAGCTAAAAGGAAGGCACGTCAGGCAAACCCTCATCATGACCGTCTCCCACCCGGAAACCTATGCCCTCATTGTGGGAGGTTGTGCGGATCCAGAATTGGCCTTTATAGCCACTTACGGATCCACTGTTAAAATTTTACCTTTGGAAGACAATCTTACTCGGCTACGAGTGATCGCCAATGATGATGATCAGGGACAGAATAGGAGGCCTTCTGCTACTGGGCTACGGTCTTGCTTGGTTGATACTTTAATAGATCAACTTGCAGTGAAGTGGAAATTTTTTACAGTATCTGGTTTCTTTTTTCTTTCACTTTTCAGGATGGTTTGCTTTGACCTTTCCCTCCCATTGGAACAAACAGGAGGAAAATTACTTACAGCAACGCTTAGGTAATATGCCTTTCCCCTTTTGTTGAGCCAATGGCATGTCTGGAGACCAGGAGAGTGTTGGGGCTAGACATACCAAAAGGCGTTCCAAAGACTATTCAAACGATTGGCTCTTTTAATGTCTTCCCAAGGAGCATAGGTCTACAGTCTTGCCTGAGTGACTGACCTGAAAGTCCAAAACCGACTGAATTATCTCAGCAGATGCAATTAATGAACTACATTTGCATCCTTTTCAATGAATTTGCAAATTTTATTTTTTATTTTTATTAAATTTATATTACCGCCCATCTCCCCCAGCGGGGACCCTGGGCGGTGCACAATAAAATAGAATTAAAACAAATATAAAATTACAACAATACATAATATGACTTCCAATGGGAAGAAACTAGATTTAAATTGAAAAGCATACATTTTAATATTACAGTCTGCTGGGAACAATTTGATCTAAAATAGAAATATGGGAGGTAAAGCTTTTAACTTCAATAACACGATTGAAATTCATCATGCAAAAATGCCCAGTTTCATGCAACCCCCACTCTGACTTCAAACGCCTTTTGCAAATGTCCAGTAAAGGCATCTATTTCCTCCCCCTTTGCTCTGGATAGGGAAGAGGAAGAAGGCAGGGACAGATAAGGGGGTGTCAGGAAAACACACCAAAGTGTTGCCTGGCCTGTCATTGCCTCTGGTTCTGTGCATTTCCAGTAGGCAGAACCTGGCAAATTTTGGTCCTGGCTGTCTTTCTCATGCAGATGATAATAGACATCTGTCTTGCTTCTCATCAATAATAGTACTGTGCAGGATAAATGTAGAGCATATATCACAGTGACAAATGGCTTACAAACAAGGATGCAAATTCCCGTCTGCACAAACAGAAGTTCTTATTGGGGCCCCCCCATTGTATCCTTTTTTTAAAATTGCCACATTCTTTTCAAAGGGATTAGGCAGCCATAAATGTCTGTAAAATCCTGGCAACAGTTGCCCTGCCAACTTACCAAACAACCCATAAATTTAATCCTCCACCCCCAAATTCTTTGTATTGTCTTACTGATGAAATCTGAATTGCCTCTTCATCAGATTTAGGACCAGCTACAAAGTCAACGAGAGCTTTTTCCATGCATTTAAACAAACGATGAATCTTTCTGTCTCCGGGAGAAATAAACTTTTTGGCTCCCCATCAGACATTCCATTTCTCTCTAAAGCTGGCATCATAAAGGGACAAAGGAAAGCCCAGTTTCTTTTATCAGTTCTATCAATAATAATCAGCCCCTTCTCTGTATACAAGAGGAACATGGAAGCAATGGCTCTCTTCCTTCACATCAGGCAGGCCTCCTTACTTCTTCCTGCCCATAGATATTTGTGGATGGGGACGGGGAGGAATCTGGTCTCCAGGTTGGAGTCATTTCTCCATCCCTGTTCTTCTACTGCCATCAGAACCCCATATACCAGAGCTTTCCAAACTGTGTGTCGGGACACATTAGTGTGTTGGCTGCAGTGTCTGGGTGTGTCGCAGCTGCTGCTGCCTCCGAGTCCTGCCAGGATTCCACACAGGTCCTAGTGCCTGCCTTGTGCCTTGCTGCCTCCAAACCTGCACTGCCAGGATTCCGCGCAGGTCCTAGTGCCTGCCTTCTGCCTTGCTGCCTCCAAACCTGCCCTGCCAGGATTCCACGCAGGTCCTAGTGCCTGCCTTCTGCCTTGCTGCCTCCAAACCTGCCCTGCCAGGATTCCGCACAGGTCCTAGTGCCTGCCTTGTGCCTTGCTGCCTCCAAACCTGCCCTGCCAGAATTCCGTGCAGGTCCTAGTGCCTGCCTTGTGCCTTACTGCCTCCAAACCTGCTGTGATTCCACGCAGGTCCTAGTGCCTGCCTTGTGCCCTGCTGTAAGAGTGTGTTGCGAAATGATGCCCTACTGTAAGAGTGTGTCGCGAAATGATGCCCTGCTGTAAGAGTGTGCCGCGAAATGATGCATGTCTAAAAAGTGTGTCACCAACATGAAAAGTTTGGAAAGCTCTGCCATATACAATCAGCCTCTCAGTGCAATCTTATCTGTAACATCCCACACATTTTTGGAATCCAGCAGTAGTGGAAAGGGGAACCACTGTGCCCACAGAGATGTTTAGATGTCTCTTGGTGTCTGCTAGGCTTTCTGCCACAACTTTCTTTCTCTTAAAATTATTTAGTTTAAAAATAATTAAAGGCAGTCTTTAGCATCATCTTATTTACAAGAATACCTCTTGACCACGTAGGGGCTGCACAGAAAATATTAGATTAAAAAAAAATGATATGAGGCTGCAGCCTAATGCTTTGTTTGGCTTAAAACACAACATTTCATTACAAAATGAATGACTGCAGAATGAAATATCCATATTGGTTCCTTCATTTTAGGTACAATTTGTTCAGCACAGCAAGTTACATCTAAATCATAATACAAACAGAACCCCATTTGCTGCTTTGAATATTTTTATTTCACTTGAGTAACTTCATTTGTACTACATTTTCATGAGCAAGGCAGAAGGTAAAATATAATTTGGCAATTTGATCGTCTATTGCTGGTAAAAAAAAATCTAACTTCATACATGAGCAATTCAACAAGACCATGAAACGTACAAACGTACAAAACGTCCGGGCTAATCATGGACATCATAGTTCTTTTTCACACCTAGCTTCACAAACACAAAAGCAACAAATGTAGGTTCTAATCCAGCTGTAATTCTAGCCACTCCTCCAGAGAACTGTGGTGAAAGTGACACTCCACATAGCCAATGATGCAGTTGTTGCCATGGACAATGACATTACTGCCCATGCACCTCACTTCTTTTTCGTGCTACTGCAATACCTAGTACAGGTAGTCCTCGCTTAACGACCACAATTGGGTCTGGAATTTTGGTTGCTAAGCGAAGCAGTCTTTAAGGGAATCTGACCCGATTTTACAGCCTTTTTTGTGGCAGTCATTAAGCAAACCACATGGTCGTTAAGCGAATCATGTGGTTCCCCATTGATTTTGCTTGCCAGAAGTCGGCCGGGAAGGTAAAAAATGGTGATTACATGACCACGTGATGCTGCGACAGTCATAAATGTGAACCAGTTGCCAAGCGCCCAAATCGTGATCACATGACGGGGGGACACTGCGATGGTCGTAAGTGTGAGGACCGGTCATAAGTCAGTTTTTCCAGCACCATCGTAAGTCCGAACCATCACTAAACGAATGGTTGTTAAGCAAGGACTACCTGTAGATTTGTAAGAGGTGAGGCTCTTCCGCATTCACTGCACCCTCCTGAGCTTGCAGCTAACCCTGCTTGCCAAATGAATTAGATATACCTGCTGGTACCCATTTAGTGAAGGGAACTGATATTTGCATCTCTCATTCCTTTAGGCACATTATTGGCTGCCTGCTTTAAAAGGAATAGAGAGCCATACATGAATGAATTCTCTGCATCCTGTTGAGCACATACCTGGATTTTGACATATACAGAACCTGTGGCAGTCGAGCTGAGCGCCAGCAATTCCCAAGACAGAGAAGCCAGTTATAGAAACAATCCACAACTGCTCAGCTTCAAGGCCAGGGAGTTCACAGAAAGGATCCACTGAAGAGTGGCAACGGGTTTGAACTACCAGGGTTATAAGAGGGAGTTTGCACCTTCACTCTCATGGCTTCATTCCCGTATGCAAGCAAAAAAGGTTATGATCTAGCAGTGCCATGTTGTATGTTGAAGAGCCTGCAGATAGGTTCAAACCAAGCTAAGCTGTGCAAAGTCAAGTCTCCTGGAATTTCTGCCAAGGTCTGCCAGGGAGCCTGACAGAACTATTGGATTTGATGCCTGAGCTCTATTTTATTCCAGGACAAGATATTGAAGAATATTAAATTGCTTGTCTTTGGGCTAGGTATGGAAGATTTTTTTCCACCTCTCTATTCCAATGACAGTCCTCCCTATCTCTCCCTTAAGCTCAGAGAATTTAAGGGGGTATCTCCTGGGACTGTGCAGGGATCTGGATTTGAAGGACAAAAGATGATTCAGCAGATGGGTGGGCAAGCCTGTAGTACAGAGCTTTCCAAACTGTGTGTCGCGACACAAAAGTGTGTCGCCACACACAGTCGGCTGTGTCGCCACACAACCCGGAAGTGGCAGCGGGGGCGTGCACGGCGGTGGCACCGGCATGCCATCGGTGCTTCCGCGTTTTAGCGGAGGCTGCCGCCGCTGCCGCCACCATGCACGCCCCCACCCGCACCGGGTTTTCCCGTGACGACACATGAAAATCCGAAGGCGCCGCAGCCGCGCGCAAAGAATGAAAGCGGCAGCAGCGCTTCCGGTTTTTTGCGCGCTGCCACGGCGGCGGGACTTCCGGGTTTTCCCGCAGCAACACACCAAGGACGGTTGGTGTGTCGCCGCGGGAAAACTTTGGAAAGCCCTGCTGTAGTACCTGCCAGATACACCTTAAATGCTATTTTATGAGGATCACATGCCAGCTACAGAGAGGAGGTATGCAAGCCCAGAAAAAGGTACAGGTGCTACATGCACACCCCCATGTGCATCAAATTTGGATCTCTGTACAGTCCTAATAACTTTATCGAATTATTGTGTGCATCCTGATTTGTTTTTAACTTTGCTTTAAGATTAGTGAAGTCATCTTTGGTTCTATCTCTCAAGAATGACAAAGATTCTCCTTCTACCCCATAGATATGAAAATGTATTGTAAGAACCCTGGACTTTAAGATTGTATGACTATATGAATATACACATCTTTTCCTTTTGCCTTGTCGTAATTTCAGCTGGAACCATTCTGGCAAACCTTTGCCTCTCTCTCATTACAGCATTTTTCAGTGGGTTGTGAGCAAAGTTCATACTGAAAATCTCACTGCAGGGCTTTTTTCCAAGAACAGAAACAAACCCAGGACCACTGGGCTAAGTACAAATGTCCAACTAGGTCAGAAGTAAACACTGCAGGAACTATAGGCATGACTGCCACTGAAAGTAGCAAGCTTGCGCCTCCTTCTCCCTTCCCCTTTTTGTAGTACTAGACATAATGTCTAGTACTAGAAAAAGCACAATTTCATTCTATCACATTGCACATCTTTCCATTTCCATAAGTGGTAATTATGCTGCAGAATAGGTGTGGGAAAGGTCACAGTGCTGTAATGATGCACGTGTTTTATAGTACTAAATAGATGGGGACAACCACAGACTGGTATTGCTGGCAGCAAATACATGGATTCTGTAACATCCAGATTGGGCTCTTCATCAAACCTTTATATAAAAGGGCTCCTATTCAGAAAAAGATGTTTAAGATTCCACGATTCCCTAAATCCTAAAACTCTTTTGGAAGTGTCTTCCCATGTGATCCCCCTCCTCCTCCTCCTCCCTAGCGTTTTCCTGCTATTTTCGCAGGGTCTGCTTTTCGGATCTTGAAACACCACTTTGCCTGATCATCCGCATCCTCAGGGCGTAGCCCATCAATCATGTGATTGATGTGATCCCTCCTGTTCCATTGAAAATCATTTGATAAGACTTAGAACTTGAGTCAATTTTACAGGGAAGCTAGGAATGTTCCAACAGGAATCGGGTCTTTTTTATCACTTCTATGACTATCTTCTGAGAGGTTCTAGAGCTTCCTACTTGACTGAATCTGTCAGAACATCTCTGAGTGGTCATCTCTGAATTCACGAACATGGGCTTATGAGTCTATGCAAAGCTCAATTTGGAGCCATGTAGATCTTTCAAACTACTTGGCAGGTGCCTGGCCCCTTTGCATGTCACATGATTAGGCCCCTTCAGTTCCTAAAATGGAAAGGAGCAATGAGATCACTGAGACCAAGAAGGATGGGGGGAGAAGTTGTGTGAATTCATAGATGATCATTCAAAGAACTGCAGTTACAAGTTAGTAGCCAATTCTTCTTCATCATTTTCTCTGATATCTGTATATGGGTCTGTAACAAGGATAGCCCTTCCAAAGGTTGCATTTCTCTGGGAACAGTGGTCTGTTTTATGATGTTGGATGACCACTTGGCAGCCCCTATCTGCATGTTGCTCTACAAAACTTCTGATCCTCTCTAGGACCATGGAGATTGATGTCAAGAAAACCAATGATATGACTAAAATAGCACAATGGCATGAATTAATCAGAAGCAGCGTGGGCATAAAGTGACCAACTACAATTGTGATCTGAAAACAGCCAAAGAGGATTTTGACTATGCCTAGGGTTTAGAGAGTAGCCAGGAGGAGTCGATCCCAAGGGGAGTTCTGTCCCAAAACACTCCTTGACATTTCTGTCTGAAGAGCAATTGGTGAGGACAGGACAAGCCAAATTGGAGATTATACCAGTGACAGAAATGACCCTTACAAAATTGGAGAAGGCCATTGTGAAGAGAAACTTGAGGCAGCTGGAGTGAGAACTGGGAAGGCAGTAGGGCTTTTACTCTTTTTTCTTTTTGCCCTTATTGGAATTGGGTGGAATAGGCCCCTTAGAAGGCTTCAGACCCTCAGGGGATTATGTTCTTGGTGCAATGCTGCAATAGAGACCAGAGGACAGTGGGAAATTGGATAATTTTCTTCCAGATATGAAGGAGTTGCTAGGTAATTTAGGGGATATGATAGGAGGCTTGCAAGGGGGCTATAGTAGTTTCAGAATACGCCACTCTCAGATTTGTTGCACCAACTTCCATTGCCCATCAGCCAGTGAAGTCACTAACCATACAATCTAATGGATGACAGAAGCCAAACACATATGAAATATGCCAAGTTGAGGAAGCTTGATCCTTATTGTTTGGAAGATATTTTTTTAATCATCTGCTTTTCATTTCTCATTGCTTTTTACACCGGAGAATATTCTTGATTATGCTAGTTTTAATTTTTGAAATGTCAGTGACTTTTTTTTTTACCACTAGTTAAACCTTAAAAATAATCTACTCACAATTTCAGAGCAAGGATAATACCTTTCTATCCCAAATCACAGGAAAAATGATGAAATGGGGCACTACTCCTTTTTTCCTTTTTAAGTATAGGAAAGAATCGACTATAAGGGTTATATGTATCGACTATACACAGGAAAGAAACTTTGCAATTAAAAACAAAGACATGTCTGCCAGGTTTGAACCAGCAACCTTCTATATACAAGACATGTATTATACCCACTATGCTATTACAGGATTCGAACCTCCGAACTTGCAATCTTCCTATCAACAAGCCTGGCGTCTTACCTGCTGAGCCACCAATCCCTAGTCCTGCATGACGGAGTGAGCTCCCGCACTAGCCCCAGCTCTTGCCAACCTAGCAATTCGAAAGCATGCAAATGCAAGTAGATTAATAGGTACCACTTCGGTGGGTAGGTAACAGCGTTCCGCACGCGTCATGCGGCCACATGACCGTGGAAGCGTCTTCGGACAACGCTGGCTCTTTGGCTAACAAACGGAGATGAGCACCGGCCCCTTGAGTCGGACACGACTGCACAACTTTGCGGCGGGAACCTTTACCTTTACCTATGCTATTACAGAACTCATAGTAAAGGTAGTTCTGAAAAGTATTAGAGACTGGGGTCAGCACTGACTGAGTTGAAGGGTGTTTCTCCCCTTGCAGGGTAGCCAATGAATTGCTGGGGTTAGCCTGCAACAAACTGAAACATGCATTCCAAAGCAGACAGGCGCACTCAAGGCAACATAACATGGGAAAGCGTATTTTGGAGATAGAGCACAAAAACACGCTTTTAGGCCACTTTGATGGTGATTGAGGGATTACTAGAGAGTGATGTTGCCTATGTCTGTCTCCCAGAAACAGCTGTCAGTCTGTTCTGGTGAGAGGCAACTGGCTAGTGTGGATAAACCACTTTTTGTTTTAAAACAACCAAAATATCAAAGGACAAAGAAGCACCAAGACTTCTATAGCAGAACACATAGTAGAGCCACATTATTTTCTTCACTGCTGAGAAACATGGGATATCTCTGGCTTAACTGTTCTAAAGATGTCAATGAGAAACCTCCTGCTGATTTTAATGACTGCAGGGTCAAATCCCAAATTTATAATTAATAGTAGATTGGTTCATTCAGCAAAACATAAACCACCATGAAAAATTCTTCTTTTTTTCTTGAACTTAAAGCTCATTTGTGTCTTGCTCCCCCCCCCGCTACTCTTGCTCCCACCCGGAGACAATTAGAAAAACACTCCAGATACTGAATGGACCTATTCACTTGGACAAATTATTCCCTAGCAACAGTGTTTTTTAATTTTCTTTCTTTTCACTTCTGATGCATTCAAATGAGGACACAAAAGCCTGCCTGTCACGAATCCTACTTAGAAGTTTGGGGAAAAGGCTAGTGCAGCACACCCCACTGAACATGTTATGTTTTAGAGTCCTCTTTCAGTGATTTTACAGACACACTTCACCCTTATTTTGCGGCTCCAATCTCTAGGCCAATCAAATTCCAGTTAACAAATAATGTTAGACTCTCTCTCTGTACATGGGAGAGGGAGAGAGATGAAGAGGAAAATAAAAGAGAAAGAAAGTGGAGAGTTTGGCCTGAAAATCACTGATCAGCTCACAAGCTTGCTAATGTTGGTGGCCTTCCATCCAGCTTTTTTAGGCAGTTGATCCAATGTTGAAGTGTTGCTTCAGAAAAGTGCCAGTTTTCTCCTCTCTCATAGAGGAATATTTGGTTCATTTTCAAAAAGTGAGCATCAAATGTAAAATTTTCATTATTTTGGCTCACTATTTGGGAGAGCAAAGTAATCTAATAAAAAGGCTGCTGTTCAGTGTCTCTGGCGCTGAGGAATAAGAATTGATCTTACCAAACGACGTATTCCTCCATCCAAAAAATATTGTTAAATTAGTTAATTCCATTAGCTTTTAAATGAGAAGGGAAAACAAGCTATGGATTGCCTGCTAACCTCAGAAGGCCAAATAGCCAAGGTTATAAAACCATCCCAGCTCAGAATACTGAGTCAGAAATAAAAGAACCATTTATTAAGTCTAATCCCCCAAACCAGTAACAGAGGTAGCATTAAAAACTTTGAAAAGCAAAGCCTAAGCCAATTTTTAGCTAAAGTTCAAAATTATTTAATAAAAAGCAGGCTGTGCCTGAACTTTAGCTGAAAAACAATTTTGGTCAATCAGATATGACAGCATCTCTTTTTGCCCTGGGACCGCCTTACTTTTTACATACTCTGTTCACTATAAAATAAAGATGGGCGACAGGATCTCTGTAGACTGTTCCCTTGGCACCTATCAAGTTGCTGATCCCATTTGGCTTCTTGTAAAGATACTTTTAGTTTGGAAAAGGGAGAGCTGGCAGGTTGCATCAAATTTATTTACAATACTTTTTCTGGATCCAGTATTGGCCCCACGGGACTCATAGAAAACAACAAATGGCCAGTGGTTTCATACAGCACTTTCTCTGCCCAGGAAAAGAAACAATCAATAAATCCAATGATAAGCATCTTCCTGGGCAAGAATTGGTGGCAGGCAGCCACACCAGTTTACTTTGCAGGTAACGGTTGTTATAAGACTTGGCGTGGCCACTACGGCAACCATTTTGTGAATAATTATCTCCCCAGGTATCCATTTTGTGACAGAACCCATAACATCCTCTCAAAGTTCCAAATAGTCCAAAGAAGATTGTCTACCTTGTTAATCTATACAACTTAGTTGTGTATAAATTGTGTTAAATTCAAAGTGTACCCCCTTTTCAGCATTTATACATGTCTGCTAATACCCCCCGGCCCCTAAATAGTGTTACATCATGAAGAACAATTTTTGGGGAGGTAACTTTTCTCCTCAACACTGTAACTCATTGGTTGGGTTCATGGAACATGTTTAATTCACCAAATTAACCCATTTTCTATGTTCATGCAACACAGTGAGCCACAGACTTACCAAATGGGCTGGGTTCGTATAATGTTAAAACTCCACTGGAGTCAACATGTTGTGCAGATGCAACTGACAGAGCTTTAATTCACCGGGGGGTTATCATGCTTCGTGGACCTAACCAATCTCTGAGGGAGATTCAAATATCTTCTCAATGCTTTATTTCATTTGCAGAAGAAACTGCACTTTACCAGCAGTAAATATATCCATCTTTCCTGATATCCAAAACAAAGGAGAAAGAAAGAAAGAAAGAAAGAAAGAAAGAAAGAAAGAAAGAAAGAAAGAAAGAAAGAAAGAAAGAAAGAAAGAGGGAGGGAGGGCATTTAATTCAAAAAGTTCAGTTGCTCTTGGTCCTTCTAAATATGCAATGTCTCTTTCGGTTCCTGTATGTAAGAAGAAAAACAGTTGGGCATTTCTATTTCAATCAAAATCTGCTCATTGTTGTATCTTCTATTCAAACACCTCTTCAAATCCATGGATTTAAAATCTCTCAGAGGTGTTTAGGCCCTATAATGGGACAATTGGTACTAGTAATCTGAAGAAAACCAGATTTAGTTTTGTTATTGTTCCATTCCTCAACAAAACAATAAGACTATCCAGAAGAAAAGTCATGTAACTCTGGCCAGATTCTATTAGCTTTAAATAAATGAAATCTCTATTATGAAACTGCCTTTTTAGGAATTAACTGTTGCGCTACAAGTATGTATAACTTTTAGTGCTAACTTTTTACAATAGACAGCAATTTTAGGAGTGAAGACTAGAGTGGTGAAACAATGGTTCATTATTAACTGATGAAAATGTAGATCTAGTTGCTACGTCTAGTAGACATGCTCTTAATCCAAGATACTTCTGAATCAGTAAATTAAGCAAAGGAAAGTAAACCTTGACAACACTGTTATGGGAACTAATATTATCGTCCAGAACATGAGGGATTCATAACACCTGTTCAACTTCTAATATGATATATGCCATCATCTGCTGACAGTGACACACTTCATTCTAAAGCAGGGGTCGGCAACCTTTTTAGCACCAGGGACCACTTCCGTCAGAAATTTTTTTCCAAGGACCGGGGGGCGGGGTTTGTGGGCAGCAGCCAATCAGACGGATGAGGGGGCGGGTTTGCAGGCCTGCCACTCCGTGCATTTTTTCCTGGCACCGAGGGCATTTTCCGGGTCTCCGGAGCCTGCCCTTTCGAAGGGGCACCCCGGCGGGGCGCGGGGTGGACTTTTCCTCCCCCCACTTTTGCTCCCTGCAGTTTTTTCGGCCCCTACTGGGTAGCTCAGGCGCTCCTCCATTTCCCCGCCGCACAGCTGATCGGCGCAGAGATTTTCCACCCAGGGCGCCCCCCCCCCGTCACTTTTTGCAGTGATTGGAGGGGGTGCTCCTAGGCCCGCCTCTGTCCTTCTTTGCCACGTGCTGATAGGTGGAGGTGTTTCCCCTTCCGGGCCCCCACCAATCAGCTGCTCCGGCTCACCCTGCGGCCCACTTCCTAACAGCCCATGGCCCACCAGTGGGCCGCAGACCACAAGTTGCCGACCCCTGTTCTAAAGTAAACACAGTGCGCAATTACAATGTAAAAGAACTGGAACAAATCTGACTTTAGAAATGGGAACACCCAGAACCTAATTTTCTAGGACACTGTCCCTAATCTTAATGACCAATAGAAATAATGTCTGTATCTAAAGTAAACTTTATTGCAGAAAGGCTGAGCCTGAAAGGCTGGTTTTGTGAGCAGCACTCTCTAGCATGGCCAATGGGACGCATCAGCTATAGGACAGCAACATCTTGAGAGCCATAATTCCTGGCTTATGTCCTACAGATCTTTATCTAAATCTTAAGCATGTGTGAGACTAGGCTGAAGCTGCCATAACTTAAAGATGAGACAGGCATGTAAGCAGAGAGGACAAAAGACAGGGACTTTGTCAAAAAGTAGATAAGAAGGAAACAAGTTGATTAGGATCAAAGGAGAAAGGCTGGGCCTGAACACATGGAAAACTCCCCAATCCCCACCACAGGTACCGGGCTTGTGAATCAACAAGGCAAGGACTTTTGGGGATAAAAAGGTTCTGCAGCCCGCCCACTCTTTCAGTTGTCCTGGATCCAGACTTGGGGGCTCTAGTTAGTGCCTGGCAGCCTAGTTGAGAAGGATGTGGGCAAGTGGGGATGAGTGTGTGTGTGTGTGTGAGAGAGAGAGAGAGAGAGCGTAAATGTACATTGTAAGCAGTGAAGGTTTGCTGCTACTTTAAATTCATTGGGTCTCTGTGAATTCCAAAAGAAACTGACATACCTCAGTGTTCGGTTGAAAGTGAAAGTGATCCTAATTATTTCCCAGCTGTTGACTAGGGCTGTGTATCTTGTCTGCTCTAGCTGCACATATCTGGAAAATCCAGGTAGAAAACGAGGGGGCCTCACAAGATCCGCATGCCTGAACAGGCTGTGTGTGCATGAGGGAGTGACCATAAACCAAACCTGGGTAACACATGACATCCAATTTCTTATTTTACTGTCCCACACCACTGCATGTAAGAATCCTGCATATCCAGATAACATGAAATAAAGCATCAAGACACTATCTACATTTATTGGTGACTGGAAGCCTCTTATGGACTTTTTGCGTAAAAATGGGGGGGAAAATCAACGTGATTTATGGTTTTGATGATTAGACAGAATAGATTATAGAAAGAAGAGTAATATGATGAGTAATATGTTAGAGAGAGAGGTTAAAATATATTGTACTTATAACTGTTGTGAAGAATGTCGGAAGAGCCAGTTTGGTCTAGTGGTTAAGGTGCTGGGCTAGAAACCAGAAGACCGAGAGTTCTAGTCCCGCCTTAGGCATGAAAGCCGGCTGGGTGACCTTGGGCCAGTCCCTCTCTCTCAGCCCAACTCACCTCACAGGGTGGTTGTTGTGGGGAAAATAGGAGGAGGAAGGAGTATTTGGTATGTTCGCCGCCTTGAGTTATTTATAAAAAATAATTAAGACAGGATAAAAATAAAATGAATAAATAAAGCCACTTTATTTCTTTTTTTTTCTATTTTTCCTTAACTTTTTTTCTTTTCTTGCACTTTCTGCTTTTTCTTTGATTTCTTTCTTTTTCCTTTTTTCCTTAATTTATATTAGTTTGTGTTAGTTTTTATCTCCTTGTTTAAAAACTGTAATAAAAATTATTTATATATATATATATATGAAAAAATGACATAAAGCATCAGGAAACTTCAAAATGATAATTTAAAAATATTATTTATTTTAAATATTGTTTCTTACATTTTTGGAATGTCTGAAAAATTATATATTATTGATATCATTATTTAACTTCAGTACTTGCACAAATAAATAATCAACAACTAAAGAGTAACTATCTCTAACCTAGTGCTTTTAGGATTTGCTGGATTGCAACTGTGATCATCCTTAACCGGAGTTTTGAAGGCACCATGTTGGGCAAGGATAGTGTCTTATTCAGAAAGTCTGTATTTCAGTTATTTCAGTTATTATATTTTTCTACTGTTTTGGCATGTTGAAGCAACCAAGTCAATAGCACTGCTGAAGCTGTCATTTCTACTGCCAGAGGTTCTGCAATTAAATAGCAGTAGTTTAGATATTTTACTCTGTGAACTCAAAGAATCAACTGCTGTTTTCATTATGACGATGGAGAGAGACTGTGCAGATGGCTTGGGCTACAGTCAAATGTCTCTACCCTTCTGGGCACAGTTCCTTTTTAAGGCCAAGATTATACTTTTTAGGGTCAAGGGCCCAAAAATGCAGGCACCAAGACATGAAGAAGCACCATAAATCAATTTCCATGACTCGTTTCTCAGGAGGTAAGAGATAACAATAGAACATAGTATTGCTAAATGCAGCAGCAACCTCCATCAACAATGTTTCTCTTTGATATTTTTCCTGTTTTGAAATTATCTGATTTGGAAATCAAATCCAGAAATGAAATTTATTCTGAGGCACTTCTGATCACATCCTATCTCAAAGGGAAGGACCATGTTCATTTTTGGCACTGTTCTTGGAATGCACTAAAGCAGAGATACGTAACTTTGCATCTTTGGATGCTTCGGACTTCAAACTCCTATGAGACTCAGACAGCATGGCCAGTGGCAAGAAATTATGGGAGCTGGGATATAAAACTCCTGAAGGACACCTGTCTCCCTCCATGCTCAGATAGGGACTGTTTAGATTTCAATTCTTGGATAACCACTGGGGCATCAGTTCATAGAAATTGACAATCTAGTACAATCCATTTCAGTTTTGCATGTATTCAGTCAGTTTCGCAAGTCTATTATGCAGGCCTGTATGCAATTTTTCTAAAAGACAGGTTCTCGTTTGCAACTTTCTCCAGTACCTGCATTTGTAGCTATGTTGGCAAGGGAGATGGAAGAAGTCTAATATAGAGCCAGTTTGGTCTAGAGGTTAAGGCAACGGGCTAGAAACCAGGAGTCTATGAGTTCTAGTCCCGCCTTAGGCATGAAAGCCAGCTGGGTGACCTTGGGCCAGTCCCCCTCTCTCCAGCCCTAGGAAGGAGCCAATAGCAAACCAGGAGACTGAGAGTTCTAGTCCCGCCTTAGGCATGAAAGCCGGCTGGGTGACCTTGGGCCAGTCACTCTCTCAGCCCAACTCACCTCACAGGGGGGTTGTGGGGAAAATAGGAGGAGGAAGGAGTATCAGGTACATTCGCCACCTTGAGTTATTTATAAAAAATAATAATAAAGGCGGGATAGAAAATTAAATAAATAAATAAATAAATAAATCATAGGCACCACGTTGGGGAAAGTTCCCTAATGTATGTCTTTGTTGACATAACTTTTCCAAATATACACTTTTTTCCTCCTGAAAACTGGGCCACAATATTTGCAAAATAACAGCTTTAATCTGTCCTACAAATACAAATGAAATCTTCCTCATCACTACCAATCCATCAATCATTCAGTCTGGCTTTCTTTGAAAATGGAGTGCATTAGTGTTAAATATCAACATGTATTTCTAAAACGTTACAGTGGGGTGGGAAATCTTTTCACTGGCAAACGCTCCATCATCCCAGTTTAAAGGTAGATAAACAGGTGCTCTTCAGGTGTTTTGGACCACAGTTCCCATAATTTCTTGCTACTGGCTGGGTCTCATAGGAATTGAAGTCTAAAACATCCAGAGGTGCAAATAACTTATCTCTGCCTCAGTACATTCCAAGAGTGGCTGTGACCAATGCTAAAAATGTATATGGCCAATGCCAAATATAAGTAGACTTCCAGATGTGACTTTTACCTTGATTCAATCCCCACCTCCCCACCACTCTGTGTGTGGGTGTGTGCGCGCGCGCACGCACGCGTAGACAGGCCTCAGAGACAGTCCAACACATAGTGGCAGTGTGTAAGATGCAGGCAGGGGAACAGCATATATTGAACGGCACAACCAAGTAGCTGGCATTATGTACAGGAACATCTGCACAGCGTATGGGCTAGACCAAGGGTCGGAAACTGCGGCTCATGAGCCACATGCGGCTCTTTGGCCCCTTGAGTGTGGCTCTCGGGGAAACAAGGCTCCCGCTTGCAGCCGGGCTGGACAGGTCCGCGAACGCGGCCGGTTCCGCTTCCTCTCGTCCCGCCCCTGGTTGCTGAGGGAGCCATAGCGCCCAAGACTGAGGGTGGCGAGTCAGCACCCGGTTAACTGGAAGTCCTTACGGCGGGGCAGGATGCCATTTCTGCGCAGGCGTCCGGGTTGCCTCTCCTGCTTCCGGCCATGAGTGCGGCGCTGGTCGACTACAGCAGAGAGGCACATTCTCTCCTGTCCCCCCCCCCCTAATCAGGATGGCAGGACTCGGCCCCCGCACCCCCCTCCCCCTTGCCTGCCCCAGTACTTTTCCTCTCTCCTCTGCTGAAATTCCGGTCGCCTTCGCTTCCCGCAGGATGGGGAGGCAGATTTTTGAGAGTGGGAAAAGAGCATTTTCGTTTCCTTTTCCTTTGCTGGTGGGGGAGGAGAGGCAGCCATCCCGAGATGGGATGGGCCTTGGGAGAGGGGTGTTGTCTGAAGTAGACCCTAGAGATCCAGACTGAGATAAAGGTCCCCAGTTTATTATGTATGCTGATATTTATAACTTTAATAATGTTCAACATTCATCTACTGCCTTGTTAGTTGACTGACAAAGCAGGGATAATATGAGGAGACTGATATAAGAAGCTGCCTTCATAGGAAGCTAAAAACAGGTATCTACTGTCATTGCAGCCGAGATCAGCTTTACATTTGCTTAACGTAGGAATACAGTGTTCCTATTCTGCAAACAAGCAAAGAGCATTCTGAAAGCTGTGCCAGTCAGAAAAACATTCTAATGTCAAGATTTGACTACCCCACAATCTGTGGTCTGATGAAAGGGTAATAATAAGGTATTGGCCAAATGGCTATATTTGGGGGGGAAAAACCTTGATTTTTCTTTAGAAAGCACAGTGGCAATTGGCAAGCGTACACTCTTAGGCATCTCAGTTAAATTAACCTGAGTATTCCAAATCAAACAGTTTAAATCTGACACCTTCTAATCACACTTATTTGAATCACAGTTTGTGGAAAGCATTTTTAGAATCAAGGTGAGGCTTGTTAATTACTTGTTCTTACCATAGTAAGTTGTTTGTGTCCTGCCTTGACCTAATTACTTCCATCCCTTGTTTCATGTGTTTTTTAGGCTATAACTCGGGGACCGAGGGCCTTTATTCTCCATTCTGCCTTTCCTCAACCTGGTGCCACATCAGATGTGTTGGAACTGTTTTTTTTATCTGTTCAATGGTGTCCGATTCTCGGAGACTGCCTGGACAAGTCCCTGCAGTTCTCTTGGCAAGGTTTTTCAGAAGTGGTTTGCCATTGCCTCCTTCCTAGGGCTGAGAGAAAGTGACTGGCCCAAGGTCACCCAGCCGGCTTTCATGCCTAAGGCGGGACTAGAACTCTCAGTCTCCTGGTTTGCCATTGCCTCCTTCCTAGGGCTGAGAAAGAGTGACTGGGCCAAGGTCACCCAGCTGGCTTTGTGCCTAGGGCGGGACTAGAACTCTCAGTCTCCTGGTTTCTAGCCCAGTGCCTTAACCACTACACCAAACTGGCTCTCATTGGCACTGTAACTCCCAGCAAAGCCAAAGCATATCCTGGCTAGGATTTCTGGGAACTGCAGCTCTAACCCCCCTGGAAGACGTCAAGTGGAGGAATGCTGCAGTACAGATATTCAAAGTGTTAACACGGTTATTGACATGCATGTAGATAATAGTTTTGTAAGAGTAGTTATTTTATGCAGTGTGCACTTACAACTGAGCACAATACAGCTGAAATCAAAATTATATACAATATAAACCAGCATCACAATAAAAACTATATAATAATGTAAGACACTTTCTAATTCAATATAATAATAAAAATAAACCATTTTAATACTAGCAGAGCTATAGTATAAATCTAGAGCAGTGTACAGGAGATGGCCTTCAATGCTTTAATCTGAATTGTTACTTGTGGGATTCCAAAGTGCCATCTTTTTCTCTCTGTAAAAATCATAGGTAGATTCATTTCAAAGTTCCTTTTTCTACCAGTATACTAGATCCCAATAGCAGCCAGGAAGACAAGTTCTAATTGAAGCACCATTTTTAAGAAGCATGTCCTAAGTGGCCAGTTCTGTCTCTATACAGACACTAATGTCTCTGGCTGAGAGGCAGAAAAAAAACCTATTTTTCTTTTTTACTGAGAAAGAGTCAGGAGAAAGAATCACAATTCCTGAGGTAGCCTTTAGATTCTCTTTTGATGCAACACTAATTTAAACCCAGATTGTTCTGTTGCAAAAAAAAAAGGGGGGGATTTCAAAGGTTACAACTGAAAGTGATTTGCATTTGAGGAGCATCAGAAATGGCTAGATATACTGTGTCCAAGTCATCTTTTGTGTAAGTCTACATAAAATGGTTTTTACTTCCAATTGATTTCTTCTACTATCTGCAAATGCAAAGCCTGGGTAGACTTTCAAGGAGACCACCCCCATGGCTGACATAAAACTTTACGCCTGAAGAAGCTCCAAAGAGACTATTTTCATGGGGAAAAAGAAAGTGAAACAAGAAAGACTACATCTCAGTGTCTTTGAATAAGCAAGAACTCTGATATGGATGTTGTTTTAAAATTTTTGCCACCTTCTCTGCCACATAGCATATTTGGGAGATAAAATACAAAGCCAAGGTAAAGCAATGTTAATTGCAACACGCAACTGTCTTGTAGTAGTAACAATGGACAACTGATTAGATTTAATTTAAAATATTTGAAATCTGTTATTTATTGAAGTTAAACCATTTATTTACTGATTATGTGCCATCAAGTAAGTGTCAACTCTTAGCAACCACATTGACAGAGTCTTCAGGACAATCTGTCCCTCAACTGGTCCCTCCGATCTTCAAATGATGCACCCACTGCCACTGTAACTGAGTCTATTATTTGCTAAATGATTATCTAAAAATATATTTATCATACATGGATGTCATTTATTGTATGTCTATGGCACTTCATTACTAGTCAGTAATCATAAAAATACATTTAAATCCATAAATAAATGCATATAAACCTACCATCCTCATCCTGGTATCAGGTTAAATTTAAGATGTATTTAATCAACATGCATAATTCCCAGCCAGCACACCTGAAAACCACAGGGGCTAAGAATTATGGGAGCTAGTGCAATGTATTTGGAAGGCATTCTGTTGGAAAAGGCTAAAATAAAGCATCTAAGAAACAGTCCAGAGTTACTAACCTATTCAGTGCAATATTTTGCTGCAAATTTTTTACTATGATGTAACTGTGCTTCTACCAATGATTAAAGAACTACATAAGTGCCCTTACATTTTCCATACAGTGCTTGTACAGTATACATTTTTACAAGACAAAATTAGTTGAAATTATCCAGAAAGAAACTCTATCAAATTCACGATTCAATTTCTCCCCTATATAAATAAAAGTTCATTATTACCTTTGAGAATAACATGATTTTTTAAAAAAATTCAGTCCCATATTTTCAAATAAGATTTTAGCACCAAAAGCCATACCATTGGAAGTGACTATCTGTTAATGATTTACTTGGTTCTGGACTTGCCATTTTGAATCTCTATCCTGGATTTATGAGGATAATCTCTATATCTTTTATCTTTTTTGCTGCATTATCCACACAGCCTGATGCTTAGGTTTGTGGTCTATTCATCTTCTGTGAACCTAGTACAGGGCTTCCCAAAGTTTTCCCGCGGCGACACACCAACGGCGGCGTGCAAGAAAACCCAGAAGCACTGCTACTGTGGTGGCACGCAAAAGCCCGGAAGCGCCGCCGCCGCTTTCGGTTTTTGCGCGCCACCGCCACTGCGGCGCTTTCGGATTTTCGCGCGCCGCAGCGGTGGTGGTGTCCTTGTGTGCCGTGCGAAAACCCGGAAGCGCTGATGGCCCGCCGCCGCTATGCGCACGGCCGCAGCACGCCATCATCGCTTCCGGGTTTTGACGCAACACACCTGGGCCCCGCAGGCGACACACTTTTGTGTCGGGACACACAGTTTGGAAAGCTGTGACCTAGTAGGTATCATCCGTCACTGAAACCTGTGGAATACCTACAGCCCATGCTAAAGATTAAGGCAGTGAAGTACCTACAGTACATGCTCAGCTACAGAGGGGTTTGCAGGGCTGGATGGCAGACAGACAGTTTAGTAGGAACTAGATAGCAGAGCTTAGGCCAAAGAGCAAATCACTGCTCAGTGCTGAGCTGAACAAGGGCTAATATACCCCTATGTAAAAAACTGGACGTCATCTCCCAGGAAAAATGTCTACAGAGAGAGGGACACTTTCCCCCCCCAAGACACATATATCAGTGGCTGCAAGAGTTCATCCTAGCATCTCTGGGACTGGCATTATGGTGACCTTGAGGCACAAAGTGATTCTGGGAAGAAATCATTCTATCAAAGGACACAAGCAAGAGAACAATCCAATAGAGCAGAGCTTTCCAAACTGTGTGTCGGGACACGTTAGTGTGTCGGCTGCAGTGTCTGGGTGTGTCGCAGCTGCTGCTGCCTCCAAGCCCTGCCAGGATTCCGCACAGGTCCTAGTGCCTGCCTTGTGCCTTGCTGCCTCCAAACCTGCCCTGCCAGGATTCCGCGCAGGTCCTAGTACCTGCCTTGTGACTTGCTGCCTCCAAACCTGCCCTGCCAGGATTCCACGCAGGTCCTAGTGCCTGCCTTGTGCCTGGCTGCCTCCAAACCTGCCCTGCCAGGATTCCGCGCAGGTCCTAGTGCCTGCCTTGTGCCTGGCTGCCTCCAAACCTGCTGTGATTCCACGCAGGTCTTAGTGCCTGCTTTGTGCCCTGCTGTAAGAGTGTGTCGCGAAATGATACCCTGCTGTAAGAGTGTGTCGCGAAATGATACCCTGCTGTAAGAGTGTGTCGCGAAATGATACCCTGCTGTAAGAGTGTGTCGCGAAATGATGCATGTCTAAAAAGTGTGTCACCAACATGAAAAGTTTGGAAAGCTCTGCAATAGAGAGAAGCCCATTATCTGAGAGGATGGAGAACAACTGTGTGTCTTCTCCCGCTCAAGAAAGCTCTGCTACTGCAGTTACCTCTATGCTCCTAAGAGAGGGTCTCCCTCAAGTTGGCTACGTCCAGGATTTTTCTTCTCACGAAAAACTGACTGTGTCTGAATCCACATGTTGCATTATAAAAGATGTCTCATATACTGGGAGAGCAATGCCAGAGTGGTGCTATTACAGAATCTTGGGTGAAGGAACCAGCACATCCAATGCCCTAACCATTCATGTTGTCCTCATACGTCATCATCTCTTAACGCTCTAATTTCCATGCATTGCTCCACTGAATCCTCTGCATGGCATTCTTAACTAAGTGATTCTAAGTCCATGCACTTGGCTTCCCAATCTTTTGATTTGAGTTCCCAATAGCCAACTCCTACTGACCTGGCTCACATACTATATTAAGTCAAGGCATGGTTAACCATGGTTAACAGGAATACAGCACAACTGTCTCGGTTCACACAACACACTAAGACACAAGCAAGCAAATTACACTGTAACTTAGCATGATGCGTGAACTCACCATTGTCTTCCTGTACAGTAGAACAGTTCTCCCCTACTACAAGATAGGCATATTTATAGAATCTATGTTGTTGTTGTTTTACTACAACGCTAAGATCCATCAACTGGTGCCTGGTGCTAAAGCCACACACAAAACTTTTTTAAAAAAATCTGAGTGCAGGAATTTGTTTTGGAGATCAAAACTAACTGGAACTCACGTTTCATTTACACAAAAATCCATTCCTGGTTACTCAAATTTCTTTTTTTAATTACAAAGATAATGTAAGTGAAGAGGAGACATTTTGTTGTTTCTCTTGTAAAAGCATTGGAAGTCATAAATCTCTGCCAATCCATTGCAATCCACCCATACATCTCCCTTGACCATAGCACATTTGAGGTAGATTTCTCCCCTATCATTTATGTTCTGGTACAAGTTCTTCCGTGACCACTGAGAAGTTTACAGATGTATTTGGAGACCCACATCCCAAGTAAATTTGGCAACATTGGAATTAAAAGAAAACAAAGAACAAAATAGAACTAGAAAAGCATTATGGGTTATGGACTCTTTCCCTTCACTACTTCGTACCTTAGAAGTCCCACATCTAGAAAGAAAATGAAAACAAAGATAACTATATTGAAAATGACTGTGAACAATTTTCTACAGCAGGGCTTTCCAAAGTTTTTCCCGTGGCGACACACCAACCGGCGTTGGTGTGTTGCTGCGGGAAAACCCGGAAGTGCGGCAGCGCGCAAAAACCCGGAAGCGCTGCTACGCTTTCGGGTTTTGCGCTCTGCAGTTGGTGTGTCGCCGCGGGAAAACCCGGAAGCGCTTATGATGATCAGCGCTTCCGGGTTGTGTGGCGACACACCAGACTGTGTGTGGCGACACACTTTTGTGTCGCGACACACAGTTTGGAAAGCTCTGTTCTACAGCAAGGGTGCGGGGAGACTAGTAGAAGCATCAGGAAACACTCAAGACATGTTGGTTCCGTTTAGAAAAGACCACACTGTCACCTCTGATTTAATTTGAAGAGTATTTTAGAGATGCTAAAAGCTTGAAGCTCATAATCAGGTACTTACATAATCGTCATGGTTGATTCCTTGTTTCTGAACAGAACTTTTCACTTCCATAGAAAACTTTTCAAACTCGGGCTTCAATGTCCTCAGTAGTGTGACTGTCTGGAGGGATGCGTACGCTTGCTTTGCTTCAAGATCATATTTGTCTCCTCTCTTCCATGAGCCATTTCCTAAGGGAGAAATAAAAATATTTACAACTCCAAACCAGGGACTATAAAGAGCTTGTTTTCCTCCTATCCTATTCCTGTATTTTCCCGTGTGTTGCTGGGTTAGCAATAAATACTTGACAACACAATGTATGTTGGGCAGCGCTAGGAGAATCATTTGAGACTAAGGTTTGAATTTGCTCCAAGTGAGTCTTCTCAGGCTGTAAAGTAGATGGGACCACTTCTGAGTCACCGGCGAGCTTTCCCTGCAGCTGCACAGAGAATCCATTTACATAGACATCTTCTGCACAAATATACTCAAAAATGTACCCCTCCTCAGTGGCATTTAAGCTTTAAAAATCTCCTTTTGATACCAATGGAGACTATTTCAAAGTCTGATTCCAGTGTGCATGTAGGAAGGGGCAATGTTTCAAGGGATTTGAACCATTGTCTCTTCTCTTTCCTTTGAAAATGTCCCTTCCCCTGACAATTAGTCTTTAAAACGTGGGACAAAGGTAGAGATAGTTCCTCCTGGGGGTGGTTAGTTTAATAATGACCTCCTTTTAAGATTCTACCATCCTCTGGATTTTTATATTCTTATTTATTGTATTGTTTATTGTATTTTAATGATTATTGATTTTTAACTTTAATTTTAACATTTGTTGTAAATCGCCCAGAGTCTACCATGGTAGAGATGGGCGGTGATAAATTTGATTAATTAATAAATAAATAAATAAATAAAACACTTTCTACTGACATTGGTGGGAAAGATGCTGAAGACCAGCCAGTGGGAAAAAAATCTTATCAGTTCTGTTAGTTGTACAGAGAAGAACTTTTTTTCCCCTCTGTGGCTTTAAGATTTAGCACAGATGGGGAACTCTGTTGTATGGCCTTCAGCCTGTGGGCCAGAGATTCCCTGTTCTTGCTCTAGGAGCACAATCCATCTACATTTAAACATATTTTATTTTTAATATGTATATATTGTATTAACCTGAGCTGGTGCATCTTCAGTCTATCTCAATGCAATTCATAGGTCTTGCATGTTCCTTAACTGTAGTTGCCTCCTATATGATAAATTAATATGGATTCTTGAAATAAAGAGTTACATAAAAAAGGAATTACATTTAAAAACTTACAAAAGAGAAAAATAATTATTTGCAGGAAATTCAGGATGAAAAGAAAAGAATAAGAGTGGAAGAGGAACATATCCTTTGGGACTAGAAAAGTACCTCTATCTAAAGCAGGGCTTTCCAAAGTTTTCCTGCGGCGACACACCAACCACTGTTGGTGTGTCGCCGCGGGAAAACCCGGAAGTGCCGCCTTTGCGGCAGCGCGCAAAAACCCGGAAGCGCTGCTGACGCTTTCAGGTTTTTGCGCGCCGCCGTTGGTGTGTCGCCGCGGGAAAACCCGGAAGCGCTGATGATGATCAGCACTTCCGGGTTGTGTGGCGACACACCAGATTGTGTGTGGCGGCGACACACAGTTTGGAAAGCTCTTATCTAAAGCGACAAATGATAGTATCCTGTAATATTTGGCATTGTCAGAATTCCAGGACAAAATTCCTGTACTTGTGGCCTGTAAGTCTGGTTTTTACCTTCTGAAATTGCTCTGATTTACAAGAAAAAATAGAGAAGAAAACAGGAAAGAAATGAATCCTTCTTTCTATCTTCAATCTAGTGGAAAATCCATGCACAAGTCCTACATTAAGAAAAATAAAGTACAGGATTGATGTGGATGGCTATGCATTGGAAAGAAAGAAAGAAAGAAAGAAAGAAAGAAAGAAAGAAAGAAAGAAAGAAAGAAAGAAAGAAAGAAAGAAAGAAAGAAAGAAAGAAAGAAAGAACGAACAGGGAAGAGACTTTGAGTTTAATATGGGGATGAAGTGTCCTTTTTAAAAAAATTAAAAGAGTAAAGAGTAAAGGTCACACTGTCTCTTTAACACCTTTGGACATAAAACTCCAGACACATCTAAAAATACAAAGATTTAAATGTCAAAACAGAATGAATAACTATGATTGTAATCAGGAGGCCAGGTATGAAAAACAGTCATTTGTTCCTGTTGCCAAAGTATTATCTCACCCAGGTCAAGTGAGGACAACTGAGATAGAGAAGTATCTGGGTGATGGAGGACTTGTTTTATTATGAAGTCAGGGATAATCCCTTGTGTTCCTCCTAGTTCCAGATACACAGTTGGGGAGAAAATTAAGATATTTCCTCACAAGTGCACTGTACTTCTGAGGACCACTAAACTTTTTAGTGGTCCTCACTACTAAACAACCTCCCTTTGTCCCACTCAAGCTGAAAAAGAAAGTTGGGTCTCTGACGCATCCACCAAAGAATGTTGAATGTTTACCACGCCACTTCCACTGGCCATGACAGAATCTCAACATTCTTTGAAATGAAAAGTTTGAAAAAGTTTAGTGGTCCTCCAAAGAACAGTGCTCCATGTTTTATAGACAGCTCTGCCTCTGCCCATCCTGGCTCTCCTTGGTCTGTCAGTGGCCTTCGGTACCATCAACCATGGTATCCTTCTGGACTGGCTGAGGGAGCTGGAAGTGGAGGACATTGTTTTACAGTGGTTCTCCTCCTTCCTCCGAGGGGGGTTCCTTGTCCCTGAAGACCATCCAGAAGCTACAGTTGATCCAGAAAGCAGTGGCTTAAGTAGTTATGGGTGTAGCTCATTACACCCATGTGACACAGCTACTCCACAACAGGCTTTCAGGTGCAATTCAAGGTGCTGGTTGTCACTTTAAACCTTCTCCCAAGAATATCTGCCTGCCCCACATGCTCCCATAGGGAGGGCATGCCACAGGATCGCTCCTTTAGACTTTGCCATCTCATGGGACCTAGGACCTTGCCTTTTCAGTGGCTGTCCCTGTGCTCTGGAATAATCTTCCCTCCAATACATCACTACCCAACTGTGTTTGCTTTTAGAAAAGCTATTAAGGCCTGGCTTTTTCTCCAGGTGTTTGGATCCAGTTGAGTGGAGTCCCCTTTTGGTTATTTAATTATCATGTTTGGTCATCATTTTATATTTTGGCTAGGTTTTTTAAAGTTATGTGGTTATTTTTTGGGGTTTATTGTTTGCTTTTTGCTCTACACCACCCAGAGTCACATTGTTTGAGTTGGGTGGCCCTATAATCCATCAAATGCATAATTAAAATAATTCTCCCCAGCAAGGCCTGTCATGTGGTACAGGGTTCTGTCTTATATCTACTGCCAGAAATGGGCAAAGCCAGCACAGCTATTGCATAATTTCTTTGATGTGAGCTGTTTTCTATTAAGGCAGAGGACCAAATGAGGAGGCAGCCAAGCTCACAACTAACTAATAGCTTCTTGTACTGCAGAGGTATACGCTTTTTCTTGGCTTATTATGTATAACTTTAGTCTAGACATGGAAGACCTTGCCAGCCACGTGAGAAATAAAGATACAGTTATACAGAAAACATAATTTTCACTACCAGAATATTATGTACTTTTTCAACTTGTTCTCTTGTCTTGATGTGTTCCATAGATTTTTTTTGTGAATGACCATGATTGTGAATGACCATGAGATGCTACTTATGAAGGAAGGTATGCAAATATTGAATGAATGGTTAGATGGCCCACTGCTGAAATAGTGTGCCACCCAAACGCATTAAATTGGTTGTTTCTAGTTACAGAATCGCAGACCAATGCTGACACTTCAGCTTTTTACGGCTCACCATATTGCAGCTGCCATTCTGCTACTATTCCTGTTTAGTTCTGTCCATTCAGTCACTCAGTAAAAAGCACGCACTCCAAAGCTTGCAAGACTATATCCACAAACATCTGCAAACTCAAAAATCTAATCTGTGTACAGTAATGAGATGCATTCTAGAGAACTCATTGTTGGATTTATACCATGCAAAACCATAATATGGTTTGCTGTTTCTGGAGTAAAACAAATGTGTGAACCCAACCCTTTATGGTTCGACATAACATGCAACCCAAGGCATTCCAAATTATTAACTAAGCACTGTTTTAAAAAAGAAACAAGCTTATTTATTCCAAAAGAAAAGTAGCTACTTTGTTTGGCTGGGACAAAAGAGGCAATTAAGTTGACAAATATCAGCTGCATAATTTGGGAATACTCCTGGATCCAGCGTTGCCAGATAATCCTGGTGGCACTAAGTAGTTTTTCTCCAGGGCATCCGTTCAGCCAGGTCCATAGTAACAGTATGGCCATAGAAGCCAATGACATGGTAGCTTTTGGACTGGACTGCAATAACGCATGGCATGTAGAACTGACTTGAGGAAGCTTATCGAAGCCAATGAGCAGCTGCAGAAATTTTGACAAGTATAGCCAGATGGGTTTATATTAGGGGCGTGGTGGCTCAGGGGGTAAGACGCCAGGCTTGTCGATCGGAAGATCGCAAGTTCGGAGGTTCGAATCCCTAGTCCCGTGTGACGCAGTGAGCTCCCGCACTTGCCCCAGCTCTTGCCAATCTAGCAATTCGAAAGCATGCAAATGCAAGTAGATGAATAGACACCACTTCGGTGGGTAGGTAACAGCGTTCCGCGCACGTCATGCGGCCACATGACCGTGGAAGCGTCTTCGGACAACGCTGGCTCTTCGGCTAACAAACGGAGATGAGCACCGGCCCCTAGAGTTGGACACGACTGCACAAATGTGCGGGGGGAACCTTTACCAGATGGGTTTATATTACACTGATCCAAAGCCCAAATCGACATGCTGGATGTTTACCTTTAAGGCCCTACATGGATCAGGAGACAAAGAACTGTAGGCATGTTTTATATACTATTTTGTCCATGTCTTAAAATCTGCAGGGAAAGCTAAAGAAGTTTATACTTTTTCTTTCTTTTCTTTTTTTTTGGTGCCTTTGAGTCAGTTTTTGACTCCTGGCGACTGCCTGGACTAGTCCCTGCAGTTTTCTTGGCAATATTTCAGTAGTGGTTTGCCCTTGCCTCCTTCCTAGGGCTGAGTGTGTGACTGGCCCAAGGTCACCCATCTGGCTTTGTACCTAAGGCGGGACTAGTACTCACAGTCTCCTGGTTTCTAGCCTGGTGCCTTAACCACTACACCAAACTGGTTCAGCTTATACATAAAAAGGTAAAGGTTCCCCCCGCACAGTTGTGCAGTCGTGTCCGACTCTAGGGGCCGGTGCTCATCTCTGTTTGTTAGCCGAAGAGCCAGCATTGTCCAAAGACGCTTCCACGGTCATGTGGCCGGCATGACGTGCGCGGAACGCTGTTACCTACCCACCGAAGTGGTGTCTATTCATCTACTTGCATTTGCATGCTTTCGAATTGCTAGGTTGGCAAGAGCTGGAGCTAGTGCGGGAGCTTACTCCGCACGCAGGGCTAGGGATTCGAACCTCCGAACTTGCGATCTTTCGATCGACAAGCCTGGCGTCTTACCCGCTGAGCCACCAGTGTCAATTAGGAAGAAAGCTTTCTTGTCTATGACACGGTGTTAACAGAACACCCGTCTTACAGAAGCATGACTAATGCAGTCTTTGCAATCATTTCAGTTTTGATCAATTTGTTATTATTTACCTGGACCTTTTACAATGGTAGGTTTATACCAAACTGTATTTTCATTGCCTTTTAATTTTATGGGGTTTTTTTGCAATGTAGTTCTGTGTGTTGTGTAGCTATGCAATTTATTTATATATGTGCAAGGGCATACACACACACACACACACACACACACTATTGTAATATATTTCAATGAAGGGTAGTTTATAAATATGATATAAATAAATAAATAAGCAAACAAACTTGCTTCCTAGAAATAACTTTCAATGAAGCCAAACACTAAAGCCAAGCCTTGGACGTTTTCCATTAAATAAACTTGCACGAGCCACAAACCGCCCACACACTTGCTTCGATGGCAAGCTTTTCCTGCATCTAAACAGGCTACCTTGGGGAATTCCTGTGCAAGAAGCTCGACTATTTCAACTGAAGCTTTATTTGTTATGTGTCCAGGTCTCTCCTCAAACTGCACCATGGATGTGACACCACTGAAGCTCACTACCAAAAGGAGGAACTAATAAAAATGAAACAAAACTAAAATATTCAAACTATTTTTTTCACAGAACACTCAGCTAATTTCTTCTGGTACAAGTTAAGAAGTATGACCCAAACAAGAAACTGAATGGCGGAATCGTTAAATTCCCAGCCCGAGGTCAGCAAATATGAGAGAACAAATTGTGCTTTTCTGGTCAAGATTCTTATGAGTAGCCAATGTTACTTTCAAAGGTTGCTTCATTACATACAAATATAGCCTTCCCCAACTTAGTGCCCTCCAGATGTGTTTGATTATGTCTCCCATTATTTCTGGGCATTATGTCCATTAGCCATGCTGGCTGAGATGAGGGGAAGTGTATTGAAACACATCTGGAGATGTCAGACTTGCAAGGTAGTCCAGACAAGAAGCATACCCAGAAGTACTAGCTCTGTCTTTATTGCAAGGTTACATTAACAGAATCTTGCAAGTCTGAAAGTACATCTCTCCCCTCTCACCTTTACAGTCCAAGAAACTAGGGAGGGTCCCTTCTGTGATGTTTGCCACATCCCATTCCTTCTGTGGGCTCAGCTGCCTCTTATCTGACCATCTCTTACTGTCTCCCAAGGTCATCCCCACAAACCATTACAGGAGAACAGTAAATTGGGGGGAAATAATCCAGGGCTATCCCTCGAGGCACAAATGACCAAGATCAGACTAACATAGTTTGGACACACTATGGGAAGACCCAGCTCCCTTGAGAAGTTCATAATGCTGGGAAAAGTGGAAGGAAAGAGAAGAGGACAACTAGCAGCAGGATGGATGAACTTGATTACAGCTGTGATGGGTGTCCATTGGAAGACATGAAGGGCCAAGTTGGGCCATATCATCCTGGAGATGCTCAATCTATGCGGTTGCTAACAATCAACACCAACTTGATGGCATTTAATTAACCAATAAATCAGTACTAACTTAGATCTCAGCAGGTGACAGCACCTGGCTTTCTCTTGGCTTGGAATCTATGCAGAATCAGGCCTGGTTAGCATCTGGAGAAGGAGACCACAATGAAATACCAGGACTGTAGGCTAGACTGAAAAGTTGAAAGACTATCACAAATCACTTGCATATTGCTACCAAGCAAACGGGAGAGTTGTGCCCATGTAATTACTACGAATTAAGTTTGTCTGGTGGGCTCTTTTACTTTTTATAACATCAATGTTATATCAATGGTTCAAGAAGACCAAATGATGCCTCAGTCAGAGTATGATGCAGTGACCAGCATCACAGTAATGCATATTCAAAACTACACTGGCTCAGCTACAGAGCTCACCGAGTGGATTCAGGCAAACAATTGTTTCTCAAAGTAAGCCTAACCGCTCAATTTTCTGAAAACAGCATGGGAAGCAAACATGAAAAAGACTAACTTCCACTGTATTAATCAAGGGTCTGCTTGCTTGTTTTTTTTTTTTTTTTGCCAAATATCATAATTCAAATAAATCCTGTGACGGCTTGTTTGAAAAGTTACAATGGCCTGCTTAAAGGTTGACACCATCACTAAAATGTTACTGTGTTTAGAAAAACCTTGCAAACCATTGGAAGAAAGAAATTACATTACCATATGATGAACTGTTGAAAAGTTCAATATTGAAGAAAGCATGGTCTCCACTAGTCATTCCTTGCCGATGTGCAGCCAACATGATGTTCCGTATTGCGTCACCGCTGGCACACATGATCACAACTGGTGGAAATAAATGGAAAACACAGATAAGAAGCCATTCCTCAAAGACCAGGAACAGACTGTCAAGTTCTGAACAGCTGGAGACAATGACACAGACGGTCCTCTAGTTGTTTGGTTTTTGTTTTTAAATCATGACTGTACAAAGGACATCAACAAGACTGGGATATTCAATGTGAAAAAACAGTCACTGAAAGGACAAGTTTCACTGACACCTTTACAAGATGGCAGTTCCTAAGTTAACCAACATTAAGCACTTGATTAAGTCTAAAATAAAGACTAGTAAAGTATTATAAATGAATAAATAAATAAATAAATAAATAAAGACTAATTGTCCCAGAAATCCACACACTTTGGACCTGTGATATGAGCAGATGATGGACTAGAAAAAAACTACTATGCTTGGAAAAGTTGGGTAAGAGGAAGAGGGAAAGTCAATGGATAAGGTGGATGGACAAAATCAGGAATATCCCTGTAATCTCCTTGAAAGAGCTGTGGATTGTCACCAGGGATGAGTCGGAATGGATGTCACTTGTCCATACAGTTACCAGGAGGTGATCATGGATCTGACTAGTTATTTAAAGCATTTGAAGTGCTTAGCATTGGCTAGATAATGCTTAACAATTTTCAGAAAAGCAGAAGTCTTATAATGATCAAAGACTCATAGTTGGACACAAACCTGAATAAAAAAAATGAAGAATTGGGAACAATTCTTGTTCTGAATTCACACACATACACTACATATATAATGTAATGTAATATATACATGTTGTTTATTCGTTCAATCGTTTCCGACTCTTCGTGACTTCATGGACCAGTCCACGCCAGAGCTTTCTGTCGGCCGTCACCATCCCCAGCTCCCCAATGGTTGAGTCCGTCACCTCCAGAATACCATCCATCCATCTTGCCCTTGGTCGGCCCCTCTTCCTTTTGCCTTCCACTTTCCCTAGCATCAGCTTCTTCTCCAGAGTATCCTGTCTTCTCATTATGTGGCCAAAGTACTTCAGTTTTGCCTTTAATATCATTCCCTCAAGTGAGCAGTCTGGCTTGATTTCCTGGAGTATGGACTGGTTTGATCTTCTTGCAGTCCAAGGCACTCTCAGAATTTTCCTCCAACACCACAGTTCAAAAGCATCTATCTTCCTTCGCTCAGCCTTCCTTATGGTCCAGCTCTCGCAGCCATAGGTTACTACAGGGAATACCATTGCTTTAACTATGCGGACCTTTGTTGTCAGTGTGATGTCTCTGCTCTTAACTATTTTATCAAGATTTGCCATTGCTCTCCTCCCAAGAAGTAGACGTCTTCTGATTTCCTGGCTGCAGTCAGCGTCTGCAGTAATCTTTGCGCCTAGAAATACAAAGTCTGTCACTGCCTCCACTTTTTCTCCCTCTATTTGCCAGTCATCAATCAAGCTCGTTGCCATAATCTTGGTTTTTTTGAGGTTTAGCTGCAACCCAGCTTTTGCACTTTCTTCTTTCACCTTCGTCATAAGGCTCCTCAACTCCTCCTCGCTTTCAGCCATCAAAGTGGTATCATCTGCATATCTGAGATTGTTAATGTTTCTTCCAGCGATTTTAACTCCAGCCTTGGATTCCTCAAGCCCAGCATGTCGCATGATGTGTTCTGCGTACAGGTTGAATAGGTAGGGTGAGAGTATACAACCCTGCCGTACTCCTTTCCCAATTTTAAACCAGTCCGTTGTTCCGTGCTCTGTTCTTACCGTTGCTACTTGGTCGTTATACAGATTCCTCAGGAGGCAGACAAGATGACTTGGTATCCCCATACCACCAAGAACTTGCCACAATTTGTTATGATCCACACAGTCAAAGGCTTTAGAATAGTCAATAAAACAGAAATAGATGTTTTTCTGAAATTCCCTGGCTTTCTCCATTATCCAGCGGATATTGGCAATTTGGTCTCTAGTTCCTCTGCCTTTTCTAAACCCAGCTTGTACATCTGGCAATTCTCGCTCCATGAATTGCTGGAGTCTACCTTGCAAGATCTTGAGCATTACCTTACTGGCATGTGAAATAAGTGCCACTGTTCGATAGTTTGAACATTCTTTAGTGCTTCCCTTTTTTGGTATGGGGATATAAGTTGATTTTTTCCAATCTGATGGCCATTCTTGTGTTTTCCAAATTTGCTGGCATATGGCATGCATCACCTTGACAGCATCATCTTGCAAGATTTTAAACAGTTCAGCTGGGATACCATCGTCTCCTGCTGCCTTGTTATTAGCAATGCTTCTTAAGGCCCATTCAACCTCACTCTTCAGGATGTCTGGCTCTAACTCACTGACCACACCGTCAAAGCTATCTCCAATATTATTATCCTTCCTATACAGATCTTCCGTATATTCTTGCCACCTTTTCTTGATCTCTTCTGCTTCTGTTAGGTCCTTACCATCTTTGTTTTTGATCATACCCATTTTTGCCTGGAATTTACCTCCGATGTTTCTAATTTTCTGGAAGAGGTCTCTTGTCCTTCCTATTCTATTGTCTTCTTCCACTTCCGCACATTGCTTGTTTAAAAATAATTCCTTATCTCTTCTGGCTAACCTCTGGAATTTTGCATTTAATTGGGCATATCTCCCCCTATCACTTTTGCCTTTTGCTTTCCTTCTTTCTTGGGCTACTTCCAGTGTTTCAGCAGACAGCCATCTTGCCTTCTTGGTTTTCTTTTTCTTTGGGACGTTTTTTGTTGCCTCCTCCTGAACAATGTTGCGAACTTCTGTCCATAGTTCTTCTGGGACCCTATCTACTAAATCTAGTCCCTTAAATCTATTCTTCACCTCCACTGCATATTCCTTAGGAATATTAGTGAGCTCATATCTAACTGATCTGTGTTGTTGTTTATTCGTTCAGTCGTTTCCGACTCTTCGTGACTTCATGGACCAGTCCACGCCAGAGCTTTCTGTCGGCTGTCACCATCCCCAGCTCCCCAATGGTTGAGTCCGTCACCTCCAGAATACCATCCATCCATCTTGCCCTTGGTCGGCCCCTCTTCCTTTTGCCTTCCACTTTCCCTAGCATCAGCTTCTTCTCCAGGGTATCCTGTCTTCTCATTATGTGGCCAAAGTACTTCAGTTTTGCCTTTAATATCATTCCCTCAAGTGAGTAGTCTGGCTTGATTTCCTGGAGGATGGACTGGTTTGATCTTTTTGCAGTCCAAGGCACTCTCAGAATTTTCCTCCAACACCACAATTCAAAAGCATCTATCTTCCTTCGCTCAGCCTTCCTTATGGTCCAGCTCTCGCAGCCATAGGTTACTACAGGGAATACCATTGCTTTAACTATGCGGATCTTTGTTGTCAGTGTGATGTCTCTGCTCTTAACTATTTTATCAAGATTTGCCATTGCTCTCCTCCCAAGAAGTAGACGTCTTCTGATTTCCTGGCTGCAGTCAGCGTCTGCAGTAATCTTTGCGCCTAGAAATACAAAGTCTGTCACTGCCTCCACTTTTTCTCCCTCTATTTGCCAGTCATCAATCAAGCTCGTTGCCATAATCTTGGTTTTTTTGAGGTTTAGCTGCAACCCAGCTTTTGCACTTTCTTCTTTCACCTTCGTCATAAGGCTCCTCAACTCCTCCTCGCTTTCAGCCATCAAAGTGGTATCATCTGCATATCTGAGATTGTTAATGTTTCTTCCAGCGATTTTAACTCCAGCCTTGGATTCCTCAAGCCCAGCATGTCGCATGATGTGTTCTGCGTACAGGTTGAATAGGTAGGGTGAGAGTATACAACCCTGCCGTACTCCTTTCCCAATTTTAAACCAGTCCGTTGTTCCGTGCTCTGTTCTTACCGTTGCTACTTGGTCGTTATACAGATTCCTCAGGAGGCAGACAAGATGACTTGGTATCCCCATACCACCAAGAACTTGCCACAATTTGTTATGATCCACACAGTCAAAGGCTTTAGAATAGTCAATAAAACAGAAATAGATGTTTTTCTGAAATTCCCTGGCTTTCTCCATTATCCAGCGGATATTGGCAATTTGGTCTCTAGTTCCTCTGCCTTTTCTAAACCCAGCTTGTACATCTGGCAATTCTCGCTCCATGAATTGCTGAAGTCTACCTTGCAAGATCTTGAGCATTACCTTACTGGCATGTGAAATAAGTGCCACTGTTCGATAATTTGAACATTCTTTAGTGCTTCCCTTTTTTGGTATGGGGATATAAGTTGATTTTTTCCAATCTGATGGCCATTCTTGTGTTTTCCAAATTTGCTGGCATATGGCATGCATCACCTTGACAGCATCATCTTGCAAGATTTTAAACAGTTCAGCTGGGATACCGTCGTCTCCTGCTGCCTTGTTATTAGCAATGCTTCTTAAGGCCCATTCAACCTCACTCTTCAGGATGTCTGGCTCTAACTCACTGACCACACCGTCAAAGCTATCTCCAATATTATTATCCTTTCTATACAGATCTTCCGTATATTCTTGCCACCTTTTCTTGATCTCTTCTGCTTCTGTTAGGTCCTTACCATCTTTGTTTTTGATCATACCCATTTTTGCCTGGAATTTACCTCCGATGTTTCTAATTTTCTGGAAGAGGTCTCTTGTCCTTCCTATTCTATTGTCTTCTTCCACTTCCGCACATTGCTTGTTTAAAAATAATTCCTTATCTCTTCTGGCTAACCTCTGGAATTTTGCATTTAATTGGGCATATCTCCCCCTATCACTGTTGCCTTTTGCTTTCCTTCTTTCTTGGGCTACTTCCAGTGTTTCAGCAGACAGCCATCTTGCCTTTTTGGTTTTCTTTTTCTTTGGGACGTTTTTTGTTGCCGCCTCCTGAACAATGTTGCGAACTTCTGTCCATAGTTCTTCCGGGACCCTATCTACTAAATCTAGTCCCTTAAATCTATTCTTCACCTCCACTGCTTATTCCTTAGGAATATTAGTGAGCTCATATCTAACTGATCTGTGGGTCTTCCCTATTCTCTTTAGTCTGATTCTAAATTGTGCAATAAGAAGTTCGTGATCTGAACTACAGTCAGCTCCAGGTCTTGTTTTTACCGACTGTATAGATGTCCGCCATCTTTGGCTGCAAAGGATGTAGTCAATCTGATTTCGGTGTCGACCATCTGGTGAAGTCCATGTATAAAGTCGTCTTTTAGGTTGTTGGAAGAGAGTGTTTGTTATGCACAGTGAGTTGTCTTGGCAAAATTCTATCAGCCTATGTCCTGCTTCATTTTGTTCTCCCAGACCATGCTTTTCTGTAATTCCAGGTGTCGTCTGACTACCCACCTTAGCATTCCAGTCTCCTGTAATGAAAATAACATCTCTTTTTGGTGTATTATCTAGTAGGTGCTGCAGATCCTCATAGAACTGATCTACTTCTGCTTCTTCAGCATCTGTGGTTGGGGCGTATATTTGGATCACTGTGATGTTAAATGGCTTACCCTGAATTCGAATTGAGATCATTCTATCGTTTTTTGGATTGTATCCAAGCACTGCTTTAGCCACTTTATTATTAATTATGAAGGCTACTCCATTTCTTCTGTGGTCCTCTTGTCCACAGTAGTAGATCTGGTGGTCATCTGATGTGAAGTGGCCCATCCCAGTCCATTTCAGTTCACTGACACCTAAAATGTCTATATTTAATCTTGACATCTCACCAATAACCACATCCAATTTGCCCTGGCTCATAGATCTTACATTCCAGGTTCCTATGGTGTGTTGATCTTTAGAACATCGGATTCGTCGTTCACCACCAGCACCGTCGGCCGCTAGCCGTCCTTTCGGCTTTGAGCTAGCTGCGTCATCACATCTGGGGCTAGTTGAACGTATCCTCTGTTCCTCCCCAGTAGCATTTTGACCATCTTCCGACCTGGGAGTCCCATCTTCCGATGGTATACCGACATATCTTTGGTTGTACTGATCCATTTAGTTTTCATGGCAAGAATACTGGGGTGGGTTGCCATTACCTTCCCCAGGGATCGTATTTAGTCTGACCTCTCTGCCACGACCTTCCCGTCTTGGGTGTCCCTTCACGGTTTAGCTCATGGTTTCATTGAGGTGCTCAAGCTCCAGCACCACGACAAGGTAACGATCTCCTTTGCTGGAGATATATATACATACAGTATTACAAATACACATTATACATTATAAACATATTTAATTTAATTTAAATAATATCATATTTAATAATTACACACACACACACAAATGAATAATAACTAGCCTGAATTAATCCACTACAAAATGAGAGGCCTCTTCATTGAGGTTGAGATTATAAACCATAATCTACCACACTGGTCCAGTGAGGTTGGGAGATAGATGTTTTTTGACTTTTGACGCTGAGAGACAGAGACTGGCCCAAGCTCTATGCCTAAAGGAGGACGAGAACCTGTGTCCCCTGACTTGTAATGGTGTGTGGGAAAGACCCTGGGAGATGAGGCAGAGAGACGCTGGCTAGGGAACGGTCAGATAAGGGAGAGCATAGCCCGCAGCTGGATAGCGGGTGGAGCAAGAGACTCAGAAGGGACCCTCCCTAAGTTCTTGGGCTGTAAAGGTGAAGGCAGGAGAATTGTACTTTCAGACTTGCAAGATTGATGCCAGCCTTACCAGGTAGACCAGACAGGAAACACGACCAGATGAGCTACTTCTAATTTATTGTAAAGCTACATTAACAGAATCTTGCAAGCCTGAAAGTACAATTCTCCTGCTGTCTCCTTTACAGCCCGAGAAAGTAGGGAGGGTCCCTTCTTGCCCTGTCCACTATCCAGCTGTGGGCTATGCTCTCCCTTATCTGACCGTTCCCCAGGCAGCGTCTCTTTGTCCCGTCTCCCAAGGTCTTTCCCACACACCATCACACAACACCTAGTTCAGCACCTTAACCATATACATATACACATATACATATATATATATATATATATACACATATACATATACATATACATGCTGACATTATACTTTTTTTAAAAAAAATCTTCACTTGCATGTCTAAAACCAAAGAGGAGTTAATTACATTAACTAGAAATTATCACTGCACTTAGATCTTCTCACCTAATTTATAACAGATTAGTGATAGTTACCAAGCACAAGCAACTAGGGCTATGCAAATCATTTGAATGAGGTGCTTCTCAAAATGCATTATTGCAAGCAAAGCATATCTCCTTGAAGCATTAGAACATCCACATCCTCTGGGAAACTCATACCGCTGCTTTAAAGCTTCCCCCCCCCCCCCCTTGTCTGCATGTAAGCTATTAGATCTGGGTTGCACAAATCTGGATGGTCACTACAAGGCAGCAAAGGGTTAGTCATCTGTGTCTATTTACTGCCCTCTAGTGGCCATCCAGATTTTGCATCCCAGATCTGGTGGGACCATCTGTATGTGTGTCCATGCACAGATCAGCTCTCCTCTAGGACTGCCAGTGAAGCAGCTGTATGAGCCTTCCAAAGATGAGGCTGTTAATATGCTTTGAGAAGCCTGTTCCGAACATGTTGTGCAGCCCTGCATGCAACCAATTATCACTGGCAGTGTTCCACAAGAAGTTTATGGCTATTTTATTATCATTTATTTATATTAAAGCTATGGTTTTCCCAGTAGTGATGTATGGCTGTGAGAGTTGGACCATAAGAAAGCCTGAGCGCCGAAGAATTGATGCTTTCGAACTGTGGTGCTGGAGAAGACTCTTGAGAGTCCCTTGGACTGCAAGGAGGTCAAACCAGTCAATCCTAAAGGAAATCAACCCTGACTGCTCATTGGAAGGACAGATACTGAAGCTGAAGCTCAAATACTTTGGCCACCTAATGCGAAGAGAGGACTCACTGGAAAATACCCTGATGCTGGGAAAGACTGAAGGCAAAAGGAGAAGGGGACGGCAGAGGATGAGATGGTTAGATAGCATCACCGATGTAATGAACATGAATTTGAGCAAACTCCGGGAGACAGTGGAGGACAGGAAGGCCTGGCGTGCTATGGTCCATGAGGTCACGAAGAGTCGGACACGACTAAATGACTGAACAACAACATCATTTATATTCAAAGCTGCACCCTATTTTTTTATCCAAACTTAGAACCTCTAGGCCATTCAGATCCTATCAGAAGTTCAACTACTGTACATAGAAATCAATTTAAAATCTATTCCTGCATGGTAACCTTATTAGAAAGATCAAGATAAAGACTCTGTCAAATTCAGCTTGACTCCTGTCATAACCATGTAGATTTTTTGGCACCTGTATAGAAATGCTTTTCCACTGCCCTTGTCAGCCTTACCAGGTAGACCAGACAGGAAACAAGACCAGATGAGCTAATTCTACTTTATTGTAAGGTTACATTAACAGAATCTTGCAAATCTGAAAGTACAAATCTCCTACCGTCATTTTTACAGCCTGATAACTTAGGGACGGTTCCTCCTGAACCTCTTGCCCCACCCACTATCCAGCTGCGGACTAAGCTGTCTTATCTGACTTTCCCCTAGGCAGTGTCTCTGGGCCCAGTCTCCCAAGGTCATTCTCACATACCATTTCGGCCCTCTTCCAGGATTCCTTATTTCTAATTTAGTCTTCAGGTGCACAATTTCTTAGCGATCTCTGATCTATGTCTTCACCAAATCCAGTGTAGTGGTGAAGTTATTGGATTGGCACTGGGATGACCAAGGTTGTAGTCTGTCTTTAACCATGGAAGGTTATGGGATGACTTGGGCCAGCCCCTCTCTCTCAGCTGAATTTACCTCAGAGGATTATTGTGGGGGGAAATGGGTAGAACAAGTATCATGCATGCTGCCTTGAATTCCTCAACAAAAGGTGGGATATACTGTAAATCCAACAAATACATAAACCTGTATCAGGGTAAACCAAAGGAACACAAAATAATGTGCAATCTTTCAAGTTCTCCAAAATTTGACAAAATGTGACAGAAATGAAAACAAAAAAGGAGGGAGGTTAAAAACTCAGGTAGTGTTCAAAGCATGAAATCTGCACTTCCAACTCATTCCAGAGTTAAAGATTATGGACTGAAGACAAAATCAGTATAAATGCTGTTGGTATCAGATTATACCAGTTTTAAGGGACACAGAAAAAAGTTCTTCCTCCCAGCTCTGAAAAAACACTATGGTGGATATCACCTATGATATCTCTCGTGCCGCATCCTCTTCTAAATCCAGCTTGGACTTCTGGTAGTTCTCTGTCGATGCAAGGCTGCAAGCATTTTTGAATTATTTTCAGCAAATTTTGCTAGCATGTGTAATTAATGAAATTTTGATAATTTCCACATTCAGTTTGATCTCATTTCTTTGGAATGGGTATGAATACGGATCTCTTCCAGTCAGTTGGCCAGGTCTCTGTCTTCCAAACTTCTTGACATAGAAGAAAAAATGCTTCCATTGCTGCATCTGATTGTTGAAGTATCTCAATTGGTAATCCATCTATTCCTGGAGCCTTGTTTTTCACCAGTGCCTTCAGTGCAGCTTGAACTTCTCCCTTCATTACTGATGGTTCTTGATCATATCCTACCTCCTCAAATAGCTGATCATCGACTCTTTTTTATACAATGATTCTGTATATTCCTTCCATCTTCTCTTAATACTACCCGCGTCATTTAATGTATTGCCCATAGAATCTTTAAGGATAGCAACTCGGGGTTTGAATTTTCTCTTTAGCTCTTTCAGCTTGAGAAATGCTGATCGTGTTCTTCCTCTTTGATTTTCTAACTCTAGGTCTTTGCATATTTCATCATAATATTTTTCCTTATCTATTCTCGCTGCCCTTTGAAATTTTATATTTAGTTCTCTTACTTCATTCTTTCTTCTTTAGCTTTAGCTACTCGGCATTTAAAAGCAAGTTCCAGAGTCTCATCTGACATCCATTTGGATCATTTCTTCCTTTTTTGCCTTTTTAATGATCTTTCGCTTTCTTCGCATATTATGTTCTTAATATCTTCCCACAACTCTTCTGGTCTTCTATCATCAGTATTTAGTGCCTCGAATCCATTTTTGATGTGATCTCTAGATTCAGGCGGGATGTTTTCAAGGTCATACTTTGGAACTCTTGATCTTACTTTAATTTTCTTCAGCTTCAGCTTGAACTTGCACATAAGCAGTTGATGATCTGTCCCGCAGTCCTCTCCTGGCTTTGTCTTAACTGATAGTATTGAGCTTCTCCATCGTCTCCTTCCACAAACATAATCAATTTGGTTTCTGTGTAATCCATCTGGTGAGGTCCATGTATATAGTTGTCGACTGTGTTGTTGGCAAAAAGTGTTGCAAATAAATAAATCACTGGTCTTACAGAATTCTATCATACGGTCTCCAGCCTCATTTCTGTCACCAAGGCCATATTTTCCAACTACTGACCTTTCTTCTTTATTTCCAACTTTTGCATTCCAGTCACCAATAATTAACAAAGCATCTTGGTTGCATGTTCAATCAATTTCAGATTGCAGCATTTCATAGAAGTTTTCAATTTCTTCATCTTCAGCATTCGTGGTTGGTGCATAAATTTGAATAGTAGTAGTATTAACTGGTCTTCCTTGTAGGCGTGTGGATATTAGTCTATCACTGGCGGCGTTATACTTTAGAATTCATCTTGAAATATTCTTAATGATGAATGCCGCTCCTCTTCAATTTTTCATTCCCAGCATAGTATACCATGTGACTGTCAGATTCAAAGTGTCCAATGCCAGTTCACCTCAGCTCACTAATGCCTAAGATGTCAATCTTAACAACCTCCAGTTTTCCTTGGTTCATACTTCGTACATTCCATGTCCCAATTTTTAATGGATGTTTGTAGCTGTTACTTCTCATTTTGAGTCATGCCACATCAGCAAATGAAGGTCCCGAAGGCTTGAATCCATCCGCGTCACAAAGGTCGGCTCTACTTTGAGAAGGCAGCTCTTCCTCAGTAGCATATTGAGTGCCTTCCGACCTGAGGGGCTCATCTTCCAGCACTATTTCGCAGAATGTTCTGTTGTAGTCCACAGGGTTTTCAATGGCACGTTTTTGGGAGTAGATTGCCAGGCCTTGCTCCCTAGTCTGTTCTTTGTCTGGAAGCTCCGCTGGAACCTGTCCACCATGGGTGACCCTTCTGGTAGTAGAACTACCGGTGGCATAGCTTCCAGCATCATAGCAACACGCAAGCCACCACAGTACGACAAACTGACAGACAGGTGGTGGAAAATAGGTTCTTAGACTTCATTTTCTCCTAAGCAGGGACTTTTGGGGGCTTAAGTCAGCTCAATGACTCCCAGTTGCTACCCCTTAACATAGAGTTAACTATATGGTAATTTATTTGATGAAAAGATGAGGCCTTTGATAACATCTAGGTTGCAGAGCCTAATGGGCTGAAGGATGAGCTATACCAGAGTCTGAAGGCTATGAAAATCTGGATGAGGCAAAACAACTCCCGATTAAATGCAGTGAAGATGAAGTTGCTTGTTGTCAACAGACATCAGGGAGATCTAGTAATATTGGTTTTGGTAGTTACTATGGACAGGGTGGCACTCCCTCCACAAAACAGTTGGTTAGTGACTTGGGGTTCTCCTGGACTCTCAGCTTCTGCTTAAGCAACAAGTAGAAGCCACAGCCAGGGGAGCCTTTTCCTGGCCTTGCTGGTACACCAGTTTATGATCCTACCTGATAATGGTAGCTCATGCCTTCTTCATCACCTAGTTGGACTACAGCGATGTGCTGTATGTGGGACTGCCTCTGGAGGCAACCTGGAAGCTAAAACTGAACCTGACCGAACGCAAGCTAGAGCCGCAGTTAAGGCCTACCTTGTGGCGGTAAGAGTGGCGAAACGGCAATATTTCTCCGCTCTTATTGTATCCACAGAATGACGCCTAGCGGCCCTGTTTAGGATCACCCGATCCCTTTTGGGGAAAGGGGATTCAGAAAACCATCTACAGGGCCGCGCTGAGGAGTTTTCCGGGCATCTGCAGGATAAAATCACTCGGATTCGCTCTAAGTTGGACTCTAAGCATGAGACATGGTCTGGGGAGATGCCTGAGGAATGTACTTACCCAGTTATCTGGGAACAGTTTGATCCTGTTGGACCCAAGGAAGTGGATAGGATCCTCCGGACTGTAAATGCCACCACATGCGAATTAGATCCATGTCCCTCCTGGCTGGTGCAATCAGCTCGGGAGGTGACGTGTGGCTGGGCCCAGTCGATGGTAAATGCATCCTTGCGGGAGGGGGTGTTTCCGGCGGCCTTCAAGGAGGCGCTGGTGTGCCCCCTCAAGAAACCATCGCTGGACCCTGTTGTACTGGACAATTTTCATCCAGTCTCCCACCTTCCCTTTATGGGGAAGGTGGTTGAGAAAGTGGTGGCACTGCAGCTCCAGAGGATTCTAGATGAAACGGATTATCTAGACCCCTTTCAGTCAGGTTTCAGGCCGGGATATGGGACGGAAACAGCATTGGTCGCGCTTATGGATGATCTCTGGCGGGAGCAATGCATCCATCCTGGCTCTCCTTGACCTCTCGGCGGCTTTCAATACCATTGACCATGGTATCCTTTTGGGACAACTCAGGGAGTTGGGGGTGGGCAGCGTGGTTTTGCGCTGGTTCACCTCCTTCCTCTGGGGTCGGTCCCAATCGGTGTTGATAGGGGAGGAGAGATCGGGTCCACGGCCCCTCCTTTGTGGGGTGCCACGGGGTTCGGTTCTCTCTCCTCTCCTATTTAACATCTACATGAAACCACTGGGAGAGATCATTCATCCCCACGGGATAAGGTATCATCAATATGCTGATGATACTCAGTTATACTTAGTGATACTCTATCCCGGGGGGAAGTAAGTGATGCTGTGACTGCCCTGTCCAAGTGCCTGGGGGCTGTGTGGGTCTGGATGGGGAATAACAGGCTTCAACTGAACCCTGGTAAGATGGAGTGGCTGTGGATTAATGGCCCCTCGGTGTCCAAGAATTTACCACCCTTAGTTCTGGACGGGGTTGTATTACCCCAGGCAGAACCGGTGCGTAACTTGGGGGTCCTCTTGGACTCACGACTCCTGCTCAATGAGCAGGTGGCAGTCGTGGCCAGAAGGGCCTTTGCACAACTTCGTGTTGTGCGCCAGTTACGCCCTTTCCTGGAGCGAGAGGCCCTTCGAATGGTCACTCATGCCCTGGTCATCTCCCATAAAGACTATTGTAATGCGCTCTACATGGGGCTACCCTTGAAGAGCATCCAGAAGCTTCAACTGGTCCAGAATGTGGCTGCACGGGTGATTTTAGGAGCCTCAAGATCAGCACATATAACGCCTTTGCTCCGCGAGCTACATTGGGTGCCAGTTTGCTTCCGGATTCAATTCAAGGTGTTGGTTATTACCTTTAAAGCCCTACATGGCATGGGACCAGGTTACCTGAGGGACTGTCTCATCCCCATCACATCAACCCATCCCACCCGGTCATGCAGAGAGGGCATGCTATGAGCTCCGTCTGTAAGAGAATTCCATCTGACAGGGTCCAGGAGGCATGCCTTCTCTGCAGTAGCCCCCACCCTCTGGAACATTCTCCCCCCTGAAACAAAATTAGCCCCCTCTCTCCTGGACTTTAGAAAAAACCTAAAGACCTGGTTTTGCCACCATGCTTGGGGTGGGGAGGGGAATAGCCAGTCTTGGGGTTGGCTGGTTTCTTAGATCTGCCTCGACCAGCCCTACCGGCTCATGGGATAAGACCTACCATTGTTTGGATCTGACTGTAACTATGTATTTTACTGATTATTGGTGTTATTTATGGTTTTTTACTGATTTTAAACTATTTTATTGTGAACCGCCCAGGGTCCCTCCTTGAGAGGGAGATGGGCGGGATATTAATATGATAGATGGATGGATGGAGGGATGGAGGGATGGATGGATGCATGCATGCATGCAGTGGCTAAACTCTTCAGGGAACAATGCCATCAAGCCAGAACAACACTGATTTTGAAATTGTTGCATTGGATGCTAAGAGGCTTCCAGGCCCAACTGAAAGTGATGGTTATTATCTTCGAAGCCTTTGATGTTCAGCACCAGGATACATCAGGCAATCGCTTGCCAAACCAATTCTGCCCATCTAGCCTGGTCATTAACAGAGATCCTGTTTTAGATTGTTTATTGGTTCATCTGTATCTTGTTTTCATGTTGTGTTTTTGTTTTGTTGTGCCCCATCCACTGTCCCATTTTGATTGGGGCAGACTCTAAATACTGTAAAAGAAATATACAAAATAAATAAAAGGGACAGAGGCAGACCCATGTTTAACCTAACAGATCTGCTATCAACACCTGTAACCTGATCTGCAGATGTTGTAATTAACCTTAAATATATCAGTGTACATATTTTGTTCTGTTATATATGAAGTAGTAAAAAGCTGTTTCTCTCTCTCTCTTGCTGGCTTGTTTTTCTAAATGTGCACCATGTCATTGAATAAGAGTTGAGAATGAATGAGTTCTCCCACCCTACTCGGTTGCTGTTAAGTTGGTGGCTCAGCGGGTAAGACGCCAGGCTTGTCGATCACAAGTTCGGAGGTTCGAATCCCTAGCCCCACGTGACGGAGTGAGCTCCCGCACTAGCCCCAGCTCTTGCCAACCTAGCAATTCGAAAACATGCAAATGCAAGTAGATGAATAGGTACCACTTCGGTGGGTAGGTAACAGCGTTCCACGCCCGTCATGCCGGCCACATGACCGTGGAAGCGTCTTCGGACAACGCTGGCTCTTCGGCTAACAAACGGAGATGAGCACCGGCCCCTAGAGTCGGACACGACTGCACAAATGTGCGGGGGGAACCTTTACCTTTTTACATATTTTGTTCTCTTATATATGAAGTAGTAAAAAGCTGTTTTTCTCTCTCTTGCTGGCTTGTTTTTCTAAATGTGCACCATGTCACTGAATAAGAGTTGAGAATGAATGAGTTCTCCCACCCTACTTGGTTGCTGCTTCCCCAAAATGCTTTTGTTATTTATTAACACTTTGCAAGATCCTCCAGGTTGGGAGGGAATAAATTTTCTATTCAGAAGAGCCGAAAGGAAGCATCCCTCAGACACTCATCCTGTGCAGCATCACTATAAAAGAATGAAAGGTTAAGCATCAAATGTTTTGCTGTCCATCCAACATTTCCTTTTGGGTAGGCGCCTGGAGTTTTTGACATTCCTATAAGGTCTTAAAAAGAAGGCTGATTCCTAAGGAATGTCATGTGGAAGTATATCAACAATAGGAATGGTTCAACTCAAAAAGAAGCTATCCTTGGTTTGAACAACAGTAAAAAAAAATCCACTTCCCTCAGTCTATTCCACTTGATATAATGCAATGTCTTAGGATGGAACTGATGATGTAATGGGAAATCTGTTATCTGTGTGCAAAGAGATATAGAGTGGTTCAGAAGCCAGTACAGATAGTCCTCACTTGACGACCATTCATTTAACGACTGTCCAGAGTTATCTCAGCACTGAAAAAATGACTTGCGACCGTTGCTCGCACTTACGACCGTCGCAGCATCCCCATGGTCACGTGATCGCAATTCAGGCGCTTGGCAACCATCACACATTTATGACGGTTGCAGCATCCCACGGTCATGTGATCGCCACTTTTGACCTTCCCAGCTGGTTTCCGATAAGCAAAATCAATAGGGAACCGAGTTATTTGCTTAATGACCACATGGTTTGCTTAATGACCATGTGATTCCCTTAACGACTGTCGCAAAAATCATCATAAAATCAGGTCCAGGTTCGCTTAAGAACCACATCACTTAGCGACCTAAATTCTGGTCCCAATTGTGGTCATTAAGCGAGGACTACTTGTAATGGCTTATTACAATTACAGTACTTCGGTATCCTCTTGTCCATGCCTATATTTCTCCTCATGCAAAGGAAATGTTTTGTCAACCCCGGTAGGGTAGGCGGCAAAATCAGGTTGTGAGCAGGGGAAAGTTAACTCACTCTCTCTGCAACGTCCACTTTGCAAATTTATTTGTTTTATTTATTTAAAACATTTATACGGCCACCCGCCTTAAAACCAAACTCTGGGTGGCTCACAGCCAAAGGATAGAACAATATGTATAGTATAAACAATCAAAACAGAAAACAGAAAAACCTGGCGCCACAACCAAACTTCCCCAATGCCGCCCACAGTGCTCGCTTCAAACTCCAACCTCACCCAGTCCCAATGTTTGGGGGGAAAGCCAGCTCTTAAGTCTGTAGCTTGAATCATGTCAACTGGATTTCTATTTTCTCAGTGGAAACGTTTCGCTCCTTATCCAAGGAGCTTCTTCAGTCTGAGCAAAGGTGGTAAGGGAATCCTTAAATATGTTTCTAGGGTGGCTGTGTGACCTTGCACCTGGGGCTAGGTCATGGTTATTTGAAGGTCACACAGCCACCCTAGAAACATATTTAAGGATTCCCTTACCACCTTTGCTCAGACTGAAGAAGCTCCTTGGATAAGGAGCGAAACGTTTCCACTGAGAAAATAGAAATCCAGTTGACATGATTCAAGCTACAGACTGTTCCACCTGGATGACTGAGAACTTTCATAGACCAGCTCTTAAGGGCTTCCCAGAAAGTTAAAAGGGCAGCGGCCTCCCGGATCTCAAGGGGCAGGGGCTGCAACAGAAGAGGCACACTTCCTAGATCCTGCGAGAGGGCCACATTTAAGAGAAAGAACCTGGAGCGTTCCTACCCTATCTGATCTGGTGGGCGGGGCAGACACCCTCAGGGGAAGACGGCCCCACAAATAACCTGGCCCCGTGCCATATAGGGCTTTAAAAGTGGTAACCAGCAGCTTGAACTCCCGTGTTTACCATCAAATGTCCATCCCTCATCGTGAGCTACTGATTAAATGTACAATACACTTTAAAGTACAGCTTTAGCTGGGAACAAGGTTTGCTCTGCATCAACCTTAATCACTCTTTGATTCAGTAAATCATGACATTTTAAAAAATTAAGAATAATTATCTGCTCACATACAAAATATCTGCTTTAATTGGAGGGCACTGTATCAACTATTTATTTTTGTGCTATTTACAAAAGTTGTGGGCAAAAGAGGGGAAAAGAACACTTAACTACTTTAAACTAATTCAAGTCTCCAGGGCCAGATGAATTATATCCTAGGTACCAAAGGAACTAGTCAAAACGATTGCAAAACCACTAACTGTAATCTCTGAGAACGTCTGGAGAACTGGTAAGGTCCCAGAAGACTGGATGAGAACAAATGTTGTCCGTCTTGAGAAAAGGGAAGGAGGACGACTCGGGAAATTACAGGCCTGTCAGTTTGATGTCTATACTGGGCAAGGTCCTCAAGCAGATTATTAAACAGCATATTTGTGAGCGCTTGGGTAGGAAGGCTATTTATAAAAGCCTGCATAAGTTTGTGTGATGACCCTGATTTCAATGCCCCAATAATCGCTTCTCCACGCAGTTCTTTTGAATTGCAGAATAAGCTTTATTAAGGATACATGTAAATCAAAGCACTCCATAAACCCGAATGACTGTTCCTGCCAAAGGATTGAATTTTGCCTTTCCCTCCCTTGTGCCAGCCTCCCTACACCCGATTATGTCAATGTCCATCTCTTTCCCACTCCGTCCGAACCCCCTCCACGCTCGTGCAGGTGGACGACCTTGACCATGTGCAAAACAGGCTCCAACTGTCTGTCACTCTCTTGGAATGCACTCCCCCCTCCCTTCCCGAGTCTTTCCCAGGCTGACACGTATCTTCGGAAGTACATGGCAGGATTCAAACTGCAATCCTGACAGTTTGTCACCAACAAGCCATGCCAGATTAACCTTATCTCCTCTTTTGAAAGAGTTACTATCTTAGGGAAACGCAGTGGACATCGTGGATCTCTGCAAAGCATTTTATAAAATGTCATAAATATCCCCATTAATAAAATGGCAAAATATGGGCTAGATGATCCAACTGTTAGATTGATTCCTGACTGACTGACTGACTGACTGACTGACTGACTGACTGACTGATCACGCCTGCTGAGTACTTCACATAACATCAGAGTAGCCTCAAGTGGAGTGTCACACTGCTCTGGCCCAAATGCTATGAAGTTGCGATGAACCTGGATGAAGGAGTTGAGGGGATTTTTACCAGAGTTGCAGATCACACAGGAAGAGTGGCCAATGCTTTAGAAGAGAGAGAGAAGATTCAAAAAAACACTAGACAGACTTGAACACTCGGTCAAAATGAACAAGTTAAAATTTAACAGGGAGAAATACGAAGTCTTGCATCTGGGGAGAAAAGAAATGAAATACACAAGTGTAGGATGGGGGAATCCTGGCTTAGCAATAATGCATGTGAAAAAGATCTGGGTGTTATGTGCTGTAGATCACAAGTTGAACATGACCCAACTGGGTGATGTAGCTGAATACGCAAGTGCCATCTTGAGATGCAGTAACAGGAGCAGAGAATCAGAACATGAAAAGGAATTGTCCTCCTCTCCTGCACCTTGGTCAGTCCCTACTTCAGGGCATTGCAGTTTAAAAAGGACATCAACAAATCAGAGCAAATTCAGAGGGGAGCTATCAAGATGATGAAGAGACTGGAAACCAAGTCCTATAAGGAACAGTTAAGGGAACTGGGTATGTTTAGTCTGCAGAAGAGAAGACGGAGGGGCACTATGACAGCAGTATTCAGATTAGATATCTAATCTAAGGGCTGTCATAAAGAGGATGAAATGACCCCAGAGGCCGTGCAGAACCAGCGGGCTGAGACTACAGGGGTTGCAAATAGCCATCAGGGGGAATCTTCTCATGGTAAGACTTGTCAACCAGTGGAATTGGCTGCCTCATGAAGTGGTTGTGTTCCCCTTCCTTGGAGGAGTTCAAAGAGGCTGGCTAGCCAAAATGCTTCAGCAGTTCCAGCCCCAAATAGAAGTTGAACAAGATTATGTTTGAGATCTGTTTTAATTCCATGATAAATTAAGATGTCATTTGAACACCTTGATCCTCCTGTAGAGGATCCACATGGTGGCAGCCAGTGATTCTGCCAAGACCTGTCACATCTGCAGGGGATAAGGGTTGACAAATAGGATCCAATTCCCCCATGATTGGAGCTTCAAACCTTTGCAGAAATGGAAAACTTTCATCCAGACACTTAAGCATGAAGCTACAAGCCTCTCTTGGTCTATCTTGTCTATCCATGGTATCTTCCCAACCCCAGTGGTATAGAAGCTCCCCCAGTGGTATAGAAACGTTTTTCATCTCAACGTTGTTTTCACTAAATTGTGCATTTGCAAGTTAAATTACATTACAGAAAACGTTTCTGCCCATTCTAAAACAGACGTGGTTAACCATTCCAAATACACAATTTAAATCCATCCCAGATATTACAAAACCTTTTGTAGATTTTAATGGATGTGGATGCCACATTAAACTAGTTGTGGGAAGATCTGACTTCCTTTAGATTTGCTGCTGTGAAAGTACAGATCGTCCAAGGTATACAGTTAGCATAAGCTATGTATCTAATTTTCTTATATTTTTGTGTTTGGGGCATTCCTTTTACAGTTAGGGATTCTTGTTCTGCTCTTGTTCTCTTCCTCTTGTTCTGCAATGCAGGTCTTACAGGTTTTCTGAGTTGTATCCCGCAGGGGGCGCTGTGCGTTTCATCCATACATATCCCAGGACGGCTATGAACTCAACCCTTGCGACATGCTCACCATTCCATAAATACCACAAGGAGTCCCATGGCAGCTTAAAGAATAACATATTTATTACTGCACAAGCTTTTGTGAACTACAGTCTACTTCATTAGTTGTTTATGCCTTAAGAAACGTCTGAGTCTTTAGGTGTCACAAGATTTGTCCTTGTTTTCAGCCGCAACAGAACAGGGCTACTGCTCTGGAAACGGTTATTATTTCAGGCAATTGGTTGACAAGTCCATGCAACAAACAATCCAGCAGGATCAGCCATTTATTGTAACATTGACTTCCTCGCTTATTACCCCTGCTGAACTAAAGGAGTCCAAAAGTCATCCATGTCTAACCTGCCAGAGAACAACTTCCTACTTTGAATAAAAACAGGAAACACTGGGGGCGGGGGGGGGGGGGGAATAAACACGCTACTGATATTGTGAAAGAAATATTTGAAGCAGAGGCAAATAATAATGGAATTTTCAGAAAATGCTCTTGTGCATCATCTCGATCAGCCTTTCATGGCCCTGCTCTAGAGGAGGAGGAAAGATGTCCTCCAATGCATTTGAATGGCAACAGATTGGGCAAGACTGATCCATGGAGGCAAATAACATTACAGTGAGCTAAGCTTTGGGGGAAGACAGTCTGCTGTATCTGCCAGATGCTGAGGGAAGCACAGGAGGGAAATCCTGCTCATTTCTTCATTGCCAAATATAAATAAACAGCAAATGGAAATAGGAGAAGACAGCAAAGAGAGGGACAGGATTTCTGAGGTGGTAACACAGGAAGGAAAGAAACATAACTTTGAAGTTCACTCAGACTTATCTGATCACCCAGAGCATTTTTCTAATAGGATTCTGTTTGGGACTTTGTGGTTTCTTCTTGATGAGGCATGCTGAGATAGACAGACTGCTTTATTATCTTGTTGTCTCATAAGGGCCAATTTCATCTCCAGGAAATTGCTATTGTAGCTATACGGATCTGCAAACAACCACTTGCATCGTAAACTAGGGAGCAAAGGGGCTTGCCGGTCGCAATCTAAGTGCACTTCTAGTAAACGTGCAAGCATTTTTGGTTTCCACTTGTTTAAGAAAGCAGTAAGGGGGGAAAAAAACTATGCACTTCTAAAGTAAGCTGCTAAAATGAACAAAACTTGGGAAGAAAGGCAAAATTGATTTTTTATCTGAAATAATTGTGGATTTGGTTTCAGTTTAGAGACAGAGATGGGCAACTTGATGCCTATCATGGTTGCAATTGATACAAACAGACGTCCAACACTTGTAGATGACAACAAGTTAGTCTATCCCTATTCAGATGCATCCTGTTTCTTAATTTTACTAGATCTATGCCTGATCTATGTAACTATTTTGCATCTGACTCCCCTTGGTATATTTTAAGTTAAATACACACACACATACACACACACACACACACACAAAGTTTTAAAGCCTGCCCCAACTCTGTTGTAGGTAGCAATTCTTAGTCTCATACAATCTAGATCAGTGTTTCTCAACCTCGGCAACTTTAAGATGTGTGGACTTCAACTCAGAATCCCCCAGCCAGCATTCTGGGAGTTGAAGTCCACACATCTTAAAGTTGCCAAGGTTGAAAAACACTGGTCTAGATGCTATTAAGTAGACCTGTAAGCATACATGTATGCTAATATCTAATAAAATAAGAAAAGAGCAATGAAACAAACGAACAGAGGAATTATGAAATGGATTAGAAATATCTGCAAGCTTTTTTTTTATTTTCTATCCCGCCTGTTGAGTATATTTTATTCAAAGTGGAACTCCATAAATCAGGATTTTCAATTTCCCATTTGCACGTTGCTTATGTGCAATCAAACTCATAGCACTCATGGAAATGCAGTCACAAACAATAGTTTAAAATGAAGCTAACTTAATCCCTTGAAACACTTTTCTAAATGATCAATTCCAAGCAATTCCCATTCTATTACTCCCCAAGCTATAGAAACAGGAGGAAATGCACTATCAAGGAAAAAGTATATACAGTGGGGCAAAAAAGTATTTAGTCAGCCACCAATTGTGCAAGTTCTCCCACTTAAAAAGATCAGAGAGGCCTGTAATTGACATCATAGGTAGACCTCAACTATGAGAGACAAAATGAGAAAACAAATCCAGACAATCACATTGTCTGATTCGGAAAGAATTTATTTGCAAATTATGGTGGAAAATAAGTATTTGGTCAATATCAAAAGTTCATCTCAATACTTCGTTATATATCCTTTGTTGGCAATGACAGAGGTCAAACGTTTTCTGTAAGTCTTCACAAGGTTGGCACACACTGTTGCTGGTATGTTGGCCCATTCCTCCATGCAGATCTCCTCTAGAGCAGTGATGTTTTGGGGCTGTCGCTGGGCAACACGGACTTTCAACTCCCTCCAAAATTTTCTATGGGGTTGAGATCTGGAGACTGGCTAGGCCACTCCAGGACCTTGAAATGCTTCTTATGAAGCCACTCCTTTGTTGCCCGGGTGGTGTGTTTGGGATCATTGTCATGCTGAAAGACCCAGCCACGTTTCATCTTCAATGCCCTTGCTGATGGAAGGAGGTTTGCACTCAAAATCTCACGATACATGGCCCCATTCATTCTTTCCTGTACACGGAACAGTCGTCCTGGTCCCTTTGCAGAGAAACAGCCCCAAAGCATGATGTTGCCACCCCCATGCTTCACAGTAGGTATGGTGTTCTTTGGATGCAACTCAGCATTCTCTCTCCTCCAAACACGACGAGTTGTGTTTCTACCAAACAGTTCTACTTTGGTTTCATCTGACCATATGACATTCTCCCAATCCTCTTCTGGATCATCCAAATGCTCTCTAGCAAACTTCAGACGGGCCCGGACATGTACTGGCTTAAGCAGGGGGACACGTCTGGCACTGCAGGATCTGAGTCCCTGGCGGCGTAGTGTGTTACTGATGGTAGCCTTTGTTACGATGGTCCCAGCTCTCTGCAGGTCATTCACTAGGTCCCCCCCGTGTGGTTCTGGGATTTTTGCTCACCGTTCTTGTGATCATTTTGACCCCACGGGGTGAGATCTTGCGTGGAGCCCCAGATCGAGGGAGATTATCAGTGGTCTTGTATGTCTTCCATTTTCTAATTATTGCTCCCACAGTTGATTTCTTCACACCAAGCTGCTTGCCTATTGCAGATTCAGTCTTCCCAGCCTGGTGCAGGTCTACAATTTTGTTTCTGGTGTCCTTCGACAGCCCTTTGGTCTTCACCATAGTGGAGTTTGGGGTGTGACTGTTTGAGGTTGTGGACAGGTATCTTTTATACTGATAACAAGTTCAAACAGGTGCCATTACTACAGGTAATGAGTGGAGGACAGAGGAGCCTCTTAAAGAAGAAGTTACAGGTCTGTGAGAGCCAGAAATCTTGCTTGTTTGTAGGTGACCAAATACTTATTTTCCACCATAATTTGCAAATAAATTCTTTCCGAATCAGGCAATGTGATTGTCTGGATTTTTCTTCTCATTTTGTCTCTCATAGTTGAGGTCTACCTATGATGTCAATTACAGGCCTCTCTGATCTTTTTAAGTGGGAGAACTTGCACAATTGGTGGCTGACTAAATACTTTTTTGCCCCACTGTAAAGGAGTTAATCCACACCATCTGCATAGTACTTTACAGTGACTTGTATATGTACATTATCTTACTGTAATTCCTTACAAAACTTTGAAAGTATTATCTCCATCCTGCATTCAAAGATAGAATTAAACAAGTGTTGGTTTCTTAAGACTACTTACTGAGATCATCCGTGACCTGTTTTTTTGCTTCCTGATTTGAGGTTCAGATTCTAAATTGCACCAGCTCTATATATGCAGGCACATTATAAAAAGTATAAACTAGAAAGATGATAACAAATTCCAATTTTGTATGGCCCAGAATCAGCCATACAAGCAGTATACAGAAATGGTGAAATATTAATAAATGAATATATGTTATAATATACCTTCACCCTTAATTTCAAGCAAGTGAATGAATAACCAATTTTGTTTGAGTTCACTTTTCATTTTACAAGCATGAAAACAGAAAAGGTGCATAGCAACAACATATGAAAATCAGCATGCTTTTGTTTTTACATTTTTTCATAGATCACCTTGAGAATTCGATAAAGATTGCAATCAATCTGTCATAGAAGATTGACAGAGGAGCTAAGCAAAACAGAAATGTGCTGGATTGGGATTTTGAAAATTATAGGTACAATGTAAAAAGGTAAAGCACATTTGTGCAGTCGTGTTCGACTCTAGGGGCTGGTGCTCATCTCCATTTGTTAGCCGAAGAGCCAGCGTTGTCCGAAGATGCTTCCGCAGTCATGTGGCCAGCATGACGTGCACGGAACGCTGTTACCTACCCACCGAAGTGGTACCTATTCATCTACTTGCATTTGCATGCTTTCGAATTGCTAGGTTGGCAAGAGCTGGGGCTAGTGCAGGAGCTCACTCCATCACGTGGGACTAGGGCATAGCTTTCCAAACTGTGTGTCGCAACACACAGTTTAGTGCGTCGCGAAACAACCCGGAAGCGGCGGCGGGGGTGTGCACAGCAGCAGCGCAGGGGCATGTGCGGCGGCAGCAGCGACAATGGCAGCAGCGCACCATCAGCGCCTCCGCATTTTAGCAAGGCCGCCGCCACCATGCACCCCCCGCTCCACCGCTGTGTGCGCCACCGCCGCCACTGTGTGCGCCACCGCTGTTGGTGTGTCACCAACGGCGGCAGTTTGGAAAGCACTGGACTAGGGATTCGAACCTCCAAAGTTGAGATCTTCCGATCGACAAGCCTGGTGTCTTACCAGCTGAGCCACCATTTAATTTAATTTAATTTGATTTAACATAATTTAATGCAAATTATGTAACCCTACCTGTTAAAGCCATTCTTCATGTCCTTAACTTACTCTAACCGAACATGTATCAAATTGAATGTAAATCAAATACATATCAGTAGATATTTAACATGACGACAGTCTTAGGCCCTTTCTGAATACCTATTCCGTTTTATAATAATTGCAGAGTGGCTACTGTGTGCAAAATTACATCTTCCTCCCAAGCAAGGCACTTTCCATTGAATTCACATTAACTGAATTTAGTGATGTGACATGCACTATATAGGGGTTCTTGATGGCTTGATGTCATAGGACATAGATCTACTACAGTCTGACATGCTATATGTCCTATGGCATCAAGCCATCAAGAGCCCCTATCTGGTAATGCATATGGTGATGCTATACACTTTCCCCAATACCTACATTGCTTTAGGAGAAGTTTTACGGATTTTGTTTTGCCCCAATGTTCCTACTGACTGGATGCTCCTTACTTGGTAAAGGTCCAAGACACCTTTATATTAAGTGTGAAATAAAGCAGTTATCTTCTCCTTCATAAATTCCATTCCCCCCCCCTTTTGGAAACAGAACTTGCCAGCTACACCGCCACACTGTGTTGAAGTCTCATAAATAAACCTTTTTCACATGTAGCACCCCTAGAAAGAGAGCGACAGATGTAGGATAAAGGAGAATCCCATGAGGGGCTCTCAGGTGTATTTGAATGAGATGTTTGAGCCCGGGTTCAAGATGCACCTCTGTTCGTATTTCAGCCTTGGGTAACTCCCTCCCTCCCTCCCAAAAGGAGCAGGACTTACCCCATAGAGAATTTGCAAGGACAGGTCAGTGGCGCAGAAGCTGCAATTGCTATACATCCTCTTACCTGGGAATAAGCCTGACCTACTGAACTCAGTCGAGTTACTTCTGAGTAAATATTTGCAACTAGCTCTGCAAATAGGGCTAGAGATGGCACCCTCCCAGGATGAATATAGCACGAAGCTTAAAATGGAGATGCACCGCAGGCAACCCAATGCTCTCCAGATGTTTTGGACTACAACTTGGTGATCGGAACGGGAGTTCTAGTCCAAACCATCAGGTGGGCAGAAGGTTCCCGATCACATTCGGATTAAAGCCACGTAGTTCACCGCGCGCCGATCCCGTACCCACCTTTGTTAAAGTCCCGTCTAAGTGTTCCCTATCCACGGTTCCGGCGCGGAGCGGTGCGCCTCGGGATCCATCCCGTCCCGGATTGCGCGCTGCTTCGCCGGCACTCAGTGTTGCAGCCCAGAAGCCCCGCTAGGAAGCTTGCCTCGAGGACCGAGCCCTGCGGGCGATCCCCCCAGCAGCCCGCCCAGCCTTGCGCCCTCACCTCTCTCGCCGCCCTGGATGGCGCGCACCACGTCGTCCGCGTATTTGCCGCTCTCTTCGAAGGCGAAGTCGTCCATGTGCAAACCCGCCTCGCGGAAGACGAGGTGGACGCCCTCGGCGGCGAAGAAGCAGCTGCGCTGCTCCTTGTCGTCGTGGTAGACCAGCAGGACGCGGCTCCACTTGTGGTGGCGGAAGAGCGCCAGGAACATCTCGCCCATCTTGGCGTAGCCCGGGGAAACCCGGGTCAGGTGCGAGTACTCGCCCGTCTTGGGGCTGAAGCCCGAGGCCAGCGCGCCGGCCGAGATCATGGGCAGGTTCCAGTGCGAGGCCAGCCGGGCCACCGGCGCGGCGGCGTAGTCGCACGCCGGCCCCAGCAGCAGGTCGGGCCACTCCCGCCTGAAGGCGATCATATCCACCAGGCTGAAGAGCGCCCCGTTGCCGCAATCCGAGTCGCTGTAGAAAAGGCGGAACTTGTAGCCCGCCGGCAGGAGCGAGCCGTTCGCCTCCAGGCTCCGCACCGCGTACTCGATGGCCGGCCTGACCCGCGTCAGCGAGAACAGGTACGCGTCGTCCTTGGGCAGCAGCACCAGCACCCGGAGCGCGTTCTCCTCCTCGGGCGCCGCCGCCGCCGCCGCCGCCGCCTCCTTCTCCGCGCCCGGAGAGCTGCTGCCGGGGGTGGGGGTGGCCAGCAGCAGCCAAGCCGTGAGGCTGCCGAAAAAGCAGCTCAGGAAGAGCAGGGAGGGCATGGTGGCAAGGCAGAGCGGCGTTAATTGCCCTTTTTAAGTGGCCGAGAGACGGGGGCGCACGAAGCGCAGGCGCTCGCCCAAGAACGCCGAGAAGGAGCGAGCGAGCGAGCGCCCCAGGCAAACGCCGGAAAAGTTTGGAGGGTTCCGATCGGAAGGGGCGTCTGCTCCCGCTCGCCTCTGGATGCTAGTCAGGAGCACAGGATGAATGTGCTTCTCGGGTTTGGGAAGGGATGTTCTGCAACCCCACTACAACTTTCCCGCGCCTCGTCCCCCATGTAACCGCAGTAGCACGAGCGGCGGCGGCGGCGGCGACGCCAGCATCCTCATCCTCCTCGTCTTCTTCGCCCTCCTCCCCTCCGCCGCCGTCCCCACCCGCGTCCCCAACTTCTCTGCCTCCCGAGCGAGCTTGGCCGACCGTCCTTGCTGCTCCTGGCCTCATAGCCTCTGTTTAAATACTGCGGCTGCAGCCCGCGCACCCGGTCGCCACAGACGCGGCGCGGCGAGGCCGGGTTTGCGCTTCGGGGGAGGGCGGCTGGGGAGGAGCCATTCCTTAAAGTGCCCTGCCTGGCTGGCCCCGCCCCCTCTCCCCTTGGCGCCTCCCCGCCGCGTATTCACACGCCGCCTTTCGCCCTCTCGTTTTTCCGCCACTTTGTTCTCGGAGGCTGGAACGGAGGCGGGGGAACCAGGCGCCACCCGCGGTTTCCCAGGAATCGCGCGCCCGTTTGGGGGTTGTGGGGCTCCGGGTCCAGGCGGCGATCCTGAGCATCATGCCTTGGAAACAAGGCGAGGTGCTGGGACTTGGTCCAGGCGTAGAGTCGGGCTTGGGTTTGCCAACCTTGCGGGGACTGAGAGATCCCTACGAGAGAGGACGAATCTTTGCAGAGATTCCGCTTAGAGATGCGGTTAGGGACTGTGGAACGGACCCGGAAGAAGAAGAGACTTCCCTGAATCTCCTGGGTAAAGTTCAGGTTTTAAAGTAGAGCTTGTTCCTCCATTAATTCACACGGCTGCCCATCTCAAACATATGACTCTAGGCAGCTAACAGATAATAAAAAACATGATAAAACATCATACATACAATATTATGGGCCATGCAAACCCATGGGCACTCTTGGGACTTTTCCCCTCCTGCTTCTAACCACCACGGAACAAACATAGCCCAGAAATCATTTTTATCTGCCATATCCCCAAGACATGGCCTTCATCTCAGCCCAGACAGACTCAACCCACTCCTAGCTATTCCAGGTCCCCCCCTAACCTTAAGCAGCCAACAAGCTTCAGCAGTTCTAGTATGGGTACAATCTGATGCACTTTACTAGCCTTTCATTGACCCGTGGATCATCCTGGCACCTACTGGCACCTTTAGGTTGGTGCAGGCCCACCCCCTCCCCGCTGCCCCCAGGGTCATTCTGCTTTGGACAGGGGAGTCCAGTTATGAACAGTAGTAGACCAAGAGTGTTCATGAGAGGGCTACACAGTGCAGGAGAGAGAGAGAGAGAAAGCAGGCAACAGTCCTTCCAACCGTATCTGTTTGCTATTGTTCAGGCTGCTTTTGTACATGGTTTTAGCCCTCTTCCAGAAAAGCGCTAAACCTGCATGCAGAAGTAGCCCAAATAACAGCTTTAGTTGGGGGGGCGTTGCATGGTTAAGCAGCAGAGAGAGTTCTTGCAATGCCCCCACCCTGTCACCTGATGCTTGAACTGCTCAGACTGATTCCTAGTGATCTGATGGGTTCCCCTCCTTCTCCTTTGTCTGCCACCTCTCCCCAGGCTTGGACAGGGTGGGTCCTGGCAGATGGCTAACCCTGTGATCCAACCATCTGTCATTGGCAGTCACAGCAGGGATGTTATTGGGTGGTTTTCTTGCCAGCTGGGGACATTGAGAAGTTGGGGGGGGGGAGTGCAGCAGCCTTTCTTGCCTGAGAAGTGAGGACAGAAACAATTGGGACAGCAAATTATTTTTGTTTCACATGGTTTATATGTTGCCCCATACTCTGGTTTAGTTTTCTTCTGACTCATACAAGGGAGAATTTACTTGAGCCATGGAGAAGAGCCCATAGAAGAATGCATGAGCCTCTCCAATAGGAAACAATGTCCAGGCTGATTAAATTCGATGATGATGATGATGATCATCATCATCATCATCATCATTCTAATCTGCCCCTCAATCAAAGTTCTCGGGGTGGATTAAAGTAGTTAAACATTTGAAGGAGAAACATGATAAACAGCTGGGTATTAATAAATAGACAAAGAATATAAAATCTACCATTCCAGCAGCGGAATAAGCTCTTAGCATCAAATTGAGTGCAAAACTGTAAAAAGGAAGTAGAGTTAAAAGAACAAGATATTTCCTGTTTGGGTGAGAGAGGTGAGGCTACAGATTGAGAAAGGCAGCAAGGCATTAGTTGTAGTAGTCCTATAGTAAGGATGTAGTGAGAGCTGTTAATAAGTGGAATAGGTTGCCTCATGAAATGGTATGTTTCTCTTCTCTGGAGGTCTTCAGAGGCTGCATAGTCATCTGTCTGAAAGACATTTTATTTATTTATTTATTTAACTTTTATCCCGCCTTTATTATTTTTAGGTACCACTTCAGTGGGAAGGTAACAGTGTTCTGCGCACGTCATGCCAGCCACATGACCGCGGAAGCATCTTCGGACAACACTGGCTCTTCGGCTAAGAAACGGAGATGAGCACCGGACACGACTGTGTGGGGGAACCTTTACCTTTTTTATTATTTTTATATATAACTCAAGGCGGCAAACATACTTCATACTCCTTCCTCCTCCTATTTTCCCCACAAGAACAAACATGTGAGGTGAGTTGGGCTGAGAGTGAGTGACTGGCCAAAGGTCACCCAGCTGGCCTTCATGCCTACGGCGGGACTAGAACTCACAGACTCCTGGTTTCTAGCCCAGCACCTTAACCACTAGACCAAACTGGCTTTACCAGTTCCTGCACTAGACAAGATGACGTTTGAGGTGCTTTTCAATACTGATTCTACGATCCCTTCAGTTTGCCCATAAGGGCTGCAAAAACCTTGAAAAATGGAATATCATCATCATTATAAAGAACTGCAATGTGTGGATTTGAAGCTTTATAGACACTGTAGAGAAATACACATTTTGATCTTCTCTATGGATGAGGGCTAGAAACTTGTGAAGGTCTCCTTCACTACATATAGTTTTCTTTCTAAAGAAAATCATGAGAATCATGATTCTAAGAGAATCATGCTCTTAACAAGTATAATCTACAATATTTGTTACCCATCTGTGTATATACAGATTTTATGTTGTGCACGATGTGGTGTAATTTAGAAAGAAAATTCTAAAGAAAGAAAACTTTCTTTCTTTAGAATTTTCTTTCTAAATTACACCACATCGTGCACAACATAAAATCTGTATATACACAGATGGGTAACAAATATTGTAGATTATACTTGTTAAGAGCATGATTCTAGATTCTACAAAATTCAGGAAGAGGAAAGGTTTATATCTTTTCTTGGGGAGAAGGAGGAAACAGAAGTATCATTCAAACCATAATAATAATAATAATAATAATAATAATAATAATAATAATAATTGCATTAATAGCCTTTACTTCAAATATGCACCTTGGAACAGCAGACCTAATCCATTCCATAGATAGAAGTATCTATGTGGGGTGTAAGAGAGAAATTTATGAGCAGTTATGTGGCTTACAAAGTAATTAAGTTCCATGGAGTAAACATGAAGGGTAATTCAGAGAGAAAGTGAAATGCACACAAAACATGGAATAAATATATTAAATTCCAACCCATGAATTCTTCCTCATAACAGATTTTTAATGCAGCAATACACTTATACTCTAGCAGGAAAGAGTATTTTAGATGACTTATTCTTTGTTTCCAAGCATGTGCTTTTTTTCTTCCTTGACCGCCTTCTGCCTTGACTACTTCCAGCTAATGGAAGTAGGAATAAGCCTTTTGCCCAGTATTTTATTGGATAATGTGCTTTTCTAAGTCTGTATAGCTGGGTGTGTTTTTTTTTAAAAAAGAGCAAGCCAATCATAGAACATTCAAAACAACATGAAGTGGAAGGCCCGTAACATTATGAGTTTCGGATAAAGCTCTGAAGAATCAGAATGAATATTCCAAACTTGGAACATTTTGAATACTCTTCTTCAATAGATCGGAATCTATTGAAAGCACTTATAATTGCATCACCAGTTGGATATTAATGTATTACATCTGTATCCAACCCCAGTAGGAATCAATTAAGAAGACGGACAGACTTCAGAGTAGGCTTGTATGAGGCAATCTCAGTTTGTGTTAATGAAGGGATTCACGTTGAAGAGATGTCAAGCAACGCAATTTGCACAGACAAGGCGGTTCATGTTGCCTCTGAGCTTCTCGTCTCCTTTTGGTCCCTTGCCAAGGTCAAAAGAGGCTTCTTGGAGACAGCATGCCAGAGAAGGTGAATCATAGAATCATAGGATTGGAAGGGGCGGATGAAGCCTCCCACGATGCTTGTTCATCAAGGTTTGGTGAGTGCTGCCAGAGAAGCTGTGTTGAAGAGGGGCTGAGGAGCAGAGCAGAGCAAAGCAATGCTCACACTTTGCTTCAGTCTTAGAAGTCTTAAGTTGCTTCTCAGAGGAGCAGCTTCTACAGAACAAAGGGCTCAAGGTTTCCTCAAAGTGAAGCATCCTTCCAAGATTTGCACAACCTTACTTCAGAATGATTTGTTTCACTTTGTGATCACAACAGACTACAGACTTAGTTGTGACTGAGTTCACTGAAACTGAATGAACTAATCTAGGATTGTACTGGTACAACAGCTTCGCCCAGAGGCATCGGGGGTGCCACTCACAAAATTCCCAAACATTTGTGCCTGACAGTGTTCTGTAAGAAGTGATGTTTCGCAAGTGAAATTGTGAACATTTCAACGATAGGATCATTTGGTATCCTACAACTTGGCCAAAGCATCAAGACCAGCGTAGCCGTTTCCCAGTTACCCTGAAGTCAGTTGGAAGTATACTAACTCTGAAGACACTTTCTGTTGATAAGGCAAAGAGCAAGAAATGGAATAATGAACTCCTTCTGCTTTAGCGATTCAGTATCCCCCCCCCCCATTTCCTCTTATAAATCAACAGAAACAAAGGGCCGTGCTTGCTGGGAATACGGTGAGCTGTAGTCCCAGCACATCTGGAGGACACTGGCTTGAAGAAAGTGGCCGTGGAGCTTTAAATAAGTTCACAAAATCATGGTAATCTCATTTTGGCTGGGTTCACTCAATTTTCTAGGCCACAATTGAGCCAATGCGGCGTAGTGGTAGAGGTGCCAAACAAGAAACCAGGAGACCTCCCATAGGTATGAAGCCAGCTGGGTGACTCTGGACCAGTCAATCTTCCTCAGCCAACCCACCTCAGGGTTGTTGTTGCTATGGGGAAAATAAGAGGCAAGGGTATTATATATACTACCTTGAGTTGTACAAGAGACGTGCCTCCTCTGCGATAGCACCCACCCTGTGGAATATCTTGCCTCCGGAGGTGAGACAGGCGCCCTTGCTCCTGTCCTTCCGGAAGTCCTTAAAGATCTGGTTCTGCCGCCTTGCCTGGGACGAAGGAGGTAATAGTTCCTCCTGGGGGTGGTTAGCCCCGTAATACCCTCCTTTTTTAAGATCTTCCCATCCTCTGGATTCTTATCTATTTATTATTATATTATATTTTTAAGTGTATAGGTTTTTAATATTAATATTAATGTTGTAAACCGCCCAGAGTCTACTGTTGTGGAAATGGGTGGTGATAAATTCAAATAATAAATAAATAATAAAAGGTGATATATAAATCTAATGAAAAATAACATGATCATACCTTTTTTTGGTTTAGTGTGCTATATAAACCAAACCAAATGTAGTTTATTCAGTAAACTACAGTTTGTTCAGCGTTTATTGAATAAACCACAACAAGCTGGGTTCACACAACATGCTGAGCCACAACCTAGCAAACCAAGTTATAAGTGAAAGTGACGTGTGAATTCTACCAGAGTTTGAAACATCAAGTGATGGTTTAAAAGACTGAAGGAAACTGCTTCCTGTCATCTCACGCCCAGCTACAAGTTATTGAGTGACCAGATCAGCAGTTCATACTGTTGGGAATCTTATGAGAAAAAGCAGCTTGAAGGCCAGTTCTGAATAGAGAAAACAATTATTGGGAAAGGTTAGATACATCCATTGCCCCTCTTCAAGTAGCCTCTTTATTAGTTTGCTAGGATTCAGTTACACCTTTTGTTCTCATAACCCAGGGGTGGGGAACCTTTTTTCTGCCAAGGGCCATTTGGATATTTATAACCGGGGACCGGGGGGCGGGGTTTCTGGGATTTCCGCGGACCGGGGGGCGGAGTTTGCAGGCGGGAGCCAATCACAAGCACTGGGGGCGGGGTTTGCAGGCGGGAGCCAATCACGTGGAAGGGGTGGGGTTTGCGGGCGGGAGCCCCGCAGGCCTTAGGCAGGAGCCCCGCGGGCCTGACATTGCCCACCCCTGTCATAACCAGATATTGTGAATCATCTTATACTGACCCTCCCTCAAAGCCTATGGATCCAAATAGATTGCTGAGGGGTCTGGATGGTTTTTCTACTAGTGTAATCCCTGGACATAGTGTTGCAACTCCGGCTGTACTTTGAATAGGAAACAACTTAGGCTAGTACTTAATCATACTTTCCTCTTTCCAACCAGTTTGCTTTCCTGGAGGGCTGAGCATAATGAAACACAAGTAGAAGGTAGCTAGGTTGGAAGACTCGAGATGAATTTGGCTAAACTGATACTCTATGTGTATTCTATGGGTTGTCATTGCAAATAACATCAACTGTCATTATTTTGTATTTTGTGGGGAAAGACTGTGGTGGAGCATTGGCTGCACCACTGTGAAGTAGCCCATTGTTGTTAGGACAGTATTCCTGGTGATTGATGTAGATCTTTGTTCTTTATATTGATTGGTGTAATTATGATTCCATGCTGCAGAATTATCTCTTGAAGCAGTGTTGTATGGATACTAAGCAGCACAAGGACAAGAGGGAACTTTGTGAAATCCCATCCACCCACCCAATAGGAATTAAGCAAGAAATAAAGTAATAGGCATCCAACTGGCCCAAAAGGATAACTATTATAAAACCATGTCCCCAACTTTCTACAATTCCAGATGATCCAGAAAGATTTGGTGTTTTGTACCAAATATCTTTCAGAAGCCTCTGCAAATGTGCAGGATCACACTATTGCTCAGCTCTCCACAGAACCTTAATTGGGGCAACTGTTGCAGTTCCAGATCTAAATCTTGTTCTGGACATTAACTAAAGTTGAGTTAAGAAGATTGCGAGTCCCTTGTATGGGAGATGGGCGGGGAATAAATTAAATAAATAAATAAATAAAAATAAGAATCCAATCAACTTTCTATACAATATCACAAACCATGTAATTTTAAATTCATGCATTTGGGCGATAAAGTAAAACAGAGAATTATAAAACTAAACACAAATTTCTTGGGCACCTTGATCTAATTACTTGGAAATAAGCCCCCACTTCAAAGTGGTTCTTTCAATGATTCTTTCACTATCATTGAAAGAATGATAGCGTAATCTGATCCGCAAGGATCACTCTGAATCTTTGCAACAAGCAAAGGAGCTTTTCAATGTGAGATGCTTCCTGCTACTCTCTTTGATTAAAGCAGCATGTGGGACTTGCTCTGAAAAAATTGCAAATCAGGAACTTAAAAAACTTAGAAGCCTAACTGGCATGAGACTAAAACTGCTATCTAATGATAAAAACTTGCCATGTTTTCCCAAAGACCTACTTAAAGTCTGCAGTATTGATGTTCAATTAATTCATCCTTTAGTGTTAAACACATCAAGTGATCAAAGGTGTATTTGGTTTCATTCACTATCCATTAGGACTGTAGGCTCGGTTCCACTGACTTTGCAGAATTATAACCTCTTAGTTCTAAACATAATCCTGAGGAATCTGTATAACGACCAAGTAGCAACGATAAGAACATAGCACGGAACAATGGACTGGTTTAAGATTGGGAAAGGAGTATGGCAGGGTTGTATACTTTCACCCTACCTATTCAACCTGTACGCAGAACACATCATGCGACGTCCTGGGCTTGAGGAATCCAAGGCTGGAGTTAAAATCGCTGGAAGAAACATTAACAATCTCAGATATGCAGATACCACTTTGATGGCTGAAAGCGAGAAGGAGTTGAGGAGCTTTATGACAAAGGTGAAAGAAGAAAGTGCAAAAGCTGGGTTGCAGTTAAACCTCAAAAAAACCAAGATTATGGCAACCACCTTGATTGATGACTGGCAAATAGAGGGAGAAAAAGTGGAGGCAGTGACAGACTTTGTATTTCTAGGCGCAAAGATTACTGCAGAAGCTGACTGCAGCCAGGAAATCAGAAGAGGTCTACTTCTTGGGAGGAGAGCAATGGCAAATCTTGATAAAATAGTTAAGAGCAGAGATATCACACTGACAACAAAGGTCCGCATAGTTAAAGCAATGGTATTCCCTGTAGTAACCTATGGCTGTGAGAGCTGGACCATAAGGAAGGCTAGAAGATAGATGCTTTTGAACTGTGGTGTTGGAGGAAAATTCTGAGAGTGCCTTGGACTGCAAGAAGATCAAACCAGTCCATACTCCAGGAAATCAAGCCAGACTGCTCCCTTGAGGGAATGATATTAAAGGCAAAACTTAAGTACTTTGGCCACATAATGAGAAGACAGGATACCCTGGAGAAGAAGCTGATGCTAGGGAAAGTGGAAGGCAAAAGGAAGAGGGGCCGACCAAGGGCAAGATGGATGGATGGTATTCTGGAGGTGACGGACTCAACCATGGGGGAGCTGGGGATGGTGATGGCCGACAGGAAGCTCTGGCGTGGGCTGGTCCATGAATATTTCGATGAAGGTTCTCAGTCATCCAGGTGGAATTGTCTGTAGCTTGAATCATGTCAACTGGATTTCTATTTTCTCTGTGGAAACGTTTCGCTCCTTATCCAAGAAGCTTCTTCAGTCTGAGCAAAGTTAGTAAGGGAATCCTTAAATATGTTTCTAGGGTGGCTGTGGGACCTTGCACCTGGGGCTAGGTCATGGTTATTTGAGATGTTAATTTTCACATTTTAGACAGGGAAGATAAGTGGTTTGAAAGAGGGGTCAAGGAATCCATTTATGCCAACTTGGAAAATCCTTCTTTGAATAGAGGTGGGGGCCTCAGGCACAATCTTTCTCCTATTTTCCTTCCTGCTTTGTCTTCTGTGCCTAGGAAGATTAAGACCATTTCGCAATCTCAACAACAGCAAGGTAATCTTAACGATCCTCCTTTGGATGATAAAGGGACTTAGAAATTAACATCTCAAATAACCATGACCTAGCCCCAGGTGCAAGGTCCCACAGCCACCCTAGAAACATATTTAAGGATTCCCTTACCAACTTTGCTCAGACTGAAGAAGCTTCTTGGATAAGGAGCGAAACGTTTCCACTGAGAAAATAGAAATCCAGTTGACATGATTCAAGCTACAGACTGGTCCATGAAGTCACGAAGAGTCGGAAACGACTGAACGAATAAATAACAAGAAGTTCTAAACATGTTTCCAAAGAAAATAAATGCAATAGATTTCTTTGTAAGTGTTAAAAGGGCACCTATCAATCACAAGGTAGATGGACTGAGCAGAGCAATTAAAGGTGTTGGGATTCTACACGTCAGCACATCAAAAACATTCTCAAAATTGAGACAGCTATAAACCACCTATGTGAGAGATATTTATAGTATGTATATGTATTTAACATATTTGAATTAATATGAACTCAAATACAGTTGCATTTCAAATGCTGCATGTGTCAAAGTTTAGTTCTCAAAATGTTTATGAATGTGCAAATATACACATCTTGGGGAAAACAGTGTATGGAAACTGGTTTCTCCAATATGTACTATGGAAAAGTGTTTGCAAAAATGTGCATGTTAGGAAAGTGTACCGAAACAGGCATATTCACCCTAGGTGGCATATTCACCAGGTGGCAGTCGTGGCCAGAAGGGCCTTTGTGCAACTTCGAGTTGTACGCCAGCTACGCCCTTTCCTGGACCGAGATGCCCTCCGTACAGTCACTCATGCACTGGTCATCTCCCATATAGACTATTGCAATGCACTCTACATGGGGCTACCCTTGAAGAGTATCCGGAAGCTTCAACTGGTCCAGAATGCGGCTGCGTGCGCAGTTATGGGTGCCCCAAGATCGGCACATGTGACACCTCTGCTGCGCGAGCTGCATTGGTTACCAGTTTGCTTCCGGGTCCAATTCAAGGTGTTGGTTGTCACCTTTAAAGCCCTACATGGCATGGGACCAGGTTACCTAAGGGACCGCCTCATCCCCAGAGTATCGACCTGCCCCACCCGGTTATGCAGAGAGGGCTTGCTACGGACCCCGTCTACAAGAGAATTCCATCTGACGGGGTCCAGGAGGTGGGCCTTCTCAGCAGTGGCACCCGCCCTCTGGAATATTCTGCCCCTGGAGGTGAGGCAAGCCCCCACACTTATGACCTTCCGAAAGCAACTGAAGACCTGGTTCTGCCACCTCACTTGGGATGGGAAGAGTGACAGCTCCTCATGGGGATGGCTTGCGCCATAGAGTTCTTTTAAATATGACATCAGAGCCTCTTGGGTTCTATATATTTTCAATTAACTTAACTTATGGTTGGTTATATATATTGTTTATTGTATTTTATATGTTTTTATATCTTTTAATTGCTAACTTGTTGTAAACCGCCTAGAGTCCCCTCTATGGGGGGAGATGGGCGGTGATATAAGTTGGAGAAAAATAAAATAAAAAAAATATTACGAATACAACCATTTTTTTCTGAAACTTTTAAAAAACATTCAAATTCATGTGGAAATAGGATGAAATGAACAAAATGAGAACTGGAAGGAAACCAGAATTGACAGATTTTCCCATCCCTTATGTATCAAAGCTGTCAACTGTTTCTGCAGCATGAATGACTAAACCAGTGTTTCTCTTTTTTTTTTTTATTAAGTTTTATTAGGTTTTTAGGTATACAAAGCTAAAAGCTAATGAAATTAGATGACCTCCGATCCGTCTATGGTCATAAGAATAAAATAGATAGTTTGTTTTAACATGCTGGCTATTCATATAACATTCATATATTTTTCCTTGTCTATTATGTACTATTTATCTATAATCTAATCAACAAAAACTCCATATTTAGCTTTACTCCTCCTGCTTTTTGCAAATAGTCCATCAAAGATTTCCACTCATTAAAGAATAATAATTAAAATTTTCTTTTAGTAGGCAAATCAATTTGTCATTTTCTGCCATTTCTAGTAGTTTCAACATCCATTCCTGTATTGTTAGTACACTTTAATTTTCCCAAAACTATACATATATAGATATACCCAACTATACTATTATACTATGCATATAGAAATAAAAAGAAAAGGATTTTTCTATTTATACAACCCAGATTCCAAACAAAAAGAAAGAAAGAAAAAATTCTGATTTAATTCTTTTAAGTTATACCCAACCCTACTATTTTTGATCTCTCGCTATAATATTTCTTCAGATTTTGTTCTTTTATAACTTTTCTCACAAAATATCTTGACAGTTTCTTATCTCTAACGTAACGTGATTCAACTCTAAAAATTTTATCTATCTCAGAGTCCATGTCTTCTTCTTCTGTCTCTAAATGTTGAACTAAAGTATCAACTATATATTTTCTCATATTCTCATCTAATTTTTCCAGAGCTCCTATCAAACTCAAAATACATTCTTCTTCTCTCATTTCTGGTAATACAATAGCATTTAAATTATATTCCATAGTAATAGAATCTGATTTAATCTCCAATTTCTTAACCTGGCCTTGTGTCTCTTTAAGATCCCCTGGAAGAATATTTGCAATTTGTTTGACAGTCTGTATTTCATTTCTAAATTCTTTTTCTGAGTCTTCCTTCATCACTTCCATTTTCACTTCTATTTGTTGATCTAAAATATTGTCCATCTTTTTATCTATTTTTATATCAAAAGAAGAAATTAAGTCATCCATCCAGGTAACATTTAAAATATTCATCTTTTCCTCCAAGGCAGTAGTAAAATCATCTATTTTTGGAATCAGTGCTGTAATCGCATCCAATATTTTTCCCATATCTGATGTTGGTACTTCTGAAGGTGCAGCCATGGACTCCATTTCCTTATATCTATCCCTCTTCACTCTTGCAACCGCAGTAACCAGGTTGTATATATTATTCCTGTAAAGAGAAAAGAAAAATAACAAAAGACAAAGGAGAACCACTATAAACAATAAAAAAAGGGAAAAGGAGGGATAAAAAATTATTAGGGATTCAAAAGAAAAAAGGAGGGAAGAGAAGAAAAAAAAATCCAAATACAATAAAAAATTAAAAAATAAAAGTAATACTGCTTTTTCTTAATAGATATTGCATAAAAAAAGGGCAAAATGTACTTTGGTAAAATCAACAATTCTCACATAAAAAATAAAAGATAAAAGTACAACGGGTAAGTCCTTTAGCTGTAGTCAAAATATCCTTGAAAATGTAATAACAATCCAGTTCTCAGGCAAGCTTATAATCACAAGTCCCAAAGAGGAGAGAGAGAGGAAAAAAAAAAAGAAGGGGGGGGAATAGGAAAAAGCCCCAACTCCAAATGTCTTCACTCTCCAAGACGAAAAGCAACAAGGAAGTCCACTAAAATCCCAAATAATAAGAAAATTCCCAAAACTGTTTAAAACAAAAATATTCCAAAAATACCCATTATAATCCAAATAATTTCCAAGCACATTACAGAGAAAAGAAGGGGAAAAAAATACCATTTCAAGATGAAAAGCAGAAAGGCAATGAAATAAGGTAAAAGGCAGACATTAACCCATTTGAATTCAAAATCCAGAGAGGAAAATAGATTAGCCCCACTTCAGTAAATAAGCCATTCGTTAATAGTCAATGTCACTCCATTTAACTTCCAAGTAAAGTCATTGTTCTTTAAGCTCCCACCGTTTCTCAAGTCGTCTTTAGCAAGAAAGTTACACAATCACCAGCAGCATCGGTCATGTCCATAGAAGGATCTTAGCAGATAATATGTAAAGTTAAAATAAACACAAATATAAAACAGTGACTAAAAGTGCTGAATTTAGGTGCTACTCATCTGAAAAGATTTCGCTGTTTTCTGTAGAGCAATAACGAGGGTCCTTCCAGTCGCTTTCGTCGCTTCAATTTCCTTTTTCCCGTGGTGGAAAAACGGGAATTGGGAAAGAGCGACGATCCCAGCGACCCTTGTGGTTTATCTTCTGATCCCCTTCTCTTCAAAGGGGAGGTTTCAGCAGTTTTATTTCTTTAAAAACCGCTGCAAACAGGCAAACAGCTGAGCCGAGCCAGGAGCGCTCGGTTCAACGCACCGGCGTCTTCAGCACCCGGAAGCGCTCTCCACTAAACCAGTGTTTCTTAACCTTGCTGGCTGGGGAATTCTGGGAGTGGAAGTCCACACATCTTGAAGTCGCCAAGGTTGAGAAACACTAATAAGAATAAAAGGCATTTGTAGTTGTATTGATTCATTAAAAAAAAACCCCACTGATACGGTAATATCCTTACAGTATTAGGAATTTCCTATCAGGGCTTGTGATATGCCACTCATGGTAGGAAATCAGAATGTAATTGCCTCTGTATTTTAGTGGAGAGGAACAACACACACAAAAAAGGGGGGGAGCCTTCAATCACATGGTTGTGGCTGCTATCTTGACTTTTTTGACCTCCTCTTGGCACACAACCCTGGATATATGCCAAGGGGCAAATATTACTTATCCACTCTGGTATGATCTGCTACACCTATGCAACCTTAGGCAGATTTAGATTCAACCTGGGCCTGGCTTACTTAAAACAATTTTTTTGGGTCTGTGTGTGGCTGTTTTGTTTTGGGTTTTGTTCTTCATTTTTTACATAACTCTGAAATATTTCAAGGGCAAGGGAAATGTAACTCTATTAGCTCTCTCTTAATTATCAAAGGTGGGGTGGGGGCAGTTTATCCAGGGAAATCTGGAATGCATTCTTGGTCTTGTTTATAATGCAAATTGTCCCCAGATGTTTATTTGCATTGTCCCCTTTTCTGCATTAATGACGATGAGGAAGATTCAAAGGACTTAAGTCTCAAGCATGGAAGTCTTCACTTGTGGGTATGTGATTTTATTTATTTAACTTACTTATTTTATTCCATTTGTACACCACCCACCAGATCAACATTCTAGGAACTGCTGCATTTGGTATTAAATGCTGTATCAGTTGGGAGTGAGGTATCTCTGCCTACTATTCTTTTTTGTATTATGTTGATTGAATTTTGTCATCATAATGTCTGAAGGGACATAACATGGAGGCATTGCTACCATTAAGCATCTCTGCTCAGTGGCTGGATGAGAAATTGTAAGGGAATGTTATTTATACTAGGAATGGATGAGAAATTCAGCCACAGGATGAGACGGCATGGACTAATGAGAGACTGAAGAAGAATTTGTCTAATCAGAACTTTTCTAAAACTTTGCTGATGTCAGACTTCCTGAATATCCAACCTTAACCCTAACCAAAAATGTACACCTGTGCTAAAATACGCACTCACTGGAATCCTGCAGTGTGGTTTACGACTCAAAACGTACCACAAAAAAGTGGGTACTATAGGAAAGTGTGCACAACATGCCATATATGGGGGAAAGCGTGTACGAAAATGGATCATCGAACAAATCAACCCAGAATTCTCACTCAAGGCACAAATGGCCAGGCTCAAATTATCCTACTTTGGACACATTACGCAAGGACCCAGCTCTCTGGAGAAGGCTCTAATGCTGGGAAAGGTGGAAGGAAAGAGAAGAAGAGGACGGCCAGCAGCAAGGTGGATGGACTCAGTTAAAGTGGCGATGGGTGCACCGTTGAAAAATTTGAAGGACCAGGTGTGATGGAATGTATCCCGGAGGAGGGGGGTGATGTGATGGAGCTCGGAGCAGAAGGAGGAGGGGGCACATTCCATCAGGGAGATAAACGTTCTCACAGAGTTGGGAGCCTCAACAGGCCGGCTAAGAAAGTTAGGCTGGCCCCGCCCCAGAGTCCCAGGAGTATTTTCCCCCTTAGATCAGTTGTTGTTGTTTATTCGTTCAGTCGTTTCCGACTCTTCGTGACTTCATGGACCAGTCCACGCCAGAGCTTCCTGTCGGCCGTCACCATCCCCAGCTCCCCCACGGTTGAGTCTGTCACCTCCAGAATATCATCCATCCATCTTGCCCTTGGTCGGCCCCTCTTCCTTTTGCCTTCCACTTTCCCTAGCATCAGCATCTTCTCCAGGGTATCCTGTCTTCTCATTATGTGGCCAAAGTACTTCAGTTTTGCCTTTAATATCATTCCCTCAAGTGAGTAGTCTGGCTTGATTTCCTGGAGGATGGACTGGTTTGATCTTTTTGCAGTCCAAGGCACTCTCAGAATTTTCCTCCAACACCACAATTCAAAAGCATCTATCTTCCTTCGCTCAGCCTTCCTTATGGTCCAGCTCTCGCAGCCATAGGTTACTACAGGGAATACCATTGCTTTAACTATGCGGACCTTTGTTGTCAGTGTGATGTCTCTGCTCTTAACTATTTTATCAAGATTAGATCAGTTAGGGTACCTTTAGTCTGGCAAGATTCTGTATCTGGTAGGAACAATAAAGAAACTAGAGCTGCAACTCCGGCTCAGCGTGGTTCTTCGTCAGTTTTCCTGACACCAGGTTAGGGACAGTCATCATGGGGAAAATCTATCTACGTGGTTACTAGGAGTCGAAAATGACTTGGTGGCACAGAATCAATCAATCATATACAAAAATGCACACAGAAGGAGAAACAGGCATGGAAAGAGAAATCAGATGGAAATGACATTGACCCAATGACCTTGTTCCTAAGCTGTGCCATCTTGAATTCCAAGGCAGAAAAGTGAGATACAAATGAAATATATATATATATTGCTTCTTCCCTTGTTCAATCTTCTGCAGTTAACAGATGTAGCATTTGCTTGTATGTTAAAGTCTAACAGCATTAGAGAGCCAGTTTGGTGTACTGGTGAAGGTGCTGGACCAGAAACCAGGAGACTGAGATGTCTATGAAGGTTCTCAGTCATCCAGGTGGAATTGTCTGTAGCTTGAATCATGTCAACTGGATTTCTATTTTTCTTAGTGGAAACGTTTCGCTCCTTATCCGAGGAGCTTCTTCAGTCTGAGCAAAGTTGGTAAGGGAATCCTAAATATGTTCCTAGGTAGCTGTGTGACCTTACACCTGGGGCTAGGTCATGGTTATATTGAGATGTAATTTTTAAGTCCTTTTATCATCTAAAGGAGGGTCGTTAAAATCACCATGCTGCTGTTGAGCTTCTGAAATGGTCTTAATCTTCCTAGGCACAGAAGACAAAACGGGGAGGAAGATGGGGGAGAGTTTGTGCCTGAGGCCCCCACCTCTATTCAAGGAAGGATTTTCCAAGTTGGCATAAATGGATTCCTTGACCCCTCTCTCAAACCACCTATCTTCTCTGTCTAAAATGTGAACATTAATGTCCTCAAATGAGTGTCCTTTTTCTTTTAGATGAAGATAAACTGCTGACTCTGGTCCTGTGGTGTTATTTCTCCTGTGTTGGGCCATCCTCCTGTACATAGGTTGTTTGGTTTCTCCAATGTAGAGTTCAGAGCACTCCTCACTGCACTGGATTGCATAAACTACATTGCTTTTCTTGTGTTTTGGAGTTTGATCTTTGGGGTGTACAAGCCTCTGTCTCAGTGTGTTGGTGGGTTTGAAATATACAGGTATGTGGTGTTTGCCAAATATCCGTTTTATCTTTTCAGACACGCCAGCCATGTAGGGAATGACCAGGTTCTTTCGTTTACTCTGAGTCTCAGCCCTATCTGTCGCTGTTTTAGGTCTGGTAGATTTAGATTTGGTGAAGGCCCAATTTGGATATCCACAGGCCTTCAGGGCTGTTCTCAGGTGCTGATTTTCATTCTTTTTGGAATCCATGGAGGTGGGGATGGTTTCTGCTCTGTGTGACAATGTCCTGATGACTCCTAGTTTGTGCTGCAGTGGATGGTGGGAGTCAAACATCAGATATTGATCTGTGTGTGTGGGTTTCCTGTAGATCCCTATTTCTAGCTTGCCACCGGTCCCAATGAGGACTTCACAGTCTAGGAATGCCAGTCTGTTGTCCTTGGTGTCTTCTCTGGTGAAGCTAATGTTGGCATCTATAGTGTTTATATGGTCCGTGAAGGCCTGTACTTCCTGGGTCTGGATTTTGACCCAGGTGTCATCCACATACCTAAACCAGTGGGTGGGCACCGTTCCCTGGAATGTGTTGAGTGCTTTCTTCTCCACTTCTTCCATGGGCTCCATGTATAAATTGGTATAACACAATGGGTTCCATGTATAAATTGGCCACATGATGGCTCCATCGATAGGATTACCTACCACCGTCTGTATCCTAGAGAAGCCATCCCCTGCATCTACGGACTTCCTAAGATCCACAAGGAAGGAACACCCCTCCGACCCATAGTCAGCAGCATCAATTCGGTAACATACAACATTGCCAAACACCTCTCTACCATACTAGCACCTCTAGTTGGACACTCTGAACACCACATCCATAATTCGGAAGAATTTGTTTCCAAAGCAAAGATCCTGAAACTGGATACAGATGAAACTATGGTCTCCTTTGATGTGTCCTCCCTTTTCACCAGCATCCCCACCACTCATGCTCTATCCGCTGTCAGGAAGAGACTAGAAGAGAACAGCACCCTGGAAAGGAGAAGCCATCTCAACCCAAACCAGATCTGCCATCTTCTGGACCTGTGTCTTAACACCACTTATTTCACATACAGAGGTGACTTTTACAGACAAAAACACGGCTGTGCCATGGGTTCTCCTGTGTCACCCATTGTGGCCAATTTATACATGGAAGAAGTGGAGAAGAAAGCACTCAACACATTCCAGGGAACGGTGCCCACCCACTGGTTTAGGTATGTGGATGACACCTGGGTCAAAATCCAGACCCAGGAAGTACAGGCCTTCACGGACCATATAAACACTATAGATGCCAACATTAGCTTCACCAGAGAAGACACCAAGGACAACAGACTGGCATTCCTAGACTGTGAAGTCCTCATTGGGACCGGTGGCAAGCTAGAAATAGGGATCTACAGGAAACCCACACACACAGATCAATATCTGATGTTTGACTCCCACCATCCACTGCAGCACAAACTAGGAGTCATCAGGACATTGTCACACAGAGCAGAAACCATCCCCACCTCCATGGATTCCAAAAAGAATGAAAATCAGCACCTGAGAACAGCCCTGAAGGCCTGTGGATATCCAAATTGGGCCTTCACCAAATCTAAATCTACCAGACCTAAAACAGCGACAGATAGGGCTGAGACTCAGAGTAAACGAAAGAACCTGGTCATTCCCTACATGGCTGGCGTGTCTGAAAAGATAAAACGGATATTTGGCAAACACCACATACCTGTATATTTCAAACCCACCAACACACTGAGACAGAGGCTTGTACACCCCAAAGATCAAACTCCAAAACACAAGAAAAGCAATGTAGTTTATGCAATCCAGTGCAGTGAGGAGTGCTCTGAACTCTACATTGGAGAAACCAAACAACCTATGTACAGGAGGATGGCCCAACACAGGAGAAATAACACCACAGGACCAGAGTCAGCAGTTTATCTTCATCTAAAAGAAAAAGGACACTCATTTGAGGACATTAATGTTCACATTTTAGACAGAGAAGATAGGTGGTTTGAGAGAGGGGTCAAGGAATCCATTTATGCCAACTTGGAAAATCCTTCCTTGAATAGAGGTGGGGGCCTCAGGCACAAACTCTCCCCCATCTTCCTCCCCGTTTTGTCTTCTGTGCCTAGGAAGATTAAGACCATTTCAGAAGCTCAACAGCAGCATGGTGATTTTAACGACCCTCCTTTAGATGATAAAAGGACTTAAAAATTACATCTCAATATAACCATGACCTAGCCCCAGGTGTAAGGTCACACAGCTACCTAGGAACATATTTAGGATTCCCTTACCAACTTTGCTCAGACTGAAGAAGCTCCTCGGATAAGGAGCGAAACGTTTCCACTAAGAAAAATAGAAATCCAGTTGACATGATTCAAGCTACAGACAGGAGACTGAGAGTTCTAGTCCCGCCTTAGGCATGAAAGCCGGCTGGGTGACCTTGGGCCAGTCCCTGTCTCTCAGCCCTTGGAAGGAGCCAATGGCAAACCAGGAGACTGAGAGTTCTAGTCCCGCCTTAGGCATGAAAGCCGGCTGGGTGACTTTCGGCCAGTCCCTCGTTCTCAGCCCAACCCACCTCACAGGGTTGTTGTTGTGGGGAAAATAGGAGGCAGGAGTATTAGGTGTGTTCACCACCTTGAGTTGACCAAAATATATATTTAAAAAATGATGGGATAAAAATTTATTATTATTATTATTATTATTATTATTATTATTATTATTATTTTAAACTGCTGTCACCAGTGCTCCCAAGAATAAGTATCCATCCAAAGCATGAATGAAGCTTTTCATAAATGCTCTACAGCAGCACCCAAATGCTTAACCACGAACCTTCAGCATGACATGCTTAGCTACCAAAAACTTAAATTGAAAGTAGCACTAAGATTAGCATGTTGTGTGAATGCAGCTGCTCGATCTTTAACTGACTTAGTTAAGTACATTACATGCCATATGAAGTAAAAGAGAGCCAGTTTGGTCTAGTGGTTAAGGCAGCAAGGCTAGAAACCAGAAGACTCTGAATTCTAGTCCCACCTTGGGCACGAAAGCCGGCTGGGTGACCTTGGGCCAGTCCCTCTCTCTCAGCCCAACCCACCTCACAGGGTTGTTGTTGTGGGGAAAATAGGAGGAGGAAGGAGTATTAGCTATGCTCCCCGCCTGGAGTTATTTATAAAAATAATAAAGGCGGGATAAAAAATCTTAAAAAAAATGGATGTCTACCAGTTTCAGGCAGTAATCTAAACGTTTGGTTATTTATTGAACAACTGAATAGCTAAGGCCTGAGTGAGTGAGTGAGTGAGAGAGAGAGAGAGAGAGAGAGAGAGAAACACACATACTGTACATACAGGCATACATACATGTTCTATGCATCTGATGAAGGGAGCTGCAGCTTCCTTTTTAATAAAATGTGTTAGTCAGAAAAGGTGCTACCAGACTCCTCCTGATTTTATTATTATTATTGTGCCTTTGAGTCAGTTTTTGACTTCTGGCGACTGCGTGGACTAGTCCCTGCAGTTTTCTTGGCAAGGCTTTTCAGAAGTGGTTTGCCACTGCCTCCTTCCTAGGGCTGAGAGAGAGTGACTGGCCCAAGGTCACCCAGCTGGCTTTGTGCCTAAGGTGGGACTAGAACTCACAGTCTCCTGGTTTCTAGCCTGGTGCCTTAACCCAGTATTTCTCAACCTTGACAAGTTTAAGCTGTGTGGACTTCAACTCCCAGTATTCCCCAGCCAGCCATGTTGAAGTCCACACAGCTTAAACTTATCAAGGTTGAGAAACACTGTCTTAACCACTACACCAAACTGACTCTCACCCTGATTTTATGCATACTCTATATTTACTTTAGTCCATAGCTTTCCAAACTGTGTGTCGCGACACTTTAGTGCACAGCTTTCCAAACTGTGTGCCATGACACTTTAGTGTGTCACAACACACAGTTTGGTGTATCGCCACACAACCCGGAAGTGGCAGCGGGGGCGGCAGCGGTGCACCATCAGCACTTCTGCGTTTTAGCAGAGGCCGCCACCGCACGCCCCCCGCGCTGCCGCCATGCACCCCCCCGCCCCCGTGCACCCCCGTTGGTGTGTCGCCAATGGCGGCAGATTGGAAAGCACTGCTTTAGTGTGTCGCAACACACAGTTTCGTGTGCCGCAACACAACCTGGAAGCGGCGGCGGGGGCGTGCACGGCGGCAGTGTGGTGGCGGTGGCAGTGTGCACGGTGGCGGCAGTGGCGGCAGCGGTGCGCCATCAGTGCTTCCGCGTTTTAGCGGAGGCCGCCGCCGCCATGCACACTGCCCCCGCGCGCCCGTGTGCCCGCCACTGCCGCCGTTGGTGTGTCACCAACGGCGGCACAGTGGCACTTTGGAAAGCCCTGCTCTAGTCCTTAGTGAGTATAGTCCAGATGTTTTAAAACTGAGAGGAATACAGACATTTGGCTTCAAAGTGATGAGGTCCAGTCCTTTTATTGCTAGAATGTATAGCTTTCTTACACACTGACAAGGGATATTAAATTTCTTTTTTATTTAAAAGAACATAAGAGTTTGCTGAAAAAGAGCTCCACCTACAGGCTGATGAAAAGGAAGGCCAAAAGGAGGAACATCTATAATTTCCTCTTTTTTAACAGAAGATATATGTGTGTGTATTCCCCTCTGTTCATGGACACATATATGTGTGTGCATGTATGCCTATGTAGTATGTTCCAAAACGGAAATGTCATAATCAAAACGGGGAGGGGAATTTTGTTTTGGAAGAAAATACAAGTTCATCTGGAAATGAAATGTGAAAATAAGAAAGATCAAAGTATGGAGATCTCTGTCTCTGTCTCTGTCTATCTCTCCATCTCCATCTCCATCTCCATCTTTCATCTCCTGCATTCAAACATTTGCAAATGTAACTCAGTGCACTCCACACTTTACCTTCTTTTGAGCCAATAATAAATACCTCTGAAATCATACCATGACTTCTTAACATATGCAAGCCATCTAGTTCATCTCTCAGGATCCACTATTGTTTACACTAAGGAGCAATATTCTGCATATTGTGTAAGATTTTAGCATAGTAACCAGGAATGTTTGTCAACGGGGAATGAGACACCTCCTTTATGGCAAATCATATTTCTCCCAAAACATCAGTTATGCTATAACTCCATACAGTTCTGTGGAACTTTGTAACATAATTATTTTTACTTCGTTCTGAGCAGCTTCTACATCCTCTTTGCTATTCTGTTGTTCACATCGCTGATCAGTGATTGAGTCTCTGTTATAGCCCGCCTTGGTAAAAATATTCACAACGATTGAATCTATTCTTCTGTCTCTGAATCAAGAAAACAGGCCCCAGAGACAATCAGATTTATAAATGTATATTGAAAACCAGGCAGAAGATTAATTTCTGCACGATGAATAGTTTGTGATGAGAAGCTGAATATGGTCCTGCACACTTGATTACAGTAATTAGTGCACTTGCGTTTGATTTTTTTTCTGCTTAATCTGACTCCATATATTAATACTGAGCTGGTAAGGCTTTTCAAAAGTCGTTAAAAGTCAGCTCTTTGCCAATTATCAGCCTACTGGATATTAGCTGCCATGCTGCAAAACAGAGCTGCACTACTGTAGTCTTGCTTTCAGATCTTAGCATTTGGTTCTGTTGTGTTCCATGAGATGAAAATACCTCGAAATCCATTCAACAGGCAGCTTAACTGATAATACTCCAGGGTTTTCTTACAGTCCAAAATACTGTAAGTGTGGAGTCCTTGCTGCTCTCTGAGCTTGTTTGCTTGCAGATGTTTTATTACCCAACTAGGTAACATCATGATGTTAGAGCACTAAGGACTCCACAGTTCAACCCTGAGCTACATATATTCTCTTCTATCAAAATAAGTGTATTGTTTATGGTAAAGGTAAAGGTTCCCCCCGCACATTTGTGCAGTTGTGTCCGACTCTAGGGGCCGGTGCTCATCTCCATTTGTTAGCCGAAGAGCCAGCGTTGTCCGAAGATGCTTCTGCGGTCATGTGGCCGGCATGACGCACGCGGAACGCTGTTACCTACCCACTGAAGTGGTACCTATTAATCTACTTGCATTTGCATGCTTTCGAATTGCTAGGTTGGCAAGAGCTGGGGCGAGTATTGTTTATAGGCCAAGCTAAAAAAATTGACTCACACTAAAATTAGAGGGGTCTGCAAAATCCAAGTTTCCTCCCAGTGTTGAAACAAGAATCACATTAATACTTCTGAAATCATATCAGAGTCATTTGGAAGTTAGGCAGCACCCAAATCAATCAATCGGTCAAACAAACAAACAAATAATACTATGACAAACCAGGAGACCGTGAGTTCTAGTCCTGCCTTTGACATGAAGCCAGCTGGGTGACCTTGGGCCAAGCCCTAGGAAGCAGATAACGGCAAACCACTTCCGAAATCCTGCCAAGAAAACTGCAGGGACTTGTCCAGGCAGTTGTCAGGAGTCAACACTGACTCGAAGGCACACACACAGAGACATCTTAACATTTACAGGCCATCTAGTTTATCTGTCAATAGCCACCATGGTAAACGCTAAGGAGCATTATCTCCTTAGACTTTGCCCCTTATGTACATGTGTGTTACATCACACAATGTATATATAAAAGGGGTGGGGACTTGTGCCACAACGTCACAATACTTCTTCCATCATTTGCCCCCTTGCAAATGCCCCTGGCTACACTGGAAATGCAAATGATGATATTTCAGTTTAATACAGATACTGATCTCAAAGATTGATGAAAGAAGTAAGAAATGTAAGGAATGGGATGGTGATTTTTAACTGCTTTAACAGCCTGCTGATGCCTGGGAATCACATCTTCTAATGATGGAATTCTCAGGCGTCTAGTCCTTGTAGGAAACTCTGGGATCTCTCTGGATCGGGTTCCACCCAGGCTTGGCTAAGCACCAGAGGATTTTAGGATTTAAGTGGCTATGGAGTGAATGGTTACAACCATTAAAATGAATAGGGCAATCAATGTTATGCCTGGGAAATAAATTATTGTAAGAGCTTCAGTGGCGTGCAGAATAGCAGAAGAGACTTGGAGCAGAACACTCCCCATCTGGAATTTGAAGAATTCCATCTTTTATACAATGTATGCCATGGGGTTTAAAACCTAACATGAATAACCTATATTGCTACCATCTAACATGAGAATTTGACCATGCATTTCATTATACTGCAATTATCACTACAGTAAGTACAAAACTAGCTAAGGTAAGCAAATAGAAGGCCTGAAGCATCTTTCTTCATTGCCTCTAAGAAGCATGACTTCAGTGACTGGTCTGAGGAAATCTTTGTGGTGTCTTGTCTTACAGTCTTGACTTCAACTCTGCAAGCTTTCCTATAAGGTCTTGATTGGATTGTGCTGATAGGTTCAACAGGACTTGGGTCAGGTGCCTGCCCATATTATGGAGGCGTGTTTTCTTGTGGCAAGAAGAAAGCTCTTGCAAGGAATGTTCTGGGTGAATGGGTCAAGAAGAAAGAGAAGATCAAGAAAATTGTGGTTGGATGCAGCTGATTTCCTATCTTTTTATTTATTTATTTATTTATTTTATTAAATTTATATTACCGCCCATCTCCCCTGTCGGGGACCCTGGGCCGTTCTGCCTTTAATTTCTTTGTCTTATTATTTCTGTCTCCTTGTATGCATTTTACATAATTATCCCAAAAGGAAATAGCATGATGGCTATGTGTATATATATTAAGTCCAACCCCCTGTAGTTTCTGATCAGGATCAAGCTCGTAACCAAAGGTGACCTAAATGTGAAGACTGTAATGAGTTAAACCAAACAAAACTTAAAACAAAACAAAAGTCTTAAGCTTTTAGCTCGCTGATACGTAACGCAACGTTACAATAGGACAGTATGAGCTCTGTTTCCCATTTATCCTGGCAATAGAACTGGGATCCTTTATTAATTTGAGAGCTCCTCCCCTCCAAAGCTGTAAGTATGTAATCTTGGAAATATGGCAATATGCATACAATGTCCCAGTTGGTGTAAATCAAAGGGATTATATGAATTTCATCTGAACTTTTCTACTGTACTGACATCACTTGGACCACAAGATGTGACCACAAACACCGACTTGTCCACAGCATAATCCTAAGCATTGTCTTCACTGGAACGTATTCCATAGCAAGTATATCTTGGGTGATGGCCTTAATAAGAAAAGAGAAAGCTGTAGCATCTTCCTCTAATTTGCTGTGGCTATTACATATGCAGCATGTGAATAGAAAAGATAAAAGTAATTGAAAATAAGAATAGAACAAAGGTGGATCAAATACCACTGATTCAAGCAGGGACCCACATACAAATATACCCTGCAAACAGATTTCTTGTTCCTTGTCTTTTAGGCATTTTATATGTCTCAGCATCTGTATTTTAGGTAGAGCCCAGCAAAACAGATTTTGAAATCGGTTGTCTTGTCTCACAGCAATATTCTCAATATGAGTGACCACATAAGAAATTCGTAAAGTGGTTCTACTGTTGAGATGCATTCTGTGGCCACCCTGCACAAACAAGGCTGAACTTTTTGCTTTATCCACAGAATTTAGAGACAACAATCCAACAGCTATGAGCTGGGAAAACATGCTGGGCATTGGCACGCAAAGTGTCATAGTAGACATCCCACTTTGCTGCAGGGTTCCCATGTCCAAAAAAGTGTAGACATTTATCATGCAAATGTCCTCAGGCAGCCTCAACAGATGTGCCATTCTGTAGATGGTTTTCTTTGTTTCCTAATTCTTGCTGAAATTTAGGTCAGAGTGAAAACAAACTTCATCTACAAACACAGTTGTGGTGTTTGTCACAGAATTCCTGAAGTCATATATATGAATGGAAAATAAAGTGGAACTTTATGTTGTAACCCGCCCAGAGTCCCTTGCATGGGAGATGGGCGGGGAATAAATTGAACAAATAAAATAAAATAAAATAAAATAAAATAAAATAAAATAATAAAAAAAATAAAATAAAATAAAATAAAATAAAATAAAATAAAATAAATAAAATAAAATAAAATAAAAAACTATAAATACAGAAGACATTACTTAGTAATATTTAGCCTTGTAAGTTTTTACATTACTTTAAGGGCAAACCGATGTTTTCCAATAAATATTTTCTTCCCTTTCTTTTACTTTTATTGTTCCTTTGTTAATTTAAAATGCTAGTTGTTGTTTTTTGGTTGTGGGGTGGAGAGACAAGAGTTCCTAAGGGTTTTTACTCAGAAAAATAAATAGATTAAAACAAAAATGCACAGATGAGGTACTACTTTAAAATGGAAGGGGATGAAGAAGAATATATAGGTCATTCATCTTGTAAAACACTGTAGAGGGTTCTTATGCAGTCAGGAAATTTATGACTTTTAACTGGAACAACTCATGTTGACAGATGTTTAACAAGTTGTGAATTCTACAGGATTCTTATTCTGCTCTATTTCAAGAGTGATTAAAATGGCCATATGGTCACCTTCTCCTCTTTGATCTTCAGAATAATCTTGTGAAGTTGCCCTGAGAGAGGATTAATTCAAAGTCATCTGTTATGGCTGTCATTGCCAATTTATGTTTTGGAACCCAAGAACACCAGGAGTTCTTATCAGCTGCAAAAGATATATGGGGAAGAGTCTCAGAGGGGATTTCGTAGGTGGATTCCAATCTGTGCAGCTGGTAGATGAGGTGTTGGGCACTGAAAGTTTTGAGGGGGACATCAAAATTAGCCTGTTGTGTCTATTGACATACTGGTAGATCTCCATTGGAAGACTCTTAAGAGTCCCTTGGACTGCAAGGAGGTCAAACCAGTCAATCCTAAAGGAAATCAACCCTGACTGCTCATTGGAAGGACAGATGCTGAAGCTGAAGCTCAAATACTTTTGAGGCCACCTAATGTGAAGAGAGGACTCACTGGAAAAGACCCTGATGCTGGGAAAGACTGAAGGCAAAAGGGGAAGGGGACGGCAGAGGATGAGATGGTTAGATAGCATCACCGATGTAATGAACATGAATTTGAGTACACTCCGGGAGACAGTGGAGGACAGGAAGGCCTGGCGTGCTATGGTCCATGAGGTCACGAAGAGTCGGACACGACTAAACGACTGAACAACAAAGATCTCCATTGAGTTTACCTATGAAAAATGGCAGCATTGAGCCCTTAATTGGGAACTGCTATTTCATTTCCCACAATATACAACCCTGTATTAGAGACACAAATTAAGAAATGGCAGCCCACCGATTTGTAAAAGGAGCCCTGAGGCAGGTATCAGCATGAAGTCTTATCAGAGCTTTGGGTCCCAGCAGCCTACCTGAGATTGCAATTCAGTGTTTCTGGTCCTGGTTAGAAGGATGGGAGCTGAAAGGCTTGTAGGAGGGAAGGATGTTGAGAAATGACCTGTCAGAAGCTGGTTCAGCCAAAATGAAGGAAGACAAGAAGGCAGAAAGGGAAAAGAGATGCTGTAATCAGTGTGGGAGGTAGAAGACAGAATTCCTCAACCATTCTTGGAAGCTCCAGTAATGGGGTCAGCTAGAGAAGAGCAAAGGATGTAAAGAAGGAGCCAAACTACATGTGGTACAAATGTGTATAATGAAACCTCAGCAGGGCTTCTTTTTTAAAAAAATAAATAAATAAACAAACAAAGACCTGGCCAGTGGCCTGTGGAATTTACACATCTATTTTTTCACTGTGATTTTCCTCCCAGCTATTTTTGTCTTTGGGGGTTCCAGATGCAGGATCTTGCTTGTGAACACTCTCCTGGCATCCTCTAAGGGGAAAACAGTTCAGGGACCATTGTGAGCAGCAGAACAGTTCGTGAGAGAAAGAATTAAATCTGTCCCCAAACACACACATACTTAAAATTGCATTCCTCTGAGGCTGCTTTTCATTTAGAACATAAACCCATGGCACGCATTGGTGTGTAGTGTAATACGTAGTTTGGTCTTAATCATCTCTCTTCTCATCTGTAATCTATGTCAGCAGGCAAAGTTGGATCCTGCCTTTCCTCCTCCCTCTCTGCAACCAGTTTTTCTTCTTTTCTATATATAGCACTTATGCAGAGGGACAGTCATAACAAGGTGATGTGGCCTGTGAACTTGGTGTATCTGGGATCTGGGTTGGGCCACATATTCTAGGATGGTAAAAGAGTCCAAAGCTATGCTGGTTACAGATCCTTGCAGAGCTAGAGATGAGACATGGCATATGCAGAAGTTTGAATCTATCCCACAAGGGGCACAAAGAGGGGACATAACTGTGGAATATCTTGCCCCCCGAGGTGAGGCGGGCGCCCTTGCTCCTAGCCTTCCGGAAGTCTTTAAATACCTGATTCTACCGCCTTGCTTGGGATGAAGGAGGTAATAGTTCCTCCTGGGGGTGGTTAGCCCTGTGATATCCTCCTTTTTAAGATCCTACCATCCTCTGGATTTTCTTTCTTTGTTATTATATTGTATTTTAAACTGTATAGGTTTCTAATTTTAATATTATTGTTGTAAACCGCCCAGAGTCTACTGCTGTAGAGATGGGCGGTGATAAATCTGAATAATAAATAACATTTCTCTGGTTGACCTTGGATCACTCACTTTTTTATTTGCTGGGGTTGCTGCTGTGGGGAATAGTTGGAAGCAGGAATGCTATGGACACCCTGCCTTGAGCTCCTGAAAAAAAGTTGGGGTATAAATCTCATGGATAGTGTCTTGAAAGGTCATTGAAACAAGCAGTCTCTGTCCCAGGTCAAAGATGGAAGACCAGCCTGCTTTCAGTGCAGAAGACCCCAGATTTCTCTAGTAGATTAGGGCAATATGGAGGGCAACCTCTCGAGATCTCGGATGGTATGTTTAATATTCAGCAGCAAGGAAGACTATCCGGAAGCTACAGCTGGTGCAGAATGCGGCCGCGCGGGCAGTTTTGGGTGCGTCAAGATCCGCACATGTAACACCGCTGCTCCGCGAGCTGCATTGGGTGCCGGTTTGCTTCCGGGTACAATTCAAGGTGTTGGTTATCACCTTTAAAGCCCTACATGGCATGGGGCCAGAATACCTGAGGGACCGTCTCATCCCCATATTATCGACCCGCCCCACCCGGTCATTCAGAGAGGGCCTGCTACGAACCCCATCAATTAAAGAGTGTCATCTGATGGGACCTAGGAGGCGGGCCTTCTCTGTGACAGCGCCCACTCTATGGAACATCTTGCCCCCAGAGTTGAGACAGATCTCCTCCCTCCCGACCTTTAGGAAAGAGCTGAAGACCTGGTTCTGCCGCCTGGCGTGGGAAGGAGGAAGGGATAGTTCCTCATGGGGGTGGCTAATCCCCTAATTTTATAACTGTCCTTCTTTTAACTATTCCATTACCATCTGGATTTTCAATTTAATTTATATTTATTGTATAATTGAGATTTTAAACCTTATTTTAACTTGTTTATTGTGAACCGCCCAGAGTTCCCCATGGGGGGAGATGGGCGGTTATAGAAATGAAATGAAACTAAATAAATAAATAAATAAATAAATGGAAATAGGAAATGGAAGGAAAAAGGTACATTAAGTCTATATATAGTATTGCTAATACATATACAGTATTGCTAATACCAAGCTGGTGGTGAACAACAAATCCGATGTTCTAAAGATCAACACACCATAGGAACCTGGAATGTAAGATCTATGAGCCAGGGCAAATTGGATGTGGTTATTGGTGAGATGTCAAGATTAAATATAGACATTTTAGGTGTCAGTGAACTGAAATGGACTGGGATGGGCCACTTCACATCAGATGACCACCAGATCTACTACTGTGGACAAGAGGACCACAGAAGAAATGGAGTAGCCTTCATAATTAATAATAAAGTGGCTAAAGCAGTGCTTGGATACAATCCAAAAAACGATAGAATGATCTCAATTCGAATTCAGGGTAAGCCATTTAACACCACAGTGATCCAAATATACGCCCCAACCACAGATGCTGAAGAAGCAGAAGTAGATCAGTTCTATGAGGATCTGCAGCACCTACTGGATAATACACCAAAAAGAGATGTTATTTTCATTACAGGAGACTGGAATGCTAAGGTGGGTAGTCAGACGACACCTGGAATTACAGGCAAGCATGGTCTGGGAGAACAAAATGAAGCAGGACATAGGCTGATAGAATTTTGCCAAGACAACTCACTGTGCATAACAAACACTCTCTTCCAACAACCTAAAAGACGACTTTATACATGGACTTCACCAGATGGTCGACACCGAAATCAGATTGACTACATCCTTTGCAGCCAAAGGTGGCGGACATCTATACAGTCGGTAAAAACAAGACCTGGAGCTGACTGTAGTTCAGATCACGAACTTCTTATTGCAAAATTTAGAATCAGACTAAAGAGAATAGGGAAGACCCACAGATCAGTTAGATATGAGCTCACTAATATTCCTAAGGAATATGCAGTGGAGGTGAAGAATAGATTTAAGGGACTAGATTTAGTAGATAGGGTCCCGGAAGAACTATGGACAGAAGTTCGCAACATTGTCCAGGAGGCGGCAACAAAAAACGTCCCAAAGAAAAAGAAAACCAAGAAGGCAAGATGGCTGTCTGCTGAGACACTGGAAGTAGCCCAAGAAAGAAGGAAAGCAAAAGGCAACAGTGACAGGGGGAGATATGCCCAATTAAATGCAAAATTCCAGAGGTTAGCCAGAAGAGATAAGGAATTACTTTTAAACAAGCAATGTGCGGAAGTGGAAGAAGACAATAGAATAGGAAGGACAAGAGACCTCTTCCAGAAAATTAGAAACATCGGAGGTAAATTCCAGGCAAAAATGGGTATGATCAAAAACAAAGATGGTAAGGACCTAACAGAAGCAGAAGAGATCAAGAAAAGGTGGCAAGAATATACGGAAGATCTGTATAGGAAGGATAATAATATTGGAGATAGCTTTGACGGTATGGTCAGTGAGTTAGAGCCAGACATCCTGAAGAGTGAGGTTGAATGGGCCTTAAGAAGCATTGCTAATAACAAGGCAGCAGGAGATGACGGTATCCCAGCTGAACTGTTTAAAATCTTGCAAGATGATGCTGTCAAGGTGATGCATGCCATATGCCAGCAAATTTGGAAAACACAAGAATGGCCATCAGATTGGAAAAAATCAACTTATATCCCCATACCAAAAAAGGGAAGCACTAAAAAATGTTCAAACTATCGAACAGTGGCACTTATTTCACATGCCAGTAAGGTAATGCTCAAGATCTTGCAAGGTAGACTCCAGCAATTCATGGAGCGAGAATTGCCAGATGTACAAGCTGGGTTTAGAAAAGGCAGAGGAACTAGAGACCAAATTGCCAATATCCGCTGGATAATGGAGAAAGCCAGGGAATTTCAGAAAAACATCTATTTCTGTTTTATTGACTATTCTAAAGCCTTTGACTGTGTGGATCATAACAAATTGTGGCAAGTTCTTGGTGGTATGGGGATACCAAGTCATCTTGTCTGCCTCCTGAGGAATCTGTATAACGACCAAGTAGCAACGGTAAGAACAGAGCACGGAACAACGGACTGTTTTAAAATTGGGAAAGGAGTACGGCAGGGTTGTATACTCTCACCCTACCTATTCAACCTGTACGCAGAACACATCATGCGACGTGCTGGGCTTGAGGAATCCAAGGCTGGAGTTAAACTGCAGTGACAACGTAATCGCTGGAAGGAACATTAACAATCTCAGATATGCAGATGATACCACTTTGATGGCTGAAAGCGAGGAGGAGTTGAGGAGCCTTATGACGAAGGTGAAAGAAGAAAGTGCAAAAGCTGGGTTGCAGTTAAACCTCAAAAAAACCAAGATTATGGCAACGAGCTTGATTGATGACTGGCAAATAGAGGGAGAAAAAGTGGAGGTAGTGACAGACTTTGTATTTCTAGGTGCAAAGATTACTGCAGACGCTGACTGCAGCCAGGAAATCAGAAGACGTCTACTTCTTGGGAGGAGAGCAATGGCAAATCTTGATAAAATAGTTAAGAGCAGAGACATCACACTGACAACAAAGGTCCGCATAGTTAAAGCAATGGTATTCCCTGTAGTAACCTATGGCTGTGAGAGCTGGACCATAAGGAAGGCTGAGCGAAGGAAGATAGATGCTTTTGAACTGTGGTGTTGGAGGAAAATTCTGAGAGTGCCTTGGACTGCAAGAAGATCAAACCAGTCCATACTCCAGGAAATCAAGCCAGACTGCTCACTTGAGGGAATGATATTAAAGGCAAAACTGAAGTACTTTGGCCACATAATGAGAAGACAGGATACCCTGGAGAAGAAGCTGATGCTAGGGAAAGTGGAAGGCAAAAGGAAGAGGGGCCGACCAAGGGCAAGATTGATGGATGATATTCTGGAGGTGACGGACTCAACCATGGGGGAGCTGGGGGTGGTGACGGCCGACAGAAAGCTCTGGCGTGGGCTGGTCCATGAAGTCACGAAGAGTCGGAAATGACTGAACGAATAAACAACAATACCAAGCCACTTCCAATAATAAAAAAGGCACATCTACTGCCCCCTTTCAGCAACATCACCCCATCAGGATCATGTTCTCATGGCCCCAGGCTACCGATTTAAAAAAATCATTTTGAAAAGCACAGTTCCAAGCTAGAGAAAGGTGTCTGTCCTTGGTTTATTGCCACTTGAGATGGATACTTATGCATAGCTAAAAAAGAGGAGACACATCAGTTGAAAGGAGATAGAGGAAGGGGGCATACACCTATTTCCATACAAGCTATTCAATATTTGGATGGGAAACTACCAGGAAATTTCAGGGATGTATATCTTCCATTCTGGTCTGATACTCTAACCCAGTGTTTCTCAACCTTGGCAACGTTAAGCTGTGTGGACCTCAACTCCCAGAATTCCCCAGCCAGCCATGCTGGCTGGGGAATTCTGGGAATTGAAGTCCACACAACATTGCCAAGGTTGAGTAACACTGCACTAACCACTATACCACACTATACCACAAGCTCTTAGCTTCATTCCACTGTTTTTTTCCCCACTGCAACTAAGACAGTAAATGAAAGCTGTGCTTAGTCTGAGAACAAAACACCCACAGTGATTCCTAATGCCTACAGAACACAGGCACCCCGTTTTTTCAGACTACTCTGTGATGGGTTTTCTAGAGCCTTCTCCCCCACCCATTTAATTTTAATATTTCCAAACGAAGAAATTATAAATCTCAGATTAAATTGTTGAAATATTACATATACGGAAGTAACTTATTTCCTTGAACTAAAAATCTTGCAGTTGTACCAACTAATTCTTGGGTTTGAAAAGCCAATCTGGCATCAAGTTCTTTTTTCTGAATTTCCTGATAATGTCCACATTCTGCAGAAGAAAAGGCCAATTGGCAACATTAAAATGGGCTTCGTTTGCTAGGGAAGATTTTTTTTCTAGGATGTGTAAATTAATTTAAAATTTAACATGGATAGTAGTTGCCATTCCTCGGGGGATGGCGTGTCTTCAAAACTGTATACGCTATATTGATTTTGTGATCTTTTATTCCATTTCCACATCTCATAACTCTCATTTCTCTGGCACAGTGATGTCTGCTTTTCACACCGTAATTACCTCGGATTGTATTTTCATGGCTGGCTTCTTTCCAGCTGGTTTTAAGAAGAATCTGAACTCCGTAACGTTCTAATTCCAGTCAATCTTTCCAACCACGATTTTTAAGTAAATTTAACATGAGACCAAACAAACCAGATCCCCAAGTAGGAGAAACAGATACAGTCCAGTACTTGTGCCAGTCTGTACCCAAGGATTTGACCCAAGACATTTCACCTATACAAAACGCTGCCCCTTCTGTGCTTGCGAGCTGTGGTTTCTCCTAGACAAACTGGGCTATTTTTTTCCTCCCCTGGTGCCACACACTGGGTGGTGATGTGTAAATATCACTGCTCTGCATAGAAACTGGCACAAATGCGTACTTGTGTGGGTCTCAGCAATTAATAAACAGAAATCATTTTTGTCATATAAAAATAAATAGCATCTATGCACTCAATATAATAGTTTTTTTCTCATTGAGGTGATCTTTTATAGTCAAAATATAATGGTCTATTGCCCATAATTTCTAAGGCAAGCATGGTAATTTCTTCATTGATACAGTATAAGAAAGTGATTCAGTTCCTGATGCTACCTGTCAGGTTTTGTTACTGTAAGGACTCTGGAAAATTAAAACACATTTTTTATTGGATCATTGGTATTTAAATATGTGCAAAATTGTTCTGAATAAAAAACAAATGTCTCAACAAAAAGCATAGAAAAACTACCAATGAAGGATAAATTTATTCAAATCTGGCCACCATTTATTAGGTATATTGCGAATGTTTCTCCAAATAGCTTACTTTCATCTGTACAAATGTTGTTCAGGAGAGAAATATTCAATACAAATGTTTAAAATGTCGCTATTTCTCTTTAAAATTACATATGTATTTGTATCTGTATATATCTTAGTAACTCCCTAGTTCTGTTTTCTTTTTAAATTGCTTTTGCTAAGTCCCTAATACAGAGCTTTCCAAACTGTGTGTCGCGACACAAAAGTGTGTCGACACACACAGCGTGGTGTGTCGCCACACCACCCGGAAGCGGCGGTGCGCGTGTGCACGGCGGCAGCCGCTGCCGCCGCCACCATGCATGCACGCGCCGCCGCACACCCCCCGCGCCACCGTGCATGTGCGCGCTGCCGCAGGCCCCCCTGCGCCACCGCCGTGCACGTGCGCCCACCGCCGCCGTGCGTGCCACCGCCGCGCTGCCGCCGCCACTCATGTGTCACCAGCGGCGGCACTTTGGAAAGCCCTGCCCTAATATATATTTCTTTTTAACCTAGTAACGTTTTAAATGTTTTGGTCTTGATGTTTTGTCGGTTCAATAAAAAAGCAAAGAAAATAATTTATAATGGAAATTGATGTAACTATAAGCTAAAGTTCTAAGTATTCTAGGGAAAGTCTTATTTTACTCAGACATGTTTTTGAGAAAACATGAGTAAGATTGGATTGGCAAGACTGAGGGATCTAACCCTTTACATATTGCTAAGCTACCAGAGCTCACAAATAACCTTATAATTAATTTCTTGTAAGTTTAATAAATGTGATTTGAGGAAGTTCCGCAATATGTGTTGGCTCCAGAGCTGCTGGGCTCATAGTACCCTGAAGGGATCACCAATAATGCCTGTCTTGGGCCTTTTTAATTTCTTTCTACTTCTGAGAAGAACCGAGCAACAGCTCCTTCATTGGCGATCACTCGTAGCCGAGTAAGATTGTCTTCCAAAGATAAAATTTTAACAGTGGATCCGTAAGTGGCTGTAAATGCCAATTCTGGATCCACACAACCTCCCACAATGAGGGCATAGGTTTCCGGGTGGGAGACGGTCATGATGAGGGTTTGCCTGACGTGCTTGTACTCGTGCTTCTTCAAAGTCCATAGCGCCATTAATAAAGGCTGACTTCCAATTGAAACGCTCATGAGTTAGGGCTTCCCAGTTCTCAATGCTGATATTACATTTTTTTAAATTAGCTTTGAGAGTATCTTTGAATCTCTTTTGCTGTCCACCAATATTCCGTTTTCCATCCTTAAGTTGGGAGTAAAGTAGCTGCTTTGGAAGACGATGGTCACGCATTCGAACAACATGACCGGTCCAGCGAAGTTGATGTTGGATGATCATTGTTTCAATGCTGGTGGTTTTCTCTTCTTCTAATACGCTAACATTAGTCCGCCTATCTATTTAAATCGTGCACAATGTTCCTGATGTAAAATAATCAGTAGATGGCAGCAAGGAGTTGCATCTACTGTGCAACTACCATCTAGTGGTTGCTTGGATTTATGCAACACAAATCTGGTAGTCCTCTGAGATACTCAAGTTTACTACTGGCTGTCCTCATTATCAGCAGAGCTTGCCAGATACACCAAAAGAGTTGGCTTCACTGGACTTTGAATTGGAGGAGGAGGAGGAGGGGGGGGGAGGAGGAGGAGGAGGAGGGAGGGAGGGAGGGAGGGAGGGAGGGAGGGAGGTCACCTTGGAAAAAGAAAAGGTTGTCTCAATTATAATCAAGGTCACAAAAAAAACTTTATTTCTGAAACATGTAAGTTTGCTGCCATCTCCTGGCTAAGCACTATTCTGGCTCTGTCAGATTTGTTCACACTATGCCCCATTCCAAAATCCACTGAATTTATTTAATGTTTATTTAAAACCTTAGAAAGAAAAAAGAAATTAAATCCTCCCTTTTCAGTCCAGATATGAATTCCCATGCTCAGTCTGAGTAAAAAACATTTTTTCTTGTAACACATAGAGAAATTATAGCCTATCTAGGTGCTAGAAGAAAAAAGATTTTTGACTCTGAGCATGAGAATTCATATCTGGACTGAAGAGAGAGAATTTAATTTAAGAGAGGATTTAATTAATTTATTCTTGGGTTTGTTTCATTATTTGTAAGTTGCTTTCTCAAAAAAAGGAAACTTCATGAAAAACTGTTGTGCTCCATACTATTGTTGCTCATTAACATGTACAGAAATCCAGGAACATTGAGCTATAGCAGTGCTTCTCAAACTATCTATGGTGAAGGACCAGGTTTTTTTGTTTTAATTTCTAATCTGTCACAGACCAATACTTTTGCAAAATACAGTAAAAATGAATTATTAGAAAAACAAAATAAAAAACCAGACAGAGAAAATACAAGCCCAATTTTTTAATTATTAGATTCAACAGACATAAAATTACATTTCCATCAATATAATCAGAACCGACATGACATCCTATGTTACATAGGAAAAAAGAAAATTACAAAAAATGCACGTTCATTGAAAGCGAGCATACTATATAGATTAATCTAGAGCAGAGCTTTCCAAACTGTGTGTCGCGACACAAAAGTGTGTCACCACACACAGTCTGGTGTGTCACCACACAACCCGGAAGCGCTGATGATGATCGGCGCTTCCGGGTTTTCCCGTGGCGACACACCAACTGCAGTGCGCAAAACTTGAAAGCGGCAGCAGCGCTTCCGGGTTTTTGCGTGCTGCCGCAAGGACAGCACTTCCGGGTTTTCCCGCGGCAACACACCAACGCCGGTTGGTGTGTCGCCGCGGGAAACACTTTGGAAAGCCCTGATCTAGAGAATCACTTTTACATTTAATTTTTTTGTCATTCCACAATCATAACTAAACAAAAAGTTATGAGTGAAATAGCAATTTCCAGTAATTAAGTACCTATTTGCACACTTTGAATGAACACTGTGTATTTCAATATTTAAAGTTTTTAATGTGACAAATGAGCTTGCTTCTTGCTTGTTAACTTACCTAATCTAGTTTGGACTGATGACAACACTATTCGCTTTTGGGTTACAGTTGACAAGGTAAAGGTAAAGGTTCCCCTGCACAGTCATGTCCGACACTAGGGGCCGGTACTCATCTCCGTTTGTTAGCCGAAGAGCCAGCGTTGTCCGAAGACGCTTCCGCGGTCATGTGGCCGGCATGACGCGCACGGAACGCTGTTACCATCCCACCGAAGTGGTACCTATTTATCTACTTGCATTTGCATGCTTTTGAATTGCTAAGTTGGCAAGAGCTGGAGTTAGTGCCGGAGCTCACTCCGTCACGCGGCGCTCGGGTCTTGAACCACCTACCTTCTGATTGACAAGCTTGGCGTCTTAACCACTGAGCCATCGTGCCCCATACAGTTGACAAACTAACCTTAAAATATCAGATGTTATAATATGGTCCTACTGCACATGACTAGTACACAACTTGTGCCACATGTAACTCACCACGTGAGTTTGACAATACCAACTGATCTATAACAAGTCCACTCATCACGCGCTTGGATATTGCAGCAATATCAAATTGCTGTAAAATTTATAAATGCTTATTCTCGAATTCCGTGCTTATCTTGTTGCAGACCTGTAACGAACAGTTTGCCACAGCCTCCATCTCCCTATATAGCAGTAGCCATGAATGTAGGAAGATCCCCACGTCATGGACCTGCTCTTTCTGGAAAAGTGTCTCCCCACCCAAGAGTTAGCAGCAAGGGGCCACATTGGGTATAAAGAAAAACACTTCCAGTTTCCAGGGATATAACATCAGCTTGTTTCTTCCCATCCAAAGCTCCAGGTTGTTAGCAGTTCCACCATCACCCCAGCCTGTCCTAGGGTGGTAATCTAATGCACCCTAATGATATGACATGCTGAACCAACAGATGGTCTTTCCCAGTGGCTTCATGTAAGAGAAAGAGAGGAATTCTGCAACACCCCTTCCAAGTGGTAGGCATAACTCTTCACTAAGAGAGGTACTGACAGCCTCCCAGATCCATCTGCTCACATCGCTTCTGAGTCTGAAGTAGCCAGAAAGGGCAGGTGCACAGCCTACAAGCAGCTAAGGTTATCCCATAGATCTCGCTATCTACTTCTTCAGAGTGTACAAGTCAACAGAAATCCCAGATCAACCTTGCAAGATGCTATTACTATCACTTCTTCTGACCCTGTCAATGCAGAGGCCACGCCAGAATGAATCTGATTTTATTTACAAAGTGATACCCAAAGATCTCAAGGTGGCCCTCATGAAGTTCTTCCTGTCTCCTGTCCTCCACCAGGAAATGTGTTAACCTATAAAGGGTTCCGGGGAAAGAGATTACAGATGTGATAAGAGTGGAGAACTGAGTCTTTATTGCCACGGTATAGGCTTGAACATGATTTCTCACTTATGTCTGGTCCAATTCACTGCTGGTCTCCCTCATCTGGGGCTCCAGGCATCTCTTCTGCCACTTCAGCTCCTCAGTAAAGCAAGGAGCCCCCTGGGATCAGTGCACCAAATCAGGGCCATTCTCATCAAGCACTCTGGTCATCTTCTGTTCCAGATACCAAGCAGACCAACACCTTGGTCTTTTGAGTTTGTTGGAGTCTGTTGAGTTTGAGGCTGTTGAGTTGAGCAAACTCAACTAAACCGCCTACCACGTGCTGGGGAAATCTTCAAGGGCCCTCTGGAATCCATCCTGCTTCATTAGCAATTGGGGCAGAGCACCCTCATTGGTCCTTCCACCCAACATAATAATTTGTGCCCATATATTACAGAAATTACAATTTAGGCACATTTTCCGAAAGCAACATACCGTATTTTCCGGCGTATAAGACGACTTTTTAACCCAGGAAAATATTCTCAAAAGTCGGGGGTTGTCTTATACGCCGGGTGTCGTCTTATACGCCGGAAAATACGGTAATAAAATAAATCAGGCCAAATTCTCTCCCCACATAACTTTGCATTGTAATTCCAATTACTGTACTCACTCATGTCATCCCCCTGCCCAGTTGTACAGGCAAAGACCTTATTCCCACGTACAAAGTACCGTCATGCCCTGGCAACTCTTTAGCAGCACAATATTGTCTTCATCTCATTTTTAGCTCATAAGTGAAACAACCTTAAGTTGTCACTCTGTTTACCCAGATAGGAGCAGCACATTCCCCTGAAAGCGGACACTATTCCATCACAGCTCCCCCTTCCCTCTGGCCAATAGCCCCCAAACATTAGCATTTGGTTTTCTGAATTCTTTTCATAATTGTCACCCTCTCCCTACCCATTTTTGAAAGCAATTTCTCTTCCTCACCAGGTAGAGGAAAAAAGTGCAGAATTCCACTGTTCTGTTTGGAAAGGAAGAAGAGGCACCTTCGAGGGCATCCAGGGATGGGTAAGGATTCAAAATCTGTAAGAGGGGGGGGTGTGGCATCGTGATCCAAGCCCCGCCTCCTTTGTAAAATGGGGTGTGACACATACTCACCATCTTGCAGATTTTGAAACACCTCCCCTGCAGAGGCAGCTGATTATATAGCTTCAATTGGTTCAAACTGCAGCGGCCCGCATACTTTTGCGCAAGCCTAGACTTGCCCATGTGTCACCTCTTTTGCGGGAGCTGCACTGCTTGCCAATTTTCTTCCAGGTCCAATTCAAGGTGCTGGTTATCACCTTTAAAGCCCTACATGGCTTGGGGCCAGGTTATTTGCAGGACCGCCTTTCCCCAGACACATCCACCTGGCCCACCAGAGTGGGGAGGCAGGGCATGTTGCGGGTCCCTTCAGTTAGGGAGGTACATCTAGTGGGACCAAGGAAAAGGGCCTTCTCCGTGGTGGCCCCCTCCCTTTGGAACATCATCCCCCCAGATATCAGATTGGCCCCCTCCTTGCTCCTGTTCCGGAAGGCCCTGAAGACGTGGTTCTGTCAACGGGCCTGGGGACCCCAAGCTGCTTCGGAGCCAATCAAGTGGCTGGTATGAATGTGTTTGCCACCGCCAGGGGGTGTCTATTGTGTTTTTATGGTTTTTAATTCTGTAAGACACCCGGAGTCACCGTGTGTGAGTTGGGCGGCCTTATCAATCTGTTTAATAAATAAATAAAATAAATATATAAAATACTGGTTAAACATCACTAGACTGCTTTAAATGGCAGTGGTGGGAATCTTTACTTTTAGACGTAGCAGCCCCACCTTTTCTTGTCCAGAAAATAATGAGGGATAATAAACTGGACTTTTATAGCTTATTCGCCAGTTTCCCTTAATTCGTCAGTTTCAATAGTTTCTTCCTCCTCACCCCCAAGAGACATAGCAGAGCTTTCCAAACTTTTCCTGTTGGTGATACACACCAATGGCGGCGGCGGCACAGTGGCGTGTGGCGGCAGCGCACGTGGCGGCGCGCATGGCAGCGGCAGTGTGCAGGTGCGTCACGCGAAACCTGGAAGCGCTGATGGCGTGCCGCCGCACGCTACCTCACTCGGCGGCGCGCCATCAGCGCTTCCGGGTTTTCACGCGACACACCTGCACACTGCAGGCGACACAGTACTGTGTCGCGACACACAGTTTGGAAAGCTATGCATTATAGACTAGCCCAGGAGGTAGTTAGATTCCGTTATTTTTTATTTATTTATTTCAAATTTTGCCACCGCCCATCTCCCCCCAAAATAGGGGGGCCTAGCTAGTTGCAAGATCATGGCAGGGTCTTCCTCCCACTCCTGCCCCCCCCCCTCTGGGGCTATGTCTGCCTGGTGTCTTCTAGATCTTTATTTATTCCACATTATTTTGACTTTGAGATGCCCAAACAACCTAGAGAGGTCCAGTCAGGTCCCAAAGTCAGATCCAAACATATTCTTGCCACATTGCTCCATTTGTAGATATTTTCTGTTCACTGGCAACATCCAAAAAGGAGTGTCAGCAAAGGCCACAGATAAATCAAAAATCAGAGCGACATCATCTGGCAGAGACTGGCCTGCGGAAACGAATGTCTAAACGGGACCGATTGAAATAAATTTTATTTTTATTTTTATTCTTCTTTTTGTTTTTATTCTTATTCTTCTTTTATTTTACTTTTTTATTATTTTTCTCCCTTTGAGTTTATTCCTACTTTCATTTTCTCTTCCTGGAGGATGGGTGTGAGCTTTTCCGGAAGAGCGTGTGGCCACATACTGTGTATACACCTCCATGGTGATCAGCAAATAATCTATGAGTGGTACATCACTTCCTTACTTGAACCCTCACACCAGAGAGATTGAACGGGTAGATGATGATGATGATGGTCTTCCATTGTGCCCTTCTACAAGAGATTCCATGACTCCACCACCGCAGAGGAGGAGGAACAATTACAGGATATATTCTGGGGCTTTACACATTACTGACTACCAGGAAGTATTCAGTAATGTTTATTTTTATTTTATGTATTTATTAAACAGATTTATAGGGCTGCCCTTCTAAACAGTTAAATGGCAAACAAAGATGAAAATGTAACACATTATCCAACTCAAGAGAAAAAAACCAAGTTGAGGCCCCTGTCAAACATCCCATCACCAACCTATCACACCCACCCACACCAGAGCTTCAGTAACATACCAGCCCAGTCCCTGAGGGAAAAGCCAGGTCCACATGGCCTTCCAGAAGCAACTGCAAGAGGATAGGAAGACAGCAAATTTTATGCCAGCATTATTTTCTTAATAGATAGCCAATACATAGTGGTAAAGATCCATTGTTACTTTATGGATCTATAGAGCAATTTAAAACTCATAGTCTATATGGCAACGTTTCTCAAACTTTAAGATCTGTGGACTTCAACTCCCAGAAGTCCACTCAACTTAAAGTTTTAAAGTCATCTTAAAGTGCCAAGGTTAAGAAACACTGGTCTATGGAATGCTTATCCTGTAAGTATAAGCTTTGGACTGCAAAAATCCAGACGGCCACAAGATGGAAGCAAAGAGATATAGAAAACAAACTCTCCGCTGCATCTTGTGGTTGTCTGAATTTTTGCCGGCGAGATTCAACAGCCCTCTCCCATCCACCCAAACGTTTAATGGAAAGTATTACACATCTGTTTAGAAATCAATGCAGAGTGATCAAAAAAATAAATCTGAGGTGTGTTCAAAATTAATGGTGCAGTCCCTACGTAAGTCTACTCACTTAATTCAGGACAGTTTACTTCCACGTACTGTAAAGCTGTACTGGATTGCAGAGATTTATTATGACACAAAGTCAGTTTGGGCTCCAACCTCCGTCGTTCTTCTCCAGTTTCTTCAGCCGAAGCAGAACTTCGCGCGCTCTGCAACTGGCATGGTGGCTGATTCTCAGTCTTCAGCAAGGACAAGTCCCAACCTGGCGCCCGCCAGAGGAGCGGGAAGCGCAACCCCGAAAAGCGCTGCCGGCCCGCCCGGGGGTCCTGGGAACGCCAGTCCTACCCATCTGGAGGGCGCCACTTTGCGCAGGGCGAGGCTCCTCCTGCGGGGAGACTCCAGGCGCGCTCCGAGCTCCGGCCAGCACGGCCCGCCCGGCGCCGGCCGAGCAGAGCCCGACGCTCCGCCCAGGGCCGCCCTTCTCGGGGCCGAGGGGCGGAGAAGCTACGCGCAATCGTGGCGCGGCGCGTTGCATCAGCCGAGCGCGCAGGTTCCCTCGCCGCTTCCCGGGCGCGTCTGGCAGTTGTCTTGCGGCGCGGAGCTGAGGCAGCGGCTTAGCCTGCCGGCGGAGGAATGGAGGCAGCCGAGCAGCAGGTAAGCAGCAGCCCCGAGCCTCCTTCCCCGGGCCCGCCTTCGTTTCCCCTGCTCCTCTCGGGGCTGTCCGCCGGCGGCCTCGCTTGTGTTCCCAGGGCGCGCCGGCTCTCCAAGAGGTGTCCCCGCCGGTTGGGGTAAAACGGACCGGCGGCGCGACTTTTCCTAGGATCGCTTTCCCCTTCTCGGCCCTCTCTTGCCGTCTCCCCTTGCTCCTGCCTTCGTAGTGTGCTGGACTACAATTCCCATAGGGCTTCTCAGGAATCAGGCAGGCGGGGGGACGTTGGGAGACCCGGGAGGAGAGAGACTGGCCTGCCGAAACGAACGTCTGAATGGGATCGATCGAAAGAAAAATTTATTTTTATTTTATTTTATTTTATTATTTTTCTCCCTTTATTTATTCCTACTTTCATTTTCTCTTCCTGGATGATGGGTGTGAGCTTTTCGGGAAGAGCATGTGGCCACATACTGTGTATACACCTCCGTGGTGATCAGCAAACAATCTATGAGTGGTACATCACTTCCTTACTTGAACTCACACCAGAGAGATTGAACGTGTATAGGAGGAGGAGGAGGAGGATGGTCTTACGTTGTGCCCTTCTACAAGAGATTCCATTACTCCACCGCCCCAGAAAAGGAACAATTACAGGATATATTCTGGGGCTTTACACATTACTGACTACCAGGAAGTTTTATTTTTATTTTATGTATTTATTAAACAGATTAATAGGGCTGCCTTTGAAATGGCAAAGAAAGATGAAAATATAACACATCCAACTCAAGAGAGAGAAGAACCAAGTTGAGGCCCCTGTCAAACATCCCATCACCAACCTAACCACATCCACCCACACCAGAGCTTCAGTAACAGACCAGCCCAGACCCTGGGGGAAAAGCCAGGTCCTCATGGCCTTCCAGAAGGCCAACGGGGTTGGGACAGTCTGTATCTTTGGGCAGGGCCTGGTCCATAGGGCAGGTGCCATAACAGGGACGGCATGATTCCTGGGATCCACCAGGTGATACTGCTTCACCGTATGTTTTTATGAACAAAGAGTAGCACTAAGGTGGACATTAGTTACAGTATTTGCAATAATTCTGGAATAAGGGATTAGAATATTGCATATTAACATGGCTATGGGCCTTAAGAAATATTATGCATGTTAATTATGATCTTATGATGAGACTGATTCAACTGAGGATTTCATTGGACACCACAGAAAATCCATTATGCTAAAAGTATAGAATGAGTTGAGTGGACACTTACTCATATGATATGGGCTTGTCTATTGCCTTGTTTTGATTTAATATCCATAAGATTGTTAATGTGATATTATAAATATCTGTATGTCTAAAGTTATGATTGTACTTTGAGTCATATACAAAACATAGAACATTTATTTATTTATTATTTGTGATGATTTCAACAACAATGTCCCAATAAACACTTCTCCATGCAATTCATTGAAATGCAGATAAAGCTTTATTCAGGATACATGTTCATTGAAGCACTCTTAAAGACTTGAATGCGGATTCCCGCCAAACTATGCCCTCTTAACCATCCCCCTTGCGCCCCAATTCACCAAGGATGATCTCATGAAGCAAACGGTCCCATCTCCACTCCGTTGCAGGTGCATGACCTTGGCCGAGCCGTCTCTAGCTCCCAGCAGCAGACATAACACTCAACTGCCATCCCCCCTCCCAACTACTATGCAAGCACTATGCTATGGTTAATTCTAATGGCAGGATTCATAGACATGAACCCTGACATAAAATTTATATGACCGCCCAACTCCCCCCAACATACCCCTCTGTGAAGAATTATGGATTTATCAAGCATGTTGCACAGCAAACAAGATTACTCTTCAATGTTGCAAAAAAGTGTGACTGCAAATTTAAAATCTTGAGTCATCCATATATGTTCACTTTCGGTTTCTGAGCTGGCTTTCTGTCACTGGAAAGACTGAGCAATACTATTCTACCTAGTCAAAGTTTAAATGTATTTAAAAATTAGTCTGAATGATATCTTAATGCAACATATATTTTATTTCCTTGTTTGGATTAGAATAATCTGAAATATATTCCAATACTTTATTTATAATAATTCAGGATATTTAGATGCTGCTAATGCATCTGGACCAAATTGTGAAATTGAGAGATGTTTTAATTGCAATTTTAGACAATCCAGATTCATTTTGCAGTAATTCTGATGGTTTAAAGACATGGATGGCAATCTGCTGATCTAAAGTCCCAGTGATATCCAAAAGTGAGAGTTATTCCAGGGTATAAGTTTGACATGTAAATTAGGGTCAGAATTATGCCTTGTTCTCTACATCTTCCAAATGTACCTTACAGCTTTTAATACCAGAAATGCTAAAGATGTGACTAGAAATGGAGCCATTCTCCTGCCATCATGCCAGATGGGTCATATAATTTATTTCTAATTCTGTCCATAATGGTTTTTGGACTTGATCACTTGTGTTCCATAGAGAAGTTGCAACATCTGTTTATGTTGATTTTTATCTAAAATTCATTAGCTGAATTGCATCTCCAAAACAATTGCCAACCCAACCATTATTGTCAGTTTCAATAGCTTCCTATCCCCTCCCTGTGAAGTAAGAGACATCAAGAGTAGCCCAGCAGATAGTTTCAGTTCTCCTGCTCTCCAGGCCTAGCTAGTTGCAAGTCCATAGTTGGTCTACTCCCCCGTCCTCCTCTTTGGGGCTATTTCTTTATTTTATATTATTTTGACTTGGAGATGCCTAAATCCACAATCAAAATCAGACTGAGCATTGAGATGCTAGCTCTGTCCTTTTTGTATATGTGTTTTTTATAGTTTAAACTTTATTGATTTTCAGAGTATAGCTAAAATACAAAATAGAAAAGCAAGAAAATAGAACTAAGGAAAAAAGAAAAAACTATAAAGTGCAAATAGACAAAAAACAAAAACGGAAAAGTGACTTCCGACTTTCTCCAATACAGATATAGATAAATTTACAAAAATAATCTCTTACCGATGATTAAACCATAGTAACATTATTTCTATTAAAATAAACCAATTGATCATTAAAACCCAAAATCAGAACATCATTTTTTTCTACCACAAGCAAGTACTCTAGAAGTGGTTGCCAAACAGATAAAAATCCAGAAACCGAATGTTCTCTAATTAATGCTGTCAATTTAGCCATCTGGGCCAGATCCATTAATTTAACAATCCAATCTTCAACCATAGGTACAGTATCTGTGGATCTTTCCATCTCTGTGCGTATAAAAGTCTTGCAGCTGTGATCACATATAAAAGCAAAACTCCATGTTGTTTCTCCAGCTCCTTCTCCATCAAACCCAAAAGGAACAGTTCCGGCTTTTTTTGTATATTCACTTTTAAAATCTTTTGAATAATAATGCATATTTATCCCAAATTTTTTTGGCTTTCTCACAGGTCCACCAGAGATGATAAAAAGTTCCTTCTCCCCCCTTTTGTATATGTGTTGATGTTGAATACATATACAAAAGCGTTGGGTTGCCTTGCAATGCCCCATCTGCTGTCTGCTGTCTTTGATCCCTATGTCAGTGGCCTAAATAAAGAGTGGAGGATGGGCAAACAAACTAGCCTAGAGAAGCCCAAGGAGATCCCAAAGTCAGATGTAACCACATTCTTGTCTCATTGCTCATTGGTGGATATTGTCCCTGATGGCTGGTGATGTGTTAAATTTTATTTTATTCATTTATTTTTATTCAGTTTGGATGCTGCCCGACTCCAAACAGCTCTGGGCTTATGAAATATTCTCTGAATGTGATATGCACAAATCAAGTTCTTTTCTGTTTTATTAATTTTACTTCAGCAGAAGAGAACAATTTCACATTCTTTAAGGCGACCATCTACTGATTTATAGGAGCAGGACATTCAAGCGTAGTATTCTAGAGCAGTGTTTCTCAGCCTTGGCAACTTTAAGATGTGTGGACTTCAACTCCCAGAATTCCCCAGCCAGCATGGCTGGCTGGAGAATTCTGGGAGTTGAAGTCCATACATCTTAAAGTTGCCAAGGCTGAGAAACACCGTTCTCGAGGTTGGTTACATAATTAGTATCAATTTTATACTCCTACTTTTTATATAATTGGGTTCCTAAATTTGGAACCTCAAGTGATTCCTCCAGAACCTCTAACAGATGTAGAATTTCAGAAGCACCAATAGCATCATGACCAAATAACAAATGTGCAAGTTGAATAAGAGTCAATAAATGCCCTGAAGTAAACCAGACTTAGTTTTAAGCTCTACAAAAGTGTCTAGGTTCCACAAAATAAGTTTTTAAAATTTCTTCAGAATTACTGTACATTGATCTGAAGTATTTCCCAGAATATCTCCCCAAAACAAATTAACTGGCTATTTTTATTCTTAGGCTCAAATTAATCTTAATCTCATTTATGTCACCTTAAATACTCAAAGGATTTCTAGGCCATCTCTAGATCTTCTTTCATTTATATTAGAGCGAGCGGAAATTCAAATGTGGTAGTTGAGATATCTTCCTAGTAATCTTTATATGAAGTTACAAAAAACATCCAGACACAATTTAACTCTCAAATTCCTAAGCATGTCAGATTTATTACTAAGATTTACTCCAATGTATAAAGTGTTTTTCTACATGAGTTTCTGGCTGATACCATAATTAGAATAACTTGGACACTTTCTGGATTTCTTAAAAGTGGGAGCTATATATACATATCTGTAATGCATGTCCTTATGTAAGGTCATCTTTTCTTTTGATTTATTAAGATAGCTGTTCCTAGCTAATGGAAATAGCTAAGATTTTACATTAGTTAGCATGTATTTGTACTGATGATTGTGTGGCTTGATCACTTTCATTTGTTTTTTTAGATTCTTGTTGGGAAGGAGAAGAAGGAAATATCTGGTAAGAAGAAAAACATGGAAGGAACTGGTGATAGCAGTCGCACAGAGGTTCGTCTCAATTTTAGTTAATGCTTGCATGAAATATTATGCTGTCACTTATATTTGGATCTTGAATATGTTTACTAGGAAATCAATTGTCCTGAGTTCATTAAATATTATACTTACAGTTATCCTCTTAAACCTTTTCTGCTCATGATTTTGTCCTAAGCTAAATTCAAAACAATAAAAAAACAAGCAAGTACAGGTGGTCCTCATTTAATGACCATTCGTTTAGTGATGGTTCAGACTTACAGCGGTGCTGAAAAAACCGAGTTACAGCCAGTGCTCACACTTAAGACCGTTGCAGCATCCCCACGGTCACGTGATTACGATTTGGGCACTTGGTAACTCGTTCACATTTATGACAGTCGCAGTGTCCCGTGGTCACGTGATCGCTGTTTTCGACCTTCCTGGCCAGCTTCTAGCAAACAAAATCAATGGGAACTGCATGGTTTGCTTAACAGCCACGTGGTTCACTTAATGACCGCAGTAATTCGCTTAATGACAGCCGCAAAAAGGTGGTAAAATTGGGTTGGATTCACTTAATGACCGCTTTGCTTAGCAACCAAAATGCCAGTCTCGATTGTGGACGTTAAGCGAGAACTTGTTGTTCAGTCGTTTAGTCGTGTCCGACTCTTCGTGACCTCATGGACCATAGCACGCCAGGCCTTCCTGTCCTCCACTGTCATCCTCTGCCGTCCCCTTCTCCTTTTGCCTTCAGTCTTTCCCAGCATCAGGGTCTTTTCCAGTGAGTCCTCTCTTCGCATTAGGTGGCCAAAGTATTTGAGCTTCAGCTTCAGTATCTATCCTTCCAATGAGCAGTCAGGGTTGATTTCCTTTAGAAGTGACTGATTTGACCTCCTTGCAGTCCAAGGGACTCTTAAGAGTCTTCTCCAGCACCACAGTTTGAAAGCATCAATTCTTCGGCGCTCAGACTTCCTTATGGTCCAACTCTCACAACCATACATTACTACTGGGAAAACCATAGCTTTAATTATACGGACCTTTGTCGGCAAGGTGATGTCTCTGTTTTTTAATATGCTGTCTAGGTTTGCCATAGCTTTCCTCCCAAGGAGCAAGCGTCTTTTAATTTCATGGCTGCAGTCACCGTCTGCGGTGATCTTGGAGCCCAAGAAAATAAAATCTATCACTGCTTCCATTTCTTCCCCTTCTACTTGCCAGGAAGTGATGGGACCAGATGCCATGATCTGAGTTTTTTTAATGTTGAGGTTCAAGCCAGCTTTTGCACTCTCCTCTTTCACCCTCATCAAGAGGCTATTTAGCTCCTCTTCACTTTCTGCCATTAGGGTGGTATCGTCTGCATATCTGAGGTTGTTGATATTTCTCCCGGCAATCTTAACTCCGGCTTGTGATTCATCCAGCCTGGCATTTCTCATGATGTACTCTGCATATAAGTTAAATAAGCAGGGTGATAATATACAGCCTAGTCGTACTCCTTTCCCAATTTTGAACCAATCGGTTGTTCCATGTCCGGTTCTAACTCTTGCTTCTTGACCCGCATACAGGTTTCTCAGGAGACAGGTAAGGTGGTCTGGTACTCCCATCTCTTTAAGAATTTGCCACAGTTTGTTGTGATCCACACAATCAAAGGCTTTAGCGTAGTCAATGAAGCAGAAGTAGATGTTTTTCTGGAACTCTCTTGCTTTTTCCATGATCCAGTGAAAGCGAGGACTACCTGTAGTTAATTTCTTCTTCGGTTTTCTTCCTCCCTCCCCCAATCAACTTCCTAAGATAAATGCCTCTGCTTATCTTAAGAACCTTACAAGAAATTACCTGTGCAGGTAGTCCTAGTTTAGTGACCACAATTGGGACCGGCAACTTGGTCATCAAGTGAAGTGGTTGCTAAGTGAAACTGCGACTGTGCTTATGATCTTACTTCAGCTTTCCTTTGCTTTATAGACCTGCGAAGGTCGTAAATGCAAGGATTGGTCACAATATTATTTATTTATTTATTTATTTATTTATAAAATTTATATCACCACCCATCTCCCTCCACCGGAGGGACTCTGGGCGGTTTACAACAAAATAATAAAAATAAAAAACATAAAATATACATAGAATATAAAAATACGAATTATAAAACAAGATTAAAATCCAAGAGGCAAGAGTGGTAAAACGATCTAACTTAATCCAATGTAGGAGAGGAGCTCTCTAAGGTATTAGCCATCCCCAAGAGTGACTATTCCTTCCTTGGTCCCAAGCAAGGCGGCAGAGCCAGGTTTTCAGGTTCTTCCGGAAGGTCAGGAGTGAAGGGGCTAATCTCACCTCCGGGGGCAAGTTGTTCCACAGGGCGGGAGCTACTGCAGAGAAGGCACGCCTCCTGGACCCCGCCAGATGGAACTCTCTTATAGATGGGGTCCGTAGCATGCCGTCTTTGCATGATCGGGTGGGACGGGTGGATATATTGGGGACGAGGTGGTCCCTCAGGTAACCTTCATCACCGTTGTAACTGCAAATGGTCGCTAAACGAGGCAGCCACTAAATACGGACTACCTTTACATAATGAGCTCTTGATGCCTCAACTTCTGCAAGTTTATTCATGTAATCTGAATATCTACATAAAAGTGTATATAAATCTATAAATATGTCCTTGAAAGGTGGGTTTAGTTGAAATGTGCAGGGCACTGCAAGGAAATATGCAGATCCTTTCTTCTTCTAGATATAAGTCTTTGGGGGACTATTAGATAAGACATGAAAACAGCCTTCTTGGATTAGAACAATAAGTCCCAAAGTTTGTTTCCATCATTAGATGGCCAAATATCTTTGGGAAACTTAGAAGCATTACAAGTTCAAGACCATTCCCAGTATTTGCTACCTAGCAATTTGTGCTTATAAATATGGAGGTTCTATTTAGTTAAAACAGCTAATTCTATCACAACGTGTGATCCTAATAGTACAAAGGTTTCTAACTGATGCCTGTGTTCTCCACTGAAAACATGGCTGCTTGGATGAATAGAAATAGGAATAGATAAACAGACATTCATATTACTACTCCATAAGGAAGGCTGAGCGCCGAAGAATTGATGCTTTCGAACTGTGGTGCTGGAGAAGACTCTTGAGAGTCCCTTGGACTGCAAGGAGGTCAAACCAGTCAATCCTAAAGGAAATCAACCCTGACTGCTCATTGGAAGGACAGATGCTGAAGCTGAAGCTCAAATACTTTGGCCACCTAATGCGAAGAGAGGACTCACTGGAAAAGACCCTGATGCTGGGAAAGACTGAAGGCAAAAGGAGAAGGGGACGGCAGAGGATGAGATGGTTAGATAGCATCACCGATGTAACGAACATGAATTTGAGTAAACTCCGGGAGACAGTGGAGGACAGGAAGGCCTGGCGTGCTATGGTCCATGAGGTCACGAAGAGTCGGACACGACTAAACGACTGAACAACAACAAAAATCTTTAGTGCATGGATAATTTTACAGTTTTGAAACGTTTTATGTATAATACGTGAGATGAACACCCAGAAGTTGTTCTATGGAATGCTTCCATTTCAATCACCCACCACTTTCTTCAATGCCCTTCTAAGAATCCTTCAGCATTCTGTGCCCACTGCATTCAGGGACATGCTCCGTCTTTATTGAGTTTTTTTTGTGTGTGTGTGTTAGGGGTCACCCCTGAGATTTATTTCTTGAAGTTTTGTAAACTTCAAATCAAATCCAATCTTTATTACGGTCATAGACCAGCATAATAAACTTCAAGATTTCCTTCAAACTTGCTGATAATTCTCTGTTTTGGGGGGAGGGGTATAGAAGGACTCGCACTCAAAAACTTTAGACTGCCATGAGCAAGGAAGATATTGGGAAGTTGAAGGTACTTAATAAAGGCAGGTTCCATGAGATTGATTTTTCTTCACCTTTCTTGATCATATGCAGCTTAGTCCATGGCCTGAATATATTAACCAACGCTTAGAAATGTACCATAAACTTAAAGCTGAACACAACGCTCTCCTGGCAGAACGAGCTGCTAAAGAAAGCCAGCCCATTAAAGTGACCTTACCTGATGGCAAACTAATTGATGCTGAATCCTGGAAGACTACACCATACCAAATTGCCTGTGGAATCAGGTATATTTACTTTTAGAAAATTCCTATTGCATTTATAGTTCATAGATGTGTGCATTTATTTTTTAATCATGTGCTAGCCATCCTCTTCTCTTTATAGCACCCCTTTTTTCCATAGTTTAGAAAACATTTTAATGACTTCTGTGCATGTTTTATAGGAATAAACTGGTGTTAATGTTTTTGATTTAATTGCAACACAGCTGTGCAAATATAATACAAGATCTATGTATCCCGTGCTACTTTGTACAGCCCAGGGAAAGTATTTAGAGAAAAAAAATGATTTAAATAAGACAATTCTGTAATTTTTTAAAAAAATCTAGCTGTGTTGTTTTCTGACATAGCTGCCATGTGGACATTTCTGACATTATAGTTATGAAGCAATTGGAAGCATGACAACAGCCTGTGAATTAGATTTTGCCAGAAAGTGAATGTATAGTTCAGACGTTGCCCTGCCTTTGTGTAATTTATTTTCTGCTTCAACATCAATTATTGCCCTTGTTACATTGAATCTGAAATCAGACACATAGCCAGTGTGGAGTCTCAGTAGGATTTACTTATTAAGTTATACTTTTTAAGGGTTATTTGTTGTTACTTGTGTTTTAGGAAATGTTATGATTTTTAAAAAGCTGTCAACAACCTAGCCTTTAAAACCATTAATCAGAGCAATAGCACAAAAGGGACACTCCTACATGCTCTAAATTTTCATGGACTTTGTAAAATGCTTTATAATATTTTCTTGTTCTGTGCATTCTCTCAGTATTTTTCACAGCAGTGTTGGCTGGTTTTCATAGATGGTTTGTGGCCATCTCTCACCCCACATGTTTGTGACATCTGATGGGATGGGTAACCCTATTCTGATAAATTCCAAATAATATACTTATTATTCAGGATGAGTTGGAATAAATATTCAAAATTTGTCTCATTGCATGTTCTGAAAATGCCTTTTTACTAGAAAAAGATACACACACACGCACACACGTGTGCAACTAGTTCCCTGACATCAGGGAACCTTGTAAAATAATATTTAAATAATCGTAATAAGTTTGGGAATTTTTTCTGCTGACGTTGGGAATAAACATTAGGTCAAGCAATAAAAAATTGTGTAAAACATGAATGTGTACCAATAGCCTATATGACTATGATTTTGTACTTTTAGTCAGGGTTTGGCTGACAACACTGTTGTAGCTCGAGTGGACAAAGTGGTTTGGGATCTTGATCGTCCCCTGGAGAGAGACTGTACCTTGGAATTACTTAAGTTTGATGATGATGAAGCTCAAGCGGTAAGTTATAAATTCAGCTGTATTAAAGGAACAGCCTCAGCAGGTGGGAGGACCTGGCTGACCCTGTCCAGGATTGGAAGCTAAGCAGAGTTGGGCCTAGTTAATGCTTGGATGGGGAGACTTCCAGGGGATACTGGTGCTTTAGGCTACACTGCGAAGTCAAAGACATCTTGGAAGATGACAATAGCAATCCAATTCTCTACTCTTGCCAAGACACCTGTATGGACTGTCCATGAAATTAGCAGGAGTTGAGTTCAGCTAACAGAAAGTTTAGCATTTTAAGGGAACCAGACTTTAAACATAGGCTGACCATATTTCAGGATGGCAAAACGGGACGGGGTCTTATGTAATATTCCATATTCATGAAAAAGACGGGTCCCCGCCCTTCCGGTCCGCATGATTGGCTCCCGCCTGCAAACCCCGCCACCCGGTCCGCATGATTGGCTCCCGCCTGCAAACCCTGCCACCCGGTCCGCACGATTGGCTCCCGCCTGCAAACCCCGCCACCCGGTCCGCACGATTGGCTCCCGCCTGCAAACCCCGGTCTGCGCTCCAGCTCGGATCCTCCTTCTGCGCCATTCCCGCCGGGTTTGAAAAACGGGACAAAATTGAGATTTTTATGAAAACGACAGGACAGTTGAAAAATGCTAAAAGAACGGGACTGTCCTGTTCAAAACGGGATGTGTGGTCAGCCTATTTAAACAGCACATCTATTTTTCAGGGTAATTCTTCACACTTTGAGGAAACAAAACTTGAAATCAGAAATAAGGAGCATCTCACTGATCTTTGCCTGCTTATATGCAAAATTGTTGCTTATGTTGCCTGTTTCGCTTTTATTAGGGGAATTTCCAGGAGGGAAGTACATTTCCAGGAGGAGAGTGTTTGTCAGATAGTAACATTCAGGGCCTTGCAACTAGGAGCTTGGAGGTGAAGTAACAGCTGTGGATCTACTTCTGAGACACTTTTCTCCAGTGCTATGAATAACTAGACCAGTGTTTCTCAACCTCAGCAACTTTAAGATGTGTGGACTTCAACTCCCAGAATTCCCAGCCAGCTGGCTGGGGAATTCTGGGAGTTGAAGTCCACACATCTTGAAGTTGCCGAGGTTGAGAAACACTGGTTTATACTATACTCTGTTTTTTATGAATGTCTCAGGGTGGTAGGAAATTATACTGTCGGAGTTAAATCTGGCAGCATAGCATTAATTGGAGTCTACGAATACAGGTCTGATCCTGACCTCTTTCTCTTTTCCCTCCTGTTAGGTGTACTGGCATTCTAGTGCTCACATAATGGGCGAAGCCATGGAAAGAATATTTGGCGGTTGCTTGTGTTATGGCCCACCAATAGAGAATGGATTTTATTATGATATGTTCCTTGACGAGGGGTAAGCTTTTGTGTGTGTGTGTGTGTGTGCGTGTGTGCGTGCATAGGAGGAGAAAAAGAGGTAAGTCCTATCCTCTTGGCTGAATGAGGCTAGGATGTAATTATAGGCTTTTTGTAGCGTTGGTCCCGTGTATGGGAATCAGCTTCCACCATGAGTTTTTCAGATTCACCTATGCAAACCTTTATAACAGAGCTTTCCAAACTTTTCATGTTGGTGACACACTTTTTAGACATGCATCATTTCGCAACACACTCTTACAGCAGGGCATCATTTCACGACACACTCTTAAAGCAGGGCACAAGGCAGGCACTAGGACCTGCGCGGAATCACAGCAGGTTTGGAGGCAGCCAGGCACAAGGCAGGCACTAGGACCTGCGTGGAATCCTGGCAGGGCAGGTTTGGAGGCAGCAAGGCACAAGGCAGGCACTAGGACCTGTGTGGAATCCTGGCAGGGCTCGGAGGCAGCAGCAGCCACAACACACCCAGACACTGCAGCCGACACTCTAACGTGTCCCGACACAGTTTGGAAAGCTCTGCTTTAGAAAAACTTAGCAACTCATGTGTTTTCTGTGTCTGTCTTATAAGGGGTTTTCTTGTACTGGTGTGGGTTTATCTCTGCATCTATTTGATGAGTTCTAGTATTTTTCTGGGTGGGAAGTTTAAAAAGGGGTTTCTGTCCCTACAAATGCTTATTAATGTTTTACCTGTAAAGTTTATTTTTTGTTTTTTCTTTGGACGCCGCCTGCAGAAGGTTTAAAATAAAATAGACCAGAGCTTTCCAAACTGTGTGTCGCGACACAAAAGTGTGTCGCCACACACAGCATGGTGTGTCGCCACACCACCCAGAAGCGGCGGCGCGTGCATGCACGGTGGCGGCGGCCGTGCACACGCGTGCCGCCGCTGCCGCCGCCGTGCACACACACACACACCGCTGCACGCCCCCCGCACCGCCGCCGTGCGCGCATGCGCGCCACCGCCGCGCTGCCACCGCCACCCCTGGTGTGTCGCCAGGGGCGGCACTTTGGAAAGCCCTGAAATAGACTCTTTGGTGGTGGAGGTTCTCAAAGTCTTTTTAGGAGGATTTTCTTTCTACTTCCTCCTTCAGTGCAAGGCAACCCTCTTGATCTGGCAATTTACTTTTAGTGATGACCATACAAGAAGCTCAGACAACAATCAATACAATTGGTACTGATACCTCTTTGTTTGTTCCAGGGGTGTCTCTAGCAACGACTTTCCTGCCCTAGAAGCCTTGTGCAAGAAAATCATGAAAGAGAAACAACTTTTTGAGCGACTGGAAGTGAAGAAGGAAACTTTACTTGAAATGTTTAAGGTAGACACTAAAATATGCCTTCATGTCAGCTTTAGCTCCTATAGGAGCATTTGGGTATTTTTGCAACACCTCTAATTATGTGACATACTGCTTTTTCTGATTAGGTTGGTGTCTTTAGCGACCCAGGTTTTTTTAACCTTGATTGTCACCAGGGGCCAGTTTAATCCATTCTTTTTCTCTGTTTAACTATTTCTCTGTTAAACTACTTCTAGTTCAGTTACTCAACTAGACATACTTCACGTTGAATGTGGGATGTCACGTTTGCAAAATAGGCCTGTCTTTATTGGATTGTAGATCCTCCTTTCCCATCAAATACAGAATTCCCATCTTGCAGAACTTGCACGGCTTGATGCTTTGACATTAAGTTTAAACACAGGACTTGTTCTTACAAGAAAGCTTCAGAGATCTAAGCTGGAAATAGGGTCAGAATTCAGTCTTTCCCTTTAATGAATCTCCTCTGTGCAATACACTAGTGTGTTAATCCACATCCCCTTCATTTCCAGAGTTGTGAAATGAATTGCGGTGTGAAACTTTGGATAACAGTTTTTTGCTCACAACCTCCTAATCCAATACTTGCAACTGCTTGGATAGCAGTCCTATATAACGTTGTCTCTTAGCATTCTGGGTGTGAGAATCTTAATGGATTCCAGGCATTTGGAATGGATCAGTAGCATGAAGATTACAGTTATAGTGGAAGATTTGTATTATTGTGGAAAGCACAGATGCAGGAAGAGCTAGGCTTCCTTAGGCTATCTTTCAAAGCTGTAGAGTAGAGAGATGCGTTTTTTATGGGCACATGGAGTAAAATTTTGTTTCAACATCAAATTACAGGCACATGAAATTATATCTTAAACTAACTGAACATTAACTCCAGATTTTTTTTAATATTTCTTTTTGAACAGTACAATAAATTCAAGTGTCGGATCTTAAATGAAAAAGTCAACACTCCAACGACTACTGTATACAGGTAAAACAAAAGGCAAAATTTTAGCCTAAATTTTCTGTTACTTACTGTAGTTCCCAGTCTTAGAGGAAATGGTCCCAATTGGAATTTGGAGAGTATGTCACGGGCCCTTTCACAAAATATCTACCACAGAGCGTCTGGCCAGTCACAACACAATCATACACAATATGGCCAATTGGAACAATTTCTCTCCATCACACACTCTAATCCCTCAGGATGTTGTCTGACACCACATCTTACCTTTGACTGCTTTCTGGGCAGGTGGGCACATTCCCAAAGAAAGCCCTGATTTGCAGCTACCTGCTGTTTTATTTTATAAGAATGCCAGCAGTGTCTTCGTCTTGAGGGTGATTGCTTCACATTCCCTTCCCTTTTAATACAAAAAGAGTAATTGATGCCATATCAGTGTTTATGGCAACATTTCAAGAAACTGAACCATATCCTTACCTTTTAGGTGTGGCCCTTTGATTGATCTTTGTAGGGGGCCCCACGTCAGACACACTGGGAAAATAAAAGCCTTAAAAATACATAAGGTAAGAAATTTCATCCTGCAATGATAGCACATGTGGCTAGATTCTCACAACGGGTTTTGGGGAATTTATTCGGTTGGGTTTTTAAAATCCAGTCAAAACTCCACTTTTTTTTAGATTTCTTTATCCCGCCTTTATTATTTTTTTATAAATAACTCAAGGTGGTGAATGTACCTAGTATTCCTTCCTCTTCCTATTTTCCCCACAACAACAACCCTGTGAGGTGAGTTGGGCTGAGAGAGAGTGCCTGGCCCAAAGTCACCCAGCCGGCTTTTCATGCCTCTGCAGTGCAAAAATGTTTTTATAAGTTCTGCCTCCCTTATTCAAATGAAGAAGAGAAATTTAACTGTTAAAACACCTGGAATACTTTGGTTCCATTGAAATCAGCAGGTCTGTCATGGAAATAAAATGAGCCCTTTTGTCATCTTTGCTGACTGCAGCTGTAGTAAAAAAAAAAGTACTAGGTTATTTTAAAATATTTGTCAAACTCATCCCACTGTTCTTTCAGAATTGGTAGTTATGTTTATTGTTGCATGCTACTTTACGTGTCCTAATGTTCCCTTCCATAAAAGGATTGTTTAAGAGTTAGATTTGCACGTCATAAGAGATCCTAAATTATTTCTGAATTGTAACAAATACGTAAGTTTCAACACAGACTTGGTTTCTATGGCATTGGTTTCCTGTGAAATCTGTAATTACTCAGAGTTGTTCTATAACAACACTATGTGTCATTGAATCTTTTCAATAACTCCAGAATTCTTCTACGTATTGGGAAGGAAAGTCTGATATGGAAACCTTGCAGAGGGTTTACGGCATCTCCTTCCCCGATGCAAAAATGCTGAAAGAATGGGAGAAGTTCCAAGAAGAGGCAAAGAACCGGGATCACAGGAAAATTGGACGGGTGAGAGCAACTTCTCACTCACTTGGGTATGAGAGGAGAAACTTCTCCTGAGGATGGGATCGGTTTGCAAGAGACTCTCTGTCTTCGTATATGTTAAGAGTTTTCAATCAGTGACATTTAACTGTGTCCAGCTCAAATAGTGCACATGCTTTTTTAAAAACCCATTTCTCATTCTTCTTTGCTACATACAGGTAGTCCTTGACTTACGACCATTTAATGACCATTTGAAGTTATGACGGTGCTGAAAAAAGTGACTTACAAAAGGTCCTCACACTTAACGACCATCACAGGTCCCTGCGGTCACATGATCAAAATTCAGGCGCTTGGCAACCAGCATGTATTTACAGTGGTTGCAGCGTCCTGGCGTTATGTGATCACCATTTGCGACCTTCCCGGCCGGCTTCCAACAAGCAAAGTTAATGGGGGAGGCCAGATTTGCTTAACAACCACATGATTCACTTAATGACCGTGGCAAAAAGGTCATAAAATCGGGTGTGACTCACTTAATGACCCCTCGCTTAGCAACAGAAGTTCCGGTCCCAATTGTGGTCGTAAGTCGAGGACTACCTGTAAAATAATAGCGTGTCAGAAGGCAAATGCTGTAAAACCATTATGTGGCTAGACTGCATATTATGATCATTGCAGAGAGGGAAAAAAGATGCACATAATGCTTTTTTTCTTGCATGTACGTATCTTCCGTCCTTTATCACTGTGGTGAGCTCTCTTTCTTTTTCTTCATATTCGTCAGGATATAATTTGTTCTTACCTTTTATTTTCTGTCCTCAGACAGAAAGCCATACGTGCGTGAAAATCTGGGCATCAGGCTCCCTTAATGTGACGTCTTGCAAAGCCATCTGAGATTCTTTTAAGCTTGCAGACTCTGAGGAAGCGGACAGGGCCTTTAGCGACATGAGCTCGTGGGGTGGATCTTTGCTCCTACTGGCCCCTTCAGGCAGCCAGGAGCGAGAAATGCTTCTTCAAGGGAGGAGGTTGGGCCTGCAGCTTCGAAGGAGGCCGTGGTGCGCTTCCATCTGAAGAAGTCACCTCTCGATCGAGCTGTGTTGGGTAGCTTCTACCTGGTCTCCAATCACTCCTTTCTGGGGAAGGTTTTGGAGATAGGGAGAAGGTATGGCTTGCAGGAGACCGTGCACGAAGCAGAGTATCTGTATCCCTTTCAGTCAGGTTTCAGACCAGGGTGCAGGATGGGAACTGCATTGGCCACGCCTGTGGATGAGCTGTGGCAGGTCCTGGATGTGGGGAGTGCAGCCTGCCTTGTCCTGTTGCATCTCTTCAACCGTGGCATCCTCCTGGGAGTTGGGGTTGGGCGTTTGGTATTGGTGATACTGTGCTGCAGGGTTTCCACTCCTTCCAGAACAGCTGATTCCAGCTAGTGATGGTGAGGGATAATAGATCAAAAGCCTAGCCACTCCTGGGCTCCAGGGCTTGGCTCTTCCCTCCATCCTATTTAACGTCTGGGAGAAATTATCTGTTGGTTTGGGGTAAGGAATTATTAATACATGGATGATACTCGGCTGTACACCTCCTTCTTGGGCCACACAGGAGATGCAGTGGAGGTCCTTCCCTAGTGTTTGGGGCCTGTGAGAGACAAGATGGGAAGGATTAGGCTCATGTTGAATCCCAGCAAGATGGAGTGGCTGTTTCCCCAGAAACCCTTGGGCCCCATGTTAGCTGGTACATTGGCTCTGGATGGGGTCACATCCCCCCCCAGAGGAGCAAGTCTGCAGTTGAGCACTCTTCTGGACAGACGGGTCCTGTTTGAGTTGTAAGCAGAGGTCATGGCTGGGGGAGCTTTTGCCCAGCTGAGGCTGGTGTGCCAGCTGCAGCCTTTTGAGGACAAGGGGGGCGCTGCTCCCCCTCCTGAGTCCCTGGCCAGGCAGCCCGGGCAGGAAGAGCGCCCCCCCCCCCGGCCGGCCGGCATCTTGCAAAGCTCCAAGGGAGCCTTCGCTGCTTTGGCAATAATTACTAATGCTCTGATAATGCTCAAAAAGTCTCCTGGCATGATATATGTTGTGGATTTCCACTTTCAGGAGGTTAGGGAGATGGGAGTCTGGAAATGGGCCTTTTGGTGACAGCACAGCTCGGTCCTTGAGGACACAATCTCTCTCTCTCTCTGTTAGAAAGGCAGTAAAGGGAGTTCTTTTCCACTGCTTTTACGGCATAGCATGTTAGCACCGGGGATGCTGCTAACTTTATTTCTGGTTTAAGGGATTTTTCTAGGGGTTTTACTTGTTCTTTAATTGCATTTTGCTCTTTGTGATGCACTTGGTTTTAGGGGTTTGTGAGACACCCAGTGTCTCGGATTATCAATCAATCAGTAAACGTGATCTTAGAAAGTAAATGCTCATCTGAATGCTTGCCAAGAGTGGTACAACTGTGGCATGGAGAGGGAAATAAATAGGAAAACTGACTGATTTTTTTTTTCCATCCCAAAGGATCAAGAACTCTTTTTCTTCCATGAACTCAGTCCTGGTAGCTGTTTCTTCCTACCGAAGGGCGCTTACATCTATAACACGCTGATAGAATATATCCGGGTAAGTCAGAGCACCCCCGGCTTCAATTCTTCTTCAGACAGAAGTTTGGAAGCCCTCTTGCTGCAGCAGAAATGACCCTGGATGCATTTCGGTTTCTATGCAATGCTCGCTCTTATGCTAATCGTGCTGCCTTGGCCAATGTGTTTATAGAATAGATCTGCTCAGCTTATGGCTAATACCACAGTTCACTCAACTGGGAAAGAACATAAGGTGCCTCATTTATTCCCTTCCAAAGGCAGGAAAAAGGTCCCCATAGGATATTTCGTAAGCCTGAACTGGTCTGCAAGGCATTTGCCCTGCTAGGTCACAAAACGTACAAGTCTCTCCTAAAGCCACAGGTAGCAGCAGACGTCGTGCTCCAACAATCAGCTCTAATATCTTGGCAGTTGGCAGCTTGTGAGTCATTTATTCAATGCATTTTGATTGATTTGGGGCTGATTGAATGTGTAGCCTGTCCATAGACTTTTATTTTGTAGAACAGAGCTGGTAATTCTAATTGTCCTTGGTGATATTTGCTGAACTCTCAGAATATGTGATCATTATGAATATGCAAAATATTCCATGCATGAACTATTCCATGCATGGAACAACTGTTTTCAGGAGGTCCATGTCTGGTCCAAAGCATGGACGTGGTAGAAGTGGTTTGGGGTGAGAGGGGGGATAAGCCTAGGACCTGAGCGGCAGGTAAGAAGAAGTCTAGAAAGGTGAGGCTGGCGCATGTTGCATCCTTCCTCCGCTCAGCAGCCCTCTTAGCCCCAATCTTATCTCCCCTCCCTTCCCATGTAGGATGGGGCACTGTTGGAAACATAGATGGTGGGCTAGTGGGATATGCTACATGGCATGGGACCAGGGTATCTGAGGGACCGTCTTGTCCCGACCATATCCACCCGCCCCACCCGATCATGCAGGGAGGGCATGCTTCGGATCCCTTCATCAAAAGAATTCCATCTAGCGGGGTCCAGGAGGCGTGCCTTCTCTGCAGTAGCACCCGCCCTGTGGGATAACTTGCCCCCCGAGGTGAGACTGGCACCCTCGCTCCTGGCCTTTAGGAAGTCCTTGAAGACCTGGCTCTGCCGCCGTGCCTGGAGTGAAGGAAAGGATAGTTCCTCCTGGGGGTGGTTGGCTTAGTGGTTGCCTCCTTTTAAGAACAGACCATCTTTTGGATTTCTATTTTTTATTTTTATAGTAGTTTTAAATGTATAGGTTTTATCTTTTATATTGTGGTTGTAAACCGCCCAGAGTCTACCACGGTAGAGATGGGCGGGGATAAATCCAAATAATAAATAAATAAATAAATAAATAAATAAATAAATAAATAAATAAAATATGCTACACTGGAACATTGGCAGTGACTGTGCGGAGGGAACAGCAACATCCACCAGCCTCGTCCTATTCATCCCCTCTGGATTTTGTTTCATCCCAAACCTGGGGCAACGTAAATGTTTCAGGGTTTGCTGCTGCTGGGCTGTGGCTGATCTGAAACCATTTGGCAGAACTTTCAGGACACAGCAATTGTGCCCATTCTGAGGCATCATAAATGTGTGTGGTGATCATGAATGAAGTGACATCATAGTGTAACCGAGACTACTTTTGTTGTGTTGAGCAATATACACTTTCTCTAGCCTGCCCATGGACTCCTCTTCTCCACTATACTAGTGGGGGAAAAATAGTAGGCCCAATTTGTGGAACTGCCCTCTTGAATGTCAGTAATGGTTAGTAGAACCTGGATTCCAAGGAGTCCTGGTGGGCTGGCCAAATACCTGACATCTCTCACCTTCCTTAGGCTTTTTTCAGGCACAGCATAGTACTCTGCCATCTGCTTTTTTCCTGGGTAGATACTCAACAAACTCCTTATTTGAACAGACCTGTTCATGTGGTTCCGGAGAAATTGAAACCATCACTCATCTACTGTTGTGTTGTAATTTTTGTAGCTCATTTATTCTACTTATCTTGCAACAACATCCCAGACAGACAAATGTTTGGTATATAAAGTTTCTACTTTCTGATTCTAATGACAGCATTATTAAAACTCTGGCCTAATTTTTTGTGGCAACAGTGAAGACATGTCATCAAATAATGTATCCCTGATTACCATACAGGTAGTCCTCGCTTAGCGACCACAACTGGGACTGGCAACTCTGTCACCAAGTCATAAAATCACATAAATACGACAGGCTTATGACGTGACTTCCCATTTGGTTGTTAAGTGAAACATCACATGACCGTGACTTACAATTTTACTTCTGCGTTCTCCATTAACTCTGCTTGTTGCAAGCTGATTGGGAAGCACGCAAATGGCGATCGCGTGACCATCGGACATTGCGATGGTTGTAAATGCAAGGATTGGTTGCAAAGTTGTTTTTTTACACTCTCACAACTTCAAACGGTTGCTAAATGAAGCAGTTGGTAAGCGAGGACTACCTGTATATTCAATTGTTTTTATATTCTTTCACATGTTAGTGAGTATAGATCATTGGTCATAATAAAAGAATACACAATTCTTTTGTATGTTAATGATTATGGATTATTGATCATAATAAAGAATGTGTGTGTGCATTGGTTAGGAGAAAATGCTTTACTAAGTATATGATCAGATTCTCTTAGTCTCTCTGCTTAAATGTGGCTCTGACTCTTAGATTTGATTTTTCAGAGTGAGTATCGAAAACGAGGCTTCCAGGAAGTTGTGTCTCCAAACATCTACAATAGCAAGCTTTGGGTAACCTCTGGTCACTGGCAGCATTATAGTGACAACATGTTTTCGTTTGAGGTGGAAAAAGAGACCTTTGCCCTGAAGCCAATGAACTGTCCTGGACATTGGTACTGAATTTGTGCCAACTTTTAGATTAGTATTCTTTTTTCCCTCCTAGTCAATTTTGTCTAGAATTTAATACCTACTCTTGAAACATGCTTGTGGGTGTTTTCCACTAAATCCCATGGGGCAATGCTTAATTTCTGCAGCTGTGATCAATTTAGTAACTTTATAAATTTAGTAATCAATTTAGTAACTGACATAAGTCTGCTTAGGTAGATATGTAGGGTGCTGTATCTCCCCCTCGGGTGCCGTGCTTGGCTAGCTACTTTCCTTCTGTCTGATGCCTTTGGAAAACACAGAATTGTCAGCACAAGGGGAGATTCCAGTTTTGTACCTAAAGATTCATATTCAGATAGATTGCCACAAACACAATACAGTTTGGATGAGAACGACAAAGCTAACATGTTGAGTATCTGTTAGTAAGAGCAATGAGGACAGTAGCGATTCAAGAAGGAAGAATTTGGGTGGAGAAGAAGTGAGAGGATGTTCACGTTTTTGTTCTGGATATTGAAGTAAACTACAGGTAGACTTCGCTTAATGACTGCCCTGCTTAGCAACTGTTCAAAGTTATGACAGCGCTGAAAAAGTAACTTTACAACTGGTCCTCGCACTTACGACTGTTGCAGCGTTCCCCGCGGTCACGTGATCGTCATTTGCACACTTCACAGCTGGCTTCCGACTATTGAGTCATAAAATCGCAAGTCATGGTCACGTGATGTCTCACTTAATGACCGCGGGCGATTCGCTTAACCGCGGTGGAAGTCTGTCGCGGTCATGTGATGTCTCACTTTGACTGCATTGCTTAGCGATGGAGTTGCCAGTCCCAATTGTGGTTGCTAAGCGAGGATTACTTGTAGTTGCATGCCTTGTCTGATTTCTACATGAGGTAGGAGTGATGTACAGTAACCCATCTGTCAATGATAACTAGTCTGCTGTAGATTCACCATAGGGATGTGCAGTGCTTCAAATCCAAAGCTGAAAAGGTGCTTCAGAGCAGTCATGGACATGTATGCCACACCTGTTTGCATCTCTTTAAACTTCTGAGACATTTCCTGGGTGTGAACAATAGGAAGGTATGTGCTTGAGTGAAGGAGGTGCTGACAACGTGCCCCTCCCAAAGCACTTTGAATTAAGCACCTGCTGGCATGCCCTTACTTCAAGTGCGTATTTTCCTGGGATTGTACAGCTACTGTGCAAGCCCAGGAAGTGATGCCGCTTCGTTAAGGAGGCACTGACAAGTGCAGTGTGGGTGCTCAGCCCCACGCCAAAGCACTGCCTACCTGTCGACCACGTCGTAACATCATACGGACCCTCTCCAAAGGTCCTCATCACATTGTGATCCTTTATTTGAATTCCAGTTACAATGTCAGCTTATTTGCTAGTTCAGGAAGCTTTGAGACTCTTAAGGCAGAGGTGCCAAACCTGGTCCACAAAGATTTGGCGTAGCTTCAGCCCCTCAAGAAGTTGGCACAAAATTGAACTTCTTAATGTAATAGAAGAGGGAGAATATCAAAGCCATGGGGGCTAACCATATTCATTGTATTTAATGAATTATATTTAAATTCAAGTTCATCAAACTTAGGCTCTGTCCTTACCCTATCTAGGTTTTTAGAGGATGGCCTCTAGTGTGCCACTCAAACAGCAAGTGTGGTCTTTGGGCCACACATAGTAGCTAGAAAGGATGCTGAAATGTCCTTCTCTGCTGAGCTGGAAATCCTGAAGCTGTACAGGTAGTCCTCGCTTAATGACTGTTTGTTTAACGACGGTTCAGAGATACGACAGGGCTAAAAAGTTATTTGCGGCCCGTCCTCGAAGTTACGGCCATCGCACCACCCCTGTGGTCACATGATCGCAATTTGGGCGCTTGGCAACTGGCTTGCATTTACGACTGTTTGCAACGTCCCAGTCACGTGATCACGATTTGCGACCTTCCCAGTTGGCTTCCGACCCGAAAAATCAATTGAAAACAGTTGATTTGCTTTACGACCATTGTGATTCACTTCACGACCATGTGACTTGGTTTATGACCGCTGCAAAAATGGTCATAAAATTGGGTCCGGTCATGTGGTGCCTCGCTTAACAACCGCATTGCTTAGCGACCGACATTCCGGTGCCTATTGTGGTCGTTAAGCAAGGACTACCTGTAATCCTGGAAAACTTCAGGTTGGGGAAAACTGCTAGATTTGTAGGATGGTCAGCATCTGTTTTTCAAGACTGTTTTTGATTCTTCATGAGGCTGTTCTCATAAGCAATGTCGTCCCAGCCAGATGTCAACAATTTGTCTTACTTTCTTCAGTCTTATGTTTGATCATCGGCCGAGATCTTGGAGGGAGCTGCCCCTGCGCCTGGCTGACTTTGGCGTTCTGCACCGTAATGAACTGTCTGGAGCACTGACCGGTCTCACCAGAGTGAGGCGGTTCCAGCAAGACGATGCTCACATATTTTGTGCCATGGAACAGGTGGGAGACGATCTGCAGTTACTGTAGGAAAATAATCTCATAAAAACGAATGGGTGTTGACCGTGTTGTTTTTTTGTTTCGTGGGCAGATTGAAGGGGAGATCAAGGGTTGCCTGGAGTTCTTGCGCACGGTGTATGATGTCTTCGGTTTTTCTTTCAAACTCCACCTCTCTACCCGCCCTGAAAAGTTCCTTGGAGATATTGAACTGTGGAATCAAGCTGAAAAGGTAATTGAGGCACTCTTGGCCTGGAAACCTTAGAATAAATTTGAGTCCCAAATATACTGGTTTATTCATTTATTTCCCATAATAATGAAGTATGTGGGCCTACATAGATTGGTCTAAAGAAGCTGTATCCAAACATATAATTTCTAATTATTCATTCTAGTTTATTACGGTCACTGACCAGTACATAATTTCTAATTAGTAGTTTGGAGTTTGGGGGTTAAATTGTACTGAATCTGCAGCCCCTGATGTCCTCAAGTAACCTTTCTCAGAGGGGATGAAAAAGGACACATGCTTTGTGGGAAAATGCTTTTGTATGACATTAGATGTCGCCTGTTATTTGTGTTGTTACAATCAGAGCTTTGAATTCTGCAGATAGTCATCCACGAGAGCTCAGTAAAAATCAGTTTATCATGCAGGAGCCAGATCCCATCACTGTACTCCCTGGAACTGTCTCCTCTGTCTGGGAGAGAGATGCATCTTGTGCTGGCCAGGGGCCCCTCCAGCTTTTGAACAGCACGTTTGCTGCAAAAGGATGCAAGGTCACATTAAAATAAAATAATAATAAAGTGGAGCGGGAGGGCAGTTCTGTAATAATATAACTCTTAGGAATCCCCATTCCTTCACATCTCAGTGGATTCCTGGGTTTGAAATAATTTCACCAGTATGTGAGCAAAACACAAAGAAACTGTTATCTCACACAGACACTATGCTGTATGTACATTCACAAGTTCCATATAGATTGGAGGCAGCAGGAAAGGAGGGGACTGTTAGCACGGGGGTTGAGGGGACAACATTTAGAGGGCTAAAGGGACTGACCCCATGAACTGGAGGAGTCTGGCAAGAACTTTTTGGATTAACAACTTTTACTAAAAGGCATACGATTTAGTGAACTGTAGCATGGAGGTGACTCCTTCTGATCTTTGGCTGTCATAGACTACCGTAGGCAGCCATGGACTTTGGGCTGCTATAGACTTAAATGGCTGTCTTGCATGGTGAATCCAGACTGCAGAATCCATTGCCAGGCAAAATAATTTTAGTGGAGCCAGTTTGGTGTCGTGGTTAAGGCACCAGGCTAGAAACCGGGAGACCATGAGTTCTAGTCCCACCTTAGGCACAAAGCCAGCTGGGCGACCTTGGGCCAGTCACTTCTGAAAACCTTGCCAAGAAAACTGCAGGGACTTGTCCAGACAGTCTCCAAGAATCGGACACGATTGAATGGATTAAAAAAAAACTTGTAAGTGAGGTTAGTCTAAAGCAGTGTTTCTCAACCTCGGCAATTTTAAGATGTGTGGGCTTCAACTCCCAGAATTCCCCAGCCAGCATGCGATGTTTCAGCCTAGCTAGGTGAGTATTGGATTTACTGATAACAGAGTTTTATCTACTGCCAACCTCTTGAGATTCAAGACAGTTAACAAAACAGAAGTAAGGCAATCTACCAGGAGTCAACACTGACTTGAAGACGCAAACACACACACTCACACTCACACAAGTAAGAAGCAGAGGACTCTTCATTTGTGTTGTGAGGAAGAGAAACCGCAAATTGTTTCGCCTAGAAAGCAAACCCATTAATGCGTGGCATATCATCTTCCTCTAGCAACTTGAAAATAGCCTGAATGAATTTGGCGAGAAATGGGAACTGAACCCAGGAGATGGTGCTTTCTACGGGCCAAAGGTTAGTAAATCACCCCGTGAGATTTTAAGATGCTGCTTTATTTTCCAGCGAGTTGTTTTTGCAATTTGTTTTGTTAGCGAAGCCATGCATTGGTGCCCTCAGTTTAGTTGTATTTGACTCCCATTATGCAATGATTCTCTTCAGGGCTCTGAGGTTCTTTAGCATAATATTCAGGCGGGAGGATGAGAAAAAGTTCCCTGCTTACTCCTGCACATAAGGAGGAGAAAAACGGGGACAGGTTGGTGTGACAAATGGTATGTGTGTGACAAAGCTAGCTCACTGATTCTCATCCTTCCTCCTTGCCTTTTGGCTAAGTAATGCTTGTGTAGCATTACTTATCCAACTTGCAAATCTCTCTCTCTCTCTCTCTCTCTCTCTCTCTCTCTCTCTCTCCCCCCCCCCCCCCTCTCCCTCTCTCTCTCTCTCTGGTTCTCTGAATCCAAAATCAAGAGAATAGGTCCGAAGAATGGACTAGTGCTAGCCTATTAGCTAAACAAAATTGTATGTCATTACATTGCTTGGAACAAAAATGTTAGACCGATTGATGCACGTCCATTTCTGTGTAATTCAGAGAGATAGCAGCCAGTTCTTTGCACTGTTTGAACCAAGGTGAACTAGATGGTAAAACAAGGTAATAAAAAAATACCATAATGAAATATCTTAGGAAACCTCTTGCTCTGTTAGGGGAGAAGCTGTGGGGTGTTGCTGGCTATTGGGGTTCCAGGCGCAGAGTAATCCAAACGTGTTTTAAGGCTAACAATATCTTTATTGATAGCATAAGGCAATAATGGATGTATGGTGCGTTATTGCAAAAAGGAAAAAACAAAGCATACGCAGAGTTCCATCAACAGAAGTGAGGAAAGAAAAAATCATGGTCTGTGCAAAGACCAGGCATAGTTACAGTTCAGATACAAAGTACATGTAGATAGCAGTCAAAAGAAGCATAGAAAATGCATGAGTGAGATGAGTACCCATAGTTCATAGTTGAATTATACCCATGGTTCAACATTCTGATTGGCTAGGCCATTTTTCAGCTTAACATTTTAGTAACAGTTGTACTTACTATAAACCGCCATGGGATGGCGGTGTTGCATATTGGCTTTTCCTCGGGATGCTGTTCTCATGGGAAAAGGACATTCGTAACTTTAACAAATAACTTTAACAGAAGCTGCTCATTATAACAACTGTGAAATAATAAAATAAAATAAGCCAGGTATAGGCATCATATTGTTAAATGAAGGGGTTAATCAAGATGTAATGGAAGCGGGAGAATAATCTTGAAGCTGGTCTCTGGATGAAACGGTCAGCCGGTCCACAGCTGGCTTGTTCACTCTTCCTCAGCAGACTGTTAGACAATGTGAGGACGCTTTTCATTATGACTCTAACTCCAAACCAGGTACAAAATAGGATTTTAAAATATGGAATTAAGTCATATTAAAAATCAAGGCGGCAAGGGATAATAGCAGATTCATTTAGAATTGAAAACTTGAATGAGCAAACAAGTTTTCAGCTACTACTGAAGGCGGCACGGCTTGGTGTTGGCTGAACTGGAACAAAAATAGAGTTCCAGAGTCAGGGTGTCTAAAACCCTGGCAAATGCCGCACCATCCAAAGTGTATTCCCTAATGACCAGGCTGGGCATATATGATTCGTCAGATATCCAGATTCAAACCATAGACTCCATATATGTCAGTGTCTATATTCACATGGCAGAGGCAAGAGTAAATGCCACCACGTGTGAATTAGATCCATGTCCCTCCTGGCTGGTTCAATCAGCTCGGGAAGTGACGTGTGGCTGGGCCCAGTCAATGGTAAATGCATCCTTGCAGGAGGGGATGTTTCCGACGGCCTTCAAGGAGGCGTTGGTGCACCCCCTCCTCAAGAAACCATCGCTGGACCCTGTTGTACTGGACAACTTTCGTCCAGTCTCCCACCTTCCCTTTATGGGGAAGTTGGTTGAGAAAGTGGTGGCGTTGCAGCTCCAGAGGATTCTTGATGAAACGGATTATCTAGACCCCTTTCAGTCAGGTTTCAGGCCGGGATATGGGACGGAAACAGCATTGGTCGCGCTTATGGATGATCTCTGGCGGGAGCAATGCATCCATCCTGGCTCTCCTTGACCTCTCGGCGGCTTTCGATACCATCGACCATGGTATCCTTTTGGGACGACTCAGAGAGTTAGGGGTGGGCAGCGTGGTTTTGCGCTGGTTCACCTCCTTCCTCCAGGACTGGTCCCAATCAGTGTTGATAGGGGAGGAGAGATCGGCTCCACGGCCCCTCCTTTGTGGGGTGCCGCAGGGTTCGGTTCTCTCTCCTCTCCTATTTAATATCTACATGAAACCACTGGGTGAGATCATCCGTCTCCACGGGATGAGGTATCATCAATATGCTGATGATATACAGTTATACATCTCCATCCCGGGGGAAGTAAGTGATGCTGTGACTGCCCTGTCCAAGTGCCTGGGGGCTGTGGGGGGCTGGATGGGGAACAACAGGCTTCAGCTGAACCCTGGTAAGACAGAGTGGCTGTGGATTAATGGCCCCTCAGTGTCTAGGAATCTATCATCTTTAGTTCTGGATGGGGTTGCCCTACCCCAGACAGACCTGGTGCGTAACTTGGGGGTCCTCTTGGACCCACGACTCCTGCTCGAAGAGCAGGTGGCAGTCGTGGCCAGAAGGGCCTTTGCACAACTTCGTGTTGTGCGCCAGTTACGCCCTTTCCTGGAGCGAGAGGCCCTTCGAACAGTCACTCGTGCCCTGGTCATCTCCCAGATAGACTATTGTAATGCGCTCTACATGGGGCTACCCTTGAAGAGCGTCCGGAAGCCTCAGCTGGTTCAGAATGCAGCCGCGCGAGCAATTTCAGGTGCCTCAAGATCGGCACATATAACACCTTTGCTCCGTGAGCTGCATTGGGTCCCAGTTTGCTTCCGGATTTAATTCAAGGTGTTGGTTATCACCTTTAAAGCCCTACATGGCATGGGACCAGGTTACCTGAAGGACCGTCTCATTCCCGTTCAATCAACCCGTCCCACCCGGTCCTGTAGAGAGGGCATGCTACGAACCCCGTCTGTAAGAGAGTTCCATCTGACGGGGTCTAGGAGGCGTGCCTTCTCTGCGGTAGCCCCCGCCCTTTGGAATATTCTACCTCCTGAAATAAGATCGGCCCCCTCTCTCCTGGACTTTATAAAAAACCTAAAGACCTGGTTACGTCACCATGCTTGGGGAGGGGAGGGGAACAGCCAGTCTTGGGGTTGTCTGGCCCCTTAGATCTGCCGTATCCAGCCTTATCGACCGATGGGATGAGATCTACCATTCCTGCATCGAACTATATAATATATTAATATTATATTTATTATATTATATTATATTATATTATATTTATAGTTTTTATTGGTATTTATAGTTTTTATCGATTTTAAATTTTTGCTGTGAACCGCCCAGGGTCCCTCCTTGTGGGGGAGATGGGTGGGATACAAATGTGATAAATAAATAAAATAAAGAGTGCAGAGAGGTTACGTAATCCAGAGATCCTTTTTCCTCAGAGCAGTTCAGTGGTAGGACATGAGAGCAGTCAGTGTGAGATGCTGTCTCATCTCTAATTGAGAAATACTTTTTAAAAGGGCTTTGCTGTAAAGAATATTTCTAAGAATTCTATTCTCGTTTGTCTCATCCTCTCCCTTCTTTTTTTTAAAATAATGTTTTCTTAAAGCTTTTAAATCAGAAGATTAAAAACTAACACAAACTAATATAAAGTAAGAAAAGGGGAAAAGAAGGAAATCAAAGAAAAAGCAGAAAGTGCAAGAAAAGAAAAAAGGTTAAAGAAAAATAGAAAAGAAAGAAAAAATATATAAGGAAGTAGCTTCCGATATTCTTCACAGCAATTATAAGTACAATATATTTTAACCTTGCTCTCTAACAGTGTATCCTCTTACTCTTCTTTCTGTAATCTGTCCTGTCCAATCATCAAAACCATAAAAGAAAGTACGCTCTTGGGGATGGCTAGTGCCCTAGGGTGGCCATGGAGTGCCCTTCCCATGGACTTAAGAAGGTTCTGCCATTTGGATATTACTATATTTATTATATTTATAAATGGTTGGTTAAGATGTATTTTCGGGGGGCGTGGTGGCTCAGTGGGTAAGACGCCAGGCTTGTCGATCAGAAGATCGCAAGTTCGGAGGTTCGAATCCCTAGCCCTGCATGCGGAGTGAGCTCCCGCACTCGCCCCAGCTCTTGCCAACCTAGCAATTCGAAAGCATGCAAATGCAAGTAGATTAATAGGTACCACTTCGGTGGGTAGGTAACAGCGTTCCACATGTGTCATGCCGGCCACATGACCGTGGAAGCGTCTTCGGACAACGCTGGCTCTTCGGCTAACAAACGGAGATGAGCACCGGCCCCTAGAGTCGGACACAACTGCACAAATGTGCGGGGGGAACCTTTACTTTACTAAGATGTATTTTAGCCTATTTATAATAGTATTTTAATGAGTTCTATTTTGTTGTAAACTGCCCAGAGTCCCCCTTTGGGGGAGATGGGCGGTGATAAATCCAATCAATAGATCAATCAATCAATCAATCACAAGCTCATTTTTTGTTCATTTTTTCCTCAAAAAGTCCATAAGAGGCTTCCAGCCACCAATAAATGTAGATCGTGTCTTTTCTCTAATCAAAGAAGTCAGTTTATCCATCCCAGCAAGATCTGTCAACTTCACCAACCGTTCCTCCGTAGTGGGTAGTGTTGAATCTTTCCGTCTCTGTGCATATAGCAGTCTTGCCGCAATCATCCTATGTTGAAGCAATCCTCCCTGTTCTTTTCCTAATCGTCGTCTCCCTTCCCACCCCCACAAGATTGATATCCAGATCAAAGACGCCATTGGGAGGTACCATCAGTGTGCCACCATCCAGTTGGATTTCCAGCTCCCTCTGAGATTTAACCTCACGTATATGAGGTAAGCAGATCCTGTGCTTTCGTTTGCTTTTTATTATTCTCATCTAGTTAACTGAGTTTTGAACATTACACTAATTTTATCTTCTAGCCATGATGGTAATGACAAAACAAGACCAGTGATTGTACATCGTGCCATTTTGGGATCAGTGGAGAGGATGATAGCTATCCTGACTGAAAACTATGGAGGCAAATGGTATTGTATTTATTATTATTATTATTATTATTATTATTATTATTATTATTATATCCCACTTTTACTTTGTGCAACTCAAGGCGGTGTACATAATGCTCCTGCTTCCTATTTTCCCCGCAACAACAACCCTAAATGAGGTGGCTGCATTTAGACATTTTGATAAATCAAAATTTATCATATGAAATAACCTTAACCGCCTGGATTTGCACATGCTTCATTCCCTCTCCTCTGGTGCAGCTGTTGAGAGCTATTTAGAAGCTCTGGCTGTGGCTTCCAATTGATCACATCTTGACCAACAAACTGATTTCAATTACAGTTTATTGGAAGCTTGTGAGCTTCAAGCCAGGAGCTGTTTCAGTTTACCAGGATTAAGACTAACCACATTTCCAGACTGCAGACTGAACTACAACTGCTCTCAAACAGAAGGAAAAGCTTCTGGCCTTGCAGCCGGGCTGCCGGGGCGGATTGGCCGAGATCTGGTTTTGCTTGAGTCTAAAAGCAGCCTGTGAATCTGTTAAGCTTTTCTGTCACCCAGTGGGGGATTTGTATTCTTTGGAAGCCGTAACTATTTAGGGAACAGGTGGTCTTCCAGTCACTCAGCGCAACTTTTCTCTTTATTGAGGTTTCCATACAGTTGGAGTAATTGAGGATTAGGTGGCCTGTTACGTACATAGCCTGGGGTTACAACGAATACGCTGATATGTCAAAATGCCTCCTACACAGCAAGCGTTTGATACCAAATTTACCTGTAAGGGAGGCAACTCTGAATTTAAGATGACCCCCTCCAAGCATGGAAGGGTAGGGAGGAGGAAAATTACAAACCAGACAAGACTCCTGTGAAATTCCCAGCTACCGCAAGCACTCCTGACTAATGTATAGTCGAAGGCTTTCACGGCCGGAATCCGATGGTGGTTGTGGGTTTTCCGGGCTGTGTGGCCGTGTTCTGGCAGTTTTTGTTCCTAACGTTTCACCAGTAGCTGTGGCTGGCATCTTCAGAGGACAGGAGCACAGCTAGAAGATTCTAAAGATTTGTTGGGCACAGAGAGAATCTTCTAGCTGTGCTCCTGTCCTCTGAAGATGCCAGCCACAGCTACTGGCAAAACGTTAGGAACAAAAACTGCCAGAACGCGGCCGCACAGCCCGGAAAACCCACAACTCCTGACTAATCTTTAGGTTAATCTTCGAAGGCGTCCAGGGTTTTCTCAAGGATGGCTTGCAATCATTTGTACCTCTCGACAATTCCTTTGTTTTCAGCAGTTTCGTTTATTGTTGACAATAAATGTAAGTTACTCCAACACCTAATTCACAAGCATTTATTTGGGGGAATATATGATAAATATGGCAATTTCACTTCTCCATTCATCATGAAGAATTTAGATCAACAGCTTTAGTCCATATTGTGCCTTTTCCTTTCATATCACAATTTAAAATATATTTGATTACGTTTCCCTAGGGTTCTTTGTTTCCCATAGAGTAGTAGCTTTTCTAAGAATAGGAAGAATAGAATAAATAAAGGAAATGAATCCCTGGAAGACTTGACTAAATGTGGATATTGTTTATTTTAAAATGTCATCATATAAATTTATCAAAACATCTGGTGGGTCTACCATTACCCATCAAAAGAGACCTTAGTTTATTGTGCCAAAGAGGTAAATACTGTATATCAAAATTTGAGAAATACTCAAAGCCAAATGATCTTGGCTTAATTAACTAGAATGTATTAGGCTGAGAATGTCTTGGATTTTACATAATTCCCCTTTCCTACTCTCAAATGCTCCTCTTATACTTACATCATCTTATTAAAACCATATAAGAAACCTGTCACATTTGAACCAGAAAACTAGTTCAATCTCAGTCTACCAACAAGGATACCCAATCAGGATCTGAGCTATTCTGAGTTACAAAGTATAGAATTTTTTCTGATACTGTAGGAAATGCACACTTTTGAAGCCCATTCTGTGTACATTTTCTAAGAAATTCTTACAAGTAATAGCAATGCAGAAAGTTGCAGTTGCTACACCCCTAAAGCTAGTATAAATTTGCTGTTGTCTTCAAACATAGAGCAGTGACTGCTATTGCTTCTCTTTTTGGGCAAGGCCACTCTGGTTATCTCCTCAGCAAGTGATGGTAATACCGGTTGGACCAACATGTGATGAATATGCACAAAAGGTAAGTTTTTAATTTTATGTTGTCATGTATGCAAAATCATCTTAGGTACACCTAAAGATGTAAACATATCCAAAAAGAGAATGGTAAACTTCTTGGAGAATTCTTCTGGGTTTCAGTATACAGGTAGTCCTCGCTTAACTACCACAATTGGGACTGGAATTTTCAGTTGCTAAGCGAAGCGGTCATTAAGCAAATCCAACCCGATTTTATGACCTTTTTTTGCGGCGGTCGTTAAGCGAATCAGCGTGGGTGTTAAGCGAGCCTCATGGTCGTTAAGTGAATCACACGGTTCCCCATTGATTTTGCTTGACAGAAGCCAGCCGGGAAGGTCAAAAATGGTGATCACGTGACCATGGGATGCTGCAACGGTCATAAATGCGAACCAGTTGCCAAGTGCCCAAATTGTGATCACGTGACCACAGGGACGCTGTGACGGTCATAAGTGTGAGAACTGGTCATATGTCGGTTTTTTCAGCACTGTCATAAGTCAAACCGTCACTAAACAAATGGTTGTTAAGCAAGGACTACCTGTAGTCTTGCTTTTCGCAGGTGGCATAGATGGATTCTATGGTGTCAGAGACTAAAGTCCAGAAATCCTTTTAGGGCATGTAAACAAAAACCACAGAAGAACAGATGCAAACCACTCACTCACATTGCAAAGGAACTCTTTGTATGTATCTCACACCTTGGCCAATGTTTTATCTCCTTATTTACAATTCTATTTTGCAAGTGAAAATCTGTCAAAAGGGAACTGAGATGTGGTTTACTGGTTGTCTAATGGACAGGAATATTTGGGGAGGTTTGTCTATTTAAGTGTGGTTAAAGGCTGTCCTGTTTGGGGGTTTATGGGAGTTGAGTGTGCAGTTATATGTGTGTTTCTGTGTGTGTGTAATGTTCCCAAATGGTAAAACTTACTGCTATGTTCTTGAGTAATATTTCTAGACCAGAGTCGTAATTTGCTTTCATCTGTGCATCTACCTGAATATCTTTGAAAAACATGTTATCCAAATACTTACTGTATAAATATTGTAAGGCTTAACTTCTAAATGTTAATTTGATTGCAGACTCTGTGGCTTTTCAAATGTCATATTTGTGGAGCAATACTTGCTATTTTGATTTGGGGGACGGCAAAACCCGATGCCTTTCCCTCCAGGCACTTGCTTTAAGCATCATCTAAACATCTAAACAGCTGTTTGGGTTCTCTCAAAGGTGAAGCAGCAGTTCCACGATGCTGGCTTAATGACAGATGTGGACGTGGATCCTGGTTGCACTCTGAATAAGAAGATAAGAAACGCTCAGCTTTCCCAGTACAACTTTATTTTAGGTAAAAGTGTCTCTGCGTGGTGTGGTGTGTCCAGCTCCATTTGAGCAATATATATATAAAAATTTATATGACCGCCCATCTCCCCCAACAGGGGACTCTGGGCGGTTTACAATAAAAAGATTAAAATACAATATAGATAGAATATGACATAATAAATATAAATATAAAATCCAATCTGGCGAATTAATCTCAAACAACAGGGAGGGTATTAGGATACTAACCACCCCCAGGAGGAGCTATTACCTTTTCCTTCCCACGCTAGGCGGCAGAACCAGGTTTTCAGATTTTTCCGGAAGGCCAGGAGGGAAGAAATCCGCCTCAACTCTGGGGGCAAGGTATTCCAAAGGGCGGGCGCCGTTGCAGAGAAGGTCCGCCTCCTGGAACCCGTTAGATGGAATTCTTTTATTGATGGGGTCCGTAGCAAGCCCTCTCTGCATGATCGGGTGGGGCGGGTCGATGATATGGGGATGAGACGGTCCCTCAGGTATCCTGGCCCCATGCCATGTAGGGCTTTAAAGGTAATAACCAACACCTTGAATTGGACCCGGAAGCAAACCGGCACCCAGTGCAGCTTCCGGAGCAAAGGTGTTATGTGTGCTGATCTTGGTGCACCCAAAATTGCCCGCGCGGCTGCATTCTGTACCAGCTGTAGCCTCCGGATATTCTTCAAGGGTAGCCCCATGTAGAGTGCATTGCAATAGTCTATATGAGTGACCGTTCAGAGGGCATCGCGGTCTAGGAATGGGCGTAACTGGCGCACAAGCTGAAGCTGTGCAAAGGCCCTCCTAGCCACAACTGCCACCTGCTCTTCAAGCAGGAGTCGTGAGTCCAGGAGGACCCCCAAGTTCTGCACTGGTTCCAAATGGGGCAGTGCCACCCCATCCAGAACCAAAGATGACAACTTCCCAGATACTGAGGGGCCATCAATCCACAGCCACTCGGTCTTGCCAGGGTTCAGCTGAAGCCTGTTGTTCCCCCATCCAGCCCCCCACAGCCCCCAGGCACTGAGACAGGGTGGTGACCTCATCACTTACTTCACCTGGGATGGAGATATACAATTGAGTATCATCAGCATATTGATGATACCTCATCCCATGGTGATGGATGATCTCACCCAGCGGTTTCATATAGATGTTAAATAGGAGAGGAGAGAGAACCGAACCTTGCGGTACCCCACATAAGAGGGGTCGCTGGTCAGATCTCTCCTCTCCTATCACCACCGACTGGGAGCAGCCTCGGAGAAAGGAGGTGAACCAGCGCAAAACTACGCCACCCACCCCCAATTCCCTAAGCCGCCCCAAAAGGATACCATGGTCGATGGTATCGAAAGCCGCTGAGAGGTCCAAGAGAGCCAGGATGGATGCACTGCCTCCATCCCGCTCCCGCCAGAGATCATCCATAAGCGCGACCAATGCTGTTTCCGTCCCATATCCCGGCCTGAAACCTGACTGAAAGGGGTCTAGATAATCCACTTCATCCAGAATCCTCTGAAGTTGCAACGCCACCACTTTCTCCACCAACTTTCCCAGAAAGGGAAGGTGGGAGACAGGATGAAAATTATCCAAGATGGTAGGGTCCAGGGATGGCTTCTTGAGGAGGGGTTGCACCAACGCCTCCTTAAAGGTAGCCGGGAACACCCCCTCAAGGATGTATTAACCATCGCCTGGACCCACCCGCAAGTCACCTCCCTGGCTGATTTTACCAGCCAGGAAGGGCACGGGTCCAGATGGCATGTGGTGACATTTACAGTCCGGAGGATCCTGTCTAATTCCTCAGGCCCAACAGGATCAAACCATTCCCAGGTAACAAGGCAAGACCGTTCCCCTGGCATCTCTCCTGACTGTGCTTCATGCTTAGAGTCCAACTTAGAACAAATCTGAGCGATTTTATCCTGCAGATGCTCAGAAAACTCCTCCGCATGGCCATGTAGGTGGGTTACTGACTCCACTTTATCCAAGAGAGATCGAGTAATCTTGAACAGGGCCGTCAGACGGCATTCTGCGGACACAATAAGAGCGGAGAAATATTCATGTTTCGCCACTCTTACCGCCACAAGGTAGGCCTTAATAGCGGCTCTAGATTCTTTTCGATCAGATTCAGTCTTCGTCTTCCTCCAGCAGCGCTCCAGACATCTCTTAACCCTCTTCAAAACCCTCAACTCCTCTGTAAACCACGGGGAGTGATGGTTTGAATGGGGCTGGAGAGGTCGCACCGGCGCGATCCTGTCCAAGGCCCCAGCCGCCTCCCTATTCCAGGCTGCAGCCACGGCCTCCGCTGGACCGTGCAGCAGATCCTCGGGTATAACCCCCAGCTCCCTCTGAAACCTCATTGGGTCCATAAGTCACCGGGGGAGGACCAATCAAATGGGTCCTGCCTCCCTGCGGAGTGGAGCGGCATAAGAGTATCCCAGGGCCACCAGGGCATGATCTGACCATGACAATGGGGATAATTCTAATTTTCCCCTCAGGTCACATTGCCATTGCTCCGACAAGAAAACCAAGTCCGGAGTGAGTTCACTTTCCCGAGTCGGGTCCCGAATAATCTGGGACAGGCCCATGGCCGCCATGGTAGCCATGAACTCCCGAGCCGCCTCTGAGGCACGTCCCAGGGACAGCAAGTTGAAGTCCTCCAGGACCATAAGCCTGGGGAACTATACCGCCTGCCCCGAGACGGCCTCCAGCAGCTCAGGCAGGGAGGTTGCTACGCAGCAGGGAGGCTGGTATAATAGCAACACTCCCAACTGTTCTCGAGAACCCAACTTGAAAAACAAGGTCTCACATCCGGCCACTTGTGGAGCAGTGCCCCTGAAGGCCACTATAGACTCTCTGATGATAACCGCCACCCCTCCTCCCCTACCCCGGTGTCTCGGCTGATGCCACACCCGAAACCCGGCCGGGCACATTTCTGAGAGGGCTACTCCCCCCTCTGGGCCCAGCCAGGTCTCGGTGATACACGCCAGGTCGGCCCTCTCCTCCATGATTAAATCATTTATGAGGGGGGCCTTGTTGTTTATTGACCTGGCGTTAAGGAGCAGCAGCCGGAAACCAGGGCCCTCAAGGATCTGCTGTCCAGAACCTGGGTTTGAACTTGGAGGACCGGAACACACCACCAATATCTATTTTAAAGCAACGTTCAGAGGCTAATTAGCAGTTGCCTCCTTGTTAATGTACAAAGTTGCTTGTTCTGCCAGCAGCATTCTGACATGCAAGGAAAGCCCATTTATTTAGATGCATGAGTTCTCCTTTTAGGTCAGTGCCAGCTTTGGAACAAATCTGAGCTTCCTGGCCTATATAGCTATTAAATTGGCCCAGGTCTTCATTTGTAGCAGTAGACCTTTGCCACAAATCTCAATTAACTCCTCTGCTGGCTTCTCAAATTGATATAAAATACTGAGAGCTGGGCTATATCAGAACCACTTCTCTCTAATGAAACGACTAAGAAAGATGTCATGCTGTTTTCATATCGAAATACATAGCCTGCACTGAACACAATTGTTACACACCCACACTATATGATTTTTCCTATCTATTTTATCACCTTCCTGTGCAATCTCTTGTCCTTTATTTGCAAGAGAGGGGAGGGTATAAATAGGCCAATCTTATTTCATGAATGTGCACCTATTTTGCTTTTGTGTAGATGCTTTGAAATGCAAATAGCTTGCAAAACCTACTTCACATGCACGATAAACAGTTACTGATTTCCTGCAACTAATTTGGGAATGAAATAGCATAGCAGCCAGAGGTTTTTGTGCATGCTGTTCTGTTGATTTTCTTTTGAGTCATCTATCTAAATTGTAGTTGCCATGATAAGAACAGAGAGGAATCAGAAGGGCACAGAAACAGTGGAATAGCGATTCCAGACATTTCTGATATAAGCCTGCTTTGCTGTTCCTGAAAAAGTACCCAGAAAGTATTAATTTTATTTATTTAATTAATTATTTAGAGAGAGCCAGTTTGGTCTAGTGGTTAAGGTGCTGGGCTAGAAACCAGGAGACTGAGAGTTCTAGTCCCGCCTTAGGCATGGAAGCCGGCTGGGTGACCTTGGGCCAGTCCCTGTTTCTCAGCCCTAGGAAGGAGCCAACGGCAAACCAGGAGACTGAGAGTTCTAGTCCCACCTTAGGAATGAAAGCCGGCTGGGTGACCTTGGCCCAGTCTTTCTCTCTCAGCCCTAGGAAGGAGCCAATGGCAAACCAGGAGACTGAGAGTTCTAGTCCCACCTTAGGCATGAAAGCCGGCTGGGTGACCTTGGGCCAGTCACTCACTCTCAGCCCAACTCACCTCACAGGGTTGTTGTGAGGAAAATAGGAGGAGGAAGGAATATTTGGTATGTTCGCCGCCTTGAGTTATTTATAAAAATAATAAAGGGATAGAAAATAAATAAATAAATAATTGTCCCCTTTAAAAAAAACAATTTTATTTCTCATCTACTGATGAGATGATTTAACACACCGTTTCTCAAACTTGGCAACTTTAAGATGTGTGGGCTTCAGCTTCCAGTATTCTGGCTGGGGAATTCTGGAAGTTGAAGTCCACACATCTTAACATTGCCAAGTTTGAGAAACACTGATTTAATGTAAATCAGTTCTTTTAACTTTCAACACTTTTTTCAAAATGACAATTGTCAATATTTTACTGCTTATTCCTCTTTTGTATGGATTGTCTAGTTAGATTCCTTACCCGTTTCCCCATGAATCCTCCCCAAATAGCTGCTTTTTTTGCCCAAGCTACACATTTTTTCCATATGCCATATTCAGAAATGTGTAGTGGAAAAGCATATAATTTTTCCATATTATGATGATGGTGATGACTTTCTGCCCGTGTAGATGACAGCAGCATCATTCTTGAGTATTTTATAGTATAATGTATTGGTTCTACTTTTATAATGTTAACTTGTTTTTCTCCACTTCTTCCTTTCTATTTGCCTTTCAGTTGTTGGTGAGAAAGAGAAGGCCTGTGGGACCGTGAATATACGCACAAGAGACAACAAAATTCATGGTGAACGTACTGTGGCTGAAACAGTGGAAAGGCTTCTGCAGCTGAAGCATTCACACTCCAAAAATGCCGAAGAAGAGTTTTAACCAAATCCTTTGCTTCTTCACCTCCGGCCAGAGCTAGCATTCTCTTTCTCCTAAGTTAGTAGTCTTGAGGGATAACAATTTTGCACTATCCTGTATTTGAAATAGGACTTTTGTCACATAAGTCAAACACGTTTATATGTTCAGAATTCAAATAGAGATGAAGTTGAAAGTCTTTTATGATGAGGGAGATTATTTTGATTGGCAACTGGATAAAAGCTTATGAAATGATAGATATAAGACCCAAAGAACAAAGGGACAATGTAAAGATTAATCAGGGATTCAGATACTACAATAGCAAATCTGTTCAATGTTTTTCTTCACAGAATAAATTTGGTTAAAAAATGCCTTCTGATTTTCAGCAAGGGATTGTGCCAGTGTGTTCTTTGATGGTTTGCAATTCCTGTTAATTCTTCTGTTTCATTTACAACAGTGTTTCTCAAATTTGGCAACTTTTAGATGTGTGGACTTCAACTTCCAGAATTCCCCAGTCAGATGCTGGCTGGGGAATTCTGGGAGTTGAAGTCCACACATCTTAAAAGTTACCAAGTTTGAGAAACACTGGTTTACAACATCACCAAATACAGTACATCAAATTACCCCAATATTTTTCTAAGAGTCAGGTCTGTTTCATTGTAATGGTTAGATTACAGATACTTCTGAGATTTAAAATTGAGTCACATCCTGCTTAAAGTTGAATACATGGTATCTCCTCTTACACAGCAATCACATTTACCATTTGTACTGTATCTATATGATATTATGCAATACAGAATGTAAGCCCTATTTGCAGGTTTTCAGTTTTGTGGAGTCCTTGGTGCTCTCTGAGCCTTTGTAATGTTTGCTATACTCAGTTCCCAGTTAAACCAAATTCATACAATGGAACTGCAGAAATCTTATTTAATGGAAAGTAGTACACAGAACAACCAGAAAGTTGCGAATGGAAATTCCCGCTCTTTTCCCCCCAGTTCAACAGTTCAAAGAGCCAGGCATCTCCTCCCCCTCCTCACTCACAGCCCCCCTTCGTGCCAGGCAGCAGCGCTTCATACAGATGTCTCTAACAATTCGTCCTTGGATGCCTGAGATAGTCCAAACAACATGCTTTCACGCTCCTGGCATGTCCCCCCTCCCAACTTTCTTGACTCGCAGGTTCTAACACGGGTCATCTCTAACTTCATTCATGCAGGCGAACACGATCAAATGTTCTGAGAACGGTTGATTGAGGAGCATGACATACCGCCCATCTGAAAAAAAAACTTAAGCGATTAATAACCATAACAAACAACAGGATGTTGGGATTAATGAATTAATCGAGATAATTACAGAAGGTTAGTTATGAGGCTTGTTAGGGTACTTGTGATAAAATTGCTTTAGCAAAGCAGGGGCTTGAACATGACGACTGGCGACCCATTCATTGTCAGGAAAATGTTTCCAACGAATCAAGTATTGAAGAGCGCCTCGATGTTTTCGAGCATCCAAAATCTCTTTAACTTCAAAGTGCTGTTCCCCATCGCCCATAAAGGGATTTGGAGTAGGTGTTGCAGGATGCCAACGTGTAGGTTCATGCGCTGGTTTCAAAAGGCTGCAATGAAAGACAGGATGAAGTTGGTTTAAATTCTTGGGTAGTTGAAGTTGCACTGTTACTGGAATAATGATCTTGTTGATAGGGAAAGGTCCGATAAATTTTGGTCCCAATTTCTTTTGAGGGTTGAGGGGATCTGAGAAACTTTGTAGATAGATAGACTTTATTCTCCCACCTTCGTAGACCATTCTGGAGATGGTTTACGATCAGCGAATTTTTATAAGTTTCCTTAGCAGTGGCTAAAGGTTTTTGTATGACTGGCCAAGCATCAGTGACCTGTTGACTCCAGTCAGCAGCAGAACAAGCGGTAGAGAATGGCTGGGATAACTCCGGGATAGGTACAAATTCTTGCCCATTTACAATTTGAAAAAGCGAAAGCCCAGTGCTTTGATGAGCAGAATTATTATACGCCACCTCAGCGAATGGTAAGAGATCAACCCAATTGTCTCGTTGGTAATTGACATAGCAGCGTAAGAATTGCTTGAGAGTAGAGTTCAATCATTCCGTCGATCCGTCTGTCTGGGGATGGCTACTAGAACTCGGGGCTTGCTCCGTGCCAATCAATTTTAAAAATGATTTCCAGAATTTAGAAGTAAATTGGGTGCCTCGGTCTGAAATTACACGTTCAGGGGTTCCGTGTAATTGATACACGTGTTGTATGAAGTGTTTGGCAAGCTGAGAGGCAGTGGGGATTGTGGCGCAGGGAACGAAATGGGCTTGCTTAGAAAACAAATCGGCAACAACCCAAATAACTTCTTTTTGCGCTCAGGCAATTCTACAATAAAGTCCATAGCAATTTCTTTCCAAGGTTTTGAAGGATTGGCTACTGGTTGCAAAAGTCCTTGGGGTATTCCCCCTTTCTTTTTAGCCATGGCACACACAGGGCAGCTAGATACATAATCCTGAAAATCTTTCCATAAAGTTGACCACCAGAATTGTCTGCATACCAAATGTAATGTTTTTAGAAAATCCAAAATGTCCAGCGGTTTTATTGTCATAGGACCGCTGTAAAATTTTCTTTCATAGAGATTCAGGAATGTATAACTTTCCATCAAACCACCACAATCCATTCCTTTCAGTTAATGTAGATTTGTTAGCTTTCCACCAAATATCTTTGTGCAGCTCTGTTCTTAATTCCCTTAGTGCTTCCATCTCCTTTGGAGACATGGCGTATATTTTGGGCTTAGGGAATTTTGCACTCGGGTCAATTTCAATAGTGCAATCAGTTTTGCGATGGGGGGGGGGGGGGTAATTGATTTTATTATTTTTCCCCGAATATATCTTTGAAGTCACTATACTGTTTGGGAATTAGCTGTCCGCCCTCCACAGATAGTGAGGTTTTGTCCTGAATCATTGTGGCTGCTAGTTCTTTTTCAGGAAGTTCACTACTCTGCTGTAATCCTGAGTAAAATCCATCTTTGAATTTCAAACTTCCCACTTCCCAGTCTATTTGAGGGTTCCATTTTCGTAGCCAAGGCAACCCTAGAATGACAGAATGGTTGGCCATAGGTGCTACGATGAAGTTTAAAATCTCTGTGGCTACCCACCCACATCTCTACAGTTTCTGTGTAAAATTCCACTGGACCCCCTCGTGCTTCTGAGCCATCCAGCTGGGTAAAAATTATTGGCTCTTTCAATCTCTTTACTTTTAGTCCAAGTCCTGTCACTATTGCGGGATGGATTAAACATCTCATGCAACCGGAATCTAGCATAGGAATTAAATCAGCTTTACGCTTACTTGCCAAAGTTTGTAACTGCACCCCCACCATCATTGTGGGACACTCTTCACTTACCAGTGGATCCTTGCGCCCATCGTCTGCCGCCTGCCTGTCGGTGCTATTCAGCGCAGGCGTGACTCATTTCCCGCCGGTTGGGGGGTTTCGTCCTCAGAGTCCTCTGAAAAGTTGGAGTTTATAAAGTTTATTAAATTTGATTAATAAATAAATAAAAATAAATAAAAGTTGTTCTTCTTTGTGAGCTGTGCCACTAGCTGCTGTTCCCTTGCACTTGGTAGGGGCTGATTTAGTTGCTTTCGCTCCAGGCTTGGTGCTCAGAGGTGCCATAGAACGGAGACAATTGGAGGCTCGATGTCCTTTTCCGCATTGAAAACATAATCCTTTCTTCAGGCGTCATTCTTTTTCCTCTTCCCAGGCTCGGCTTGGCTTTTTAGTGGTGATGGAGAGACTCGTGGGGGCCACCGGGTTCTTTCCTACAGCTTGTGTGTGAGCTTGTCTCTTGACCTGGTATTGAGTGTTTTCCACCTCTCCGGCAAGACAGATCCACTCAAAGTGCGAGGGTCTCCCTGCCCCAGGGACCATCGTAATATCTCAGATTGTAGTCCCCCTTTGAAATAGTCCAATTTAATAGCTTCTGACCAATCAGTCAGTTTCCCGGCCAGTGCCTTAAATTCTATGGCATATTCTGACACAGTTTTGGATCCTTGTCTAAGCTGTTGGAGATTAGTTTTAGCCTTGAGCTTCGCCAAAGGATCCTCAAATCGCTCTCTAAGGGCCAGCATGAAGCCGTCTAAATGGTATGATTATCTGTCTAATATTCTCCTGGGTTTCTGTGGAAAGTCCTGTGGTTTTAAATGCTGCTTCTAAAGCTGCAAAGAATTCTAATTAATTTGCATCCTCTGTGTTGTAGTTGTGGCCTCTCTGTAGGATATTATGTTCTTCAGTGGGTAGTGACCAGCTGGACATGTTGACTACCCATTCCAGTTCAGGTATCTCTTTGTTTCTGGGGTTTATCTTGAGTAGTTTAGTTTGGAGTTTAGTTTTCCTTTTTTTTGGCTTGTCTCAGCGATGTAGTCTTGATGGTGGTAGTCAGCATGCTTTACTAAACTTTTCAGTTTAGTAAAGATTATGTAATGAGCTGGGAAAGGTAGTATTTATAATGTCATTTGGGGAAAAATGAAAGATAACAATATGCTTCCTTATTTTTCAAGTGATAGAAGGCTGGTGCTGAATCTGATAAGGCACTTAAGATGCTATTCTAAATGTCTTGAGCTTTCCTGCTACTGACCAATTGGATGAAGACCATCAGTCTCCTGCCTTTGGATACAAAGCTCCACCTTAAATCTGAACACTGCAAGCACAGGAGGAAGTCAGTCCTGTTGAACCCAGTGAGATGTAAACAAGTTCCAGACACCCACCTAGGAGAATATGATGCTCAGTTTTTCGCTTCCTACAATGAACAAAATGGTATTTTTTCCAGAAGTTGTCAAACTTAACATTCGAAGGTTTCTATGAACACTCAGCGCTGGTGGTTCTGTTGTAACAACTCACTTCCTCATTTAAATACATCATCATTTCTCCATTATCAACTTTCAGACACTGTATGAAGCCAAGGGAACAGTGCTTAGCTAGTCTCTCAAGGAATCCCTTTTTAAAAATTGTCCTGATGGTAGAGATTTTATTCTCCTTCAGTTTTTGAATCCAGTTAGTTTGCGTGTGTGTGTGTTTTACTCATGCATCCTACACACATTATGTAGTCTTTAGTTGCCAATGGTCTTCTACTACACATTTCTGTGCCAGTTCTGGTACAAAGTAAATGCTGAAATTTGGAGCAAATGTTTAATTAAGAGAGCCAAGATCACCACCCACAGATAATACCGCTTATTCGGGCATGACTTCATAGTGACTTATAACTCTCCCTCCAGCTTTCGCCATGTTCCCAGAAGGCAGAAATTTCACTGAATCTCCTAACAAGTACTTAGAAAAAGGCTTTTTTGTGTTCAAGAAAGGAAAAACAATCTGCATTAGGATGCAAATTATGCTAATGATGTCTGGTTTGCTTTCATCTATAGCAGTGTTTCTCAACCTCAGCAACTTTAAGCTGTGTGGACTTCAACTTCCAGAATTCTGGGAGTTGAAGTCCACACAGGTTAAAGTTGCTGAGGTTGAGAAACACTGATCTATAGAGTTTTGAAGAAAAAGGCTGAAGGACTGAAAAGGAGGGAAAGGGTCCTAAGCTGGATAGATAACAGAGAGAAAGGGCAGAAAATAGGGACCGCATTTCCCTCAGACATAGATAGGAAATACACAATTACTGTTCCAGAGCTGCAGTATATCTGCCCCAATGTAAACGTTCGCAAGTGCAAGAACTTCATAAATTAAGCAGATTTTATGTGCTGGTTAACAGAATTCTAAGTAGCAAATGGCAATTACATATACTATTAGAGCTTTGTTTGAACAGCTTTTTAGCTAGAATAGGGCTACAGATTATTGTGGGCAAAAACAAGTGGTTCTTTGTTACATATTTAATGCAAGCCCAAAGAAAAGCATTAAACACAATTCCATATGTGAGTCCATCTTCTACATTTTATGCTGCAATTTGAACTGTCACAGTTTTTCAACAAAATCCTGAGAATTACAGCTTGCTGGATATGGTGAGTATTTTCTGGTAGAGGTCTTCGTCATTTTTCAGTTGCAAATTTTTTAAAAAATGCAGTTTACCTGGGCAGAAGCAGGACTGAAATTCTGAGGAGCCATTTATAGGAGTTCTCTTATAATTGAATAATTGAAACTCTGTTTTCCTTGCTGGAAAGAAATATCTCAAAGGGGATATTGCAGTTTTATTGGTAGAAAAAGGGGGAAAGCCAGCTCACTTGACATTCTTTCCTGGTTCAAGAAAATTAAGTACATTTTTCTAGAAGGCCATTTCCAATATATTAACATGGGAGCCTTTTAGATACTGACATAATTTCAATATTTCTGAAAATATAGCCTATTAATAAATGCTGTTTATTTAACAACATTCTGAAATCAGCAAACACAGCTGGCTTTAACAGCTGGAAATTCTTTATTTGCTTTAGTTGAAATTTACCTGTCTTTTTTTTTTTTAAGGCTCAGCAGAAGCTGGCGAGCTACGCTAGTACCCTAAGGAAGGTTTTTGAAAATTTAAAAATTTTGAAAATTGAAAAAGTAAATAACATAGACCTGTTAATAAGGCATTGTGGTCACTCACACCACTTCCTTTAGAATGCACTCAGATTGTCGCTTCCAGGGTAGGGTTTTACTGTCCTTCCTGGCCAACAGATGGCAGGAGAATTCCTACAAATAAGGAGAAAAAGTGGACCTGCCAAAATACTTAAGCATCTTGATAGCATCACCCAGTTATGGTTGAAGTGATATAAGGCTTATCCTCTTTATGATTATTTTGACATAGCAATGATTGGACAACTCTAGAAGACCATGTAAGTCACTTGTAAGGAAATACGAAAGACATAAGGCCTACAATCTGTTTCCCATCTAGCCTCCCTGAATGCTGAAATGAGATACTTTGAACCTGCATCAGTAGGAAGAAAACAACTACATTTGCAAACTATTGCAACTGGAGGCTTTTAAACTCTTACATTCTGTATTAGGGTAACAAAAAATGTGCTGTTCAATTTTTCAAAGACCCTGGACAATTTTAATCAGAAGGTATAATTTTAATAATTGAATTAAATGCTAGATAATACTACTATCATTGACTGTTACCATAACACTCAGCTTCTGCTGAGCCTTAAAAAAATGACAGGTAAATTTCAACTAAAGCAAATACAGAATTCCCAGCTGTTAAAGCCAGTGGTGTTTGCTGTTTTCAGAATGTATTATACTCTACTATTATGAGAGCCAGTTTGGTCTAGTGGTTAAGGTGCTGGGCTAGAAACCAAGAGCCTGTGAGTTCTAGTCCCTCCTTAGGCATGAAAGCCAGTTGGGTGACCTTGGGCCAGTCCCTGTCTCTCAGCCCTAGGAAGGAGCCAATAGCAAACCAGAAGACTGAAAGTTCTAGTCCCGCCTTAGGCATGAAAGCCGGCTGGGTGACCTTGGGCCAGTCACTCTCTCTCAGCCCAACTCACCTCACAGGGTTGTTGTTGTGGGGACAATAGAAGGAGGAAGGAGTATTAGGTATGTTCGCTGCCTTGAGTTATTTATAAAAATAATAAAGGCGGGATAGAAAATAAATAAAATAAAATAAAAATAAATTATCCAAGGGTACTTTGAAACAAGACTCATTAGCTGGGTTCAGATGTTAACCCATTTGTAGGCTGACCATACGTCCCGTTTTGAACAGGACAGTCCCGTTTTTTCAGCATTTTTCAACCATCCTGTCGTTTTGATAAAAAATCTCAAATTTGTCCTGCTTTTTAAACCTGGTGGAAATGGCGCAGAAGGAGGATCCGAGCCACAGCTGCCGATTGGATGCAGCCAGGAAGAGGAAACCCTCCTGCCTATCAGCGCGCGGCAAAGGAGGGCGGGGTTTGCAGGCGGGAGCCAATCGCACGGACCGGGGGTGGGGTTTCCAGGTGGGAGCCAATTGCATAGACCGTGGGCGGGGTTTTCAGGTGGGAGCCAATCACACGGACCGTGGGCGGGTTTGCAGGCGGGAGCCAATCGCGCAGACCGGGGGAGGGATTTGCAGGCGGGAGCCAATCGCGCGGACCGGGGGGGGGGGACCCCTGTCTTTTTCATGAATACGGAATATTACATAAGACCCCGTCCCATTTTGCCATCCCAATGTCCCGTTTTTGTCTCAAGGAAATATGGTCAGCCTACCCATTTGTGGAATGGGGCTAGCCACTGTGGTTTGCAAAGAATGGTTTATCATGTACAAACCCAGCCAGCCAGGGCTTGTTGATTTAACCAAAGTTAAACAGACTGACTTAGCTTTGAATTTCAGCAGAAATTAGAAATTCAGCAGGGGAGGAGGGCTAAGTGTTGCTTTCCTCTGCCTTTCCACATGAAGTGCTCATGGCCAAGGGCTGTTTTCGAGAAAAGGGGCTGCCAAAGTGGTCATAGTTGCAAGTGGGAAGCCCCGGGTCATGTGCCCCCAAAGTGGGGAGAGAGCAAGATGAGCTAGAAAGTTTATGGAGACATGCACAAGCTGGAACAATTGTCCTAAACTTGCATATTGCAAGGAAGAGATGAGCTGCCCTTGATCGGGAAAGAAGAGGCCAGAAATAACCAGCAACCCCAGCTGCATCTGAACAAAACAGCATTTCAGAATCTGCTGACAGAAACCCAAGTTGGCCTTACAATCCCATTCACACCTGCCAACCGAACGCAGTTCCCCAAGAACTCAAATGAGGCTGTTGACTTTGTGCACCAGCCAGAAACCCCTGGAAGTAGCAGGTGAAGATACCTGCCTGGGTCAGGTTCAAAAGGTACCCGTGTTTAGCAAGTGCGTTCTGGGAGAAGTCAAATCTTCCACAGAAGTCCCTATCCAGAAAGGAGGTCTCAGACGGATTCTGAGGTATCTAACTTATTTAAATTTAATCCTTGCGGAGGAGGAAGTGCTCTATGGATAGCCTGAACTAGAAAGTTCTCGAATAGCACAAACTGTTCTAACCCTAACCCTGTCTGTATATATGGTTGTGTGTGTGAGATAAAAGAATTATGTATTTTAATTACTTCAATATTGACTTTTTAAAAAAGATTCTAAGGCTTGGCTTCTTTAACCATAGTTTTGAAAATAGACCACAATTTGCTGAGTTCATACTGTTGGGATTATCAGGAGTCAACTCAGCATTGTCTCATAAGCATAATAGGGGCTTTTTCTAGTAAACGCATCTCTAGTGTGCGTGTGGGATGTTACTTGGGTCACCTGATTTCCTCTTCCTCCTCCTCCTCGAGTTTGGGGGATTAACAACCTCCATTACGCTTTGGGCACACCTGCAAGCAGGAGGGATGCACCATGCAGCTCTCGTCCATTTCATCTCGCTTACACGCAGATCTACTATGAAACTACTCGTATCCAGATCTACTGAATAAATGTAAGCTATCTCTATTTTTCTTCATCTAACTAATGTGTGACGGCTGAATTTATTTCTGAATGCTATTAAGCTTAAAGTGCAAGTTCCCTGCTGGTTCACGCTTTTACTCTGCAAGATTGTTGTTAGCTGCTTGGAGTTCTTTTATTAACCTTCAAGACTCCATCACATACTAAGTCACAAACCATGGTTTGTGAGCCCCAATGGCTCTATTCACACAATACATGAGGCCAAAACAAAACTATATTATGGCTTAGCCAGGGAGATTGTAATGAAACTCTTGGTTAATATATTGAGATATAAGGTTCTTCTCCTTCTTGCAGAAGGGGAAAAAAAGGATGCCCCTTCCCATTGACTAAAACACTAGATTAAATCTCCATAATTGGAGATGGTGGGACTTGTTCAGCTCACCCAATGGAATACATCTGAAAAACTCCCATTTTGGAGGGAAGGAATAACTATGATTGATTGATTATGTGCCATCAAGCTGTTTTCAATTCCTAGCGACCCCCCCCCCCCCCCAAAACCACAGAAAACTGGGGTGGAGGAGAGAAAAAAAGAAAGAGGATATATTGATTCCAGCCATGGTCTGTTGAGCTACTACACGCATGTTTGTCCACTTAGGTTTTGGTGTGTGCGCGTGTGTGCTTTTTTTCTGAGTTGTGTGTGTTTCATGTGACTGGTATTTTCAGTAATCGGACTATTAGCCTTTTACATTTTATACATAAAATATACGAATATTTTAAATGTGTGTTAAACTCTACATATTCTGCATGCCTCTGCTCTTAGATTTTCCTTGATGAAGAATTCCTTGTGAGGCACTAAGGCAACCTTCCCCCATTCAGGTGTAATGGAGCTATGACTCCCATGCCTCCACCCAGGACAGCTACTAGCTACAATACATCTGGGGAATTAGAGGAGCTGCCATTAAGGGAACAATGTCCACCTGTGTGCCTCATTTTTCCTCTTTTGCAGGAAATAAGATAATTTGGTGGAAGGCTCACCCACATCAAATGTGCCCTGCTATTTTCACAGTAGGTTGTTATTGTTCATTTAATTTGCACCTCATTCTTCAGCCAGAGATTCAGAAGTGTGTTCTGTAAGGTAGAGATGGGGAATCTTTTTGGACCGGGGAGCATGATGCTTCCTTTTCCTTTTCCTTTTCCTTTTCCTTTTCCTTTTCCTTCTCTCTTTCTCTCTTTCTCTCTTTCTCTCTTTCTCTCTTTCTCTCTTTCTTTCTTTCTTTCTTATGTAGATCTCTGGGTCTGTTGTCCTGTGATCCTCTTGTGGGTTTGTCATGGGTATCTCAATTAAGATTGTGGGAAATCAGATACCAAGCCTATAATCCAATCCAACAGACCTTACTTGGTGTTACCTTCTAGAGTTACAATGAAAGGTGAATTGTTTTGAATGCTTGACCACAAACTGAACATGAATCAATAGTATGAGACTAGTAGAAGGGCAAACGCAGTTCTTGGCTGAATTGGACAAAGCACTGTATCAAAGATGTGGGATGTTGTTATTCCTCTCTACTCACACTGGTGAGACCCCACCTGGAATACTGTGTTGCTTCTGGGCACCCCTTTCCCAGAAGGCTATTGACAGGCTGGAGAGGGTTCAGAGGAGAGCAGTGGGATTTAAGGACATGGCCTATGAGGACAGACTAAAGGAACTTGGGATGTCCAGTCTGAAGAAAAGACTAGAGGGAGGCATGATAGCGGTGTTCACATTCATAAAGGGAAGCCATAGGGAAGATGGTCATGAAATATTTTCCATAACCACAGAAACTAGGACCAAAAGCGACAAGTATAAGTTGCAGCTCCCTAGATTTAATTTAAATATAAAGAAAATGTACGACAGTGCAACAATCTACCTACCTATTAATCTTTAAGAGGAGGCTGGACTCTCAGTTTCAATGGTTTCCCTGCACATTGCAGAGAGTTGGAATAGATGATCCCTTCCAACTCCACAACTCTATGAAATTGATTTACAAATGTTAAAACCATTATCAAGCGCATCTTTAGGCCTCTCTGCTTGATAGCTTTGGGCAACCGAGTGTCTCTGATGAAGATAAGCCTAGTGCCCTCAGATAGATCCAGCTCATTTTCTGCAAACAGCAGCCTTCATCTGGTGACCCTCTGAGCACTTGTTCATGTGCATTGAACCAAGGCCACACACAATACAGCCTTTCAGGTAGAAATCCAGTTAAACTCTTGCCAGCATCAAAGAAGCAGACACACTTTATAGTCTCACAAGGGGCCATACAACTTTCAGTATTTTACAAATTAAAGCAGTTTTAGCAAAATATGTCAAATAATACTTGACAAAGCAATACAGCAGGCATTGCACAGCAACACCACGCTGAAGTATAATTTCCAGGCAGATGCAGATTAGATCGGCCATTCATTTATACAATAACTGGTTTCACAAACTGCCTTAAGCCATGATTTATTTAACCATAGTTTGTTCCATACACCACAATTAGCTAGGCTGACAGGACGTGCTAAGCCAAGAACTCCATGATTATAAACTGTAATGGTCGAACTCATCCATTGCGATGAGCCAAAGTACTATTTGCTTGGCTTCGGCTTAGCATCTTCTTTGAACCCAGCCGTAGGAAGAATGTTTAGATGCCATATAGGTTTTAGCACCACAATATAATAGCACCATATTGAAGAACAAAACTGATTAATTCACTGAGAGGTATAAATCTGTTGTACACAAACATGGCAACTTTTACAATTCTTCACATATAGAATTTCAGAAGAAAATACAATCCTAGGAAGGGATGGTATTGTCTGATCACCATCCCATATTTTTTGTAGCATAAGCCATGCTGGTTGAGTTCAAAAACATCTGGAGGACCTCAGGTTCTACAACCTTAGATTCAAAAATCACTGTTTTGTGAAAAAGTGACATATAAGTCAATGGATGACAATGATAACTTGTGATGTACATTAATGAGTCTCTCGGTATGCATCCAACAGGACCTAGATGAGTGTTTTTTTACAGAATAAATATACTTGCATATATCAAAATCTTTTTCCATTTCCTGTAGAACTCTCTTGCTGAATCAGCATAAAGGCCTTTAAGCGGTGTTGCCATTAAAGCAAGAAAATCTGATTTAGATTGGGCCAGAAAGATCCAGCAGGGAAGGAAAATGAATGACACATTAAAGACAGATACAGTAAAAATAAGGATATTACATAGAACATACAAAAATATTGAGTCCAATGTTTCAACAGGCTAACCTTGCTTCTGGAAAAGTTTAAAGCCACTGAGTTATAGGTCCATAGACCATGCTGGAAATGGTAGAAGAGTTTTCTTTATTTCTGAATTCCACCTTAGCAAGTCTAGTTTTCATTTGGGTTACGTTTCAAGCTTGGTTGACTCTCACGCGCCGTTTTGTTAACAGCCAAGAATCTCTTGCATGTGGAGCAGCACTGATTCCACACTGACGGTGCAGAACATTTGCCAATATCTCGCACTCTCTCACAGAAATTCGCTGATAGTCTGTCCTTGCTGCAGGATGAACCTGTAAAGAAAAAGATGTGTATGTAAGTACAAAGAGAAGTTACTGGTGTTTGATGCAATCACTTACTGGATTGTATTCAGTTATGATTTGTATTCCAAGAAATTATAAAATTAGAAACTCTGAAGGATTCAGAATCCTTACATATTTTCATTAAGGCTGGGAAGATTTCTGTTATTTTATTCACAAAACTATAGAACTTTAGGCACTTACATAATTTAACTGATCCAGCTGTAACAGGTGTTAAAATTGTATTTGTGTGCAGCTCGTTGTACCCAACTGTGGATAGAAGGTTCCATCCCAGCATCCTGTTCAACACCATGTGAGGCTGATGGCTCAGTCCACACTTAACTGTGCTACCAAATCATACCTGAATTATATGACCCAGGAAGTTATGTACATTATGCTTTTGTTCACTTTGTTCAGAGCTAGTCCTACCATTGGGCAGTAAGATAGTCCAGTTAGCAGATGTTAGGCATTATGGATGGCAGAGTTGTGTCTTTCTAGAATCCTAGCCCTGCATTCCCTAAGCAGGTTTGCTGCCTGACTGTAGATTCAAACTAACAACCTTAGTTTGGCTATGGAGATGAAAAGCTCTGCAAAAATCCAGATATGGCAAGAACAATCATGATAAGATTTGGTCCTGGTGACAATGTCAAGAGACACCAAAAGCACCATGATAATCAAGTCTATCTGAGTAGAAACCAGCCCAGTAGCCTAGAGTGCCAAAGGAGAGGTGGTTAGTCATGCCTGGGGCCAGGCTGGATAGAATTAAGATAGCGCTGAAGCTAGGACAGAATGTTATACAGAGAACATGGATTATGCAAACATAAAGAATATTAGAGAGCTATAGCTAGAAAATAAAGAACAAGAGTCAGATAGTTAGTACTTAGAAAAGGCTATTGGAAGGACAGAAGAACAGAGATACACAAGGAAAATAGAAGATTAAGATAGCCTATAGAAAGAAATAGAAATAAGAGGCATAGGATAAATTAAATGGTTGTAAATAAAAAATGACAGGTAGTCTTTCATAACAAATGTTGATAATAAAACACTTTTCCAGCTGGAATTAATGTGTATGCAACCAGTCTGGAGTCTGTACCAACCCTGAAACTGTGACAATATGATTGAGGATGCTTAGTGTTGGAAAAAAAATCAACTGCTGGTCTAACCAGCTTCTGAAGATGGAATGGCAGGACATGGGGGGGGGGGGAATCTTGTTCTTCAAGCAACAAAATATCTCAGGCTAGCTATGATATTAGCCAGATGCAGGAAACTGGGAATTCTGGGAGCTGTGGCTCTAAAATGTGGAGGGTGACAAGCTGAGGAAGGTTGTGAAAAAGTGAAAAGTGACGTCTAATTTTTGCAATGATTAGTAATAGCATGTATTTCATTAGATATCATTACTCTTGATTAGTTTGTGCCATGAACCTATGACCCATACTTGTGCTGCTTTAATATGATTGCAAGCACTTAAACGTAAATGCAAGTTATTAGTGGAACACCTTCTGTGCTGTTCTGAGCCTGTTTGGGAAAGAGAAATATATGTATGTATGTATGTATGTATGTATGTATGTATGTATGTACGTACGTATGTAATTTGATTACAGATACGTATCTAATGAATTTTTTCTTTGTGAAAATTGAACGGTTCTTCCTGGATTAATGAATGTGTACATTAGAATACCATTCTCCTTCAGAATCTGCACTTCTGGGAAGTTTGTGATGCACCTTTTCAAACCAAATAAGTGCAAAATACATTTATAAATGCTCATTTTAGGATAAATACGTTCCGAAGCATCTACTTGATGATAAAACGTCTGTTTCTTATAATGTGCTTCAAACAGTTCAGAACTAGTGAACATACCCATGTCTTGTAAACTTGGTTAGTTTCAGCTGATTAAAGTTGGGGGGGTTGTTAGTGTGTTATGCAAACCCATCCCTTTTGGCTAATTTATGACTTAATGTATAGTGTGAACCCAGAAAATGAGTTACTTCAGTAGCCCAGTTAAGCAAGTTGAAGGACAGAGCCAGTGTTTAGAAATGCAAATGCATGCAAATTTATGAAAAATACATACTTCAATAACATTTTCTTGAGATTCCCTCCCATCCTTAAATTCAGAGATTAACCCAGACATATATCGACATGTGAAAATATTTGCTCCTTGGAAAAGCAACACCAGAATGTCTCCAATGGACCAGCTTGTCGTGTAGAATTGCCTGCAGTCTTGACCCAGGATAGTTTCTTTGTATGGGTCTTTGCTGGAATAAACTCACCAGTGTTTTTCACACACTTTTGTAGGTTGCATTTCTGAGAATCTGGAGGCTTGGTCTCCCGCTCACACCAGTTCTCCTCCTTGGTTGCACGGTCATCCGCGCTGATGCACTGCACTGCTCTTGTCTGAGTGCCCCCTCCACATGAAACTGAGCACTGGAAGACATTTTGAATGACAAAGCACGCATTCCAAGCACAAAGGCTGCATTGGTTGGGAATCAACACCACGCCCTGTGCCCTCACAATGCCATGGGGTTTGGGAAGGGCTTTGCAAGATAACTATCGGCTCAAGAGATGCTCCAGAGGAAACGCTGCAAAGCCCTGGCGCTCTGGACCAGGCAGTTATTAGCAGGAGCTCCCATCTCATTCCCCCGCTGGGATTTCCCCCCTCCCTCCTGAAGCCAAGTTGCTCTGCTCTTGTCCTGCCACTATCCCATCAGGGTTGATGAAACGAAAGACTGGTGGAGGGCCCCAGGACACCGGCTAGAATGCCAGGTTTCCTACTGCATTGCCCTGCTTGATGGCACCCTCTTTAGCCTCTGAGAGAAAGAAGAGGACACCTACACAGCAAAATGAAACTGCTGCAGAGGTAAGAGGGCAACGGCAGTGGCTGAAGGGAATTGCACGTGGTTTGGAGAAGAGCACCAAACCTCCCAGGCATAACAAGACAGTTACCTGCCCCTTCATCTACAAGGCATGACATGATGGTCATTGTCACTGATAACTTAACGAATTTTAATAAAGGAACACTTTAGCCATCAGGGCTGGGTGCACTGCTATCCATGCCTACTGACTAAGGCTCAGTGCCAAATGACAAGTGCAAATGCTCAGACAGCAAGCCGCCTTCTAGCTAGCCTCCGATATGGTACAGAAAGAAATTCTAAACTTAACTCTAATCCTTAGCCCTGCATCCGGTTGTATTTGGGAGCTCAGCATGAGCCTGGAGCTCTAACTCCTTGTTCTGTGAACTTGGTCACCGCAGTCTGTAAAGCAGGACTGATGCATAATGCGTTAGGTGAACCCACCTAATTCAACCAACGATGGTGAACACACTCTAAGCACAGGGTATGAATACTGTATTTCTCTCAGCTTGTTTCAGAGGATTCTTGTCAGATAACAAGTGGAAGAATGACATACAGGTAGTCCTCACTTAACAACCACAATTGGGACCAGAATTTTGGTTGCTAAGCGAAGCGGTCATTAAGCGAATCTGACCCAATTTTATGACCTTTTTTGTGGCAGCCGTTAAGCGAATCACTGCAGTCGTTAAGCGAACCACATGGTTGTTAAGCGAATCATGCAGTTCCTCGTTGATTTTGTTTGCTGGAAGTCAGCTGGGAAGGTCGAAAATGGCGATCATGTAGCCGTGGGATGCTGCAACGGTTGTAAATGCGAACTGGTTGCCAAACGCTTGAATCGTGATCATGTGACTATGGGAGACACCGCAACGGTCGTGTGAGGACCGGCCGCAAGTCGGTTTTTCAGCACTGTCATAAGTCCGAACTGTCGCTAAACGAATGGTTGTTAAGCGAGGACTACCTGTATCCAGTGCCTTTTGCCCCTTGGAGGAAATGTGGTATGTAAACATGCCGAGTAATAATGATAAATATAGCATCACTGAACATATGCAGAAAGCTCTGCTATACTAAACATACGTATAGTGCTAAAAGACTGCCTCCCAGAAGTTATGGCTGCTACAGCTACAGTTAATACTGAAAGTGGTGCATCTTTTATTATCCTTGCAGTTATTAAATAGGCCTTCTGAGGCTTTGTGGAGACTTTGTTCCTTCTGCTTTACAAACCCAATGTTAGTGTGTAGAGTGAAGAATTGGGCAACATATGTGCTGCAGTCTGGACTAAAGAAGATAGCCTTAAATGCTTGGAATTCCCTGTGTCTGAATAAAAGAGATCAAATTTTTCAGGTTTAGGGTGCATTTCTAATTCTGCTTTTTTTTTCAATTATCTCCTTGCTGGGGAGACCAAATACAAAAGAGGACAGCTCGGGAAGGGTGGGGTTATGCCCACTAAATGGCCCTCTTCTGGTATTAAAAGAATTCAGCCTTTCAGGTTTGGGTTTCTTCCTCCTCCTCCTCTTATAAGCTGACTTACAGTTATTATATCTTTCTTAGATTTATACACAGCCTTTTCTCCAAAAGGTCAAGGCAGTATAGATAGCATTTTCTCCTTCATTTTTTCCCCGAGCAGCTGGGTGAGGTAGGATGCCCCCCAAAACAGCCACTGAACTTTATTAGTTAGGCTCCCAGTTCCTAGCTGACCGCCTTAACCAACACACCACTCCAAAAATGTGTTGGCGATCCCACTGACACATAACCCACCTCTGGCCAAGATATGTTGAAAGATTCTGCTGGACAGCCTCCTTTTTGGAGGCCCTCAGGGTAATGCTCTGAAACAGCATTCCCCCAAATAGTCCCCTTCAAATGTGCTGGGAATTCGGCAAGTCATCACTTCCAAACATCCGGAGAGCCACAGGCTGGGTGTAGAGGGCCTAGGGAATGGCCTTGAAGGACAGGAGGAAGAGCCACTACCAAGCAACGGTCAGATAAGAGGGGCCTGATCCCGACCCAAGAAAGTAACTTGAGAAAACATCTCGGGCAAGCCCCTCCCTAGTTCTCACAAAGATAAAGAGAGGGAGGGAGGGAGGAACACATTCAGACTTGCAAGATTCTGTTACTCCAGCTGTTACAGTAAAAGTAGTCCTGACCTGTATGGCATTGGTTTCTTAGTCTGGTCGTTGGGCTGACAGTGGGGAAGGCTGCCCTCGCGCCCTAGCCCCATGATGATGGGTCTGTGCAGTTCAGAATGCTCCGGCTTTTCCAGGAGGACGTGCAAAGGATTAAATATACAAGCTGTATTTCATGGGTTAATTAGTCAAAGTGGCACACCGTACCTCACTCCAAGGCTCTGCGTGCCATGCCAAGCAAGGGTCCATGCTGCAGCTCGTGTTCAGTACCGGCTGGCTTTGCACTACCTGGCAGTGGAACGGCCTCAGAATTCTCTTCTCTCGCACAGCAATGCAACGCGCATCGCGAGTCTTGAAACCGGCCCCGCAGCTGGAGGAGCACTGTGGAGGAAACAGCAGCAAGAAGGTAGGCTCTGCAGCTTCAGAGAACCCTGGCCGGCATTAGTCTTTGCAAGCACAGCGGGACTGGTATGAGATGGGGGGACCACAGCACCTCTTTGGCTGCCCAGAGAACCCCCAGGCAGGGTGGAGCCCATTTTGTTTTACTCCTTTCAAAGGGTTGTTTGAGTAGCTTTAAAGAGAAAGGAATTAATAGAAAATCTGCATGAGGCTTAAGATACTCGGGACAAACAAACAAATCTTTATTACGGTCAAAGACCAGCATAAGGAGGGTGGGGTACAGTCAGTTAAAAGCATAGAAGGTACATTAAAATCTAATGTAAGAAGCTAAAACACAGAAATACACTCATGTCATCTCTTAAGTTCCCCCAAATCTGGCTGATCATTCCTACTGAGGTAAAAGGCTTAAGACATCCATTTCGCCATTTAAAACCCAACCCAACTATATTATGTATTTGTAAGTGCTCTCCTATCTACGCCTGAGCCTGAAGACCTCAAAAACTACATTTTGTATGGGCAACATCTCTCCTGTCTTCGCTTGGGCTTGACGACCTCTCTAGTTCAATTAATTCGCCTTTTTGCTGAATCAGGAGAGATTGTGCTCTACTCTGCAGAGAGTGCATGCTAAAGAGCTGGAGCAGCAAATTTCCAACAAAATTTATTGTGGCAACTATTGGCAAACCTCCTGAACTGGGCATGGAGTTTCACACAGAAAGAGGCGTTCTCTCACATAGCCTTTAAGCCATGTAGAGCTTTAAAAGTAATGGCCAGCATTTTGTATTTTGCACAGAAATGAATTGGCAATGCTTTAAGCACAAACATAATATGGTCAATTCATGTTCTTCCCAAGACCACATTGTCTGCCAACTGATGTTTCTGCCCCAGAAGAGCGCATTACCATAGTCAAGCCTGAAGGTTATTACAGCATCATAATTTTAAAGTGTTTATTTTCCAGAAAGAGACACAGTTGGCATATCAACCAAAGTTGATGAAATGAACTTCTGGCAATAGCCTCAATCTTGGAAAGAAAGACAGAGACTCAGGCCCAAAAGCATCTCCAAATTGCATATCTGCTCCTTCTGGGAAAGTGTTATCCCAGTTTCATAACAGGCAGGCATACCACCTTTCTGGATTTCCTGCCTCTGACAATAAGTACCTACATCTTGTCTGGATACAGTTTCAAGTTACTATTCTTTATCCAGCCCTTTACTGACTGCAGACAGGTGTTAAGGAGTATCATCCCATTTCCTGAAGATGTCAGAAATAGATCTGGGTGTCATCAGCATGATGTTAACTAAGGCAACTCTAATAACCTCCTGGCCAGAAGTGACATATCAACATTTGGCAAGGATCCAGAGGACAAGGGGTGAAATATACAACTCCAAATAGCTTGTCCACATTCTCTAGTATCAACAGTTGAAATTGATCCAATCTAACTGTACAAGTTAACATACATAACTGTATGGCTATGAGAGTTGGACCATAAGGTAGGCTGAGCGCCGAAGAATTGATGCTTTCAAACTGTGGTGCTGGAGAAGACTCTTAAGAGTCCCTTGGACTGCAAGGAGGTCAAATCAGTCAATCCTAAAGGAAATCAACCCTGACTGCTCATTGGAAGGACAGATACTGAAGCTGAAGCTCAAATACTTTGGCCACCTAATGCGAAGAGAAGACTCACTGGAAAAGACCCTGATGCTGGGAAAGACTGAAGGCAAAAGGAGAAGGGGACGGCAGAGGATGAGATGGTTAGATAGCATCACCGATGTAATGAACATGAATTTGAGTAAATTCCGGGAGACAGTGGAGGACAGGAAGGCCTGGCGTGCTATGGTCCATGGGGTCACGAAGAGTCGGACACGACTAAACGACTGAACAACAACAACAACAAACTGTACAAGAGGAGTTACTACATATGCTTATTTGTATCACAGCATATTTTTTAAATGGCTTTTATGCCATATATTTTTTGAGTTGAATCCTATACTACATGCTAGCCATTAAGCAGCAGAGTGAGCAGTATATTAACAGAATACAAGCTGTCTATAAACTACTATTATATGCAGAATATATATTGAGGGAAGCTGGATTGGAAGAAGATGAGCATGGTTTTAAAGTTGGAGGAAGAAACATCAATAACCTGTGCTCTGCTGATGGCACTACTTTGATACCTGAACACTCAAATAATTCTGGAAACTCTAGTAATGAAAAAATGTCTATGAAGGTTCTCAGTCATCCAGGTGGAATTGTCTGTAGCTTGAATCATGTCAACTGGATTTCTATTTTCTTAGTGGAAACGTTTCACTCCTTATCCAAGGAGCTTCTTCAGTCTGAGTAAAGTTAGTAAGGGAATCCTTAAATATGTTTCTAGGCTGGCTGTGTGACCTTGCACCTGGAGCTAGGTCATGGTTATTTTTGAGATGTTTGTTTCTAAGTCCCTTTATCATCTAAAGGAGGATCGTTAAGATTACCCTGCTGCTGTTGAGCTTGCGAATTGGTCTTAATCTTCCTAGGCACAGAAGACAAAGCAGGAAGGAAGATAGGGGAAAGGTTATGCCTGAGGCCCCCACCTCTATTCAAGGAAGGATTTTCCAAGTTGGCATGAATGGATTCCTTGACCCCTCTCTCAAACCACCTATCTTCTCTGTCTAAAATGTGAACATTAATGTCCTCAAATGAGTGTCCTTTTTCCTTTAGATGAAGATAAACTGCTGACTCTGGTCCTGTGGTGTTACTTCTCCTGTGTTGGGCCATCCTCCTGTACAACGGTTGTTTGGTTTCTCCAATGTAGAGTTCAGAGCACTCCTCACTGCACTGGATTGCATACACTACATTGCTTTCCTTGTGTTTTGGAGTTTGATCTTTGGGGTGTACAAGCCTCTGTCTCAGTGTGTTGGTGGGTTTGAAATATACAGGTATGTGGTGTTTGCCAAATATCCGTTTTATCTTTTCAGACACGCCAGCCATGTAAGGAATGACCAGGTTCTTCCGTTTACTCTGAGTCTCAGCCCTATCTGTCGCTGTTTTAGGTCTGGTAGACTTAGATTTAGTGAAGGCCCAATTTGGATATCCACAGGCCTGCAGAGCTGTTCTCAGATGCTGCTGTTCATTCTTTTTGGAATCCATGGAGGTGGGGATGGTTTCTGCTCTGTGTGACAATGTCCTGATGACTCCTAGTTTGTGCTGCAGTGGATGGTGGGAGTCAAACATCAGGTATTGATCTGTGTGTGTGGGTTTCCTGTAGATCCCTATTTCTAGCTTGCCACCGGTCCCAATGAGGACTTCACAGTCTAGGAATGCCAGTCTGTTGTCCTTGGTGTCTTCTCTGGTGAAGCTAATGTTGGCATCTATAGTGTTTATATGGTCCGTGAAGGCCTGTACTTCCTGGGCCTTGATTTTGACCCAGGTGTCATCCACATACCTAAACCAGTGGGTGGGCACCGTTCCCTGGAATGTGTTGAGTGCTTTCTTCTCCACTTCTTCCATGTATAAATTGGCCACAATGGGTGACACAGGAGAACCCATGGCACAGCCGTGTTTTTGTCTGTAAAAGTCACCTCTGTATGTGAAATAAGTGGTGTTAAGACACAGGTCCAGAAGATGGCAGATCTGGTTTGGGTTGAGATGGCTTCTCCTTTCCAGGGTGCTGTCCTCTTCTAGTCTCTTCCTGACAGCGGATAGAGCATGAGTGGTGGGGATGCTGGTGAAAAGGGAGGACACATCAAAGGAGACCATAGTTTCATCTGTATCCAGTTTCAGGATCTTTGCTTTGGAAACAAATTCTTCCGAATTATGGATGTGGTGTTCAGAGTGTCCAACTAGAGGTGCTAGTATGGTAGAGAGGTGTTTGGCAATGTTGTATGTTACCGAATTGATGCTGCTGACTATGGGTCGGAGGGGTGTTCCTTCCTTGTGGATCTTGGGAAGTCCGTAGATGCAGGGGATGGCTTCTCCAGGATACAGACGGTGGTAGGTAATCCTATCGATGGAGCCATCATGTTCCAATTGTTTCAAACTGTCTATTGCCTTTTTCTTGTAATTGTTGGTGGGGTCTCTTTTCAGTTTTTCATATGTATGGTGATCCTCCAAAAGTGAGGTAATTTTATTGTGGTAGTCTGCAGTGTTTAGAACCACAGTACATCTTCCTTTGTCAGCAGGTAAAATGGTGATGGTTTCATCTTTGCTGAGGGCTGTCAGGGCTCTCCTCTCTTGGATGGTAAGGTTGGGGGGAGGAGGTTGAGCACTGGACAGAGCTGCAGATATTTTAAGCCGGAGTTGTTCTGCTTCTTCAAAAGGTAGGTGGTTGTTGTGGATGGCAGATTCTGTGGCTGTAATGAGCTCCACAACCGGAACTTGCTTGGGAGTGATGGCAAAATTAAGACCTTTGGCTAGGACATCTCTCTCTGGTTGGGTAAGTTCTCTGTCTGAGAGATTTTTCACCCACATGTTCTTTTTGTCCTCTGTGGTCCTGTTGTTGTTGTTCCTCCCAGCGGTTTCTCCAGTTCCTTGTTTCTGCTTGCTGCGAGAAAGAAGAATGTCAAATTTCTTAGTTTGCCTCTCCTTTGTCTTGTGATGCTGGGCCAGCTGTACTTTATTGCCAAGCTGAATAACTCTATCCAGGATTGGGTCAGGAAGGGTGGCTGTGAGTTCCTGGTGAAGGTTTTCAAAATTGTATTGCAGGGCATCAATGGTGAAGTGGACTTGCCTTATTCTTTCATTTAGAAGATGTCTTTGTGCCTGCTGCAGGATCTGATCTGCTCTGTGACCCTTAACTGTAGATTGCAGGCGTAGGCTTGTCGGGATGAGTCTCTGTTGTCTGCATCTGAGGTTAAAACGTAGGTGGTTTCTATAGTCTGCCACCTTTCTAGCTGTCTTCTCGAATTTCCTTACCAACTTCAGGGTTTCATCCCCAAAATGTATGGCAATATGTCTATGAAGGTTCTCAGTCATCCAGGTGGAATTGTCTGTAGCTTGAATCATGTCAACTGGATTTCTATTTTCTTAGTGGAAACGTTTCACTCCTTATCCAAGGAGCTTCTTCAGTCTGAGTAAAGTTAGTAAGGGAATCCTTAAATATGTTTCTAGGCTGGCTGTGTGACCTTGCACCTGGAGCTAGGTCATGGTTATTTTTGAGATGTTTGTTTCTAAGTCCCTTTATCATCTAAAGGAGGATCGTTAAGATTACCCTGCTGCTGTTGAGCTTGCGAATTGGTCCACTCCATGGATTCCACCTCCATGGATTCCAAAAAGAATGAACAGCAGCATCTGAGAACAGCTCTGCAGGCCTGTGGATATCCAAATTGGGCCTTCACTAAATCTAAGTCTACCAGACCTAAAACAGCGACAGATAGGGCTGAGACTCAGAGTAAACGGAAGAACCTGGTCATTCCTTACATGGCTGGCGTGTCTGAAAAGATAAAACGGATATTTGGCAAACACCACATACCTGTATATTTCAAACCCACCAACACACAGAGGCTTGTACACCCCAAAGATCAAACTCCAAAACACAAGGAAAGCAATGTAGTGTATGCAATCCAGTGCAGTGAGGAGTGCTCTGAACTCTACATTGGAGAAACCAAACAACCGTTGTACAGGAGGATGGCCCAACACAGGAGAAGTAACACCACAGGACCAGAGTCAGCAGTTTATCTTCATCTAAAGGAAAAAGGACACTCATTTGAGGACATTAATGTTCACATTTTAGACAGAGAAGATAGGTGGTTTGAGAGAGGGGTCAAGGAATCCATTCATGCCAACTTGGAAAATCCTTCCTTGAATAGAGGTGGGGGCCTCAGGCATAACCTTTCCCCTATCTTCCTTCCTGCTTTGTCTTCTGTGCCTAGGAAGATTAAGACCAATTCGCAAGCTCAACAGCAGCAGGGTAATCTTAACGATCCTCCTTTAGATGATAAAGGGACTTAGAAACAAACATCTCAAAAATAACCATGACCTAGCTCCAGGTGCAAGGTCACACAGCCAGCCTAGAAACATATTTAAGGATTCCCTTACTAACTTTACTCAGACTGAAGAAGCTCCTTGGATAAGGAGTGAAACGTTTCCACTAAGAAAATAGAAATCCAGTTGACATGATTCAAGCTACAGTCTAGTAATGAAAGTTAAGGAGCACAGTGAAGAAATGGGACTAAGATTAATATAAGAAGACCAAACTAATGACAACAGGTACAACAACCAGCCTTAGAATTACCAATGAAGATATCAAAGTGGTGGATAGCTTCTGCCTTTTAGGATCAACCATCAATAGTAAAGGAACAAGCAGTCAAGAAATACACTGCAGACTAGCCTTCGTAGAACAGCCATGAAGTCCTTGGCAAATTACTCAAAAGCTGTGATGCGTCTATATCTACAAAGATCAGAATCATGTAAGCCATGGTATTCCCTATGACACTCTATAGAAGTAAAAACTGGACTTTAAAGAAGCAGGATAGGAAGAGTATTGATGTTTTTGAATTTTGGTGTTGAAGAAGATCCTGAGAATACCATGGATAGCCAAACAACCAACCAAATGCATCCTAGAACAAATCAATCCAGAGTTCGTGCTTGAGGCACAAATAACCAGGCTCAAACTATCATATTTTGTACCAATCGAAGAGAATATCATATTTTGGACACATTATACAAAGACCTAGCTCTCTGGAGAAGTCTATAATGCTAGGAAAGGTGGAAAGAAAGAGAAAAAGAGGATGACCAGCAGAAGGGTGGACAGACTCACTTACAGTAGCAATGGCTGCACTATTGGAAGATCTAAGAAGCAGGATGGGGACAGAGTGCCCTGAAAAAAATCTATGTGGTCATCAAGAGTCAACACCAATTTGATGGCACATAATCAATCAATCAGCTACTACATCCAGCTGAAGATATTGATATTACTCTATATAGCTCTAAACTGTGTAGGACCCAATAACTTAAAGATTGCCTTTCCAATCTTTGTCATAAGATCAGCTGTGGAGGCCTTACTTATCATCTCACAGGCTGGTCCGGCATAGTGCAACGGTCAGAACTGGGGCTTTCGCAGTGGCTGCCCCTGAATTATAGAACTTCCTCCCCAAGCAGTCTCAGAATGGTATGTACAGTCCACCTTCCCTTAAGATCACAAAGCAGAGAGATACAAGTGTTACACTATGTCACACCCTGTGTATGTAACTGAAAATTCCCAAGGGAAGTATGGCTGGACCCCACACTAGAAGCATCTGAAGACATGCCTAGCCTATGTAAGATAACAACTAGTTTTGTTTGTTTTGTTGATTGCTGTTGTTTATTCGTTCAGTCACTTCCGACTCTTCATGACTTCATGGACCAGCCCACGCCAGAGCTTCCTGTCGGCCGTCGCCATCCCCAGCTCCCCCAAGGTCACGTCCGTCACCTCCAGAATATCATCCATCCATCTTGCCCTTGGTCGACCCCTCTTCCTTTTGCCTTCCACTTTCCCTAGCATCAGCATCTTCTCCAGGGTATCCTGTCTTCTCATTATGTGGCCAAAGTACTTCAGTTTTGCCTTTAATATCATTCCCTCAAGTGAGCAGTCTGGCTTGATTTCCTGGAGTATGGACTGGTTTGATCTTCTTGCAGTCCAAGGCACTCTCAGAATTTTCCTCTAACACCACAGTTCAGAAGCATCTATCTTCCTTCGCTTAGCCTTCCTTATAGTCCAGCTCTCGCAGCCATAGGTTACTACGGGGAATACCATTGCTTTAACTATGCAGATCTTTGTTGTCAGTGTGATGTTTCTGCTCTTAACTATTTTATCGAGATTTGTCATTGCTCTCCTGCCAAGAAGTAGACATCTTCTGATTTCCTGGCTGCAGTCAGCATCTGCAGTAATCTTTGCGCCTAGAAATACAAAGTCTGTCACTGCCTCCACTTTTTCTCCCTCTATTTGCCAGTTATCAATCAAGCTGGTTGCCATAATCTTGGTTTTTTTGAGGTTTAACTGCAACCCAGCTTTTGCACTTTCTTCTTTCACCTTTGTCATAAGGCTCCTCAGCTCCTCCTTACTTTCAGCCATCAAAGTGGTATCATCTGCATATCTGAGATTGTTAATGTTCCTTCCAGCGATTTTAACTCCAGCCTTGGATTCATCAAGCCCAGCATGTCGCATGATGTGTTCTGCATACAGGTTGAATAGGTAGGGTGAGAGTATACAACCCTGCCGTACTCCTTTCCCAATCGTAAACCAGTCCGTTGTTCCGTGATCTGTTCTTACCGTTGCTACTTGGTCATTATACAGATTCCTCAGGAGGCAGACAAGATTACTTGGTATCCCCATACCACCAAGAACTTGCCACAATTTGTTACGATGTTTTGTTGATTAGGTTTGTTATTTTGTTAACTATGCTCCTGTAAATGCTTGGGGGGTGAGGGGAAATGGTATAGAAATAGTAACAGCAACAACAACAAATTCTAGACTGTCAAGATCATTTAGTAATGTATTGTCGAAGGCTTTCACGGCCAGAGTTCGATGGCTGTTGTGGGTCTTCCGGGCTGTGTGTCCGTGTTCTGGAAGTTGTGGTTCCTAACGTTTCGCCAGCATCTGTGGCCAGCATCTTCAGAGGGCAGGAGCACAGACAGAAGTGCTCTTTCTGTGCTCAGGTAGAATGGCAATGTTTGGCAATGTTTGTTTTCTATTTATAGAGCTAAGTTATAGGAGATTAGGTGGGGTTTTTTGTTGTGTTGAAATGTTAACGAGTGGCTGCTGAGCGTGATTAGCACGTTCATTGTTAGAAGTATTCCCATGTCCTGGTAGTTGAGCTGAGTTCGTTGACCTTTTGCAGGCTGTGTTTTTCAGGACTGGTAGCCAGGTTTTGCTAATTTTTAGACTTTCTTCTTTTTTATTGTAACTGTGCTGGTGGGTTTTTGTTTTTTTGCCATTCTACCTGAGCACAGAAAGAGCGCTTCTGTCTGTGCTCCTGCCCTCTGAAGATGCTGGCCACAGATGCTGGCGAAACGTTAGGAACCACAACTTCCAGAACACAGCCACACAGGTGGAAGACCCACAACAGCCATCATTTAGTAACTTTAACTTTGGATAATTTGCCTTCTCTCTTATTAATTTATCTCCCAGCGTTGTTGTTTAATCCCGATTTCAGGAAGATAAAGATAATATATAATAAACTATGAAACCACAAGAACATTCCTTCTGGGTGCTAGCTGCAAAACCTTGGTCTAGATTGCTTATAGCAACTCATAATGCTGACACAAAAAATCTGCCACCCATGGCAGGGAACCCACAGCTGCTTCTGCCAGCAAGACATTGTAGGTGAGGCACTGCCAAAGACCCAACCTGGCCATCATGGTTACCTTACCACAATACCTTGTTCTAAGCAAGGACCCCTTAGAGCAAAGTATTTGGACCTGGCAAGTGGACTTTTTGCCCTGATGCCTCAGGGCATCAGAACTCTTCAGAACAATGTAGGATTCCTTGGAGCAAGGCACCAAAGCAGGTGCTACAACACTCTAGACAAGAGGGCACCAATCTGCCAGCCTTCCAAATTTGAGGGAGGGGTTTCAGTCTGTCTTATGAAAAGATCAGATTGGCCAAGAGAGTATGGTTAGGATGGACAGCAATTAGGGCCACCAGCTCTGGGTTACAAAAATCTAGGCAACCACTAGATGGCAGCAAAGAGAAACAGAACACTAACTCTTTGGTGCCATCTCATGGTCAACTGGATTTTTGCAGCCCAGGTCTGAAAGCACTACAGCAGTAATGGGAAGCAAGGGCTTATGGCGGTTTCCCAAGAAGCTAGATTTCTGAAGGAGAGGCAGTTGGTGAAAAAAGCCTGACAATTTAAATCTTGAGCCACTCAGCAATATAGTGCCATTCAAGACTGTACTGTAGTCTGCCCCTTTCAGGGAGGAAAAAGTGAGACGTATGAGGACTGTGCGTGGAATTGGAGTTGCTTAAAACAAGGTACACTGGATCCTACTGAATGAGAAGCTAATAAAGATCAAGTATTGAAGGACAGAAACTCCATCATCCCTTTCATAACTGCTTCTGGTTGAACATGTAACTTCTGTGGAAATTCTAAAATGCTTTAAAAAGTTCACGTTGAATAGGCTCAGGTTATCATTCCCAGGATCTACTTTTGATAAGAGCCTGGATGAGGTGAGAGAAACAATTGAAATGTAACTAATAAAAATGTTTATTGTTGAAGTATCTCAGTTGTTAAGAGCAGGAAAGATAATAATATCTGGTACGAATAGGGAACACTCTACAGAAAGAGATCTGCCTCAAAATTAGCTTTGAAAAAGTATAATTATTTTGATTATTTACATTTTTGCACTTAAATGTTACAAGTGGCAGTTACCCTGGTTCAGGAACCATGACATTTACGTATTTGGGAAACTTCAGGGTAAAAGAAATGATGTTACATTTTGGGGATATGTTGAGAATAAAATGCATTTCCCCCGTTACTTGCTCATGGAAAGGAGCAAACACTTTAAATCAGGGCCAGAGAAGAAACTACCTTGAGGGCTCTTTTGGCGTCCAAAAAGCAAAAATCCCCAATAAATAATATTGGAAAATCACAGTGGGCCAGCTTTCTTTACCTTACTCCAGTCTCCAGCTCTCCACTGAGCACATGGCCGAAGATAGCATCTCCTGGCTGGATCAGGTTTTTTAATGTGCCGGCAGTCAGACTCATTCTTGGTGTTGCATTCCACCGGTCTCCAAAAGGCCCCAACACCACATGTGGTAGAGCACTGGAACAGAGCAGAGAAATAATGCTGCCATTTCTTCAGGATGCAGAAGAAGGAATTGAGAAACAAGGCCGGCTATTCCATGTGTCCTGCTGAAACATCACCTCCATCAGTCTTTTCACCTGATTGAACGGTGCATAGCTATGGATTAATTCTAAATCATCTCCAGAACTGATGCTTAAAATAGCTCTTCTCCCTATTCCTGTTCCTTTTGCGTCATGTCTTTTAGTTTGTAAGCTTGCAAGAAGGAATTTTCCCTGAGCATCTGTAAGCCACTCTAAATATCTTTTTGGATGAAGAGTGAGATCGATAAATAAAAATAGATTGTATAGGACATTGACTCTGGACATTCCTATTTTAATTATATTTCTGGGATGCCTTTTTAAGATGTATATCTCACTTCCAGCTAAGACAGCTGAGAGTGAATATAAATAGAAGCTAATTTATTAAGCATCATATTTACTATCAATCAGCAACAACAACAAACATAGCAAAGGCAGAGGGTAAAATCTCTGCAGATTGTTCGTAAGTTTGTTTGAATTTATTAGCCACCCAAGTCCAAACTTTTGTGAACTTTGCAAAACTTAAGAAATGAAATTTCTGTGAAGGCTGTTGTTAACCCCATACTCAGTTGTTTTCATTGACTCTAAAGAAATATTATACAATCTGTGAACTTCTTCATGTTGCATCTCATTCTTCTGCTCCTCTTCCCAGTTTCTTTTTTTCAAATTAGTCTGAAACCGGGAGACCAAGAGTTCTAGTCCCACCTTAGGCACAAAGCCAGCTGGGTGACCTTGGGCCAGTCACTCTCTCTCAGCCCTAGGAAGGAAGCAATGGCAAACCACTTCTGAAAACTTTGCCAAGAAAACTGCAGGGACTTGTCCAGGCAGTCTCTGAGAATCGGACATGATTGGATTAAAAAAAATCAACAGTCCTGGATAAAAATATAGTCTAGTAGATGTTTCAGGGTTGCCTCAAATAAAATCATCTTCCTCACATGGGTAGCACATTTTAAAGAACAAATGTAACCTGTAGGATTCCCTCAATTCCATTTGCAGGTGTGTGTACTGTATGTATATGCCACAAAAATAAAAGGCATAGCAAGAAGTCTGCAACTACAGAATGGGCTGACCAGAGTTGTTAGTAGTATAAATACAACATTTATGGAAAGTGCAAAGTCCTTAGCTTGATGGACAATATGCAAGCTATTCTTCAATGGAAGTATCCTCACTGAGTACCTGATTTGATTTGAATTGCTAACAAGTAGCAAATGTGAAAATAATTACTTGCAGCAGTAAAAAGTCTGACTTAGCAGCACGCTGTTGGTGCAACTACAGGTTGTGTTCCATCACTTCTGACTCTTTGTGACCCAAGAGACATTATTTCACCAGGACTGTCAGTAACTGCTTTTTTGAATTGTTCTAAGCCCATGCATGCTTTTGCCTTCAGCGATAGTATCTAGTCACCTTGTCTTCTGCCAGCGTCTTTTTGATGGCTTTTGATTTTTCCAAGCATGAGGATCTTCTCCGATTATTTGTTCTTGCCTGTCAAAAATACTTAAGCTTTACTGTCTTGATTAGTCCTTCCAGTGAGCAATCTGGTTTTACTTCCTCAAGTACTGAATGATTTTCTTCTTGCGGACCAAGATATTCTCAACAACTTCAAAGGCATTAGTTTTATTTTGTTCAGCCTTTCTGACAGTCCAGCTTTCACCGCCATATATTACAATTAGGAAAATCACATCCTTGACTACACATGCCTTTGTTGTCAACGTTATGCCTCGGTACTTTAATATTTTGTTTAGACTTGTCCTAATCTTTCTTCCAAATAGCAGTCATTTTGTTTCGTGGCCGCAGTCATCATCCCTGTGAAAATTTGAGCTGGGAAGATAAAGTCTATTATGACTACAACTTCTTCTCCACTTGTTTGCATTGCCTTGGCATTGCCTATTGACATAATCTACTTTTTAAAGTATTGAGCAGCAAATGGCTTTCACTGTTTCTTCTCTCACCCTTAATGAGAGATTCCTTAAGTCTTCCTTACCTCTAGACATCAGAATGGTATTAACATATATAGGTTGTTGCTGTTTGCTCCAGCATTTTTAATTGCAATTTGTATTTCTTCTAGTCCAGTCTTTCTCATAATATATTATGCACAGAGCACTAGTTTGTAGTGGTTAAGGCACCAGGCTAGAAACCAGGAGTCCATGAGTTCTAGTCCTGCCTGGGTGACCCTGGGCCAGTCACTCTCTCTCAGCCCTAGGAAGAAGGCAATGGCAAGCCACTTCCAAAATCTTACCAAGAAAACTGCAGGGACTTGTCCAGGCAGTTGCCAGGAGTCAACACTGACCAGAAGGAACAAAATAAAACAACAATAATAAAAATCCTGTATTCCTGCTTATAAGTTAAATAAATAAGGGATCTATATACATCCTTGGTACACTCTTTTCCCGATTCTGAAACATTTAGTTGCTCCATATTCCATTCAAACTGTTGCTTCCTGATTATCATATAAATTCTTCAATAGACAGATGAGATGGCCCAGGATATGATTCTTAAAGGCTATCCATAATTTGTTGATGCCTACACAGTCAAAAATCTTTGCATAATCGAAAAAGCAAGAATAGACATCTGTTTTCTTTGTTTTTTCCATGTTAACAATGTGATCTCAGGTGTCTCTGCCATTTCTGAATTCAGCCTATACATTTGGCAGTTCTCATTCCATGCATTGTTGAGGTAAATTAAGAAGTATCTATTATTTGAGTGGCAGGTAAAAGCCAAAAGTCATCTGAATTAATACAAAATGAAAATATTCAGCTTGCAGAATGCATTGTAAAACCTTCTATTCTCCCACTAATTTTCTAAAGAATGCTTTTGCTTCATAGCTAGGCTAAATATTCTACTCAATGAAAATTCAACTTAATTTATTTTTAGCTTGAAGAAAAACTTGGAAGGCAATACTCATTTGATTTGAAATTAAGTTGAAGCACCCCAAAGTAAACCAGTCTAAGGCAGTTAGTCTTGTTGGAATATCTTTCTTATATATTTACAATAAGTTTAAATTAAGTAATGTCATTGTATAAAAGCTGGCTTCTCCAACAGAAACAATAGATACATCACGTAGCATACCCATGTAAAGGAAGACATACGTATATCTTATGCATACCCATGTAAAGGAAGACATGTATCTTATGCATATATAGCTGTTTTAGCTCTAGATAAAGAAACATTTGTTTAGCTATAAATAAGGAGGCATCTGTTTTATCTCTAAGTTAAGGAAACCTTTGTTTGTAATAAGCTAACACATTCCATTCCATTGATAATAATTGGCTAAATTTCTAAACTTCAGAACCCTATAAAAAGGGAAACAAAGAGAAGTACTGCATGGCCACCCACCCGAAACAACTTAATAATTTTGGGTGAATAAACATATTTTGACCCACCAATCATTGTGTGTGTTTTATTGGACTCCCAGCTTGGCACGGACTGTGGGAAAAGAAGGTGTTTTAATCCTTCTGACAGTCTCAAAGGATCAAATGTGATTGAAAGGCTTAGTACCTTGCCTTTATAAATACGGTAGAAAAGGTTGCTTCTATTTCCCTAAAACCCCAAAGAGATAAGCAACAGCTGTGCACAGCTATTCAGTTGCCCTGCAATTCTCCGTGGTGCTTTATTAATTAATTTGGCAAAACAGGAAATAATCAATTTCACCTTGCCCAATTGCTTTCTCAAGTGTTACGAATCTCTTTATGACAGTACCCCAGAAAATCCCAAGGAGTTGTAATTTGCTACTTGATAAGCAGTTTTCAACATTTACATGCAAAACAGTAAATGAGCCATTCTCAGAAATGACTTCCTGCGCAGACTGTTGGAGAATTACTGTGGGTAGTTTCCAGTTCTGTTTGCATCTAGCATACTCCCAGTCAATCCCTATCTCCGGAGCAGAGGAAGCCCACACGTCCTCAGTACAGTTAGTAAAAAGATAGTTTGAGGTTTATTTAGTAAATATTAGCAAACATCAAAAGCAGCTAAGTGGCAAAATAAGATAAAAGGCAGGCAAAAGGAGGGAAAGGGAAACATGAACAAGCAAGAATTTACATTGGGAACACTACTGATTTGCATGTTTTTATATGGTTTTTCATTTTTTTTCTTTTACCTAGTTCAGCATTTCTCAACCTTGGCAACTTTAAGATGTATGGACTTCAACTCCCCAGCATGCTAGCTGGGGAACTCTGGGAGTTGAAGTCTACACATCTTAAAGTTGCCAAGGTTGAGAAACACTGATCTAGTTTAATTGTTGTTAGCCACCCAGAGTCATGTATTTGAGATGGACAACCATATAAATGGAAGTAAACAAGCAAGCAAGCAAATAAATAAAATTATCTATATATCTATATCAAAAATACAGAACTTTCCAGAGCCACAGGAAACAATACGGTGATAATTAGCATGGACAGTCCCAAAGGGAACGGCTTTTGTTCATTCCAAATTTATCCCATATATGTACATAGCATAAAGCAGAATAGAGTTGGAAAGTCGGATACCAGATGATCCCTCCTCTATTCTGCACCATAAAGGGAAACATTTGGTGGATGGGAATGATGTATCCAACACAAGCTACGTTTGCCCAGTTAAAGAGAGGGGTTATCTCCAGGATTTTAGAGCTGAATGGAAATTTTGGGGACCACTGCTGAGATTTTCTTATTATTTGCATCCCTTCAAACCCAGAAAATTTTTCCACTCCATCTCCTAATGTTCTCTTCTGTATTTTTGTGGTGATTTCAGACCCTCCCCCCATCAAATCTAGCAAAATTGTTTTCCCCCACCTGGAGCTTCCATCCCTTCTGGATATTTTGGGACTGTGGGGACACCTGGATGGGAAAGTTTGCTCTGGAACAATAGTTAACCTGGGACCTTGTCGAAAATGAAAAAAATCATATCTGATCCAGGCTGCTAACACAGTTAGGAGAGCACTAAAAAAACAAATCAAATCAGGAAAAAAAGGAAGAAAGTAAGTACTGTATAAGGCTGCCTCTGCTGCTATTGATTAGCACCACCCTCAGTAACATACTGGAGAACTTTTTCTTTCCCTAGAGAAATTTACTGAAATGGTCTCCCTCTTCTGCCTCTTTTCTACCTCTCTTCACAGAAATGCATAGAAGATTTGGAGAGGCTGTTTGCACTCAGTTCTATCTTTTCTAAAGAACCTTTGCCTCTTTAGATTTTCATGGCTAGACATACAGTTATTAACAAACCAGTCCCCATTTTTAGTGAATTCTTTCAGCATTGCCCACACACACACACACACACACACACACACACAACATCAAGCAGGAAAATGTGCACCCATGGAGAAAATACGATGTGAAAAAAAGAATGAAAGACGCTGATAAGCATTGGAACAAAATACTATCCAAGATAAATATTTTGTCCTCTCAAAACCTGTGAGCTCAAACTCAAGCTTGTTTACCCACAAATAGTTTTGAGAACCAATGTGGAATAATGATTAAGGCACTGGACTAGGATCTGGAATTTCCAGGTTCAAATCTGCTCCCAGCCATGAAAACTCACGTGGCTTTGGAGCAGTCACAATCTCCCAGCAAAACCTACCTCACAGACTTCTTGTGGGAAAAAATTAGAAGTGCTATGTGTCCCACTTTGAGTTCCTGAAGGAAAGTTGGGATATAAATCTAACAGATAAATACACTTGGCAGGACTTACACGTACGTATCTTAGCATCTAACGTGCATTTTCCAGAACGCACAAATGGTCAGACAGGAGGGCCCTGATAAGGATCAGGCCTGTAGCAGCAGATGATGGGGGAGATTCATCCACTCTTCCTCACCACAATCCAGCTAAAAAGGGTTTCTTTGAAGCTGATGTTTGTACTGGGAGAAAATCTCAATAATACTACTTGCTAAAACGTTAAAATACACATTAAATGAAGGGTCATGAAACGGATCATAGTTGCTAATGTACAAGGCTGGAGGTTAGCTAGATGTTATTTTTATCTGCAAAGGAATGTAAATAAAAGAACCCTAAGATAGGTGAGGGGCGTGGTGGCTCAGCGGGTAAGACACCAGGCTTGTCGATCGATCGGAAGATCGCAAGTTCGGAGGTTCAAATCCCTAGCCCCGCATGACAGAGTGAGCTCCCGCACTAGCTCCAGCTCTTGCCAACCTAGCAATTCGAAAGCATGCAAATGCAAGTAGATTAATAGGTACCACTTCGGTGGGTAGGTAACAGCGTTCCGCGTGCGTCATGCCGGCCACATGACCATGGAAGTGTCTTCGGACAACGCTGGCTCTTCAGCTAAGAAACGGAGATGAGCACCGGCCCCTAGAGTTGGACACGACTGCACAAATGTGCGGGGGGAACCTTTCCCTTTTAAGATAGGTGAGGTTGTCTTCCATGCTTTCATTTGCGCCATATTGTTTTTTCAGGAATATTCATCAGCTTCCAAAATATAGTGGCTGAAAATATTTTCAAACCAAGTGTCTGCTCTTTGAATACATCACTACAGTAAAATAGAGAAAGTACTTTATTCCTTGGCATTTAATTGCCACTACATGAAACCCAAGATCCACTTTCAATTTTATCAATCTATGCAGCTGGAAGAAAAGGACCAGAAATGACCCAGAAAAGGTTTAGCCATATTAAAAATTCAGTTTTATAGGGGATACACATGGATAGTAGTATTTCTCACAGTTAAGAACACAGTTAAGAATGAAGAAGCTAAGAATGATAAAGATGGTGCTGATAAAAATAGCATTGCATTGACAGTTGTAAACAATGTAAGAGTATGAATACTCACCTCACTCCAGTTTCCCACCAACCAATAGGCATCAATATGCAGGTTTCTGAAGTTTTCTGAATCAGAGTCATTTAGTAACATTGTTTTGAAAACATTCTCACTGTTCTTTGGCATAGTGGTGTCTTGAACAAATGGACTTTCTGTGGGCCAAGGAGATATTTCACTGAAAGAGGGCTTTGATGGGGTTGTGTTTGCAGCTTTCTCTTCTGATGTATCCTCTAATAGTGTTGGTTGTTCTGTAACAGGATCTGCTGTCACAGGTGGATTTATTTGTACATGAAGACCTTTGAGATCTGTCGTTGTCAATGAAACCTCAATTCCTCTTGCTGGAGTAACAGAAAATTGGTTGAAATTATCGGGCTGATCATCTGTATATGAGATTCTTGAGACCTTGCTTGTGGTGAATGTAAGGAACCTTTCTGTTGATCTTTCAGTCTGGATGTAGTCTTTTATATCTCCTTCAGTACTGTTGGGTATTGTGTCATATGCTTCAGTTAAATAATTACCCTTTGGGTTATAAATGGGGTCAATGGTAAAGGAGTCCTTGTTAATGGAGCTACCTTCTGAAGATATGTTCCCAGCATTTGTAACATGTGAATCAGTTATGATAGGTCCATGAGCGCTGTTTTGCATGTTTTGCAATGAGCTGTTGTCACTAGTTACACAGGAGAAGTTATTGGGTATGTTTGAGTCCATGCAATTGTTTTGTAACATTTTTACTTCCAAGTCTTTATTTTGAGAAGAATTTACAAGGCTAAAGGAAGTGGGTATCAAAGTAATGTTTTTGAGCCTGGGTATTATTGTTGAATAGATTCTTGGCCATGGTTCTGGGGTGGCCAATTTCTTTGAAGGGCCTCTTCTGGGAGTAGCCCCCATTCTTCTAATGATCTTTCCATTACGGAACTTGAAACGAGTCATCAGCAATCTTTGGGTGGATAGGCATTGCTGTAGACCACACAGAGCTTTAGAGTGGGGTTTCTTCAAAACATCACAGGGTTCTCCATTATTTTTGGTACAAGTGACATAACGAGTACGTACTCCTCCACCACAGGTAACTGTACACTGCAAAATAAATTATCTTTAGATATCTCATCCACTCCTCCTCCAATGAGCCAAATAAAAATACCTAACCTGCTTTTTGGCACTACAGAGGCAGTAACCATGAAATTGAGAGTTCATATTTAGCTGGGAATTTCTACTTGATGGATTGGATCTACCCATTCAAGCTAGTCATTGCACTTTTCAGGATAGAAAAGGTTAGAACAAGCTCTCTGTTGAGCCTCAACTTGGCTTGAGCAACAAGTTTTCCTGACCTTTATGTACTCCTATGATCTCAGCCTTGCCTCTTGACTTCATTACATAGCTATGACTTCTGGCTCTATTCTTTCAGACACTCTTGAATGTCATCACTGTTGAGTGAACTCTATGACAGTCTTGCCCTAATGTGTGGCTTTTAGATTGTAGTACAAGTGGGGACACCTAGCTGACCATGCCTGATAAAAAAGGGTTAGCAGAGTGAGACATGGTTCATCATTAGATGGGACGCCACCAGAAAATCTTTGGTCTGGAGCTAGACTGAAAAACCAGAAAAGGAAAAAATGGAAAAAGTCAATGGAAAAAACCCTCCATATTGCCAAAACAAACAAACAAAAACACCAAATCCTTCCTTACAGAGATATGTATACTTAATCACTAAAGGTTGACCTTGATTGAATTGAGTCTTTGCTTTTTAGCCCAGCTAGGTGGCAGTATCCAGCTGATCTTGTAAAGTTAAGAAGGGTCAGACTGGTTAGTAATTGGATGAGAGACTAGCAGGACATTTCAGAAATGTAGGCTAGATGGGAAAGTCAGAAAATTTCCCAGTAGAAGGTAATGGTCAAAAATACCACATGAATATGGCCTTGAAGTCACAATGAGTCAAGTTTGACATTACTTTTTTAGTACAATTCCCAATGGACATGCTAACTGAGAATTATGGGAGATGTAGTTTGACACATTTGGATGGCATCAGGGAGGAGAAGGCTGCCCTACAACTTTCACAGCCTCCCAAGTCTATGCTTCATTCTGCCAGCAGTATTAGAGCAGGAGCGCATGAATAAGAGTTGTATTCCAAAGAATATTGTTCGCAGCACAGATCCAGAGTAACAGACGGTAGACGCCTGGTGGGTGAGTGGGTGGGTATGGCCACGGTCAGCCTTAGGAGAGGAAGCTAGCCTGTGCAGCCCCACAACCCTTTAAATTTTTTTTCATTAATTGGATTCACCCATCACACTAACATGGCTTGTTTTAACCAATCATGCTGAATGAACTACAACTATCTGGGTTTATACTGCAAGCAAAGCTATAAGCCATGGTTTATAAATCACAGCCAAACAATATGTTATGGCTAAATGCAATGTGTGAACCCAGCCAATGGGGTCATTGGAACCTTCCTGAAGTCTTGAACTTAACTGATACCTGGCTTTGCCCGGGACACTGAAATAATGCTTAACTATTCCATGCTGAGAGGAAAGAGCACATAATATGCTATCCTTTTGATATGTCAGCATCCGCTATGATCTTGGAAGTCTGTTGTGCATTGCTGCTGGTATTCTATCCAGAGCAGGTACTCAGATCAACCAGCCTAGTTACACTCCTTTTTAGCAGACATTAAACTACAGAGCCACATCTGGAGTTGCTTCCCAGAGAATATGCTCTGCTGATGCACATGATCCTTAATTTAGATGTTATGTTTCATCAACAGTATGAGTTGAAAATAACATTTAATTCAGTTGTTCCAGATCTCAAGTTTTCATTTGGCCAGAAATCAGGAGAGACTTGATGGGTTGTATAAAATCAACCAGCAGAATATTGGTGAAATCATATCCAATTTTACCCTTCATTTAATTTATTATACAAGGGAAGAAAAAGCAGCTTGAAGCTGTGTGGGTTAGAAGCTACACATCTGTCCCCTTCTAATCACAGTAAAATCAGTAGAGGATTTCTTAATAACAGGAGGCAGCAAACCTTTAAGCATTTTTAATTAAAGAACTACATAGTCATTAATTCATAAAGCAAGAGGCATATTTGTTTTTCTTGGGCAAAGACAGGACTAAATAATGGATAGTCATTGCTAAGTCTGCTATATCCCATTTCCATGTTAAATTTGTTTTTGTTTTTTTACTTCTGCATGAAAGCCTACATTTAAATACAAATTATACATTTCCTAACAAAATGGGCCCTTTTGAATATACTTTCTCTCATAAATATTTGGCTATAAATGCACCTGGATATGTTTTTATCCAAAAGACACATACAAAAAACACAATCTGCAAGTGTTCCCTCTTTTTCTGCCCTTATATATAATGGTGGATCCCAATGGGGTTTCCAATTCTTGTTTTTTCTTAGCAATTGTTTTTTAACAACTGCCCCCACCCCCCACCCCAAATGGAAAGTTTAGGAAGACTGGATTTTGATGTGAAAAAATTGTGCTTTCAAATGAAATTTCAAAAGAAATTCTTGGGCTAAGTATGTGGTTGAAGACTCACCTGTTCCATAACTTTTAAGTTATAACCTAGCCTGTAAATCACTAGTTTGCACTTGGCTGTGACTGGCAGACTTCTAAAACAAAACAAAACATAACCAAAACCAAAACCAAAACCCATCCCAGATGCTGGTAGTTTGCCCACACCTGTTTTAGTACAGCCTTTATCAATCTGATGTGCACCATATATTTGGGACAATCAACATGCTCAGGGATTCTAGGAGATGAAGCCACAATGCTACCTGAGAGATTCTGGAGATTGAAATCCAACACACCTAGAGAGCAGCACATTGAGGAAGGTTGCTTTACAGCAGGTGAGTTTTGAAATATATAATTGAATATCTGTGACAAAAATGGCTTCCTTCCTCATACTTTATAAGAAACAAAGCCTGATTACCCTTCAGCTTGCCCATGACTTCATTGGACATGGAAATAACAAATACAGCAAGTACCACCAGAAATATATCTCATCTTTCTCTTGTTTGATAGAGATGACAGAGTCAAGGAATGCCACATTGATCAGTTCTTTCTCCTCTGAAACATTAGCCTACCCTTTCCCAGTATGGATGCTCTCTAGATACATGACTTCAAATCTTTATTTGAATTTATTTCTTGCCTTAGTTTAGTATCTTAAAGGCCATGGGAATTCAGATAAACTGGTTTTACAATCAGCAGTTCCAGTATTTTCAAGCAGCTGGCAGGATTGAAAACCCAACTCTTCCTGAACCAAGACAGAATGCAAAATAATAATCGTACACACCAAAGGTGCAATAGGAAAATAGCTCTTTTTATAGGCCTAGAGAAAAAAATGGTCTGAATACACATCTCTTGCTTAATCTAAACCAAGGATGGGATGTTAACCTCAGCTCTAAGCTGCCCTGAGTTCTTATAATCAAAGTTGATTTACAAACTTACCTCAGTCCAGTTGCTTACAGTCCAGTCAGATGGGCACAAGATATCCCTATTACACGAGAGGCGAGTCTTTGGTTTTAGCAGATGCTGGCATGACTCTGCAGGCAAAGCCTGCTCATCAAATCCCAGTGTCTGGATACAAAGGACAGTGCGCTTCTTTTCTCCTGTGGGGCCACAGGTGGTGGAGCACTTCTGCCATTCCCCTGCCCACCATCTGCACAGAAAGCCAAAAGGGAACAAAGAATAACAAAGTGCATGAAGTGAAACTGGAAAGTCAAGATCAGCAATATTATGGAAGCAGACCAAAGAGACTGCTGAAATACGGTACTCATATTCTGAGCCCAGATTTCCCCATATTAAGTATTAGGCTTCCAAAATTTTTAATTCACTCAGATTGGTCTATGGGAAATTGGATGAAGGTAAACTTATGCCAGCTCAGCAAGACCATTTCCTTACTAGCAAACTTTAATTTGCAAGGAGTAATGCTATTTGCTTTCCCAATCACTACCACTGGAAGTGGCTTACTACTATCATTTTACATATAAGTGTCAGCCCCACTAGACAGAACAAGTGCAGAAAATCAGCTCCACAGGAAGACTATTTTAAATTTTGCTGGTCATTGACCAAAATGAAATAAACTTGTTTAAGTTTAAGTTCTAGATCTAAACTTTATTGAGATGGCTACAGTAACAGAATCTTGCGAGTCTAATTATGTTTTACTTCCTCCCCTGCTTATACTAATATGAATTAGGGAGGTTTCTGTCTGAGACCTTTTCACATTCCTCCTTCAGGCTTAAGTGATGTTTCACTCCTCGTTGCTTTGGTAACATATCTCCCCTCTCTCCATCAAGATCATCCTCTTAACTCTCTACAACACTAGTATCTAATCTAGATCCAAAAGTAATCTAGATCCAAAAGTCCACACACTGTGGTGAACAGAGATGGTTCTTCTACATCAGAGCTAAAAAACCTGAGACCCCAGGACTGCATTGAGACTATGAAAACCTTGGTTGAGCCCAACTCAGAACTCCTCCAAAAGTTGCCATCAAACTGTAATTTTCATTATGGCAGAAAAAAGTTGTTACATACATACATGGGGAGATATAGCATATCAATTTTATTACTATGTTTTTTATATAAAACTACATACCCTGGACATGTGTCAGTATATTGTATATACCTTCTAGTTGGTGAGATGTGGGGAATAGTATATTTAAGGTAGTCTCTAGATAGAGATCCTAGCTTGCAGAGAATAATGTGAGCATGCTTGGGTTCAAATTGGACTTTGTTTGAGCTTGTGGCATACTGGCCAAAATTAACCAGTACCATCCTTACCATTAACAGAAAATATGAATTGGTGTCATCTAGTTGTTATGGATGCACTCCTACAAATGTAGGAAACCATAGGTTGGTGATAGTTGTATATCTTGCTCCTGTGAATGATGATAATAACAGAACCAGCTTGGGTGAAAATCATGCAACATTATGAACAGATGAGTGAATGAATGAGAGAGCACAGAATAAATATCTGGGGCATTTGGAGACCTAAGAATGAATGATAAAATTGACTTGTGGTGATCATCTACTTAGAAAAAGCTATTTCTTTCAAATATATGTGTTAAGCACATCTCTTCCTATGTACACTCAAAAGTGACTCAAAAATCTTGACTGATTTGATTGGATATGATCAAGGACTAAGAGAATTAGTGAAGGATACAAGAGAATAACATTATTCTGTGGTATTGTCAATAGTGGATCTTGGGGGAAATGGATATAGAAGAAATGAAAAATGTGAAAGAAACCAGAGTTGAAATAGAATAACTGCTAAAAGAGAAAGTACAAATCATGTATAAAAATATTAGAAAAATGAAATACATAGAAGAAACATTGCAAAGGCAATGCTTGAAGCAGTATATGAATATGATACAAGCTTTGTAAGGATAGGAAGGTATAGAGAGGTATAATGACATGCTATTGATATAAACTACAATGGATCACTGCCTTGTCGTGGTGAAGGGGCTTGCGTAACTCAATGAAGTCAGGTCAAGAAGAACAGGTCATGACGGAGAGTTCTGACAAAACGTGGTCCACTGGAGGAGGGAATGGCAAACCATTCCAGTATCCTTGCCAAGAAAACCCATGGACAGTATCAAAAGGCTAAAAGATATGACGCCGGAAGATGAGCCCCTCAGGTCGGAAGGTGTCCAAAATGCTACTGGGGAAGAGTGGAGGGCAATTCTGAGTAGCTCCAGAAAGAGTGAAGCGGCTGGGCCAAAGCCGAAAGGACGCTCAGTTGTGGATGTGTCTGGAAGTGGAAGGAAAGTCTGATGCTGTAAAGAACAATATTGCATAGGAACCTGGAATGTAAGATCTATGAATCAAGGTAAGCTGGATGTGGTCAAACATGAGATGACAAGATTGAACATCGACTTCTTGGGAATCAGCGAACTAAAATGGACAGGAATGGGCAAATTTAATTCAGGAGACCATTATATATACTACTGTGGGCAAGAATCCCTTAGAAGAAATGGAGTAGCTCTCATAGTCAATAAAAGAGTGGGAAAGGCAGTACTGGGGTACAACCTCAAAAACGACAGAATGCTTTCAGTTCGAATCCAAGGCAAACCATTCAACATCACAGTGATCCAAGTCTATGCCCCAACCACTGATGCCGAAGAAGCTGAAGTTGACCGGTTCTGTGAAGACCTACAACACCTTCTAGAACTAACACCAAAAAAAGATGTCCCTTTCATCATAGGGGACTGGAATGCTAAAGAAGGAAGTCAAAAAATAACCGGAATAACAGGCAAGTTCGGCCTTGGAGTACAAAATGAAGCAGGGCAAAGGCTAATAGAGTTTTGTCAAGAGCAGCGCAGGGGGCATGCGGCGTGGCAGGGGGCGTGCGGTAGCGTGCGTGTGCATGGCGGCGGCAGTGGCTGCTCCTGCCACTGTGCACGCGCGCGCCGCCGCTTCCGGGTGGTGTGGCGACACACCACGCTGTGTGTGGCGACACACTTTTGTGTCGCGACACACAGTTTGGAAAGCTCTGATTTAAAGGATTAGATCTGGTAGACAGAGTGCCTGAAGAACTATGGATGGAGGTTCGTAAGATTGTACAGGAGGCAGCAACTAAAACCATCCCAAAGAAAAAGAAATGCAAGAAAGCAAAGTGGCTGACTGATGAGGCTTTACAAATAGCTGAGGAAAGAAGGGAAGCAAAAGGCAAGGGAGAAAGGGAAAGATATAACCAAATGAATGCAGATTTCCAGAGAATAGCAAGGACTGATAAGAAGGCCTTCTTAAATGAACAATGCAAAGAAATCGAGGAAAACAATAGAATGGGGAAGACTAGAGATCTCTTCAAGAAAATCAGAGATATCAAGGGAACGTTTTCTGCAAAGATGGGCATGATAAAGGACAAAAAAGGCAGGGACCTAACAGAAGCAGAAGAGATTAAGAAGAGGTGGCAAGAATACACAGAAGAACTATACAAGAAAGATCTTAATATCCCTGATAAATACGATGGTGTGGTCACTGACCTTGAGCCGACATCCTAGAGAGTGAAGTCAAGTGGGCCTTTGGAAGCATTACTAACAACAAAGCTAGCGGAGAAGACAGTATCCCAGCTGAGCTATTTAAAATCCTAAAAGATGATGCTGTTAAAGTGCTGCACTCAATATGCCAACAAATTTGGAAAACTCAACAGTGGCCACAGGATTGGAAAAGGTCAGTTTACGTTCCAATTCCAAAGAAGGGCAATGCCAAAGAATGTTCAAACTACTGTACAATTGCGCTCATTCCACATGCTAGCAAGGTTATGCTCAAAATCCTACAAGCTAGGCTTCAGCAGTATGTGAACCGAGAACTACCAGAAGTGCAAGCTGGGTTTCGAAGAGGCAGAGGAACTAGAGATCAGATTGCCAACATTTGCTGGATCATGGAAAAAGCAAGAGAGTTGCAGAAAAACATCTACTTCTGCTTCATTGACTATGCTAAAGCCTTTGATTGTGTGGATCACAACAAACTGTGGCAAATTCTTAAAGAGATGGGAGTACCAGACCACCTTACCTGTCTCCTGAGAAACCTGTATGCGGGTCAAGAAGCAACAGTTAGAACCGGACATGGAACAACCGACTGGTTCAAAATTGGGAAAGGAGTACGACAAGGCTGTATATTATCACCCTGCTTATTTAACTTATATGCAGAGTACATCATGAGAAATGCCGGGCTGGATGAATCACAAGCTGGAGTTAAGATTGCCGGGAGAAATATCAACAATCTCAGATATGCAGACGATACCACCCTAATGGCAGAAAGTGAAGAGGAACTAAAGAGCCTCTTGATGAGGGTGAAAGAGGAGAGTGCAAAAGCTGGCTTGAAACTCAACATTAAAAAAACTCAGATCATGGCATCTGGTCCCATCACTTCCTGGCAAGTAGAAGGGGAAGAAATGGAAGCAGTGACAGATTTTATTTTCTTGGGCTTCAAGATCACCGCAGACGGTGACTGCAGCCATGAACTTAAAAGACGCTTGCTCCTTGGGAGGAAAGCTATGGCAAACCTAGACGGCATATTAAAAAGCAGAGACATCACCTTGCTGACAAAGGTCCGTATAGTTAAAGCTATGGTTTTTCCAGTAGTAATGTATGGCTGTGAGAGTTGGACCATAAGGAAGCCTGAGCGCCGAAGAATTGATGCTTTCGAACTGTGGTGCTGGAGAAGACTCTTAAGAGTCCCTTGGACTGCAAGGAGGTCAAACCAGTCAATCCTAAAGGAAATCAACCCTGACTGCTCATTGGAAGGACAGATACTGAAGCTGAAGCTCAAATACTTTGGCCACCTAATGCGAAGAGAGGACTCACTGGAAAAAACCCTGATGCTGGGAAAGACTGAAGGCAAAAGGAGAAGGGGACGGCAGAGGATGAGATGGTTAGATAGCATCACCGATGTAACGAACATGAATTTGAGTAAACTCCGGGAGACAGTGGAGGACAGGAAGGCCTGGCGTGCTATGGTCCATGAGGTCACGAAGAGTCGGACATGACTAAACAACTGAACAACAACAACAACAACAATTAATCATACCATATATACTCACAGATAAGCCCATCTGTGGATAAGCTTTTTAACCAAAATACCATGAAAAATGTGGATAAGCCGACCCTTGAAATTTTCATGTTTTTTCAATATATTCTGAAGGACTTCATTTATTTTAGTATTTTGTATCAATAAATGTTGTTTTCCGGAACAGATTCTGTTTTAAATTTTTACAATTGGCTTATCTGTGGGTAGTGTGTGGGCTTATCCTCAAGTACTCTATATAAGGGTACTTTTAAAAAGTATTACTGTATATACTTGCAGATAAGCCCATCTGCAGATAAGCTGAACCCAATTTTTTAGGTGTATTTTGGAACCTAAAATCTTGGGTTGTCCGCAAGTATATATGGTATTTTTCCCCCCTTATCACATGCCTTAATTCCTTTGCCATAAAATTTCTTAACTTTTTCTGCATTTTGCAAAATGTTAATTATGCAAAAAGGGAAAGCATGCTGAGTATGTATGTATACAGTTTAGTCTGCCCTAGGCCCAGCAATATCTTTGTCCTGATCCTGCTTAATTTTTTGCAATGCAGCTACTGGCATGTCACTAAAAGGCCAAACGTGGCCCTAGATCCTAAAATAGTTCCATATTCTCCTTCCTGAGGACTAGCAATAATCTCCTGATCAATCCATTTCACTTAGATTCCAAGATAAGGGGAGCCAGGCATGTGTTTTGTTCCATGCCTCAGGATGAAAAGTTCCACCCAATTTTAACATCATTAATCGGGGCTGATTCTCCATTATGGCATAGGTAAAGGTAAAGGTTCCCCCGCACAGTCGTGTCCGACTCTAGGGGCCGGTGCTCATCTCCGTTTGTTAGCCGAAGAGCCAGCGTTGTCCGAAGACGCTTCCACGGTCATGTGGCTGCATGACGCGCGAGGAACGCTGTTACCTACCCACTGAAGTGGTACCTATTCATTTACTTGCATTTGCATGCTTTCGAATTGCTAGGTTGGCAAGAGCTGGGACTAGTGCAGGAGCTCATTCCGTCACGCGGGAGTAGGGATTCGAACCTCCGAACTTGCAATCTTCCGATCGACAAGCCTGGCGTCTTACCCGCTGAGCCACCACACCCCCTTATGGCATACTTCAGTAAATTTTCACAGTGATTCTATCTATTCTTGGGCTTTTGCACTGAGAAAGCAAGACCCAGAGACAATGAGATTTAGAAATGCATATTGAAAATCATCTAGGATTCATTCTCGCATGATGGACAGTTTGCAGTGGGAAGCTGAACACTAACCCTTTGACATTTTCTAAGAAATCTGCTTAATACATTTATTAATGCTAAGCTTTAAGCCTTTTTAATCCATACACTGTTTGGAAGCCAGACTTTTATCAATTACATGCCTCCTATAGATGAGCTTCTGTGCTGGAAAACAGAGCTGCTCTGCCCTTGCTTTCAAGCCTTAGAATTTGGCTAGTTCTCTCAAAGCCAAAAGGCTCACCCCTGGGAAATTATGTAACTTACTGCTCCCAACTGCTCACTGCATAACATCTCAGGGAAAGCAGATCTGGGCTATAAAAACCAGGACAATTACTAGATGGCAGCAATGATTTAGGTTTTTAAAAAAATATTTATGAATTTAGTGGCTGTCTGGATGCTCATCCCAGATCTACTGTAGGTAAGCCTGATTTAAAATGTATCTCATAGGAGAAAACTTCATCTCAATAAACCGATGAACAAACATGTATCTGATTATATTTCTGCTTACAGCATTCTTCAGTGAGCTCAGATATGTGTCATGCTGCATGGAAAACAGTCCTGTTTTTAAAATGTCCCCTGTTCTTAAAGGCAATGCAATTCAAATTGAGTTAAGGATAAAGAACACCAAAAAAAGTGAGCAACAGAATTTGTCCAGTACCAGGGGGTTCAGTCCCTTGGGTTTCTGGCACATTGGTGAATTTGTGGCCGAAAACTGTGTATGAGGTGCCTTGGCACTGGTATTTTTATTTGGTATTTATTATATTTGTATTCATGCAGTTTAATTGTTTTGCACTGTGAGCCACCCAGAATTATTTGCATAATAATAGAACTGGGGGCAATGGAATCTGCCTGAAACTGCAATTTTAACTGCAGCTTAGTTGAGAACAAATCCTACTGAACCTGTGTAAACCTCTACATTGCATTACAATATAACCTGATATGCTGATGATACTCAACTGTACCTCTCCTTACCCAGCACTTAAGCAGTGTTGATGTTCTGTCCTGATGCCTGGAGGCTGTGGGTGTCTGGATGGGGAACAACAGGCTTCTACTGAACCCAGACAAGACTGAGTGACTTTGGGTTTTGGGGCCCGCCGGCCCAGAGACTATACCGTCTTTGGTGCTGGATGGGGTTGCACTGCCCCAAACAGACCCAGTGTGCAACTTGGGGGTCCTCATGGACTCACGACTCGTGCTCAAGGAGCAGGTGGCAGTTGTGGCCAGGAGGGCCTTTGGACAACTTCGTGTTGGGCACCAGATATGCCTGTTCCTAGATTGTGAGGCTCTGCTCACAGTTCCTCATGCCCTTGTCACCTCCGAAATGGACTACTGTAATGCTCTCTACATGGGGCTGCCCTTGAAGAGTACCTGGAGGCTCCACCTGGTGCAAAATGCAGTGGCAAGGGCAGTTATGCGTGCCTCTAGAAGGACACATGTTACACCTCTGCTCTGTGAGCTGTATTGGTTACCAGTTTGCTTCTGGGTCTAACTCAAGGTGCTGGTTTTGACCTGTAAAGCCCTACGTGGCATGGGGCCAGGTTATCTTCAGGACCGCCTCTCCTGATTACATCTACCCATCCCATTAGGTCCAGCAGGAGGGGCATGCTGTGGGTCCTGTCCACTAACGAGTTCCATCTGACAGGACCCAAGAAACGAGCCTTTTCTGCTGTGGCGCCCGCCCTTTGGAACATCATCCCCCACAAGGTGAGGTTAGCTCCAACCCTTATGGCCTTCCAGAAAGCCCTCAAAACGTGTTTTTTTCATCAGGCCTGGGGATCTCCTGACAGCAGGGAGCCCACACGGCGGCTACATCATGTGTAACATTCTGATTTTGACCCTCTCGTGATCTTGGTTTCAATTATTAATTTAATTGTTTTAATTGGTTTTATAATATGTGTAAATAATTGGCTTTGTTGTACGCTGCCCAGAGTCACTGTCTGTGAGATGGGCGGCCATATACATTTGATTAAATAAATTAATAAACCTTTTTCTTTGGTGAGTCTAGAACTCTTCATTTTCAAACTCTCTCTATGCAGGGATGCCTCTGAGCTTTTTTGTTCACTGTGATATCACAGAGGCCATTCATTTTCAAATAAGATTGTACTATCGGTTAGTGTCCAAATAATTAGCACAGAATAATTATAGCAGCTTTGTGGTTTGTGTTTTAAAGAACAAGCACACTATTTACAGGGATTGTAATGTCATTTCAAAGACGGCCACCCACTGAGATGTGATCAGCATACATTGCTGTTATAATGGCAGAAAACCCAGTAAATGCTTGTAGCAGATGTTCAGTGTTTACTCTGCAAAATCAGCAGGAGCCATCATAAAATTATCTGCTAGTTAGTTTAATCATGATTAATATTATTAGACAATGAAATCCCCTCAGAGTTTTTAGAGTTCATAGCAGAGAGTGTACAACAATAGATTCAGGTTGCAATCCTACTTTCTTGCCACACAAATCTAAATCTTATGGGAATTATTTCTAAAAAGGCATATAAAACCCCATATATTTGGGAAATATGTGGAAAGTTATGTGAAGTATAGAAACACATAGTAAAGTTGCTGCATTGAAATAATGGGTACTAGGAAAGTTGATGCATTTGAGATACATTCAAATTGCATATATTAGGGAATGTTCCTTGTGAAAATTAATGTGTTTTTTCTTGCATTTTGCTTTTCTTAAAATGATTTGCAGAAGAAAAAAACAGATGGTGTGGAATAATAAATGAATACAATGAACATTCACTGGTAAACTGATCTCACCTCCTAACTTCTGAAAAGTCACATATATGATTAAATGCAACAGAAGGCCAACCTAGAAATGATATCATCTGCTATTGACTCTTTGATGTTTAATCAGATAATACGAGTAACAAGCAAGGTGAGGATGTAACTTTCATCAGAATTATGATATAGAAAGGGAGCTTCCTGTGGAAAATGGCCGACTGAACAACTTTGCCTGTGAGCTCCATGGGCAGAGCTGGCAACGTGGAGTTTTTTTTTAGGCACAGACTGGTTTTTCTGTAGCCACAAGTGTTTTTCCGGATTAAGGAAAACACTCAGAATCGATCCATTTGTCCTCCAGATGGTGAGTTGCAGCCAGGAGTTCGTAAACAGTGTTTGCGACCGAGTGGTAAGACTACATTGGGAGGCTGGGAATCAATAATGTCGAACCCACGTTTTGCATTCCCATATTTAAAGGGAATTAAGTCGTAGCCTTTCCATATCTTAAACACTTAGTTTGTTTTTTAAGTTCTGTATTTTAAGAGTTTTTCTACAGTAAGAAAAAATGGAATCTCTGGGTGAAATATAGTTATTTTTGAAGTTTCTTAATTATAAAGAAAGTTTTGGCTTTCTTCCCAGCCTGGGTTATATTCAGAGATAAAATACTGCCTTTCTGCTGTTATCTGTGTGGCAGAGTTCCAAGGATGAAGTGTTTTTTTTCTCTTCAGATATTCTTTTTATACTGAACTGTACTTTCTGTTTACTTTTCTTTATTGTCTGCCTGAATATTTGTTTCTTTGGTTAATTTTGGATTAATTCATTAACCTCTATCTTTGTGAGTTAATTTTTAGGGTGTGTTATAATCTACTATCTGAATAATGGAAGAGTTTAAAGAAGATTTAAGAAAATTACGTTATCAGCAAGAAAATATTATTTTAAAGAGTTGCCAAAATATTATACAGACTGTTCGGGACATTAAAGAAGAGATTTTGATTAAAATGAAACAATTATACGAAGATATTATGATGGAACAAGAGGAAAATACAGGAAAAGATGGCGATTTTGTTGTTGTGAGGGTAACTGAAAAGCTCTCGGCTGAAAACTTTGAACTGGAAGGTTATGACTATTTTGGTCAATGCACTGTGTGGGAGGTTTTTTTCTCTTTTGATGGAAACTTTGTACTTTCTGAAACTATTGTTGATTTCTCTAAAAAAAAAAAGGGTTGTTGTACTATTGAAATGTCCGAATGTTCTGGTATATTTTGAGAAGGGGTAAAAAAAAAATAAGAATATTTAATTAGACTGATAATGAGGTTAATCTGATTTACAGGATTTTTGATTTTTAAGACTTAAAAGACATTTTTTATTTTGGTAATTTTCTATATTGTGTTTTTAAATATAATTAGGGTTAAGATTGTTAATTATATAAGTAGACAATTTATAAAAACTAAGAATATATAGTTAGATTGATAAAGAGATTATATGATTGTTTTATAGGGTTATAGTGTAAAATTTAAAAGATATTGATAAGATATAATGCTTTATATTGTCTGTGAGATTTAATAGAGTTAAGATTGTTTATTATCTCAATTTTGGAATAATTCATTAACCTCTATCTTTGTGAGTTAATTTTCTAAGGTGTGTTATAATTCACTATCTGAATAATGGAAGAGTTTAAAGAAGATTTAAGAAAACTACGTTATCAGCAAGAAAATATCATTTTAAAGGGCAGTTAAATTATCATATAGACTATTTGGGACATTAAAGAGGAGATTCTGGTTCTGGTTAGAATGAAACAATTATATTATGATGGAACAAGAGGAAAACACAGGAAAAGATGGTGCTTTGGCTGTCGTGGGAGTAAGTGAAAGGCTTTCGGCTGAGAACTTTGAATTGAAATGTTATGACTATTTCAGTTTTGTGCTGTGTTGTGGAAATGTTTGAATGTTCTGATATATTTTGGGGAGGGGTAAAAAATCAAGAATACTTAATTGAGGTTAATTTGATTTACGATTTTTGATTTCTAAGATTTAAAGGATATTTTTTATTTTGGTAATCTTTAAAAATTTTTTAAAGGATATTGATAGATATAATGTTTTATATTGTTTTAGAGATCTAATAGAGTTAAGATTGTTCATTATAAAGGTAGAAAATTTATTTGTTCTTATAATTTGATGTGTATTGTGTAGACAGAAATATATAGAATAGTAGTAGAAGGGGGGAAATTATTAAATGGATTATTTTTAAAAGGAAAGGATTGAAGTAAAAAATTAAACATATGCATATGTATACAGTATTTTATGTAAGGGGAAGGAGCTATTGTATTAGAGATTTACATATGTGTTAATGGAAGGATTTATAGAAATAATGTGATTATGGTTTGACTTAGAGGAAGGGTTTATTTGTGGAAATTGCTGTATATTCTTGCTGTGAAAAGCGGGAAGCCACCTCTCTATATGTAACTTTCTAGAAGTTTTTCTTTTTTGTTTTTGCACTTTTAATGTTTTTCTTTTTGTATGTAGTGTTTTTTCTTTTTTGTAGTTTTTATCTTTGTCTTAAAATAAAATTAAAAAAAAAGAAAAAAAAAGAATTATGATATAGAAAGAGAATGAGTGTAGCTCTGTCCTTCTGCATCATATATCTGCCAAAATTATCCCCCTTCTTCCTGGGTATAGTTAGCCTTGAGAGAAAAGCTTGCAGTTTCTGAGAGAAATAAGAGGGGTGATTGTCATCAGCAGCAAGGCAGAGGAAGAAAATGACCCCCTTTTTCAATCAGTATTCTCTGACTGAAAGATACTTATTGATTAGAAATTACAAAATTGAAGGAGCCAGAACAAGTGATCCATTTAGTTAATCTCTACTGGTCAACATTTAGGAAGTTTTGTACAGCATCAGCAAACCATTGCCATACGCCTCAGAATTGGCCTTCAGAATGGTCCCACATTCCACATCTGCTGTAGAACTTTTTCAGTCAGTTGTTAGCTATTAAGATGGCCCCCAACACAGGAAGAAATCTTTGAGAGCTGCTCCATGCTCAGGTAGTTAGTCAGAACTTGGAATGTTTAGATATGCAAATAGGAAATTAATCAGAGAAATAAGATTGAACAACAGGCTGATGACATGAAGACTGACCTTCATGGTTTATTTAAAGGTTATTTTCCTTACCTTTAATTCAAGGGGAAGGGGACTTTATCTCTCCTTGGGAAATGCCACAATCTGCAGCAATGCACCACACGATTTATGACTTTTCAATTTAAAGTCCTTCACATATTATCTCAGTTCAAGTTATGACAGGGTTTGGCAACCTTTTCGGATCAATAGTGGCCATGCCAAAAATGACTGCTGAAATCTCACAAACCCTTCTCTGAGATCTTATCCGTTCTGGTGCAAGAATGCAAAAACCTTATAATTTTCATCTAAAATCTGTGAGAACCCCAACATCTTAAGAAAATCCAGCCAATGTTTAAATTATAAACTTTTACAATTTAATTTAGAGAGTTTTATAGATGGTGCTCCCTTATATCAACCTCCTAAGATATGCCACGTTGCAGAGGCAGAACTAAGAGAATTAGTGAGGATATAAAACATGATGTTATTAAAGTACATCATCTATCACCAGTGGTATCTATGGGGGTAAAAGAAATCGATATGGCAGTTGCGCAGAGCAATCAAAGCCCATCCCTTTTGTATGTGTGTCAATGTCACATGCAAATACAAATGGGTGGGACTTCAACTGCACAGTTGCAACTCCCTCTTCTTGACTTTTTTGAGCCCCTCCCTGTATCCACTGCTGTCGATCACCCTTTTCTACTGGTCCTGTTGGTTGATTCTGGATCATTGCCTGAGAAAATTGTTGACTTAGCCAGAAGCTGACAAAAAGTTGGAATAAGGGATACTGGCTAAAACATTGATGTGTTATTCACTCTGCTAACCCATTGTCATATTATTACTGATCCCTCACACAGTTTAACTTTAATTTAATTTGGATAGTTATTTTTCTGCAATCTTATATGGCCTGTGATGGACCAATTTCCCCCCCAGAAAGATTATAGTTTATTTGTCATCATTATCTTAAAATAGCTTCCTCTATATTATATTATATGGCGCCTTAAAGTGGTCCTCATATACACAGGAATTGAATTAGAACTTTTACTACCATCTGGATTTTATTTTATATTTATATTCTGTATTTATATTTATATTTTATGTATTAATTGTGGTTTTATTGTTTTTTCATTTTTTTAGCTATATTGTAAACCGCCCAGAGTCCCACTTTCGGGGTGAGATGGGCGGTGGCTAAATTTGATAATAAATAAATAAATAAATAAAATGTGCGCATACCTTGGTGGACTAAATAAATAAATAAATAAATAAAATGTGTGCATACCTTGGTGGACAAAATAAATAAATAAATAATAAATAAATAAATAAATAAATAAATAAAATGTGTGCATACCTTGGTGGACAAAATAAATAAATAAATAAATAAATAAATAAATAAATAAATAAATAAATAAATAAATAATAAAATGTGCGCATACCTTGGTGGGCAATCTTTTTCAATGCATTTTTTTTGTTTTGCCTTGGGCTGTGTTTCTGGGTCACAAAACAGGTTTTTCACCACACTCTTCCCCTTTTTCACACAGTGGGCAATCTGCCGTTGAAACCCTACAAGAAAAAAAAAAGAAATGTAAAACTTCTATTTTTACACATATCTTTAAGAAGGTAAACATTTTTGAGTGCGGCAGTAGCTCCTATTAGGGGTTAACGCTGCTGGGAAGCTGCTGAGTGCACAGATTTTCAGGAGGGCATCAGCTGGCTTTTATTTTACAAAACGCTTTGGGCATATATGCTTCTGGGCAGGGAGGTCAGTTCATTTGGCCTTCCATGTCCAAGTACTGGGTAACTAGCCTACCAGTAATACATGATTGGTTGATGTTGGCTGAGCTCCGTTCTGCTCACTACATACTTTCAGTTTCTGTCAAGAGTGAAATTCTCTGTCTACCTTAATCACTTCACAGAGGCAACGAGAGGTCACCTCCAGCAAAGTATTACATGGCCAGTACACAAAAAAGCTAGCAGGCAAAGCAGATAACAGAGAGCCAATCTGGTCTAGTGGTTAAGGCAATGGGCTAGAAACCAGGAGACGGAGAGTTCTAGTCCCGCCTTAGGCACGAAAGCCGGCTAGGTCACCTTGGGCCAGTCACTCTCTCTCAGCCCTAGGAAGGAGCCAATAGCAAACCAGGAGTCTGTGAGTTCTAGTCCCGCCTTAGGAATGAAAGCCAGCTGGGTGACCTTGGGCCAGTCACTCTCTCAGCCCTGGGAAGGAGCCAATAGGAAACCAGGAGACTGAGTTCTAGTCCTGCCTTAGGCATGAAAACCGGCTGGGTGACCTTGGGCCAGTCACTCTCTCTCAGCCCTGGGAAGGAGCCAATAGGAAACCAGGAGACAGAGTTCTAGTCCCACCTTAGGCATGAAAGCTGGCCGGCTGACCTTGGGCCAGTCACTCTCTCTCAGCCCTAGGAAGGAGCCAATGGCAAACCAGGAAACTGAGAGTTCTAGTCCCGCCTTAGGCATGAAAGCCGGCTGGGTGACCTTGGGCCAGTCACTCTCTCTCAGCCCAACTCACCGCACAGGGTGGTTGTTGTGGGGAAAATAGGAGGAGGAAGGAGTATTAGGTATGTTCGCCGCCTTGAGTTATTTATAAAAATAACAATATAAAATAATAAAGGCGGGATAGAAAATAAATAAATAACTAAAAATAAATAATAAATTACTTCCTCAGTTATTATTAGCTTGAACAGAGCTAATATAAATGCTTTCTACCCTTAATTTAAAAAAACATGTGAAAAGATTGTTGATTTTTACAGTGCAATATCCGCATTAAATTAGGGCAAAAATGTAAAATTAAAAAACTTAAAACCCCACTGTCTAGTTTTTGAACATTTGGTGCCGGCATTTGGTGTTAATGTCAGGCAGGATGCCCTCCTGAAAATCTGTGCACTCAGCAGTTTCCCAGCAGCACTAACCCCTAATATGAGCTACTGCCACACACAAAAATGTTTACCTTCTTAAAGTTTTAAAATTAAATTAGGGCAAAATAAGGCCTGCCTTATGGGACATTCTCCCATCTCTCTCCATCTGAAGTGAGGCCAGCTCCATCCCTGTTGATTTTCCAGCTTTGTCATCAGGCCTGGGGGTCTCAGGGGACCGGTGAGATCCTGAGGTGGCTCCGTTGCTGATCGAATTTCGTGTGTGTGTGTGTGTGTGTGTGTGTGTGTGTGTGTGTGTGTGTTTCTAACTTTTAAAATATGACTGTGTTTGACCTATTTACTGTTTTTATACCTTTTTGCTGTATGCCGCCCAGAGTCACCTCTTGTGAGATGGGCGGCCATATAAATTTGATAAACAAACAAACAAACAAATAAGACAAAAGCTGCTTTTATTACCAGGAGTAGGAAAAATACCATTCTTTGCCTGAACTCTAACTCATCAATGATTAGTAGACACACAGTGTAGCTTTCTGTATGCTGATTTTATTGGTGGCCTTTGAGAGGGCATGTAAATTAAAAGTAAAGGTTCCCCCCCCCCGCACATTTGTGTAGTCATGTCTGACTCTAGGGGCCGGTGCTCATCTCCGTTTGTTAGCCGAAGAGCCAGCGTTGTCCGAAGACACTTTCGCGGTCATGTGGCTGGCATGATGCACGCGGAACGCTGTTACCTACCCACCGAAGTGGTACCTATTAATCTACTTGCATTTGCATGCTTTTGAATTGCTAGGTGGGCAAGAGCTGGGGTGAGTGCAGGAGCTCATTCCGTCACACGGGGCTAGGGATTCGAACCTCTGAACTTGCGATCTTCCGATCGACAAGCCTGGCGTCTTACCCGCTGAGCCACCATGTCCCCTAAATTAGGTATTAATAAAACACTATTTGCCAGTTCTGGAGCAATTTCGTTATACCCATTCATTATGTTAGAATAATGAATGGTGAGACCAAAGCAGCTGACAAGAGAGAGGAAAAGGACTTGGAGCATTGTGATTTCTTACCACTGCCACAAGTTACACTGCAACTTGTCCAGCTGCCATATTTCCAAAAGTATTCCGGCTCCTCCACTTCATTCTCCAAGTTGGAGTCTTTGCGGACAGTGTATTCATATTTTACTCCAGGGTTATTTTCCTGAAAAAGGAGCTGAACAAGATTTATTGTACATTTCAATTACAAAATGATATTGAACTGGAATACTCTCTTCTCTTCTTTTTCTCTATTTTTAGGACTACCAGACCAGGGCTACAAAGATCCAGAAGGCCATGAGGCAAGCCCCAAACCACAGATCACAATGAAGGAAGCAAGAACCACATAGAGACCTCAAAAAGGAGTTTTAATGTAAGAATTAAAGATAAAGTATTAATCTTGGAAACTGCAGGGGTCACTCCAGCCCTCTTTTATTTAGCTATCTTGAGTCTCTCCAGTTTGGTGGAAATAATAAATCAATTATTGTGCTCATTAAGATGAAGTCTCTTTGAACATTTTGAATCTCTTCCCTCCAGGCTTCTTGCAAGCTGGTATGAACTGTAGATATGTAGGGGTTTCTGCAGATTATGCTAAAAATGTCAAGATGGTGGCCACAGCAGTATGATTGAAGCTCCGCCTGTTTTTAATGCACATCATTTCAGTCTCATCGTCATGACCGCCACCTTGACTTGTATAGATGTAAACTGCTAGCAAACTCCTCTCCCATCTGTGGATTATGTCTAGAGTTCCTCCTGTTTCCTTCCCAGCCTCCTCACCTTCTCTCACAACAAGGTGGCAGAAAGAATTAGTTTTCTGGATCTCGTTGCTTCCATTTATTTTTGCATCCCAGATCTTGCAGCTCTAATATTTTGATGTGTTCAGCCAAAGAGGTATGAAACCTACAACCCTTTCCATAAGCCCCTGGAATGATAATCTAAGGGGATCTGCAGGCCATATGTTCTATAGAAACCTACAACCCTTTCCATAAGCCCCTAGAATTATAATCTAAGAGGATCTGCAGGCCATATGTTCTATAGAAACCTACAACCCTTTCCATAAACCCCTGGAATGATAATCTAAAGAGGATCTGCAGGCCATATGTTCTATAGCACCAAATCATCATCATCTCCTCCTCCTCCTCCTCCTCCTCCTTCCAAAGAAGAAAAAATTGACCAATACATACATGCTGGGCAAACACAGTTACAAGGCAGAGTGAAACCTTTGGCTCCAGTGGCAGATTAAGAAGAGTGACAGATTGGGAGCAGTAGACTAGGGGCAATATAGCAGGAAACTGACCAGGACTGTTTTCTACAAGGCCTTCTAGCCCAAATGCCTAGTCTGAGGGGTAGTTCATCAGAACAAGGTATTGTGGGTAGAGGATTTTTGCAAAAGTAAAGAGAAAAATCCCCAAGGCCGAGAAAACCTGATACACCTTAGTGGGAACCATTGATAGTCATCATCTACTGTATAAGCCTCAAGAACTGGGAAAGTTAAATAGAATGGGCTGCCTATTAAAAGAAGATAGAGGAAAAGACACACAGAAACAAAACGTGGAGATGGAACCTTCTAATTATCTGGAGATTACATCCAATTCACAGTAGGTTCAATTTGATATATTACCAGGCATATCAATGTGATCATCCATTAGTTACTAGACAATGTACCCATTCCCCAACAATGATACGCGCACACACACACACACACACACACAGAGAGAGAGAGAGAGAGAGAGAGAGAGAGAGAGAGAGAGAGAGAGAGAAGCCAAAGAGAGGAGATAATGCAAGCAATTCAATGAAAACTAGGTATATACAGGGAATTCTGAAATTATGAAAAACTAAGAGAAGAGATGGCTAGGCCAGAAATAATCTCCTCTGCAATGTTTATTCCAGGACCATACTTTCTGCTGTTTTCTATAGAATGACCACGTGCAGAAGAGAACAGATTTCTCCATGTTTAAGATTTGAACAGTAGAATGAATAATGGGATGTACATAAATACTGCCAACTTTTGAGAGAGTCCAAAACAACGTCTCACTAGGCAGGAACCATGAGAATCAGTTTCTCCAAGGTACTGTATACTTCCTGTTGGCCATTCAGGGCATGCTTGCTTGCTTGCTTGCTTATTTATTTATATTTATACTGTATATACTATGCATATATAATATCCTACAAGGTCCAGTTAAAAAATTGGCACCTATCAAGTTAGCCACAGTAGGTCTCTTTGGATCCAGCTCACAAGCCGTTCTTTGCAGCAGCAAAAGCGTGTGAGACGAGAAACTGAAAATCCCTTTTCTGTGCTACATTCAGTCTGCATCACACCTATTGCTGTCAGCTAAGGCCTGTTTCTCACATGACACACTGGCATACCTGTAACCACAAGGATTCATTTGTGGGTCCAGAAGCAGTGAGGTTTTCCAAATCTCCTTTTCTTCCATACTGAAATATTGTTCCTGCCACTTTGTAATCTCCATTCCACTGAATAATAAACCCTCCATTTAGGTAATACTTCTGAGGGTCTTCACTTCGCAGAGCAAGGAAATTCCCTGCTTCTGACACTTCAACCACCTTGATGTGTCTTGCGCCTTTGGGAATCAGGCCAATGTCAACATAACCTATGTGAGGAAGACAAATTGGATTTTAAAACATCTCCAGATGTTGAAGCCCAGCTGGCATCATCCAGTGGTCCAGGATGTTGGGACTTGCAGTGTCTAAAACGCCATAAATAGCCTACCTGGGGCTTAGAACAGAGGTGGGCAACATGTGGCCTCGAGTACCTTTAGTCCTGTCTAGCATTCCAGGAGCTTTTAAAACTATTTTAATTTTTATTTTATTAATGAAATTTAACAAAGAGAGAGAACAATTATATAACAGTGATAGTACAATTGTGTGTGTGTGTGTGTGAGAGAGAGAGAGATAAATATGAACTAATTTTTTTTTTATAAAAGAAAAAGATCCATATAGTATTAGCATACAGTTAGGTCGACCCTTTAACATATTATTAAATTTAGACCATGTAGAAACATGCCACTGCTGTAATAGGATGTATAGTGCTGATATGTACAATCATTTCAGGATACACACTTCCATTAAACAGGTGAGATTTATTTATTTAGTAAAGGTATATTTATTTATTTATTTTATTATTTAAATTTACCCCCGCCTATATGTGCACTCAACCAAGTAACTCCGGGAAGCTTACAAAACACATAAATAAAAACACCATATAAAAGCCACAAGGCAACACCAAATTAAGAATAACCAAGGCTCTTCATATAACAGTCTAACTCAGTGTTTCTCAACCTTGGCGACTTTAAGATGTCTGGACTTCAACTCCCAGAAGTTGGAGTCCAGACATCTTAAGGTCACCAAGGTTGAGAAACACTGGTCTAACTGCATAGAGGAAAAGACACACATAATGGGCTCCACTAGCATCCTGGCCCATAATGTGACTTGTGCATCGTGCCTCAGGTCCTGTGGCTATGGAATTCCAAACCAGTCCCTACAGAATTCTTAATTTGTATTTCAGTTGTCATAGTGATGTATAATGTATTACTAGACCTTTTTATTTAACAAGAAAGCTTTGCAAGTAAAAGTTAACAGGATACAGAAACAATTTTTACATGTTGCAATCTTAGCTGCAGAAATGACTTGCAACGTCTCTGATTTGTGGTGGCAAGCTCTGGTCCCCAAAGACTAAAAAGGTAAAGGTTCCCCCCGCACATTTGTGCAGTTGTGTCCGACTCTAGGGGCCGGTGCTCATCTCCGTTTGTTAGCCGACGAGCCAGCGTTGTCCAAAGACGCTTCCACGGTCATGTGGCCGCATGACGCGCACGGAACGCTGTTACCATCCCACCGAAGTGGTACCTATTCATCTACTTGCATTTGCATGCTTTCGAATTGCTAGGTTGGCAAGAGCTGGGGCGAGTGCAGGAGCTCACTCCGCATGCAGGGCTAGGGATTCGAACCTCCGAAGTTGTGATCTTCCGATCGACAAGCTTGGCGTCTTACCCGCTGAGCCACCACGCCCCTTCCCCAAAGACTAATTAGGACCTAATGTTCCTCAATAATCAGGACCCTTGAAAGGTGCAGTCCTAAAATAAGAATATTTTCGAAAATTCTCCAGTCCATCTGCAAGAATCAATCATATCTTTAAAGAAAATAAGATTCCTTCCCAGCAGAATTCAATAGGTGCTCATCTAACTGAAGAATGCAAGAAAAAAATGTATTTTAAATGAAAGCGTTATGAGAGAGGACCAGAGGTGCAAAGTTTTGTAGGCAGCTATACATCAGTGACTTTTTTTTCTTACTATCATGGCCTTTAAGCACCTTTTCAGATCTACTTTGCAATGGAAGGACAGCTGTGTGTAGATTTTGGCTCAGAAATTTCTGATAAATACATTAAAGGTCTTTAAAGCTTATACTACAGAGTTTTATAGAACAGCACTGGATACAATGAATTTTAAAGCAGCTGTAAATGCACAGATAAAGTGTAATAGCCAGGATGACAAACTGAAGCCATAACCTTTCTGTTCTCTTTTTCAGAAGCACCAAACAGAAGTCTTTTGTAACCTTGGAAAAGTTAAACATCAGTGTTCAGCTATGGATCTGTATTCTCCAGGCTCTTTCCCCAAAAACGCTTTGTAGCAAAGCTTTCTGCTCTCCCTCCTTCCCTCATGCTTTTCTCAAGGAGAAACTGATAGCTTTTATAGAAAAAGAAACAATAGCTGAAAATATGGATCATTTACCCCAGCTGCACAACGCGGCGTGTGTGAATTTCAGCTGGTGTTCTGGATAGAGCTATGATTCCTATTCATATCAAATAATGTGCCAGCCTATTTAACAGGGCTTGGACAAGCATAAATATCTGCACTGGGAAAGGCTTGCTGGTACATTTTGACAATGCTCACAAAGACATCTCTCTTGGCTGGGATAACTGGTGTTGAAACTGTAATACACAGTTTACTTACTTAAGTCCTTTACTTATTTATGCAGTCCCTAATAGATAAGGAACTAATTACTCCTAATACTTACCTATTGGGATGGGGTGTCATGATTAATCTCATCTAATATCATGGGCAAGTTTAGGGACTTGATACCAAATTTAATAGTGAGCCCTTGCAGGGGCATTCCCTGAGGGGCGTTCAAAAAAGTCAAGGCAGTGGCCAAAACCACATGGTCAAAGCCCTACTCCATTTTACATGTGTTGCAAAGCACGTAAAAAGGGGTGGAGCTTCGATTGTGTACTTGTAGCTGCCATCTTGACATTTTTGACCCTCCAACAGACATCTCTGACAAAAACCTAAACCAGACTTGAGCCAAAAGGCAGGTTATTAAGAACTCTTACTGGCCACTTGGGGGCATTGACTCCTGTCAGGCCCAGTGGCTTTTAATGAATAGTAGCGTGGTTGGAAGGACAGATGCTGAAGCTGAAGCTCAAATACTTTGGCCACCTAATGCGAAGAGAGGACTCACTGGAAAAGACCCTGATGCTGGGAAAGACTGAGGGCAAAAGGAGAAGGGGACGGCAGAGGATGAGATGGGTAGATAGCATCACCGATATAATGAACATGAATTTGAGTAAACTCCGAGAGACAGTGGAGGACAGGAAGGCCTGGCGTGCTATGGTCCATGAGGTCACGAAGAGTCGGACACGACTAAACGACTGAACAACAACAACAACAACAAAAAGCGTGGTTGTTTAAATATGGCAGGAGGTCAAGGCTTGTAGGACAACCTGATATAGAAAGACCATCAAGTACGGTCTAAATCAGTGTTTCTCAGTCTCAGGGCCTTTAAGACAGTGTTTCTCAACCTTAGCAACTTTAAGATGTGTGGACTTCAACTCCCAGAATTCCCCAGCCAGCAGTTGAAGTCCACACATCTTAAAGTTGCTAAGGTTGAGAAACACTGCTTTAAGTTGTGTGGACTTCAACTGCTGGCTGGGGAATTCTAGGAGCTGAAGTCCACACAGCTTAAAGGTTCTGAGACTGAGAAACACTGGTCTAAATGGAAGATCTCTTGAACTTTTGAAGGAATTTTGATGGGGGCAGTTGCTTTGTTTTCCTCTGGGAACAAGTTTTGGAGGAGTGGGTTTGTTTTATGGTGCTGCTGTCAACAAGCTTAGCCTCAAGAAAAACTAGATGCATCACCTGTGCATTTATATTTCAATGTACCCATACATTCCCACAATATTATATTGTGGGAATGCATGGCTACTGAAAAATAAATAATATTTTTCCTTTTAATTTGTATTTTAACAATTTCACATAAGAACAGGTAGACCGCATAATCCCCAATTCCATGCCTAGCATGCTGAATGATAGCAATAGCTCTCTTATAAAACTGACAAGGAATGAAAATGTATACAAACCTAACATTAAAACAGGAATCTCCATGTGATCTCTTCTTAATGAGTTAGTTTAGTTTCCTCTTGCATTTGTAACTTATTTATTCATTCATCCATTCAATTTATATAGCCGCCCATCTCAGACCAGTGACTCTGGGCGGCTAAATATAAATGGTAAAGTATTCCTTACAGCAATCAAATTATTATTATTATTATTATTATTATTATTATTATTATTATACAAATTTATAAGGCTGCCCAACTCACACACGGTGACTCCGGGCGGCTTACAGAATTAAAAACCATAAAAACACAACAGACGCTGGCGGCAGCAAACACATTCATATGCTAGTTTAAGCATCCATATCCATATTGTTCATTCTCTCCTGTTCAGGTCAGTTACTTCTTTGTTTTTAGTTTTTAAACACAAATAGTATATAGTATGTACATGGGACACCGAATGGATATATTTATTTAAAACCTAATTTGGTGCATTAAAAAAAACCCTGCCTATTTAAAGATCTGAAATGGGTTCATAACCACATAGGCTGCAGCCAATCAGTACACCTAGTTTCAGCTGACAACTTTTTTTTTTACTTGAGCAAAATCTTGGAAAGGAAATGATTTGTGTGGTTACTCAAATGACAGTTTTGTCTGCATGCATCATTAGATGTACTTACTTTTTATATGGCTAATCTGAATTGATATTGCAGTAAAGCACGTAGCAGCCTTGAAGAGCTTCACTCAAAATCCCAAAGAGTGTCCTCACTATTTTATTTTAATTCTAATGAAAGGTGGTTACAAAGAAAAGAAATCATTGATCAACAGCTACCTACAACTTTCCACTAAAGCATTTACATAACGTTGCCAGGACATAATAAAATATACATCCTATTGCCTTCCCAAGCTAGTGCTGGTCAAACATAGTAAATTACTTTACTGGAATTTATTTTGTTGTCCTGCCTGGGTTTCACAACACTTTGCCAGGGAAGGCAATAAAATATGTATGTAATCTTTCAAAAATGGTTTGGGGCTGAAATCTGAAATCCACTGGGACTCATTAGCAACCAAACATGTCTAACTCTGCAGCTTAGAGCACTAACAAATTATGATGGATGTAAAATATTCTCAACCAAAGTCTCCATTTCTATGGTGTAATAAAATAGAATAATTAATAATGGTGTACTTTACAGGCTGTGCAGAAATTGAGATAATAAAACCACTTACAGAATTACATCCCACCCTATAACCCAGGGCTTTCCAAAGTTTTCCCGCGGCGACACACCAACGGCGGCGCACGAGAAAACCCGGAAGCGCCGCTGCTGCGGTGGCATGCAAAAACCCAGAAGCGCCACCACTGCTTTCGGTTTTTGTGCGCCACCGCCACTGCGGCGCTTTTGGATTTTCGCACGCCGCAGTGGTGGCAGTGTCCTTCTGTGCTGTGCGAAAACCTGGAAGCGCTGATGGCCTGCGGTGGCGCGCCATCAGCGCTTCCGGGTTTTGATGCAACACACCTGGGCCCCGCAGGCGACACACTTTTGTGTCGCAACACACAGTTTGGAAAGCTGTGCTATAACCAATGAGACTCAGATGTAGATATGCACACGATTGTCTCCTTCATAAATGAAATCACATTGCGATATCAAATTTTGTTTAAAAAAATTTAAAGAAAAATATTTTTAGTTAACCTCCAAACCGTTAATTCAAGAATCTAAAGGATTCTACTTTGCCAGTCATATCAAGGACAGTCCTTAAAGAGGAAAAAGTTATCACAACAGCTGCAGGTAAAATGGGCAGATAATGTAAAATGGACCTCGTTGGCTATCTGCTTTGGCAGGGCAGTTTTTGGATCAGACATTTTTTTGCAGGGATTTTTGTTTAAATCTGAAGGTACATTTACCAGACTTTATTTTCATTCTAATGATAGTGGGGATAAACTTTCTTCCATCGCAGAAGGAATGCATTTATTCTTTAAAGATGTACAAGTTGGCCAAGATATCTCCTCAGGCTTTGCTCAGAGCAGAAGTGGACAATCTGTTGGCAGTCGATGGCCACACTTGCTCTTTGGGACAGCATTCCCCCACCAAGTATATACAACCCTGATCCCGCTAAACCTTAGTAGGGCATAAAAGAGCTGGATTTTTCCACAGAGTGGGCAACCTTGTGTGACCCTAATTATGTAATTGTGATTTAGTAGAGTTTGCTTCCTGTTCTGACGTGGTTGCTTTTTACTGTTACTGTTTTTTGTTTACTTGTTCTTAACTGTTTTTAATCCTCTGTAAGGAGCCCAGAATTTTTAATGAATGGGTGGGCTTGAAAATTGACTAAAATAAATAAAATAAAATAAAATAAAATAAAATAAAATAAAATAAAATAAAATAAAATAAAATAAAATAAAATAAAATAAAATAAAATAAAATAAAATAAAATAAAATAAAATAAAATAAATAAAATAAAATAAAATAAAATAAAATAAAATAAAATAATAAAACTCGGAATGATGTTGAGGGACACAAAGTGGGTGAGGAGAAATCAGATATATAGTCGGATCTGGATTTTTGGAAAGAACTGGACTGAATTCTTTGCTTATGAACTGTGAAATGCTTTTTTTAAGGGTTTAAACCAGTGTTTCTCAACCTTAGCAGTTTTAAGATATGTGGACTTCAACTCCCAGAATTCCCCAGCCAGCATGCTGGCTGGAGAATTCTGGGACTTGAAGTCCACACATCTTCAAGTTGCCAAGGTTGAGAAGCACTGGTTTAAACTATTGTTTTCATCTATCAGCTCAATATGATAGAAAACTCTGCTGTTATTTTAAGTAATAGAAGGCAATAGAAAGATTAACTGATCCTTGCTTCTCTTCCTCCCTCCTTCACAGAAATCTTCTTCCCTTGTTTGGGGATCTGCTGTTGCTTGCACAGTAATTATGTCTGACATGAAGGAAGAGACATAACTTCATCATCATCTTCTTTTTTAAAACAGGAATCTAATTGCAAGAGAATAGCAAGAGAAACTGACAAACCCTTGAGGGTTCAAGAGAAAAAAGTAGTAATGCCAAAGATCAATTTCAAAAAGCTAGTAATTATGGGCTATTTTTCTTCTGGAAAGATCCATCCTAAGCATAATTGCGGGGCAGTAAAGCTTCGATTAATTTAGTGTGATTCATTTAATGTGATAAGGCTTGGATGCTGCAATTTTATTCATACTTACCTGAAAACCATATTCACTGCATTTTTAGACTGTTTGGACTAAACTTCCAAACCAGTGGTATTTCTAAATAAGCCATTTATTCTGCAATTGCTGTGCTTGAGTCACCAAACAGTACAGGGGTCAAACAGCACAGCCCTTTGCTGTAATTCTGTCAGTGTCTCCCACCATGCCTTCCATCCTTTTTCTGACCATAGAAAATCCACATGGTAAATGGAGAGACAAAATAGCTGCAACATGCCTTTGGATTCATAGTGTTAAGAACCTTCCATTAAAGACACACTTTAGCCTTTTCAACTGTTTATTTCCTCTGCACCTGCTTACTTTTAAAAAATCAAAATAATATACCAAGAAAGAGGGTCCCTTCTTTAGGACCTTTTAATTAGTCCAAATAAAGAGAATGCTCATTCATTACTTTTGAATTATTTCTAATGGGACAACTCAGCAATGACTTCTGTCCATTCTAGCTAGCATTTATCCCAGCAAGATTCAAAGACTTTTTTCTTTCATACTTCCAAAATAGAATTGGAAATGGAGCATGGGGTTGCACTAATCCAAACTTCTCTATCTTAAACAGGAAACATCTTCCTCCAAGAGAAGTTCCTGCAGGAGACGCAACTTCCAATGGAGCTGAAGACGGTAACCTAGCTTTTCTGGATACAAGACATTTGCTGACATTCCTGGGGCCCTCCAAAATTAAAGTGATTTTTTAAAAGTATTATTATATGCCAAACCCTATAATCCAGGGCATTGCATGAAGGTATACAGGGCCAGAGAATACGGCCAACCCCCTCACTGCAAAAAGTCTTTGGATCCATGTATTGGTATGGAATATACAGTATTTGAATTCTTTTAGAACGTCCAGAGATATAGGTGAAGAATAAGCATATCTGATTGGAAAGATGGGGAGAAAAACAAAAAGAAGTAATATTTTTCTACCTTTCCTCTGGGCTGTTTTCAAGATGCCTGAAATTTACACTTCTTGGACTGATTGATTATACTTTACTAGAGAACATTGGAAATAGGTGAAGTAAATTGATAGAGAGACTGAGGGAAGCTTTCTTTACCTAATCCTTCACTCTGATTGAATGTTATCTTCACTGTTTGACAAGAAGATCCATCTCCTAAGCAAACTCCACATTGATCTTCAGTTGCATTGGAATTAATCTCATAATCACAGCCAACAGTCTAAAGGAAAAAGGACATTTTTCAGAATAAATGTTACGTGCATGATATATTGTGTCAGGATTGATACATGTATTTTTTCCTTTAAAATATCAGTTACATATAACATTAAAAAATAACTACTTTATTCCTAACTATACAGCCTATTTCCACATGGAAGATTAATGGGGCACTGATGGACACAAATAACTTTCTCCTAAGTCCATCACCTGTCTAACCAGTTCAAGGGTTTTCAGTGTGTTGGAGAAAACATGGCAGACTGTCCGTCATATTTCCTGACTTTGAACTCTCCAAGCTCAACAGCAGACCTCAAAAACTGTATAGCATCCTGCAGAAAAATTAGCCTGCTTTTTTCCTACCAGTTCTCATGCAATATGTTGTTCTTCATGTTTGTCTCATTTGGTTGCAGTGTCCCTATGCTTTGCATTGCTCTCACCTAGTTTGCATATACACTAGAAGCTACCAGCGCACGATGCAACAAGAGGCTTTGTTCTTCAGCCAGTTTGTTGCTGAGACTGACTCTGATTAGGGGGAATGACTGGCCCAAAGTCACCCAGCTGGCTTCCATGCCTAAGAAAAGACTAGAACCTGGGTCTCTCAGCTCCTAGTCCAGCACCTTAACCACTATATCACTCTGGGTCTCACTTCTCATGTAATACAGTATGATGAAAAAATGCTACTTAAAATTCTTTTTAGAAAGAGGAGAAATTGGGAGAAATTTGTATGCTTTTGTACATCTTCAATTACAAGACGGTCAAAGGACAAATGTGACTGTTTCCCCTTTCACTGGACAATCAGCTTTCTAGTGATCTACAGCTTCAAGCATTTCCATTAAATCCCAAGAGATTTATGAGGGAACTCCTCCCTTGCGGCTTTTTCAGACTGGATGGGTGAGGAGAAGTGAAGAATACACTGGAGGACACAGCTATACATTATCAGAACTATAGTGCTGTCTCTGCACATTTTCCTTTCTTCCATCTTTCCAGGACCATTACATAGTCACAGTCAATAACAAAGCCCATAGGGTGTCTTCCTATGATGCCCTGGGATGGCAGCCATAAAATTTCAAAATTAATTTTAAAAAATGGCTGACTTGCAAAGTGTTGGTGCTTTCACATGAAATTTTGCAAGACTTTAGGCTGGAAAGCCAACCTCTCATGAGATTTCAGGTGAGAATGCAGGAAATGTTAGCCTTTTCATGCGAGATCACATACAGTCTCAGGGATAAAATTGACAAAACTTTTCAAGGTTTGAGTATTTTTTGATTCACTTAATGACAGGGGCCTGGAATTTCAGAAGATATATAGCAGGTTTTATATTAATCATTCACCATCTCCTTTTACCAGCTGTCAGATATTACAGCTGATATTTCTTGGCTCATTAGCATTTGTCCATAAGTGCTTGAATTAGTAGTTTGTCAAGCCATTATTTCAAAACAAGGGACTATTATGGGTTGATCTGAAGAGAATGCCTGTTATTCTCTTTAAGTGTTTCCAAAATATCACAACTTGAAATCATACAAAAGAGTTATGATCATCCTACAAACAGCCTTCCAGATTTATGTTTCTGCAGCTTCATTAAGAAAAAGAAGTCTGAAACCTTTAGTCTGTATGACATTTATCAACTGAAATAATGAATGCATTATTATTAGAATGGTTCTGCAATAACAAAAATAGGCAGACTCGCTTCTCTGGTTATCATGAAAATGCTAGTGTAGGAAATTAGAAGAACAGAACTTCTCACAGCTAGCATAAAAATATGTTGCAGCTAGTTTCCTTTCAGCAGACATGGGTAACATTTGAGAGGTGGGGAGCTTCAATTCAACCTTCCAATTATTTGGGGGCCATTGAAAACCTATCAGCTGAAATGGGGACATCACTGAAATGGAGAGGGCTTAACATTTTGCTCCACTTCAGGGTTTTCTGCAGTTTATTGGTGAGAAGGAAAACTCCCATCCCCACTCTTAAAATCATCCAATCTCCCCAAAACAATTAAATCCACCCCCACTGAACAAGCAATTTCAAGTGGTTTTGAGGGTTAGAATAGCAACTAGAAATCTCTGGGGGCAAACTACTTCCATTTCCACCCTTAACTTTTTTGGGGGATGGAGGACCCCTTAAAAATCCCAGTGCAAAAATATGGTCAGTGACATTGAGTTTTCATAGCACTATCTCAGGGTGCTGGGGAATGCTTGTGTCCCGTGGGACAATTCCCATGAAATCTATTTTCCATGATGGATTTCAAAGAAAGTAGAAGAGGACGAGGCCATGACCTTCAAAAACAGTTATGGAGGCATCTTCCCGTCATGATTAGGGGGATATGAGGATAAGCCCCATGTGCCACATGATTGCTATAAAGGTAAAGGTTCCCCCCGCACATTTGTGCAGTCGTGTCCAACTCTAGAGGGCGGTGCTCATCTCTGTTACCATCCCACTGAAGTGGTACCTATTTATCTACTTGCATTTGCATGCTTTCGAATTGCTAGGTTGGCAAGAGCTGGGGCTAGTGCGGGAGCTCACTCCATCACGCGGGGCTAGGGATTCGAACCTCCGAACTTGCAATCTTCCGATTGACAAGCCTGGCATCTTACCTGCTGAGCCACCACGCCCCTACACTATTGCTTTAATATATATATATATATATATATATATAAATAAAACATTATTGCTACTTAACGTTTTATGGCCTCAATTCCCTAAAATTTCAGTTTTTCGATCCTCCTACCAATGATAACTCCAGCAAAGGAGATTGTTACCTTGTCGTGGTGCTGGAGCTTGAGCACCTCAATGAAACCATGAGCTAAACCGTGAAGGGACACCCAAGACGGGAAGGTCGTGGCAGAGAGGTCAGACTAAATACGATCCCTGGGGAAGGTAATGGCAACCCACCCCAGTATTCTTGCCGTGAAAACTAAATGGATCAGTACAACCAGAGATATGTCGGTATACCATTGGAAGATGGGACTCCCAGGTCGGAAGATGGTCAAAATGCTATTGGGGAGGAACAGAGGATACGTTCAACTAGCCCCAGATGTGATGACGCAGCTAGCTCAAAGCCGAAAGGACGGCTAGCGGCCGACGGTGCTGGTGGTGAACGACGAATCCGATGTTCTAAAGATCAACATACCATAGACATTTTAGGTGTCAGTGAACTGAAATGGACTGGAATGGGCCACGTCACATCAGATGACCACCAGATCTACTACTGTGGACAAGAGGACCACGGAAGAAATGGAGTAGCCTTCATAATTAATAATAAAGTGGCTAAAGCAGTGCTTGGATACAATCCGAAAAACGATAGAATGATCTCAATTCGAATTCAGGGTAAGCCATTTAACATCACAGTGATCCAAATATACGCCCCAACCACAGATGCTGAAGAAGCAGAAGTAGATCAGTTCTATGAGGATCTGCAGCACCTACTGGATAATACACCAAAAAGAGATGTTATTTTCATTACAGGAGACTGGAATGCTAAGGTGGGTAGTGAGACGACACCTGGAATTACAGGCAAGCATGGTCTGGGAGAACAAAATGAAGCAGGACATAGGCTGATAGAATTTTGCCAAGACAACTCACTGTGCATAACAAACACTCTCTTCCAACAACCTAAAAGACGACTTTATACATGGACTTCACCAGATGGTCGACACCGAAATCAGATTGACTACATCCTTTGCAGCCAAAGGTGGCGGACATCTATACAGTAGGTAAAAACAAGACCTGGAGCTGACTGTAGTTCAGATCACGAACTTCTTATTGCAAAATTTAGAATCAGACTAAAGAGAATAGGGAAGACCCACAGATCAGTTAGATATGAGCTCACTAATATTCCTAAGGAATATGCAGTGGAGGTGAAGAATAGATTTAAGGGACTAGATTTAGTAAATAGGGTCCCGGAAGAACTATGGACAGAAGTTCGCAACATTGTTCAGGAGGCGGCAACAAAAAACGTCCCAAAGAAAAAAGAAAACCAAGAAGGCAAGATGGCTGTCTGCCGAGACACTGGAAGTAGCCCAAGAAAGAAGGAAAGCAAAAGGCAACAGTGATAGGGGGAGATATGCCCAATTAAATGCAAAATTCCAGAGGTTAGCCAGAAGAGATAAGGAATTATTTTTAAACAAGCAATGTGCGGAAGTGGAAGAAGACAATAGAATAGGAAGGACAAGAGACCTCTTCCAGAAAATTAGAAACATTGGAGGTAAATTCCAGGCAAAAATGGGTATGATCAAAAACAAAGATGGTAAGGACCTAACAGAAGCAGAAGAGATCAAGAAAAGGTGGCAAGAATATACGGAAGATTTGTATAGGAAGGATAATAATATTGGAGATAGCTTTGATGGTGTGGTCAGTGAGTTAGAGCCAGACATCCTGAAGAGTGAGGTTGAATGGGCCTTAAGAAGCATTGCTAATAACAAGGCAGCAGGAGACGACGGTATCCCAGCTGAACTGTTTAAAATCTTGCAAGATGATGCTATCAAGGTGATGCATGCCATATGCCAGCAAATTTGGAAAACACAAGAATGGCCATCAGGTTGGAAAAAAATCAACTTATATCCCCATACCAAAAAAGGGAAGCACTAAAGAATGTTCAAACTATCGAACAGTGGCACTTATTTCACATGCCAGTAAGGTAATGCTCAAGATCTTGCAAGGTAGACTCCAGCAATTCATGGAGCGAGAATTGCCAGATGTACAAGCTGGGTTTAGAAAAGGCAGAGGAACTAGAGACCAAATTGCCAATATCTGCTGGATAATGGAGAAAGCCAGGGAATTTCAGAAAAACATCTATTTTTGTTTTATTGACTCTTCTAAAGCCTTTGACTGTGTGGATCATAACAAATTGTGGCAAGTTCTTGGTGGTATGGGGATACCAAGTCATCTTGTCTGCCTCCTGAGGAATCTGTATAACGACCAAGTAGCAACGGTAAGAACAGAGCACGGAACAACGGACTGGTTTAAGATTGGGAAAGGAGTACGGCAGGGTTGTATACTCTCACCCTACCTATTCAACCTGTACGCAGAACACATCATGCGACGTGCTGGGCTTGAGGAATCCAAGGCTGGAGTTAAAATTGCTGGAAGAAACATTAACAATCTCAGATATGCAGATGATACCACTTTGATGGCTGAAAGCGAGGAGGAGTTGAAGAGCCTTATGACGAAGGTGAAAGAAGAAAGTGCAAAAGCTGGGTTGCAGTTAAACCTCAAAAAAACCCCAAGATTATGGCAACGAGCTTGATTGATGACTGGCAAATAGAGGGAGAAAAAGTGGAGGCAGTGACAGACTTTGTATTTCTAGGCGCAAAGATTACTGCAGACGCTGACTGCAGCCAGGAAATCAGAAGACGTCTACTTCTTGGGAGGAGAGCAATGGCAAATCTTGATAAAATAGTTAATAGCAGAGACATCACACTGACAACAAAGGTCCGCATAGTTAAAGCAATGGTATTCCCTGTAGTAACCTATGGCTGTGAGAGCTGGACCATAAGGAAGGCTGAGCGAAGGAAGATAGATGCTTTTGAACTGTGGTGTTGGAGGAAAATTCTGAGAGTGCCTTGGACTGCAAGAAGATCAAACCAGTCCATACTCCAGGAAATAAAGCCAGACTGTTCATTTGAGGGAATGATATTAAAGGCAAAACTGAAGTACTTTGGCCACATAATGAGAAGACAGGATACCCTGGAGAAGATGCTGATGCTAGGGAAAGTGGAAGGCAAAAGGAAGAGGGGCCGACCAAGGGCAAGATGGATGGATGATATTCTGGAGGTGACGGACTCAAGCATGGGGGAGCTGGGGATGGTGACGGCCGACAGGAAGCTCTGGCGTGGGCTGGTCCATGAAGTCACGAAGAGTCGGAAACGACTGAACGAATAAACAACAAAACCAATGATAAATTCATTGCAATTACAGTAGCAAACTTTGGCACTCGCTAGATTAGTTAGCTACAAAGTGCTGGGCTGTCTCTTTTGGAAAGCACAGCTTGCATATTAGTCCACTAATTGGGATTAACCACTGTAATCATATGAAACGTGTATCTTGCCACTGGCTTTGGCTTCTGATCCGTTCTCAAACCAAATCGAACACCTGATATTTCACTGATTTTTCAAGCTTTTGCCATCCTTGCCACCCAACCCTATTCTTAGACTGTCTCCCATCTTTGAAGTAGAAATGTGAGAGTCTTGGCAGCTTATCTAGGAAGAGCCAAGACGCTGAGATGGGCAACTTTCAACCTCCAGACCTTGCTGAATCTTGACAGTAAAATTGCCAAAGCTCAGTGATGTCTTTTCCCACCATGTTGAAATAAAAAATACGCTGAAATAAAGAAAAGCACCAATCGCCACCACCCCACCAACAAGTATGATGTGCCCCTTCTCACATTGCCTTGTCACCCACTCCCCAAATAATAACTTGGCCACCAAAACCTTGTCCACTGCTCACATACAAATTAGTACCAATAGAAGAGAATATATGTGGCTGAGGGTTGAACTGTGGAGTCCTTGGTGCTCTGAGGTTGTTTGTTTGCTTGCAGACGTTTCATTACCTGAGTAGGTAACATCATCAGTGCTTGATGATGCACTGATGATATTACCTAGTCCGGTGATGAAATGTCTGCAAGCAAACAAACAAACAACCTCAGAGAGCACCGAAGACTCCACAAAATAGCACTGGTATTTAAAACTGTAACCTGGCTGGCCCATTTGAATTCTGAAAATCTGAAGTCCCATGAAGGTTCCAGAGAAGGAAACATACCCAATACCTTACACATGCCATTAATGCAGACGTCTCTGTTGTTGTTTCCTTCAAAGCAAGGTGTACCATCAATTACAGCATCTAACATCTTCTCTGAAAAGTGGTGGTTTGTAGGGCGGCATTGCAGCTCACAAGGATTAGCTGGGAGAAATCCCAAATATGATATCAATAAAACATATTTTAAAGCCACATTAACATGCTAATATTAGATTCTTATACGTAAATATTAGCATGTTCCATTATATACTGGAGAAGGACCGTCTCATCCCAATAACATCAACCCGCCCCACCCGCTCATGCAGAGAGGGCATCCTTCGGACCCCTTCAACAAGAGAATTCCATCTAGTGGGGTCCAGGAGGTGAGCCTTCTCTGCGATATTGCCCGCATTGTGGAACATTCTTGCCCCCGGAGGTGAGGCTGGCCCCCTCGCTCCTAACCTTCCGGAAGACTCTTCAGACCTGGCTCTGCTGCCTTGCCTGGAACAAGGGAGGTAATAGTACCTCCTGGGGGTGGCTGGCCCCATAATGTCCTCCTGATGGCTGATTTTACCATCTCTTGGATTTTTATATATTTTTATCTATTTATTGTTATATTGTAATTTTATATGTATAGATTTTAACTGTTGATATGTTGTAAACTATTCGGGGAGATGGGCGGGGATAAATTTAAATTATAAATAAATAAATACTAAAGATTAAAAGCTGTTTATAAAAAAAAGTATTTCAGTGGCTCAGCCCATTAATGTCAGTTGGATCCATGCTCCAATCTTCCTGCAGTTCACAACAGAGACTCTACAGTTGGTATCGGAAGATTGGCATGAGTCATTTTACATAGTGAAAGTGCCATGCTGGTTCCAAAAACTGCCATAAGAGCTACTGGTATTTACATATTTTTGTAAATACATTCCAAAACTATTAATTCTCAACTGTGTTTGTGGGCCAAAATCACTATTGTCAGGAAGCAGACTGGGAATTTAAAATTTTGCTGCTTAAATGACCATACTTTGAAAAAACAATAATTGGCAAGCGGAGGTCATAAACTGTTTTTCTTTTTGTTATTAGACTAGAAGTGTTAATTTTAGCTTACCCTCAACATTAGCTTTTAGGCATTTTTGTACTTTGCTGCAAGCATATAATTTTCTTTCTTCCTTCATGTTCATTAAGTTGCCTCCTGCCCACATTTCTTCTCACTGCACCTTATGTCAATATAATTCCTTTTTTCTTTTCTTTTCTTTTCTTTTCTTTTCTTTTCTTTTCTTTTCTTTTCTTTTCTTTTCTTTTCTTTTCTTTTGTCAGCAACCCAAAACACAAGAATGTACAGAGCATCTCCAAATACAGGATTTGCTCTCAAAATTAGGTTCCAAGCCTTAAAATCATTGCCCTGAATGAAACCATCTGACCATTTCAAAGTATTGACCCAATTTTGAATGGGTTCCCTTCTGTGTAAGGTGTCCAGGGAAATGACCATCTTATCCCTATTGTAAAAATAGATTACTTTACTTGGAATCCACCATTCAAACATTGAATGGCTAAAATCTAGTTGCTTATTGTTATTATTGTTAATATTTTCATCCATGCTAATGATTTTTCTCTGAATGAAGTAAGAAACTTCAGATATCAAAAAAGATTAAGATTCACAAGTAAGTTCTGCAATGTAAAGCACGAGTGCATCTGTTCTGGATTCTAGCTATTCTGCTCCACTCCATTCCCTCTACCCCAACCTTGGTTTTGCAACCTCCTCCCTCAAAAAATCCAGTCAGCTAGATCCTATAGCTGTGGTTACTACGCATACTCAGCTACTGTAGCTACTAAGCATGCTCAATCCTTAGTGGCTAATCCTTGGTGCACTAGATAAGGGTTTGGGGGAGTGGAGGGGTTACTATTTATTCTGAAAACCTTCTCCAACTCTGTTGATACCGCTTTTTCATAAAACACGGATTGGTTAATAGCTTTGCCCTCCCTCCAACTATTTAGTTTTAAGAGAACTTTTCAATTCCTCTACTTCTGGAAGATCCTCAAACATCTGCTGGTGCTTTCCAAAGGATCATGGGATATTTCCTAGGATGCCAAGTTCAAGATGGTTTGGCGTTCCATGTGAATTGCAAGTGTTGAAAAATCAGACCGCATTTCCCTTGCAATTTGCACACAATACAGAAAATCAGTAGTGGAAAACAACCCTGTCCTTTATTTAATATGGCCATTTGAGAACCTATCAGTCCAGGCAAACACGGAGGCTTGCCAAACCACAGTCTGAAAATCTCTGAAGCGGTGAGGCAAAATCACCTTGCGACAGAACTCTTTTCACTGAAATAATCATCGGAAGTCATGGGATGCAGACAGCAGACAGCATGGCTGGGCTGACACAACATCCTAAGCAAAATCACTTAAAGATCAATTAAAGATGCAGCACTTATTCACAAAACACACTAATGTCCTTAGTGTTACACCCACACCCACACAGAGAGATTAAGAAACACCTGACTCCTAATGACTCTGGGCACTTTACACTATAAAAAGCTAGAATGAAGTAAAAGAACAAAGAGGGTTGTGTGTCCAGAGTAAGAAAGAACCAAGTCTTATAGGGGCTCACTATCATCCTACCCCAAGGCCTGGGAGAATAACTAAGTTTTCAATGCCTTCCAGAATGTCAACAGGGTGGAAGCCATATGGATCAACCACATGCTGAAAACTCAACCCACATCTTCCTTATCAACGCAGATTAAAATCAGATTCTGGGGCACAAGACTCCATATGTATAACAATCCTCCTTTAGATGATAAAGGGACTTAAAATAACATCTCAATATAACCATGACCTAGCCCCAGGTGTAAGGTCACACAGTTACCTAGAAACATATTTAGGATTCCCTTACTAACTTTGCTCAGACTGAAGAAGCTCCTTGGATAAGGAGCGAAACGTTTCCACTGAGAAAATAGAAATCCAGTTGACATGATTCAAGCTACAGACAATTCCACCTGGATGACTGAGAACCTTCATAGACAAGACTCCATATGGTGCCCCATCATGGGAGGGGAGGGGAGGGGAGGGGAGGGGAGGGGAGAGGAGAGGAGAGGAGAGGAGAGGAGAGGAGAGGAGAGGAGAGGAGAGGAGAGGAGAGGAGAGGAGAGGAGAGGAGAGGAGAGAGATTTCTGGCTTTGCCCAAACCAAGGAGCAGGAAGAAGGAAAGAATAACCAAAATGGGTAGTGGCAAAGATGCTGCTCCAGGAAGGAGAGGATTATGGGTTGGAAGGAGCAGCCTTAACCTGCTACAGAGTCCACTCCAAACTAGTAGCAGTACCCTTCTCCTTAAGGAACCATTTCTTAAGGCAAATATTTTGGGGAATTTCACAAACTTTGCCTATGTTGACAAGAAAGCACTCATCAAGCCAAAATCTAGATTGTTAACCAGAATATTATCCAGATTGTTAACAGATTATTTTCACTTTCCCTTTTTTAAAAATCCATTCAATTGTGTCTGATTCTTGGAGACTGCCTGAACAAGTCCCTGAAGTTTTCTTGACAAGATTTCAGAAGTGGTTTGCCATTGCTTGCTTCCTAGGGCTGAGAGAGAGTGACTGGCCCAAGGTCACTCAGCTAGCTTTGTGCCCAAGGCGGGACTAGAACTCACAGTCTCCTGGTTTCTAGCTTGATGCCTTAACCACTACACCAAACTGGCTCTTCACTTCACTTCCCTTACCTGTGTTATAAACTGGAATCCATTGGTAGAATTCATTTTTGTAGGCAACCGTATCAAACTCGCTGCACTGCATTTGACGAAAATTTGGTGTAGCCTTTTGGCATTCTTTAACATTGCACATATGATAGCGCTTTCTCTCACCAGTGCAATACTTCCCTCCAAACTGTGGTCTAAATAAAGAAATTAGACATTATTTTTACATCTTATATTTTCCAAGAGGCAAATGTACACAGAACCCTTGCCTCTCTTTCTGTCCTCACAGCATGTCTGTGAGGTAAATTCGGCGAAGAGATTACATTGAATAAGAAGTTAAACATGGATCTCCCTCTCTCCTTCCACTAATCTGACATTAATAGAATCCAACCACTGTACCACACTGATTCTTTCTGGATCAAACTATAGTCTCTTTGTTCATTTTTTCACAACAGCGAATTATTTCCAAGAAACTTCTCTGTTTCTGCTCTGTTTCTGCTTGTATCCCACCTTTTTTACAGGCATCCCTTCTCTAATTATTCCCACAATACCCCTGTAGGGTAGTTTGGGCTGACAGAAAGTGACTGGCTGAAACTCACCTACTTGGATTCCATGGCTGAAGGAATGTTCATGTTCTTTCAGATCTTAACAACCTTGGCCACATGACTTGCACCTCTTCACATCAACTGTTCTATTATCTTTACCTAGACCAGGGCTTTCCAAAGTTTTCCCGCGGCGACACACCAACCGCTGTTGGTGTGTCGCCGCGGGAAAACCTGGAAGTGCCGCCGTTGCGGCAGCGCGCAAAAACCCGGAAGCGTTGCTGCTGCTTTCGTTTTTTGTGCGCCGCCGTGGCTGTGGCGCTTTTGGATTTTCGCACACTGCCGTTGGTGTGTCGCCGCAGGAAAACCCAGAAGTGCTGATGGCGCGCCATCAGCGCTTCCGGGTTTTGACGCGACACATCTGGGCCCCGCAGGCGACACACTTTTGTGTCGCGACACACAGTTTGGAAAGCTCTGAACTAGACAATGAAGGCTTTTTAGAAAAGGAAGATGTAATCAAAATAGGCAGGACATCTTTCTCTTGAATGCTACATTCTATTTTTATTCTATTTAATTTTTTCTGCCTTTGAGTCAGTCTTGATTCCTGGCAACTGCTTGGATAAATCCATGCATTTTCTTGGCAACAGTCTTGGAAGTGCTTTGTCATTGCCTTGTTCCTGGGGCTGAGAAAGAGTGACTGGCCCAAAGTCACCCAACTGGCTTAATGCCCATGGTGGGACTAAAACTCAGAGTCTCCCAGATCTGGTGCCTTTAACCACTACATGGGCTCTTTGCATTCCACTGGGAGTAACTTGTTAGGGGCTATATGCCATAGTGGATTGGCCCAAGTCCAAATGACCAGGCCTCCTATTTCTTCTCCCTCTCCGTTTCTTCCTTCTCCCACTCTTTTCCTCCCTGCTGAGAAAAGGTAACTGACTCTTATTAAATATCAGAACAGATGACTTGCAAAAGGCCAGAGTTACTGTATGAAACTTGGAAGACTCTCTAGTGCTTTAAGTGGGGACTTCCAAAAACAGGAAATGCCACTATAGATATGCACTAATAGAAGAGAATATATGTAGCTCAGGGTTGAACTGTGGAGTCCTTGGTGTTCTCTGAGCTAGGCTGTTTGCTTGCAGACATTTCATTACCTAACTAGGTAATATCATCAGTGCTGCACTGCACTGCACTGCACTGCACTGCACTGCACTGCACTGCACTGCACTGCACTGCACTGCACTGATGATGTTACCTGGTCAGGTTGTGAAACGCCTGCAAGCAAACAACCAAGCTCAGAGAGCACCAAGGACTCCACAGATAGGCGCTCAAATGCAGCCATTCTTTAAATACTCTGGAACCAGACTGTTAGGTTATAAGAAGACTGAAATCTTCAGTGTCTTACTCCGGGTTATTGCAGTGTCTTTCAGCTGCCTGGACACCAGCTCCACACGTCCGGGTACAGTGTGACCAGGATGACCAGGACCCCCATGCACCATTAACTGCTTCAGGGCTCTTGCCCACTGTTATGCATTCACCTGTGAAGCACCACTGAACAATAAAGCAGCAAATGCAATGGGTCAGGGGGAAAAAACACATTGGCATGAACATACATGTCTTCCACAGCAGCTTCTCAGTAACTGACATAAGAGAATTCAGGTTGAGCCCAACTATTCATAAGTCAATGTATTGTCGAAGGCTTTCACAGCCCGGAAGACCCACAACAACCATATTCATAAGTCATTGAAGAGGTGTGAAGAGGTGTCTGAGTCTTGGATCGGGAGGTGGTGGGTATTTAACTTTGTGCCATGCTGATCCAGAGAAATTGCCTGCCTGAGCAGAAGTGAGTTGCAAAGGGACATTTATGGGGCCCTTCTTGTCCCTGTAAGTTTTCCTCTCCATAGCAGATTGGAGGGTGGAGAGAAAGGAGCTGCACTAGGCAACTGGCATATAAGCAACCCCCCTCCTGCTTTTGACAATGTTGGGGATTTGAAAAATAAAAATTGGGAGATCCACTTACAGACTTTGCATAGCCCTCTTCATCAGATAAAGTAGATAGAGTTGTTAGGACCTAGCCTTTTATGGCCAGAAAATTTTGGAGAAGAGATATTATTCAACAATTTCTCCAGATAGGACTTATAGTTAGCAGGAACAAGACCTTCCTCCCTCCCTCCCTCCCTCCCTCCCTTCCTATAGTCTTCTATTTTTTAAAATGGACACACAAGTGGAAGGAAAATTTAAGATACTTTCAGAAAAATGTCTTCTGAAAAACTTCAGCCCAGTTCTAAAAGGGTGTTCAAATCTTCTGCAACAGTTAAAACAGTTAAAAGTTCGTATAATTCTATTCTTCAGTGCAAGACTTATGGATGATCTCTGGTGGGAGCGGGATGGGGGCAGTGCATCCATCCTTGCTCTTCTTGACCTCTCAGCAGCGTTCGATACCGTCAACCACGGTATCCTTCTGGAACGGCTTAGGGAGTTGGGGGTGGGCGGCGTGGTCTTGCGCTGGTTCACCTTCTTCCTCCGAGGCCGGTCCCAGTCGGTGTTAATTGGGAGCGAGAGATCCAGCCAGCGGGCCCTTCTTTGCGGGGTCCCACAGGGCTCGGTACTCTCCCTGCTCCTTTTTAACATCTACATGAAACCGCTGGGTGAGATCATCTGACACCACGGGCTGAGGTATCATCAATATTCCGATGATACCCAGTTATACATCTCCATCTCGAGTGAAGTAAGTGATGCAGTGACCACCCTGTCCAAGTGCCTGGGGGCTGTAGGGGCCTGGATGGGGAAAAACAGGCTTCGACTGAACCCTAGTAAGACAGAGTGGCTGTGGATTAATGGCTCCTCGGCATCTGGGAAATTATCATCTTTAATTCTGGATGGGGTTGCACTATCCCAGACAGATCCGGTGCGTAACTTGGGGGTCCTTTTGGACTCACGAATCCTGCTTGAAGAGCAGGTGGCAGTCGTGGCCAGGAGAGCTTTTGCTCAACTTCATGTTGTGCGCCAGTTGCGCCCCTTCCTGGAACGAGAGGCACTTCGAACAGTCACTCATGCCTTGGTTATCTCCCACATAGACTACTGTAATGTGCTATACATGGGGCTACCCTTGAAGAATATCCAGAAGCTACAACTGATCCAGAATTCAGCCGCATGGACAATTTTGGGTGTCCCAAGGAGGACACACATAACACCTTTGCTGCGCGAGCTGCACTGGGTCCCAGTTTGCTTCCGGGTGCAATTCAAGGTGTTGGTGATCACCTTTAAAGCCCTACATGGCATGGGACCAGGGTACCTGAGGGACCGTCTCATCCCCATTGCTTCATCCCGTCCCACCCGGGCATGCAGAGAGGGCATGCTACGGACCCCATCGACTAAGGAGTTCCATCTAACGGGGTCTCGGAAGCGTGCTTTCTCTGCTGTTGCCCCTGCCCTTTGGAACAGTCTTCCCCCAGAGATCAGACAGTCCCCCTCACTCCTGGACTTTCAAAAAAAACTCAAAACCTGGCTTTGTCAGCATGCTTGGGGCAAGATGGAGAAGGTATATACCTGGAGATGGCTAGCACCTTAGATTCGTCCTAGAGTGTATATTTTAAATTGTTATTTATTGTGTATTTTAATCTATTTAATTGTATGTTAATGATTTTAATTTTGTTGTAAACCGCCCAGAGTCTCCCGTGGGGGAGTTGGGCAGTGATAAATTTGATAGATAGATAGATAGATAGATAGATAGATAGATAGATAGATAGATAGATAGATTAACTGGTTTCTGCTGTTGTTCTCCTAAATCCCACTCTTCTGATCAGTTGAGGTTCTTCCTCGACTCTCGCTTCCAGCCCAGGCAGTGGCGAAGTGGGTTGCAGTTTGTGGAAGAACCTCAACTGATCAGAAGAGCTGGATTTAGGAGAACAACAGCAGAAACCAGTTAATTACTTTTCCTGCACAAGGTACGTTGAAGTACGTTGAGGGATGCCAGCCACAGCGACTGGCGAAACGTTAGGAACCAAAACTGCCAGAACATGGCCACATAGCCCGGAAAACCCACAACAACCATAAGTCTCTCCATTAGAACTGCAACTACCATAGCTATAATAGATGGAAATTTGAATGCATTTGCAAGACATCATGGAGAAATGACTCCATTCATTATACAATGAAGGCATAACTTGGCATAAGAATAGTCTGCATCAGTTGATTCTGAATAAATCAAAGTTCCTGTGGAAAATTTATTTAATATTTTATGTGAACAGTCCCATAGACACAAACTATTAAAATCCAGCTGCTCCGCTATAAAACAAACTTGGGAGAGTCAGTTATTCTAATGTAATGGTGAACTAGGGGAAAAAGTTAGAAAATGCCAACAAAAGAATACTGAGTAGGTGGGAGATGAACCATTTATGTTGCAGAAAAATATTTCTATATTTGAGACAAAGGGATGCCTGGAGCAGAGGAAGATTATGAAACTTTTTCACTGAGCTGTCACTGCTACCGAGAAATATCCAAAGTTTATCTCTGATCTGCAAAAGTAAGGGATTTACATTCCTACTGTTGGAGGATCTGGCATGGATTGAAAAGAGAGCAAAGGTCTTGCTTCCCCAGTGGAGAAAATGATGATGCTGAGATGAGGGTCAAGATCTCAGGTTGATCTCACACTGAGATATTGTTGTGAGAAATGTGATTGAAAGCAAAGTTTAGACGCAGGATAAACAACAAAATGTTTCATAGGAGGCCCCTACGGTTTGTTTGAATCCTTGCAGCACTAATAAAACCAGACAGGAACCAAGCTACCTTTCCCATTTTTGTCTTCTCCATCTTATAATCACCTTATTTTCCCCACATCTTGTTCCATCTGCTGCGGCATCCAGTTTTGAACGGCAAGAACCCTTCACAAAGCACCACAGTGTCTGGCAAATATTCTGAAAGAACAATAATTTCAAATGCAATAACACAAATCAACAAACACTTCATGGAATCCCGAGAGATTGTTAGAGGGTTGGGGAACATATTTGCTTGAAAGGACTGGTTTCAAGCAACCGGATCCTCCTGTGATAAATGTGTGGACTTTTCAGGAATAAAGAGCAACGAAGCAGTATTGCACCACGTTTTCCTCCCATGCCAGCAGGGGTGTTTGCAAGTGGGGTCAAAAAAGTCACAATGACAGCCGTGATTGTATAATCAAAGCCCTCCCCCTTTATTACATGCATGCAACATGTGCAATAGACAGTAAAAAGTGGTGGGGCTTTGATTGTGTAGTTATATTCACCATTTTGACATTTTTGAATCCTCTCTGAACATGCCTGTGCTTCTCCGTTAATTTAATTCAGGAGTTGCACCTGATACAATTATTACTAAGGGTCTTAAACTTAGTTGTTTGGCAGATTTATTAAAAGAGTAACTGTCCTGACTTCGAGTGAAGGAACACGCTGAGACTTGGTGTAAAAGCTCTAGTGTTTTATTGTTCTACTCTGCTGGACAGAATCCAGCTAAACTAAAATTAATTAGTGATACTCAGAGAAAAGGCCCAAGAAACTAGGGCGGGGCCTTCTTTAGCCTCTTGGGAGGAAAGCAAAGCGATTCAGTACTGTGCATGTGTTTATTCCCCTGGAGGGAGCCCCCTCCTTCTTCACCAGTTATCTCCCTGACAGTAACAGAATAAACTCCCAGGAGAGAAAACACTGCACTTTGCTCTCAACCTACACTCCTTGTTTCCTGTTGAGCAGCAGCTCCTTGGACCCTGGGGATCTAGAGGAGTCCATGAAGGCATTTGCATCTCATTGATTGATAGCACAAAAAAAAAAAAGCAAATTATTTCTCATCCAATTAAATCACTGAATCTAGGATGAACAGAATGGACAATACGGGGTGCTTCTGCCTGAAGATTTTACACCAGTTTGAAAGCAGTCTGTAACGATCCATTCCAACAATATCCACAAGTTGGACAGCTGCGTCAATTTATTTCTGTCTCAGCAGTATTGTAGCTGAAACTAATTTAAGATAGCATTTTGTTTGCTTGTTTTGAAATGCTGTGCCTGTTTCCTTACTGAAGGGAATTCTTGCCTCACCTACCCACTCAACTCCTAACTCCAGGCCCTGACCTGTAAGAGAAAACTTGATGGTTTTGTCCTTTCCCAGAGTAGACTAGTCAAAACCAAATTGGCATGTGTTTTGTTAGTTCTTCTCTTCTCTTCAACATAGGCATCAAGATACTGGATTTCTTCCTTCTTCCTTTCCCTTTTTTGCATATGGTGGCTGGAAGGTAGAGCTCCCTAATCTGGACCACAAAAATCTGGACAAACACTCAATGGCATCAAAAGAGACAGGTAGCCCTAAGGAAAACCAAGGGATTTGTATTGCTGCCGGACCTACAACAGGTCAGATCAAGATAGTGATTGCATTTTAAGGCAGCAGAAGTGAAGGCCATTACGGGACTGTATGGCTTGTCTTAAGGCTGTTTCCAAGGATTTGGTGAGGGAAAGAAGTTGCAGAGTGGGATCTGCCTGCCTTCTGCCATGAGTGCCTATTAATCTGGGGAGAAATTTTTAAAAAATAGTTGTTTTTCTGAAAGTTAGAAATGGTAAACTTTTAAATATCCAGTCCTTACGATTTCAACTTCAGAGCTATGAGCTGATAAAGCTCCCAGTCAGTTGTGGTGTAATAAACCAATATGGATGGACCTCGCCTCTACTGAAATAAGATGAAATAGCAAAAAATTGCTACTAGCCTATTTCAATTTGCTTCAATCATTTTTCTAGTATATATGGTATAAGACATACTGTATGGTATGTGATCAGCAATTTCTGTTATCAAGATGTTTTGTTTTCCATCGTGCACACAAATGTTAAGAAGAATTCTTTGCTCATTGTATAGTTGTTTTTTTCATCGTTCTTTTAGTTGTAAGATTTTACTGCATTGTTGCAAAGCCCTTGAAGGCATTGCTTTCTGCCTTCACTAATCTGCCGCATGGATTTATCAAGCATGTCTCACAAAATCCCTATTTCCTTCACATTCCAAAGTATTCTCAGATTTTGGAACTGTGTGAATAAATCACACATACTAATAAAATTAATACCTACTTCTTACATTGGATTTTAATTTTGGCTTTAATGCTTTTCCATTACTGCGGAAAGGCACAGAAAGGCTGCCCAAAATTTTAGGAAGCAGATGATTAGAAATGGCAAACAAGTTTTCCTGAGTCATCCTTGTCATCTCCCAGTTAAGCTACTGCAGTGTTCCCCAGGAATTCTGGCGGTTGAAGTCCACACATCTTAAAGTGGCTGAGGCAGAGAAACATTGAGTTACTGTATGTCTATGAAGGTTACTTCATATTACATTGAGTTACTGTACATTGAGTTACATTGAGTTACTGTAATTAACTTTAGGTGGGGCTGCCATTGAAGACCACCCAGAAACGTCAGTGGCTTACCTGCTCACTGACAATCTTGGTCCTACCATACTACATCACTGTTGGAGCTGCACTGGTGTAAGGTCCTGGAACAGAACCTTCCATGGAGGAACTGGGGGGAGGTCACGCATGCCAAAGTGTACGTGACCACCGCTAATTTCAAAAGACAATGGTGAGGGGAAAGCCAGACAGCCGATCGTTAGCGCCCATTAAGAACAAAGAGACGGAGGAAGAGCTGGGCAGCGTGATAATGACTGAAACTGACATCACTGGGGGGGGGAGGAATTAATAAAATGAAATGGTTTGGCGGGAACAGGTACTCAGATCTTTGAAACTGTTTTGGATTACTTGATTCCTTATTAAAACTCTATCTGCAACGCTTGCATTGAGGAGTCTTTATGGGGACATAGAATCTGAAACCTTACATCTGGCTACCAGTCTGTGTGCAAGTACAGTTCAAGTTTGTTGTAGCCTGGTTGCTACCTTAAAGCCCTATATGGCTCAAGACCTGGATATTTAAGAGACCGCCTTTCCCAGATAGCCTCTACCTATCCAACCCAGATGGCCAGAGAGCACTTATTAACGGCCCTCACCTACTAGGAGGTGTGGTGGGAGAGGGCTCAACATTGGGCATTCTTGGGGGCAGCCCCGCTCCTACGGAACAGCTTATGCCTAAGGCAAGGATGGCTACCTCTCTCCTGCTCCTGGCTCTTACAGAAGACCTTTGGGGACTGACTCTAGAGCCACAGGCATCTGTGTGTGTGGAGATATGCATGTGGGTGAGTGTGTACAGCTGTAATGGGAAGAAGGAATAACCTTGAGGAACAGGAGGAAGATCCGCAACCAAAGCAGCGGTCAGATAAGAGAAATCTGAGTCCTGGGCAGAAATGGAATTTGAGTAAGTGTCTCAAACATGACCCTCTCTAGTTCTCATGAAGATAAAGGGAGGGAGGGAGGGAGGAAGCATATTCAGACTTCCAAGATTCTGTTACAATAACCTTTTATTAAAGTAGTATTAACATTCATAACTCTGGCGTCCTAGTCTGGTCTACCTTGAAGGGCTGACATCAGTATATAACGCTTGTATATTTTTCTTATTATTTAGTATTAATTGTTATGATTTTGGAATGTTTTGATGTCATGGAAACTTTAAAATGTAATTCTATTCTATTGCTGTTTTATTATCTGTAAAACTATTTTATACAGCTGGAGTTCGTGAGAACTGAAGCAGTAGCTAAAATGCACAAAGAATCAGACAATGGGATTGTCACAACCAATTTTATTCTGCAGTCTGTACCATCAAGGGAGTGCATTCTACGACTTTAGGCTGCCAGTTCAAGTCAGCGGGACCTCTGGTTATTCATCCCAGCTTTAGGTCAAATGGATCCTATGGCAGATATGTACCTCACTCAGTACATTAGCTTTCTCTAATCTGGCACTTGTATTGGTTGTACAACTGCCACAGTTCACAACCGATGGGACATTGCTGCTTCAGAGTTTGGAAGCCACTGTTCTGAAGCAACATTTCTATGCAGTTTGGTACTCATGGCAAATAAAAGAGTTTTAAGATACTGTGAACCATATTCTTTAGCAGTGAGCATTTCTCTTCTATTAACATGCAGGTGGAAAGAATTATTTACACATAGAACCATGTCTATCTCAATCCCAACTCAATTCTGCCACAGATCAAAGAGTATATAATAATTCCTGTTTTGTTTTAAATGACAACCCCCATGAATATTGGATACTGGAACTTACGTCCACTTGATCACAGAATGTTGCATTGGGTCCATACTGTAACTGGCACTGGTGATGAACATCATAAATGACTCCAGGAGCAATGAACGGTGGCTTTAGATCTTTCTTCTTTGGGACATCATCCAGGCAAAAACCCCATCCGTGGCTGCAATGGACATCTAGGATTAATTTTTCACAATGTGGCGGGGGCGGGGGAAAGGAGCTTTCAATGAAAACATTATTGTGGGGCAACTGTAGTGAAACATTCTCTCTCATATTTCAAGGAAGGACAGAATTGCCAACCACTTCTTATCTTCTATGTCAACCACTAACTTAGTTCCCTCTAAATGTGTTGTATTACAACTCCCATCACCTTCTAGGTGGTGGAGACTATAGAAGTGGTTCTTCAGCCCATCTAGTGGCATTAGAAGAGCAGGTGGCAGTTGTGGCCAGGAGGGCCTTTGCGCAGCTTCGGGTTGTGCGCCAGTTACACCCATTCCTGGACCGAGAGGCCCTCCGAACAGTCACTCGTGCCCTTGTCATCTCCCATATAGACTATTGCAACACGCTCTACATGGGGCTACCCCTGAAGAGTATCCGGAAGCCTCAGCTTGTCCAGAATGTGGCAGCGTGGACAGTTATTGATGACACCACTGCTGCGCGAGCTGCGTTGGGTACCAGTTTGCTTCCGGGTCCAATTCAAGGTGTTGGTTATCACCTTTAAAGCCCTACATGGCATGGGTCCAGGTTACCTGAAGGACCGTCTCATCCCCATAACATCGACCCGCCCCACCTGGTCATGCAGGGAGGGCATGCTACGGACTCCTTCAGCAAAGGAATTCCATCTAGCGGGGTCTAGGAGGCGGGCCTTCTCTGCACTGGCGCCCGCCCTCTGGAATATCCTGCCCCAGGAGCTGAGGCGGGTTTCCTCGCTCCCGGCCTTCCGGAAGAATTTGAAGACCTGGCTCTGCCGCCTCGCCTGGGATGGGAAGGTCAATAGCTCCTCCTGGGGGTGGCTGGTGCCGTAGTGGCCTCCCCATTATTTGAGGTCTATTAGCCCTTGGATTTTATATTTATTTATTCTATTTATACTGATTAGTGTAATGTCATGTCTATATTTTTAACTTTGATCTTATTATCCATTTATCATGTTTATATTTTTAACTTTGATCTTATTGTAAACCGCCCAGAGTCCCCCAGTTGGGGGAGATGGGCGGTGATATAAATTTAATAAATAAATAAATAAATAAATAAGAATGGAAAAGGTGGCTCTGTACTAATAATTGGAATAATGAAACAGAGAAATGGGTGATGGAGGAGTCCTCACAAGCCAGACTGTCCATGCTGGCTCTCTGGGGGCTGTTACTGTAAAAACATTATATGTAACTGTGTGTAGGAGGCGAAGATACTGTTCTGTTCAGTGCTGGTCAAGCAACAGCTTCATCACAGTATCCTGTTTTGATCAGTTCGTTTTCTGAAAGATAAGCTAATGAGTCTATGAAGGTTCTCAGTCATCCAGGTGGAATTGTCTGTAGCTTGAATCATGTCAACTGGATTTCTATTTTCTCAGTGGAAACGTTTCGCTCCTTATCCAAGGAGCTTCTTCAGTCTGAGCAAAGTTGGTAAGGGAATCCTAAATATGTTTATAGGTAGCTGTGTGACCTTACCCTGGGGCTAGGTCATGGTTATATTGAGATGTTATTTTTGAGTCCTTTTATTATCTAAAGGAGGATGGTGATCTTAACGATCCTCCTTTAGATAATAAAAGGACTCAAAAATAACATCTCAATATAACCATGACCTAGCCCCAGGGTAAGGTCACACAGCTACCTAGAAACATATTTAGGATTCCCTTACCAACTTTGCTCACACTGAAGAAGCTCCTTGGATAAGGAGCGAAACGTTTCCACTGAGAAAATAGAAATCCAGTTGACATGATTCAAGCTACAGATAAGCTAATGAGATGATTCAGAATATGATGACAGTGATTTAGGAAGCAAGGCATATAAAGAAAAGTTGGAAGACTCTAGGAATATTTTGCTTAAAGCAGCAGATGAAAACCCACATTTTATGGCCCCCACATCTCCCCAAGTTCACATCAGCAAAATTCAGTACCAATAATAAAAAAAAGACTCTAATGATTCAAGCTTGACTCATGGTGACCCTGTGGACACCTCCACATATTTTCTTGGCAACAAGATGGAAATGTTTTGCCTCTGCTTCTTTCTGGGATGTTTTTTAAACTACTCAGTCTAGCCCAGAGCCCTCAGATTTCCCAGTGACCTCCCATCCAAACATGAAGAGGGTTCAACCCTACTTAGCTGTTTTGAGTTTAACCAAGATTGGCTAACTGTTGCCACCTGCGATATAAGCAGCACAAATGCCACCTATTTTGGGTGGGAAATTACGTAAAATTTTATTTTAATCAAATAAAACTTCAACATGCTAAACACATTTTTAAAAGTGAAAAAAAAAGGGTGAAGGGGGAAATGTCCTGAAAATGGTGCTGTTATGTCACTGTCCTGCCATCTGCAGTCCTTGATAACTGCAAGAGGAGAAGGAAGAGGAGAAGAAAGGAGAGGATGGCATGACTTCCTTGAAATAAGATATATGGCTCATCCCTATCTGTTTATTCCTGGCTTAGAGAGAAGTCAATCAACAAGACAGAAAGAGCTTCATTGTTATAGGATCTAATCTATCAGAGAGTTAAACTGTTTCCATCAGTGGAACTGGCAGGGATGTGTTACCCTATTCCTGCTGCCCCCCAAAAGAATTCTCAGAATGTATTATAGTGCATCACCCAACAATCTGGAAGACGTTTGGCAGATGACCTGGGAACTGCATTGGGAAGAGAGGAAGATAGGATTTATACAAATAGAAGTCCACTATGTGATCCTGGATTTCATACACATAAGAAAAAAAAAGAAAAAATGCCATTGGCAATATAGTTGGCTTCACCTAGTGAGACTATTTTGAAATGAATATGGGATATTGCAGGGGAAATTAATTTCACACATGAAATAAAGAACCTATAATGAAATGGTCTATTCCAGGGGTCGGCAAACCGCGGCTCGCGAGCCACATGCGGCTCTTTGGCCCCTTGAGTGTGGCTCTTCCCCAGGCAGGCATGGAGGGCGTGGCGGGGGCAGGCGCAGCAGCGGCAGGCGCGGCAGTGGTATGGTGTGCGTGGCGGGGGCAGGCGCGGCAGCGGCATGGTGTGCGTGGCGGCGGGCATGGCGGCAGCAGGCCCTAAGTGTGCGCGATTGGCTCCCGCCCACAAACCCCACCCCCTTCCACGCGATTGGCCCCCGCCCGCAAACCCCGCCCCTTCCACGCGATTGGCCCCTGCCCGCAAACCCCACCCCCTTCCACGCGATTGGCTCCCACCCTCAAACCCCGCCCCCTGGCCCTCGAGTGATATTATAAATTTTATAAATGTCAAAATGGCTCCTGGCATAAAAAAGTTTGCCGACCCCTGGTCTATTCTATAGCACAGAGTACACTTGAATTAGTTTTTACCCACAATAAGGCATGTAGGATTAATCAACAAGGGCAGCATCCCAACTACAGGTAGACCTCGTTTAGCGACTGCCTTGTTTAGCGACCGTTCGCAGTTACGACGGTGATGAAGAAGTAACTTTATGACCAATCCTCACATTTACAACCTTCACAGGTCTGTAAAGCAAAGGAAAGCTGAAGTAAGATCATAAGCACAGTTGCTGTTTCACTTAGTAAACGCTTTGCTTAATGACCAAGTTGGTCCCAATTGTGGTTGCTAAACGAGGACTACCTGTAGTGACTTACAGTATCTTCTAGAATCATCCAACCATCACTGAGACAATGTAAAGCCTGACTTTATTACTATGATTTCAGCACAAGGTTTGTTGTACACTGTAACTCTAGAAATATCACTAGTGTCTCCTAAAGTTATACCTGAGGATCATCTTCATCCATCTGTAAGCCTATAGCCCACGGGTTCCATGAGATGTCACTAGGGTTCCCTGGGTGATCACAATTTATTTAAAAAATTATTTCAAATTTGGGCAAGTTCACATTAAAGAGGTAAGTTTCATTCTTTATTTTTAGTTTAAGAATACTGTTAATGCATATATACAGGCCTACGCATGAAACGAATATAATAGTTTTGTAACTTCTGACCTATATTTGAGCCTGAATGTGCAGGGGTTCCCTGAAGCCTGAGAAATATTTCAAGGGCTCCTCCAGGGTCAAAAGGTTGAGAAAGGCTGCTATAGCCCAAGATATGAGTACCAAGATAGCTGAAAGATGCTTAGAGCAATTTTGTTCCATTTCTAAAACTGACACCTTGACTCACTCTAAGAATCGGGTGATGTATTCCTTGCTGCATCGTGACCAGGTAAGTGGCGTAGGATCATACTGAAGCTGCCGAGACATAATGTATGGGCGTCTTCCCTCTGGTTCGCAGTCATTTTCTTTGCCATCATGCTGGATACCAAAACTGAAGGGAAAGGAACCCAGGAAATAAATCTCAAAACAATGTTCTGCCAGGAAAGCTTAAGAGGCCAGGACAGCTGATCTTCAAATAACCCAAAGCAGGAATAACGAGGGTGCTTATTTCTGCCCTTGGGCGATAGCTGTATTGTAACTTTGGAATGCTAAAAAGAGCTATGTACAGTAGGTAGACTGTGAATAAAGCCAAGCTTTTATTCCACCAACAGGTACAGCACCTCTGCCCTAGACTATACCTCTTGCAGTTCATTGGGTGTTGCAATGCGTTTGGGTATCCTTTTTAGCACTCTATTTGCATTTTTAAAAAAATACTACTTGAATTTCAGAGAATGGATGAATAGAATTATGTTCATTAAAGTATTATTTTGGTTACCATTAACAGACTACCTTAAAGGCAATAGAGAATGGCAAACAGTTTCTAAATTTAAAAAATAGGAAAAAAATATTGGAATGATTCAAGGGACACATATAAAAAGAATCTCCTAACATCTTTTAGGGATGATACAGTGCTAAAGAAACACTGACCTTTTATTTATAAGGACACGAAGGGAACAAATACAGTCAGTATTATCCGGGTGGTACTGTATGAAATAAAAGGTGCATTTCCTATACTTTAATTGTTAATAATGTTAAATAATGTTATTAATAGTAAGTTTATTTGTCTTCTTGTAGTTAAGTTTTGCTGATTTGCACATTCTTAACTCTCTTTCCCATATACACACTATGAACAAGTGGAATTGTTGCCTTCCAGAAAATATTTTCTTGTGGTTAATTCAGATGCAGCTGACCATGAGACTAACACCTCTGTTCATCAAGACTTCCAACATGTTGTTTAACATTCAAAGGACAGTGGAAATATTTAGGTAGTGGTTAGCGGTTGGGGAAATAAATGGAAGGGAAGTGGAGAATGCATTTCCATAACGTTTTTACTTATGTTACAGTACTAGTTTATCTTCTACTTTGCTTTTTGTATCTTTAGTCTTGTGCAATTTCTATTTTTTTTTTCCTGTTCAATCATGTCCGATTCTCAGAGACTGCCTGGACAAGTCCCTGCAGTTTTCTTGGCAGCATTTTTTGGAAGTGGTTTGCCATTGCCTCCTTCCTAGGGCTGAGAGGGAGTGACTGGCTCAAGGTCACCCAGCCGGCTTTCATGCCTAAGGCGGGACTAGAACTCTCAGTCTCCTGGTTTGCCATTGCCTCCTTCCTAGGGCTGAGAGGGAGTGACTGGCTCAAGGTCACCCAGCCGGCTTTCATGCCTAAGGCGGGACTAGAACTCTCAGTCTCCTGGTTTGCCATTGCCTCCTTCCTAGGGCTGAGAGGGAGTGACTGGCCCAAGGTCACCCAGCTGGCTTTGTGCCCAGGGCGGGACTAGAACTCAGGGTCTCCTGATTTCTAGCCCAGTGCCTTAACCACTACACCAAACTGGCTCTGCAATTTCTGTTTAAACAATAAAAAACCTGTTTAATTCCCCCCACAAGACTTCCAACATGTTCATACCTGTGTCCAAGTTCATGGGCAATCGTGAATGCCAAAGGCAGGCCAGAGTCTTCATTGATGTTACAGCTCCGATGTGGCTGACACATTCCCGAGAGATGGGACAAGCCTAAGGTTTCGCAAGGTTGATTCATGCCAGCACAAATGTCTTTTCTGTGACCATAGGAAAAAGCTTGATGTTAAAAAACAAAACAAAACCCTGTGCGTTCAGTGTAATCCCACACTCAGAAGATGTTTTCAGTGGCCTTAGTAGATATAGTACATACCGTTTTTTAATGGAACTTATCAGCACTTTTGATCAGTGACGTCATCAAAGTAAACAAACCCACGTGGTGCTGACGTCACCAGGTCATGACCCCAAGGGGAAGTGACGTACCCAGCCCCCACCCTCCGGATATGACGTGCATAGCCCTCCTCCCCGGATGTGATGTGCATAATCCTCCACCCCACGTGGTGAAGGGGTCACAAGGTCGTAACCCTAGCCGGATATGACGTGAGGGCCTAATCCCATCAAGAAAAGCATGAGTAACCCTAATCAGATAAGGCGTGTCGAACCTGGCACCCATCAAGAAAGTGATTAGATTAACCCTAGCCTAATTCTATGGGACATCCAAAATAAAAAATAAATACATTTAAAACACCTAAGTAATGTGAATCATTAACAGAGGCCTAGGCTGAGCTTTATTTTTGGGAAACATATCCTACTTTGTGAAATAAAAAATAATAGCCTGATGATGCTTTTAATTTTTTGTGATGTCTTAAAAATCAGCGCCTCAAATGCTGGAAAAAGGAGCCCCTAAAAGGCAGCCACAGCCTGCATTTGACCTAGGCTGAGCTTTATTTTTGGGAAACATATCCTACTTTGTGAAATAAAAAATAATAGCCTGATGATGCTTTTAATTTTTTGTGATGTTTTAAAAATCAGCGCCTCGAATGCTGGGAAAAGGAGCCCCTAAAAGGCAGCCACAGCCTGCATTTGACCTAGGCTGAGCTTTATTTTTGGGAAACATATCCTACTTTGTGAAATAAAAAATAATAGCCTGATGATGCTTTTAATTTTTTGTGATGTTTTAAAAATCAGCGCCTCGAATGCTGGAAAAAGGAGCACCTAAAAGGCAGCCACAGCCTGCATTTGACCTAGCCCCCAGCTTTTACCTTTGTAAAAATCTAAAGACACATATTTTGCCAGAGGTACCCTCAAAGCCACACGTACGCGTAAGCGTTTCAAGAAAGGCCTTAATAAAATTTATTCCACCCCTACAGCAAAAGACAAGGAATATTAACAGGAATTTAAGTACTCGCAAGCGGCAAGCGGGCAGGCGGCAAGTATCCGGTCGTGGCATGCCCGGGCGTGTCAAGGCCCGGCGATTAGGGGCGTGCATGTTTGTGTCTGCTAGTAAAAAGGGGGTTAGGCCTTGTTCAGAACATGCCCGGGCATGTCAAGGCCCAGCGATTCAGGGCACGCGCAAGGCTCGATGACGTGTCTTCGCAGGGGGCAGGCGAGCTTGTGCACACAGACCTGAACAGCTATCGGTTTAAACCTAGCCGGGGTTGAAAATAATATGGCTGCCTCAGATTCCAAAGAAGTGTTTAATGAAGGTTCCGCAAGCCTATTTACCTCGTTGGACACCCCTACCAACACAAGGAGCAACTCAAGACCACTGCTGACACAATGCGGCAGAAGCTGCTGTCGGGGATTTGATAAAGAAAATGAATTCTTCAGACCGGTGTTGTACGGGTGTAGTAAGCAGTGCTGTAAATTTAGCGATGAGGAACAGGGGAAAACAGTGGACACATCCTGTAATACGTACGAAGCGGTTTGTGAAACGGTGAACAGATCATCTTTAGACCCTCTCAAAGGACACGGAGCGGGTAAGTAACTATTTTTATTTATCATTATGTAAATGCTGCTGGAGCCGGTAGCACACTAACAGGATATGTTTTATATTTTGCAGTCTCCGAATTAACGCCACCTAGCCAGCAAGCACTTCAAGATACCCCAATTTTATATTCCGATGTTAATTGCCGCGGTCACAAAGCTTCTGAAGATTTTTCTGATCTAGAATATAACCAGGATTCCAATCTATCCCAGAGACCAAGCTATCTGTCCTGTGAGTTAAAGAGCTGCAATATATGTAAAGACTGGCTTGCTTGCGACTGGGGACATGATTTGTGGGGTACAGACGGGTCAGAAAGGGCATCATATTGTAAAATAGCGTGTTATGACACTTTATCTTCTGATGCTGAAAGTGATGATGAGGGGGTATTTTTCTGATGGCGGAGCCGTGCTCCTCTGAACTCTGTATTACCAATAAAAGCATGTGTTAAAGACAACACGCGAACATTTGTCAATGGTATTTCAGTATAATGACGCATGAAAAGCTTCTAAGGCGCATTTATTATACACCTGGCTGTGTAGGGAGTTATGGAGGTGTGAATACCCTATTTCAGGAGGGTAGAAAACATGATAAAAACCTGTCCATGAAGCAAGTCAAGACATGGCTGTCAGAGCAAGATGCTTATACGCTTCATAAGCCTGCAAGAATTAATTTTCCTAGAAATAAAACAGTGGTGTCCGGCTTAGATCATCAATGGCAGGCCGACCTCATCGATGTCTCCAAATTTTCTAAGGAGAACCATGGAAAAAAGTACATCTTAACAGTTATCGATGTGTTATCTAAATATGCCTGGGCCTCCCCTTTATCTGATAAATCGGGGAGGGAAGTCACAACTGCCTTCCAGAATATCTTTGAATCAGGGCGCGCACCCCGAAAAATACAGACAGATGCCGGTAAAGAGTTCTTGAATATTCCACTGAAGAAACTTTTAGCACGTTATGGCATTCATCATTTTGTCACTCATAGTGAAACTAAAGCAGCCGTTATAGAGAGGTTTAATAGAACCCTAAAAAACAAACTCTGGAGATATTTCACAGTCAGAAATACCCATCAATATGTAGACATTTTGCAAGATATTCTTCAGGGGTACAATAGCACTTATCACCGTAGCATCGGGACTGCTCCTAACACCGTAAATTTGTCTAACGAAAGGGAGGTGTGGATGAGGCTGTATGGGGAAGCTTTAAAAAGTAAAAGAAAGGAAAAATGTCTTAAGGTGGGAGATCATGTTAGGGTATCCAGACTGAAGGGTAAGTTTGAAAAGGGCTATCAGCAAACCTATACGGATGAAATATTCATCATCAAAGAACTGGGGACAAGGGGGGAAAGAGTGGTGTATAGATTAAATGATTACATGGGTGACCCTGTAAAGGGGTCTTTTTACTCTGAGGAGGTCCAAAAGGTTCCTGCTGACCAACAGCGTGTATACAGAATAGAGAAAGTTATCCGAAAAAGAGGACGGGGGAGACACAGAGAGTTTCTAGTCAAATGGACAGGGTGGCCAGAGAAGTTCAACAGTTGGGTTAAGGAGACTGAAGTACAACATCTTTGATATGGCAGGATTTTACATCACCCTCCCCAGCAATGCATCAGCAGCAATTTTCCCGCAAAACAGAAATTCTAATTTTACTATTCAATTAGCGAGATCGTTGGATCTTCCAGGGTCATGGGAAGTAGGGCTAGCAGAGATACAGTACCCGCATAGTTGGCACACATTAACTTCTCCTGGAAATTTTGAAATTGCTAACGAGAGAAAGAGATGGCAATTTTCTTTGAGAAGTGGGTACTATACCGGCATCCGACAACTGTTAGATAATATGAATAGGCTTATATCAAATGCCAAGGATGGACCTAAGACAACCCTGCAGTATGATTCGGTGGCTCGAAAAATTAATCTTAGAGGAGATGAACCACATACCATTCTAGTTAACGGAGAACTTGGACAACTGTTAGGCATGTTCCCGGTATTCAGCACCTTATATGTTTACACAGACATTGTAGAGCCCCAGATAGTGGGTGACTTCTATGTGCCTTTATTGCGCTGTGTGCCGGCGCGGGGGCAAGACAATGATTTCATCACCAGGACCTATGACCGCCCACATTATATACCGGTCAGCAAGCATCACATCGATACCATTACCATAGAAATCAAAACAGACCAGGACGAAAATGTGCGTTTTTATCACGGGAATGTGATTGTCAAGCTTCATTTTAGGCCTCAGAAAAGTGAAGGATGGTTGTAATCAAGGAGCACGGGAGCCCTCATGACTACGTGGCTTACTACAGGGCCCAAGCCGGTGGTGGCCTTGCAGGCTTCCGAGGAGCTCCCATTATGTACGGGACAGGGCTAGGGGGGCTGTTCCGTGGGCTTTTTCGAAAAGCAATGCCTTTTTTGAGACGAGGATTAGAAATCATTAAGCCGCATGTGAAATCTGCTGCCAAAAGTATTGCCAGAGATGTTGCGGGGCATCTTGTATCCCGTATTGTTGAGAGGGGGCAGGAGGGATCGGGGATGTTCGTAGCCAGGAAGAATCACGCATTGGGACCGCCTATACCGTTTAAAAAGAGAAGACTTGTGAAAAAGCCCCGTCATACCAAGAGGAGACGTGCACAGAAGAGGAAGCCCTGTGACAAGCAAGACATATTCTAATACAATATGTCATTTATTCATTCTGCTTCAGAGGAATGTGTTAAATCAGAACTGGATCTTTTTCAACTGGCTCCTACACAGACCAGTATTGAAAACAGCACATATGTCGAGATCCCTCCTTTATCCGCTCTATCACCCAACGCGCCCTTGGAATTTTTTATCACGGGGCACGGTGAGCATTACACGGATTTAAACAACACCCTGTTGTATGTGAGTTGCAAGATTGTGAAATCCGACGGCACAGATATCGATGATGGCGCAAGGGTGGCCCTGACCAACTACCCCATAGCATCATTGTTTAACCAGCTGGATGTTACCTTGGGAGATCGGCTCATTACACAGAGCCATCATTGCTATTCTTATCGTGCCATGATTGAACTGATTCTGAACTTTGGTGGTGATGCGTTGGGAACCCAATTTACAGCTGGCGGGTTTTACAAAGATGATTCAGAGCTCATGGAGAGTACCCTGCTGACAGCTGCAGGCAACTCCGGTTTCAGAACAAGAGCAAGACACACGGCCGGTAGTCGTAAATGGGACCTGCTTGGGCCTCTACATAGCGATCTGTTTTTTCAAGACAAGCTGCTAATTAACGGGGTCGATGTGAAAGTCAAACTCACAAGAAGCAGAAATGAATTTTGTCTGATGAAGGACGGCAATGAGAATTACAAAGTACAGCTCCTGTCGGCATCTCTCTTTGTAAAACGTGTAAAAGTATCAGCAGCAGTGCTCCTGGGTCATGCAGAAGCCTTGCTAACCTCCAATGCGAAATACCCCATTGATCGTGTGGGGATGAAGGTTTACAGCATTCCTGCAGGCAGCCTTGTGTGTAATCAGGAAAACCTATTTCTGGGACAGCTACCTAAACAATTAGTGATAGGGTTTGTGGACAATGCATCTTTTAGCGGGGATTATGAAAGAAACCCGTTCAATTTTCAGCACTGCAATGTCAATTTTTGCGCCCTGCATTGTGATGGCGAGCAGATCCCCGCAAAGCCTCTACAGCCTGATTATGAGCATGATCTTTTTGTGAGAGAGTACATGCAGATGGTACAAGCAACAGGGAAAGGCATGAAAGACAGGCCTCTGTTAATCTGCCGGGAAGAGTTTAAACAAGGGTATACTTTGTATTGTTTTGACTTGAGTCCTGATCAGGGGTGCTCTGAGCACTATTCTTTGATCAGGAACGGTAACCTCAGAGCCGAAATTAGATTTGCTCAACCCCTCCCCAACACCGTCAACATGATTCTCTATGCAATCTTTGAAAACCTTATTGAAATAAGTCATACAAGGAACGTGCTTTATGATTATATGTGAGCATGGACACGCTACAGCTCCTTCGTTTGTTCTCTGGAAATACTGGTTTTCTAGGGGTCTACCCTTGTGATCTGCTACCCCGGAGACAAATCACCAAAAGACCTTTTGGATTAATTGTAAACACCCACCCTCAAACTCTGCCTGGTGAACACTGGCTGGCTCTCTACTTCCCATCTCCCGGATATGGCGAATTTTTTGATTCTTATGGAAGACCGCCAGATAGCCCTGACTTTCCTGGATCCATAGTGAAGTTTTTAGAGCGGCAAGCTGAGAAGTACACATTTCACCAACGTCAATTGCAACACCCCAGCGCTGTGACCTGTGGGCAACACTGTGTGTTTTTTCTACTGAACAGGACTAAAGGCGTGGGCTATGAAAATATTTTAAAGATGTACTCTGATGACAATGTTAAAAATGATCAAATGGTAAAGCTGTTTGTAAAAACTATAAAGGTGGGGAGGGGGCTTGGAACCTGTAACCGTCACCAGTGCATGCAGACATGTCTACCTTACTGTAAAATAAAGAAAAAGACTTAAAACGTTTTTACTTTGTTTCACTGTGTTTTTATTCATTTTACAAATTGAGCCAGTCACCGAGCCCGAGCCTACTTCTAGGATTTAATGTCCAAGGGCTAGAGGAGGTGCCGGTAAACTGAGGCTTATGAGCCCCAAAAGGGACGGCCATAACAGAGTCAGGACTGGTAGCAATTTCATCCTTAAGAGCCACAGACTCTTTCAGCTTTTCTAGCTGGTCCTTAACGGCTGTAGACCCCATCACGGAGGTAGGGACATTCACCTCAGCCATAGCATTCATAAATTCATCCCAGCCTTTAGGTTTCCACTTCTCAGTAAGTGCCCGGTATTGCGAGGCACCTTTCACCAAGTCTAAAATATTAGTACCAGGAACAGGGACACCTTTGTATAAAAAGGTACCGCGAGCATCCCAGGTTGAGACATCCTGATGCTGTTTCATTTTGTTCAGCAAAAGTTCAGCATTTTTCCTGTAACGGGAGCTCACGCCCCTTAGGATCTCATCCATTGCTGTGTCCTGCAGAGATGGCTGTGACGACTGTTCCGGCAATGCTGGAAGTGTCTGAGGCTCTTCCGAAGGGTAAATGAGATTCAGTCTGTCCTTTTCAGACTCATTTTGCCTGGTCAACCTTAGAAACCTCTGCAGTGCGGAACTGTAGAGCTTAATCTTGTCATCCTCACACAAATCAGCTCTCTGAAGAATGGTACGCATCTCATCATCCAACCGGTTAGTGGCTGTAGTCCCCATAGTAGGCGGCCTGCCCTGCAGTTGCTCCATCTGATGACGCGACACCAGATACATTTTCTCGGCATGGTCCATGGTTTATCCTGCTAACAGGCTAGTCAACAGTGGAATAGCTACCCCTAGTAAGGGGCCGATAAAACCACCCGACTGAAGTATGATCTGCTTCTTCTTTTTGAGGGAGACCTTTCTATCACTCAACTTTTTAATGACGCCTTTCTTTCTCTTTAGAGTCCGGAATTGTGAAGGTTTCAGAGGAAGGTTTCCTTTTAGTGTGTTTAGAGCTATTTCTGCTATTGCCCCCACCAGGTCATTATTAGCGCTGCATAAGATGGCTTTTCTCTGTCTTGGTCTGGCCTTCACTAAGATTTTTAAAAGACCCCAATTTCTGCGTAACCTCTCTGACATCTTGAATGAACTAGGGCTAAGGTAACAGGGCTACTGCTTTTTACACTTCTTTTTCATTGTATAAACAGCAGGCCAATCAGGCGGGAAGAGGCCTGTTCTCAACCTGTAGGATTCTGGAGTGGAGGCTGCCAAATCTACCAAAAGGTACCCATGTGGTTTGCGAGTGGCGTCTTGGAATACTTCTAAAAAATACTGTGTGTTAGTGGGGTACATCTGTCTGGCCAGTGTGACAATTTGCATCTGATCACGGGGGCTGCGGAATAAAACCAAAAATTTGGAATTCAGAGCTATTGTTCTCATTTTCTTACCTTGAAAAAACAGGTTTTGAAGTATGAGAATAATGCTGAGGTTTCTGTGGTGAACGTACTGTGTAAAAGCCTTCTCTATTTGATCACTGTCACCGGCTGAAGCCATGAGATCATCTACCACGGCTAAATTGATTTGGTTTGGCGGAAACAAATCAGCATCTTCAAAAGAAGACGGAAGCCCCTCCATAAACTTAATATAAGGGAATTTATTAAGCAGTTCTTTGTATAGAGGTTGCCAGCAGCTATAAAACCATACAATATTTTGAGGCATTTGAGACAACACAACATTGCCATGTTCTAACATTTGTTTGATAAAAAAAGATTTGCCAGAATTGGACGGTCCACTTATAATACAGGAGAAAGGGTGTACAAACTGTACAATATTTTCCATCATCCTTAATACCCGTAAGGCAGCGTACAGTAATCCTCACTCTTTAATAACCTTTTATTATACACTACTTTTAGAGTTTTTCGGAGGACCCGCGTTTCCAGGGTCCACTGTTTCTTAACCCTAACAATCCCCAACTGTTCTACCCTGATCTCTTTTTTTCTCTCTGCACCAGACAGGCAATAATCATCTACCAAATCTTTCAAGCTGTCAAAATTAACCTTATCGCAATTAGCACAGTTTAGCGTGATTCCCTTCACCTTTAGCACTGCTTCACCGTTGGACAAGGCATAAGCATACGTTTTGGGACCGGCCGCAACAAACTCTGTTATCGTGGTGTTTGGTGGAATCTCACTTGTCAGCTGTCCTAAATAATCACCCAAAGGAGGTGTCCACGCCCCTTCTCTACTTACAAAAATGACCGAATCGGTGTCATGGTACAGGCACCTATCGCCCAGCCCATCCAGTAGCTTGTATAATTCTAGCCGTGCATAAGCCGTTGTAAAACTGGCAATGAATACATTAGTGCATGTGGATTTGGTGGGGTGGATCTTGGCTGTTTTCCACGTCACAACGGCTGTCTCTGTATCTACAAACTCACACGAGGAAACATCGTAATAGGGCACAAAGAGATATTTGAATAAGTCCTCAGGATTTGTCACCACGGATGTGGTCAGGTGATTGGTGCTCTGGCCAAACTTTCCCCACAGCGAGTTTAAAAAGAGTTTGGCAATCTGCCTTTTAGCAGGATTTACTTCAATATGCTCACGTCGTAAGCAGACACCTTCCATCTTTTCATAATCTCGAATATATTGTTCTTTATCCTGTTCTGTTTTGCACCAGTCAGGGTAACCACTGGCTTCCTGCTTTTGTCTGAGACGCAATAAAGGCACATAGAAGTCACCCACTATCTGGGGCTCTACAATGTCTGTGTAAACATATAAGGTGCTGAATACCGGGAACATGCCTAACAGTTGTCCAAGTTCTCCGTTAACTAGAATGGTATGTGGTTCATCTCCTCTAAGATTAATTTTTCGAGCCACCGAATCATACTGCAGGGTTGTCTTAGGTCCATCCTTGGCATTTGATATAAGCCTATTCATATTATCTAACAGTTGTCGGATGCCGGTATAGTACCCACTTCTCAAAGAAAATTGCCATCTCTTTCTCTCGTTAGCAATTTCAAAATTTCCAGGAGAAGTTAATGTGTGCCAACTATGCGGGTACTGTATCTCTGCTAGCCCTACTTCCCATGACCCTGGAAGATCCAACGATCTCGCTAATTGAATAGTAAAATTAGAATTTCTGTTTTGCGGGAAAATTTCTGCTGATGCATTGCTGGGGAGGGTGATGTAAAATCCTGCCATATCAAAGATGTTGTACTTCAGTCTCCTTAACCCAACTGTTGAACTTCTCTGGCCACCCTGTCCATTTGACTAGAAACTCTCTGTGTCTCCCCCGTCCTCTTTTTCGGATAACTTTCTCTATTCTGTATACACGCTGTTGGTCAGCAGGAACCTTTTGGACCTCCTCAGAGTAAAAAGACCCCTTTACAGGGTCACCCATGTAATCATTTAATCTATACACCACTCTTTCCCCCCTTGTCCCCAGTTCTTTGATGATGAATATTTCATCCGTATAGGTTTGCTGATAGCCCTTTTCAAACTTACCCTTCAGTCTGGATACCCTAACATGATCTCCCACCTTAAGACATTTTTCCTTTCTTTTACTTTTTAAAGCTTCCCCATACAGCCTCATCCACACCTCCCTTTCGTTAGACAAATTTACGGTGTTAGGAGCAGTCCCGATGCTACGGTGATAAGTGCTATTGTACCCCTGAAGAATATCTTGCAAAATGTCTACATACCGATGGGTATTTCTGGCTGTGAAATATCTCCAGAGTTTGTTTTTTAGGGTTCTATTAAACCTCTCTATAACGGCTGCTTTAGTTTCACTATGAGTGACAAAATGATGAATGCCATAACGTGCTAAAAGTTTCTTCAGTGGAATATTCAAGAACTCTTTACCGGCATCTGTCTGTATTTTTCGGGGTGCGCGCCCTGCTTCAAAGATATTCTGGAAGGCGGTTGTGACTTCCCTCCCCGATTTATCAGATAAAGGGGAGGCCCAGGCATATTTAGATAACACATCGATAACTGTTAAGATGTACTTTTTTCCATGGTTCTCCTTAGAAAATTTGGAGACATCGATGAGGTCGGCCTGCCATTGATGATCTAAGCCGGACACCACTGTTTTATTTCTAGGAAAATTAATTCTTGCAGGCTTATGAAGCGTATAAGCATCTTGCTCTGACAGCCATGTCTTGACTTGCTTCATGGACAGGTTTTTATCATGTTTTCTACCCTCCTGAAATAGGGTATTCACACCTCCATAACTCCCTACACAGCCAGGTGTATAATAAATGCGCCTTAGAAGCTTTTCATGCGTCATTATACTGAAATACCATTGACAAATGTTCGCGTGTTGCCTTTAACACATGCTTTTATTGGTAATACAGAGTTCAGAGGAGCACGGCTCCGCCATCAGAAAAATACCCCCTCATCATCACTTTCAGCATCAGAAGATAAAGTGTCATAACACGCTATTTTACAATATGATGCCCTTTCTGACCCGTCTATACCCCACAAATCATGTCCCCAGTCGCAAGCAAGCCAGTCTTTACATATATTGCAGCTCTTTAACTCACAGGACAGATAGCTTGGTCTCTGGGATAGATTGGAATCCTGGTTATATTCTAGATCAGAAAAATCTTCAGAAGCTTTGTGACCGCGGCGATTAACACTGGAATATAAAATTGGGGTAACTTGAAGTGCTTGCTGGCTAGGTGGTGTTAATTCAGAGACTGCAAAATATAAAACATATCCTGTTAGTGTGCTACCGGCTCCAGTAGCATTTACATAATGATAAATAAAAATAGTTACTTACCCTCTCCGTGTCCTTTGAGAGGGTCTAAAGATGATCTGTTCACCGTTTCACAAACCGCTTCGTAAGTATTACAGGATGTGTCCACTGTTTTCCCCTGTTCCTCATCGCTAAATTTACAGCACTGCTTACTACACCCGTACAACACCGGTCTGAAGAATTCATTTTCTTTATCAAATCCCCGACAGCAGCTTCTGCTGCATTGTGCCAGCAACGGTCTTGAGTTGCTCCTTGTGTTGGTAAGGGTGTCCAACGAGGTAAATAGGCTTGCGGAACCTTCATTAAACACTTCTTTGGAATCTGAGGCAGCCATATTATTTTCAACCCCGGCTAGGTTTAAACCGATAGCTGTTCAGGTCTGTGTGCACAAGCTCGCCTGCCCCCTGCGAAGACACGTCATCGAGCCTTGCGCGTGCCCTGAATTGCTGGGCCTTGACATGCCCGGGCATGTTCTGAACAAGGCCTAACCCCCTTTTTACTAGCAGACACAAACATGCACGCCCCTAATCGCCGGGCCTTGACACGCCCGGGCATGCCACGACCGGATACTTGCCGCCTGCCCGCTTGCCGCTTGCGAGTACTTAAATTCCTGTTAATATTCCTTGTCTTTTGCTGTAGGGGTGGAATAAATTTTATTAAGGCCTTTCTTGAAACGCTTACGCGTACGTGTGGCTTTGAGGGTACCTCTGGCAAAATATGTGTCTTTAGATTTTTACAAAGGTAAAAGCTGGGGGCTAGGTCAAATGCAGGCTGTGGCTGCCTTTTAGGTGCTCCTTTTTCCAGCATTCGAGGCGCTGATTTTTAAATCATCACAAAAAATTAAAAGCATCATCAGGCTATTATTTTTTATTTCACAAAGTAGGATATGTTTCCCAAAAATAAAGCTCAGCCTAGGTCAAATGCAGGCTGTGGCTGCCTTTTAGGGGCTCCTTTTCCCAGCATTCGAGGCGCTGATTTTTAAAACATCACAAAAAATTAAAAGCATCATCAGGCTATTATTTTTTATTTCACAAAGTAGGATATGTTTCCCAAAAATAAAGCTCAGCCTAGGTCAAATGCAGGCTGTGGCTGCCTTTTAGGGGCTCCTTTTTCCAGCATTTGAGGCGCTGATTTTTAAGACATCACAAAAAATTAAAAGCATCATCAGGCTATTATTTTTTATTTCACAAAGTAGGATATGTTTCCCAAAAATAAAGCTCAGCCTAGGCCTCTGTTAATGATTCACATTACTTAGGTGTTTTAAATGTATTTATTTTTTATTTTGGATGTCCCATAGAATTAGGCTAGGGTTAATCTAATCACTTTCTTGATGGGTGCCAGGTTCGACACGCCTTATCTGATTAGGGTTACTCATGCTTTTCTTGATGGGATTAGGCCCTCACGTCATATCCGGCTAGGGTTACGACCTTGTGACCCCTTCACCACGTGGGGTGGAGGATTATGCACATCACATCCGGGGAGGAGGGCTATGCACGTCATATCCGGAGGGTGGGGGCTGGGTACGTCACTTCCCCTTGGGGTCATGACCTGGTGACGTCAGCACCACGTGGGTTTGTTTACTTTGATGACGTCACTGATCAAAAGTGCTGATAAGTTCCATTAAAAAACGGTATGTACTATATCTACTGGCCTTAATTCTAGGGAAGTGTACCTAATGGGGTTGGTGCAAACATTATTCTTGGAGATCTGCCAACGTTCGTATTTCAGCAAAGGTCCCACTGTCAACCTCCAGAGTCCCTGGCTCTGCATTTCCTCATTTCTGTAACCACAGTCTTTTTATTTGTCCCTTAAATAATAGACACAAGGAGAAGGAGAAGCAGCTTCTCTTTATCTCTCCCTCTGTAGTTGTGTGACTTTTGCCTTAAGAAGGAGGCAAAGAAACACAGGCCTTAGGGCCACCCCTGAAGAGGTTATGAGATTGGTACTGAATGAAATCCTCAAACCTCTCCCGCTCTTTAACCCCTGAGCAACCCTTCACATAATGGAAGTGAACACATTAAACTCAGCTTTGCAATCCTAGGAAAAGATGCAGCTGCTTTAAGAAGTGCTGTGTGAGCACTCTAGCATCAAAGCACCTTTTCCCCTTGGAATCCAAAGCGCTGCACAGCCCTATTATTATTTTTTTATATAAATTTTATTAAATTTTGAAATACATATTAAAAGTTAGAACAAGAAATAAAAGTGAAAGTACAAAGTAAGAGAAAAGTAAAAGAAAAGTGTAGTCAGAAAAAATAATAAAGAAAAGAAATATAAAGAATAGATGGCCTCCAATATATCTTTGGTCTTTAAGTACAATAATTTGCTTTAAATGTTAGTCTTTCATACAATACACAGGCACTTTTCTTTGTCATATACACTTCAATTTCTATAATCCAATCTTCTAGTCTTCATGTAAATTTCTCCTTTCTTACAATTCTCCAATAGTCCATCTGTAGTTTCCAACCTTTGAAATAATGTCAGTTGAAGTATTCTTGGCTGCATCAATTTAATATTTTTTGTTCACTCTTTCCATTTTTTTCATCTATATTTATATCCTTAATAAAATCCAATTAGTCTTAAATCATATATATAACAGGGAAAGGCCTTATTTTAATTCTAATAGAATGAAATATATTCTGTTCATATATATCCCTAGAAATAACACTACTTTAAACATAATTTATATTTAGGCTACAATTATACCATATTCTACATCTACCTACATATTTACCTAATTAACAAATTTTTATAGCTACTTATTCCACTAATACATAACCTAACAACAATTCTCAGTATATTATATATATATATATGCACAGCCCTATTAATTGCTTTGGGGAATACCATTTATCAGGACTTAAGCAGAGGAAGAACATCCTTATAGGAGTTCTGCCAGGTGCCTTTTGATGCCATCTAAGCTTGTAGCTCGTAGATAAACAGGGAGCTTTACCTTGCCTATTTTTTTTTTTTGAAGACAGTTTGTAAAGGGTATTGCTAGGTATAAGAACTTAGCAATTAGTTGAGACTTTAGTCTGAACCGAAGTACATAATCACTTCCTGCCTTTCCAACTCATTATGGAAAGCATGTTCCAATGACGCCATCAGCCAACAAAGCATTATGCAAATGCTCCAATGTCATGAGCCCAGAACACAGTGCAGGAATAAGCAATGTTTGGGGGTTGATGGGCACATCTGAGATACTAGGAACATCTCGTAGGCATTTTCACAAAATGCATGCTATGGGGACGAGTGTTTCCCTATTCACAAACCTCCAATTTATCAGAAAACAAACTGGTAAAGATGGGACACCAGCCTTCTAACACCCAGGATGGTCCTCTCATCCCAGTTTGCTACTATCTGTCTGAACATAAAGAAAGCTCTCAGCTGCAACCTCCCACAAATTATGCACTTTCTTTGCAGCATGCCACATTCTGTTAATATTTAAAAAATTAAAATAATCTTTTTAAAACAAAGTCAGATGTGACAGGATGGTTACCAAGGAAAGTGTCTACAGCAGAGCTTTCCAAACTGTGTCGCGACACAAAAGTGTGTCACCTGCGGGGCCCAGATGTGTCGCGTCAAAACCCGGAAGCGCTGATGGCGTGCCATCAGCACTTCCGGGTTTTCCCGCAGCGACACACCAACGGCGGCACGCAAAAACCGAAAGTGGCAGCAGTGCTTCCGGGTTTTTGCGCGCTGCCGCAACGGCAGCACTTCCGGGTTTTCCCGCGGCGACACACCAACGGCGGTTGGTGTGTCACTGCGGGAAAACTTTGGAAAGCTCTGGTCTACAGCTACATTGATGCCTGTGATCATCCTGGTATAATGTATGGCTAAAAATTTTAATAATAATAATAATAATAATAATGTCATAGATGCTCTTGGTTGTTTAATATGCACCAAATGATCTTTTCACAAACTTCCTTCTGCATTTGTTACAGCTTCCCCCCCCACCCCCAATCAGTATAGTCCATGGTCTAACAAGAGTTTTATTCTCATTCTATACACTCTTTACCATAAACTGGGTTCAGATGCTGAATAATAATGTCCTAAATTAGAAACGAGGCATTGTAGTGCATGAAATCGTCTTTTTGCAAAGTGGCAAACCGAGTCACAGATTTCAGATCATTATAGCAGTATTCAAAAGCATGCAATTATTGTTAACAAGCACTGTGGTAGGAAAAGTCACAAGCAAGACAGCCCTGTGATTATTGAAGCCAAAAGACACTGATAATTAAGAACCAAAAATATTTGCTTCTGCATTTATTCTATCTGGGAAAGATTTTTGGAGGACGGGAGTTGTTTTCCAAAAACATTTATCCTTCATTTTATTTAGTTTAGTAGATAAGGCTCTGATTTGTGAAGATTTCTGAATAAAAATTAATGCAAAGTTAGGCAATATGATGTCCTCCAGAGATTTTGGACAACAGTCTCCATGAGTTCCAGCCAGCCAGCACGGTTAATAATAATGGATAATCGGAGTTGGCTAACGGCATGGGTGTAAATCTTGGCCATAAATCCTGGCATTAAACTCTTACTTTTACTCTTACCCTGGAACTGGCTTACTCTGAGGTAATCTCACAGACTTGACCAGGGTAGATTAGTTCCTTTATTGCTGATAAAGAAACACAACAAATCTGTCTGCCCCAATACACAGTAATCCAAGCTTATGTATATGCATGGGGGTTTAAAACCTGGGATTCCCCCCTCCCACCATTCTAGGTGAATTGATGTTTGGGGAACTACCAAAGAGATTGATTGATTGATTGATTGATTGATTGACTGACTGACTGACTGACTGACTGACTGATTGATTGATAACATTTGTACACAAACCAAACTCTGCGTGGCTTACAACCAAGAATAAAACAACATATACATAATAAAAGCAAAGAACAATAAAACCAATAAACTGAAAAATAGAAAAACCTGGCACCACAGCCACACTTCCCTGATGCAACCCACACATTCTCTTCCACTATAACCTCACCCTGTCCCAAAGTTTGGGGGAAGAGTTTGACATCTTGACATCCAAATGGGCTGATAAACTTTCTTAGAAAGTCGTCATCCTCATCCTCATCCTCATCGTCATTGTCATCCTCATCACCACTACCACCACCACCATCACCACCACCCAGTCTAGAGGACAGTCTGCCTGTCCAGAAAATTATAAAGGCAAACAGGCATAATAGGGAGGGTCCTATAGGTGGGGACCATGGCATTCTGGTAAGTCAATGCTTAGCAGAGTTATGACCCCAAGCAGCTAGAGCAGAGCTTTCCAAACTGTGTGTCGGGACACGTTAGTGTGTCGGCTGCAGTGTCTGGGTGTGTCGCGGCGGCTGCTGCTGCCTCCTGGCTTCCATGCAGGTTCTAGTGCTTGTCTTGTGCCTTGCTGCCTCCAAACCCGCCCTGCCAGGATTCTGTGCAGGTCCTAGTGCCTGCCTTGTGCCTTGCTGCCTCCAAACCAGCTGTGATTCCGCGCATGTCCTAGTGTCTGCCTTGTGCCCTGCTGTAAGAGTGTGTTGTGAAATGATGCCCTGCTGTAAGAGTGTGTCATGAAATGATGCATTTCTAAAAAGTGTGTCACCAACATGAAAAGTTTGGAAAGCTCTGAGCTAGAGAATAATTGATTCAAGTAGGCAAATGCTGAGTGAAAGTTAGAGGGGAAAAAACCCTAAGAGTAAAAGTATTTGGACAGTGAACTAATGAGCTAGAGAGACGATGAGTTACCGGATGGGTTCAAGCAGAGGCTGTTGGAGATGCTTTAATTTAGATTCCTGAACTGAGCAGAAGGTGGGACTGAGTAGCCTAAATGTCCCCTTCCTACTCTTTGATTTAACAGAGGATAAGAGTGAATAGTAAGGGGGCGTAGTGGCTCAGCGGGTAAGACGCCAGGCTTGTTGATCGGAAGATCGCAAGTTCGGAGGTTCGAATCCCTAGCCCTGCGTGACGGAGTGAGCTCCCGCACTCGCCCCAGCTCTTGCCAACCTAGCAATTTGAAAGCATGCAAATGCAAGTAGATGAATAGGTACCACTTCGGTGGGTAGGTAACAGCGTTCCGCGTGCGTCATGCGGCCACATGACCGTGGAAGCATCTTCAGACAGCGCTGGCTCTTCGGCTAACAGAGATGAGCACCGGCCCCGAGAGTCGGACACAACTGCACAAGTGTGGGGGGAACCTTTACCTTTACCTTTTTAAGAGTGAATAGTACTGGAATGTTATGGGAAGGAGGATCAAGATAGAGTTAGAAGAGAAAAGAACCAAGAAAAAAATCATGTAGGTGCTGGGTATGGTCCATCAATGGTAGTTTCTGTTTCTTTCTCACCAGTATAACACATGAGACATGCTACATGCAGTATCTTATTGAAATCTTTCTAATGACCCAGTAAGGGAGGACAGTGTGCTTTAGTTCCTCTGTTGAAAATATGTGCATAAAGAGGCAGAGACTCAATGGAATGGCATAGCAAAACTGTCTCATCAGTTCATGACAGAGGTGAGATTCAAATACACAACTTTTTGATGTATAGATCTTTGTAATTGAGCCACACCAGCTTGTAAGTAAAAGTAGGAAGGGAATAAGGATATTCTAGGACAAGGATGGGAAATACTGGCTTTCCAAATGTTACAGAACCACAATGGTTCCAGCCCTCATGGTAACAGTGAAGGGTACTAGGGGTTGTAATTCTACAACATCTGGAGATGCAGGCTGTCTGCTGCTTCTGGTAAATTTCATTTGATCCTTTGTATATTTGGAAGCAAAGGAACTGGATTCAAATTTCCCCTGATGGGTAGAACTCAGTTATCCAATTTTGCATAATTCTTGGCTCAAATAATGTACAAAAGTACTTATAAAATATATACAGTATGTTTGAGGCAAATTAGTGGCATTCACTAATATATTAGAGTAGGATAGATTACTGAGAAAATCACCACAGCCACTAGATGCCAGCAGAGTGCTGATGTTTTTGTATCTCTTTGCTGCCATCTAACGATCATTTGGATTTTGCAGGTTGACTATGGGAAATCTAGCGCACTAAGCCTTAAGCCATAATATGATTTGTTTGCCCATTGCATGTTAAATGAACCTAATCATTGTGCTCAGGAATATATGTTTAGATGGAAAATGTATTTACAAATGTATATGCTGTGGGGAAGTGCATTCAAAACATTATTTAAATCCTGGAAGAAACATTAAAGGTCCAGACTATTTTGAAGTTCTTGCCACCATGGACCACTACATGGAGGCAAGTGTTTTAGAATTGTTGCTTTACTTGCAAATATACAAGCAAAGCATGCCTAAAAGGAAATCCCTAGAAAAAGTTAGTCTATAAAGCTGTTTTCAACTAATTCCAGTGAGAAATCCAGCTTCCCCTACTTCTGCCTCTTTCCAAAAGCTAGACAGGCATCAATTTCCCCAAACTCTGATAGGTACCTCATTCAGAAATAGAACAAGAACCTCATATACTGTATGAGGGGAACATCCTACCTGGTAAGAAGTACTGCTACATCATGGTGAAGTGGGTTTGTATCCAATTTCGGGTTGATACTCTTCTGCCATTTACAAAAGCTGGCTAAAGTCTTATCTGCATGATGGATGATTTTCAGCCCTTGCTAAAAAGAGAAGGGGAAGGGGAAATGAATTATCTTGCCAGAAGACTAGCAGTATCTACAATAATTACCAAGCCTGGTAAAATAATTCAGTTTTAATAAATATTGTCATTGCATGAAGCGAGAGACATCATTATGATAGTAGTTTACTGAGTCCTGGCATTTGAGGGAAAAAAATGTTATTAGTGAAGATAGGTCAGGAAAAAATAAAGCCAATACAATAGGAAAAATTGAAAAGCCTTCACAGAATGAAAAGAAAAGAAAAAGAAACTGCAATACCTTTCTAAAGTTAAAACAGTATTTTTGTTTTCTACTTTGAACCAAAGGTTATCCCTAAACCAAAGGAAATGTGAAGCAGAATCATGACATTTAGAACATTTTATCTTACTTGAAAGCACACATACTGTAATTAATACTAAGTCTTCTTCTATAGCAGTGTTTCTGAACCTTGGCGACTTTAAGATGTGTGGACTTCAACTCCCAAAACACTCTTTGTCCCGGTTAGCCCAAGAACAGAGGCGAGTCTCTATTCAGACTACCAGTTCTTTATTTGCATAACCATACAGACAGAATCTTGCCAGACTGAAGCTTTCCTAACTAACCTAACCTAAGGGGAAATACTCCAGGGGCTCTAGGGCGGGGCTACTCTGACTTTCTTTGTTTGCCTGCCAAGGCTCTCAAGGCTGTGAGAGCGTTTATCTCCTTGGAATGCGCTCCCCCCTTCCTCAGCTCCGAAATCCATCACACTGTTAATGCATATATGTCAGGGTTCATGTCTATGAATCCTGCCATTGGGAGTAGGGCGGGAGTTGCTGTGGGAACTGTTGTGAGGGGGGATGGCAGTTGAGTGTTATGGCTGATAGTGGAGGCTGGAGACGGCTTCGCCAAGGTCACCCACCTGCAGGAGTGAGGAGCTGAGAACGTTTGCAAAATGAGATCATCGGTTGGTAATTTGGCGCGCAGGGGGGAAGTTAAGATGGCAAGCTTTGGCGGGAATCCGCATTCAGATCTTTAGGAGTGCTTCAATTAACATGTATCCTGAATAAAGCTTAATCTGCATTCTAACGAACTGCATTGAGAAGTGTTTATTAGGGCATTGTTGTTGGGGTCATCACAATATATACAGGGCTACACATGAATTGAATATAATAATTTTGTAACTTCTGACCTATATTTGAGCCTGAATGTGCAGGGGTTTACCAAGGCCTGAAAAATATTTAAAGGATTCTTCTAGGGTCAAAAGGTTGAGAAAGGCTGGCATAAGGCCAGGTTACTTGAGGCCCTGCCTGTCTCCAATTGCCTCTGCTCGTCCTGTGATCCAGCAGAATGGACATATTTCTGGTCCTTCCACAAAATAATGCTACCTAGTGAGACCCAGGAGGTAGGCCTTCTCTGTTGCAGTGCCTGCCCTGTGGAACATCATGCCCTCCGAAGTTTGGATAGCCTGAACCCTTCTGTCTTCCTACAAGGCCCTAAAAACCTGGCTCCCCCCCCCCAAGCATTGGGCCAGGCCGTGGGGGAGCCCATATACGAAAGCACAGAAATACTGGACAACACCAACAGCCACTATGTTAGACTATACAGGGAAGCCATTGAAACACATAAACACCAACACAATTTCAATAAAAAAGAAGAAGGCTTAAAGATCAGCAAAACCTGGCTGCCAGTCCTGAAAAACACAGCTTGCAAAAGGTCAATGAACTCTACTCAACCACAGAAATATGCAAACAACTCACACAATAGATGTGCTAATCCCACACACGACAGCACCACACCCCCTAATCACCACAATAAACCCTCTCCTAATCTCTTGTAAATGACCCACAGAAGACACACACCCTCTCAGCAGATATAAACACCAGCAGGAAGACACACCCTCCACTTGGGCACAGAGAGAATCTTCTAGCTGTGCTCCTGTCCTCTGAAGATGCCAGCCACAGCGACTGGCAAAACGTTAGGAACCAAAACTGCCAGAACATGGCCACACAGCCCGGAAAACCCACAACAATCTAGTTCCAATTTAAAGAGGTGGTTTTTTTTAATTCATTCAATTGTGTCAGATTCTCAGAGACTGCCTGGACAAGTCCCTGCAGTTTTCTTGGCAAGATTTCAGAAGTGGTTTGCCATTGCTTGCTTCCTAGGGCTGAGATAGAGTGACTCGCCCAAGGTCACCCAGTTGGCTTTGTGCCTAAGGCGGGACTAGAACTCACAATGTTCTGGTTTTTAGCCTGGTGCCTTAACCACTATACCAAACTGGCTCTCAAAAAGGGTATTACCAATCTATTAAACCCTTGAATACCTCATCTCATATATTCCTTCTCATACGCTCTGGTCATCTTCATGGCCTTGCTCTAACTGCAAGGGGTAATTATTCAGAAACAGACCTTCTCAGTGGTAGCACCTCAATTCTGGAATATCCTTCTCCATGTGGTACATTTAGTGTCTACTTCATCGTCTTTCCAGTACTCGGCAAAGACTTTATTCTCTCAGGCCTTTAAATATGTTAATATGATAATACTTCAAACACATATACAGTGTAGAAGTATTAGTATTAGTATTAGAACAAATCTTCTAATATATGTGTTCGTGTGTGTATTTAATTGTTTTAATTTTGAAAAATAGTTAATATTGTGGTTTTCAACTCAGTTTTTGAAATAACTTTATGAGATTTTTAAAGTAAAGAGATAAAAACTAACAAGAACTAATAATTAAGATAGAAAATAGAGGAGAGAAAAAAGTAAAGAATGAAATAGGAAACAAAATCAAAAGTGCAGAAAGAAAAAGAAATACAAAAAAATGACTTCCGACTTTCTTTTACAACAGATATAAGTTTAAATTTACATTAAACTCTTACTCTAAGTTTACAACGTAACTTTCATTTTTTCTATTGTCTACTATTATTTCTAATCATCAAATCCATATAACATGATATCATTTTTTTTCTGTTTAACGCAAAAAGTCCAGAAGGGGCTTCCAATTGTAAGTAAAATTAATCAATGTCTTTTCTCTAATCAAAGCTGTCAATTTTGCCATCGGTTTTAAACTCAGTTTTGAAGGGGGGCATACAAGTATCAAAGGATGAAGCAAAATGTACTACTTTGGCAGAGATTTTGGGATATTTTACAATTATACTTGGTATTGATTACATATACTACAGCACTATATGGTAGTTATTAGTAAACCAGTGACTATTGATAAGTTTAATATATACTTTAGATTTTTTTCTCTTTTCTTAGTTAGTTTTTTTTTAATCCTTTTCTTTTGCGGTGGATGTTCCATTATTTTTTTAAGTTTAAGAATTGTTTCATTTAATTGTAATTTTTTAGTATATGTAGGTGTTTTGCCAATACTTTGTATCTTGTATTTTTATTTTTTTTCGCTTTAAGAAAAAGAACATGTAGCACAAAAGTACCATTTTATTATCAGATGAACTTGGTCAAAATGGGCACACATTAATAAAATATACTTGACTAAACCTGGTTTCTTCCATCTTTCTGTAAAATCTACTGAAACCTATCTTCCTTCAACGACATCGTAAAGGCAAGGACTAACCAGGAGACTGAGGTCTTACCTCTTCTTCTTCAAGAAGAATAAGCCGAACAAGCACAATATGGATTGCGTTGCCAATGCTCGGATCATGGAATAATCCTGCCACCTAAATCAAAGCCAGGCAATATGAAGTTAGTGGATTCCTCTTCTGTATCAGTATTTTTTTTCCTATTAGTGATGTTACAATTTATTTCTACAGTATGTCAACATCAGGGGTGTCAAAGAGGTCAAGATGGCAGCCACAACCATGCCACCAAAGCCCCACCCTTTTTTACGTCCTTTGATCACATGGTTGTGGCCCCCATCTTGACTTCTTGACACATGTCCCCCACCCGCATGAACACCATTGGTCAACATCAAAGTATCTGGCAGCAAACAACAGATTGTTCCTTGTTCCAAAGAACTTACAAGCTAAATATGATTGGGGAAAGAGGAAGGGTCAAAAGGAAAAAGGAAGAGGAGAGAGATCCAGCGATGCTGATTTGGAATTATTGGAACAAACAAACAAATCTTTATTACAGTCAAAGACCAGCATAAATTATTGGAACAAAGTACCATACATCTGGAGGTCAGGGGACACTGGGCTGGAAGAAGCAAGGATAAATTAAACAAAATTAAACAAAATGCAAGGCAAACCTACACAGGGTTTGTGTTGGTTGCTGTGGGTAAGGACTAAGGGGCTTAGCTGAACTGGGAGTGTTGCTGCTTTTGCTGAAATATTTTGGGTGAGTCTTACACTGTTTTCCCCACCTGCGCTTTACATACTTCTTCAGGCATATTTAGGATAAAGAACTGTTCTTCCACAAAAGCATATTTCTATTTTTAATGTGACACGAGAAAATAATTAAATATATGGGATAATCACATGAACTGAATTTAATTCAATTTAGATTTAATTATTTTAACATCAAATTAAATCAAATTTATCTTTCACCCTACCCAGCCACCAGCTTCTTTGTCCTGCCATCATCAACTTTGGGGTGCTTTCTATCCAAAGGCCAAAGGTAGCCTTCAGTCTAAGAAAATGACATATGCCAGCTGCAAAGCTAGAGGAGAAATGAACTGTATGACCCACCATATTTATGATAGTGAGGATATAGGATTCCACATTTTCACTTCCATGGTATTCAATCATTTTACTGTCAGCAACCACCAAAGTCTCCACCCATCGTTCTCTACTGACAGAACGCCGGTAGGTTGTTCTTGGCGTCACACGGTTCCTTTCCCACTTTTCCCTTCGAAGTTCTTGCTGTTTGAAAAAGTTTGACGTTTCTGAAACACAAGTCAAATAGTGTTGAATTTATTTTCTGTGAAGGTACTGTAATTGACATATTTCTCTCTCGTAGGATCAAAATATTACATGGACCACTTTGGTCACAAGTCCACCTCAGACAAGGAGAACAACCAAGAGGACGTCTCAAGAACCAGACACAGTAGTTCTGGGCTCCAGAAACTATGACAAGGCAGTAACACACCCATCATCTCTGACTTAGACCAACAAGACTCTAATCCAGACCAGAAGCTTCCTCCATCCTGTCCTTGGGAATACCACCATCTTGTTAGAAGTGTATCTTCAGTGGCACTGACTCTTTAACACCTCAAAACCTATTGATCAGAAGGGCTAGTTGGATGAGATAGAAAGTTAAGGATTTACTCTTGTATCCCGTCTTTGTCTATCATTCTTCCTACTGCTTGTCCATGGCATTGCTAATCTTAGGTCATTTTCTTCTTTTTTTGTTCCCAAACACACCAGACAGACCACTTGCTCTCTGACTGTCCTCTTGGTAGGATATAATTATCTGAGTGATACTCTTCACCTTTCCCTATAATGTATATCTTAAATAAATCTCCTTTTGGTTATAGTTATACACCTGCTTCACTCATCATTGTCCATCAATTCACACTGTCAGGAACATTCACCCACAGGAAAAGAACACTTTCCTCTTCATCTCTGTGGGTAGAACATCAGAAGAAAGGCAATTGAACCAGGCAGGGTTACTTGAGAGTAACCTGCTGAGAGAAACTAGGCCTGATCAGAGCAACTGTGTTTGAATGCGCTTGTAAAATTTAGGGAGCAACCTTGCCCAGCAAAACTGCTGGAACAATCTCTCTTTTTAAAAAATATGAAACTTTATAATAAAGTGCCATATGGTTTAATTTTAATTAAACTTTCATTATGAACATATGGTCACTTTACATTCTTCAAAGCTTATAGCAAAACATAGTATAGATACAGAAAAGCAAAATACTGAAATTGAAAAAGGAAACCATAATAAAACATCTTCAAGGAGGAACATTTGATAGCTTACTTTTCCCTTCCCTTCCATTGTCTCTAGCCACTAATCACTACTTAAGTATTAACAATATTAGAGATTGTTGCTTATATTTATTTAAATTGTTTCATCTGATATTTTTATTCTCTTACCTTTTTTTTCTTAAAAACCACATTCCAAATGTCTAAAGCTGCCTTGTTGTGTGATATATTGTATGTAAGGGAGCCATTCCTGCTTAAATTTAATTAAACTTCTATGATGAATATACACAGTTTTGCCATTGCTGTGTATTCTCCAATGTTAGTCTCCCATTCTTGAATTGTTGGCACGGCTTGCTGCTGGAACAATCTCAATTCATGACTTTTGACTCTTGCTTTGTCAAACTCCTTGGTACAAAAAAAATATCTGGTGTTTGATTTGCCTGTCACCTTTGTCGTTCGTTTACCCCTTGGACACTGTTTCTCAATGACTCAGTCATTGTGTGTTCTAACTTTGGACTGAATTTATGATCTTGAGATTGATTTGATGGATTTTATAGGTAATAATGAGTTGCAATTCGCCAGGCCAGGATAAGCACATAGCATTTAAGAAAAGTGCCTACTGATCTTTAAACTCCAAAAGTGGATTTTCCACATGTGAAAGTGCCTCGTCATAAACACGACAGCACTGACATACTGTCTTTCCAAAAGCTGAATGTCATGCCTAACTGAAAGCAAGGGCACTTCCATGCTGTCACTGATTCTCTCACCAATCACTCCAAAGCACATTGAAGCCAACCTGAAGATCATCCTCACTTCTGCTGACCTCAAAATACTATAAACAAAGCAGAGACTGTGGAGAGCCAATCAACAGTCCTACCAGCTGACCAAAAGAAAAGCACAGAAAACCATTCATTCAGTCCCCTATGCTAGAGAAGCAAAAATCTCCTCTTACTGACTCATGCAAAGAAGTAAATAAAATGAATACCTAGCACAGTGGTTGGCAACTTATGGCCCACAGGCTGGAATGGACCCCACCCTACTGGGATTTCAAAGGGCCCTGAAGACGTGGCTGTTCGTCCAGGCTGTTGGTGAAGACAATTGACGCCCCGTTTCTTCTTTTCCCTTGTTCCCATCCAGGTTTGTTTCTCTGCCATCTTGTTTCTGGGTTTTGTGTTTGTTGTACTGTTATTTGTTTTTAAATATTTTTAACAATTTATAAACTGCCCAGAGTCACTGGGAGTCGGGTGACATATAAATTTAATAGATGATGGTGATGGTGATGGTGATGATGATGATGAGGCCCACCACCCAAAATCATCCAGCTCATAGTGCCAAAAAAAAAAATCATATCCACCCAGCCTGCGGAGGTCCATAAGGTAGGTTACGGAGATCTCCCTCCAGACTCTACAGAGCATGCCCTTGTTTGGCCTCACCTCCCTTTCTTTCTCCTAAGAGAGAAACACATCTCTATGATTTGCCCCGAAGACTCCTCCCAAGTGCCAGAGAGAGGGAGAGAACGGCCCCCCACCCCCTCACAGACAAGGTTACAGAAACAGAACCTTGCAAAGTCCTTTCTCTTATCAGACCATTGTCTAGCCTGCAGCTCTTCTTCCTGTCCCCCAAGCCTCTGGCCCCTACATGGAAGAAGGTTGCCAACCCGTCTTAGCATCTCCATCCGCATTGTCAGGACACATTGTGTATATTTGTTCACCTGTCCACCAGAAAATTGGAGCCACCGCTAACCTCCCTTCCTCTAGGGCAGTGTTTCTTAACCACAGCAATTTTAAGATGTGTGGACTTCAGCTCCCAGAACTTAAAATCGTTGAGGTTGAGACACGCTGCTCTCAGGCACTGTTTTCCAAACTTTATATAGCCATTTTTTTCAGTAACTTTCTTTGCCTCCTATTTTCGTCACTTTATACAGTATAAGCACAAAATGGCAAAATGGGCTTCTGCACCTGTATAAAGTACTGTTTTTATAGCTTAGGTCACTTAATCATCAGCACTTTGCTCAGAAGGTTCAAGGGAAACTGTTCCTCTTTCTTTACCCAAAGCTCTGTTGAGATTGCGGCTGTTAACACTTTGGCTGGAGGAGAAAGGAAGCAATTATTTTTCTGTCCTCTAAAGACCAAAGCATACCACAATTTGGAAAACTCTGGTCTGCGGTACTGCATTTATCCATCCCATAAAGTTCTGATACTGAAAGAATTGTGTGCCAGCATGTACAGTAGTGAAACCAGGTTTATATGGTCATCAGGATATAATTTCTTCTAAGTTCATTTGGGGGATAAAGGACTATATTTTAAAATCTGATTAACATTACCTGAACATCAGCATTTTACTGATATTACCTCATCTCTAATCATTATTCTCTGGTACCATAATATCTTAGACAGTTAGTAGGTACGACAAGGCTGTATATTATCACCCTGCTTATTTAACTTACATGCAGAGTACATCATGAGAAATGCCGGGCTGGATGAATCACAAGCCGGAGTTAAGATTGCCGGGAGAAATATCAACCACCTCAGATATGCAGATGATACCACCCTAATGGCAGAAAGTGAAGAGGACCTAAAGAGCCTCTTGATGAGGGTGAAAGAGGAGAGTGCAAAAGCTGGCTTGAAACTCAACATTAAAAAAACCCAGATCATGGCATCTGGTCCCATCTCTTCCTGGCAAATAGAAGGGGAAGAAATGGAAGCAGTGACAGATTTTATTTTCTTGGGCTCCAAGATCACCGCAGACGGTGACTGCAGCCATGAAATTAAAAGACGCTTGCTCCTTGGGAGGAAAGCTATGGCAAACCTAGACAGCATATTAAAAAGCAGAGACATCACCTTGCCGACAAAGGTCCGTATAGTTAAAGCTATGGTTTTCCCAGTAGTAATGTATGGCTGTGAGAGTTGGACCATAAGGAAGGCTGAGCGCCGAAGAATTGATGCTTTTGAACTGTGGTGCTGGAGAAGACTCTTGAGAGTCCCTTGGACTGCAAGGAGGTCAAACCAGTCAATCCTAAAGGAAATCAACCCTGACTGCTCATTGGAAGGACAGATGCTGAAGCTGAAGCTCAAATACTTTGGCCACCTAATGCGAAGAGAGGACTCACTGGAAAAGACCCTGATGCTGGGAAAGACTGAAGGCAAAAGGAGAAGGGGACGGCAGAGGATGAGATGGTTAGATAGCATCACCGATGTAATGAACATGAATTTGAGTAAACTCCGGGTGACAGTGGAGGACAGGAAGGCCTGGCGTGCTATGGTCCATGAGGTCACGAAGAGTCGGACACGACTAAACGACAGAACAACAACAACAACAAAAAGGATATTATGCTCTATCTCTCATTTATTCAGAGGACCAGTTGATTATGAACAATTTAAACTTGATTCAGCAATTAAATGTGAAAAGTTGTTTCTCTTTAAGGAGATAAACCAACAAAACTCTTCCTTTGGGCTTAATTAGACAGTGAAGGTGTAGTTTGCATTTTTGCAAAAGGATTGTTTCTCAATAGCTCTAACCTTAGTTCCCTGTTGCTCTGGTGGCTGGAATAAGAGGGTGAGAAACATTTTAAACCAGGGGTGTCTAACCTTTTGGCTTCCCTGGGCCACATTGAATGAACAGAAATTGTCTTGGGCCACACATAAAATATATAATTTTTCCAAGGACCGGGGGGTGGGGTTTGCAGGCAGCAGCCAATCGCATGTGCCGGTGGGCGGGGTTTGCAGGCGGGAGCATTACATTTATTGTGCACTTTATTTCTGGGGGTCCCCGCCCCCGGCCCATGCGATTGGCTCCCGCCTGCAAACCCTGCCCCCCGGCAGGCGCTGCCGGAGAGGCTTTTTGCCTCCCTGCTGCTCCAAGCAGCATTTTTTTGCGGAACCGAGGGCATTTTCGGGGTCCCTAGAGCCTGCCCTTTCGAAGGGGCACTGTGGCAGGGCGCGGGGTGGACTTCCCCCCCCACCTTTGCCCCCTGCGGTTTTTTCGGCCCCTACCGGGGTAGTTCGGGCGCGCCTCCACCTCCCCGTCGCACAGCTGATCGGCGCGGAGATTTTCCACCCAGGGGTGCCCCCCCACCATCACTTTTTGCGGTGATCCGAGGCTTTTTCACCTCACGACCGCAGCTTTTCTTGGCAGAGTGCTACTGTCGCGAGGCGAAAAAGCCTTGGATCACCACAAAAAGTGACGGTGGGGGGGTGCCCCGGGGTGGAAAATTTCCGCGCCGATCAGCTGTGCGACAGGGAGGCGGAGGCATGTTTCACTGAACCACAATATTGTATTTAAAAAAACCAAAACAGATTTGCTCTGGTTGCAAATATAGCAGCAGAGCCAGAAAAAAACCCAAGGCCACACAACTCCCACCCCCCAGTTTAGTTCTTAAAGCCTGATAGCTCACAGGTCCAAGATTTGTCAGGAAGTGGAGTTCAGGTCCCCTGAAAGGGGGGGGGGGCTCCTTCTTCAGTAAATGCAGGAAATTATGGTTGCACAATCATCATCTAGTAAACTACAACTTCTACCACTAGACTGTAGCTTGAATCATGTCAACTGGATTTCTATTTTCTTAATGGAAACGTTTCGCTCCTTATCCAAGGGGCTTCTTCAGTCTGAGCAAAGTTGGTAAGGGAATCCTAAATATGTTCCTAGGTAGCTGTGTGACCTTACACCTGGGGCTAGGTCATGGTTATATTGAGATGTAATTTTTAAGTCCTTTTATCATCTAATGGAGGGTCGTTAAAAACACCATGCTGCTGTTGAGCTTCTGAAATGGTCTTAATCTTCCTAGGCACAGAAGACAACACGGGGAGGAAGATGGGGGAGAGTTTGTGCCTGAGGCCCCCACCTCTATTCAAGGAAGGATTTTCCAAGTTGGCATAAATGGATTCCTTGACCCCTCTCTCAAACCACCTATCTTCTCTGTCTAAAATGTGAACATTAATAATTAATTAATAATAATAATTAATTAAAATGTGAAGATAGGTGGTTTGAGAGAGGGGTCAAGGAATCCATTTATGCCAACTTGGAAAATCCTTCCTTGAATAGAGGTGGGGGCCTCAGGCACAAACTCTCCCCCATCTTCCTCCCCGTGTTGTCTTCTGTGCCTAGGAAGATTAAGACCATTTCAGAAGCTCAACAGCAGCATGGTGTTTTTAACGACCCTCCATTAGATGATAAAAGGACTTAAAAATTACATCTCAATATAACCATGACCTAGCCCCAGGTGTAAGGTCACACAGCTACCTAGGAACATATTTAGGATTCCCTTACCAACTTTGCTCAGACTGAAGAAGCCCCTTGGATAAGGAGCGAAACGTTTCCATTAAGAAAATAGAAATCCAGTTGACATGATTCAAGCTACAGACAATTCCACCTGGATGACTGAGAACCTTCATAGACATATTCTACCACTAGAGCCAGTTTGGTCTAGTAGTGGTTAAGGCAACGGGCTAGAAACCAGGAGACTGAGAGTTCTAGTCCTGCCTTAGGCCTGAAAGCCGGCTGGGTGACGTTGGGCCAGTCCCTGTCTCTCAGCCCTTGGAAGGAGCCAACGGCAAAGCAGGAGACTGAGAGTTCTAGTTCCGCATTAGGCATGAAAGCCAGTTGGGTGACCTTGGGCCAGTCACTCTCTCTCAGCCCAACTCACCTCACAGGATGGTTGTTGTGGGGAAAATAGGAGGAGGAAGGAGTATTAGGTATGTTCGCTGCCTTGAGTTATTTATAAGATGATGATGATGATGATGATGATGATGATGATGATGATAGGATAAAAAAAACTTCTGAAAAAGCCTCAACCGCAAAGTCACTTGATGCTTCAAATAGCCATGATAAAACTTTCACATGCATCTCATACCCTAACACTTAGACACAGGTGTTTTTCAACAAGAACAGATCTGACTGAGCTGCAACAGACTTTACTGCAAGTCTCAATTACATTTTGTTTGGCAAGCTGAAGAATAAAGAAAGCTGGCAAGATAAAATAAAATGAATTTTCCATTTGCAGTTTTTTTTTATTACCAGAAATCATTAAACTATTTTCAGTGTATCAACTCTGCAAGATCAAATATTTCACACAAAAGCCTTTATTTTTTCCTTACCAGATTTTAATAACCTTTGTGTATTATTAAAAAGGCATAATATCTCATTCAGTTGGAACAGCATTTGCTAAGTAATGAAGCTGAAACTTCCATTCCTTCCCATGAATTTAACATGAGGCATACAGTACTTCTGTTGAGCTGGATTGCGCAGCACACTTACATCACACGGAGTCAATGGCAGCCAAGGATTTCTGCAGGAGGGGAAGGGCGGACAAATGATGCTTAATGGCATCACCATGCAAATGGGATGGTTTACATTAGGGGTGGGCAACGTCAGGCCCGTGGGCCTTATACGGCCCTGCCTAAGGCCGGTGGGGTTCCCGCCCGCAAACCCCACCCTTTCCACGCAATTGGCTCCCGCCCGCAAACCCCGCCCCCCAGTGGTTGTGATTGGCTCCCGCCTGCAAACTCCGGCCCCCAGTCCGCAGAAATCCCAGAAACCCCGCCCCCCCAGTCCCCAGTTATAAATATCCAAATGGCCCTTGGCAGAAAAAAGGCTCCCCACCTTTACATAATACAAGTATGTAAGTCACACTATTTGCACAATGACATCATGATGCAAGATTTCATCATTTTGACATCATTATGGCTTGTTATGGACATCTCTGATGGCTGGGTGTGTTGTAGAAACACCAAAACCCAATCAGCAGTAGATTAGGAGAGAGTTAGTTTTAACCAAAAGCTCTGGGTGTTTGAGGTTAAACTACCCTATGAGGTTCTCTTTGTAGCTTCTTTTGAGAAAAGGTTGCAACATTTGGGGCTTTTCTGTCTAGGAACAAGGCAAATGAGAGGGAACATGATTGAGGTATACAAAATTATGCATGCTGTGGATAAAGTGGATAAGGAAAAGTTATTTCTCCTTTCCCAACATACTAAAACCAGAGGTCACCCAATGAAATTGAATCCTGGAAGCAACAGGACAAAAGTTTTTCTTTTTCTTTTACACAACACATAATTAAACTTTGAATTTCGCTACCATGAAATGTGGTGCTGGCTACCTCCTTGGCTGGCTTCAAAAAAATTCATGAACATCATGGGGATCAATGGCTATTGGCCTTGCTGGCAGTGGGACTAACTCTAAAGGCCATCTGCTGGGAGACTAGTGGGCTTCCTTGTGGTCACTTAAGTCTACTGCAGACACACCCCTCCTATTTAGTCACTGAGTATTGCCCTCTGGGGCCATTTCGGCTTGGCTTATGAGAATGATCAGAGACTTGACCAGCACAGAGTAGGCTTAGATGCTGGAATTTGGGTGGGGGGTTGTTTTTACCAAAGAGAGAGGTGTCTTTTAATGCATTCTGATCTTGAATTAATGGCACAAGTCTCTGGAATGGAGTTGCTGAAGTTAGCAATATTCAGCAGTTAGTGTGAAACTTACTACAGGTAGTCCTCATTTAGTGACCAAAATTGGGACCAGCAACTCAGTCTCTAAGTGAAAACACGACTGTGCTTATGATCTTACTTCAGCTTTCCTTTGGTTTACAGACCTGCGAAGGTCGTAAATGCGAGGATTGGTCGCAAAGTTACTTTTTCATCACCGTCGTAACTGCGAACAGTCGCTGTACAAGGCAGTCGCTAAACGAGGTCTACCTGTAAAGTTTGCTTACTAAAGTATGGCTAAGAAACTGTTCTGGAAGAAAGAGGTGATATCAGAGGAGAATCATTTCCAATCCTTGGAAAAACTTGGGTCTGACGAGCCTCAGGAAAAGTATGCATGTGAATGGAAATAGGACCCTCAAGCAGTATGGAAACATCGTGATTTCAATTTATTCAAGACTTGATTGGCATCCATATTGATTTTGCCCAGCAGGACATTTTAGGACATGGAGGAAAGAGAGGAAAAGGACAGGAAGGAGAGAAGAGAAATGCTTCTTCTAGGTGCAGCTCAGATGTTTTGGCTGTTCATTTCTTTGGCCTTTCATTGCCTTCTCTTGTGTGTAACCTGCCTGTCAGAAGATCGAGTCATGTGGTCCCAGTCTTGCAAGGTGTATTCTTCTTTAAAAGTTACTAGTATTTATACATTTGCATTTATTATCATTAATTGCACATATATACTTTTATGCCAATGTAGTCTTGTTTTTGGAATACCCACGTTTTGGGGATTGCTCTAAGTGGCACACACTGCCACAAGAGCCAATAAATAGCTATGAGAAGCCCATAAACCAAGCACAAGGACAGACAATCCCACCTGCCCGTTCTTGTTGCCTATTCCTGAATTAATATTCACAGGCATGCTGTTTTCCTGTTTCATAGTTGACATCCATAACGCTACATCGGCTTATCCTGAAATGGTACATTTAGCAGACTAATTCTAGTCGATTATGTTAGGAATTAATTCTTAAAGGCACAAATGTCTCTGCTCCCCCTGTCACCATAACAACAAAACACTGTGTGTGTGTGTGGGGGGGGAAGAGCTTACAGACTTCCCTTCCTTTCTTTCAATTGTTAAATATTTGTGATTAATCTTTATATTGCCAATAAAGTGTCTGGAAAGGCAGAGACTTTATTTGAAAGAGGCTATGGAACAAGTAAGATATGCTCAGTAGCATGCAAAAATAAGACTACAGGTAGTCTTCGACTTATGACCACAATAGGGATAGGGAAATTCATCGTTAAGTGGTGTGATCATTAAGCGAGGCATCATATGACCGCACCTGATTTCACAACATTTTTGTGGCAGTCGTTAAGTGAATCACTGTGGTCATTAAGTGAATCACACACTTGTTAATGGATCATGCAGTTGCCCATTGATTTTGCTTGTCGGAAGCTGGCTGGGAAGGTTGCAAATGGTGATCATGTGACCCTGGGGCACTGCAACTGTCATAAATACATGCTGGTTGCCAAGCGCCCAAATATTGATTATGTGACCGTGGGGAATGCTGTGATGGTCGTAAGTGTGAGGACTGGTCGTAAGTAACTTTTTTCAGTGCTGTCATAACTTTGAATGGTTGCTAAATGAATGGTCATAAGTTGAGGACTACCTGTAATGGTAACAACGTCTGTAGCTGAATTGCCTGAGTAGGACGTGAGTCTTATTGTTGTGAGGCAAGAGCATTAGCTAAATCTGCATGTTTGCTGGTGAGGTGATGTGTCTCCATGATGCCTCTTAGCCTAAAGTTGTTTGTGTGAAGCTTGGCAAGTTAATTTTGCTTATGCTATAGCAGGGATTTGTAACCTTTTTGGACTAGGGGATACAGCTGCAGTTTTACAGCATGTGATGGATTGATTACATGCTATCGAGTTGGTGTCAACTCTTAGCAACCACATAGATCATCTCCAGGATGATCAGTCCCCACCTGGCCCTTCAGGTCTTCCAATGGTGCAGCCACTGCTGCTGTAATCAAGTCCATCCACTTGCTGCTGGTCATCTTTTTCTTCTCTTTCCTTCCAACTTTCCCAGCATTACAGACTTCTCAAGAAAGCATGTGATAGGCGCTACCTCAAAACGGTTAATATGACCCATTACTGAACACCACTGAACTCTTCAATATTTTCTTTTGAATAAGCATGCATGGGACTGAATGCAGACAGATTTGGCTAGTGCTGCTTTTTAACAATATTTGCCAAGTCCAACCTTTCCTTACTTTTATTTCCTTACTGCAGTTTGGAATTCTGGTTCCAACTTACTGTAATCTGGGTGACCTTTGGATGACAGTATGCATGAAATCATATCAAGGCAATTTCACAGAAATACGTAGGTCCAATACTCCCACCTACCCAAAGCCTGCCTTTTGGAGAACCGATCAGGAGAACTGATCTGAAAACAAAGCAGAGAAGCCTGAACTGAGCTCTCCGTGTTATTGTCTCTCTAGAGCAGCGTTTCTCAACCTCAGAAACTTTAAGATGTGTGGACTTCAACTCCCAGAATTCCCCAGCCAGCATGTCATTCTTAACTCAGCAACTTTAAGATGTCTGGAGTTCAACTCCCAGAAGTCCCCAACTGGCTGGGGAATTCTGGGAGTTGAACTCCACACGTCTTAAAGTCGCTGAGGTTGAGAAACACTGCTCCAGATCTTGCTTTCTTTTCTTTCTCTCAAAGCCAATTCCCCCCACAAATCAAATCATTTTGTCAGGTAAAGAACTTCTCTTTTCCTCCCGCATTCCATATTTGTGTGTGTGTGTGTGTGTGTGTGTTGGGGGGGAGTATGCGTTTTTCCTATTTGATGAATTTCACAGCACATACCTGCACACACACGCAAACACACCATACACAGACATATAAATAGCAGGATTCCTGGCTGGCAGGTTTATTGATGTCTTGAGTGTCTAATATTCCAGGATAAAGAGAAAAAGAGTGGAAGTCCAGTCTCTACAGCCAAAGCCAACATGGCCATAGACTTTGAGTGCCCAGTGACCAGATGGGGAGGGTGCATTCCCCCCTGTAGACGATTTGATTTGATTTGATTTGATTTGATTTGATTTGATTTGATTTGATTTGATTTTATTTTTTAAACAAATGTATACAGCCACCCAACTCACACACAGTGACTCTGGGCAGTTTACAGAGTTAAAAACCAGTAAAACAGGAAAAAACTAATAAACCTCCCCACTCCCCAACTAATTGACTTGCCAGCCAATTAGTGCTAACGAGATCGCTATCCCCAAGCTTATTCTTGAAGTGCCTGAGATTGTCCACAGGGAAAGTTTTGGGTTGGGAGAAGTAGGAAAATGCCACTTTGAAACTGGAACCACTAAGGATGGCTCTAGGCTAGACTGACCATATTTCCTTGAGAGAAAAATGGGACACGAGGAACGGGTGGGGGCAGAGCGGCTGGTTGGGAGGGCGGGGGGGTCACCTCCACCTGTTGGCATGTGGGGGGGCGGGGCGGGCAGCACGGTGAGTGGGGGCAGAGCAGCTGGTTGGGGGGGCCTGGGGGGTTCGCCTCCACCGATCAGTGCGCGGGAGAGGTGGGCCAGGCAGCGCAATGGGCGGGGGCGGAGCAGCTGATTGGAGGGAACCCGGAAGGGGAATCGCCTCCGCCTGTCATGGTGCTGGGCCCGCCTCTCCCACCTCCTTTGCCGCGCGCTGGTGGACAGGGGCGATTCCTCCTCTGGGTTCCCTCCGGTCGGCTGCTCCGCCTCCGCCTGTTCCTGAAAAAGGGACAAAACCGGCATTTATGTTAAAACGACGGGACGGTTGAGAAAAGGGAAAAAAACGGGACTGTCCTGTTCAAAACGGGACGTATGGTCAGCCTACTCTAGGCTGCATCAGTGAGCTGGGGATGAGTTGGAGATGACATCATGAGGACATATCCCTCAAGAATGGTTAGCAAAGCAGCTCCATGCCATGGCAAGCAGGATGTGAGGATGAGCCTTGGTATGCAAAAGATACATAAACAGGTGTTTGGGACTTGCCTTAAAGTTTTTTTTTTTTTTTAAAGGAGTATGTCACAGTGTTTATCTTGTTTAAAATATTTAAATGAAGAGTGTATGCTTTAAACTTAAAATGCTTGGTACCTGTAATGAAGTAGCCACACTTTGTTCACTCACTTAGACAGATGATCTTGGCCCACAGTCTCTGGCAATATCTTACTTGGAGAATAAAACAATCATAATTAGGGTTCATGAAAGTTAAATGTTAGAAGAGAATATTTGTAGCTCAAGGTTGAACTGTAGAGTCCTTGGTGCTCTCTGAGCCTTGTTGTTTTCTTGCAGACGTTTCATTGCCAGACTAGGCAACATCTTCAGTGCGAAAAGGGAGTGGGACTTGCCCTCTGTTTATACACCGGAAATCTACCCACACTAATTCATTGGCGATCACTCGTAGCCGAGTAAGATTGTCTTCCAAAGGTAAAATTTTAACAGTGGATCCGTAAGTGGCTATAAAGGCCAATTCTGGATCCGCACAACCTCCCACAGTGAGGGCATAGGTTTCCGGGTGGGAGACGGTCATGCTGAGGGTTTGCCTGACGTGCCTTCCTTTTAGCTCTTTTCTACCTTTCACCCTGTACTTGTGCATCTTCAAAGTCCATAGCGCCATTAATAAAGGCTGACCTCCAATTGAAACGCTCATGAGTTAGGGCTTCCCAGTTCTCAATGCTGATATTACATTTTTTTAAATTAGCTTTGAGAGTGTCTTTGAATCTCTTTTGCTGTCCACCAATATTCCGTTTTCCATTCTTAAGTTGGGAGTAAAGTAGCTGCTTTGGAAGACGATGGTCAGGCATTCGAACAACATGGCCGGTCCAGCGAAGTTGATGTTGGATGATCATTGTTTCAATGCTGGTGGTTAAAACACTAACACTAACTAACTCCATTACCAAAGCAACAACCCTACCTCCCACAAGAGAAGCTGTGTAAGAACATTATTCAGACGAGCACTAACGCACTGCAGCAACCCAGAACACCAGAAAAAGGAAACAGATCATCTATACAGCATCTTCCAGCAAAATGGATACCCACGCAACTTTAACAAAAAGTGCCTGACCACCCAACCCACTACAACATAACCAACAGAAGCTATGAAAAGGATAACACTGCCATGCATCAGAAACATCTCTGAAACTACCAATAGACTGTTACAACCACATGGCATCACCGTAGCACATAAACCAACCAAAGCCCTTCAGAACATCTTAAGTAACCCAAAAGACCCAGTAGCCCAAGAAGAAAAAACAGGGGTTATCTACAACATACAGTGTAAGGACTGTAGCAGTCACCATGTAGGACAGACGGGCAGAAGACTAGCAGAGCGCATCCACGAACACCAACTAGCAGTCAGAAGACACGATGAAAACTCCTTAATTGCACAACACATGGACAGACTCAACCATACTTTCAACTGGGAAACTGTGAGCATCTTAAACCAAGCCAAATCCAAAAACACTAGAGAATTCCTGGAAGCTTGGCACTTAGACAAAGCAGCCATCAACAGACACATAGAGGTAAACAACATTTACATACCATTCATAAGAGACAATAGAAAAGCCAGAAGACCATGACACCTCCTTGCCAGCAATCAACACCCAGATATGCAAAGATTAACACCAGGATTAGCACCAGAGGAACAATCAAACAGCACAATATACCTTAATCAAGGAACTATTAACTCAGTCAATCAACCAAGCAGCAAACAACAGCCCAATCAAGGAACTACCAAGGAGAGAACAACACCCCCACCAACACAAGCACGACTCTTTTTATATAAAGAGAGAGCAAGTCCCACTCCCTTTTCGCACTGAAGATGTTGCCTAATCTGGCAATGAAACGTCTGCAAGAAAACAACAAGGCTCAGAGAGCACCAAGGACTCTACAGCTAAATATTATTTCCAGGGCAGAAGGCACTATGGCCTCTTCTAGATACAAGTGTAGCTCCTCAGTAGATCAAGATACCAGCTCCCTCCCTCCACAATGTTCCTATCATGATGCTGCTAGGTCATTCCTGCTTCACTCTCACTTCATGCAATGGAAGCAAGAAAGTGTGTGTGTGGACTCAGGCTTCTATTAGATTGTCATCATTAACATTTTCATTTTGCACTGTTTTTCTTATAACTTCTCCATCTCTTTTGAAACTGCAGTTAGGCATTTTTGTAAGGAAAAACAGAAATAGGCATGAAAAGTACAATGGAGCCATCCAGTAGGAAAGAAAAGCCATTGATGCCATTGCTGGTGATTCACTCCAGTTCCTCTAATTTCCTTCCCACCCTATTACCTTTCAGCTGGCAGGCTGTGAATTGGTGCAACAGAAACTGTAACAAGGGAGCTTTTGTGTGTGTGTGCTTTAACACTGTTTGCCATGGTAGAACACATCTTCTCATTCTCACATTTGCACAACCACCCACTTGAGGACAATGAATAGGATGAGGGTGGGGGTATCAAGGTGCAAGATGAATTTATTTAAGTTGGGGTTGTTGTGCGGAGAAATCCAAGACCCAGTGTGTCGATTACTGTCCGAGCCTTGTATTGTCGATGACCTACAGCAAGCTAATGACAAAGCTGTGGCGGTGGCTATATTTTGACAGAGTAAAGTTTGATCTGGATGCGAAATAAATAAATAAATGACCTTCTCTGGGCTCCAGAACTCATTTATTATAATATATTCATTACTTTGGTTATTCCTCCCAATCATGTACTGTATATAAATGATAAATGATTGTGTATGAGCCATGCATTCTCAGCAAACTACTCTACTGTACATTTACTCCACTGACATGTACTTTACACTTACCTCGGAGGCAGTGACACTGAATGCAAGCTGATGCCTCTTTGATCAATAGACATAGCTGGGAAGCACATTTCCAATCTTACTTCCATGGGGGGGTGGGGGGGACACCAAGATATTTGTTGGGATGTGACTCTGCATGAAGGAGACCAGCTCAGTGATAATGTTTTTTTTTAACTTCATAGTGAAATTTTAAAAAATTTACAATACAATCTGAAGCATGATTATTAACTAGGAGTTTCATGTTCTCAAACTCTGCCAGCTTATTTTGACCAAATCTCTCTCTCTCTCTCCCTCTCCCCCCTCCCTCTCTCTCTCTTTCCTCCCCAATCATACCAGCAGGAGATAAATTACAGCTGCTCCAGGCATATTATGGCACAGTGAGCAGTAAGAGATTTGGATCCTGCAGGTCTAAGTCATCTCCTGACATAGCATATGAATCCCAAGTAGTTGTTAGGGATAATCTAGATCAGTGTTTCTCAACCTTGGCAACTTGAAGATGTGTGGACTCAATTCCCAGAATTCTGGGAGTTAAAAGTCCACACATCTTCAAGCTGCCAGGGTTGAGAAACACTGATTTAGATAATGTTTCTCAATGGATTCTGAATTTTCATGCCCAAAATGAGAGCAAGCCTACTTTGCCTGTTTGATCAAGAAAATATTAGGCTGTCCAAATTCTTTTGTAAAAGAACTTGGCACTTGGGAACACATGGAAGCAAATACTGTATGTACTACCTCTCTTGGAATCATTAAAGCAGATTTTTTTCCCCAACCTTGTATAGTCGCTTCATAAGCTTACAAATGCGAAGAAAGATGGGAGCAGCAGCTTTAACATTTTTAGAGAGATGCTTTATATATGCTCCTGCACATTATGAAGCACCTTTTTTTAAAGGCTTTGAAAAGCTTTAAAAAAACATATCTTTGAGTAGCTGCCATCTCTATCAAACAATATTTTCCCAGTTTTCTTTTAAACATTCAGTTTTCGGATTAAAGACTGCATGAAGTGGAAATTTTCTTCCAAACCACTTATATCAGATTTATTTTGCATGGTTTATTCAATGATAAAGATTTCTGTTTTCAGACAAAACAGATGAAGTCATGCTGGTAGAGGTAGACTTTTGCACACTGGTTTTCAAGGTTTTTTTTAAATGCTTTTTTTTCATTCGGAATCCAATGACCTCAATTGCGTCATGCTTTTTCTTGCATGTATGTATATATTTATTGATGCCTGTGTTTGGTTTTAATCTTACGTTAGCCACCCAGAGTCACAAATTGTGAGTTGGGTGACCAAATAAATAAACTGAAAAGTATATTTTTGTTTAGATACAAAACAAAATATGGATATTTGGTACATCCTGCTTCAGAGTACAAATTCTACTGGAAATAATTCTGTGTCCCAGAACTTTGATGGGAATACTGGATGGCCTGAAGGGCAGAAGCTGCCATCTTGTCAGCATGGCTTTACTTCCATCCAATTACACCTTAGGGAGACTTTCGCAGAAGGTTGGTTTGCTCTGCCTCCCCATCTAATTCTACACGCCTTACACCACAGAAAGAAGGGATGAGGCTGCATCTTCACAAAAGGAAGGATGGTCAGTAGATTATCAGTAGTTAAGAAGATGCAGCCCGACACTTGTATAGGGACCATCTAGGAATCCCAGGGTTGTTGGCTGGGAAAATAATATCCCAGAAGAAGGCAATGGCAAGCCACTTATTCAATGTTGCCAAGAAAATGCATGGTTGCAACCATCAAAACTGAAGTTCAATTTAAGGACAACTCTATATTTGTTGGGCTGTCCTTTCCTTTCCTTTCCTTTCCTTTCCTTTCCTTTCCTTTCCTTTCCTTTCCTTTCCTTTCCTTTCCTTTCCTTTCCTTTCCCCTTCCTTTCCTTTCCTGTTGCTAGCAGAAAAAATGGAAATTTTTAACAGGTATTGTCATGTGCCTACAAGACAGGTCCTTTTAAGCCTTACAGTGCTACTATTTATTATGAACCATTAATCTTGAAAGCAACTTGGGATCTGATCTTAATTAAATCAGGGCTATGAACAATTAAGTCAACCAAGTTTATCATCAGTCATATGAGGACAAAACCTTGCAGGATTATTGTGAAAACCAATATATTAAACATAGCTGGCTGGGGAATTCTGGGAGCTGAAGTCCACACATCTTCAAGCTGCAAGGTTGAGAAACACTGCTCTACAGGGAAAAATAGATATAGAAGACAAATAGCATCTCAAAATATAAGTGATTTTATTTTTTGTTCTATGATTTTCAAATCATATATCCTGGAGCAATGCTACTGAAGATATTAAAAATATTATGTGAGAAGTGCTTTGAGGACCAGAGCTTTTCCCTTCACTGCTAGAATAATGTATTAAATTCTATATCTTTAATATTTGGGGGGGGGGTCTTTAGTCTGCCAAGGGTTTCTGGCATCCCATATTGTAAGTTTCTTCCTCCAAAAGTTACCCATTCTTAGTCTGCAATTTGCGACTGAATTTAAGGGGTATCTTAACCCAACTTCTGGGACATTTTCAGCACAGAAATTATTTAATTAATGTCTTAATTGCCTCCAGTTGCCAGAGATTTTCATACAAAATAGCGTTGAGCTGAGATGCTGAGATCAAGAGCTAAGTCTTAATCCATGCAAATAAATCTTAGGACTTCCTAAGATTACTATTGTATATCAGTTCGGTAATTAGAAATAGCCATCTGATGAACTGTAAACTGTTTTCTTTAAATAACTTTTTTTTAAAGTTAAGATATTGCAGTTGTGTCTTTGGAATGATTTTCTTTCAAGCTAAACAACATTTCCTTGTTTTCTAGGGGTGATTGATGGTTTCTACAGACTGTTTATAAGCAATATACTCTGGTTTATGGCATAATATGTGGTTTAATATATTAAACTTAGTGATTATATTAATTAGAATGCAAATTTTTATTTGCCCAAATTTTGCTCTATTTATCTTAATAGTTCCTTGTTTTCCCTGAGATCATTTAGAAGTCTTTGTTAAAACCAATAAAAGTTTTGCTTAAAACATTATAGTGTTTGTGAAAACAGAGATGGATGATATGGCTGTGATGTGCTCTAAATTAAATTAAACATCCCCCAATCAGCATTCAATTTTATAATAACTGCATTATAAAACAAGTGGGAAAGTGGAAATTGTCTTCTGCAGTTCTCTCCAATTTAAAATCCAATTAGCCAGGGCCTGCTTATAATAAATGACGCTCAAGAAATATAACATTTTTCATTAAAAAAGTCCCTGAAATCATAGTCTAGAACATAGCTTTCCAAAGTGTGTGTCACGACACACTACTGTGTCACCTGCGGTGTCTTGGTGTGTTGCACTAAAACCCGGAAGCGCTGATGGGGGGAACCGGAAGAAGCACGGTGCTGATTGGTGGGGGTGTCACTTCCCCCCATCAGCACTTCTGGGTTTTAGCGCGACACATGAGGACACTGCAGGCCGCGCCGCCGCCCTTGGTGTGTGTCGCCAACGCAAAAAGTTTGGAAAGCTCTGGTTTAGAATTTTGTCAAAGTCTAGAATAATAGAAAAATACAACTGCTGGAAAATACTTGATTGCTACTGACGGCAGGTCTTCCTGAAGCCAAACATCAAGCTTGAAGGTCATCTTTCCCTTCCTTGGATGATCAGTGTCTACCTTTATTTTGGGATATAGCTTGAGACCTTGCAGTCCAAGGAACAATTGTAGGCTTCACCCAATTTACAGTGGTAAAGAGACAAGTGGGAAAAATTATAAGGTCCTACAAATCATGGGAATAAAGACTGGCCTTTGTCTAGCAAGCAAAAAGTCATAGAAGAGCCACCCAGGGGATATTGTGTTTACTTTCATCCCAGCCTTTCTCTCAATGGATCTGTTAAATCAGGGACTGGCCTATAATACCAAGGGCACCAACGCACCTGCAATACCTCCATATGCGAATTTTTAAAAAAATTTAAATGCCCAACTCTGGCAAGATTTCAAAGAAAAATGTAAAATGTTCATGAGATTTTGGACAAGGATGGGCAAGATTTCAGCATTCTGAAGTCACAAGACTTCTACCCTTTTTAAAATCTGTTTATTTTTGACACTGAGGACATCATGTGAGATTGTGCAGAGACAGTCAAGAACAGCCTTTCTCAACCTTTTGACCTTGGAGGAACCCTTGAAATATTTCTCAGGCCTCGGGGAGCCCCTGCACATTCAGGCTCAAATATAGGCCAGAAGTTACAAAATTATTATATTTGTTTCATGTGTAGGCCCTTATATATGCATGAAAAGTGTTCTTAAACTAAAAATAAAGAATGAAACTTACCTCTTTAATGTGAAGTTGCCTGACTTTGAAATAACTTTTTAAAATAAATCATGATCTCCCAGGGAACCCCTAGTGACCTCTCAGAGAACCCTAGGTTGCATGGAACCCTGGTTAAGAAACCCTGGTCAAGAAGGTTAACAGTTTGCATGTTAAGTGATTTAGGAAGATCCCTCTGCATAAGTGTTGCAGGTTTGCTTGGTGGAAATTCAGAATCAAGCCTTCTACGTCATTCAGTCTATGATTTATATATTGTTTACTGAAATAAGTGGAGTAAATCTTTGGTGACCTTTAAAAAGGTGGTAAAACATTTATTGAGTGACGTTTTGGGCTGAAGTTCTAATTATTTTCAAATGCTATAGCTACCTTGAGAATCTGCCTGTGTCTGAGGCCTTTTGATTCTTTCATATGCTTTTGGATTTTGGTGTAAAGTGCCTAGAAAGAAAGACAAGTGATAGCCACTTGCTATGACCAGATTTACAGCTCACCAACGATCAACGACAGGAAGCTCTGGCGTGGGCTGGTCCATAAGGTCACGAAGAGTCGGAAGCGACTGAACGAATAAACAACAAACGATCATTCATTCTTTGATATTCCTTGCTATGATGTGTCGATTCCTTGCTATGATCCAAGAATTTCCTGCTTTATATTCGTGGTTCTTTACAGCCATATTATAGCAAACCCATTGCTCATTTGCTAATATTTAAATCTGAATAATGATGGATGAAATTTCCAGTCCAGGAAAGGGATTTCAAATTTCAGTTTTGAAGGGAAACACAGATGCTGAAAAGTAGTAATGAAGACTGCCAAAGGAAAGCTGGATGATGATGGGAAAATTCAGACAACACTGAATCCTCCCCTGATTTAATTTAGCTGTAAATTACGTGGAATATATTGTTGAGCACTGTTCAGGCACAGTTCCCATTTATTTCAATGACATTTCTGTTGATAGTCATGAACTGTAAGCCTTTAAAAACTGAAATAGTCTTATGTACTCTCTAATGGATGGGCAGTTTCTGGCTCTTCCCCTCTTTGCAAATATTTCCTTATCCTAGAACAGTTTTTTTCAAACTTGGCAACTTCAGGATGTGTGGACTTCAACTTCCAGAATTCCCCAACTAGCATGCTCGTTGGAGAATTCTGGGAGTTGAAGACCACACCTCTTAAAGTTGCCAAGTTTGAAAAAAAACTGTCCCAGAGAACTTCGTTGTGCCACCTCAGCTCAGCTCTCCTTCATGGACTGATCTTGACTCTAGCTGGTGTTGCCATGGAGCAGCACAGGCCTGTTCAGGTCCTCCACTGAGCTTGACTTACAGTTACAGCCCCCCCAAAAGAAAGTCGCTGGATATTCCCAGAGCTGAACTTAATTCCTCCAACATATAACCTCTTAAAACCTCAGAAGCACAGCATTCCAATGTCCCTGGAGAAGTCCTTACTGAGTTGGGTTTAGTAGCCTTTAAGTACCAGACAGCTTCATCTGATTGTCTGGGTCCAGATCAGATAACAGGGCCATGTATGACCACCCTGTGAACTGCTCTGGGTGCCCAGCTCCAGAAGAACTGAATATTCAGGAGGCCAAAGAGCTTGCTTAGTTGGCCCAGCCAAAAAGCACTGCTAAGCAGCTATTGCTAGGGACCTACTTTCTTTCCTTTCTTCTCTCCCTTCTCTTGATCTATGCATTGGGTTATATGTCTATGAAGGTTCTCAGTCATCCAGGTGGAATTGTCTGTAGCTTGAATCATGTCAACTGGATTTCTATTTTCTTAGTGGAAACGTTTCGCTCCTTATCCAAGGAGCTTCTTCAGTCTGAGCAAAGTTGGTAAGGGAATCCTAAATATGTTTCTAGGTAGCTGTGTGACCTTACACCTGGGGGCATGGTTATATTGAGATGTTATTTTAAGTCCTTTTATTATCTAAAGGAGGATCGTTAAGATCACCATGCTGCTGTTGAGCTTGTGAAATGGTCTTAATCTTCCTAGGCACAGAAGACAGAGCCGGGAGAAAGATGGGAGAAAGATTGTGCCTGAGGCCCCCACCTCTATTCAAGGAAGGATTTTCCAAGTTGGCATAAATGGATTCCTTGACCCCTCTCTCAAACCACCTATCTTCTCTGTCTAAAATGTGAACATTAATGTCCTCAAATGAGTGTCCTTTTTCCTTTAAATGAAGATAAACTGCTGACTCTGGTCCTGTGGTGTTACTTCTCCTGTGTTGGGCCATCCTCCTGTACAAAAGTTGTTTGGTTTCTCCAATGTAAAGTTCAGAGCACTCCTCACTGCACTGGATTGCATAAACTACATTGCTTTTTGTATCTGAAAAGATAAAATGGATATTTGGCAAACACCACATACCTGTATATTTCAAACCCACCAACACACTGAGACAGAGGCTTGTACACCCCAAAGATCAAACTCCAAAACACAAGAAAAGCAATGTAGTTTATGCAATCCAGTGCAGTGAGGAGTGCTCTGAACTTTACATTGGAGAAACCAAACAACTTTTGTACAGGAGGATGGCCCAACACAGGAGAAGTAACACCACAGGACCAGAGTCAGCAGTTTATCTTCATTTAAAGGAAAAAGGACACTCATTTGAGGACATTAATGTTCACATTTTAGACAGAGAAGATAGGTGGTTTGAGAGAGGGGTCAAGGAATCCATTTATGCCAACTTGGAAAATCCTTCCTTGAATAGAGGTGGGGGCCTCAGGCACAATCTTTCTCCCATCTTTCTCCCGGCTCTGTCTTCTGTGCCTAGGAAGATTAAGACCATTTCACAAGCTCAACAGCAGCATGGTGATCTTAACGATCCTCCTTTAGATAATAAAAGGACTTAAAATAACATCTCAATATAACCATGCCCCCAGGTGTAAGGTCACACAGCTACCTAGAAACATATTTAGGATTCCCTTACCAACTTTGCTCAGACTGAAGAAGCTCCTTGGATAAGGAGCGAAACGTTTCCACTAAGAAAATAGAAATCCAGTTGACATGATTCAAGCTACAGATATCCATTGGGTTCTTGGTGTTCTCTGATCATGATCTCCTTGCAGACGTTTTTTTTACCAAACTAGGGAACATGATCAGAGCTCTGATCATGTTACCTCCTTTGGTAATGAAAGAAGACCAAGATCAGAGAACACCAAGAACAAAACAATTCAACTCTAAGCTACATATATTCTCCACTATTGCCTTAACTATCAATATACTGGTGGCTTCTCAATCCTCTTTCTCTTCCCTCCTTCTCCTTACCCATCAGTTACATATGGGATGGCTTTTGTGTCCCCCTTTCCTTCTCCCCCTAAATTCCTGATTCCCAAAGCTAAGGCACACACACAAAATACACTGAACCCAATACTTACTCAAAATATACACCTTCTCTTTGTAAAGTGAAGAAAAGGGCAGTGTACATTCTGTCCAATCACTAGTTTGCAGGGATTATTCATTGCTATTTTCTTCATATTATTTAAATGCTTTTTCCTTCCTGGATGCTATTTTCCCAATGATTCCAATGTCTCCTCTCACTGCTATTTCTCATTGACATGCTTTCATTATGTTGTCCCTCAATAAAATGAAACAACTTGATTTGAGATACGTGTGGCTGCCATTTTTCAGGTAAATATTTGCTCTGGGAAATAAATACTTCCTATTTGTTTGTTAGATTTCTATCCCATCTTTCATTTAGAAGCTCAAAATGATGTACATAGCACTCCCATTTTTCACTCACAACATTAGCAACCATGTGTGGTATATTGGGCTGAAAGCAACGGCATCTGCAGAGGAAGGGTCGTCAAATCTGCAAGATGGCAGGCATGGTGTTGTGATCCAATCCCTGCCTCTTTTGTATGTTCACTGATGTTGCATGCACATACAAAAAAAAGGGATTTGATGCCACACCTACCATCCTGCTGATTTTTACATACCATGGATTGTTCTGGTTGAGAGAGAATGATTGGTCCAAAGTCACCCAGTAAGCTTTGGTGGCTAAGAGTAGATTTCATTCTGGATTTCCTCAATGTCAATCCAAATCTTAACCACTATATTACTCTCCCTTGCCATGCGAGTCCCTGCTAGACAGTTCCTGTGTCATAAAGAGTATAGCAAGAGTGCATAATTTGAGGACCCTGGACTATATGGAGCCTCTCAAGCTTGAATGCAGCCCGTGTGTAATGGTATGTGAGAAGGACCTTGGGAGACTGGACAAAGAGACAACATAGCCTGCAACTAAATAGTGGGCTTTCAGACTTGCAAGATTGATGTCTGCCTTGCGGGGTAAACCAGATAAGAATCACAATCAGATGAGCTAATTCTACTTTATTGTAAAGCTACATTGACAGAATCTTGCAAGTCTGAAAGTACAACCCCCCCCCACTGTCTCCTTTACAGCCCGAGAAACTAGGGAGGGTCTCTTCTGAGCCTCTTGCCCCACCCACTATCCAGTTGCGGGCTACGTTGTTTCTTATCTAACCTTTCCCTTGGCAGTGCCTCTTTGCCCAGTCTCCCAAGGTCTTTCCCACATACCATTTCACTGTGTATCCCCTTCAAACTGTGCCACCAAATTGTAATATTTAGTGTGGCTAGAAGGAAATTATTCAAACATATCAGATGTAATCATATTAATGGCATTACATTAATGTTTCAAGCAGCTAGAAAATCAAGACCTCCTCATATCAAACTCAACTCCTGGTGACTATAGGGATGCACATCTCAATTAAATTTGAAACATTATTCTGGGAACTGGATGGGAAAGGGAAAATCCGTAGGCAGAGGTGTTCAAACCTTGAGATGCCATATAGCAATGCAACACAATGAAACATATGGAGTAAAGCTGAATCATTAGTCTTAGGAAGAAAAATAACAACAGATGGTAGAGTGGCCACTGCATCATTTTTCTTCCCTTTAGAACAAAAACTCCAGAATAATAATACTCTTCAGCTGCTCCTGAAAATCTTTTCTTCTGCTAGGATGGTCAAGTACCACAATACTTAGACTAACTTCATTAGCCTTCCTTTCCTTAAGCTTAATGTTTAGAGAAATACACCACAGTCTTCCCCAATCCTTTTGAGACCACAAATCCCAGAATTCCCAGCCATCAACTGAGAGTTGTAAGTCCCCATACGTCTAGAGGGCAGAAGTTGGAAGGAACTGATCTACTGTCAATTAACTAAGAATGATGATGCTTAACTTCTAAAATAAAATATTTTAATCATTGATTAACAATGTAGAAATAAAGCAAGCTTGCCTGTTAGGTTTCTGTTCCAATAACTTATTTTTCTCACTTTTTTATAAATGATTTTTAACTTATATTTTTCTTTTTTAAAAAAATCTGCAAGAACAGAATCAAATATAATTCAGCACAGAGAAAAGTTGGGGAGAAACACAAAGACTGGAGCAAAAGAAACAGGAAAGAGAATACTGCTTCATTTTTCTGTCCAGAATGTAACAACTGAGAAAATAATGAGCCTAAGATATAACAAAACCAATAAAAGTAATTATTTTTCTAGAGCAAGTTCTTTATAAAGCACATCAGTAGAAAATACACTTTACCCATAACAAGTACACTGCATACTTGTTCATACTTGTTTCTACATTCTGGAATATTGATATGTCTCCACACCTTTCCAATCTATAATGAAGCTGTAGCAGTCACAAGCAGGAAACTAACTCTCTTAAGTGCAAGATTTTATTCTGAAACCAAAAGTTATTCTCATATTTTTTTTTTTTAAGAAAAAGCATTGCAAGGTCCAATGTATATAGAACCTATCTCATTACAGAATTTGCAGCCAGGAGAATGGTAGAAATCCACCTCACCCACTGAGGCTTCACCAATGTTAACAAGATGTTGCTGAACAATTCACAACATTCTTGCCATGTTAGTTAAGATAGAAGACAGAAAATTTGATTCTTGTTTAATATAAAGGCAGAACTTGAAGAAGAAATGGAAAGAGAAGTTGCTGGACTGAGGCTGAGAAAAGAGGGGACTAAAGTTCCCCACAGCCTCAGCTTAAAGTTAGAATTTCCTGTAAGAAGGGAAGTTGAAGTAAAAAGAAGTAGAGGGTCACTGCTTTAATGATCTGTAGAACGACCTCTCAGTTCTAGCCAAGATTTGCATTAGATTCAAAATCACCGAGGAATCTACCAGCAGAATCATAAACTGGAAGGGGCCTGTAATGGGGTTACATGTATTTCTACCCTTGATATGAGAGGAATTCATAGGAACAGATGATGAATTGTTGTTCCTAATCCCTCCAAATATGAAGTACAATCAGCTGTGCTCTTTGTCATGATTCTGTAGCCCAGTGAGATGGTTGTTTAATAGAACTGCCCTATTCCTACTTCTCTATGGAAGTTTGGCTCTATTCCTGGCCAGCTGTTGTTGACCATGTTTCCATTTCTCAAAAAAAAAAAAGATGTCCAATTTTGAGAGCAGCAGCCATGCAGGTGCCAAAACAATTAAGCCTGAGCACTATATGGACAATGTTAAGAAGCCTTTTAAAGTCCTGTTGAATTCGAGAGATAGATTGATGCACGATTCCTTGCTCCACAGATAACAAGACTCAAAAAACTATTGTTGCTCATGTCTGTCCAAGCTGGCTTTTTAAACGGTGTGTGATTTGGAAGGCGGATTTTTATTATAAAATATAATGATGAATATTTTAATTGTACATGACTTTCTATGATTTAAAAAAGTACTATTTTTAACTGTTGAGGGAACCCTTCTGGTTGCTTGGTTTAATGCCAGAAATAACACCAAATAAAATAAAATAATGGTCTTTCCTGACTGTTTGAATTTGCCTCATGGTTTGCTGCAGTGCTCAAGCTGAGGAGAGAGCTGAAGCCAATGTATCAAAGATAAAGGGGGAACAAAACAGGCAGGGAAGAAGCTGATGGTGGAGGTTGTGCAAACAAGGAGGAGGCGGAAGATCTCTTGAGGGAAGATGTCCTGGCCAGGGCAGAATGTTTAAACTAAGGTTTTTTTAGCTTTCTGGAAATCAAACACATAATCAACCAGCAGCTTTTAGCTGTATGTCATGCTGGGAAAAATCTATATAAAGATAAAGCAAGTATCTACACCGTACATCATCTTGCTACTTCCAGATCTCCTCAGTAGGGGAGCCTAGACTAATACAAGCTTCATTTTTTTCCTTCAGATGAAATAATAATTTATTTACCACATGCCTCAAACCAATTACAGAGCAGAGTATCCAAAGCTGTTCAAGTTATTTTGGTATTTGGGGGTAGAAACTTTCATAAGCTTCTCATCCTTTTTCTGGAGGTTAAAATAGAACAATTGCCCTAAGTGGTGCATATGATTTAGATAAGGGTGACCATACGTCCCGTTTTGAACGGGACAGTCCCGTTATTTTAGCATTTTTCAACTGTCCCGTCGTTTTGATAAAAATCTCCATTTTGTCCCTTTTTTAAACCCGGTGGGAAGGAGGACAGGAAGACAGGAAGGAGGACTGGAGCCGGACTTGCCATTGGAGGCAGCCCGGAAGAGGCCCTATCAGCGCGGCAACTGGAAGCCCAGTTGCCACGTGCGATCCCAGCAGCAGAAGCAGCACCACAGTCCAGGTTCCTGCCTCCTTACCTGATCCTGAGATTGTCTGCCCAGCAGTGGTGAGGCCAGGGAAAGCAGGCACGGGAAGGTTGTGGGAAGAGGGTGCGTGTGTGTGTGTGTGTGTGCGCGCACAGATTACTTGCTCAGCGTAATCGCGCACACACACACACACACACAAGGCCAGGGCTTTCCAAACAAAAACACGGAAGTGCCGGTGGCGGTGCTTCTGGGTTGCCGCTGCTGCCACTGCCCCTTCAAAAGGGAAGGCTCCGGGGACCCCGAAAATGCCCTCGGTTCTGGCAGGGAGGCAAAAGCCTCCTCCCCGCACGCACACGCTGCCCTGGAGCCGGGGTGGAAATTCTCCCCGCAGAGCAGCTGAGCGCCGCTTGCGCGCAGCCTCCCTGCCTAAACTGAGGGCATTTTTGGGGTCCCCGGAACCTGCCCTTTCGAAGGGGCAGCACTGCTGCTGCTGCTGCCGCTGCCCCTTCGAAAGGGCAGGCTCCGGGGACCCCGAAAATGCCCTCGGTTCTGGCAGGGAGGCAAAAACCTCCCCTCCCCACATGCACACGTTGCCCTGGAGCCGGGGTGGAAATTCTCCCCGCAGAACAGCTGAGCGCCCCTTGGCAACATGCGCGTGCGCGCAGCCTCCCTGCCTAGACTGAGGGCATTTTCGGGGTCCCTGGAGCCTGCCCTTTCGAAGGCGGGGTTTGCAGGCGGGAGCCAATCGTGTGGGGCGGGGGCGGTGTTTGCAGGCGGAAGCCAATTGCGTGGACTGGGGGGCGGGGTTTGGAGGCCGGCATGGTGGCATAAGACCCTGTCCCGTTTTGCCATCCCCAAAGTCCCGTTTTCGTCTGAAGGAAATATGGTCAGCCTAATTTAGATGCAAGAGATATAAAAAATTATTTGAAAAATAAATGGAACTTTATAGCAGCCTTTCTCAACCTTTTGACCCTGGAGGAACCCTTGAAATATTTTTCAGGCCTCAGGGAACCCCTGCACATTCAGGCTCAAATATAGGCCAGAAGTTACAAAATTATTATATTCGTTTCATGTGTAGGCCTGTATGTATGTATGAACAGTGTTCTTAAACTAAAAATAAGGAACAAAACTTCTTTCATTCAGGGAACCCCTAATGACCTCTCGCGGAACCCCAGAGTTCCACGGAACCACAGTTGAGAAACCCATTCCCGCCTTAGGCATGAAAACCGGCTGGGTGACCTTGGGCCAGTCCCTCTCTCTCAGCCCTAGGAAGGAGCCAATGGGAAACCAGGAGACTGAGAGTTCTAGTCCCACCTTAGGCATGAAAGCCGGCTGGGTGACCTTGGACCAGTCACTCTCTCTCAGCCCAACTCACCACACAGGGTTGCTGTTGTGGGGAAAATAGGAGGAGGAAGGAGTATTAGGTATGTTTGCCGCCTTAAGTTATTTATAAAAATAATAAAGGCGGGATAAAAATAAATAAATAAATAAATAAAGTAACAGTTGAGATGTGGATTAACAAGGCTTCTTCAACTGCCACATTAGAAAAAATCACAAAGTTAAATTAATGAGCTATCAGGGGCAGGAACCACAATTCTGTGAAATTTGGAGGGATTTTGTGTGTTACCTCAATAGACCATAATACGGTAATACCTTAATATATGATAAATTTCTACATGTATAGTACCTGTCTCTTTACTTACTTTTTAGAAGATTTTTTTTTATTTTTGGTATTTTCTGTATCTTTTTTCTCTATGCATCTTGGATTTATGTTAATTTAGTTACACAGTTCAATCAAAAAGTAAAAAAAAATTAAACTTACCTTAGCCTATAGGATAGCAATTGCAAAAAGAGTGGGTCTCATGGGTTCAGAAGCCAAGAAGCAGTTTGTAATACAAGTCATTGTCAAATGTGGTAGCAAGGCAATGCAGAGAAAAAGGAAAAATATTACTTCAGTGCTGAAGTATTGAACTATTTAGAGTACCCGCAAACTCTTGGACCTTAAAACTTCTGCACCTGCAGCCTAGGCTGACTATATTTCCTTGAGACAAAAAAGAGACATTAGGATGGCAAAAATGGGACGAGGTTAAATTTATGTAATATTCAGTATTCATGAAAAAGTAAGACAATAAAAAAAGTTTTTAAGAGTTTTTAAGATCCATTTGCTGGTCCTTAAACAGATTACTGTATATATAAAAATATTTTTGTTTTCATGAAAAAGTTTTATTACATGAACATATTGAGCTAACAATTATTCTTCACTGACAGAACTCATACAAAAATTTAGGTAGATGTAGAGGGGGACTGTATTTGACAGGAGGCGAATGGGGAAAGCACAGCTCACGGGCTTTGTAACATCACGGATTGCAGAAAGGAGGGGAGGGGGGAGAGAAGAGAGGCAGGGAAGGGAGGATTCAAAAAGTCCACGGCCAGCGAGGCTTCTCTTCCTTCTGCCTTCCCTCCTCCTCCTCCTGATTTTTTTTCTCCCTCTTTCTCCCTCTCCCACAATCCCAAACGAAAGAGTCTCTCTTGCCGAACTGGAGAAATAATCAGTTTCACTCTTGAAAAAAGGGGGCGGGATCACATCCTGAACGCATTTTAATAAAACAGAGAGCAGAGAGCGACCAGCTAAGAGCAGAGCAGAGGCGGTGGCAAAGATCTCTCTCCCCATCTCTCTCTGTCTCCCTCTCTCTCTCTCTTTCCGCCTTCCTTGCCCCTCTCTAGTCTCACCCAACATCAGGCACCTCTATCAAGCACTTTTTAAATGATAACCGTGCCTGGCATTTTGCTAATTTTTTTAAAAAAATGGGACAAAATTGACATTTATACTGTATTAAAACGATGGGACGGTCGGGAAATGTGAAAAAAAACGGTACTGTCCCATTTAAAACGGTACGTATGGTCAGCCTACCATAGCCAACTATGAGAGAGACATGGGCAGATTTCTGTTGTAGTGTCTCATTCCTATCCTCTTCATCTCCACAATAGGGGAAGAAAGGTGTCCACAGAACTTGGGACAACGGAGATCTCACGAATGGGCTCCCTACTTCCAGGGGCATCTGCAAAGTCAGACCCAAATGTTAAGGGAAGATTTTGTTTCATAATGAAAAAGAAGCTTTGTATGAATATTTACAATGGAATTTTAGGAGAATGAAGGAAGGGAGGGGGAGGGAGGGAGAAGAAGGAAAGGAAAAGAAAGAGGAAAAGAAAGGGGAAGATCAAGAAAAAGAAAAGACACAGCCAGGATTTGGAAGCAGGCACGAGACCAATATACAACTTCTTGCCCGCACTTGGGATCTGCTTGGTGCCAGCTGCAAAGGGTTTTACATTGCACAGATGACAGCAGCAGCTGTTCAGTTTTAGGATTATGGAGCTTTGCTATCACAGCCAAACAATGGGATTTGGAAAACACTTGGATAGTGATTGGCAGCTGTGCTTATGTCTGCATCCCACACATACACCTCCTACATGTTCGTTGCTATAGCTAGATAGGCAGAGTAGTACTTCCTGCAGATTTTGCTTTGTGTCAAGAACAACATGGGCAAAAAGTACAATGCTGGATTATAAAATTGCAGTAAGTAATAGATATAAGCACGGAGCATAGGTATCAGTTATGGCTTATATCCATACATCCTCTTTACTGAGTTTAACCTTTTTATTAATTTACTATTTTATTTAAAACATTTATATATTATCTATGTGGCTGCTAAGAGTCAAAAACAACTTGATGGCACATAATCAATCAATCAATATTATTTATTATTAAATACATAAGGAGCTTCTGAAGGGGCTTGCTTTCTTTCCCTCTCTTTGCACTGCTGTTACCATTTGGCATGAAATTTCACTCTTCTCTAGGACGACTCTTAGCAAGAGGACAATCAGCCAGAAGTAGCGTGGCTTTTGGCTACCTGTGATAACCTTAAAAAGGTAAAGGTTCCCCCCGCACATTTGTGCAGTCGTGTCCGACTCTAGGGGCCAGTGCTCATCTCCGTTTGTTAGCCGAAGAGCTGTTCTTCTGACTTTCAAAGATCTAGGCAAAATGTTAGGCAAAGATAATATTCAGAAAGCAAAATTAAGAACATTTCATTATTATTACACTCATTTTTATCATAACTGCTATAGTTATGTATAGTACAGCCTTTCTCAACCTTTTGACCCTGGAGGAACCCTTCAAATATTTTTCAGGCCTCGGGGAACCCCTGCACATTCAGGCTCAAATATAGGCCAGAAGTTACAAAATTATTATATTTGTTTCATGTGTAGGCCTGTATATATGCACTAACAGTGTTCTTAACCTAAAAATAAATAATGAAACTTACCTCTTTAATGTGAACTTGCCCGAATTTGAAATAATTTTTAAAATAAATTGATCTCCCAGGGAAGTCCTAGTGACCTCTCACGGAACCCCAGGGTTCCACGGAACCCTGGTTGAGAAACCTTAGTATAGTATGTATAAGTATAGTTGTCGTAAAGTTTTCTGGGCAAAGACAAGACTTTCATGCAGGAATCAAGTTTAGTTATCTTGCAAAAAAATGGAACTAATTAATTTAGCATGCAGAGGAAGAGCTCCTCATTCCAGCCTTAGCTGCACAACTAAGTTGGACTAAAGAAACTAACTAAAGAAACCTTAGGCTTGTACCAGATACCCAGAAAGGCCAGGTGAAGCCTAGGGCCACAATTCCTCCATCTACTTCTTCCCAGTATGCATTTATTTTAGCCAGATGAACTTTTCTTTATCGGCATAGTGTCTAAATGCAAACAGGAGGAAAAATGCATACCACCCTTGAGTTCCTGGAGGCAGAATATAAATCTAAGAAATAACAAAAACATAGTTCAACGTCATAACCAGGCTGGATCCAAGGATAATAAAATCCAAATTCAGACTTACAGTATCAATTTCAGTATCACTAAAGCAAATAACCATTTCAGTATCACTACAGCTACATTTATCCTTCTGATTCTTTGACTCCCTTTCTATTGATTTTCTCATTGTCTGAGTAAGAAGGTTCATTGGGGAGGGAAGCAGAAAACCAGCAGGTGCTCCATCAACATGCAGGCATCCCAAAACATGAATCATGGAGCTTCTCGGTGAAACTAGTTCATGTCCTGGACTGATTGCTCCCATGATTCACAGGATTCTTCTAAGCAAGAAGGACTATAAAAGGATTCCTGTTCCAGCTGTACTTTGTTTCAGAAACATGTTCTTGAAGTCTTTGATTGCCCTTCTATCTTGACTTTTAGCTACTTCCCCATCCCTGCTCCAATTCTGATCTGCTTTCTGGTCCTGATTCCCTGCTGGCTTTCCTTCACCCCACCTTACTGTTTGTCCTACAGGATAAGTCATACAATGTTACCTCCAGTAGTGAAGGCAGGCTGCTTTCCAATACCAGTTACTAAGGATTGTGAGTCTTCTGCTTTTCTCTCCTTCTTCGCTTCTCAGAGGGGCAACTAGTTGGCCAATGTGGGATCAGAATGCTGGGCAAGGTAGCTTTCTAGTCTTTGTTCCTAACTCCTTCACTCTGACTTGTTTTGCAGCACTGCTTCCCGGCTTGTTCCACACTAGTGAATGAGGGCTGCTTTCTTAGGGTGTCTAAGTGGATACTGTATGATAATGTCAGAGGGTAAACTTTCTGAACTGCACAGAACTGCTTATTTTACAGGTGTAACATTTTTCCTGCCTTACATAAGCAAGGTCAAGCTGCCGTGCAAGTAGCAGATTTTCATGATACTGGCAAGACCTGCATTCCTTACTAGGCAACATCATCCCTGCGTCAAAAATGAGCTTTGACACATATGTCAGATGTCCTCCAATTATGCTGATTCACTCAAGGGTAAAAATAATGAACTTCTCCAGGCTTTTCTATGTTTAGAAAACAAGAAGAATCACACTATCACAACAACATTATCAAAGGGTATCTGTGCCTTTGATAAACTGGTGCCTATGAGTAGTGACCTCTCTTCCTTAGACAATCTGGCATTCCTGCTTCCAGAGATGACAGCCTCCATTTCTGTATCTTGATGATTGCAAACTAATTATTCAATCAGCCTATATTCCTTAGAATTTGGTGTAATCTATTTAAGACCTTGGTTTTGCTTGCTAGAAGCCTCTGTATTCTTTTACTAGCTTAATAAAGGATGCCGACTTTTCTGAAGCTCTCCAGTCATTTAGCTCAACTTCAGGTGAGTTTTCCACCACAATTGAGAGCCATACTCCCTGAACAAAGAAATGGGTGGAGAATAAACATTTATTTTAATTAATTAAAATCACCCTAAGATAAATACATATAGTTAGCATGATTATGTTCCATGTCATCATTTTTTTTGGTCATATTAAAAATACTATTTAACAGCAAACTCTGGAGGGCCTTGAGGACTTCACCCAAAGCTTTGCAAAGGGAACAAGTTATGTACCCTTCCCCTACGTAGAAGTTTTGCGGTAGAAGAGTGAAGTGAGATACCAAGGAATATATTTCAGCTATGAGAAGTTTAAGATGTACTGATATTCCTGTATCCTACAAATGAGAATGTACTGATATCCCAGTATCCTAGGACTTGCCCCCATTTCTGATGAGTGAAAGGATTTCTTTATAATGTATATTTGAAGGCTTTCATGGCCGGAACCTGATGGTTGTTGTGGCCACACAGCCCGGAAAACCCACAACAACCATCAATTTCTTTATAATCTTCCTGGGAACTAGGCTGGGATAGAAATATACTCATATTAACAAGCCATGCAATTCTCTCTTTCAGTTGAGAACACTAAAGACCAGAGTTCATAGCCTTAAACACTTAACTTGGCAATAGATCTCTTGCACAAATGCAGTGAGCAAGGCAAGAACATTCATTTCCACAGGCAGCTAGAAAGGAACAGCTGGTGCTGGCAGATGTTGCCCATGATTAAATTCAGAAGGAATTTGACACATAAAGCTGAAGCATCATAGCTGGGGGACAACAAATTCTCCTCCCCTCCTTAATATGTGTCACATTTGCAGCCAATTTGGCTTGGAACCAACCTTCTTATAATTCAGTTAAGGACTTCTGGATCACTTAAAATTAGTGATATATATATATATTCATGAAACTTAACAAGGATAGTTTAGTGGACAAACAAACAATTATCCTTAGTTGTGAGAGGCTTTGGCATATCTGAACTACTCGTTTTAAAGACCTATTAGAAATCTGGTATACTGTAGGGACAGACCAAGACACTGTCCCATCTTGGGCAAAGCAATGAAAGGTACTCACTCCTGTCTCCAAGTCAAGCACAGAGTCTCCAGGATTGGTCTAGTTAATCAGTCAGGCACCAGAGGCAGAAAATCCCACTAGTACCACTTTATGGGAGGAAAAATGCATCAATAATATTTAAAATAGCTAATAATTTGCTGCCCTTCCACCAAATCCAATTCAGTTTTCTGAAGCAACCACCACTTATTGCCTAATGGTAAAGCCATGGAATTTTAAATTCAGTCTATAATGCAAGCCCTTTTGGACAGGCTGAACTCAAAAGTGTTCAAGAGAAAGATATATTCATTTATTCAATCACTCAGTCAATAATAGTTTGAATTATGAGCCAGAAGTTCTGCTAACTCAACCCTAACTTTGTTTGAAGTCTGCTTGCGAGTTAGCCTTCAGTAAGCTCTCCAGGAAAAGAAAAACAGTTGTGATACACATGAAAATGATATTTTGTAAATCCACAGCTGAATAAACCTGACATTTTTCCATTTTCAGCATCATCGAGAAAATAACATCAATATACTTCTCCATCACAAGTGAAATGACTTTTACTGACTTCTGTTTTTGAACTTTTCTTCCTCCACCTTTTTTTTATTTTTATATATACTGTGTGTGTGTGTGTGTGTGTGTGTGTGTGTGTGTGTGTGTGTATGTGTATGTGTATGTATATAGGATGTAATTACCAGGAACAATTCTGAGTGAAGCGAAAAGGTCCAGAATCGTGATACCTTCCCGAGCACAGATGCTTGTTCACATACTGTGTAAACCTGATTGTTTTTGTAATGAATTCATTTTGACAAGAGTTCATTGGAAGCAGGTTTGGACCCTATGAATCATCCCAGTTAACACATGCAAATGCTTCTCACAGATGATTATTACCTCTTTTATAATAGTCATTGCAAAGCACTCATTTTCAAACAGTAGGGTGACAGTAACCCAGTGAATTTCTTTGTTTAATAATTGCATGGCAATATTTGAATGATCCACGTAACTAGAAGAGTGAAATATCCTAATTGCTGAAGCAAAAACCTGTACTCTGAACAATTCAAAAGATTCAAGAGAAACTAGACTCTGGATGAGATCAAAGAACCAGCTATTTCACTGTTCTTCCCTTTCCTGCTTTTCTACTTTTTCCAGCCAACCAAGTTTCAAGTACAAATTTGAGTATTCATTCACACCGTGGATTTTGGAGGCCTTTTTGCTATACAAAGCAAAACTTTAGATTTCCAAAAAAGGCTATCACGGGTGCCAACACATTGGGTACACCAGCTTACTCTACCTGGAATGTTCCCACTCTCCTCATTCTCTGCCATCTTTGTTACAGCAGTGATAATTTAACGTGAACATTTAACGAATTATTCCCTAAATCCTAATCTTGTATGAAGATAGCACCATCTTGAGTATACAGGACAATTCTAGGAAATCACAACTCCCTGAAACCTCCATTTTAATATATCACTATGGAGCCCATGTATAGGGCTGAGCTGTTAAGACTCCGTAACATTTTTAATTTAAGAAACATCTCAAATGGGCACAAATTCACTTAATAAAAATGAAAGTGTGCCACTCTTTATAAACCTCATCTTCTAGTAATTATTTCAAAATAATTTCCAGTAATCATAATTATAAAAAGTAAACAATTAGCTTAGAAAGTGAATTTTTTGGCAGGCTGGGGCCTGCTGAAAAGAATGTAACATTCTGAATTGCTGCATACTTGTAATTATTTCTAATCAGTTTTCATAACACCGAACAAAACAAAACAAAGCCTTTCACAGGCAGAGTGCCTGTTTTATTCTGGGTTCTGTTCAGCTTGCATGCAGATCTATATTTGTTGCTTAAAGCATGGAATGAACTTCAAAGATCTAGGGACTGGGTCAATACCTCTGAGAATATAAAAGTGACTAGTCAAAAGAGTTGACTACAATGAAACCTGAATATACTCATTATCCTCATTTCCACTCCTTCTCTCACTTCTAATACCTACAATGGAATGGTGATTTTAGGGTTGATTTGAAGAACCCATTTGCTTTGAACATATCAAAGGTAATAGATAAGACTGGAGCTCTTCCCGGGTGCATCCCTTATCAGCCAGGTGCAAGCAGAGAAAGGCAGTAAGCCCCCCCCCCCAAACTGGACAAGGAAGGGAGGAGGAAGTGGTCAGTTGTGCATGCAATAGGAACTAATAGATAACAGCTAGCTCACATTTCTCCCCAGCTCCAGCGAAAGTGCTCACCTTTTGGGAGAGTTTTGCCCACCCAAGGGTGTGAATAATTATTGTTTGCCAGTACCTCTTTGTTCTAAACATGTTGTGTTGGTTTGCAAGCTCAGCGCGCCTATGGAACTAAAGTCATGGGTGCCCTTTCTTCGGCAGAATAAGGCTATAAAAGAGATTTCTGCCTTGCGTGTTAATTGGCAAAGCATGCCAGGTTTTAAAGAACCCAGAGTTCCTGGGACAACACCTATCTCAACTAATCTCAGATTTCATCATCTGCCAGAGCTCTCTAAAACTGCACTGTGGTATTCCAAATCAGAAGCATGGCTGGGCAACCAACTGGCCCTGTGGGCAACACTGGTTGTAAGGCCCCAAGCAAAGAATATCCCCTGGTTCATAGACACATTATTCTATGTGTACATACATCCTCTTCCTCCTTCTCTCCCCAGTAGGAAATTATCCCCTCCAATGGAAAACAGATGCTCTACTGGTAAGTTATTTATGACTGGAGCAGCATATAAGCAAGTAAATAAGTCAATAAATAACTGCAGTCAGAAGCCATGGGGAGGAAGGAAGGAACAAACAACCAGGTATCCCTCTTCCTCTCAAGACCATGCTACAGATCACTAGTTTCTTGCTTCCAGTTGCAACAGGAAACCAATGTTCTGTGAGCTGCAAAAAATACAGGTAAAGGTGAGGAGAAGTTCTTAGCTGCTTCATTTTAACTAGATTGTCGAGCAACACATTTTGAAAGCATATACATGTGTACCATTCACCCCGCAATTCTGCTGCTTCTCTGTCCGGGTGTCCCGCTGCTTCCGCAGAGTCTTCTGGATGACATTTGTCTTGTAGATTATATGTGGATGTGCCCCTTCTTTTGACTCATATTTCTTCACTGGTTCAATGAAGTAGTCTCCATCAGGCAAGTGGAAGTAACCAGTCTGAGAAGAAATATTTGGATGTCTTGTAATAAAACACATTGAAGTTGCACATGCACACCCATACACACACACACACATGCAAGCACAAAACCATGACCCTGCTTGGGAGATGACAAGTTAGCGTTTTGAAGGTAAAAGCAGACACTTGTATTCTGGAGCAAATGTTCCTTGAGCAGCAATTATGCTGCTAGAAAGTACTATGCCTTGTACTTGCAAGGTTTCCAGATTGAAAGGCAGGGCTACAGACTTCACTCTGATTGTGAAGTCCAATGTGAGTGAGGATATTGCTTCAATGCCCTTGCTCTGACTGCTCTGCAAGTTTATAAAAAATAGTTCCTAAAGTTGGCTCGTGCTTCCAAGAATGTCATTGTCACTAATACCTAAACCAAGAAATGCAGGATGACTTTGGGGTCAATGTCTTGGAGCCAACTTTAGAACTCAAAAGCTTTGCAGAGAACTTTCAGATCAGTGGGACATCTGGAGCTCACTCTTTTTGCTATGACATTCTCATATTACAATTGCACTTCATTGCAGTTAATGACATCCTGGACTAAGTATTATATTGTTAACTCTTTGGCAAAGTTAAAACATGTTTCCCTACTTGTTATGGTGTAGAGCTGTCCAGTCACATGTTCTTGCCTGATTCTTTCACCATTTCATCTGGAACTGCCCCCACATTTAGAAAACTTGAATGAATTTGAGGTAGGGATAAGAATAAGATCCTTTAATGAAATTAACCTTTTTGATATTTGATGCAATTCTAACAGGAAAGAGCACCACTAGCAGATGGAAAAATGGCCCATACTCATTGAAATTTATTTTTTCCTAAAAAAATTCTAACAGTAAGATCAGTTTCAGAAGAACTAATTATCTGAAGAGGTGGTGGGCTTCTCTTCACTGGATGTGTTGTAACAGAGATTGAAGAGTCATATTTCAGGGATCCTTTAATCTGTATTTCTGCACTAAGCAGAGGGTCAGAGTTCTGATTTATCATCGCAGATAAAACACCACAGGAGCCCTGTTCTGCTATCAAGAAAATGCTTCATTTGCTGCATCGGAGCTAGCTTGATCTTTTAAACAGTTTGTAGCAGGCATTTCACTCATAATTTTCTCATTAGCTGTACAACTTTGACGAATGGAAACTCTGTGCGATTTACCCGCAACTGCAGTTCTTCACCTGTTCCCAGGCTTGGATGGGTAATTACCTCCTTTTGTTTCAGTTTTCTGTTTCAGGCTCATGTTGAACATATTTATATACAAAAGCATCAAGGAAATTGCTTTTCTACTAGTCTGCTTCCATGCCATGCTGACATTTTTTTTTACCCACTTTAAAGATATTAATAAGTAAAAAGTTAATTAAACTCTGGCTAAGAACTCAGCACATTAAAACAATAAAAATGTATAACACTGCTTTGCAAATGCCAGCTGGTACAGCTGTCTGCACACCTGGAGATCCTTTTGGAAAGCGGAGAAGGAACAGTTCAGCAACTCTATTTTCACAATATCTGCATTTTCATCATGGCAAAAGCAGCCGGGTATAAACTGGTCTGCAGGAATTACAGACATCCTGTAAAACTGTAAAAATCATGAAATGTACTACTCGGAGACAAATCAAAAAAGTCAAGACCGTGTGATGGAAGCCCCGCCCTTTTTTGCCCACATGGGATGTAAAAAGGGGTGGGGCTTCAACTGCACAGTCATGGCCACCAACTTGACTTTTTAGACTAGAAACATGCTATTTACAGAACACATTCCTCCTCAGGAATATTGCTATCATTCTTTTGAAATGTAGATTATAAACACTTTAGAGCAGACATTTATCATTTCACCTGAGACTTCTCTAGATAAGTAGCATTTATAAAAAGCCACAAGCTCCCCTCAGTCCTGCCTTTTTAGCATTCTGAGACTCCAGATCATATGGTAAAATATGACACTCTGCAGTACAGTCCTGTTATGAAATCTTAAGGAAAAAGTATCCACAAACCTAATTTTTATTTATTTTTTATTTAATTTATTTTCTATCCCGCCTTTATTATTTTTATAAATAACTCAAGGCGACGAACCTACCTAATATGCCTTCCTCCTCCTATTTTCCCCACAACCACCCTGTGAGGTGAGTTGGGCTGAGAGAGAGTGACTGGGCCAAGGTCACCCAGCCAGCTTTCATGCCTAAGGCAGGACTAGAACTCTCAGTCTCCTGGTTTCTAGCCCGTTGCCTTAACCACTAGACCAAGGGTTGGAAATGGCGGCTCTTGAGCCAGATCTGGCTCTTTGGCCCCTCGGCTCTGGCTCTCTCTCTCTGTCTGCCACCCGACATCCGGAAAGCCGGTCTCCGGAAGCAGCCCAAACCCTGGGGAAGAAACAGAGACGCTGATTGGTGGAGGCTCAGAAGGAAGGACGCCTCCACCAATCAGCGTGTGCCAAAGGGGAGCAGAGAGGCGGGCTGAACAAGGTGAAGCCCGATTGGCCCTGCTTCCCAGAGGTGCGAAAAAAAGACCGACGCGGGGCCTCGCTCAGCTGCACGCGGAAGCGCTCCAAAAAGACCGGCGCAGGGCCTCGCTCAGCTGCGCTGGGCTGTGAAGCTGGACGAGCCGCCGGACCTGGAGCGCTTCCGTGCGCAGCTGAGCAAGGCCCCACGCTGGTCTTTTTGGAGCGCTTCCACGCGCAGCTGAGCTAGGCCCCGCGCCGGTCTTTTTGGAGGGCTTCCGCGCGCAGCTGAGCGAGGCCCCGCGCCGGTCTTTTTGGAGCGCTTCCGCGCGCAGCTGAGCGAGGCCCCACGCCGGTCTTTTTGGAGCACATTTCCACAGCCCAGCGCTCAGCTGCGTGCGGAAGTGCTCCAAAAAGACCGGCGCGGGGCCTTGCTCAGCTGAGCGTGGAAGCGCTCCAAAAAGACCGGTGTGGGGCCTCGCTCAGCTGCGCACGGAAGCGCTCCAGGTCCGGCGGCTCGTCCAGCTTCACAGCCCAGCGCCAGCGCGCCCGGACCGGCTCAGAGACACGCGCCGCCAGCAGCGCCTCCGCCTTGGCCAGCCTGCGCGCCTTGGAGAGCTGGGGTGCAGCGGGACGGGAGTGTCGCTGGCGGCCCATGAGGACTGGCCATGGAAGGTGAGCGAGGGCCGGGGCGGCCGGCCAAGCGCAGCACAGCCCTGTATCTTACCCTTCCACGCGATTGGATCCCGCCCCCAAACCCCACTCCCTTCCGCGCAATTGGCTCCCGCCTCAAACCCCGCCCCCTTCCACGCGATTGGCCCCCGCCCACAAACCCCGCCCCTTCCACGCAATTGGCCCCCACCCGCAAACCCCGCCCCCTGGCTCTCGAGCATTTCAAAATGTGCACGAGCATGTCAAAATGGCTCCCGGCATAAAAAGTTTGCCGACCCCTGCACTAGACCAAACTGGAAATGTAAAAAACAGAAAGATATGAACCAATTCCAAGATGGTGACCGTGAGAGGGCACCGTTTGCCGCTCTAAGGTGGTGAGTCCCATCTTTTCCTAGACCTCCACCCCCACTCCACCTCAGCCCTGGCTTTGTTGTCAAGACTTTGGGGGGGGGGAGAATTTGATAAATAAAAACTGGGTACGGTCAAACGGAAGCAGCCCTGGACAGAAAGTTCAGTGGCGGCAGCGGCGGTGGCAGCGGCCCTTACCAGAGCTAAATCAGGTGCCGGAGTCTTTCCTCCGCTGGAGCTTTTGGCAGACGGCAGCAGCCCCGGCCGGAACTAGAATGGATATTGAAGCCTTGCCTGCACCGGAGCTTTTGGCTGGAGCCCCCTGGATGAAGTGGGAAGCAGCGGTGTCTCCTGGTGTTGGCAGGGCACGGTGGGCCCTGGAGGCTTGGTCAGCCCTCGCGCAAGAGTCGGATTTTGCTGGCGTGGCACGGCGCAACGGACCTCAGTGGTGGCAACCAGCAACTGGCGGCGGAGGGCCTTGGCGACGGTGATGTGGCAGGCCTGGGCAATGGACTAGCCTTGACAATGCGGCCCGGGGCTTGGAGAGAGAGACAAACTTGGTGTGGCAGACAAATAGCCACGTTTTGGTGGCTCAGCTGGCCAGAGCAGAGTGGCAAACTCCGACCAGCCTGGGCAGACCCTAGGACGATGGTCCGGTGCTACACCAAGGCGATCTTTGGTGGCGCAGTAAACAATGCAGGGGAGAGAAAAACCCCTAGAGACTTGACCAATACACTTCATGGACCTTGGAATAGCTGGACAGTGGCCACTGTAGAACCGAGTCTAGCCATCCCTTCCCAACCGCTCTAAATACAATCAGGGCTATTAGGGTCCCTCCAAGATGAATGTAGTACTCCTTTCCAGTGTGAGAGGCGTGGGAGGGAGTACGGGTTGAGTTGGATTGTGAGAGAATACTCACCCTCTGAGTGAGAGTCAAGGGGTGAGGAAGAGTAGTGGATGGAGTGCCCCTCCTGCTGACAAGTGAGAGGCCAAGGGGGGGCACAGTGAGTGAATGTATGCACGGTGGTAGGGTCCAGACAGTGCCGAGAGCGCAAGCTGGTGCACTGGAAGGGTCCTCCATCGCCTTGTGATCGACTGAGAGTGTATGAGGTTGTATGAATGAATGGAGGGATCCTTATTTTTATCCAGTGATCTCGGGAGTCCAGGATTGGGGGCTAATGGACTGAGAGACTCTGGAGGATATAGGGCGGGGCATATGATCAAGGTTGTGATGGGCCAGGGATGTTATGGCAAGAGCCAGAGGGCAGGCCATCTTCGGGGAAGACGCCCCCGATGCTTATTACCTCTGGTGTCTTCCGGCCCTCCGTGCTCAAACCCAGAGCCTGGACAGCAGACCTGTGGGGGCCCTGACTTTTGGCTGCTGCTTTGCAACGCCAGGTCAGTTAACAGCAAGGCCCCTCTCATAAGTGATTTAATCACGGAGGAGGGGGCAGACCTGGCATGCATTACCAAAACCTGGATGGGCATGGAAGGAGGGGTTCCTCTTTTAGAGATGTGCCTGGCCGGGTTTCGAGTATGGCACCAGCCGAGAGCTCAGGGCCAGGGAGGACGGGTGGCTGTTGTCATCTGGGAATCCCTAGTAGCCATCAGGGGCCCTGCCCTACAAGTGCCCAGCTGTGAGACCTTGTTTTACAAGTTGGGTTCCTGAAAACAGTTGGAAGTGTTACTACTGTACCAGCCTCCCTGCTGCGTAGCAACCTCCCAGCCTGAGCTGCTGGAAGCCATCTCGGGGTTGGCAGTGGAGTTCCCCAGGCTTATGGTTCTGGGGGACTTCAATCTGCCCACCCTGGGATGGGCCTCGGAGGCGGCCCGGAAATTCATGGCCACCATGGCGGCCATGGGCCTGTTCCAGATTATCCAGGACCAACTCGAGACAGTGGCCTCACACCGGACTTAGTTTTCTTGTCGGAGCAGTGGCAGTGTGATCTGAGGGGAGATTTACCTCTTTCCCCTTTGTCATGGTCGGATCATGCCCTGGTAACCTTAAGATTCTCTTATGCTGCCCCCCTCTGCAGGGAGGCTGGACCCATCCGACTGGTCCGCCCCGGCATCTGATGGACCCAATAGGGTTCCAGGGGGAGCTGGGGGTTATACCCGAAGATCTGCTGCACGGTCCAGCAGAGGCTCTGGCTGCTGCCTGGAATAGGGAGGCGGCTGAGGCCTTGGACAAGATCACACCTGTGCGGCCTCTCTTGTCCTGTCGAACCCAACACTACCCGTGGTTTATGGAGGAGCTGAGGGTTCTGAAGAGGATTAAGAGACGTCTAGAGCGCCGCTGGAGGAAGACAAAGACTGAATCCGACCGAACACAAGCTAGAGCCGCTATTAAGGCCTACGTTGTGGCAGTAAGAGCGGCAAAACGTCAATATTTCTCTGCTCTTATTGCATCCGCAGAATGCTGCTTGGAGGCCCTGTTTAAGATCACCTGATCCCTTTTTCAGGGCTGTGCTGAGGAGTTTTCTCATCTTCAGGGCTGTGCTGAGGAGTTTTCTGGGCATCTGCAGGATAAAATCACTCAGATCCGTTCCAAGTTGGACCCCGAGCATGAGGCAGAGTCTGGGGAGATACCCAGGGTTTGTACTTACTGAGTTATCTGGGAATGGTTTGACCCTGTTGGGCCTGAGGAAGTGGACAGGATCCTCCGGACTGTAAATGCCACCACTCGCCAATTAGATCCATGTCCACCCTGGCTGGTGAAGGCAGCCCAGGAGGTGACATGTGTCTGGGTCCAGGCAATAGTAAATACATCCTTGAGGGAGGGGGTGTTCCTGGCGGCCTTTAAGAAGGCGCTGGTGCGCCCCCTCCTCAAGAAGCCATCGCTGGACCCTACTATACTGGATAATTTTCGTCCAGTCTCCCACCTCCCCTTTCTGGTGGCACTGCTTCTGGATGAAACGGATTATCTGGACCCCTTTCAGCCAGGTTTCAGGCCTGGTCATGGGGTGGAAATGGCATTGGTCGCACTTATGGATGATCTCTGGCGGGAGCAAGATGGGGGAAGTGCATCCATCCTTGCTCTTCTTGACCTCTCGGTGGTGTTCGATACCATCGAACCATGGTATCCTTTTGGGACGGCTCAGGGAGTTGGGGGTGGGCGGTGTGGTTCTGCGCTGGTTCACCTCCTTCCTCCAGGGCCAGTCCCAATTGGTGTTGATAGGGGGCGAGAGATCCAGCCCATGGCCTCTCCTTTGTGGGGTGCTGCAGGGCTCGGTACTCTCTCCCCTCCTTTTTAACATCTACATGAAACCACTGGGCGAGATCATCCGTCACCATGGGATGAGGTATCATCAATACGCTGATGACACCCAATTATACATCTCCATCCCTGGGGAAGTAAGTGATGCTATGACCGCCCTCTCCAGGTGCCTGGAGGCTGTAGGGGCCTGGATGGGGAACAACAGGCTTCAACTGAACCCTGGTAAGACAGAGTGGCTGTGGATTAATGGCTCCTTGATATCTAGGAATTTGTCATCTTTAGTTCTGGATGGGGTTGCACTACCCCAGACAGACCCGGTGCATAACTTGGGGGTCCTCTTGGACTCACGACTCCTGCTCAAAGAGCAGGTGGCAGTCATGGACAGGAGGGCCTTTGCTCAACTTCATGTTGTACGCCAGTTACACCCTTTCCTGGACCGAGGCCCTTCGAACAGTCACTCACGCCCTGGTTATCTCCCATATAGACTACTGTAATGCGCTTTACATGAGGCTACCCTTGAAAAATATCCGGAAGCTACAGTTGATCGAGAATGCAGCCGCGCGGGACATCTGCTGTAGGGCCTTGGAAGGCAAGTGGTGGTTCTTCTCTGTAAAACCTCCCCACAAAAAAGATTCTCTATCCCAATAATTATAGATTAAAATTTAATTATTAAAAGTATGTGGTATATTTATTTTTTGCCCAAACCTAACTTTAATGAATGCATTTGTTTTATTTATGGGGGAAGGTCTCACAATTTAAGGGGTTCCTTGCTTTGCAAAGTTTGCAAAGTTTGTAATTCAGTCAATATACTGTAAATCAACTCCAAAAGCATGAAATCAAGGGGGTGTGTGTGCAATGGTTTGAGTAAAAGAATAGCTAATATTAAAATTAGAATTGCATTACTTTTTAAAGCTAGGCTGTAGCTTCATAATTTGGCTGAGTGTGTGGTAACTAAGCAACTGCAAATAGATCCATATCAGATTTTTAAACTCATAGAACTTCAAACAACATGCTGATTATTTCTTTCCTGATTCATACAATAAACTATCAATAAATTAACCAAAAAAGCTTGGCCTATGCCACATACAGTACCAAGCCACCACAAAAAAAAAAAAAAAAAAAAATGAAGCAAAACCAAGGTTAAAACTAACCAAACTTAGCATGCTATATAAATTGAGCCACTATGTCTAACTGATCTGGTTAAAAACGTAACTTTCGAAATCTCTGTACTTGCTGGCCATCTAATCTGGACCCCATCTTATTGGAGGAAAACTACAGTAAAAGGACCCACAATAGATTGCTAATCTTGAAAACCTCCAACAAGGGAAAGCTGTGGGATGAGCAAGGGAGGAATGACCAAATGGGCATAACATGATCAGCAAGCGCCTAACTTACATACACGTGTCAGATTTGGGGATTGCAAAATTTTTCTAATGGCTTCACTGCGATTTGCTATAGAACCTGTTATATCTCCCCTCTCCACAATGTGCTCCATGCTGAATTGCTCTTACCATCAGTGGTCTAAAGGAGAGCTTTCCAAACTTTTCATGTTGGTGACACACTTTTTAGACATGCATCATTTCGTGACACACTCTTACAGCAGGGCACAAGGCAGGCACTAGGACCTGCGTGGAATCACAGCAGGTTTGGAGGCAGCAAGGCACAAGGCAAGCACTAGGACCTGCGCGGAATCCTGGCAGGGCAGGTTTGGAGGCAGCAAGGCACAAGGCAGGCACTAGGACCTGCGTGGAATCCTGGCAGGGCTCGGAGGCAGCAGCAGCCGCAACACACCCAGACACTGCAGCCGACACACTAACATGTCGCGAAGTACAGTTTAGAAAGCTCTGGTCTAAAGTCTCATGATGTAGCCCATCATGATGACTGAGGAGTAATAGAATGGGAGATTTCCTTAAAAAAACCCCACATGAGTCACCATGTCACCCCAATGGAAGAAAAGTGGAGTATAAACATACTAGATAATGTTCTTCTTACCTTAAATCTGCTCACCAATCTTTTCAGCCCATTGGAATATCCCCCACCCCATCTTCTGGGGCAGCTGCAAAGCCCAATCATTCCTCCTCTTTCTATTCCTGGAGTCACAGTTCTATTAGTTCATAATGTGGTTACTTTGATTTTAGCTTAATGATCTGTGCAAACCCAACCATGATTTAGGAACTATGGCTTGACAGAGTGGCTGGTTTTACACATCATGCTAACCTACTCTAAAATGGAGATTGGTCATCTATTGTTTGGCAAACAAGTTCAGCTCCAGGAAATCTTTATCCTTTATGCCAGAGCTTTCCAAACTTTTCATGTTGGTGACACACTTTTTAGACATGCATCATTTCACGACACAGTAATTCAGTTTTACTAGCAAACCGGAGGTTAAACTAACTAACTTATAATAGATATGGACACATACAGTACATAAATTGTAATAGCGAAATGTATGGGGACACAACATATCTCATGAAAACAGAGCTCCCCTTTACAGCAGGGCATGGCTTGGACAGAGCTCCCCTCTTACAGCAGGGCACAAGGCAGGCACTAGGACCTGTGCGGAATCCTGGCAGGGCTCGGAGGCAGCAGCGGCGAGGCACTTGAGGCTCTGAGCATCCGACTCAGAGGTTTCTTGTTACGTTCGTGCGACACACCTACACACTGCAGCCGACACACTAACGTGTTGCGACACACAGTTTGGAAAGCTCTGCTTTATGCTGTGGAACCCAATCATTATTTTAGTATGTTGTGTGAATAAGGCACAACCCATAGTACGGTTTACTTATTGGGGATAAGATGTCATTGAACATGGTAATTGAGTTTTCTTGTGTTTTCTTTAGGATTTAGGATTAAGCATGTTTGGTGATCCCAACTAAATATAGTGTAAGCAATAAACAATGATTAATTAATCCATGGCTTAGGACAATATGGGACAAAAGCTATTTGAGAATGGCATTGGCAGAGGGTAACTAATAAACTCAGCTAGGGTTAAAAAAATCTATCAGGAGCAACCAGATGGTCAGATGGTCAAAAAGGTCAAGATGGCAGCTCTGACTGTGATTGAAGCCCCGCCCCCTTTTTATGAGTGATGCAGGGATGGGGCTTCAGTTGTGCAGTCATGGCTGTCATTTTGACTTTTTTGATCGCACCCCAGATGCCCCTGGACTGCTTTCTTCCCCTTCATAGATACTCACTTAAAAATGTACCCTGTATTAGCACTTCATTCCACATAGGTTGGAAAGTATTTATTGAAATAATATGTAGTTGGGTCCTGAATTAGGAAGGAGGCAATGGCAAACCACTTCTGAAAAAGCTTGCCAAGAAACCTACAGGGACTTGTCCAGGTAGTCTCCAAGAATTGGATACAACTGAATGGATAAAAATATATATCCTGAATTAAACCAGGTGTGGGAGTGGGAATTACAGATGTAAAATTAGCAACTCCTTCTTAATTTCCTTCTTATATAGCACTATTTTTTTTGTCAGCTCACCAAGGTTGTTTGTACGATTTGTACAGACGTATTCCCAGTTGGAAAAGGTGTCTGTTAAGTGCTGCATACAATTCTCATAATGTATTCATAAGTTACTGTGCCCTCTGTGTCCTCTGGAACAGCCCGAAATGTAATAATTAAAAACACATCTGCTCAGTGTAAACTATCTTCCTACTCGAGCATTACCTGGCTATTTCCGGCCACATCATATTGCAAATATATTGTTATGGAGATTGCTGGTGGAGAAGGAGGGGGCCCTCTCCAGGGGGAAAAGCGCACGCGCAGTGCAGAATCCCTTAGGCTCCCACCCAAGAAGATCAGAAAGGAACCACCGCCTTAGTGTTCTGGAGTTTTTCCCTTACTGTTTGCTAGTTTAGTTCAGTTTAGCAGGATTCTGTCAAACAGAGTAGACCAATAAACACTAGAGTTCAATTCTTGTCTCAGCGTGGTTCTTCACTCTAAATCCTGACATATATACATCCTAGCACAGATGAAGAGCAGCCCTTACATGCAGAATTTGAGAAGAACTGGAGCCATCTTGATTTTATTCCATATTATTCCATTTATATTGTCTATGAATTTTAATGATATTTTATATTTTGTGTATTTGTTTGTATTTTAATGTTGGTTTGGTTGTGAACCGCCCAGAGTTCTCCTTGCGGAGAAGATGGGCAGTAATATAAATCCAATCAATCAATAAAAATAAATAAAAAATAAAAATAAAAACAATAAAAATAAAAATAATAAAAATAAATAAAAATAAATAAAAATAATAAAAAATAATAAAAAATAAAAAATAAAATAAAACATAACAACATAACATAACATAAAATAATAAAATAAATAAAATAATAAAATAAAATAATAAAATAAAATAAAATAAAATAAAATAAAATAATAAAATAAAATAAAAAAATAAAATAAAATAAAATAAAACATAACAACATAACATAACATAACATAAAATAAAATAAAATAAAATAATAAAATAAAATAAAATAAAATAAAATAAAATAAAATAAAATAATAAAATAAAATAAAAAAATAAAATAAAATAAAATAAAACATAACAACATAACATAACATAACATAAAATAAAATAAAATAAAATAAAATAAAATAAAATAAAATAAAATAAAATAAAATATATCCTTTTACTATGTAATAACTTTCACAATGTATTTTGGAAGTTTATTAGTTTTCTGTACAATTTGTTCTCTTGTTAACAAACATTGACCTGGGTTATGGGAACACCATAAACTTAACAAAACAATTAGTAATGTTTTATTAAGAGACAAGGTCATAGAATCCAAGCTAGAAAAGTAAAGGAGAAAAAGTACTGCTCCGTTTTTAAAATGGGAAATACCGGCAAATAACGTCATCTCAAATAGAGCTAAATCCTCTATTCCCAGAGCTACTGAGTACAGCTATTCTGAATAGCACTGAACTCCCTCTAATGCAGATTCCACAGGGTTACTTCAAACCCCTTGGATATGGTCCCAAGCTTCTCTAAAGTTGCCACCAATCTGTAGTATGAATGTGAGAGAAGAGATTAGTGGTTAGATATCTGGGAAGTATTGTAATCATATTCATGATATTTAATCAATTTAATTTAAGCCCCAGCCTACCACTCCTAAGTTAAAACCTTGGGTAGAAAACTGGTACACGCTTCTGCTGAAAATAATCAGGTTGGGATACTTAAATAGTATCTGAGATATATATGACATACCTTTCAATAACTAAAGGCTGATGATAGTGGCCAGCCAAGATGTCCTGCCTTCTGAGATAGAAGTACTCACAACCACGTCTGCCACCTCTGATATCTTTGTTGCAGTGATGCACTCAGGTAAATATCTAACATGATGCAGGTGTTTCCAACTACTGGTACTTAAAACTTAAAAACAATATAAAGGTTGCATGTGCCCCTCAACATTTTGCAAGGCCTCCAAAAATTCCTACTACTTCTAACTGTTAATGCAACAGAATTGCTATTAAACTCATGGAGAGTAATATTTTGACTATAATTGATCATTCTGAATTAATAATTAAATTAAATTAAATTAAATTATTTTGTCTTGGGCCTGCTAATTTCTGGAGCTCAGCTTCCTAAACACCACTAAGGGCAAGTGAGATCTTTGCTCCCAAACCTGTTGTGGACCCTTTCTTGCCTTAAGAGAAACAACAAGAACACAGTACAGTATAACATTGTGCCTGCTATTAATAGTAGGGATGAATAATAATTTCTCAGCCCTAAACATCTCTGTGCCAGTTTAATCTCAGACCCTGTTACAACAGTGATTGTTTTCAGCTGCTCTGTAATTTGGTTTATTAAATTTCCCAAGTGCTAGGAAGAAACTGTCTAGTTTGCTTTTCATAATAATCTGGGACACAGAGAGAGTGCAGAAATATTGTATCTTGGTACTCCGATTACAACTGAAAAGGAATCAATTAAAGAAAAGCGACCACTTCTAATTGAGGAGAAAACTGTAGAATTTTACACTACTGTGCCCTGTATTTTGTAAAGGCAATCTTATTTGGGTGCATATACAAGACCTAGGAGTTCCCACAACCTTCTACATTTGTTTCTTGGTATATTCAATTTGTAACAGCAAGAATAAAAGAATGTAAATAAAAACAACAAACATACAACCATACTAAAACCTTACTAACATACTAAAAAGGTTAAAATTAGCATCTTGAACAGAATCAGTTGATGATACAAGGCTGTCTTTTTTTGTCTTTAGACATCAGCCTAATTCTTCCTCAGACCGCACACGCTCAAGGGAAGTGAGTTGTCTGAATCATCAGTCACAGGTTCAGTCTGCAAGCTGTCACTGCTTACTTAATTCATAACGCAGATGGCACAGAAACACTGTCACCTCAGTTAGCAGTTTACAGAAGAGAAATGCATGAGCAGAAGAGCGAACTGTGCTTGAATTGGCAGTTTGTTAATCTGTTCTGCAGAGAAGGGGGTTGGTAAGATAAGCATGTAAGAAGTGTTCTGGTGGATCAAAGATGCAGCCATATAAATTGATTAAGTAAATAAATAATCCACCATCCTGTTTCATACAGTTATTAACCAGATGACCATGGACAACTCAAGAGCCAGGGGTTGGCAACCTATGGCCTGTGTGGCCCTAGGGCAGAACTTTCCAAACTGTGTGTCGGGACACGTTAGTGTGTCGGCTACAGTGTCTTGGTGTGTCGCGGCTGCTGCTGCCTCCAAACCTGCTGTGATTCCACGCAGGTCCTAGTGCCTGCCTTGTGCCCTGCTGCCTCCAAACCTGCCCTGCCAGGATTCCACGCAGGTCCTAGTGCCTGCCTTGTGCCCTGCTGCCTCCAAACCTGCCCTGCCAGGATTCCACGCAGGTCCTAGTGCCTGCCTTGTGCCCTGCTGCCTCCAAACCTGCCCTGCCAGGATTCCACGCAGGTCCTAGTGCCTGCCTTGTGCCTTGCTGCCTCCAAACCTGCCCTGCCAGGATTCCACGCAGGTCCTAGTGCCTGCCTTGTGCCCTGCTGCCTCCAAACCTGCCCTGCCAGGATTCCACGCAGGTCCTAGTGCCTGCCTTGTGCCTTGCTGCCTCCAAACCTGCCCTGCCAGGATTCTGCGCAGGTCCTAGTGCCTGCCTTGTGCCCTGCTGTAAGAGTGTGTCGCGAAATGATGCATGTCTAAAAAGTGTGTCACCAACACGAAAAGTTTGGAAAGCTATGCCCTAGGGCCTCTCTCCCTCTCTCCAGCCCTCAAGAAAGCAGTTTTTTCCATTTTAAAATTAAATATCAGTGAATAGGCTCTAAAAGTTTTAACACACTTGTTTGACTTGCCTTCTCCCCAAAATAGGCCAAAATATTCAGTTCTGCATCCTTCACTGATGTCACTATTTGACCCCATATCTCCTCTAGCTCTTGGAGACCATAAAAAAAATACACTTTCCACTGTATTTTCTCCTAAATTTAACTCAGGTGACTTCAGCTGCTCCTTTTTGAGAGTAACTTACTGAGGAACCTTTAAAAAATTACCAAATACCACGAGCTTATTAAAGAAACATTTGTTTTAATGAAAAAAATGCTAATAAGCAATAAAGAATGTATTTTCATATCTTCTACAGATGATTAAATGTTCAAGGGTAGGGTTGTTTTAAAAATAGAAAGCAGTAAAAAAAATTAGAGTTTTCTATCAAGCCAAGTCTGCTTCCAGAAGTGGAGGGTGACTGCAGCAGAAGTTGGGTGGGTTTGAATAATATCTTCCAGGGTACATATTGCTTTTTATTACATTTTATACATTTAGGACCTTCCTAAGATTTCATACTGATTTTGTTGTTTATTCGTTCAGTCGCTTCCGACTCTTCATGACTTCATGGACCAGCCCACGCCAGAGCTTCCTGTCAGCCGTCACCATCCCCAGCTCCCCCATGGTTGAGTCTGTCACCTCCAGAATATCATCCATCCATCTTGCCCTTGGTCGGCCCCTCTTCCTTTTGCCTTCCACTTTCCCTAGCATCAGCTTCTTCTCCAGGGTATCCTGTCTTCTCATTATGTGGCCAAAGTACTTCAGTTTTGCCATTAATATCATTCCCTCAAGTGAGCAGTCTGGCTTTATTTCCTGGAGTATGGACTGGTTTGATCTTCTTGCAGTCCAAGGCATCTCAGAATTTTCCTCCAACACCACAGTTCAAAAGCATCTATCTTCCTTCGCTTCATACTGATATTCCTCCCTAAAAGTAGGAATTAATACATCTGTGTTTCAGTTTCTCTCAATTTTATTTCCATTTGAGAAAAAAACAAGGCAAATCTTTAACTAACATATAATTCTTTCCCAAGCAATGTGCCCCCATATAATGCATTTTTGTATGCTATTTTCATCAGTGGACACTTTTTTTTAATTGGAGAGCTGTATCAAAGAGTCAAAGTGCAAATCATGTAGAATAACTATATTTCAACTCGTATATGCAAAATTAGGTAGTAAAGGTAAAGGTTCCCCCCTCACATTTGTGCAGTTGTGTCCGACTCTAGGGGCCGGTGCTCATCTCCGTTTGTTAGCCGAAGAGCTAGCGCTGTCCGAAGACGCTTCCACGGTCATGTGGCCGGCATGACGCACGCGGAACGCTGTTACCTACCCACCGAAGTGGTACCTATTCATCTACTTGCGTTTGCATGCTTTCGAATTGCTAGGTTGGCAAGAGCTGGAGCTAGTGCGGGAGATCACTCCGCACGCAGGGCTAGGGATTCGAACCTCCGAACTTGCGATCTTCCAATCGACAAGCCTGGCGTCTTTAAAAATCATTATATTAGAGGATCTTTGTTGAGGATTTGGAATAAATATAAGCCAACCTTATGTTATAAAAGACCCATATGGATTTCTACCCAAGAAGCATTTCACAGAACAGAAGTAAGAAATAAGGATAAGTGGCTGACTTACAACGATTTTTTAAAAAAGGAACAAGGGCATTATGTAACAAAATCAAAAGAAGAACTTGCTCAAGAAGGATATACTTTTCAATGGCTTTTTTATATGCAACTTATAGAGAAATTTAAATTAGATTTTAAAAATCTGGAATTTGAACAAACTAGATCGGAGTTTGAGATACAACTATGTGAAACAGATGACCACTTAATTGCTAAAATGTATAAATTTGGAAGATCGCAAGTTCGGAGGTTCGAATCCCTAGCCCTGCGTGCGGAGTGAGCTCCCGCACTAGCTCCAGCTCTTGCCAACCTAGCAATTCGAAAGCATGCAAATGCAAGTAGATTAATAGGTACCACTTCGGTGGGAAGGTAACAGCGTTCCGCGGCGTCATGCGGCCACATGACCGTGGAAGTGTCTTCGGACAACGCTGGCTCTTCGGCTAACAAACGGAGATGAGCACCGGCCCCTAGAGTCGGACACGACTGCACAAATGTGCGGGGGGTACCTTTACCTTTTACCTTTATATAAATTGTTGTTAAAAGGAGAAATGGTGGAGGAACAAGTTAAAGACTGTATGATTCAATGGGCAAAAAATATTGGACATAACATACAACTGCAACAATGGGAAGACGTGTGGAATAAAGGATTAAAATTTACCTTGTGTTACAATTTTAAGGAAAATTTTTATAAGATGATGTACAGGTGGTACATGACCCCACAAAAACTTGCTAAAATGTATGGGAATGTTTCCAACATTTGTTGGAAATGTAAAAAACAAGAGGGGTCTTTTTACCATATGTGGTGGACATGTAAAGTGGCAAAGAAATTTTGGACTGAAATACATTCACTGATGCAAAATATATTACAAATACGAATTCCATTTAAACCAGAAATATTTTTACTTGGATTATTAGATGTACAAACAGAAAAACATTTTATTAGAATTATACAATATATGATTACAGCAGCAAGACTTCTTTATGCCTTTATGCACAAAATTGGAAAAATCAAACGTTACCAACAATACAAGAATGGATGTTAAAATTAATGGATATGGCAGAAAATGATAAATTGACATGTTTACTAAAAGAAAACTCAAATCGTTATTATCTTAAAGAGTGGAAACCATTGATGGACTATTTGCAAAATGCAGGTGGAGCAAAGCTTGCATGGGGTTTTGATGATTAGGTTATACATAAATAAAATATATTAGACAAGAAATGTATATGAATATTATATCAAATGCTAGCATGTAAGGAAAATTTTCTTTTTTGTATTCTTATGACCATAGATAGATCGGAAGTCGACTAATTTCTATATCTTTTTCTATTTCTTTCTTTTGCTTTTCTACACTTTTTTTCTTTCTTTCCTTGATTTGTATTTCTATTTCCGTTTCATTTCTAACTTTTATCTATGTATATTTTAAAATTCAATAAAAAGTATTTTAAAAAAAAGACAAGCCTGGCATCTTACCCGCTGAGCCACCACGCCCCTTACAAAATTAGGTAAGTTAGCATTAAAATGAAAGAATTTCTCTTCTATTTTTATCTCCAAAGATACCATCCACTAGAGCAGCCTTTCTCAACCTTTTGACCCTGGAGGAACCCTTGAAATATTTTTCAGGCCTTGGTAAACCCCTGCACATTCAGGCTCAAATATAGGCCAGAAGTTACAAAATCATTATATTTGTTCCATGTGTAGGCCTGTATATATGCATTAACAGTGTTCTTACACTAAAAATAAAGAATGAAACTTACCTCTTACCTCTTTGCCCAAATTGGAAATAATTTTTTAAAATAAATTGTGATGGAATTTATGGAACCCTGGTTGAGAAACCCTGCACTAGTTCTATTTGCCTACATCCTTATAGTCATACATACCTAGGTAACTGCCACAATAATCAGCCAAGGAGCATCCTGCATAACCAGGTAATTTCTTATGGTGAAAACTGAAATGCACAACTTCTGAACTTGATTCAGATGGGAAGTGGTATGGATGTATGGATGTATGCATTTATTTATTTATTTAATTTATATCACTGCCCATCTCCCTCCACTGGAGGGACTCTGGGCCGTTTGCAACAAAATAATAAAAACAAAAAACATAAAATATACACAGAATATAAAAATACGAATTATAAAACAAGATTAAAATCCAAGAGGCAAGAGTGGTAAAACGATCTAATTTAATCCAACGTAGGAGAGGAGCTCTCTTAGGTATTAGCCATCCCCAAGAGCGACTATTCCTTCCTTGGTCCCAAGCAAGGCGGCAGAGCCAGGTTATCAGGTTCTTCCGGAAGGTCAGGAGTGAAGGGGCTAATCTCACCTCCGGGGGCAAGTTGTTCCACAGGGCGGGAGCTACTGCAGAGAAGGCACGCCTCCTGGACCCCGCCAGATGGAACTCTCTTATAGATGGGGTCCGTAGCATGCCCTCCCTGCATGATTGGGTGGGACGGGTGGATATATTGCAAGTATGTACACTGGCACAGCCCTTACCATTTGCTGAAAGTGGTAACAGATAGTTTTGTTAGCTGTGTTATCTAACAGATCAACTAAGAGGTTTGTTTATGAGTTGACTTTACACTCATTAGAAATGAAGAAATTGGATTATGTTATTAAAAAATCTGTGTTGGGGGAATCTGTGTCTTGGCATAGGTGGAAGGCAAACATAGCACAAAGGTGGTAGCAATGTAGCACCTGCAGTAGCAATGTAGCACCTGCAGACAGCTGAGTCCAATTCATCCCAAAATGATCCTAGCAACTCCTCTATTAAATATAAGTAAAAAAATTAAGTGGTCTAAGTTCTGCAAGATTGCCAAATTTGGGGCATTTTTAAAAATTATATGGGGAGCCACCTGGAACTTGACATTACTGATCCTTGATCTATTAGAGCAGGGTTCCTCAACCTCAGCCATTTTAAGATGTGTGGACTTCAACACCCAGAATTGTACACAAAGGCATTTAAAACATCCTCCTGTCTTTAACAAGAGTGTGTTTCTGCTTTGCATGTACTCTTTGTTCAGTTCTTTTTTTAATGTTCACCTTGGGCAGGTTTTGTTATCTACAGCAGTTCCGCACGCGTCATGCCGGCCACATGACCGCGGAAGCGTCTTCGGACAACGCTGGCTCTTCGGCTAACAAACGGAGATGAGCACCGGCCCCTAGAGTCGGACACGACTGCACAAATGTGCGGGGGGAACCTTTACCTTTTTTTTACCTTGGGCAGGTTTTGTTATCTACAGCAGTTTAGCATCCTTTTTCCCCCTGATGTTTGGAAGAGAATTCTATCATTTTTCCCTCCAATAATGAGTCTTTGGCCACCCACGCAGGTTACCTTTATAAGATGGTGGATTTGAAGGCACATCTCCAGGATGCAGTGCTAGCCTTGTAGGAAAAGGAATCAAAATGCATGTACTTGGTATGACTTGGTTAACATTCCACTGGAATCGTGCCATTTTAAGGAAATAGACTGGCTCAGGATCCTGACTACTTTGAGAAAAAAACTGAGTGGGTAGGGAATATTGCTCAGGAATGTATCTACAATCTTCCTTCAGTACAATCACTGAATTACACTATCGCAGAATTAAAGCACTGAGCCAATCAACTGAATAGAGCTTTGCCTCAAGGGTTAATGGTCTAGCTGCAGATTGTAAATCGAAATTTCTTTTGATAGATCTACCTTTCTCATGCAATACACATGCAAGGATGTTTTCCCTTCAAGTAAATATTGCAAGCAAGCGTCTCCAGCTGCCAGTTGGCCTTGGACTACAGTGTGCGTAATTTGGATAAGTAGCCAGATAACCATAGTAGAGGACATAAAACCTGCAACAGCCAGTATGCCATAGGGATTAAGCAGCTGGCCCAGGACCAGGGAAACTTAGATTCAAGTTTATCTTCAGGCATGGAAACACTATGGAAGATTCTGGGCTAGTTACTCTCTCAGTCCAACCTATCTCTCAGAGTTGCTTTCATGAGAATAATAAAATGAAATTCCAGGGAAATATCCGTAAACTCCTTGAAGAAAAGTAGATATAAATAAATATGGAATTCTCTCCCAATGTTTGCTTTTCTTTTCACTCAGTCTCATTTTTGTGTGTAAGCCTAAACAAAGGGCCATTTTGTTTTTTAATCTCTTAAATGTTAGGTTAGGGATAACAATTAAATAATTACATAATTATAACAGTGGCAAAACAGCAATACCCATCAAGCCATTCTCAAGTCCTGGTGCTGATGTTAACTGAAGAATTAAGCGGCTGTTAAAATCTCTTCTGCTGCAATCGACAGAACTTTAAAATGTTTAATTTTAGTGGGGCTGGGCCCAAAATTCCTTGAACTGTCTCTCTTGGGAGATTTCCTGGAACCACCCTAGACACATATGCCACCCAGGAGGATGTATGGAGTCAGGCTTTACAAATGATTTACCATATAATCTGGGACACATCCCAGGAAAAACAGCTGGGATTAAACTACATCTTGTCTCAATTTGCAAAGTAAACCCAATTATCCTGAATTCCGATTTGCTTTTTTTTCAAGGTTTTTAAAAGTCTTAGAATTGCTCAAAGGATTATATTCTAAAGCACATTTATAATAGTTTTAAAAAGTTACATTTAGAAACAGCCCTACTTTACATGATATCTCATGTAAAAAGAATTAAGTAATTTGGATTTCTTAAGTTCTTTTGTCTACTTTGAAAAGCTTCTGATGAGAAATCTGTATTTTTATTTTATCCTGATTATATTTGATGTGCGGGCAAGTGGGAAATATAGCCTGCAATTGGTTAATCCATGCAATGTGTAGAAAAGAATATGTCTGCACCATCGCCATTGTAAAGAAAATAAAATAAATATTTTACTTTCCAGCATTTGAGGCATAAGCTTAATGCAACCAAAAATGTTTCTTGTTTAGGATAATAATAATAAAAAAATTTCTAGGGATAACCCATGTGTTGGTGACTTGACATGTCATGAGTTTCATTAGACATTTGAAAAAAGAAATAGAAACTCTCAATTTACACATATTATTCCTATTTCTGGGGCTGTTCAGGAAATTCCTCTATTTTTACTGATTTGAGTAATACCTTTTGAGAAAAGGATCTCAAGGAAACACAGGCCATTTCACATAGATCAGAGGTTATTAATGGACTATATCAATTTGACTGAATTAAATATTTTGTTAAAATGCTACTACCCTTCCTACTAACTATCATAAAATCAATTTTTATGATCTGTCATAAATGAAAAATGGCAACCAGTTGCCACGACCATTTTCAATTCTCAGTTCCAAAACCCTTCACTGCCTTCATTTCAGTCCTGCCTGATATCTTGCTCTCTGTATTCAGCCACACCTTGAAGCCAGAATGCCTACCCAATCTGCAGATCTTCAAAGCTGTACCCCCACAATATTTGGATTTTTTTTTAAATTTTATCCCGCCTTTATTATTTTTATAAATAACTCAAGGCGGATAACATACCTAATACTTCCTCCTCCTCTTTTCCCCACAACAACAACCCTGTGAGGTATGTTGGGCTGAGAGAGAGTGACTGGCCCAAGGTCACCCAGCCGGCTTTCATGCCTAAGGCGGGACTAGAACTCACAGACTCCTGGTTTCTAGCCCAGCACCTTAACCACTAGACCAAACTGGCTCTCTTAAGTTGCTGTTACTATGCCAGGCCCCAAAGCCTGCAATAATTTCACAGCCTAGCATCCCCATATCCTATCAAGGCCCAGCTCACTGAACAGCAGGATTACTAATGAGGCAATCTGCCCAGAATTTAGCATAGAAGCAAAGCCTGCATGGATTTGTGTTCATCCTCTAGTTTCATTCCTGTTGACAGAATATTTTGAAGAAATAAAATAAGTTTGTTCAGCTAACAAATAGCACTAATCCTGGGAGATAGATTGTTGCTGTTGCTGCTGCTGCTGTTGTTGTGGTTGTTAAGGACTAAATGACCCAACTTTCAGTATAAGCACACAATACAGAATAAGGATCTTCTCTGGAAAGACACAGGCAGAAGAGCCTTGAAGGCTGTCTTGGATACGCTTACCAAGACTATGCATCTTTCTCCGCAACGTTTTCTTCTCGGCTGATGAAAATACTTGCTGAATTTTAAACTGGGATTTGGTTGCTGATGTTTTTCTGTGATGAGGATGAACATCACATATTAATGTTTTTTTGTTTCCAGCCACTGAAGGAATACAGATACGAAGCATCTAGAAAAGTTCTTCATAAATACATTTTGATACAACTGAAATATTGAAAGTGAGTCCTGGAAAAGCAATGGTTCTCCTCTCTGGAATTAACTGGGAGACATGTAAAACTTGAAAATGAAGTCATTCAATCTCTGTTTTAATTGCTAGTGATATCTGTGATTTGAAAGGTATTGGCTGAAATCAGGGTTTCTCAACCAGGGTTCCACGAGAGGTCACTAGGGGTCCCCTGGGAGATCACAATTTATTTTAAAAATTATTTCCAATTCGGGCAAGTTCACATTAAAGAGGTAAGTTTCATTCTTCATTTTTAGTTTAAGAACACTGTTAATGCATATACACAGGCCTACGTGTGAAACGAATATAATAATTTTGTAACTTCTGGCCTATATTTGAGCCTGAACGTGCAGGGGTTCCCCAAGGCCTGAAAAATATTTGAAGGGTTCCTCCAGGATCAAAAGGTTGAGAAAGGCCGGCTGAAATACTAACAAGTAAAAATGCAGTCTCCTTCAAGTGAGACTCAACTCTGTGACTTCATGGACACATCTGTACAGTTTTCTTGGCAACACTAAGAGTAGTTTGTCGCTGCCTTCTTTTGGGATCAGGGCATCAGTGGGGGGAGTTAAAAAAAATGTCAACATGGTGTCTGCGACTGCACAACCGAAGCTTGAAAATCTCAGGCCCCAAATGATAAAATTAAGAGTCCTTCAAGTGAAGTTTGACCATAAATTGACCGTGACACCCCTCTTATGTGCTGTTTCCCTGGTACTTGAATACCTTAGAAATTGAAAGACATTATTATATTCTGCTCCTGTTTATTTAGAGGACAAGTTGATCAGGTGCGATTAAAATTTTATTTCACAACTAACACTGAATGAACAAATAGTTTAGGAACAATAGATTATTTCCCTTTGAGATATATCAGCAAAGCATCTCCTTCAAACAAGCTTGAACCTTATTGTGCAGAAGAAAGAATAATCCTCACAAGAGATATTCATTTTTTACCACATACAACAGGAAACAGAAAATACAGATCATTATGTGACGGATTAAAAGTTATTAAAACAGACTTGTGAATCTGGACAGCTAAGACACCCTCGTATCAAGGACCATCTTATGGCATTAAGTTGGAAAAAATACGAGGAAGGTTAATAAGAAAGTGTGATTTAACACTGGGAAAAGCACTTGTTTTACACTTTCATCATGCTCTTATTTATTTCTGCTCCAGATCAATACATCATCAATGTAACACATAACTCCCTCAGCATTCTCAAAGGTCTGTTGTATCATTCTCTAATAGACTTCTGTAGCAGATGAAATAACAAATGGCAATGTTTTAAATCTATCTCTGCCAAAAGGTATATTAAATGTACATAAACTTTTTTCATCCTTTTATATTTACCAAAATCCACTGCTAACATGCAGTACTGTAAACAGTTTTGCACACTAGCACTTCAATAATTTAATTTATAATAGTGAAATCAAAATCATCTCTCAAAATAGTTTTACTTGTATTTGGATCTAAACAGTTTCTACTTCGTTCTCTTCCTGTTTTTTTCTCCACAGTATTACTATAGGATTAACACATTCTGTTAGCTCTCTAATTTTAACTATCACACCCAAGTGCTCCATCTGTACCTTACGTATCTCAACAAAAGAGGAATCTTTGTAGGAGCTTTACGGACAAATCACTGGATGGACTTGTGGGTTAATTTAACAGAATAATAATCTGGTGAGCAACCACAGCCCACTTTCCCCAGATCCTGCCATGTTGCTTTATTATGGCTGGGTGGTGGTGGAGGTGGAATTCCTGGGAAAGATGAGCCAAGAACACTGGGAGTGTACGCCAAATTTATATACTCCCAGCAGGGTCACCAACTGTGTGAAGGTCAACCCAGCTGCCCAACTAAAGCAAGCCGGCCCTTATACTGGGCAGCAATGATATAGGAAGATGCTGGAGGCAGATGATTACTATAGTGATAATGGCAAAAGTATCATTTCATACTGAATGGGATAAGACAATGGTAAACGACTCCTGTATTTTACTAAGGAAACCACCTAGATAGACAAGATGGGCCCTATAGTTAGATGGCACTCAACATGCTAATGAGGAAGAGCTGAAGATCTTTCAGAGTACTAAAGGAAGTGCTCTATGAAAGTGAAAGTTGAACTTTGAAGAAGCAGGATAGAAAGAGTATTGATTTTTTAAATTTTGGTGTTGGAGAAGACTCCTGAGAATACCATAGTTAGCCAAGAAAACATCAAACCAGAGTTCTCACTCAAGGCACAAATTACCAGGCTCAAATTAACATATTTTGGACATAGTCTCATATATCTTTCACAAAAAAACTTAGGCATCTTACAGAGGAGAGCGAATATTCTATCAACTACCCACTACAGTGCCTCCAGAAAATCAAAGATTTAAAAATAGAAGAAGATGAAATTTTGGTGTCTAGTAACCTATGGCACTCTTTACATCCATAGACCCAGCACTAGCGAAAGAAGCCATGGCAGCAGTTCTACAAAACACACCTGACCTAGTCAAATACACTAAGATAGAAATACCCAGAATCATGGACCTCATCGACCTCTGCCTCACTACCTACTTTCAGTCTGATGGACAAATATACCAACAAATCAAAGGAACACCCATGGGATCACCACTTTCAGGACTCACAGCAGAGATTGTAAAGCAGCGTCTAGAAATGATAGCACTCCTACGTATACAACCCAAAGTATGGATCCGGTATGTAGATGACACCTTTGTCATAATAAAAAAGGAACAACTGGAGGAAACACATGAAACCATCAACAACATCTTCAATGGAATAAAATTCACAAGGGAAGAAGAAAACAACACACTACCCTTCTTGGACATCTTCATCAGTAGAGGAAATGATGGCATTCTAGAAACACAAGTTTTCTACCCACACTAACCAACTGCTCCATTACCAAAGAAACAACCCAACCTCCCACAAGAGAAGCTGTGTAAGAAGATTATTCAGACGAGCATTAACGCACTGCAGCAACCCAGAACACCAGAAAAAGGAAACAGATCATGTATACAGCATCTTCCAGCAAAATGGATACCCACGCAACTTTATCAAAAAGTACCTGACCACCCAACCCACTACAACACAACCAACAGAAGCTATGAAAAGGATAACACTGCCATACATCAGAAACATCTCAGAAACTACCAATAGACTGTTACAACCATATGGCATCACTGTAGCACATAAGCCAACCAAAACCCTTCAGAACATTATTTATTTATTTTATTTTATTAAATTTATATTACTGCCCATCTCCCCCAGTGGGGACCCTGGGCGATGCACAATAAAATAGAATAGAACATCTTAAGTAACCCAAAAGACCCAGTAGCCCAAGAAGAAAAAACAGGAGTTATCTACAACATACAGTGTAAGGACTGTAGCAGCCACTATATAGGACAGACGGGCAGAAGACTAGCTGAGCGCATCCACGAACACCAACTAGCAGTCAGAAGACACGATGAAAACTCCTTAATCTCACAACACATGGACAGACTCAACCATACTTTCAACTGGGAAACTGTCAGCATCTTATCTATGTCTATGAAGGTTCTCAGTCATCCAGGTGGAATTGTCTGTAGCTTGAATCATGTCAACTGGATTTCTATTTTCTTAGTGGAAACGTTTCACTCCTTATCCAAGGAGCTTCTTCAGTCTGAGTAAAGTTAGTAAGGGAATCCTTAAATATGTTTCTAGGCTGGCTGTGTGACCTTGCACCTGGGGCTAGGTCATGGTTATTTTTGAGATGTTTGTTTTTAAGTCCCTTTATCATCTAAAGGAGGATCGTTAAAGGAGGATGTCAGCATCTTAAATCAAGCCAAATCCAAAAACGCTAGAGAATTCCTGGAAGCTTGGCACTCAGACAAAGCAGCCATCAACAGACACATAGAGGTAAACAACATTTACATACCATTCATAAGAGACAATAGAAAAGCCAAAAGACCAGAACACCTCCTTGCCAGCAATCAACACCCAGATATGCAAAGATTAACACTATTAACTATTAACTCAGTCAATCAACCAAGTACCAAACAACAGCCCAATCAAGGAACTCCTAAGGGGAGAACAACACCTCCACCAATACAAGCAGGACAAGCCATGGTATATAAACAGAGAGCAAGTCCCACTCCCTTTTTGCATTGAAGTTGTTGCCTAGTCTGGCAATGAAACGTCTGCAAGAAAACAACAAGGCTCAGAGAGCACCAAGGACTCCACAGTTCAACCCTGAGCCACATATATTCTCTTCGATTGGTACTGCTCTGATATATCTGATACATAAATTGCCTGCATAATCAAAAAAGAGAATATGATGGAGTTGTACACCTTCTATAAAATATTTTAACTTGGAGATAAATTTTGTTCCATAATTCTTCCTATTGTATTGTAACGGTTTCTTTGAAGTTTTGCATCCATTTTATCATACATTTTTTATTTGTTCTGTCTCTGTGTCATATCTAAATAACTGTTTATATATACAGGATGTGTCCCAACAGGTGGCCTTGATTCTGTATGACTGTTGCAAATTCTGTCATTTTTCTTAAAAGCCCTCTCTCGTTTTTAGGTCAGTTTTTATTCTTCCGACAATCTGTAATTATGTGGCATGTTCTGGCCTTCACCAAGTCATTCGTGCTGTGTCTTTAGTCTATTCATGGGATCTGAATAGACCATATCTGCATATCTGACTTTTCTTACTATAATTATCTCCAGCATAAAAAGCATTTAAAGAAGAAGCCAGCAGTGAAATTGTTGGACTTACTATTTTTCTCGTATATTATTTCTCATATATATTATTTTTCTCGTATTTTCAAGATTCCATATGTTTATCAAACTTGTCTTATAATATGTCCTTTTAAATGTTTATCCTCTTTCGTGTCCCTGTACCATAGTATCTATGAAGCCCATTACTCTTTGGGGATTGTATCCATTCTGTTAGCCATGACAAATAGCTTGTTCTGCAATATAGATAGATAAATCATATAGTAATAAATGCTGAAATACCTTGAGACACAGGAAACATTTTACCATATGTGGAGGACATGTAAAAAGAACCCCTCAAAAGTACTTGAAAGAAATACACAGCATTATTCAGAGAATTTTAGAAATCAAATTTGAAATGAAACCACACATTTTTTTACTAGGCATAATTTCAGAAATATCAACCAAAAATATCACAATTTACTAAGATACTAAGATAAGTTCACGGCCACAACTTAGCACAACACTGGGAAAGAGATACATTACCAATAACATCTCTCTCTCTCTCTCTCTCTCTCTCTCTCTCCCTCCCTCCCTCCCTCCCTCCCTCCCTCCCTCTCCCTCTCTCTCTCTCCCTCCCTCTCTCTCTCTCTCTCTCTCTCTCTCTCTCTCTCTCCCGGGTCTATGCTATGTCGCATATTGGGCAGTAAGGGTTTTCCAGCTCTTTCAGTCTTGGGCGATTGTTTTGGCATCTTTCCAAGTGATGTGCAATGCCTTCAGGTCTTCTATAAGTGTTCTTCGCCATGTTATTCGAGGGCGTCCTAGTTGTCGTTTAGGGTTAGGAGGAATCCAACTCATTGCCACTTTAGGGATCCGATTGTTCTCCATGCAGAAGATTTGACCAGCCAGTTGAAGTCTTTTACATGCAACAATGTTATGGAGTTTACACGAGCTGCTCCTATGGAGCAACTCTTCATTTGTAATGTGATCAAAATAGCGAATCTTTAGAATTCAACGGAGATGCAGACGTGGACGTTAAGTGCCGCATTGGGAAGACGATAGCTGTTTTTCAGAGGATGAATAAGTTCTGGTCCTCGTCGTCCATATCATTGAAGATTAAGTTTCATCTGTTCGATTCTATTGTGATCCCGACAGTTACTTATGCCAACGAGACTTGGAAGGCATCAGCAAGTATCAACAAGAGGCTTGACCTCTTGTTAAACTTGGAGACTGTGCAGTAACAACAAAATTAACAGCATATATTCATAACAGACTTTTGACCAAATTTAAGCAAGAATGGCTTCCATATATATTACATATTATGCAGCAAGAGAAATTTAAGCATTTAGATTTGAGTTTTAAGGGGGAAAAGAATTGACCAAATGTATTAAAATGTTTATAAATATTGTGTATCACCTGGAGTACAACAAAGGGGAAGTTAGAAACTAAGCATTTGCCTATAATGTTTTTGTAGTTTTTATCATTTTTTAATGATATCCTTGTTCATCAGCAGTATACTGAGTGTTAACTCTACAACTTCTGTAATTTCTTTCTCCACTTACTGATATTATATCTTTGCGTCAAGTATGTTTTGTTTTCTTTCTTTTTTGTTTGTTGATTTTCTTTTTTTAAAAAAAGATTAATAAAAATTATTTTAGAAAAGAGAATATGCATCACCCACCCCCAAAAAATCACACAGCTTTGTATATTTATTAATTTATTTATTAGATTTATCACCACGCATCTCACCCGAGGGGGACTCTGGATGGTTTACAACAGAGTATAATTCATTAAAATACAATTATAAATAGACTAAAATACATCTTAATTAACAATTTATAAATATAATAAATATAGTAAAATCCAAATGGCAGAATCTTCTGAAGTCCATGGGAAGGGCACTCCATGGCCACCCTAGGGCACTAGCCATCCCCAAGAGCGTACTTTCTCCTTCCCGTCCCAAGTATATTGACACAACCAGGTTTTAAGATTTTTATGAAAGTCCAGGAGCGAGGGGGACTGTCTTATCTCCGAGGGAAGAATGTTCCATAGAGAAGGGGCTACAGCAGAGAAGGCACGCTTCCATGACCCCGCTAGATGGAATTCTTTAACTGATGGGGTCCGTAGCATGCCCTCTCTGCATGTCCGGGTGGGACGGGATGATGTGATGGGGATGAGAAGGTCCCTTAGGTAACCTGGTCTCATGCCAGGTTATCATATATAATTTTTGCATACTGATTTATATGACACTTTTGAACTTTGGTGTTGGAGAAGACTCCTGAGAATACCATGGACAGCCAAGAAAACAAACCAATGGATCATCAAACAAATAAACCCAGAGTTGTCACTTGAGGCACAAATGACCAGGCTCAAATTGTCCTACTTAGGACAATTATGTTCCCACATTATGTGGGAACCCAGCTGTCTGGAAAAGGCTCTAATGCTGGGAAAGGTGGAAAGAGAGAAGAAGAGGACAACCAGCAGTAAGGTGGATGGACTCAGTTACAGTGGTGATGGGTGCACCATTAGAAGACCTACAGGTTAGGGACAGATCGTGGAGAAAATCTATCTATATGGTTGCTAAGAGTTGACAACGATTTGATGGCATGTAATCTATCTATCTATCTGAAGTCATGCAAATTATACAAAGTTATGTATATTTTTTATTTTTTACATTTCAGTAGCAATCTGTTGGGGAACACTTGGTGGGTGGAGATGAAGCAAGCAGTCAGTGGGGACAAAACTATATTCTCCTTATGGGCCTGCCCCCGTTTTCCTTTTTCCTCTCCAGAGCAGCACCTGCAAAGAACAGAAAGGAGCCTACAACAGATCTGAACAGAGGGATTTTGGAATTAGGCTGAGGACCCATGAAATAGGTCTAAAAACCAGAGTTTTTCCACCTCTGTGTTAATGCTTTTTGATTTTTTTAAATTTGTAATTGTAATTGCTGCCTTGAACAGGGTTGAATTAATCACTTCCATGTTCTTTCTTAGCAATAAAGCTATAGCCCTGCTTGGGTATTATTAAATCCAGCGTGCCTACATTATCAGCCTCTGCTCCATAAGGAAGCCCACATGCATACAGTTGTACAGACAATGGCTTTTCTTCTACAGATATTTACACTAAATACATGAGAGCAGGAGACTTAAGTCATTCAAATTATATCAGGAGAAGCTCCAGAGCACTCACATGATGACCTCTTCAATTTGAGTAACACTCAAAAATGACTGATGTGATTTTACAATTATGTACTGGATATTCTTTTTTGCTGTTGCATATTTTCCCTCTTTCGAAGCAAAGCATTAAAAAAGGAGGGAATCCAATTTAATAAAAAATAATTTGGCATATGGCATTGGAGAAAAGCTGACAATGAGATCCAGCCTATTTCTCTCTTGACTTTTCAGGGTGCCTAGGGGCAACTCCAGACATCCAGCTCTTTCAAACCTACTTTAAAGCTCACCTGAGATTGATTTGGGTTGTTCTGACTATTTTCAGGGTTATTCAACTAGCACTGTGCAGAGAACCAGCAGCCAATCAGCGCTTGTCTTTTTAGTCAAGCACAGATGCCTTCCAACCAATCAGTGCTTGATTTCCATCCTGCCCTGTCCCATCCCCACACCTTGACTGCAACCACATCCCTCCCCATTCACACACACACACACACACACACACGCACACACACACAACTTTGCTAGCTTTTTTTGTGCTCACCAAAATCATAAATTTCCATTTTCCTCCAACTATTAATGGCATGACAGCAGTTTTACAACAAGGCTCTATCTAAGGTACACCAAAACTCAGAAAGAAACAGTTCCTCTCCAGTGAGGGCACAAATCCCCCATTGGAGATGGATGTGACCCCTTGAATGAGATTTCCCCATTCGCTGAAAACAATGTGAATTTATTGGAACGTAACATGAAAGCAAACCTCCTGGTGATGACATTTAATCACCAGGGTATGCCAGACCCTAAACCTTCATTTGGGAGACCTCCATGAGTGGACTGCTCCTCAAAACAGTTATTTTAAGTGTTGGCTGGCTGCAGTAATGTTTGCAGCAGTTTTTGTGGTGAGTCAATCTCACCACAGCACTTTTCATGTCAGCATGAGGACTTTAGAGGTCATATTCTATTATACACTGGGTCACTCTGTGATTTCTATGACCTGCTAAGTTCTGGTAAGTTAATATGGTATTTTTCAATTTTAAAAAAATTAAAACAGAGATATATTTCCAAAAAAAAGATAATATACATAGGTGGAGAGATAATTACTGAGGTTATACAATTAATGCTCAATATAACACTAACAAGGTAACGATCTCCAGCAAAGGAGATCGTTACCTTGTCGTGGTGCTGGAGCTTGAGCACCTCAATGAAACCATGAGCTAAACCGTGAAGGGACACCCAAGACGGGAAGGTCGTGGCAGAGAGGTCAGACTAAATACGATCCCTGGGGAAGGTAATGGCAACCCACCCCAGTATCCTTGCCGTGAAAACTAAATGGATCAGTACAACCAGAGATATGTCGGTATACCATCGGAAGATGGGACTCCCAGGTCGGAAGATGGTCAAAATGCTACTGGGGAGGAACAGAGGATACGTTCAACTAGCCCCAGATGTGATGACGCAGCTAGCTCAAAGCCGAAAGGACGGTTAGCGGCCGACGGTGCTGGTGGTGAACGACGAATCCGATGTTCTAAAGATCAACACACCATAGGAACCTGGAATGTAAGATCTATGAGCCAGGGCAAATTGGATGTGGTTATTGGTGAGATGTCAAGATTAAATATAGACATTTTAGGTGTCAGTGAACTGAAATGGACTGGAATGGGCCACTTCACATCAGATGACCACCAGATCTACTACTGTGGACAAGAGGACCACCGAAGAAATGGAGTAGCCTTCATAATTAATAATAAAGTGGCTAAAGCAGTGCTTGGGTACAATCCAAAAAACGATAGAATGATCTCAATTCGAATTCAGGGGAAGCCATTTAACATCACAGTGATCCAAATATACGCCCCAACCACAGATGCTGAAGAAGCAGAAGTAGATCAGTTCTATGAGGATCTGCAGCACCTACTGGATAATACACCAAAAAGAGATGTTATTTTCATTACAGGAGATTGGAATGCTAAGGTGGGTAGTCAGACGACACCTGGAATTACAGGCAAGCATGGTCTGGGAGAACAAAATGAAGCAGGACATAGGCTGATAGAATTTTGCCAAGACAACTCACTGTGCATAACAAACACTCTCTTCCAACAACCTAAAAGACGACTTTATACATGGACTTCACCAGATGGTCGACACCGAAATCAGATTGACTACATCCTTTGCAGCCAAAGGTGGCGGACATCTATACAGTCGGTAAAAACAAGACCTGGAGCTGACTGTAGTTCAGATCACGAACTTCTTATTGCAAAATTTAGAATCAGACTAAAGAGAATAGGGAAGACCCACAGATCAGTTAGATATGAGCTCACTAATATTCCTAAGGAATATGCAGTGGAGGTGAAGAATAGATTTAAGGGACTAGATTTAGTAGATAGGGTCCCGGAAGAACTATGGACAGAAGTTCGCAACATTGTTCAGGAGGCGGCAACAAAAAACGTCCCAAAGAAAAAGAAAACCAAGAAGGCAAGATGGCTGTCTGCTGAGACACTGGAAGTAGCCGAAGAAAGAAGGAAAGCAAAAGGCAACAGTGATAGGGGGAGATATGCCCAATTAAATGCAAAATTCCAGAGGTTAGCCAGAAGAGATAAGGAATTATTTTTAAACAAGCAATGTGCGGAAGTGGAAGAAGACAATAGAATAGGAAGGACAAGAGACCTCTTCCAGAAAATTAGAAACATTGGAGGTAAATTCCAGGCAAAAATGGGTATGATCAAAAACAAAGAGGGCAAGGACCTAACAGAAGCAGAAGAGATCAAGAAAAGGTGGCAAGAATATACGGAAGATCTGTACAGGAAGGATAATAATATTGGAGATAGCTTTGATGGTGTGGTCAGTGAGTTAGAGCCAGACATCCTGAAGAGTGAGGTTGAATGGGCCTTAAGAAGCATTGCTAATAACAAGGCAGTAGGAGACGACGGTATCCCAGCTGAACTGTTTAAAATCTTGCAAGATGATGCTGTAAAGGTGATGCATGCCATATGCCAGCAAATTTGGAAAACACAAGAATGGCCATCAGATTGGAAAAAATCAACTTATATCCCCATACCAAAAAAGGGAAGCACTAAAGAATGTTCAAACTATCGAACAGTGGCACTTATTTCACATGCCAGTAAGGTAATGCTCAAGATCTTGCAAGGTAGACTCCAGCAATTCATGGAGCGAGAATTGCCAGATGTACAAGCTGGGTTTAGAAAAGGCAGAGGAACTAGAGACCAAATTGCCAATATCCGCTGGATAATGGAGAAAGCCAGGGAGTTTCAGAAAAACATCTATTTTTGTTTTATTGACTATTCTAAAGCCTTTGACTGTGTGGATCATAACAAATTGTGGCAAGTTCTCGGTGGTATGGGGATACCAAGTCATCTTGTCTGCCTCCTGAGGAATCTGTATAACGACCAAGTAGCAACGGTAAGAACAGAGCACGGAACAACGGACTGGTTTAAGATTGGGAAAGGAGTACGGCAGGGCTGTATACTCTCACCCTACCTATTCAACCTGTACGCAGAACACATCATGCGACGTGCTGGGCTTGAGGAATCCAAGGCTGGAGTTAAAATCGCTGGAAGAAACATTAACAATCTTAGATATGCAGATGATACCACTTTGATGGCTGAAAGCGAGGAGGAGTTGAGGAGCCTTATGACGAAGGTGAAAGAAGAAAGTGCAAAAGCTGGGTTGCAGTTAAACCTCAAAAAAACCAAGATTATGGCAACCAGCTTGATTGATAACTGGCAAATAGAGGGAGAAAAAGTGGAGGCAGTGACAGACTTTGTATTTCTAGGCGCAAAGATTACTGCAGATGCTGACTGCAGCCAGGAAATCAGAAGGCGTCTACTTCTTGGGAGGAGAGCAATGGCAAATCTTGATAAAATAGTTAAGAGCAGAGACATCACACTGACAACAAAGATCCGCATAGTTAAAACAATGGTATTCCCCGTAGTAACCTATGGCTGTGAGAGCTGGACCGTAAGGAAGGCTGAGCGAAGGAAGATAGATGCTTTTGAACTGTGGTGTTGGAGGAGAATTCTGAGAGTGCCTTGGACTGCAAGAAGATCAAACCAGTCCATACTCCAGGAAATAAAGCCAGACTGCTCACTTGAGGTAATGATATTAAAGGCAAAACTGAAGTACTTTGGCCACATAATGAGAAGACAGGATACCCTGGAGAAGAAGCTGATGCTAGGGAAAGTGGAAGGCAAAAGGAAGAGGGGCCGACCAAGGGCAAGATGGATGGATGATATTCTGGAGGTGACAGACTTAACCATGGGGGAGCTGGGGATGGTGACGGCCGACAGGAAGCTCTGGCGTGGGCTGGTCCATGAAGTCACGAAGAGTCGGAAGCGACTGAACGAATAAACAACAAATAACACTAATAAGAGATACCAAGCATTGAGTTGTTTTCATGATATTAAAAAAAGAAGAAATGTGAATTTTTGAACTTAATACCAAAATCTCCACTTTATAATTTTATTATTATTTATAATTGTTAAAAATAGAAGAAAAAGAAAAAAGAGGTGGAAAAACACTCCTAAAAACAATATAGATAAAAATTTAATTTCTGACTTTCCCCTTCTTTGTTCTCCAACTGATTTACAGTATCCATTGGTACAATATAAACTTTAGAAACCATACTCTAAGCCTTTGTATTTACCTTGCTGCATAATGTGTAATATATATGGAAGCCATTCTTGCTTGACAGGTAGGTTAATCTTTACCATTGCATCAATAACAAGTCTAGATAAATAGGTGCTAATCTCCAATTATTTAGCACTTTAAGCTGCTTAAACTGGCTAGCTAAGCTGAAGTCTGTGGTGTTTTAATATTAGAAAGTAGAAAATTGTCAGCTTTGAACTTTTAAATGCTCCCTGAAGCACAAGTGAGAGAGGAAAATGATTTCCCAACCCAACTCCTACGCTCATCGCACAGTAGGAGAAACAACAACATACACCCATCACCATTGTTGATTTGAGCTACAGGTTTCAGTTCTGTGCAAACAACCAAGTGACTGCAATTTAACTGAACATAAAATTTATTTATATTGCTTTTCTTATTTTTATTTCTGTTATTCCATTATCCTGTATTTTTTGTTTCAAAGTTCTATTATTATTATATTTCAAAGTTATATTATTATTATTAAATATTTTATTAAATATTTTATTTTTAATTCCTTGTTTTCATATTTCTTTAAAATGTTAATGACCCAGAGTCCCTCTTGTGAATTGGGTATCTATATGAATTTGATAAGATAAGTAAATAAATATTTAATCCTGCTTTTATACAAATCATTGCCCAGCTGGATGACAACATCTAGTGAACTTCACCTGATTTCAAAAAGATAAATGCTTGTTGGGTTTCTCCTTGATTTGCTTTCTCCTAAAAATTTTCATCTTCTTGCTCACTTTGTATGCTTATTTCATTGTCTTCTTCCCCCACTTTGTTCTTCCTGATTTCTTCCCCCTTTCCCTTCTTTACTTTTCAGGAGCTGCAGGATTGATTGATTGATTGATTGAGTCATTCATTCATTTTTGGAGCCATGGGATGATAGGGAATATTTTAATTTGCTCTCCCCGCAGTCAGAAATATGTAGTACTCATACTGTAAATTCAGAGAGCGGTTAATGACTATGCCATTTTAAACAGAACAGATTATGTATTTTTAATGGAAAGGAATAATCCCTTAATTGAAACAGGATTTCATTTCTGTGATAGACAGCACATCATATCTTTCCCTCCCCAAGTAGTATAGAAACATCAAATAGTAATTAGGTACAACAGCATTGGGGGCGTGGTGGCTCAGTGGGTAAGACACCAGGCTTGTCGATCGGAAGATCGCAAGTTCGGAGGTTCGAATCCCTAGCCCTGCGTGCGGAGTGAGCTCCCGCACTAGCTCCAGCTCTTGCCAACCTAGCAATTCGAAAGCATGCAAATGCAAGTAGATTAATAGGTACCACTTCGGTGGGTAGGTAACAGCATTCCGCGCGTGTCATGCGGCCACATGACCGTGGAAGCGTCTTCGGACAACGCTGGCTCTTTGGCTAACAAACGGAGATGAGCACCGGCCCCTAGAGTCGGACACGACTGCACAAATGTGCGGGGGGTACCTTTACCTTTACCTTTACAATAGCATAGGTACAAGAAAGCACTACATGTTCTTCAGTACATTTCAGGCATTTATGATTAATGCCAAAGGCTTACAAGACAGTTTGCAGCAGAAATAAGAAAATGATGCTTCTCGATTACCTCATGCTAACACAATTCCAGAAAGACCAAGCCAACGTAAGCAACATATTTATGACAGTTAAAGCACTATCTTGTGAACTTCCAAACATTCTCCACCGAAATCCCTTCAACTGCTCCTCACAATCTCTTTTGGTTGAAGTGCATCTGGAGCTAAACTTGAGGACCTTTCTTTCCAATTGCACATCCTATAAATATCACATATTTTACCTAGAAATAAATTTAGCTATGCTGAAAATAGGAAGATTGCTCTTTTGGTTAGAGTCTAGATTAAAGATAAAATTAAGAAGTAGAGCACTTGTCTGTATTGTGCCATGGTTTTCTGAGACATTGGAAATAATGAAAGAAAAAAGGAAGATCTTTCAGACTGCTGACCTTGGAGTCATGGTCAATATTTTTGGTAATGCAAGGACACTTACACGCATGCTTCAACTCGGTCCTTCTTGGGTGCTTGGAATTTCAATATTGGACATGTCTAATTGGGTCAAAGGTAGTGAATACTTAGAGAAGGACTGATTCTTACATTTCTGGAGGAGATTCTGTTGATACTCCTCACCAAAGGAATGTATCCCAAGTCAGCAATCAGGTTTTAAGAAGGTGTTTGTGATTCCATCATAACTTCAGGGTTTTCTGAGTGAATGATTAACTGGATTAACTGCAATAATTTTAGATCTGCTTTAGAACATAACACACTTTAAATTTTTATTCTCTATTTTCTATTAATCTCTCAAAGGCTTGCCATAATTAATATAATTGGCCATTTATTTTTAATGAGAATAAGCAATGCACTTTTTATTTTTTTGCTTCCAGTCGAACCTGGAAGACTGGACTTTGAACATTGTGCCAGGAGACTACTGTCTTTGGAGCCACCAAGTTGATTATTATTTACATCAAACTACTGAATGAGGTTTGGGCTGAGATATCACCACAGTAAAGGTGACACACACACACCGTCTTTCCTATTGTCTGATCCTAGGAATGCAACTGAAGTGAAAAACTAGCATCCAATTTGGCATGGATTAAGATTAACAAACGTAAATCTAATACTGATAAAATAGAGATACCATTCATTTTTTTTTAATCTGTTCAATCTTGTCTGATTCTCGGAGACTGCCTGGACAAGTCCCTGCAGTTTTCTTGGCAAGGTTTTTCAGAAGTGGTTTGCCATTGCCTCCTTCCTAGGGCTGAGAGGGAGTGACTGGCCCAAGCTCACCCAACTGGCTTTGTGCCTAAGGCTGGAGTAGAACTCATGGTCTCCCGGTTTCTAGCCTGATGCCTTAACCACTACACCAAACTGGCTCTCTCATCAAGAATACTGATTAACTATTTCAGTCACTTCTAGATGGGCTGCATTCATGGGTGTGAAGTTGCCTTACCTCTTGCTCTAGTACAACTCCGCAGATGGATTATTCATATCACTCAGAAAATATTACAGTCTGGACTGGGATCATTAGAATGAATCCTTGTGTTCAAAGCAACTCTGCATTATGCAACCCAGTGATCTGTTCACTCTGCCATCCCCACCTCCAGCAAAATGCCTGGAAATCAATGAATTCGTTCAGAAGCTTTCTCAGTTCTGAGCTACATATAATTGAAAAATATGCAGTGCAGACTAACAGGGACTAGTTCTCCAGAGACAGTTAAATACTGGCCCAATAACTGACATCTAATTTATTTTGTGTATGTTCTAATGTTGTATTATGTCTAAACTTTATTTTAAAAAATTACATTTCTCAACCAAACTGCACATCTAGTTAACTAGCAGGGATAAGGGAGCCATCCATGGAATGTAACTATGAGTTAAACCATGACTGATAAGCCACTGACTCACACAGCAAAACTATCATTTCCTGGGAAATACACAGAAGTCATAAAGGAGGAAATGTCTTGAAAAACAATGCAGCAATTGCCAAACAGTTTGCTCTGCAGGAACAGCAGCAATCTACAAAACAATAAAAATGTACATAAGTCTAGAGTAGCCTAACTCTAACCAGGCACACTCCAGATATGTTGAACTACAAGTCCTATTATCCTTATCCAGCATGGCATCCTGGATATGATGATTGCATTCTGGAGAACGTTGGGTAGAGGATACCTGCTCTAAATTGGGAAGAGCAACTTGAACAGAACATCTCCCAAGCTCCTTTACTGAGGTCCCCAAAATTTCTTCTCACAACAAATGCTGAAAATTACTGTGGTTGTTGGGTTGACATTTTGAGACAACTCTAAACTCTAAACCCTACAAAAGATTTCATATACCTTTAAAACGAAGAAAGAACTTTAAAGAAACAAAAATCCTTCCTATTGCAGCACTCAGGTCCTTCTCAATGGGAGAGGGGGCAAAATAGTCAAGATGGCAACACACATAACCTTTCATCACATGGGCACAGCCACCATCTTGTCTTTTTTTAAAACACATGCAACCCACAGGTACAAATATTAAGTGCAAACCACCATGGTTAACTATCCCCTAGAGGAGAAAGTACAAAAGAGATAGTCAATATTCATAACTCCGCTATTAGATTCTGAATGGCAAGAAACAGAAGACCTAAAGTCCTTCTAGAAGTTTCTGATTGGCTTTGAACTACAGTTCTGAAGAAAGGAAACACAAGTGCCATCCACTTATATCCTGAATATCTGCCTCTCCATTTATCTCCTTGAATCAGCAGGACAATGTCTGAAATCCAGATGTTTTTACCACACGCTTGATTCTATAAGAAATTATGTATAAGACAGAATGGTATGTGTAAGCAAGAAAAAACTGTGTTAACGCCACTTAATTTGGGGGCAAAGGAACAGCTCATAAATAAAATGTCCCAAGGAGTATTACAAGCAGGCCAATAAGCAACTGATGGAGGGAATTCAAGGCAAGATTCTAAAGATCCAAAACACATATAAGAAGACTTCAGGAGCTGGTTTGTAGTGGAGAAAATAAATTTGACAAACAAAACAGAGGCTGCACCCTCCCCACCCCCACCTTTTAGACCTGACCAAGGTAGGCTAACCATACGTCCCATTTTGAACGGGACAGTCCCGTTTTTTTAACATTTCTGGACCGTCCCGTCGTTTTAATATAAAAGTCAATGTTGTCCCGTTTTTTAAAAAACCTGTCAGGAACTAGCCTGTCCCTGCCGCCAGCTGGAACCGAGAGCCGGAAGTAACTGGAGTGGTGTGAAAGAGCCAGAGCAGCTGATTGGAGGGAACCTGGAAGAGGAATCGCCTCCACCTATCAGCGCGTGGCAAAGGAGGTGGGAGAGGCGGGCTGAGCAGCACGATAGGCGGAGGCGATTCCTCTTCTGGGTTCCCTCCGACTCCCACCGCCTTTGCCGCACGCTGATAGGCAGAGGCGATTCCTCTTCTGGGTTCCCTCCAATCAGCTGCTCTGGCTCTTTCGCGCCGCTCCAGCTACTTCCGGCTTTCAGTTCCTCTTGTCCCGTTTTTGTCTCAAGGAAATATGGTCATCCTAGACCAAGGTCAAACTCAGTTCATCTCTTTGCCTAATCCTATCAGACTCAAATTAACCCTCTCTGCCCCCAGACAAAGCCCCCTGCAATCCCATCTAGACCAAAGAATAGAAGGCTCCCAGCCATTTCACAATACAGCCCAAGGGCAGCCCTAATAAAGGAAATTGCAGCATCGAGAAACCACAAACTTCCATCCTCCATCAGTTGATACCTCAACATCAGTTGACGCCATCAGTTGATGACCGACATCGCCTTGAACAGTGGACTTCCTCACCTCTGCTGCCCATCTGAAAGGACAACTTTGCCTAACACTAGAAATAACCCCAAGTACACTGACAAGGACCTGCCTAGCTTCTCCAAACTGGCCAGCAAATCAGATCCCTAGGATTTCCTGCCTTGTAGCCCTCAACTTCTATAAAAATCTTTGCTTTCCCACTGTTTGGGGTCCCTCTTTCTTATAAAGCAGGTACCCAACGATCGTTGCAATAAAGCTTGTTTCTTCTCCTCAGTGTTGTGCTCCTTCTTCAGATGGAATCCACAACAGTTTCAGTATGTTACATTCCATATTCCAGTATGGATAACCATTAATGATGAAAGTTCCACCACGTGCCTTTCTACCTGTCACATGAGATTAAAAAGGTAAAGGTTCCCCCCGCACATTTGTGCAGTCGTGTCCGACTCTAGGGGCCGGTGCTCATCTCCGTTTGTTAGCCAAAGAGCCAGCGTTGTCCGAAGACGCTTCCACAGTCATGTGGCCGGCATGACACGTGTGGAACGCTGTTACCTACCCACCGAAGTGGTACCTATTCATCTACTTGCATTTGCATGCTTTCGAATTGCTAGGTTGGCAAGAGCTGGAGCTAGTGCGGGAGCTCACTCCGCACGCAGGGCTAGGGATTCGAACCTCCGAACTTGCGATCTTCCGATCAACAAGCCTGGCGTCTTAACCGCTGAGCCACCACGCCCCTCCACATGAGATTACAATGTTTTAAAAAAGCTCTCTCAGATGCAATTTGATTCCTGATGACTCTATGGACATGCCTATGGAGTCCTTGGTGCTCTCTGAGCCTTGTTGTTTCCTTGCAGACGTTTCATTGCCAGGCTAGGCAACATCTTCAGTGTGAAAAGGGAGTGGAACTTGCTCTCTGTTTATATACCCTGGCTTGTCCTGCCTGTGTTGGTGGGGGTGTTGTACTCTCCTTGGTAGTTCCTTGGTTGGGCTGTTGTTTGCTGCTTGGTTGATTGACTGAGTTAATAGTTCCTTGATTAGGGTCTATTGTGTTGTTTGATTGCTCCTCTGCTGCTAATCTTGCTGTTAATCTTTGCCTATCTTGTTGTTGGTTGCTGGCAAAGAGGTGTCCTGTTCTTCTGGCTTTTCTATTGTCTCTTATGAATGGTATGTAAATGTTGTTTGCCTCTATGTGTCTGTTGATGGCTGCTTTGTCTGAGTGCCAAGCTTCCAGGAATTCTCTAGTGTTTTTGGATTTGGCTTGGTTTAAGATGCTCACAGTTTCCCAGTTGAAAGTATGGTTAAGTCTGTCCATGTGTTGTGAGATTAAGGAGTTTTCATCATGTCTTCTGACTGCTAGTTGGTGTTCATGGATGCGTTCTGTTAGTCTTCTGCCAGTCTGTCCTACATAGTGGCTGTTACAGTCCTTACACTGTATGTTGTAGATAACTCCTGTTTTTTCTTCTTGGGCTACTGGGTCTTTTGGTTTACTTACAATGTTCTGAAGGGTTTTTGTTGGTTTGTGTGGTACGGTGATGCCTATGAAACATGGAAGTGGTTTGCCATTGTCTTCTTCTGGGATATTTGTTTGACTTCCCTATCTAGCCTGCAGATTAAGAAATTCTTGGTGGTCTCCCATCCAAATACTAACCAGGTTTGATTTTGCTTAGCTTTTTAAAATCTGCAGAAGTTGACTAAGTGCTGCCACTTAGCTGGGTTTCAAATTGGACTAGTTGCATGCAAATGTTCTGACCTTAAAACAGGCTGTTCTGACCTTGAAAGAGGCATATTCCAAATATTCTGGGTTTGGAACATACCATGACAGAATGCTTCGTAGTTCTGGAACTGCTCCAACCTCAAAAAGGGCCTGTTCTGAATATTTCAGTGTCGGAAGTTCAGAATATTCCATAAGAGAATATTTTTCCCAGTCCTAGATTAAAGGCTCAACAACTCCATCAAGGAGAAAAAGAAAGTGACAATTTTGTTATCATTCATTTCAGATAATTATACCTTAGCTTGCTTGAATAACTCTGGACTCAAATTAAAATCAATAAAAGTGTTATCACCAAAGGCACAGATTCCTGCTTTATTATGTTATCATTCCAACATATGCTTAATCAGTAGCACATATGCAGAATTTATTTATGACCTTAAACCTTAAATTCAAGTTTTATAGGCACGGTATTTTTTTACGGCTGTTTCCCTGCTACAATCCTGGGAAAATAAGTTTGTTAAGTCACTCTGAGAAATAAATTTAACAACAAAATTTGTAAAACATAATTACTTGATAGTACGTCCATGTAGGATGTATATGGATCTTTAAGGATTCAGTTTTTTGCTTAGGATTTATAGAGCTTGCAAAACCAAGATTGATCATCCATGTTTAATCTAATACATATTTTCCTGCTTTTGAAGTCAACTCAGACAGACAAATGAATAATCAACACGTGAGTCCATTTAATCATATGGATGCATATTTTTTGTTTTGTGTAGTGTCACAGAATTAGCCTTACAATTCTGTAGTAACAGTGTATTTGTTTTATATTAATCTGGTAGGATAAATTCCACCTGAGTTCTACTTATCATGCATCAGAGACTTGATGTTCTGGAAAATACAAGTGCCTCTTCAAATCCATCCCCATCTCCAAGTGGGCTGTATTCTCCCAGTGAAAACTACATTTAAAGCCAATGAGGTTAACATCCATGTTTATTCTATGCACAACTGCAGTGCATCATAGGTTTTGCAGTCCCATGCTGCATAATAAAGCTGTTGGGATTTTCAGGCAATGCAGGTACAGCTAAGAACCTGTTCTGCAGGGGGAACATACTTGAAGGCAGGAGGGATACAGGTTATTTTGACAGGCACATCCTTCTGAAAGAAGGTCCCATAGGATCTCAGTGTGACAGCCCATCCTGTCTGGGCAAAGTTAGTAGAATTTTCTGTCTTGGTTTCAGAGAAAACAATAAAAAACAGAAGAACTAATTTCTCAGAAGAAATTACCGGATCTTTGAACATATCACAACTTAATGACAAACATGAGGATTGAAATAGACATTTTAAGGCAGGGCAGATGGAGCAGCTCTTGGTATGGGGGTGGACAGAAAAGAGAATGGAGTGAAATTGAAAATTGCCCAGTATCATCATCATCAACATCATCATCAATCATTCATTCATTTCTGCAGTATTAATTCTCATAAATAGCTGTGTGCTTATGCTCTGGATAGAATACAAAAAGATTGTTACGTGCTTTCTTATTCTATGTTCTCATTTTAATAATTGGAGGGGCGTGATGGCTCAGCGGTTTAGATGCCAGGCTTGTCGATCGGAAGGTCGCAAGATCGGAGGTTCGAGACCCTAGCCCCGTGTGACGGAGTGAGCTCCCGCACTAGCCCCAGCTCTTGCCGACCTAGCAATTTGAAAGCATGCAAATGCAAGTAGATAAATAGGTACCACTTCGGTGGGATGGTAACAGCGTTCCACACGCATCATGCCGGACACGTGACAGCGGAAGCGTCTTCGGATAGCGCTGGCTCTTCGGCTAAGAAACGGAGATGAGCACTGCCCCCTAGAGTCGGACACGACTGTGCAGGAGAAATCTTTACCTTTTACCATTTTAATAAGTTACAATTTTTAAAAAGCTGACAACACAAATAGCTGTTAGAAAAAGCAAGAGAACGCACTACAATAAAAGTATAAGTTATGTAAATTAGCTATTCTGTAATATGGCAGTTCTATGTCATTAAAACAAAAGTGTCTGATGAAGTGGAAAGAATCCAAAACAAAAACAAAAAAATCAGCCTGTGATTATACTTGCAAAGGGAACAATTTAAGATAATGTTTTTATTATATACAAGCTGTTCTCCTTTCAAGCCCTGAAGCATGCTATGCTGTAGTAACTCCTGTCTTTGATTCTTCTTTTCCGATGGTACAAAAACAGACAACAGGCCTGAAATCATCCCCTCTGATATTGCTCATATAGACTACGAAGCCTCTTCTTCTAACCATGTTGTATTCTTAGGGGAAAAAATAAAGTCTTTCTTCAAACTGGAGAGACAGAGGAATTTTACATGCATTATATGGCACAGTAGCGATTTTATACAGGTAGCCCTCGCTTAACAACCATTCGTTTAGTGACAGTTCGGACTTACAAATTAGCTCATCTGGTCGTGTTTCCTGTCTGGTTTACCTGGGAGGGCTGACATCAATCTTGCTGCTGAGGCCAGGGAAGGCTGATTATTTCAATTCCATGGAAAAACAAAGACAAACTTGATCCATGAGAGAGAAGGCTTCCTTTCACCAAAAGATACAGAAGCCTAGGGAAGCCTATAGATAGGCTGACCATATTTCCTTTAGACGAAAACGGGGATGGCAAAACGGGACAGGGTCTTATGCCACCATGCCGGCCTCCAAACCCCGCCCCCCAGTCCACGCAATTGGCTCCTGCCTGCAAACCCCGCCCCCGCCCCACACGATTGGCTCCCGCCTGCAAACCCCGCCCCTATCAGCGCGATTGGCTCGGATTTTAATATTTTTTTTCAATTTTTAAAGGTTTTTTTTTTCTTCTAGCAGTAAATGGTGCGGCAGAGCTGGTGTGTTTGGGGAAGGCCGGAGCACACACACTGTGCACACAGCACCATCATCGGCCGGGGGACAAGGGGCGGGGATGGAGGCCCACCACTGCCCCATCCCCCTCGGGCTCGGCCGAGGGAGGAGAGTCGCTGCTGCCACCGCCGCCGCCACCACCGCACAGTAGAAGCAGGAGCTGGCTGAGCTAGGGGACTTCAGCCACACCACTCCGCCCCTTGCCGCCTGCCAGGCTGCGGGAGCTCCTGCAGCCCGGTGGGCGGCAAGGGGCGGCATGGTGTGGCTGAAGCCCCCCAGTGTGGCCAGCACCTGCTGAGGACGCAAGCCCACCACTGCCCCAGCCTCCTCAGACTTGGCCGAGGGAGGGAGGAGAGTCGCTGCTGCTGCCGCCGCCGCCGCACAAGGGCGGCAAGGGGCGGAATGGTGCGGCTGAAGCCCCCCAGCGCAGCTGGCTCCTGCCGAAGACGGAGGCCCACCACTGCCCCAGCCTCGGGGACAGTGGCCGAGGGAGGGAGGAGAGTTGCTACTGCTGCCGCCACCACACAGGAGAAGCAGGAGCTGGCCGAGCTGGGGGGCTTCAGCCACACCACTCCGCCCCTTGCCGCCCGCCAGGAGCTCCCGCAGCCCGGCGGGTGGCAAGGGGTGGCGTGGTGCAGCTGAAGCCCCCCAGCACAGCCGGCTCCTGCAGAGGACGGAGGCTCACCGCCGCCACGACCCCCTCGGGCTTGGCCGAGGGTGGGAGGAAAGTCGCTGCCGATGAGCAGGAGGCGGGCGGCAGCACAGTGCGATGAGGTTGTGACGCCTCCCGGGAGAGCGGTGGCGGTGGCAGAGAGAGGGACGGTTCCAGGCGGAGGCGCTCGTGGAGGGGCCGCTGCTGGGCAGGGGAGGCAGCTCCTCGGGCCCCTCACGAGGAAAGGCAGCGCCATGGCTCCACTGGGCCCTCCTCTCCCTCCTCCGCCACAGCGCCTGACTCACTCTCCTCCTCCAGACACTCTTCAGGCTACAGCCCAGCAGACGCACGCAGCCCAGCCCCGCGGACCCCGCAGCGGCCGGCGCAGTGTCTCTGCCCCACCTCTTATGCAGCGCTGCTGAGCCCCTCGCAGAACGCCACCCCACCGCCTGGCTTGGCCGCTATCCCGCCTCCCCAGCGCTGACATTTGCGAGGCGAGACCTAGAGCGTCTTGCGGGCAGGATTCTGAGGCAGGATCTCGGCCTTTTAAGGTTGGAATCTCGCGCCGTTTCCAGCTGGGACCCAATTGGCCAAGCAGCGCGGTGGTTGGTAGAGGGGCTTCTTGTTCCAGGCTGCGTCCAATCGGCAGCTCTGGTTCGGACCATACCAGCTTCTTCCGGAGGTCGGCTCATCTTCCTCCGACTGAGTCCGAATCTGGCATGGCGGCGGGGGCTGACCCACTCCTGTCAGGCTTACTCCTGACTCAGATTTTTGAAAAACGGGACAATATCAAGATTTTGACTATAACGACAGGACGCTCCAGAAATGGTGAAATAACAGGACAGTCCCGTTCAAAACGGGACGTATGGTCAGCCTACCTATAGAAAAAGGCTGTGTGGAAAAGTAGCTAGTTGTGAAAAGGAGAAAATGGTGAACTTGGAGAGAGCAAGAACAAAACTATCAGGGAAAGGTTGTTTGTGGGCATTCTGGACAAGGCTTTATTCCAAATGCTGATAGAAACTGCCTTAAGGGATGTACAGAAGCTAAGAAGCTCTGAAGTGACCAAGGAATGTTAATGCAGCTGCAGCAGGTTGCTTAGAGGCCCCAACCATCCAAGAAAGGCTGGAGAGGCAGAGAGAGACAAGCCAAACCAGCTTTGCCCCAAGATTAAGGCGATCTGCACTAATAAAGCTGTAGGGCTCTAGATGCATTAGCTATAGGAAAACACATGCACATAGGAGAACCTGCTGTACTGAACTTTTAAATGCCATAAATGTAATAAAATGGGTTAAAATTTGCAGCTGTCTGTTGTACTCAGTAGGTGAGAGACGTTGCAAAACACACTGATATCAATGAGCATCCCTTTTGGTGATCAGTTATATGCTGATAACTGACAAATCGTGAGAATTGTCTTTGCAAATCAGTGGCTGCATGGTATATTTCATTGCTCCTACAGGAGTTGATGTAGTTGTGACTTCAGAATCAGTTTAGAAAGACTTCCAGGGCCTGTCTCATTTCCAAAAGACTACTGTAGTCCCTGGAAGCAACAATTTACATCGCCTAGGCCTAAGATATTTTGCAGCCAGTACTGTACCTAGAATGGATTTAAAATTTGCCTCTGCAGTCAGATAAACAATCTTATGGTCTGAGAAGCATAAGGAAGAACTCTCTATAGCAGTGTTTCTCAACCTTGGCAACTTTAAGATGTGTGGACTTCAACTTCCAGAATTCATGGCTGGCTGGGGAATTCTGGGAGTTGAAGTCCACACATTCCAAAGTTGCTAAGGTTGAGAAACACTGTTCTATAGCAGGGGTCCCCAACCCCCGGGCTGCGGACCGGTCCCGGTCCATTGCCTGTTAGGAACCGGGCTGCCATGCCGGTCTCCAAACCCCGCCCCTTGGTCTGCACGATTGGCTCCCGCCTGCAAACCCCGCCCCCCGGTCCACACAATTGGCTCCCACCTGCAACCCCCACCCCCGGTCCACACGATTGGCTCCCACCTGCAAACCCCACCCACCCGGTCCATGGAAATATTGTCTTCCACTAAACCGGTCCCTCGTTCCAAAAAGGTTAGGGACCCCTGCTCTATAGAGTCTCACAAGGAAACAGAAAACTTATAGATTCCTCAAATAAAGATAAGATTTAAAAAAGAGATCTTATGCAGACCATAAAGCAAGCATAATTTCAGACCTGCTACCCTAAACTCAAAGCAGCAGCTAGAGAAGATTATCTAATATGGAGGGATTAAAATGATCAAAGAATCTAGAGAATGGTGCCCAGATGTGGTACCTTTGCCCAAGATAAATAGCATAATTGCAGAACTATAGAATTGAAACATCTTTACAAAGCCATAAAAAGTGAGGGTAATCTTTTATAACAGAGCTTTCCAAACTGTGTGTCGCGACACAAAAGTGTTTCTCCTGCGGGGCCCAGATGTGTCGCGTCAAAACCCGGATTCCGGGTTTTCCCGCGACGACACACCAACGGCGGCACGCAAAAATCCGAAAGCGCCGCAGCCACGCCGGCGTGCAAAAACTGAAAGCGGCAGCAGTGCTTCCAGGTTTTTGCGCGCTGCCACAACGGCGGCGCTTCCGGGTTTTCCCACGGCTACACACCAACAGCGGTTGGTGCGTCACCGTGGGAAAACTTTGGAAAGCCCTGTTTTATAATATAAACATTTTTCAGTGTTTTGCAAATATTTTATGATGCTGCCAGTGGATTAGACCCAAATTATATCAAACTAACTAATGGGGAAGGGGCGTGGTGGCTCAACGGGTAAGACGCCGGGCTTGTTGATCGGAAGATCGCAAGTTCGGAGGTTTGAATCCCTAGTCCCGCGTGACAGAGTGAGCTCCTGCACTAGCCCCAGCTCTTGCCAACCTAGCAATTCGAAAGCATGCAAATGCAAGTAGATTAATAGGTACCACTTCGGTGGGTAGGTAACAGCGTTCCGCATGCGTCATGCCGGCCACATGACCGCGGAAGCGTCTTCAGACAAACGCTGGCTCTTCAGCTAACAAACGGAGATGAGCACCGGCCCCTGGAGTCGGACACGACTGCACAAAATGTGCGGGGGGGAACCTTAACCTAACTAATGGGGAGTGAGACCCAGTGCAAAGAATGTGGAAAGAATTTCAGAAATTAGCCCTCAGTATTTGTAACTTAAGGAGACACGGGGGCATTATGCAGCACTTTGCAAGATTTGGACCATAATTGGCTGAGTTCCTACACCCTTAAATGAATTTTTCCAAACATATACCATTTGGCAACTGAGAAAGAAACAAAATACCTTTCAGGAATGTCAAGAACTCTTAATTGAACCCCAACACTGGCATTATATAATGTCAACCTATTTACTGTAGCACTAATGATGCTAGCAGCTATGGCATAGATGATGTATTGCTTTAAGATCATAAAGGAGAGCTGCAGGCAGAGGTCTGCTGTTTCAGAGCGCCCACAGTTTCTGAAATCTGCCCAAATGTCAAACCTGAGAATGTCTTGTGGCAGTGTAGACAGGTGAATTAGTCTCAAAATACAGTTACAGGTTGGAATCCTTCCAGTTACTGTATATACAGGAGCTGTTGGATTCCTTAACAAATTGCCAAGATTTGGACTGGGTATCAAATCCCCTACATAAAACTCACACTGGCTGGACATTATCCAGGCAAAACTGTCAGAGATCGGCAGATCTCTGCCAAAGACGCTAGACGGGATGCACATTCCAGGAGGCTGCAAGTGACACGAAAGAGACACCGGCTTTGAAGTAGACCGGTTCGCATCTAGCTGACGATTGCGAATACACATCTCCGCGAGCGGATGTCTTGTCTGAGCAGTTTGGAAAGGCACGAGTTACACGTGTCACCACCAAAGAACCTCGTGGGGGGGGGGGGCAAGGGAAGATTTAAATGTGCAGGCTTTACAGGTTCCAGCCATTCAAGTCTTTGTTCGTGCTAGCTTCTGTATGCTATAATAAACTCTTCTGCTTCTAAGAACTCATGTGTCTGTGAGTTACTCTAGAGCAGGGAGATTATAGATATCGGATGGAGTGCCTTACAAAAACACATGTAAGCAGCAGATACTTTCTCCTGGCACCCACTAAAACATCTGATCCAGTTTCAATTCAACTTTTGGAAGAAGCAGAGATTTATTAAACTTGCATGCCTCAACGCCTATGTCTGATCAGTTCTTTCAAGATACGCACCATATTATTGCTTTTGACCTAGAGCTACCAGCAATATTAAACGTGGTACAAAATGATTGGCTATCCCCTGAATTCCTACCACGCCCACAAATTCTGTGCAGAAAGAAGACGACTTACAGATTCATGGTAACAGAATAATGATTCCAGCTAAGATGTGACAAGATTTGGACAGATGACTGATTGTCTACTCATCACCTCAGAGTTAGAAAACTGAAAACATGAAAGGTATTGGGTATTTGTGTATTGCAAATATTGTGTATTGGGGGCACGATGGCTCAGCGGTTAAGACGCCAGTCTTGTCGATCGGAAGGTCGCAAGTTCGGAGGTTCGAGACCCTAGTCCCGCATGACGGAGTGAGCTCCTGCACTCACCCCAGCTCTTGCCAACCTAGCAATTTGAAAGCGTGCAAATGCAAGTAGATAAATAGGTACCACTTCAGTGGGAAGGTAGCACCATTCCGCACACGTCATGCCGGCCACATGACCGCGGAAGCGTCTTTGGACAACACTGGCTCTTCGGCTAACAAATAGAGATGAGCGACCGGCCCCTAGAGTCAAATACGACTGTGCGGGGGAACCTTTACCTTTTTATTTGTGGATTGCATATACAGTACTTATGACTCAATGGAGGGAAAACATAGTGAAATGTGATTCTCATCAGGAGCCAGTGCTGTAAAGGTAGTCCTCATTTCGCGACAATTGGGATCAGCAACTCGGTCGTTATGTGAAGCGGTCGTTAAGTGAAATCACACTGTGCTTACAATCTTACTTCAGCTTTCCTTCACTTTACAGACTTGCAAAGGTCATAAATGCAAAGATTGGTCGTAAAGTTACTTTTTCATCACCGTCGTAACTGTGAATGGTCACTAAACGAGGCAGCCACTAAATGAGGACTGCCTGTATATGCAAGGAAAACTCAGGAAAAAAAATAGGAGAAGGAGTTCTGAGTGGAATGAGACTTTTGCTTGGCAAAGGAATCTAATTGTGAATTAATCTGATTTCTTTGTTACTCTTTCTGAATAGAACAAGTAAATGCTTGTGATGATGATGAACTATCTAACTATCAAAGCAGGATAACACAGCCCTCCCTTCTAATTTATAATTCCTGATCACAAGGGGAATTGAAGAGAGAGATTTGGAAGTGTGGGTAGGTACGAGGGAAGCTTGGCATCCTAGGCTTGGAAATTTAATCTGTCAGAGTGACAGGCTTATGAATATATGTGTAGTTCCAGGGAAGGCAGGAGTTGACAGCCTAGAGATTCATTGAAATATTAAGGGAACCTGTTTACAGCCCATTTTAAGTTATGAATAAAAGCTAATTTGTTTTAATGTTTACAGAGTGACTATGCTGTTCTTTATTTCCCCCTACATTCAACCTAATCACTCTACCTCAGGGAAAAAGAACAAAAGAATTTCTACCTCAGGAAAGAGTTTGGTGGTAGCCATAAAACCAATAGCTCCTTTAGGGATATCCCTGGGTTAATGGGATTATACCTTAATTTTGAAAGAAAAATACACTCTTGCTAGCTGAAAGTCTTGGGCCATTTGTATGAAGAACAGTGGTGACAAATCGCTTGGTGCTGGAATGCTGAATATATCTGCTAGTGTTATAAAACTAAGAAGGGCAAGGATCCTGCAGTGTTTCAGCATCTAAAGCAGTGTTTTCCAAACTTGGCAACTTTAAGATGTATGGCGAATTCTGGGAGTTGAAGTACACACGTCTTAAAGTTGCCAAGTTTGGAAAACACTGATCTAAAGCAAAGACTATATTCCTCTTATTTGATCATTTTTAATTAGAAAACATAAACAGTTCTGTGTAGTTGGTCTGTCCGTTTCATCCAGGTCTCTAAATGTCTGTCATTTCCACTGTGGTGGACTGTGAGGACCTCTTATGCACTGTGGTTAACTGTTAGAGATATCAGGTTTCAACCAAGCACGTCTCACACAAGCTTGGAGGAGGAGGCAGCCTCTGCTGTAACCTAATCTTACTTGGTTTGTATGGGAGGGGCTGAATCCCGATTTCCTGTTCCTGTTCCTGTTCCTGTTCCCTTCCCTTCTCCTCTTCCCTGCTCGAATCTGCACCAAGAAGGATGGTCAGCTATGGCTGTCCACATTGCTCACACTTCCATTCAGGTGGGCCACATTAAGAAGCATGTGGGTCTCGTCAGAACCTATTGCTTGCACGCATGGACCGTTTCTACTAAGAAACTGAGTTACAATAAAACTGTAAGCTCTTTTTCTGTTACTTTACATTAACGTGTGAAGTGTGTATATTTTGTGTTTTTGAACTGATTAAGCCTTGTGCAAGTTTATGGGAACACTTCTGCTCTGCTATAAACCAATTAGAAGCTGCGTGGAGTTCTGGTATTACCATTCCAGAATTCCTACATTGCCAAGTTTGGAAAACACTGATCTAAAGCAGAGACTATATTCCTCTTATTTGATCATTTTTAATTAGAAATGCTTTTAACACAAACAGTTCTGTGTAGTTGGTCTGTCCGTTTTATCCAGGTCTCTAAATGTCTGTCATTTCCACTGTGACGGACTGTGAGGACCTCTTATGCACTGTGGCTAACAATGTCACTTCATGCATCGGTCCCTTGATCTGCATAAATGGCTGTGAAAGACTAGACCAGAGCTTTCCAAACTGTGTGTCAGGACACGTTAGTGTGTCGGCTGAAGTGTCTGGGTGTGTCGCGGCTGCTGCCGCCTCCAAACCCTGCCAGGATTCTGCGCAGGTCCTAGTGCCTGCCTTGTGCCTGGCTGCCTCCAAACCTGCTGTGATTCCGCGCAGGTCCTAATGCCTGCCTTGTGCCCTGCTGTAAGAGCATGTCGCGAAATTATGCTCTGCTGTAAGAGTGTGTCGCAAAATGATGCATGTCTAAAAAGTGTGTCACCAACATGAAAAGTTTGGAAAGCTCTGGACTAGACTGATGCTTGTAAACAGATTCCTTCCTTAGCACAGGCACTCTTTCGTTGCTTTCCCACAGATTTGTGTTTAATCTGCTTCAATTGCTTGGAAAAATTATGCTGTCCCTGACGTTGGTCCCTGAACCTTCAAAAACTGAAGGAAGGATTCTTTTGGCTGTTGTTTAATGCCTTAAATTTTTATAGGCACCTTCACATGGCTGATCTTAGGTCTTATACAAGACTTGCCACTAAGATAAAGAGGAACCATTCCTTCTCTACCTTTTAAGGCCCAAGAGCTTTAACTGAGCATTTCATCTACCAGCTCTCCCCAACCTGGTTGAAGTCCAACGTATCTGGAGGGTACTAAGCTGCATGAGAGTGAATTACACACATTATTTTCAGAGCCTCAAAACCATAAATGGGATGAAGAATTGGTCCACAGTATTTGCCTGATGTGGAGAAGCAAACGTTTACTAACTAAAGCCGGTCAAATTATTTTGGATTCTGGGTCATTCCTCTCCTTGGCAGTAAAAATACAAATCGAAGAGAATATTTGTAGCTCAGGGTTGAACTGGGGAGTCTTTGGTGCTCTCTGAGCCTTGTTGTTTTCATGCAGACGTTTCATTGCCAGGCTAGGCAACATCTTCAGTGCGAAAAGGGAGTGGAACTTGCTGTCTGTTTATATACCCTGGCTTGTCCTGCCTGTGTTGGTGGGGGTCTTGTACTCTCCTTGGTAGTTCCTTGATTGGGCAGTTGTGTGCTGTTTGGGTGATTGACTGAGTTAATAGTTCCTTGATTAAGGTCTATTGTGTTGTTTAATTGCTCCTCTGCTGCTAATCTTGCTGTTAATCTATGCATATCTTGTTGTTGATTGCTGGCCCAGGGGTGTTCAGTGTTGCACTGCAGCAACCCAGAACACCAGAAAAAGGAAACAGACCACTTATATAGCATCTTCCAGCAAAATGGATATCCACACAACTTTATCAAAAAGTGCCTGACCACTCAACCCACCACAGCAAAACCAACAGAAGCTATGAAAAGGATTACACTGCCATACATCAGAAACATCTCAGAAACTACTAATAGACTGTTACATCCACACGGCATCACTGTAGCACACAAACCAACCAAAACCCTTCAGAACATTGTAAACCAAAAGACCCAGTAGCCCAAGAAGAAAAAACAGGAGTTATCTACAACATACAGTGTAAGGACTGTAACAGCCACTATGTAGGACAGACTGGCAGAAGACTAGCAGAACGCATCCACGAACACCAACTAGCAGTCAGAAGACACGATGAAAACTCCTTAATCTCACAACACATGGACAGACTTAACCATACTTTCAACTGGGAAACTGTGAGCATATTAGACCAGGCCAAATCCAAAAATGCTAGAGAATTCCTGGAAGCTTGGCACTCAGACAAAGCAGCCATCAACAGACACATAGAGGTTAACAACATTTACATACCATTCATAAGAGACAATAGAATAGCCAGAAGACCAGAACACCCCTGGGCCAGCAATCAACAACAAGATATGCATAGATTAACAGCAAGATTAGCAGCAGAGGAGCAATCAAACAACACAATAGACCTTAATCAAGGAACTATTAACTCAGTCAATCACCCAAACAGCACACAACTGCCCAATCAAGGAACTACCAAGGAGAGTACAAGACCCCCACCAACACAGGCAGGACAAGCCAGGGTATATAAACAGACAGCAAGTTCCACTCCCTTTTCGCACTGAAGATGTTGCCTAGCCTGGCAATGAAACGTCTGCATGAAAACAACAAGGCTCAGAGAGCACCAAAGACTCCCCAGTAAAAATACAATAAGAATAAACTAAATTGTTAGAAAGTTGCTTCCCTAGCATGATCATACTCTAGTATTAGCTGCTGTGTGTTAAGTCTGCCTCTTACTTAGCTTATTCCCAAATAGATCCAGAGTGCCCTCCTTTACAAAAGAAAAAAACCAGAAAGGTGGTGTTTGCAGAAAGGTGGGAAGGAGACCCAAAGACTATGGCTGGGTTCACACATCATGACCTGTTCAGAAGCCACAATTTAATTTATACGGTTAAGCCATTAATCATGGTTTGCAAAAGGTAAGAGCTGGATTCATACTTCCAACAAAGTCAAAACAATGAACTACTTATCGTTCAGCATAACATTTAAGCCCAGCCATTAAGAAGTAATCTGACACTGACATCCTTTCTTCCACTCATGGCAATATTTTATTTGTTGATTTCATACATGCATTCAAAGCATTTATAGAGAAAAGTTTAAAGGTTTCATAAACTAAGATGCAACACACATAATGGCTCATTCACCCACAGCACACTTAGGATCTTTAGGATCATCCAATCATGAGGCATCTTTTCACTACAGACCAGCTCCTGGATCCAGCTTCACAATATTGCATTGGTTGAACAATCTACCTCCAAAAATTTTTCACTAAGTATAAAAAGTTTAAATGTGCTTCCAGGAACTCAAACATTACCCAAAAGGCATTGGTCAAAAGGCATTGTGCAGCTATTTCATCTTTCCTTCCATAATGAATTTTCTCTCTGTTACTTCCCCCCCTCAAAAAAAAATCAAAGGAAGCAGTAGGAAAACACTGGTGAGTTCCAAATGTAAGATGACGACGTCTGGATCTATCATAAAAATTTCATAAACGAGACACAGCAATTCAATACCAAAGTTCTTGTCTGGAAGTACTCTACAGAGCACTAATCTCTGGAAATATTTCAGATTTTGAGACTCCGAAGAGTTCCACTTCCTATCAGATGTGGTGGATAGTCTAATCTGTCTGATTGTTTTATATATATATATATATATATCTAAATTAGAACTGATAGGGACTGAAGTGGAATTGACATTGTTGGAAATGAACAATTACAGCTGTAGACCCAAGGTTTGGTTGAGGCAGACTTTGTTTTCGGATCCAAACTTTTGTGTTAACTGAAATATTTGCCTGTCATTCAGGTACACAGTAGCTGTCAAAACAGCAGTGCTTCATTTTTGACAGAAAGAAGTCTGAATGCTAATACTGTGATCCGGCAACATTTCTTAATTTATATGCTTGATAGTCCCCCAAAATGATATTGAGTAGAGATGGAGAACTGAATGAGACCATTCCTGCACTCGGTTGTTCAGTACCAAAAGAATTTCTACACATTGCCACAGACAGATCTAGGTTTGCCCCCAAAGAATTTATTGCAGAAAATTCTGGATCCCTTTATGAGCATGTGTGAATGATGTATATCTTTAGAGATATAAGTTTATATTCCCATTTTAGGTTTTCAAGGGCAACCAAAAATTTGCAGCAGTCATCCCCAGTTGTAAGAAAAAGTATCAATAACTGTATGCCTCAATGCTATAGTGTCCTCCTCCTCAAGAATCTTGCTTCAGAAGGCCAACTTTCCTACATTAACTATTGCATATTTTGTAATGAATAGCAGTTCAAGGGCAACACGTGTGCATAGATCACACTCAGCAGTAAGAACCGAGCTGCTATCAACAAAACCTCAGGCCCAAGCTCTAATATTTCTAATGAAAGAATAAATCTTGGCAAAGTTTTCTGCAGAGATCTATCAGAGCCACAGCTAGAAAGAGCCATGCTGGGTTGGTTTGACAAATTGCTAAAAGCCAACACTTGCTAGAAATTTGCAAAGTGGCAGGAAATGACATTCTCTATTGCTTTTTTTCCAGCTTAGGTTCATGACAACTTGCTAAATTTCTTATCTTCATCATGCACTGCATAAACAGAAAGGCCAGGTCAGGAAGCAGACTCCACAAGGACTTCTGAAACTCTACTTTTTGATGCGGTATAATAACAAGATTTTGAAAGCCCTTGAAAGCCTGACAGACTTTCTCCCCACTTCCTCAATACTAAGAGAATCAAGGCAGTGCAACCTTGAGTTTCTTTCTCACTCACTCCTCTCTTGGTGCTCTTGCATCCCTTCTTCAAGGCTACATCCGTATACATGTGCAGCTGGATGGCATGACAAATAAGTGGGTATATAGGTGGCTTAAAAATTATTCTCAAAGAGCATAATTGGTCCCTCATCAAACTGGAATGAGCATTCAAATGGATGGCACAAGATTCAGTCCTGGATGTTTTAGCCTTAAATATTCTTATTAATGGCTTTGATGAGGAGTTGGAGGGAATACTTAGCCAATCTGTATATGACAGAGGTTTCCAAACGCCCGCCGTTGGCGACACACCAACAGTGGCGGCAGGGGGGGGCGCGGGGCGGCGGGGGCGTGTGCGGCAGTGGTGTGGGCGGTGGTGTGTATGGTGGTGGCGGCAGCCTCGTGTTTTGTGCTAAAACCCAGAAGCGCTGATGGTGCGCCACTGCCACGCGCGCCGCCGCCACAAGGGCAGCGGCAACGCACCATCAGCACTTCCGGGTTTTGTCGCAACACGCTCATGTGTCGCGACACACAGTTCGGAAAGCTATGATATATGACACAAAATTTGGATAAGAAAGAAAGAAAGAAAGAAAGAAAGAAAGAAAGAAAGAAAGAAAGAAAGAAAGAAAGAAAGAAAGAAAGAAAATCATTCAATAGGTTAGAAAAATTGGCTGAATGAAACAACAGAAATGAATGGAGTAACTTTCCAATAATTTCTGTTGAACTTCATTCTATTATTTTCACCCCAATCCTAACAAACAAATATAGATTGAGGATACATGGCTGAGTAATATTAATTATGAAAAGATCTTGAAATAATGGCTGATTCCAAACTAAACATGAGTCACCTGCTTGATGTGCCTACAAAAAATCAAATGTAATTTTGTTGTTGTTTATTCGTTCAGTCGTTTCCGACTCTTCGTGACTTCATGGACCAGTCCACGCCAGAGCTTTCTGTCGGCCGTCACCATCCCCAGCTCCCCAATGGTTGAGTCCGTCACCTCCAGAATACCATCCATCCATCTTGCCCTTGGTCGGCCCCTCTTCCTTTTGCCTTCCACTTTCCCTAGCATCAGCTTCTTCTCCAGGGTATCCTGTCTTCTCATTATGTGGCCAAAGTACTTCAGTTTTGCCTTTAATATCATTCCCTCAAGTGAGCAGTCTGGCTTTATTTCCTGGAGTATGGACTGGTTTGATCTTCTTGCAGTCCAAGGCACTCTCAGAATTTTCCTCCAACACCACAGTTCAAAAGCATCTCTCTTCCTTCGCTCAGCCTTACTTATGGTCCAGCTCTCACAGCCATAGGTTACTACAGGGAATACCATTGCTTTAACTATGCGGACCTTTGTTGTCAGTGTGATGTCTCTGCTCTTAACTATTTTATCAAGATTTGCCATTGCTCTCCTCCCAAGAAGTAGACGTCTTCTGATTTCCTGGCTGCAGTCAGCGTCTGCAGTAATCTTTGCGCCTAGAAATACAAAGTCTGTCACTGCCTCCACTTTTTCTCCCTCTATTTGCCAGTCAACAATCAAGCTCGTTGCCATAATCTTGGTTTTTTTGAGGTTTAACTGCAACCCAGCTTTTGCACTTTCTTCTTTCACCTTCGTCATAAGGCTCCTCAACTCCTCCTCGCTTTCAGCCATCAAAGTGGTATCATCTGCATATCTGAGATTGTTAATGTTTCTTCCAGCGATTTTAACTCCAGCCTTGGATTCCTCAAGCCCAGCATGTCGCATGATGTGTTCTGCATACAGGTTGAATAGGTAGGGTGAGAGTATACAACCCTGCCGTACTCCTTTCCCAATCTTAAACCAGTCCGTTGTTCCGTGCTCTGTTCTTACTGTTGCTACTTGGTCGTTATACAGATTCCTCAGGAGGCAGACAAGATGACTTGGTATCCCCATACCACCAAGAACTTGCCACAATTTGTTATGATCCACACAGTCAAAGGCTTTAGAATAGTCAATAAAACAGAAATAGATGTTCTTCTGAAATTCCCTGGCTTTCTCCATTATCCAGCGGATATTGGCAATTTGGTCTCTAGTTCCTCTGCCTTTTCTAAACCCAGCTTGTACATCTGGCAATTCTCGCTCCATGAATTGCTGGAGTCTACCTTGCAAGATCTTGAGCATTACCTTACTGGCATGTGAAATAAGTGCCACTGTTCGATAGTTTGAACATTCTTTAGTGCTTCCCTTTTTTGGTATGGGGATATAAGTTGATTTTTTCCAATCTGATGGCCATTCTTGTGTTTTCCAAATTTGCTGGCATATGGCATGCATCACCTTGACAGCATCATCTTGCAAGATTTTAAACAGTTCAGCTGGGATACCATTGTCTCCTGCTGCCTTGTTATTAGCAATGCTTCTTAAGGCCCATTCAACCTCACTCTTCAGGATGTCTGGCTCTAACTCACTGACCACACCGTCAAAGCTATCTCCAATATTATTATCCTTCCTATACAGATCTTCCGTATATTCTTGCCACCTTTTCTTGATCTCTTCTGCTTCTGTTAGGTCCTTACCATCTTTGTTTTTGATCATACCCATTTTTGCCTGGAATTTTCCTCCGATGTTTCTAATTTTCTGGAAGAGGTCTCTTGTCCTTCCTATTCTATTGTCTTCTTCCACTTCCGCACATTGCTTGTTTAAAAATAATTCCTTATCTCTTCTGGCTAACCTCTGGAATTTTGCATTTAACTGGGCATATCTCCCCCTATCACTGTTGCCTTTTGCTTTCCTTCTTTCTTGGGCTACTTCCAGTGTTTCAGCAGACAGCCATCTTGCCTTCTTGGTTTTCTTTTTCTTTGGGACGTTTTTTGTTGCCGCCTCCTGAACAATGTTGCGAACTTCTGTCCATAGTTCTTCTGGGACCCTATCTACTAAATCTAGTCCCTTAAATCTATTCTTCACCTCCACTGCATATTCCTTAGGAATATTAGTGAGCTCATATCTAACTGATCTGTGGGTCTTCCCTATTCTCTTTAGTCTGATTCTAAATTTTGCAATAAGAAGTTCGTGATCTGAACTACAGTCAGCTCCAGGTCTTGTTTTTACCGACTGTATAGATGTCCGCCACCTTTGGCTGCAAAGGATGTAGTCAATCTGATTTCGGTGTCGACCATCTGGTGAAGTCCATGTATAAAGTCGTCTTTTAGGTTGTTGGAAGAGAGTGTTTGTTATGCACAGTGAGTTGTCTTGGCAAAATTCTATCAGCCTATGTCCTGCTTCATTTTGTTCTCCCAGACCATGCTTGCCTGTAATTCCAGGTGTCGTCTCACTACCCACCTTAGCATTCCAGTCTCCTGTAATGAAAATAACATCTCTTTTTGGTGTATTATCTAGTAGGTGCTGCAGATCCTCATAGAACTGATCTACTTCTGCTTCTTCAGCATCTGTGGTTGGGGCGTATATTTGGATCACTGTGATGTTAAATGGCTTCCCCTGAATTCGAATTGAGATCATTCTATCGTTTTTTGGATTGTATCCAAGCACTGCTTTAGCCACTTTATTATTAATTATGAAGGCTACTCCATTTCTTCTGTGGTCCTCTTGTCCACAGTAGTAGATCTGGTGGTCATCTGATGTGAAGTGGCCCATTCCAGTCCATTTCAGTTCACTGACACCTAAAATGTAATTTTAGGGTGACTCAATAGAAGTTCACATTCTAAATCACAGCAAATAACAGTTCCACCTTATTCTGCATTGGTCAGATCACCCCCTTATGTATTTTATTTAGCTCTTGGGAGTCACACATTAAGAAGGATTCACAAAAACTGGAAGAGACGCGGAGAAGGGTGATGAGAATGAAGAGGAGAGTAGAAACTAAGTCCTATAGAGAGACAGAAGAAAGTGGGGATGTTTAGCTTTGAGAAATGAAGACTAAGAGGCAAGCAATACAACAGCACTCTTTATATACTTGAAAAGGTGTCACGCAAAAGGCCATGTTGTTCTCTGTAACTCAGAGTGCAGGATATGGAAGAATGATTTTAGGTTACAGGAAGGCAGATTCCAACTGAATGCTAGAAAATACATCCTAAGAGTGAGAGCACTTTGATAGGAAAATGGGTGACTAAGGGAGATCATGAGCTTCCCTTTATTGGATATGTTCAAGCACAGGCTGGCAACCATCTGTTTGGGATGCTTTAATTGGAATTAATGCACTGAGTTAGTGCATCTTCCAGCCGCAGGATTCTGGCCCATCTGCAGTTTCTAAACCACCTTCAAGAGCCACAGTATAAGGAATACAATTGCAATAATCAGTCTTTGAAGCTACCAGTTCAGGCATCACTAATGCAAGCTCTGTGTCCTCCAGGAAGTAGTTTATCAGCCAAAGCTGAACTTTTGTAACTTCTGATCTTTCCAGCCAGCTCTAAATGGGCAAATGGGCACCTTTCCACCCCCTCGCCACCTATTTGTTACCACATTCAAACTATATTCCTCCTCTGCCCCACCACCCAAAAATACAATTCTCTATATCTCTATACTGAGATATAGAGAAAAGGAGGTGGTATTGCGTGGGTTAAGAGGTGATGTCAAGGCCAGCTGGTTGGAGGGCAAATGGAATTAATCCTGTGCTCTACCATAGCATCCTGCTTTCTGGAGGAGTCACTGAAACGCATCTTAGAAAGTCACAGGCAAGACAGGAAAACAACAATTTTTTTAAATCAAGAATGGTGAGCTGGAAGGCATCATTTGACTATGCTGTAACTTTAAAAAAAATGGTTTTGACCAATGACTCATCGCACCCCACCACCAAAGCTTTGCTCCCTCCAAGTCTTATCCATCCCCTTCCCCACCTTTTTGTTTTGATCCTGAGCCACTGCCCACACCCGTTTAAGCCCACCTTCCTATCCATGACAGTCTTCAAAAGAAAGGCTGCCTCTGCAAAATTTTCCTGGAAGGGATCAAAACACGCTTACTTCAGCAACTTCTATATCTGCCCCAGGAAATGCAAAATAAAGATGGTGGTAATAGATGGCCTACGTTTAAAACAAACAAACAAACAAATATAATTTAAACATACTGGCTGGGGAATTCTGGGAGTTGAAGTCCACACATCTTAAAGTTGCTGAGGTTGAGAAACACCGCACTATAAGAATATACTACTCTGGGCAGTGTACAAATTTAAAAATAAAGGTTTATAACATCCAACAGAAACAGAAAAGGAAGATGGTGGAACAAACATCCACCAGAAGCCTATAAAACCCTCAGAGAAGACCTTGCTTCCTCACCTAGCCTAGAGTCTGGGGAAGGGCCAAGTCTTTGAGACACACTGAAAGGAAAGCAGGGTTAGGACATTTGGATCTCTGTGGGGACGCTGTGCTAGAGGAGGCCCCCTTCCTTGGTCTCACCAGATGACATTGCTTATTGGATAGGTCCAGCAGCCCACAGGTCCTATGCTATGAACGGCTCTCTCAGTGGTAGCCAGCTGTTGCCTTTCAATCTGTGTGTCGACACTTAATTTAGGATTTGCAGGACAGACACCAAAGAACGAGAACACTAAGGGAGACGCCAGGACGGCAATAAATCTTGGAAAGGGTTTATTAAGAAATTGCCCCTGAACATTCTTACAGCATCAGGAGGATACGACCCCAAACAGCCGGGTGAGCCCAAACGACGTGGAAGGTTTCCAGAACACGACTCACCAAGGGGTTGCTTTCATGGGGCGAGTTGTATAGCCCTGCAATCCCTCTTTCCTCCTCCACCCCCAGAGTTGCTCAGTTTAGGCATCAGCAAAGGAAGGTTAGATCTTAATGAGGATTAAGTGTCTAGCAGGCCCTGGGCGCCTGCTACCACAAAAGAGGGAAATGATTATCTGATTGGGGTTAGAGCTGGAAGTTTGTTATCTCACAGCTCGCAAGAGTAAATAGGAACAGCTGGCTTGTCTAAGCAGGTGTCCAGGTGTTAGATAAAAGTCAATCACAGGACACCAGCATCTTGAATTGCACCTCAAACCCTACTGATAAACAGTGCTGCTTATCATAGGAGTTACCCATAAGTTGTTGCCACATTCTGGACCAGCTGAAGCTTCCAAGTACAGGTAGTCCTCACTTAACAACCATTCATTTAGTGATGGTTTGGACTTACGACGGTGCTGAAAAAACCAACTTGCGACTGGTCCTCACACTTATGACCATCACAGCATCCCTGCAGTCACATGATCACGATTTGGGCGCTTGGCAACTGGTTTGCATTTACAACTGTCACAATGTCCTGCGGTCATGTGATCGCCATTTTCGACCTTCCCAGCCAGCTTCCAGCAAGCAAAATCAATGGGGAACTGCATGATTCACTTAATGACCACATGGTTCACTTAATGACTGCAGTGATTTGCTTAACGACCACCGCAAAAAAGGTCATAAAATCAGGTCAGATTCGCTTAATGACCGTTTTCCTTAGCAACCAAAATTCAGGTCCCAATTGTGGTAGTTAAGCGAGGACTACCTGTAGTAACCCCATCTAGAGCACATAGTAGTAGTTCACAGAATTCCTGACACACACGGCCTTTATCCACACTAAATGGAAATCCTGGGAGTTGTGAAGTCACACACACACAAAAGTGATCCTGAGCCCCCCACTGAAATTAAGCTTTGTCGGAAATTGTTTTAAAGAATGATAGAAGTAGGAGAATTGGGGGGAGGGGATGTTGCAGCACTGGGAAGAAGGGGGTGAGCTCTTTCACCCTGACAAAAAGCCATCACCCCTTAAAAATGCCCCCCTTGCACAAAATCATACTTGAAAGGAGTCTCCATTGATAGCTCTGCAACCTGTTTTAAAAATTTGCTGTCATCTGCAAATATTTATTTATTTATGTATTTATTATTTAAATTTGTATTTATTTATTTATTTATTTATTATTTAAATTTATATGACCGCCCATCTCCTCCAACCAGAGAACTCTGGGCGATTCACAATAAAACAAGTTAAAAATATAAAATTACAATATCAATAAAATACATATAAAATCCAAGTGGAGATGTTAATAATAAGGCGGGCTTCATGGCACCAGCCACTTCCAAGAGGAACTGTTAGCATTCCCATCCCAAGCAAGGCAGCAGAACTTTTAAGTTCCACATTGCTTGAGATACATGGATTTCTGAATAAAAGGACAAGTATTTGCACAACACTGAAGGATAGGATTGTAAAGGACATTGTACAGGAGGCAGCAACTAAAACCATCCCAAAGAAAAAGAAATGCAAGAAAGCAAAGTGGCTGACTGATGAGGCTTTACAAATAGCTGAGGAAAGAAGGGAAGCAAAAGGCAAAGGAGAAAGGGAAAGATATAACCAACTGAATGCAGATTTCCAGAGAATAGCAAGGAGAGATAAGAAGGCCTTCTTAAATGAACAATGCAAAGAAATTGAGGAAAACAATAGAATGGGGAAGACTAGAGATCTCTTCAAGAAAATCGGAGATATCAAGGGAACCTTTTGTGCAAAGATGGGCATGATAAAGGACAAAAAAGGCAGGGACCTAACAGAAACAGAAGAGATTAAGAAAAGGTGGCAAGAATACACAGAAGAACTATACAAGAAAGATCTTAATGTCCCTGATAAATACGATGGTGTGGTCACTGACCTTGAGCCAGACATCCTAGAGAGTGAAGTCAAGTGGGCCTTAGGAAGCATTACTAACAACAAAGCTAGCGGAGAAGACAGTATCCCAGCTGAGCTATTTAAAATCCTAAAAGGTGATGCTGTTAAAGTGCTGCACTCAATATGCCAACAAATTTGGAAAACTCAACAGTGGCCACAGGATTGGAAAAGGTCAGTTTACGTTCCAATTCCAAAGAAGGGCAATGCCAAAGAATGTTCAAACTACCGTACAATTGCGCTCATTTCACATGCTAGCAAGGTTATGCTCAAAATCCTACAAGCTAGGCTTCAGCAGTATGTGAACCGAGAACTACCAGAAGTGCAAGCTGGGTTTCGAAGAGGCAGAGGAACTAGAGATCAGATTGCCAACATTCGCTGGATCATGGAAAAAGCAAGAGAGTTCCAGAAAAACATCTACTTCTGCTTCATTGACTACGCTAAAGCCTTTGATTGTGTGGATCACAACAAACTGTGGCAAAGTCTTAAAGAGATGGGAGTACCAGACCACCTTACCTGTCTCCTGAGAAACCTGTATGCGGGTCAAGAAGCAACAGTTAGAACCGGACATGGAACAACCGATTGGTTCAAAACTGGGAAAGGAGTACGACAAGGCTGTATATTATCACCCTGCTTATTTAACTTATATGCAGAGTACATCATGAGAAATGCCGGGCTGGATGAATCACAAGCCGGAGTTAAGATTGCCGGGAGAAATATCAACCACCTCAGATATGCAGATGATACCACCCTAATGGCAGAAAGTGAAGAGGAACTAAAGAGCCTCTTGATGGGGGTGAAAGAGGGGAGTGTAAAAGCTGGCTTGAAACTCAACATTAAAAAAACTCAGATCATTGCATCTGGTCCCATCACTTCCTGGCAAATAGAAGGGGAAGAAATGGAAGCAGTGACAGATTTTATTTTCTTGGGCTCCAAGATCACCGCAGACGGTGACTGCAGCCATGAAATTAAAAGACGCTTGCTCCTTGGGAGGAAAGCTATGGCAAACCTAGACAGCATATTAAAAAGCAGAGACATCACCTTGCCAACAAAGGTCCGTATAATTAAAGCTATGGTTTTCCCAGTAGTAATGTATGGCTGTGAGAGTTGGACCATAAGGAAGGCTGAGCGCCGAAGAATTTATGCTTTCAAACTGTGGTGCTGGAGAAGACTCTTAAGAGTCCCTTGGACTGCAAGGAGGTCAAATCAGTCAATCCTAAAGGAAATCAACCCTGACTGCTCATTGGAAGGACACATACTGAAGCTGAAGCTCAAATACTTTGGCCACCTAATGCGAAGAGAAGACTCACTGGAAAAGACCCTGATGCTGGGAAAGACTGAAGGCAAAAGGAGAAGGGGACGGCAGAGGATGAGATGGTTAGATAGCATCACCGATGTAATGAACATAAATTTGAGTAAACTCTGGGTGACAGTGGAGGACAGGAAGGCCTGGCGTGCTGTGGTCCATGAGGTCACGAAGAGTCGGACACGACTAAACGACTGAACAACAACAACAACAACAACAACAACAAAGGACAGGAGAAAAGAAGATTCATGGACATACTGTATGCTGGTCCATGTATCGTTATATAATTTACACAAAATACTGCTCTGACAGTGTTTGAAAAGTCTTTGAAAACCTGGCTGTTTCCCTAGGCTTTAGGTTATAGACAGCAGAAAGCCTCTTCCAGGATTTTATATGTCAGTTTGAATATTTCTCTTCTGGAGTACATTTTCCCCCTTGTTTTGCTGTTCATTTTTAATGTTGTACGCCACCCAGAGACTTTATGGATTTAGTAAATAAATACTAAACTCACTGTTGGGTAAGTAAACCTCTGATTATACACAAAGGTTTTGCTCTGCTTTATTCTTTCTATTCTGTATAGCTCCAGAACAAATTTTACGGACAAAAGTATACGAAATTTCTCCTGTTCTGTTGGTGTAATATCAGCAGGAGGTTAATTGAATGCCAGTCGGGAAAAAAAATCAGCCTGTTGTGTAGGTACTTATTGATGGGCAATCTCAAGGCCTCCACTCTCAATTCTGATCAATCAAGACCCTCGTCCTGTTACCAAAGCAAACATGTGGAGTTAGAGAAGAAATGTAAAAAATATATTTTGGTATTTTGGAAACATTGGCAGATGCAGATACAGATACAGATTTGGGAGCCAACAGAATTGCTGGCAGGAAAATTGTGTTTATCTAGATCAGTGTTTCTCAAACTTGGCAACTTTAAGATGTGTGGACTTCAAATTCCAGGATTCCCCAGCCAGCATGAAGTCCACTCACCTTAAAGTTGCCAAGTTTGAGAAACACTGATCTAGGGCAATGTTTCCCATCCTTGGCAACTTTAGGATATGTGGGCTTCTACTCCCAGAATTCCCCTGCTGGCTGGAGAATTCTGGGAGTTGAAGTCCATGCATCGTAAAGTTGCTGAGTTTGCTGTAGACCAGAGCTTTCCAAACTGTGTGTCGCGACACAAAAGTGTGTCGCCACACACAGTCTGGTGTGTCGCCACACAACCCGGAAGCGCTGATCATCATCAGCGCTTCCGGGTTTTCCCGCGGCGACACACCAACGGCGGTGGGCAAAAACCAAAAGCGGCAGCAGCGCTTCCGGGTTTTTGCGCGCTGCCGCAAAGGCGGCACTTCTGGGTTTTCCCGCGGCGACACACCAAAGGCGGTTGGTGTGTCGCCGCGGGAAAACTTTGGAAAGCCCTGCTGTAGACTGATGTGCCAAAGGCTTCATAATTGGGAATTAACTTTAATGGCAAGGAGACCTACTTAAGGGCACTCCCTCTCCACCCATCAAAAGCCACAGAGGAAGATCCTGCTACTTATGCTTCCAGTCCCCAAGCCCTGCAGCTTTTAGGCTTTGCTCAGTAATTTTCATGCCAAGCATGTTCATTCCATGTGTGTAAGCTGAGCTCTAAGGATAGTATTTCCAGAACTGTGCAGCTAAAGAAGGGCAGAACCCCAGCATGAAAAGAAAAGAAAGTATTTTCCATTCGGCCTGTAAAAGACACAAGTCCCTTATTCATGGCTATCATTTGGATTAGGTTACTCCTAAATTCTGTGCATTTATATAGCAGCAGCATCCAAGGCTACTATGACTTGGCTAATTGTTCCACATTTGGTAGTGAGGCTCTTTTTCTTAATACTAACTTCATTTATTCTTAAACCAGTGAAATCTTAAAACAATGTACAGAAATGACAAAGAGCCAGGTTAGAATCCATGGTCAAAGAAGATCACCAAATTTCTCAGTTGGCAGTTGAGCTGGCAATGATTATAACTCATTGATAAAGCAGATTGTTTTGCATGGAAAATGCTCCAGGATCAATCCTGGATGCGTGACATTAAAAGGAGCAGCTAACAAATAATATGAGCCACAAATTCTCCAAGAAGCACAGAGCAGCCTGGAGAGAAATAGGTTCATGTAATAGTATGTGGGAAAGACCTTGGGAGAATGGGCCAAGAAATGCTATATGGAGAATGGTCAGATAAGAGAGAGCATAGCCCACAGCTGGATAGTGGATGGGGCAAGAGGCTCAGAAGGGACCCTCCCTAAATTATTGGGCTGTAAAGGTGACGATGGGAGAATTGTACTTTCAGACTTGCAAGATTCTGTTAATGTAGCTTTACAATAAAGTAGAATTGTGTTTCCTGTCTGGTCTACCTAGTAAGGCTGACAGTTCATTTGGTATCAAGCAGCACCAGTGCCCTTCCACTTAGCTAGCTGACCTCACTCAGCTTTTTCATGTGCCATCTAAAAACACTTGGTTATCCTGTCTATGAAGGTTCTCAGTCATCCAGGAATGCCAGTCTGTTGTCCTTGGTGTCTTCTCTGGTGAAGCTAATGTTGGCATCTATAGTGTTTATATGGTCCGTGAAGGCCTTTACTTCCTGGGCCTTGATTTTGACCCAGGTGTCATCCACATACCTAAACCAGTGGGTGGGCACCGTTCCCTGGAATGTGTTGAGTGCTTTCTTCTCCACTTCTTCCATGTATAAATTGGCCACAATGGGTGACACAGGAGAACCCATGGCACAGCCGTGTTTTTGTCTGTAAAAGTCACCTCTGTATGTGAAATAAGTGGTGTTAAGACACAGGTCCAGAAGATGGCAGATCTGGTTTGGGTTGAGATGGCTTCTCCTTTCAAGGGTGCTGTCCTCTTCTAGTCTCTGGCATTCCTAGACTGTGAAGTCCTCATTGGGACCGGTGGCAAGCTAGAAATAGGGATCTACAGGAAACCCACACAGACAGATCAATATCTGATGTTTGACTCCCACCATCCACTGCAGCACAAACTAGGAGTCATCAGGACATTGTCACACAGAGCAGAAACCATCCCCACCTCCATGGATTCCAAAAAGAATGAAAATCAGCACCTGAGAACAGCTCTGAAGGCCTGTGGATATCCAAATTGGGCTTTCACCAAATCTAAATCTACCAGACCTAAAACAGCGACAGATAGGGCTGAGACTCAGAGTAAACGAAAGAACCTGGTCATTCCCTACATGGCTGGTGTGTCTGAAAAGATAAAACGGATATTTGGCAAACACCACATACCTGTATATTTCAAACCCACCAACACACTGAGACAGAGGCTTGTACACCCCAAAGATCAAACTCCAAAACACAAGAAAAGCAATGTAGTTTATGCAATCCAGTGCAGTGAGGAGTGCTCTGAACTCTACATTGGAGAAACCAAACAACTTTTGTACAGGAGGATGGCCCAACACAGGAGAAGTAACACCACAGGACCAGAGTCAGCAGTTTATCTTCATCTAAAGGAAAAAGGACACTCATTTGAGGACATTAATGTTCACATTTTAGACAGAGAAGATAGGTGGTTTGAGAGAGGGGTCAAGGAATCCATTTATGCCAACTTGGAAAATCCTTCCTTGAATAGAGGTGGGGGCCTCAGGCACAATCTTTCTCCCATCTTCCTCCCTGCTTTGTCTTCTGTGCCTAGGAAGATTAAGACCATTTCACAAGCTCAACAGCAGCATGGTGATCTTAACTATCCTCCTTTAGATGATACTTAGAGGACTTAAAATAACATCTCAATATAACCATGACCTAGCCCCAGGTGTAAGGTCACACAGCTACCTAGAAACATATTTAGGATTCCCTTACCAACTTTGCTCAGACTGAAGAAGCTCCTTGGATAAGGAGCGAAACGTTTCCACTGAGAAAATAGAAATCCAGTTGACATGATTCAAGCTACAGACTTGGTTATCCTGTGCTAAAATGAAAGGACTACAGTACATAGGATATGTCACTAAGCTACCTGGACTTTGATATCCACATAGGGCCCCAGAGTCATTCATGGAAATAAAACAGTGCTGGCGGCTGGCACTTGCTTTGCAACATGCCAGGTTCCTTTTCATGCTTTCCAGCACATCAAAATTTGTCAGTCCATCAGCAGAATAACTTTCCAAAAGCAGAACGGAATGGGTTCAACTGTGGTATAATTGGCAAAAGAAGGATTTATTTCAAAAATGGCCTGGATCAGGCTGGGGACTATGGAGAAAAAAAAAATCCAGAACAAATTTTACCTGATGGGAGAGGCAACTGGGCAGTTGCTCAGAAGGTTGCCATGTCCCCCATTCTAAGCCGTCCTCCAAGGTTCCTTCCTGTCATGTGACCTGCAGTACAGCTATTATTAAGGGGTGGGAAAGAATTCCAGAAGCCATGTTCTACATCAGTGTTTCTCAACCAGGACAACTTTAAGATGGGTGGACTTCAACTCCCAGAATTCTTGGCTGGCTAGGGAATTCTGGGAGTTGAAGTTCACCCATCTTAAAGTTGCTAAGGTTGAGAAACAACTGCTTTCCTTACCTTGTTTTAATTTTTTTTTAAAGTGTACTGCAAAAAAAAAGTGGAACAGGAAAACTGGTAGGTACCTCAGGTTCCACACTGAAGACAATCAAGCCTAAGGACAACCTCCTGTGACCAAATAATCCCAGGCACATCTTCCAGTGGGTAAGCACCATTAGTGAAAGCTCAGCATGTTTTATTCAGCAGTTAATGGAAACTAAGAACCCTTGTTTGTTTGAAGAGGAATAACACAGAGAACAAAATGTGAACAAACTATACTTTCTTTTACTGTCTGGTTCTTCTCAAAATAAGTAAGTTCACATCATTTAATAAAACCACAATACCATCTGTTGTTAGTTGTTTCTATTCCTGGGAGAAGTAAGCAGGTGCAAACATGTATGCTCGCAAATGTGACCTGCAAACGTGATAATAATTTTTAATAAAGTCCCAGAACTCCAAAACTACCATAAAGATTAGAATTCGTGAACTTGTTGAAGTTAATAGCTCTTTAAAACCTGAAGTTCACCTTCACAATATTTTCATCTCTTTCTTATTGAGCAAATGGCTTGATTGACTTGTATCTAACCTAAACATTGCCAGCGAGACTTATAGAATACTTGAAGTACATGTGATCAATTTTCCTAATAAAATTGCTCTAAATTGCACCTAGAGGTTGCAATAATGATTTTTCCACCACATCCAGGAATTCCATTATCCTGGTGAAACTGCTCATTGAAAAACTGGAACTATTCTTGGAAAAACAAAAAAGTTGCTGCTGAGGGAATTAATCAGCAAGATTGCAGCTATGATGGATTCTCCCAGGTGACCAACTTTTCCATCTTTCCATCCCTCTGAGTCTAATTTAAAACATGCTTCAGACTGATGTGGACTGGTTGGACTATTATTAGATTGATTTGGCCATCAGGACACCCAGCATGGACTTTTTATGAGTCTAGCCCTCACAGAGAACCACTATCCAATTAGCACTTTTTTGGGGTCAACATCTGAGCACAGAGAATGGTCAACCAACAGTGCTCACTTGCCAGCAAGTAACTGAGTGCCCTATTCCACCTCCTCAGATCTGTGTCCTAAAAACACATTCCTTGGATTCGTTCTCTTCGTTCCACGTTCTCTTCTATTGGTACATGCTCCTTTCCCCACATCAACAACAATAAAAGAGATCAGTTTCTAGCATCTCCCCATGTTTCTATGATTGCAAACTCAGTTGCCTTCCAAACTCTTAATGCTAGCATGCCAACCATTCTTCACTGGGTCTTTTTTATCAAATCGGACTGCCATGCTGCTACAGTGGAATCCCAGGAGTTGGAAGGGGGGGTAAGCCAAGAACCCACTCCAAGGAGAAAACAGGCCACACCTCCAAGCATAATGCAGTAAGGTGTTGGCATTCCTAATGCAGAATTCCTTGCCTTGAAAGGGTATTGCCCTGCACCAGGATAAATCAGAATTGCTTGCAGTTACAAGCCCGTTATGACATTAGGTGTTCGTGGAGGATTATCTCACCCAACTACCAAAACCGCACCTTCAACTGGAAAACCTTGTTGTTGTTCAAGGGCGTGATAACCCAGAGTAACTGCTAACAGCCAAATACATTGTTTCTTACTAATATAGCTTATAGCTCCAAAGTTGTTGGGTGAGAGTGGGGATGAACCTGATGGGAGCGTTGCAATGGCACGATATCCGCTGTGAACTGGGACTGGACTAGTTCACTCAAAAAATAACTCTCACCTCCAGGGGAAAGTCGTTTCCAAAGAAAAGAGTTGTGTTGTTGCAAAGGCTTCTGTGGCACACAAAACCAAAACAATATTCTTTTTGTACTTGGTTGCAAGGAGGAGTGGAATCTTTCATTTTCATGATCAGAAATTTCTAAGGCAGAACTTTCCAAACTGTGTGTTGGGACACATTAGTGTGTCGTCTGCAGTGTCTGGGTGTGTCGCAGCTGCTGCTGCCTCCAAGCCCTGCCAGGATTCCGCGCAGGTCCTACTGCCTGCCTTGTGCCTTGCTGCCCCCAAACCTGCTGTGATTCCGTGCAGGTCCTAGTGCCTGCCTTGTGCCTTGCTGCCTCCAAACCTGCCCTGCCAGGATTCCGCACAGGTCCTAGTGCCTGCCTTGTGCCTTGCTGCCTCCAAACCTGCCCTGCCAGGATTCCGCACAGGTCCTAGTGCCTGCCTTGTGCCTTGCTGCCTCCAAACCTGCTGTGATTCTGCGCAGGTCCTAGTGCCTGCCTTGTGCCCTGCTGTAAGATTGTGTCGCAAAACGATGCCCTGCTGTAAGTGTGTGTTGCAAAATGATGCATGTCTAAAAAGTGTGTCACCAACATGAAAAGTTTGGAAAGCTCTGTTCTAAGGACAGACAGAGAATGTGACCTTCGTCCTTGCCTCTGTCTCACTTCCAGGGTTTATCCATCTGTGACTGTGGAAAATGATTAGCTTTTAAAAGGAAACATCACCTTTCACAACAATACCCCCGTGTAAGATCCAGCATTGTGTTTGCCTTAGTCCCAGCCAGGTTTGTACAGTAACCCATCTCATTGCATTCAAGGTGTTCTTCCCAGGCCTCCAAGTCTCAGAAGTAGGTCTAGGACCGAAGGCCTAGCGGGGCAGGTTTTTCTTCCCCATTCAACAGAACTTTTAAAAGTCTATTCAGAATGAAAAAGTGGGTAGGAGATGCTTGTAAATATTTAGCCCAGAAAGCAAGGATTACCTAGGAAACAGTCCCTCACTGATTATTCCTTCAAAAATCAAGGCTAAATTAACCTTTTTCATACCATACAAACCACCACTTTCTTGCTCTATGGGGAAGTGAAGGGAAACATTTCTTAAATATCATTTACCACCGTGAAAAACAGAAACATGGGAATCACTGAGGTATTAGAACTGCATTTTTTTTAAATTAGCAAACCAAATTCTTTAAAAGTATACAGGTCCTATTGCCCAGTAGAATACCTGATGGGAATTCATTAATGTAGCAAGAGTGTCCTCAAGCATGTAGAGAGTTTGTTTTCCTAACTACTGAAGTATTACAAATAGACTTCCTAATCTGGAATTAACAGCAATGGTTCTGGGCCAGGCAGGAATTCAAGGGCTGGATAGCAGGACAAATTTGAAACCTAATATTAGGTTGACCATATTTCAGGATGGCAAAACGGGACGGGGTCTTATGTAATATTCTGTATTCATGAAAAAGACAGGGGTCCCCACCACCGGTCCGCGCAATTGGCTCCCGCCTGCAAACGCCGCCCCCGGCCCACGTGATTGGCTCCCGCCTGCAAACCCCGCCCCCGGCCCGCGTGATTGGCTCCTGCCTGCAAACCCTGCCCCCAGTCTGCACGATTGGCTCCCGCCTGCAAACCCCGCCCCTCCCCGTCCGTGAGATTGGCTCCCGCCTGCAAACCCCGCCCCCGGTCCACGCTCCGGCTCGGATCTTCCTTCCGCGCCATTCCTGCCAGGTTTGAAAAATGGGACAAAATTGAGATTTTTATCAAAACGACAGGACGGTTGAAAAATGCTTAAAAAACGGGACTTTCCTGTTCAAAACGGGATGTGTGGTCAGCCTACTAATATGTTTTTTTTTTAAAAAGGATCCATTTACAATCTATGTTTTATGCGTTAGATTTTGTTTTCAATTAGTTTTGCAAGCCATTTTAAAATACACTATTATAAATCAAGGTGTGTGTTTGTGTGTATGTATACGTATACGTATATATAGTTCAGATATTTGCAGGATGCTGTAGGCTGTAGGTTTAAATTTCTCTCTCTGTCAGACTTGTGACTGACATGTGGTACGTAGGAGAAATAGCAAAGCTAAGTAACAGTAGATTTCTTGTGGGCACAAAGAGAAATTAAATGTACAAAGAAGCATGCAAGGAAGCCATGCATACATTGTTCCCTTAAAACATTTGGGTTGTAAATTTAAAAACTACAGCTTTATTCAGAATGCCTTTGAAAACTTTTAAGGCCATGTTGCCAACAGAAGACAGGAAAAAGTGCCTGATGGTTCAGTATCTGTGAATGTAGCAGAAGGTATTATGGGGCAGTGCGTGCAGAATAAATCTTATGCCAGCTTTCTCCAACTATTTTGAAGATTATGGGAATGGTAGTGCAGCACATCTGGAGCGCCCCAGACTGGGCAGGGCTGTCTTTTCCATTGCACTTTGATCCTTGCCCCTTTTGTTGGCAATGTTTCATACATAACTCTTTGAAACTCTTATTTAAATGTTTTCTCCAGATACTTTTTATGACTGTTGCATGGGCAGAGCTAACAAGACAGACGTTTCCATCCCTATCGGGCCCTCTTTTCAAGTATGCTTTTGAACATAGCTCCAGGAGATTTTACAGACCAGGAGATTTTACAGACCAGCAGGGAAGCAAAGCCTTTTCATTCCTCTCTAATGGGGTGGGAGTGAAAGGAGAGGGAAATACTCTCAAATGTTTACATTGGCTTTGTTTAATTTGTAGACAGAAGGGAGAGCTAAGGATCAAGAACATACTTTGGGCTGGAATTCTGCAGGCGGCAGAACTCACTACGCCCTGTCTCTTTTTCCGATTAGGGACTATGCCAAAACTCAAATCTTTCTCCACATTCCAGATATTCTGGTTGGCTTTGGGCCAATCAGAAACCCTTGTTTTGGACATTAAAGAGAAATTCAGTCTTTCTTTTCCTGCCACAGAAGACGGGTCTCAACTTTTCTGAGCGTATAGATCAGGTTACCATGGTGATAAAAACCCAAATTGTCTAGAGGTATCTCTACAATCAAAGTGAATGCATGGACAACAAAAGGAGCCTTGACATTCAATGTTAAAACAGAGCAGATTTCCCCAAATCTGACAGCCCCTAGATATGTTGGGGCTGCAAACCCTTAATCATGGGCATCTGTGGGGGATAAGGGACATCATGTGTGTCATGACATCACTGCAGAAATGACATGAAGTATGCAATTTGCATGATGACATCATGATGCACATATTATGGTTTCCTCCAGATGCCTATGCCTATAGTGACTATTACAATTGCTATGTTTGAAGATATAGCCCAAAATATCCGGAGAAGACAGACAGGGGACAGCAGTTTATAGCAGAGTCAAGAAAGGTCACAGGCTTCCTTGAGCACCACAGTGCATATGACCGAGTCCGATGACTGAGTAAAGCATGATTTTTCTCTTGTTTTTCCTTGGGATTTTGAGGTGAAGCCTATTTGGTCTTATGCAACTTTTTCACATTTCCTGTCTTAAAAGAACAGAAATCATGGATTTTCAGTAATTGTGGCTGGAATGGATCCCAGTGATAGGATGAAGGGAATGCCCAGCTGTTACAGAAAAAAGGTTTGAGTCCTGTGAAAGTAGGAAGTGTGAGAAAGAAACTCAGCTCAACTCCACTTTGATCGTGTTAGATATCTGTTGAAGCAGAGAGTAGTTTTGACAGGTTTTCAATATTCTAAACCAGCCCTTCTCAACCATTTGACCCTGGAGGAACCCTTGAAATATTTTTCAGGCCTCGGGGAACCCCTGCACATTCAGGCTCAAATATAGGCCAGAAGTTACCAAATTATTGTATTCATTTCTTGTGTAGGCCTGTATATATGCATGAACAGTGTTCTTAAACTAAAAATAAAGAATGAAACTTACCTCTTTAATGTGAAGTTGCCTGAATCTGAAATAATTTTTTAAATAAATCGTGATCTCCCAGGGAACCCCTAATGATCTCTCACAGTACCCCAGGGTTCCACACTGAGAAACCCTGCCCTAAACCTAAATACATTTCAAAACTCCTGCTGACCCGTTTCCTAAACATGCCTCCCTTGAAGGGCTAACATCTCCAGAAGCTACAAAAACAGGGGTCAGCAGCTCCACAGCAGTCCCTGAACTTCAGTTCTTGTACATGAGGAAAGAACAGAAGAAAAGAAGAAAAGGAAAGGACAGAAAATGAAATCTAAGCCATGGTAGGTTGATCTTAAGTTACTATAAAGAAAGGATTTGATAACTTTATAGAAGCTATATCTACATTAAGTCTAAGAACTAAATTAATCTTCAAGCTGGAAGCATGGGTCAGCTGGGCCTTTGATAACCTGCTTTTTCAAGTGTTTCAAAAACTATCTTGTTGGTCACAGAATGATAGGTTCCATGAAGCTTTGCTCTAATCCTGCAGAGCTATTCTTATATTTGATACAAATACGTATGCTTCACATGAAGCTTAATATGGACAGCAGTCTAGTTCAGAGTTTGCCACCTTGGGTCCCCTAATGTTACTGCAGCCAGCTCCATCATCCATAAATGCTGACCATGATGACTGAGGATATAGGAATGGTTGCCCTTGCATTTAGGTTGTGGACAAGTTGTAGTTTTTTGGTTTTGGTTTTTTCACTCTTCCACATCTCCAATTTGCCTTCTGAGGAAACAGAGGTGATGTCAATGATTGACATCCAGGGGCATCTGCAGCAAAGGATTCAAAAGGGTAGGTGCAACTAGGATATCAAAGCCCTGTTCTTTTTTAACATGCATTGCACACATTGCACACACCCAGAAAGAGAGGTGAGATCCCCTGGTCACAGTTGCCATTTTTAAGCCAGTAACCACCACTGCAGACTCCCCTGTGTATGCCTACTATTGATTGATTGATTGATTGATTGATTGATTGATTGATGTGGTATATTCACAATCTCAATCCACATGGCTTCTCTAAAAGTGACCTTTCTATAGCAACTATTTTACGAAAGCACCCGTTCTCCAAATTCTAAAGATGTCTTTTTATTTTAATCTGTTCAGTCATGTCCGATTCTCGGAGATTGCCTGGACAAGTCCCTGCAGTTTTCTTGGCAAGGTTTTTCAGAAGTGGTTTGCCATTGCCTCATTCCTAGGGCTGAGCGAAAGTGACTGGCCCAAGGTCACCCAGCTGGGTTTGTGCCTAAAGCAGGACTAGAACCTATGGTCTCCCAGTTTCTAGCTTGATACCTTAACCCATAGCTTTCCAAACTGTGTGCTGCGACACAGTACTATGTCGCCTGCGGGGCCCAGGCGTGTCGCGTGAAAACCCAGAAGCGCTGATGGTGCGCTGCTGCTGTGTGCTGCAGCACGCGCAGCGGCGGCAGACCATCAGCACTTATGGGTTTTCGTGTGGCACACCAGGACGACGACGACGCCTGGAAGCGCCGCCGCAGCGTACGAAAACCCAGAAGCGCCGCCACAGCGCTTCCGGGTTTTCGCACGCCGCCGTTAGTGTGTCGCCAACGTGAAAAGTTTGGAAAGCCCTGCCTTAACCACTACATCAAACTGGCTCTATAGATGATTACCAGCCCCTAAAGTGAAAGAATCCTAGGACGATAACCATCATGTACCACATGATTGCTCAGATTCTTGCACAATTTTTGTGGTATAACATAGGATGAGTTTAAGCTGGCCTCAAGGTGAAACTTTCCTACAAAATCCATTTGTATGTACACTCTACCAGATAGCTCTTCCTATAATGCTATGTTGGTAAAATTTAAAATTATTGGGGGCGGAGCGTCGGGGACATGGAGTAGCAGCGTGCATCGGAGAACTCCCAGTCAGAAAGAAATTAAAAGCTGGACTCCTACGTTTAAACAACATATAGATAAATGTCGACGGGTGAGTCGGAAGCTGAAAAAGCCTAGACTGGAACTTTATAATTTATTTTGACTTTGTTATCAAAAGTAAGTTGGATAGACTTACTTTCGGTTTTAACTCTGGGCAGAGAGCTAATGCCTAGAGGGAAGAATTTAACTCAGCAGACTCTTCCAGCTTGGAACAGGGTTAAAAATAAAAATAAACCCTCGGACAGGAGTTTAGAGCGTTTGGAAAGAGCTGAAACTGATGAAGTAATTATGTCTGATAAAAAAGATTTAGAAAGGTCTAAAATGAGGCGGAATTCGGAGGTGGAAGTAATGAGTAATGGAGCAGCTAATTATCGTATACAGGAGGCAGCTGCTGTCGTCAGGCAGAAAGAGAAGGGAGAGAAAGAAAAGAAAATGGCTGTGGATCTGGAGGAGATGATGACAAGATTTGCAGAAATGATGCAGAAAAATAATGAGACTCTCAGAGCTCAGATAGTGGATGAGATATTAAGAGGAGTAAATAAAACACTCTTAGGACTTAAGCAGGAAATTAAAGTTGTAAGTAAGAGAGTGGAGGAATTGGAGAAAACAGTAACATATAATCAGAAGAAGATGGTGGAATATAACATTAAGTTTGAGCAATGGGAGTTGAAGATGATTGATATTCAAGATCGAGAACGCAGATCTAATGTACGCATTCGTGGGCTCCCAGAGCAGTCTGGGGAAAATCCAAAGAATTTGAGAGAAAAAGTGATGGAGTGGTTGAAAAATGTGGCAAAAGATGTTAACTGGGAAAATGCAGATTTGGAACGTATCCACAGAGCTACCTTTAGGAGAGGAGGACTGACCCCCAGAGACATTATTATGAGATTTCAAAGTTATTATAAGAAAGAACTTTTTATGAGGGCTACTCAACAAGCCATTGGAGGACTACAATATCAGAAAGTCCCGGTTCAGGTCTTTAATGATCTCTGCCCAGAAACAATAAATTGGAGGAGGAGTGTGAAGCCTTGTATTGCTGTTCTGAAGAATAAGGGAATTGTGTATAACTGGGGATACCCTGTATTTTTAAAGTTTCGATGGGCAGGGAAATTTCATAAAATAATATCATTGGAACAAGGGATGGAGCTGTTACACCAGCTGGATTTAAGGAAGCAGAGAGAAGATGAAGTGGAAGAACTAGAGGAAGAACTGGAAGTAGCAGGAGGAAACAAGATATTATTATAAAGGAGTGAAGAAAATATTGTACCTGAGACAGGACATAAGGAAGATGGACTGGGAGATAATGATTCGGTGTTGATGCTGTTATGTGAAACCGGGGAACTGCCTCCCCCCCCCCCTTGAGGAGTTCATGAGAACTATGGGAGAGGTTGATAACCTCCGGAAGAGGGGGGAAGCTCTTTTGTGTTTGTATGAGGGGGGGTGGGGGGAGGGTAAGGGAATGGGAACTAGGGGGTTTGTTAAGGGTTTCACTTCAAAGGACCAACTAAGAAAAAATGTTCAAATTTCATGGAGAATACATTAAGGTTTACAACTTTAAATGTTAAAGGGCTAGGATCAAATATTAAAAGGAAGAGGGTGGAAGCACTATTGCATAAAGACAAAGCAGACATAATATTTTTACAAGAGACACATCAGGTGAAGGAGGGGGTAAATGAACTTAAATTAAGATGGTCAGCTGGTTATGAAAAGGCATATGGGACTTCTAAAGCAAGAGGAGTGGCGATTATAATATCAAAGAAATGTGGTTTTAATGTAATAAAGACAAAAAAGGATTCTATGGGTAGATATATAATGATACAGGGGGAGTTGGGGGGAGAGGAATATACTTTGGTTAACATCTATGCCCCGAATGTGAAACAGAAACAATTTTATGAGAAGGTGTTTAAAGATATGGAGGATTTTCAGAAGGGTTATATTGTAATGGCAGGGGATTTTAATATGGTAATGGATAAACAGAAGGATAAATCTAATCCCTCAGTAGAGGAGTGGCGTAATAATTTTACAGATTTAACTATGATAATGAATAAAAATGAGTTGAAGGATGTTTGGAGAATAACACGAGGAGAAGAAAACAAATTTACTTTTTATTCGTCGGTGTTTAAGAGTTATTCAAGAATAGATTATATTTTTGTGTCTAAAAGTTTAGTTTCTAAAATAATGAATACTGAAATAGAGGTTATTAAGGTCACGGACCATGCATTGATTAATATGGATATTAAAATTAAAAAAGATTATAAAGAAGCTAAGAGATGGAGGTTAGATACAAGGATTTTTAATTACAAGCATATTGTGGATAAAATTGGAAAGGAATGGCAGGATATATGGGATATTAATGATACAGGACAATGTACACAAGCGGTATTATGGGATACAATGAAAGCAGTAATGAGAGGAATCTGTATCAGGGAATCAGCCACATTGAAAAGGCAGCAGGAAAAGGAGGGGAAACAATTGGAGGAAGAAATTAAAGAGTTGGAGTGGAAATATATAAAAGATAGGGATAAACAGATATATGCAAGATTACAAGCAAAGAGGAAGGAATTGGAGAATAAAGATATGGAGAAGGTGCAGAGAAATTTGATATATTTGAAAAGGGAATTTTTTGAACACAGTAATAAAAATTCTAAAATGCTGGCTAGGTCTGCACAATCGAAAAAGGCGAGGAATTTAATTGGAGTGATTAAAGACAAAATGGGAAAAAGCTATAATTGGATGAAGGATAAAATAAGAGTCTTTCGAGACTTTTATCAAGAATTATATTCTTCAAGGGGTAACCCCATAAGGAAGATAAGAGAATATATAAGGAAGTATTGTAAAATAAAATTGCAGGAGGCTGACAGGGAGGTAATGGAGCAACAAGTATTAGATAAGGAAATAGAAGATGTTATTGATAAATTAAAAGGGGGGAAGTCTCCAGGAGTAGATGGATTGGGACCGGAATATTACAAAATATTTAAAAAATTATTGGTATCTAAATTAAAGGTATTATATAACAGAATTATAGAGGGTGGTAGGATGCCACCATCATGGGAACAATCGTTAATTATATTAATACCAAAGGCTGATAAAGATCTGACAGATCCTGGATCATACAGACCTATCTCACTAATAAATCAGGATGCTAAAATATTGACAGCAATAATGGCAAAAAGAATGAATACTTTTATATTTAAATATATTAATAAGGATCAATGTGGTTTTGTTGCGGGAAGGCAGATGTCAAATTTAACTGGACGAGTGTTGAATATAATAAATATAATAAATAAGAAAGGATTGAAAGCAGGTTTAATAGCCTTGGATATATTTAAAGCCTTTGATTGTGTGGAATGGCCAGCTTTAAAAATAATAATAGAAACTTGTGGATTTGGTGAAAGTTTTAAACGATTGATAGATCAATTATATCAACGAAATAATGCAATGGTTGTGGTTAATGATGGAATGACTGATCAAATTCCACTAGCCCGAGGTACGAGGCAAGGTTGTCCTCTTTCCCCGATTTTGTTCACCTTAGTTATAGAAATCTTAGCCAATGTCATTAGAGAAGATGAAAGTATTAAAGGGATTGGGAATAAAAGGAAAATTAAAGTAAATATGTTTGCAGATGATACATTATTAACTATTGAAAATCCACTGGAGTCCTTGGAGGGAATAGGAGGATATTTGAAAGAATTTGGGGAAATGACAGGGTTACAAATAAATTGGTCTAAATCAGAAATGATGTTATTTAATTACAGTAAGGAAAGAGAACGATGGTTTATGAATAATAATAAAACAAATATTAAATTAAGGAATTCAATAAAATATTTAGGAATAAATATAACAAGAGAACTGGAGAGTTTAGAAAAGGAAAATTTCCATAAATTAAAGCAAGAGATTAAAAAGAAGTTAGAGGAGTATAGGAAAATTAAATTATCGTGGTTTGGCAGAATAGCAATTATTAAAATGAAGATTTTACCTAGAATAAACTTTTTATTTAGGATGTTACCAATTATGGTATCAGAGACAGAAATGAAGAGTTGGCAAACCATGATTAACAATTATTGTAATGGAGATAAGAAAGCAAGGGTGAATAAAAAAAGATGGTATAAACCTCAAAAAGTTGGAGGATTGGGGCTCCCGAATTTAAGATTATATTATATAGCAAATCAAATAAGATATATTATAGATGGGATAGTAGGACAAGGAGAGTTGAATTGGTTGGAGATGGAGACTCAAGTATTGGAATGGAAATTGGAAAATGTATTTTTTAATAAACCTAGTAAGAAATGGCTGGAAGGAGTAGAGAACCCCCTTTTAAAAACTATTTTGAAGATTTGGGTAAAATATAAGGAAAAACTAATGCCAGTGGTCTCCCCTTTGACTCCAGTGGTGATGATGGAAAAATTCCCTATAAATTTAAAGAAGGAATTGGAAAAGGAATTGAGGGAGAAGAAAATATTTCAAATAAAGGATTGGGTGAAAGAAATGAATAGTAAAGATAGAATAAGAGAGGTACTAAGGGAAAGAAAGTTATCTTGGTTTAACTATACACAATTAGAGAAATGGATTCGGAAATGGATAAAGGAAAATAAAGAATGTAGAGATTATACAAGATTTGAGAAAATGATTATAGAAAGAGAAGATAAAGAAGAAAATTTTGTTATAAAAGGAGAAACAAGTGAAATTTATAAGATATTATTAGAAACAGAAGATCAACAAGATTATCTTAAATCATTATGGGATCATGATTTAGTAAAACAAATTAAGTAATCAGAGTTGGGAAAAAATTTGGGATATGCGTATTTTAAAAACTATGTCCATAAGGATAAAAGAAAATTATTTTAAATTGGTATGGAGATGGTACCTGACTCCTGTAAGATTAAATCAAATAAATAAGAAATATTCAGTATTATGTTGGAGGGGGTGTCAGGAGTTGGGTACCTATCTCCATATGTGGTGGGGTTGTAAACAGATACAGATATTTTGGCAGAAGATATTTAAAGAAATAAACGAGATAATTGGAATGAATATGGAAGCATGTCCGGAAATAGCATTGTTATCAATATATAATAAGGTTACCTGTACTCAGAATACAAAAAATTTAATTACAAACTTAATGACAGCAGCAAGATTAATAATAGCAAGGAAATGGAAAGTACAAGGGGAATATCAAATTGAGGAATGGTACAAAGAAGTATGGGATATGGCAATCAATGATAAATTAACATCTAATATTAGAGTTAGAAGGGGATTACAGATTAGAAATAATTTTGAAGAAATTTGGAATATATTTGTAGAATATGTATTATTAAAAGGGAAAGGATGTATACCTTCGAAAGAATTATTATCTTTTTGGAAAGAGGAATGATTAAGACAATAGTGGTCCTGGGGGTGGGGTGCACATTGTAAGGTTTTTTTTGTTTTTTGTTATAATTATGATTAATAAATGTATATGTATATAAATGCAAAAAAAAAACAATAAAAAAAAATTAAAAAAAAAAATTTAAAATTATTTTCTTTTTTATGCATAGTTCCTGATGTTGGGCTAGTTTAAGACTATCTTCCATTTACAATTACAAAGGGTGATAAAGATTTCAAAATAACTCAGTCACTTACGAGCCCATTGCAAGTACTGATCGCTGCCTTTCCATTCCTGGAATCAGAATCCATGACCGTCCCAAGAAGGTGACATGACGTGTCTACACTTGGTATGACCTTAGCACCAAAATAGTTGCCATAGCGCTTTTCCAGAACGTAATTATTGGACAGTAATTCTTGGTGAAGAGTTAAGTTGAAGAAGAGATCCTTCTTTTTGTGCCTAATTTTATAATGTACTTTACTGTCCCTTCTCCTGAAGTCTCTTTTCCCTCTGAAGCTTGAAGCATGGTGATGTAAATGGTAGGAGAGAAAATGTCCATCTGCATCAACTCTTTCTGGGCTAACCACTTGGTAGTCTTGCAATGTTTTAACAAACTGATCTAGGGAAGAAAAAGGGTCCAAACTTAGCTTTTTTAAAAATCATCACTATTAACATTAAGTTCATTACATTTACAGTATATAACGTTATTCCATTATTCCCATACCAGATTCAAAGTTTCAGTTCTAACCATTGAAGCTCATTTGAGACATTGTGTTTATATCCTGCTTAGAATATATCCATTGAAGTAAATGGCCCTTAAATTAATTATGACCTGATTTCAGTAGGTCTGTGGTAAGTGAAATCTTTCCCTTAGTGCTCCTTAAAAAATAGCCATATGGAGGTTCCTAAGGGAGATCATTTAAGTAAGATCGTTGTTGCTTTTAAATGTCCAACACTTTCAGAAACTCTTAATCTATTATGGTTATAATCAACATTATTATAATGATTAGTTTTTTATGCTTTAGTTTCAGCATTGTTTCTTCAATTCTCTGGAATTTATCCCTTAGAGATATTTCACTCTTTAAGGTCAGCTAGCCTCATCCTGCTGTCCTCCAGATAACATTAGGGCTACAGCTTCCAGAATTTCTAGCCAACATATCTGAAGGACAAACCAAGCTTTTTTAATAGCTTGTGTGTTCTATTTTCTACTTCAGAGCTTTCCAAACTTTTCATGTTGGTGACACACTTTTTAGATATGCATCATTTCGTGACACACTCTTACAGCAGGGCATCATTTCATGACACACTCTTACAGCAGGGCACAAGGCAGGCACTAGGACCTGCACGGAATCACAGCAGGTTTGGAGGCAGCAGGGCACAAGGCAGGCACTAGGACCTGCGTGGAATCCTGGCAGGGCAGGTTTGGAGGCAGCAAGGCACAAAGCAGGCACTAGGACCTGCACGGAATCCTGGCAGGGCTCGGAGGCAGCAGCAGCCGCGACACACCCAGACACTGCAGCCGACACAATAACGTGTTCCGACACACCGTTTGGAAAGCTCTGTTCTACTTTAATGATTTTTTAATTGGCATTATGAATTCTTATACTATTTTCTACATTGCCTAAAGGACAATGTAAATAACAGATACCTTTAGTAGAAGAAATATATAAATAAAATACTCTCATGATAACCCCATGAGGTTCAGCTTGTCCTCATCAACACATTTTGTTGTGATGAATTCCATCTGAAATTATTCTTTGCATATATTTAACCTTGTGTTATATTTATCTCTTATGTAGTTGATGCTATGTTTCTAGCAAGAGGTAGCACCTAGTTGACCATGGATGATCTCAGTAAGCTAATCAGGATCCCATTTGATTAATATTTCGATGGGAGGCTACTGTGAAATCCCAGAACTAGTCTGAGAAATAAAAACAAATATTCCAGGAAAAGGCATGCCTTATTGTTGTCCATGAAATCACCAGGAGTTGAATTCAGTTCAAAGATGAATAGTTGATGCTAATCAAAGCAATGTCAGTCAGTCAGCACCCCCCTCACTTTTTTTTAGCTGTGATATTCTTAATTCATCTTCTTTGAGAGCTGACTATCTGAACTAGAAGAAATGGAGGAATAACCTCTCCTTCCACCTTTCTTACATCTAGTCCAACTTTCAAATAATTGTTGAGATCAGCCATGAGGGATATACCAAGTCCTCAATCTGTATGATTATAACTCTTCTGAAGCTAATAAGGAGGATGCTTCATGTATTAATAGCAGATTAGGAACTGATCCAATATGTGTATATGTTTCTATTCTGCATGTGGATGGATGGATGGATGGATGGATGGATGGATGGATGGATGGATGGATGGAGGGAGATATGCTTTCCTCCTCCCTCTTAGGAACTATTTTGAGCATCATTCCCTTATCTGATACCTTCCAGTTGCAAATGCTGGCCCCAAAGCTAAAATGTCCAGATGTTGGTAATAATGGTGATCCCCAGTCTTCTAGGTATAGCCCAGAAGTTAATGCAGCCTTTCAAGCATGTTGGGACTGCAACTGCCAACATTCCCAGCCAGTAGCATGCCACCCTACTTGGGAATGCTGGCAATTGCAGTCCCAACCCACCTGGAAGGCAGCAGGTTGGTGAAAGTTGGAATAAGCTAGATATAGATTAGCTCCTACAATTAGATCTACTTTTAAATCCTACAAGCATTCTAGCTGCTGCATTCTGAGGCAACTGAATTGTCTGAACCTTGTTTCAAGAGCTCAGGTAGAGCGCCATAATCTGTCCGTAGTTCATACTGTATGGAGTCTGCTTTCTCTAGCTAAGGCTGCACTAGGCAAACAAGCTAAAACTGGGAAAGTGCAATTCAGGCCACTGACCCCACCTGAACTGCCAAGATTGGGAAACATTTCTTCATAAGAATATAACGCAGTGTTTCTCAACTTTGGCACACCCCACAATTCCCCAGCCAGCATGTTCATGGCTGAGAATTCTGGGAGTTGAAGAACACATGTGTGAAAGTTGCCGGGCTAATATAATAGCAACACTGACAAAGCATCCAGGAGCATTTCCCGTCTGCACAGTTGGTGCTTTTAGAGAGCGCATGTCAATTCGTGACCTACTGTACATCATTGTCCAAAGTGATAGATCTCTGGTTCTCCATCATGTCTTATCTTGTCTTATCTATTCCAGAACAACTTTTGTTGTTCAGTCGTTAAGTTGTGTCCGACTCTTTGTGACCCCATGGACCATAGCACGCCAGGCCTTCCTGTCCTCCACTGCCTCCCGGAGTTTACTCAAATTCATGTTCGTTACATCGGTGATGCTATCTAACCATCTCATCCTCTGCCGTCCCCTTCTCCTTTTGCCTTCAGTCTTTCCCAGCATCAGGGTCTTTTCCAGTGAGTCCTCTCTTCGCATTAGGTGGCCAGAACAACTACCAGACACCTAAGCAGGATTTCCCCTGCCTTCTTTGGCATTAGAAGAATACCCCTTTACTGTTGCTTCTTTGTGCCAAACCTCCAGATGGTTTCACCTGTGCTTCAATGTTGCAACTGTTCAAAATCATGGGCAACAAACTGGATCATTAAGGTACTGCAAAACTCAAGAAATGGAATAAAATGTCCCCAGTGATACTTTCAGCTGTCTCTTAACAGAATCAGAACCACTGCAGTTTGCAACATTGTGCCCCGGACCCCATCCCAAAGCAGCCGACTGTCAAACATGCTGTTAAAATTGTACAAGCAACAGCTGTGAAAACATCAACCACCAGATCAGTAGTTAAATGCAAGTCCCAGGACTTGCAAGTGGGGCCTCAAATGTCAAAACAGTTCCTTGTTCATGCAAAATGGCTGTGAACAATAAGCAGCCCTCATGCAGCTCTGCTGGATTTGTGCAATTTTATAGACATTGTAATAGTAAACTGTTTCTGGGAGCTGAATATGGAAGACAAAGCCCTTTCCTTCATTATTATTTTTTCCTTGAGAGTAGAATACTGTCGGGTTTTGTTTTTTTATAATGACTGATGAATAAACTGTGCTCAAACTGGGTTAGAGTTTAGAAAACTGCAACCGGAAAAACAGAGTTGTCCAAAATCCCACTCAGCAAAGCCGATTCTTCCAGGGAGAATGGTCATCCTGAGCATTTCATCTTTCGTAACATCAACTTGGAAGCGACAAGCTCACAAGTTAACCGGCTGCAAGGAGGTTGTGTAATAATAATTGCAACTTCAACAAACCCCGAATTTTGTGGGAGGGGAAAGACTGTGATCGCCTCTGCCAGTTAAATTTTACAATGGTTCTGTGTGCACTTGGGGAGCTGCTGCGAGCAGTAAATGCTTCACAGGGGGGGAAAAATGTTAGATATCATAAACAATGAAGCCACAAATATTGAAGAGGTTAGAGGCATTGCCCAGGAGAAGACACTTTGTCGACTTAGTTGCTGATGGGCCCCTTTATGTAAGATCCAGAGTGCAGGAATGTGGACGAAAGATGCCCCATTTTCGTCCGCTATATGCAGCTATGGTAATTTTAAAACAAAACAAAACAAAAAGCTACTGACCTTGCTTCTTGTCTGGAAAGACAAATCTCCCGGGTAGAGGATTTCTAGCATAGCAAAATGCCTGGATATTAAGGAGGTGAACCCAACAGGAAAAGTTTACAATCCAGTTTCTCTGGATACATGACATGTTTTAGTTGCAGGAAACCGAAACGGTCCTTTCTTCATTTAAAAGTGCCTAGATAGTAGGGGGGAGAAAAAAAGCCCAGTCACACTGCATGGCCAAGGACGGTGAAAATTAATGCTCAAAGGAAAAAGGGAGGGAGAGGAAAAGAAAGTGTTCTTAAAGAGGAAGGACCGAGACGCTTTTTTCTGGCAGAGGGAGTGATTAGAAGTCTTGGTGTCTGATTTCGGGGGAGAAGGAGGGCCTTGCCGGCAGCTCAGAGGGAGTCCCTTTTCACACACGTGTGGCAGAATGCAGTGGTATTGGAGAAAAAAAGGAGAAAAAAAACCACGACCCCCCTCTCATCTTATCTTCTAGGGCACTGTTTCTCAGCCTCAGCAAGTTTAAGATGGGTGGACTTCAACTCCCAGAATTCCCCAGCCAGCATCGCTGGCTGAGGAATTCTGGGAATTGAAGTCCACCCATCTTAAACTTGCTGAGGCTGAGAAACACTATTCTAGGGAATGTTTTTTTCCTGACTAGAATCCAAAGCATCACAGAAACCCAGAGTTAGAAGGGCCACTGAGTTTCTTCTGGGCAGGTATCGAGCTTAAAGTATCCAGAATGAATATCAAGCCAGCCTCTGTAAGAATAGAATAGAATAGAATAGAATAGAATAGAATAGAATAGAATAGAATAGAATAGAATAGAATAATAACTTTATTGTCATCCCACTATACACTATACAAGTGCACAATAGAATGAAATTTCGTTGCAGTTGGCTCACAAATTCACTCAAGCAATAAAATACTAATGATAATAATAAAAAACCATAATTACTATAAAATACCCATTCTTATAAAATATACATTCTTAAAAAATATACATTCTTTAACTCACAAAAGAACCTATTTGGCATTCAAGAATCCAATAGGGATGACGGGTGACGGGAATCCAATAAAGGGTGACGGGTTCCATTGCCAAATTGCTGTTCTGGCTAGGATACTTTTCCTAACGTTTACCACAATTTGCCTTCCTTTAACTTATTTATTCTGTGCCTTGTACTCTGGAAAAGTCATGGACTTCTGAGTTCTTGGTGCTCCCTGTCTGCTTGCAGACATTTCATTACCCAACTAGGTAATATCAGCAGGGTAGGCGAGGGTGGGGTTTGCTGCCCGTTTATATGCAGTAGCTTACCCTGCCAATTGGGGGGGGGGAGTTTCCTCCTTGGTAGTTCCTTGATTAGATTACAGGTAGTCCTTGTGAGATAAGACTGACCCACAGAAAAATATACCTCCTATCCCCGGCCAGTTACAAATTACCCGCACGCCTACTTTTCCCACAAATCCTTCTTCACCCCCTCCTCCCATTTAGAGCACTAAAAAGTAACTATCCTATCTCTAGTTAGGCTGCAGCATGAGCGCACTCCAGCAGCTTCAAACATCCTTGGGCAGTTTCCCTCCCTTCCAGTCTCAAGATGTTTCTTTCTACAAATAGTTTCACCTTGGTTCAGAGAACAATAAGACATTTTAATTCTCTCATCCTCATTGAGCGACTAAGTGAAACTGCAACTGTGCTTACGCTCTTACTTCAGTTTTCCTTTGCTTTACAGGCTTGCAAAGGCCGTAAATGCAAGGATTGGTCACGAAGTTACTTCTTCGTCACTGTCGTAACTGTGAATGGTTGCCAAATGAGTCGGTCACTAAACAAGGACTACCTGTATTGTTTCTGCCTGATTGTTTGTCTGGTGCTGATTCCTGCTTGTCTGAATGTGGGCTGCTGGAGGGGAGGTGTTGAAGTCTTTTTGTTTCCTTCCAAGTTTTTTTATTGTCTCTTTTTGAATGGTGTGTAAATGTGTGGTTTATCTCTATGTATCTACTGATGGCTGATTTGTCTGAATGACAAGCTTCCAGGGATTCCCTAGCATTTTTGGATTTGGCTTAGTCTAAGAGAGCCAGTTTGGTCTAATGGTTAAGGCACCGGGCTAGAAATCAGGAGACTGTGTAGTCCCGCCTTGGGCATGAAAGCCGGCTGGGTGACTTTGGGCCAGTCACTCTCTCTCAGCCCAACCCACCTCACAGGGTTGTTGTTGTGGGGAAAATAGGAGGATGAAGAAATATTATGGATGTTCGTCACCTTGAGTTATTTATAAAAATAAAGGCGGGATAAAAAAATCTAAATTTAAAATCTAAATCTAATAGTTTCCCAAATGAAACAGTGGTGAGTCTATCCATGTGTTGTGAGATTAAGGACTTTTCATCATGTAAACAAACCACCTTAGAGAGCACCAAGAACTCCACAGTTCAACCCTGAGCTACATATATTCTCTCTGATTGGAGTCAGGGGCTTATTTTTATTTATTTGTTTACTCTAGTTTCTTGCTGCCACACTCCCAGGACACTTAGCTTTAATATATCACCTCTTGGTTTCTTTTCTCAAGGCTAAACAGAACCAGTGTGGTGTAGCAGTTAAGATGCTGGACAGGTCCCAGGAGACGAAGGTTCAAGTTCACCCTCAGCCATAGAAACTTAGTGGGTGATTTTAGGCCATTAACATTCTCAACCTACCACACAGGATTGTGGTGGAGGAAAATAGGAAAAGGGAGTGCAATGTATGCTGCCTTTAATTGCTGAAGGAAAGGCAGGATATAAATAAATAAATAAATAAATACATACATACATACATACATACATACATACATACATACATACCCAGTGCCCTTTTTATTGTAAAATATTGCTTCCTTTGTCAGCTCCTCCTGCAGGATCTCTTTTCTTTAATTTGAGACATCTTCACTCTTTCTTTTCCACTGAAGCGTGCCCATTTGCTCCTCCAGTCCTCTGACTTTTTCATTAAGCTCTGCTATAAACTTGCAGTTGCAGAAAGCATCTACCAGGTTTTCAGGCAGGAACACGAACATGCCACAGACATTGCAGGTCATGACTATAGACTTCTGCCCATTCTTTTTCCTTTTTGCTTCTTAAGGCCTCACTGGCTGAAGATTTTTATTTCTTCTTATTCCCTCCTCAGGCTAGCTAAGTTGAAACTCTTGTCTTAGAGGGAGAATCTGTTAAGGATTCCCTCTTAAATTTCCTGTTGAAACCCACTGGTAAATTTTGATGGAGTCTTGAAAGTTAATAAAAGAACTCCAAGCAGCTAACAACAATCTTGCAGAGTAGAAGCGTGAACCAGCAGGGAACTTGCACTTTAAGCTTAATTGCGTTCAGAAATAAATTCAGTCTTCACGCATTAGTTAGATGAATAATAATAATAATTATTATTATTATTATTTATTATTATTATTATTATTATTATTATTATTTATGACCGCCCAACTCCCCCAATGGGAGAGATAGCTTACATTTATTCAGTAGATCTGGATATGAGTAGATTCATCGTAGATCTGCATGCAAGCGAGATGGAATAGACGAGAGCTGCATGGTGCAGCCCTCCTGCTTGCAGGTGTGCCCAAAGAGTAATGAAGAATGTTAATCCCCAAACCAAGAAGAAGGAGGAAGAGGAAATCAGGTGACCCAGGTAACCTCCCACAAGCACAGTAGAGATGCGTTTACTAGAAAGACTCTCTATTATGCTTATGAGACAATGCTGAGTTGACTCCTGATAATCCCAACAAATTTCTCTTTGTTTTAATTCGATTGTTCAGTGAGGGAATAGTCTGTCCATCACTCCTAGATCCTCAGTGGGGGATATTTTGCAGATCCTACCACAGATATGTTTATCATCAATAGTTAACCATGGTGGGCCCTAAAGAATGGAATAATCTAAAGGAGGAAATTTAAAATATATGCTTTTACACTGGTGGGGTTTAAATGGTTTTAACTGTTAGACTGAACACTACATTAAATTTTAGGAAGTTATAAGTTACCTAGAGCCCCTATATGTGAGTGGGCTGTATAATCTTGACAAAAATAGATCAGAGCAATGCAAAAAGTTTGAAAGTGGACTTCAATTCGGTGAAGCTTCAATGGCACTAACCCTTTGAAGCAGACTAATTTTGAAGCAATTAATTGAATTAAGGGGTCCTGAAGTGCTTTGAAGACTTTCAAACTTCTTCACAGCTTTTATTACTTTTCTGATCCTTCTGGGGTTGTTACAGACAATACACCATGGTGCAACTTCACTTCCATATATGGAGAATGTTTTTGGGCTAGTGGAGTGTTGAGTTCTCTGATAATGACACGAGTAGACAGGCGTAGTGGCTCAGCGGGTAAGACGCCAGGCTTGTTGATCGGAAGATTGCAAGTTCGGAGGTTCGAATCCCTAGCTCTGCGTGCAGAGTGAGCTCCCGCACTAACTCCAGCTCTTGCCAACCTAGCAATTCGAAAGCATGCAAATGCAAGTAAATTAATAGGTACCACTTCGGTGGGTAGGTAACAGCGTTCTGTGTACGTCATGCCTGCCACATGACCGTGGAAGCGTCTTCGGACAACGCTGGCTCTTCGGCTAACAAACGGGGATGAGCACCGGCCCCTAGAGTCGGACACGACTGCACAAATGTGCGGGGGGAACCTTTACCTTTACCTTTTTTAGTCAGCCTTTAAAGTAAAGCTTTGGGTTTCATTTTCTCAGCTCTCAGCTTTGCTGTCTTGTGCAAATGTGATGCCCCATTTCTATGCTGGCCTTGTCAACACAACTGGATGTTCAGTGTAGCCATCAGCACTCTGAATATGGACTGACCAGTCCAAGCTTTACCTGTATGCTCTGCCCATCCTTGCACTGCACTGAAGTTGATACAGGTAGTCCTCGCTTAACAACCAATCGTTTAGTGATGGTTCGGACTTACACGGTGCTGAAAAAAACGACTTACAACCGGTCCTCACGCTTACAACCGTTGCAGCGTCCCTGTGGTCACATGATCACGATTTGGGCGCTTGGCAACCGGATCACATTTATGATTGTTGCAGTGTCCCGTGGTCATGTGATCGCCATTATCGACCTTCCCAGCTGGCTTCTGGCAAGCAAAATCAATGGGGCCCTTCTCACATTGACAAGAATTCTAGGTGGGGCATTTGCTTACATCTGCTCATTTTCTTAATTCTGAGATGGGCATGCAGAACCACTGGCCATCCAACTGCCACTTCCAGTTTCCTCCGCTGCTGGCCATGTTGGCTGGGGTGGAGCATATTGTTATCACACTCCTAATGACTGATTTGGACCTGGGTGTACTGGTTGGACCTTGGGATAAAAACAAGTAGGCCCTGTAAACTGGTTATGTATCTGATCCTAGTTTATTAAATACTGTCTTATTTAGCTTTAAAGAGGCTTTGTTCTGCTGATATACTTGGACAGCTTCCAGTTTTCTCACTCGAGAGCCAGTGGGAATCAAGGCCAAGAAGAAATCTAATTATCAGGTAAACTAGCTCTTAATTTACACTACAGCAGGAGTAAATGAGGCCCTCCAGATGCTTGCTTCACTACAACACCCAGCAGCCACAGTCAGCATAGCCAGTGGGGGGAAGGGATTCTGAGAGTCTGGAGGGACAATATTTCAGAACGTACAGTATGCCCCAAAATCAATTGTTTAAACTGCACCTTCTTAACATATTTCAGATTATAATAATCTGCACCAAGAGAGGCCCTTTGCAGTTCAAAAGACTGAAGGGCTGCAAAGGAAATGCACCCCCGTTTTCTTTCATCTCTTCCTGCATGATGAGAAGCATTCTCATTCTCAGATTGCTCAGTCCATATGGAAAGCAGCTTTTGCTGAAATCTGGTTATTAAAAGGGGATGCAGAAAAATCTGGTTCTTCCTATGATGCACCCGGAAAGGAAAATTATTCTTCAAAAGGTGCAGGTCTGCACCTTTTTTTATGGAAATTATGGAAAGACATCCTTTTTGGAGTTATAGTTGTTTAAAAAGTTATTTTAGCACTACACCCCTGGTCTTAAATTCCCACGTTCTTCTAAATTGTGGCTCCATGCATGTCAAGCCAACATGGCTAAGAGTCAAAGAAAATGGTTACCACCCACCAGTATCACGGTTTGGCCAGATGCAAATAAAGAAGGGCCTGCAATATCTTTAGGAATTATGAAGGAAAGAACATTTTAGCTGCTGCTTTTTTTTATTACTGTGACTGCAATGTGCTCTACATGGGGTTACCCTTGAAGAGTATCCGGAAGCTACAGCTGGTCCAAAATGCAGCGGCATGAGCAATTCTTGGTGCCCCAAGATAGGCACACATAACACCGTTGCTTCACAAGCTGCACTGGGTACCAGTTTGCTTCCGGGTCCAATTCAAGGTGTTGGTTATTACCTTTAAAACCCTACATGGCATGGGTCCAGGCTACCTGAGGGACTGTCTCGTCCCTGTTACATCGACCCGTCCCACCCGATCATGCAGAGAGGGCATGTTGCGGGCCCCGACTGTAAGAGAATTTCATCTGGCGGGGTCCAGGAAGCGGGCCTTCTCTGCAGCAGCTCCCGCCCTCTGGAATATCCTTCCCCTAGAGATACGGCAGGCCCCATCTCTTTGATGGGCTCTTGAAGGTTAATAAAAGAACTCCAAGCAGCTAACAACAATCTTGCAGAGTAGAAGCGTGAACCAGCAGGGAACTTGCACTTTAAGCTTAATTGCGTTCAGAAATAAATTCAGTCTTCACACATTAGTTAGATGAAAAAGAAATAGAGATAGCTTACATTTATTCAGTAGATCTGGATACGAGTAGATTCATAGTAGATCTGCGTGCAAGCGAGATGGAATGGATGAGAGCTGCATGGTACAGCCCTCCTGCTTGCAGGTGTGCCCAAAGGGTAAGAAAATGGAGAATGTTAATCCCCCAAACCAAGAAGAAGGAGGAAGAGGAAATCAGGTGACCCAGGTAACATCCCACAAGCACAGTAGAGATGCGTTTACTAGAAAGACCCCCCATTATGCTTATGAGACAATGCTGAGTTGACTCCTGATAATCCCAACACTCTTGTGGCCTTCCAAAAACTACTGAAGACCTGGTTTTGCCAGCTCGCTTGGGGTGGGAGGGGAAGCAGCCACTCCTGGGGATGGCTGGCGCCCTAAGATAGCCTTAGATATACATGAGCGGCATTAAAACTGTCATCACCATCTGAATTTTATTTTATCTTTTCTACTTTTTATTTATATTTGTATCCGATATTTATTTATATATGATCATATTTTAATGTTTTATTTTTATTGTAAACCACCCAGAGTCCCCCCTTGGGGGAGTGATGGGTGGTGGCAAAATTTGATAAATAAATAAAAATAAATAAATATTACCACTCCCTTTCTTTCAGCCCTAGGAAGCAGGCAATGCCAAACCACTTCTGAAAAACCTTGCCAAGAAAACTGCAGGGACTTGTCCAGGCAGTCTCCGAGAATCAGACACAATTGAACTGGGGGGGGGGGGACGTAATAAAAGACAAATAGCCGAGCCACAATGGTCTTATTAAGGCAGTCTTCCCCTCCCGATGAGGAAGAACGCAACTGACAAGCTGCCTGGGGATGATGTATCTGTAGGGCATAGCTTTCCAAAGTGTGTGTCGCGACACACTACTGTGTCACCGGCGGTGTCCTGGTGTGTCGCGCAAAAACCCGGAAGCGCTGATGGGGGAACCGGAAGAAGCGGCACCCCCGCCAATCAGCGGTGGCGGCGCTGATTGGCGGGGGTGCCGCTTCTTCCGGTTCCCCCCATCAGCGCTTCCGGGTTTTTTGCACGACACACTAGGACACCGCAGGCCCCGCTGCTGTCATTGGTGTGTGTCGCCAACGTGAAAAGTTTGGAAAGCTCTGCTGTAGGGCATTAGGTTAGACAGGGGGCTGGAGATTTAAACTCAGCAGAAGCCTTGTTAGGGGAGGTGCTGCTGAGCATATGCAGAGTGCTGAAAGAATCTGGAGTAATTAAGTGGCAGCAGGTGCCATTCAAAAAGGAAAATGTTGCTGATGTGGTTCTCTTGGATGCAGAGTACAGGCTTAGCCCAGCTATAAGTGATTGCTAACAGACATTCACTATATTTGAGATAAAAAGTAGATTAGGAAATACATAGGATAGGAAAGCTTTTCTTCTATCTAAAGCACATTTTGGAGACAGAGAGAGGAGGGGAGAGTTTCCCAGGCTCTAAAACGTAGAGACTCATTTATAGGCCAAGTGGGAGACAGACACAGGGAAGACCCTTCCCCTTCTTGATCTCTCACCAGTTGCCTAGTGGCCACAACAGCTCCGAGGTGCAAGATGATGCCATCCCCAACAGGAGCCTCCAGATTCTTGCCAAGTATGGTTTATTAGGGAAGAGATCAAAGGCCTACACTGACTTCAAAATAACAGAAAGGAAGTCTTAATCCAGATACCTGAATGTAAAAAAGAACAATACGGTGGATATAAGGTTGTGTTAAACTGAAGGGATGAGTTTGGAATCAGTAAACAAGCTAGGTTGCACTCCTCTCAATGCCTCTGCAGAAGTTAAATCTCATGGGACATACTTCCAAGTATGCAGCCTTAAAGTAGTGGCCCTTTCACTAGAGGACCTGATAGGAGAAAAGTAGACCTTCTCTGCTGGAGGGCTTAAAAAATACAGTAGCTAAGTTCACACAACATGCTCAGCCTGGTGGCTGAACTAACCCACTTTCACAATACACTGAATTATAAAGTGTATATGACAGGGCTTTCCAAAGTTTTCCCGCGGCGACACACCAACTGCGGTTGGTGTGTCGCCGCGGGAAAACCCAGAAGTTCCGCCGTTGCGGCAGCACGCAAAAACCCGGAAGCGCTGCTGCCGATTTCGGTTTTTGCACACCGCCGTGGCTGCGGCACTTTCGGATTTTCATGCGCCACCGTTGGTGTGTCGCTGCGGGAAAACCCGGAAGCGCTGATGGCGCGCCATCAGCGCTTCCGGGTTTTGACGCGACACATCTGGGCCCCGCAGGCGACACACTTTTGTGTCGCGACACACAGTTTGGAAAGCTCTGGTATATGAAGTGGCTTGGATTGACTTCCGCAAAGAGCTGTGGGCAAGGTGATTGTCTTTGTCCAGGAGAACAAGATGCTACTGTTTGCCTCAACAAGGCACTCTGTATACCCTATCACAACTTGGCCCCGTGCTTACATAGCTGAAGGAAGCTTCTGTGCTCACATTGGGCATGTCCAGAAACCTCACTGTGGCTTCTTGGAGTGGACTGACAGCATCAAAACTTTCCAGCAAGAGGAAAGGAAGTGATGCAGCTGCTTTGCTTCATACCCAGCAGGCTACGCGGCTTCAGAAAGCAACTTTCAGGGGATGCTTCGCTCAAGCAACCCCTGGAAGATTTGCACAGCCCTACACTTAACCAAAGAGACCAGATGTGAGCAATACAGTAAGCCAGGATTAATGTGGAAAGAACATAGTTATATACATTATATACTGTATTTAAAGACGGGGGTGGGGCCAAGATGGCGATGAGGCAGCATTTGCTGGAAAGAGCTCCTCTAAAGTTTACTTTTTAGTAGTTTATTTTTATACTTTATTTTAAAATTTTTATATATTTAACTATTTTTAACTATTTTTAACCACTTTTATCATCATTTTATGACAGACAGGCAACTTTTTAGCTTTAATTTATCAACATTTTAAATTAGCTCTCAGGAATGGGGAAAAGGAAAAAGAGGCAGCGTGCGCACTCCGCAGCACAGAAGCCACTGAAGCAGCAGAAAATTGATAATTATACAACAAGTAAAGAGACTGCTGTAGTAAGTAACTTAACCTTGGACTCCTTATCAGGTAGAGCTAACTTACAGAGCTCAGTGGAATGGGATAGTCAACAGCTCTTAGAACTTTCCTCCTGCCTTACAGAAAATGTCTCCCCCTCCCAGACTACAGCAGCTTGCTCGGCAGCTGCTATGCTTATGCAGGAGGGAGTTGTTATGGACTTAAAAAGGGAGAATGCAAGAGACTTTATATCTAGACAGTGCTTGCTTACCGCACAGACAGTGGTTTCAATCTTCGAACTTCTAACATCAATTAAGGATCAGGTTGACTCCCTGAAGGAGTCCGTTGTAAAATTCATTAAGAACTATCCAAATAAAACAGAACGAAACAGGAAGATATCTACTACTACTCCCACCAACAGTCATCAAGGGGTTAATACAGAAAATAAAGCTGGCTCTACTCCCAAAACCGAAAGGAGAGGAAAGAATAGCTCTAAAGAAAATAGCTCTCAACCAGGAAAAAGGCAGAGAGGAGATCCATGTAGTTATTACTTACAAACCAAACAGATTACCTTGCAGATTTATGATAATAAAATGAATAGAGGGAGATGGGGTGATAGGAGAGCTGTTATGCTCTCGTTGAGTCTGCTGCTACGATGCGAACGCTCTCTGATAGACTTAGTGCATGCTGAATGTCTGCCATCCAGAAGAGACTATATCCGAGTTTTGTTAATATTTAAGCAGCCTATAGTTCCCAGCATGCTTTTTAAAATGAAGCCTTTCCTGAGTACTTTTTCAATATTTCCAATACGTGTTTTTAGCTCAGAGAAAGTGAGTCCTCTCCTTGATCAGTCTTTGAAAGGGGGTAATATTGCTTTAAGTTCTGATGGCAGTAGCAAACATACAGATAATCATGAAGTTGCTACAACAGCAATGACCCTGAGGGAGGAAATGCCAGAAGAAACGCTGATTGACTTATTTGGGGAGTTACCACAATCAGAGCAATCAGATGTTATACAAAGACTGGATGAATTAAGAGAGACATTGAAAACAACACAATCTATGGCAAAGCCATTAATAAATATGGCATTACTAAGTACTCAGGCCTGTGAAAATATATCTGTTCAACAAAATACTACTACTTCAACAGAAAAGAAATGTCTAGAAACACAGGCTGATTGTGAGGAAATGGCATTGCTCAATCCAGTCCCAGATAATTTGCAGAAAGTTAAAGTATCTTGTGTGTTAAAATCGGATGCTGGTGGTGGAATAGAACTGAGTCCTAAGGATTCTATTTCCAACCAAATGTTGTCTCAAATGAGTCCCGCATACGCTAGATCTACAGCATTTGAAGGAGAAGTTCAAAATGGGTTATGGAAAGAACTAAAGGCTGGAACATCCTTACCTGTTAGTGAGGACTTTGTTTGTTTGGATGCTGATTCTACTTTGACTCTTCAACCTGTTAAAGTATTTCATCATAATTGTCTTGCTCCCCAATCTCTGTTGGCGCTTCCCCATCAACAAGACAATGACGAAGGCAGACAACTTGTAAATCAATGTGTCTTCTTCGATACAGAAGGCATTCTAGACAACATCACCCCTGCCGATTGACTAAAAGCCTCATGTACTCTAACCCAAAATTTCAAGTCTCCAATGGGGCCGCCTGCCAACATCAATTGCAAGGTTTTTCTCCACCTACTGACTTGGAACATTGCCGGTTGGAAAAATCGAGTATCTGATGGAGACTTGTTGGAATTTCTCTCTGGCTTTGATTTTATAGCTCTTCAAGAAACTTGGCTGTCCAAAGAGGAAGAAAGGATCCACATTCCAGGATTTAATTCCTGGTCAGTCCCGGCAGTGAAACACAAGACTAAAGGAAGGGCATCGGGAGGATTGTCGATACTTGCCAAGGCTGAGTTGGGTTGGCAAGGCCAGGAACTGGTGTTTGGTTTTGATTCTCCTTTCTATTTGGTGGTTAAATTTTCGTATGAAGCAGTTGTAGTAGTACTAGTGAACATTTATCTGCCACCATATTCATCTCCATACTTTTCTCCCAACATTTGGGTAAATTTAGAAAATTTACTGTTGAAGATAAACCTTAATTACCCCAATGCTATTGTAATTTTAGCGGGAGATTTTAATGCCAGAGTGGGGGCTTCTTTATTTGATTTTGTACGACTGGGTGTTATTCCTGAGGACTACCTTATTAACAACCCACCCTGGCGTTCTAGAGATTCCAAAAGGAACATGGCGGGTTCTCAGTTGGTCTCACTAATTTATAAATGTAACCTTCATATTTTAGGAGGCAAAGAATCTGATTTTATATATCCGTTTACATTTCATACAGGAAACTCTAGTAGTGTCCTAGATTATATTTGTGTTTCTCGAAATAAGTCTGGGTTATTTTCAGATATTCAAGCCCATGTGAGAGAAGACAGCGATCATCAGCCGATTACAGTTTATTTTGCAGCCAGATCAGATATTAGATCATTTATGACTTATGATAAGAGGTTACTAGCCAATATTGAAATTAGGCAAAACAGAAGACTTAGGTGGCACAAGGTAGATACAAAGGCAATAACAACCTATCTAAACTCAGAGCAGGTTCAGTCTTGGAGAAATTCTATTTCAACTCCTTTTCAATGCCCAGACAAGATCTTGACACAATATGCTCTTTTGTCTAGCTCGTTGAGGAAATTTTTGATAGATAAAGTTCCTGCTAGAAATCATTCTCAAAACAGTATGAACTGGTTTGATTCTGATTGTCTACATACTAGGAAACATTTAAGGGCAGCAATGCGTATGGCCCAGAGTTATCCTAGTATAAAAAATCAATCCAAAATGCTACAAATCAGGAGGGAATATAAGAAACTTATTGTGTCCAAAAAAGCTCTTTATACAGCTAAAATATGGGCAGACTTGGAATTATCAGCAAAAGGAACTAATTCAATATTTTTTTGGAATTCCGTCTCGGGTTTATTGAAGGAACGCAATTTTCAACTTGACATTCCTATACCTGCCTCAGTCTGGGAGGATTTCTATACAAGTTTATTTACTGAGTCAAACCAAAGACCCTTGCAGGAAAGTATAATTGATCCTACTTATTTTGAAAACCTCCCTCTTTGGCCCTCAGTGTCAGTGGCAGAAGTCAAATCTATCATCCATTCCTTGAAACCCAACAAGGCTCCAGGAGAGGACTTTTTACCACCAGAACTTTTTAAAACCCATACTGACTGGTGGGCCCCATTACTTGCAGGTTTGTTTTCTTATATAAACAACACAGGATTCATTCCAGTAGGATGGGAAGTAGCAATTGTTGTCCCTATATTTAAAAAAGGAAATAGGATTGAGCCACAAAATTATAGACCAATCAGTCTTATAGGAATTGCTGCAAAAATGTATGCCAAACACCTCTTGGGCAAAATAGAGGACTGGGTAATTAGGACAAACCTCCTTGTAGAGGAACAAACTGGTTTTAGACCAGATCGCTCCACAATAGATAATTGTTTCACATTACATCATCTTATTTCAAAACAATTGGCAAATGGTAAAAAAGTGTTCGCTGCTTTTATAGATTTTACCGCAGCTTTTGATTCCATAGATAGAAACATTTTATGGAAGAAATTAATTAATTTAAATATGGAGCCCAGACTTTTATTCCTGGTAAAGGCCCTCTATTCAAATACTTATTTAAAAGTAAGAACTGGTGTAAATGGCTCTTTAACCAAAAGTATTCCTACTCATAGAGGTGTCAGGCAGGGTTGTATCTTAGCTCCAATGCTCTTCAATCTTTATATTAATGATATTCCAGGGTTTATGCGTACCGTAGATACTCACATGTTAAAAATTCATGGCATATTTGTGAATGTCCTATTATATGCAGAGGATATGATTTTGATGGCACATTCACAAGTTGGCCTGAGAAGACTCCTGAAAAAGTTGAATGTCTATTGTGTTCATAACTCTTTAACTATAAATAAGTCTAAATCTAAAGTGATGGTTTTTGGTAAAAGAAAAAGGATGAAATATAAATGGCAAATAAATGGGGAGCCTATAGAACAAGTGAATTCTTTCACTTACCTAGGAGTGGTTTTTACTGATACTGGAGCCTGGGACAATCATTTCAGAAGGACCGCAGGGAGGGCTGAGGTCTGTGCCAAAAGGCTATCTAAACTGTATAATTATAAATATCCCGGCACTTTGACCCCTATTCTGAAAGTATTTAGAGCAAAAATTGTCCCAATGTTGACTTATGGTGCGGAAGTGTGGGGTCTTACAAATTCTGCTGCACTTGAATATGTTCAAACCCGCTTTTTAAGAAGTATACTGGGAGTTGATAAAAATACGTCAGCACCCGCAATTAGAGCAGAAACAGGTATCCACTCTATACATAGCCAGACAGTATCAAAGGTCTTTTCTTACTGGCAGAAGGTCCATTCAATGGACCATGATAGGCTTCCCAAATTATGCCTACTTGAACAAATGAGTTTGGATTTTACCACATCCTGGTTAAAACATCTCACTAAAGTTATTACACAATATGGATTTTCCATTCAACAGGTACTCATAACTGCACCGCAGGCAAAAGATATTTTTAAACAGCGAGCCCTGGATATCAGTGCCCAATTGGACATGGAGACATTGGCAAAAAATGGTTCATTAAAATGGTTAGCTAAGAATAAAACTATTTTTAAATTTGAAAAATACCTGTCGATGAGTCTAACACAAAATCTGAGAAGGGCCTATTCCAGGGCTAGGTTTGAATTGTTGGACTCTATGGTTAAATATGGACGTTTTCATCATTTGCCATATGATGAGAGGACTTGTGTATGTGGGGACCCAGCCATAGAAGATATTGCCCATGTTTTGTTCGACTGCAAATTATATGATTCACTTAGGATTAAATTCCTGTCTCCTTTGTTAGAAAGAACAGCACACTGGGATTCTAATCACAGATTATCTTATTTTCTTTCGGGCTCAAATACTTTTATTGTGAATAGGACTGCCAAGTTTGTAGACAAGGCAGTTCACCAGAGAGCCCATTATATGGAAAAGATTGGAGTGCCATGTAGGGGTGATGAACTCATTTGAATTCTGATTAGATATACATGTATTGTATTTATTATTATTTCAGGTTATTCAATTATCTTATTTCCTATTTTGGTGTATTTTTATCAATTTTATCAGTTAAATTGAATTGTATTGTATTCTTGTTATCTTATTTTATCTTTGATATGGTCGTAAGACTAATCAATAAAGTTGTTGCTGTATTTAAAGATTTTAATTACAGTAATAAAAACTAATACAAACTAAACTCAGAGAGAGAAAGGAAAGTAAAAAGTGCAAAGGAAGAAAAAGTAAAAGAAGAAGAAAGAAAAAAAAAGGTAAGAGTGAAATAAAGAAAAAGAAAATAAATATATAAAGAAGTGACTTCCAATCTTCATCACAACAAGTATAAACAAGTTTGGTAGCTCTTCACCCCCTATAAGGTTACAGATATCTCTTTGTCCCATAATCCATCCCTTATCTATAAGCAAATCCATAAGACATCAATTTTTCAGTCCTGGTGTCAGCAAAAAGTCCGTAAAGTATTGCCAGAATTTCATAAAAACATGTCTTATTTTAACCTTGATCAAATAAACCAACTTTATATTCCTTCCTTTCCTCTGAAAATCTTAATCTTTATTTCATTCAAATATTGCTGTAGGATTTGATTTATCTTCAGTTCCATTGCACAAGCTTCTTCAAGGCTCTAACAAGCTTCTTTTGTAAATCCAATAAAAAGACACTATCCAGATCATTTTCTTGGTTTATCATTTGCATTTCCCTTTTAATTTTAAAAACTTCAACCAGCTTCTTCTGTATATCCAGTAAAGAGTCCTTATCTGGGTCATTCTCTTGGCCTGCCACTTGTATTTCCACTTTAAATACCTTCTTTATCTTGTAATCCACACTTTTTTTAATCTAATATTTCTGATTCCACTATTTTTGCATCAAGCAAGATTTGTTTCACATCTGTCATTCCTTCATTCACATCCTTTAAACATAGTCTATCCATAGAAGCAGACATTGTTACTGATATTGTTGATATTGTGACTACTAATTTCTGGCCCCATTCTTCGAAGATCTCCTTTAATATTTAAAATGTTATAGTGTTTTGTGTCATTTTGTAAATCCCAATCTGAATCAAAACCAAAGGCAGTTTTTTTTTCTTTTTGCCTCAAATCTTTAGTCCCTGTAGTGTCTAGTTTAAATCATAAGGTCTTTAATCTCTGTTATGACTTACAGTAGACAAAATAATTCTGGTTCCCATGAAAAGCTGCTTATTTTATGTAGTTAGTTCCAAAATCTTATAGAAAAAGTTTCAATATTCCAAATTTGTCTGGACCCTTAATTAGTTTACAACTTTCTTGGTTCAAAATCTTATTTAGTTTTTTGCCATTTATTTCAAATTCTTTAAGTTCTTAAACTTATAGTTAATTTTTCTTATGTTCAGAAATGAAGATAGACTCACCAGGTGGCTTTCAAACTTGTCATTCCGAAGATTTCTAATAGCTTTAAGATTTCTAAAAGTGATTAGAAGCAAGGTTAGCAAATTTAGTGTCCTTTAAAAGTCTCCGCCACGGTTATGAGCTTGATGATTGATCCCTTTGTCTCCCAGCACTCAAACCTTCCTACAGTCTCCTTGCAAGGAGCAGCCATCCAGAGCATATGTGGGCGATCTCCCATACTCTCCTTGTCCGGAGAGGTTCTGAAGAACCGATCTACTCACCAGTTCTTTGGTCTTTGCCAGTCATCGTCTCCACTCTTCATGAAGACATATTTAGCTTACCATGCTTCCACCAGAAGTCATCCAGAACATAGGGTATTTTATTTTATTTTATTTTATTTTATTTTATTTTATTTTATTTTATTTTATTTTATTTTATTTTATTTTATTTTATTATTTTATTTTATTTTATTTTATTTTTTTATTTTATTTTATTTTATTTTATTTTATTTTATTTTATTTTATTATTTTATTATTTTATTTTATTTTATTTATTTTATTTTATTTTATTTTATTTTATTTTATTTTATTTTATTATTTTATTTTATTTTATTTTATTTTATTTTATTTTATTTTATTTTATTATTTTATTTTATTATTTTATTATTTTATTTTATTTTTTTATTTTATTTTATTTTATTTTATTTTATTTTATTATTTTATTTTATTTTATTTTATTTTATTTTATTTATTTATTATTTTATTTTATTATTTTATTTTATTTTATTTTATTTTATTTTATTTTATTTTATTTCATTTCATTTCATTTCATTTCATTTCATTATTTTATTTCTGTAGCCACCCATCTTACAATAGCGACTCTGGGTGGCTTACAACATTTAAAAACAAAATAACATAAGATAAAATATAAACAACAGTCCAGGAGCCGTCGTTGAAATGCCTGTTGTACAAACGCATCTGTTAGATCTTTACCTGACCTAGTTAAACTGGGGGCAAGCACAGCCTCTGCCTCCTGCAACCTGTATAATTGTAAATCAATTCAAATATTGCAAAAAACCTCCAGTGACCTCTGTCCGATAACTGTTGCATCCATGATGCTTCTCACTGCTCCGGAAAGTAGGGCAAGCATAATGTGTTTGCCCCAGTTTTCCGGTTCAGCCAGTTAAACAGAGATACATGTTTCCTTTGTTATGTCCTCTGTTCTCCATAATCATGGGCAATTGGAAAATCATCTGAAATAGGTGGAGGGGAGGATTCAACTTTTACAAAATTACATGACCAAGTTGTTTGTGTTCTATAATCCTTATCGCTCTCTATTTAACAGAACTTGACTTGTAGGTGATGACAGTGGACCTACACTGACAACATGACAGTGGACCATGTTGTGAAAAAGGCTGTTAGCTGATCTTGCATCTCAGATCAACTGTGCAGGAACAGATCAGGGTATTTCTTCCTGCTCATTTGTGAATGCTAGTTACTAAACTGGGCACAATCCAGACCCTCCACCCTGTACATAAACAGAGCTAAAGTAGCTATCTCAGGTTCTGGAAGTGCTTAAGGCTCTCCCAGCCAGATTTCAGACCCTAGCAAGAGCAAGTATGCTGTGGTAGAGTGCTGGATTTTGAGCCAGCGTGAAGTTGACTCTGGACCTGCTTAATCATCTGATCACTGTGGGAATGCTGAATAGGCTTCTGCTAGTTCTTAGCCATTGAGAGCCAGTTTGGTGTAGTGGTTACGGCATCAGGCTAGAAACCAGGAGACCGAGAGTTCTAGTCCCGCCTTAGGCATGGAAGCCGGCTGGGTGACCTTGGGCCAGTCACTCTCTCTCAGCCCAACTCACCTCACAGGGTTGTTGTTGTGGGGAAAATAGGAGGAGGAAGGAGTATTAGGTATGTTCACCGCTTTGAGTTATTTATAAAAATAATAAAGGCGGGATAGAAAATAAATAAATAAACAAACAAACAAACAAACAAACAAATAAAATAAACCCAGCCAGTCAGGCACTAGACACTAGTTAAGTCAGTGGTTTGGCCAGTTTGGTCTAATGGTTAAGGCAATGGGCTAGAAACCAGGAGACTGAGAGTTCTAGTCCCGCCTTAGGCACGAAAGCCGGCTGGGTGACCTTGGGCCAGTCCCTCTCTCTCTCAGCCCTAGGAAGGAGCCAATGGCAAACCAGGAGACCGAGAGTTCTAGTCCCGCCTTAGGCACGAAAGCCGGCTGGGTGACCTTGGGCCAGTCCCTCTCTCTCAGCCCAACTAACCTCACAGGGTTGTTGTTGTGGGGAAAAGAGGAGGAGGAAGGAGTATTAGGTAGGTTCGCTGCCTTGAGTTACAGTATTTATAAAAATAATAAAGGCAGGATAAAAATAAAATAAATAAAATATAACAATGGAATAGTACCAAGGTGACCCGCAGGACATCCCTTGCATATCTTCCCAACACAACAAAGAGTTCTGACATTCATTACAATTTAATATTTCACTTGAAGTGGAGGAGAGGAAATGTTTGCTCTGCTAACTAACAGGCAAGGCACTGACCAGGTGATAAGGTCTGTGCTCACCTTTCAGTCAGCTGGAGGGAGTATCTGATGATACTACCCAAAGTACAGAGACTAGCCCAAAGTCCGCTGAAGCGAAGTTCATTTCAACACGAACTTCAAACTTGTTTGAAGAGATGGAGATGTGGAAACAGTGCCATGTAAAAGTATCCACGTCCACTAAGTTCAGTGGTGTCCTTGGTCCAGTCCTTGTTGGGATTCACATATTGTCCAAAGCAGTGATTTGCTTAACTATGATTAGTTGAATAAACCATAATCAGATGGGTTCATGAAACATCCTAAGCCCAAAGCTAACAAACCTACATTATGTTATCATTATGTGCAATCTTAGTCACTGTTTTAATCTACATGACAAGTTTGTTGCAAAGAAAATAGGGACATCAAATCATGTTTACTGTTCTAAACTCCAGGAGGAAAGGTAGAGCATAAATGCTATAAATAAATACATAAGTGCAGTTATCTCTTTACAAAGAATACTGTAGATGAAAAGTACCACCCTGCCCAACAGTAAAATACCCTTAGCCAGCCTTTCTGGTCTACTTAGAAATAAATCCTAATGTGGCTGTGTGGCCGTGTTCTGGCAGCTTTGGTTCCTAACGTTTCGCCAGTCGCTGTGGCTGGCATCTTCAGAGGACAGGAGCACAGCTAGAAGATTCTCTCTGTGCCCAAGTGGAGAGTGTGTGTTCCTGCTGGTATTTATAGCTGCTGAGAGGGTGTGTGTCTTCTGTGGGTCATTTACAAGAGATTAGGAGAGGGTTTATTGTGGTGATTAGGGGGTGTGGTGCTGTCGTGTGTGGGATTAGCACATCTATTGTGTCAGTTGTTTGTATATTTCTGTGGTTGAGTAGAGTTCATTGACCTTTTGCAAGCTGTGTTTTTCAGGACTGGCAGCCAGGTTTTGCTGATCTTAAAGCTTTCTTCTTTTTTATTGAAAAAAAGCCTTCGACTATACATTAAATCCTAATGTGTTCAGTAAGGCTTTTGTTGTTGTTGTTCAGTCGTTTAGTTTTGTCCGACTCTTCGTGACCCCATGGACCATAGCACGCCAGGCCTTCCTGTCCTCCACTGCCTCCCGGAGTTTACTCAAATTCATGTTCATTACATCGGTGATGCTATCTAACCATCTCATCCTCTGCCGTCCCCTTCTCCTTTTGCCTTCCGTCTTTCCCAGCATCAGGGTCTTTTCCAGTGAGTCCTCTCTTTGTATTAGGTGGCCAAAGTATTTGAGCTTCAGCTTCAGTATCTGTCCTTCCAATGAGCAGTCAGTAAGGCTTGCTCACTAGTAGGGAAAGAGTTTGGATAGCAACCATGAGAACTAATAATTAAGTATTTCAAAATTTCACTGGTGTGTTGAAGCAAAGGCTAAACAACCATTTGCCAGGGATATTTTAACTTGGAGAAGCAGGGGGTTGGACTGAAGTCCATCCCTCTTAAACCTTTCTCAACCTGAGGTTGAGAAACACTGGCCTAAAGTCCCCTTTAGGATTCTGTGATCTGAAAAAAATCAGAAGGAATCTGCTAGCACACAAAAGCCATTCACAAAAGGTTACGCCTTTAATAAAATTTGTTAGTCAGAAAAGGTGCTACCAGACTCCTCCTGATTTTTTGCTACCCTAAACCAAGATGGCTCTCCGACTATGATCTGAAACAGGTTTTTTCAAAGCCTACGGTTCACACCTATGCAGAACCATCATCTGCTAATCTGCATGGAATTCCACAAGAAACGAAATGCCTTTCTCCTCTCTCTGCATCCTCCCACACAGTTCTTTTCCCCAAAATGCCTATGATAAATGTGTGTTATTCATTCCTGTCACTTCCCATTTCCTTTTTAAGCCTCTTAAACGAAGGGGGCTGCTTTTCATTTTTATTATTATCGTAAAGGTGGTCAAAATGGAAATGTTCTGTTCAAATGCTTTGGAGGAAGAAGAAGAGGTCTGCATCATTATGTTGTTTATGCTGCCTCTCTGAAGTAGATCTTTTTAAAGAAAATACATATATTGAGCACGCAGTCCTGCTTGGTATGTATTTCTGAATTCCTCTATTTTTAAAAAGGCAGAGCTCTGATGATCCCTTGCAGATGTACTTACTTAATCCTACTCTTACTAGTTGACCTCACACTAACCTAGAACATACTCTGGTAGCCTACACTGTACACAATGTAATGTGACGTGTGAATCAAGCCATAACAATTTGTTCAACATACTGTGATTAAATCCTGGCTTAGGGCTGTTAAGGCAGGCAATGGCCCATATCTTATCTCCCTTGGCCTATAAGAGTATAGACCTATATAAGGGTGTAAGTCACTCCTATATAAAGAACCAGATAACACAGGCATTTCTGCATTCCCATGTTAACTTTAAATATGCCATCGTTTTCAGGGTTCCCCCCCCCCTTTTTCTCAACCTCCTGTACTGAATCCCACATGCAATCCCTTAGCATTTATGTAGCTACTCCATTTGGATTAATTCCTGTAATCACAGGATCAGTATTACCACAAGATCTGTATTAATTAACGACCCAGGCATTGATTAGTTGTACTACAACCTGTAAAACACATTAAGACATAGATTGCAACGTAAGCATACTTCGAAGGGGAATGGCAAATGAGTGGGAAATTGTACAGTTGCAGAAGGATGAGAAGGGCTGAGAATGGTGGTGTAAGAGAGTGAATAGTGCAGCAGCTCTTAAAAATCAAGTATTTTCTACTTGGGGCAAATGTACATTAAGCAATAGATGAGTGGACTCATTTGTTTTTTCACTATTCTAAATATTGTTTCCCCATCATCTTAAAAATGTTTGAATAATGAACTGAAATCCCTGTAGGAAAAGTACTCACAAATCAGTTGCAGATGCATGCGTTTACTGCCGTTCATTTTAACTTCCAAACAAATTAGTCATCTGGGTAATCATGTCACATAAGGCACCTCAAAGTACTTTGGGACTTTCCTAATTGCATGCACCCAAAATAGTTTCCTCATAATTAACGAAATTATAAGAATGTGAGTAGATACATTTGGCTTTTGTGATTGTGAAAAACAGGAGGAAAGATGCTACTTTAGTTGCTGTTATCATCATCATCATCATCATTGGCGATCACTCGTAGCTGAGTAAGATTGTCTTCCAAGGGTAAAATTTTAACAGTGGATCCGTAAGTGGTTGTAAAGGCCAGTTCTGGATCCGCACAACCTCCCACAATGAGGGCATAGGTTTCCGGGTGGGAGACGGTCATGATGAGGGTTTGCTTGACATGCGTTCCTTTTAGCTCTTTTCTCCCTTTCTCCCTGTACTCGTGCTTCTTCAAAGTCCATAGCGCCTTTAATAAAGGCTGACCTCCAATTGAAACGCTCACGAGTTAGGGCTTCCCAGTTCTCAATGCTGATATTACATTTTTTTAAATTAGCTTTGAGAGTGTCTTTGAACCTCTTTTGCTGTCCACCAATATTCCGTTTTCCATTCTTAAGTTGGGAGTAAAGTAGCTGCTTTGGAAGACGATGGTCAGGCATTCGAACAACATGGCCGGTCCAGCGAAGTTGATGTTGGATTATCATTGTTTCAATGCTGGTGGTTTTCTTTCAAGAAGTTGGAGGTGGCGTTTGTAGAGGGTCCATGTTTCACAGGCGTACAGAAGGGTTGGTAGTACAATGGCTTTGTAAACAAGCATTTTGGTCTCCCTGCAAATGTCCCGATCCTCAAACACTCTACGCTTCATTCGGGAGAAAGCTACACTCGCAGAGCTCAGGCGATGCTGAATTTCAGCGTCGATGTCGGCTTTTGTAGATAGATGGCTGCCGAGATAAGAAAAGTGGTCGACATTTTCTAGTGACACACCTTTAAGCTGGATTGATGGCGCTGCGGAGGGATTGGTTCGAACTTGCTGGTAAAGCACTTTGGTTTTTTTAATGTTAATCAAGAGGCCGAGCTTTTCATATGCTTCTGCAAAGATGTTTAGGATAGTTTGAAGATCTTCCTTGGAGTGTGCACAGACTACGTTATCATCAGCATATTGAAGTTCTATAACAGAAGTTGCAATTACCTTATTTTTTGCTTTCAGCCTACTAAGATTAAAAAGCCTTCCATCTGTTCGATATATAATTTCTACACCAGTAGGAAGTTTCTCTTCAACAAGGTGTATAATCATAGCGATGAAGATAGCGAATAAGGTTGGAGCAATAACACATCCCTGTTTAACGCCGGATTCCACTTTAAATGGATCGCTTTGAGAGCCATTGTTATTCAGGATTGTTGCCATCATGTCGTCATGGAGTAACCGCAAGATGTTCACAAATTTATCAGGGAAAACCGGATGCTGTTATCATAGAACAACTGCATACCCTCAGAGGCTATATGCTTCCTGAAGCTGCGCCAATAGTTTCCCACCGCCAATCTTTTTTCTGAAGAAAAAGAAGGTGGGGAGAGAAGACCAGCTTTGGTAAAGTGTTAAATATTCTGTTCAACGGCAAAAACCAGTCCAGCAGCTCTATTTGTAAGCAGGGCACTGTCAGACAGGATTCATTTCAGTCCAACTGAGTTCAGTGGATCTACTTTAAGTAGAATTACTTTTGTGTGTGTGTGTGCCTTCAGGTCAGTGTTGACTCCCGGTGACTGCCTGGACTAGTCCCTGCAGTTTTCTTGGCACGATTTTGGAAGCGGATTGCCCTGGTCTCCTTCCTAGGGCTGTATTACTTACAGCAAATCATAAAGCAGCTGAGAGGGTAGCTAGAGGGGAATATTACCTTCCAAGGACCTATATTACCTTGAGGTCCTTGGAAGAAAGATAGGATGAACATATTTGAAAAGAATGGATGAAAAGGACTGACTTTATTTAGCAAATGTCTATACTACCGTATTCAATTCAAAAGCATGCAAATGCAAGTAGATGAATGGGTACCACTTCGGTGGGTAGGTAACAGCGTTCCACGCGCGTCATGCGGCCACATGACCGTGGAAGCGTCTTCGGACAACACTGGCTCTTCGGCTAACAAACGGAGATGAGCACCGGCCCCTAGAGTCGGACACGACTGCACAAATGTGCGGGGGGAACCTTTACCTTTTTATACTACCATATTCTGGATTTGCAATGAATAATGGTATACATAGCTACTGTTGGAAAAGGCAGCTCCACATATAGTTTTCTTTTCCTTTCTTTTCTGGGTAATGTCTAGACATCATCCAAATATTGTGAGCTTCCATAGGATTGTTTACAGTGCAGGAAAGAGGAGGAGAAAATTAAGAGTGATATAATACCACATAAATGTAAGAGCCAGTTTGATGTAGTGGGTAAGGTATCGTGCTAGAAACCAGGATACCAGGAGTTCTAGTCCTGCCTCAGGCACAAAGCCAGGCCCTCCCTCTCAGCCTTAGGAAGCAGGCAATGGCAAACCACTTCTGAAATCTTGCCAGAAAACTGCAGGGACTAGTCCAGGCAGTTGCCAGGAATCAACACTGACTCAAAGGCATTTAAAAAACAACAACACCCCACCTAAATAAGCTGTGGAAGAACTCAATATGCAGCTGCCATTTGAGGAAATGAAACATATATTATTCTGGCCCTGTTTGCACAACACATAAAGTAGGTTACTGCAGGGAAGACAAAGCAAGTTGTATACATTCTCTAATCCATGTCATGGTCTGTTTAACTAACATGGATTTAGATTTAGACTTGCAAAGCCCCAGGCTTCTTTAGGATTAAACTAATTCCTTCTATGTCATACAACTATTTACAGGACTTAGTTGACTCTCTTCACTCCTGAAACTGACATGTCCTAGAGAGACTGCATTTTTAGGAATACTTTCCAGGACCTCCTAGCATAGTCTTCTTTATGGTTTTCACCTCCATGCCCGCAAGGGGTGAAGAAAAGAAGGCCCAAGGGAGTAGGGACCTGTAAGCCCCCAAATCTCTCTGGGGTCATGCAGACAACAATTATACCACCACTGTTTGTTTTTTTGTTTTAAAGGCAGAGAGTGGGGAAGAAAGTCATTCCTCAAACTGGGAGGGTGTGATGAATGACCACCACTTAAAAGATGCAGCTATACTGGATTACAGACTGCTGTTGCACTATGGTAAGTCAATTCATTTGGGGAGGGGGCAGCTGTATCATTTCTGTCATGCAAATACAGCCAATGCTAGGTCTGGTCTTGCACTGGTATCTTAACGTTATGCAGAAACCAGGGAAGGGAAGTGCTGGAGAAGGTTGGTGCATACGTCATCTCTGGCCTGCTCACATTCTGCCTTCTTATCCCATTTTTGCCTTTAGTCAGCAAGTTCCAAAAGCTTTTATCAGACTTCTTTGGATATGCAAACCTTTCTAGGCATGGAGAAAGTGTGTTGCAATTATCTCCAGTATTGTTAAGAAGATATGACAAACAATGGGTAGATAGTCTGAATATACAGTCCAGGTTTGGGCCTCTCAGAGTATCCTGTGATATCAAATTTCAAGTACCATCTAAAGAAGTACATCATCTTTTTATCCACTCAGATTCTTTCAGGATTTAGCTTCACTGGATGATGGTTTGCCAAGTGACAAAACATTGCCAGTTTGATCAGAAAAAAATTAAAGTTGACCTTGAAGGCTGTTGTCTTGCTTCCAGGCTATAACTGAGTATAGCAAATTTTCTGGAAAGAGCCTAATAAGGTTTTTAAAAGTTTGAGTAATGCTAAGCAAAGCTTTCTTCATACTTTCAAACCTACAGCAATGAATTGCTACTACGAACAATATTTCAGTATTTTCCCCTTCCAGAGCTGTGGTAATCTGCAATAATGTTATCATAACGAATGCAACAGTAGGTTGTGATAAGGATATTTATTCTTATAATTTATATATTATTACTCTCCTCTGTTCCTCTGTAACTCCTATGACCTCTAGGGGCCAGTGCTAGAACAACATCCAGAATTTCCTAATGAAGACCAAATTTCAAAACCGACTACTATATTTTATTTATTTATTTATTCAATATGAAAAGTCCTTTGGCCCAATAATTTTAGCATTCACCCCTTTAACTGTCTGAATGTTCTCTATGAGATCCATAATGTTTTGAACACTGCGGAGTATCATTCTACTGATATTATTTTAGAATTTTAGTAATAAAACATGTTTATAAACAGAATTATCAAACAAGAACTTTGACTATTCCACATTCAATTGTTTAGGTGGTTCTCAATCACCACTTTCTCCAGCAGCAATGTGAAAAAGAAATTGTATTCCTGAGTCTGAAAAGTTGGATTATATATAGAGAGAGGGGGAGAGGGAGAGGGAGGGAGAGGGAGAGAGAGGGAGGGAGAGGGAGGGAGAGGGAGGGAGAGAGGGAGGGGGAGGGGAGGGGAGAGGGAGGGGGAGAGAGAGGGGGGGAGGGAGGGGGAGGGGGAGGGGAGGGAGGGGGAGAGGGGGGAGAGAGAGAGGGAGAGGGAGAGGGAGAGGGAGGGAGGGAGGGATAAACTGAGCACTTTTAACATCCTTCAACAGCTGATGAATTTTTAAGAATACTTGGAAGACACTTAGCTGATTTTGCCTGATCCCAAAAAAGCCAACCAGGGTATGACCTGGTTAGAACTTGGGTGGGAATCCATCAGGACATTCCAGATCTGTAGCTGGACCAAGAAGTCAAACAAACATCATGGAAGGCAATGGCAAAACCTCTTCTGTGTTGTTGTCAAGAAAACAACATGGATATGTTTGTGAAGACCCCTCCTGGATCCTTTAAGTAATCCCTGCCAGTGGAATACTTAGTCCAACTATCATTAATAATCTACACAATTCCTTTTGGTTCTGGTAATCAGAGGAAGAAATGGAGGAAGTGGATCAGGAAATGCAAAGAGTGATCTGTTTTCTCTCTTCCATTCTTCCTGGTTTCACCAGAGGTTGTTGGGCTTTGGAGAATGTTCTAAAATATAAATACTCTATGATGCTCTTAGCACTAAACTGTAAAAAACATTTCTAACTTATCTTCCAATTATAGTTGCCCAAGATAGCTTAGAGCACTGATTCAGTCTCAATAGAAAAATATCAATATATAACAAATACTAAAGCTAAAACCAGTGATCTCAGTAAGTAAAACCATCTGATCATCCAAAGCAAAGTATAATCATATCAAAATTACATCCAAAGCCAGAGATAGATAGATGATAGATAGATAGATAGATAGATAGATAGATAGATAGATAGATAGATAGATAGATAGTAGATAGATAGATAGATAGATAGACAGGCTTACAGAATATCTTTCTTATGATCAAATTGTTTCACATTAATTAAAGGTGTTAATGAATTTTGTGTTTTCATTCTCATTACAAACATGTTTATGCTTGATTTTATGCAGGTAAGTAAAATTCAAGGACAGATTTTAATCTCTTTTAAAGTGTGGAGTCCATGGTGCTCTCTGAGCCTTGTTGTTTTCTTGCAGACGTTTCATTGCCAGGCTAGGCAACATCTTCAGTGCGAAAAGGGAGTGGAACTTGCTCTCTGTTTATATACCCTGGCTTGTCCTGCCTGTGTTGGTGGGGGTGTTGTACTCTCCTTGGTAGTACCTTGATTGAGTTGTTGTTTGCTGCTTGGTTGATTGACTGAGTTAATAGTTCCTTGATTAGGGTCTATTGTGTTGTTTGATTGCTCCTCTGGTGCTAATCTTGCTGTTAATCTTTGTCTATCTGGTTGTTGATTGCTGGCAAGGAGGTGTTCTGGTCTTCTGGCTTTTCTATTGTCTCTTATGAATGGTATGTAAATGTTGTTTCCCTCTATGTGTCTGTTGATGGCTCCTTTGTCTGAATGCCAAGCTTCCAGGAATTCTCTAGCATTTTTAAAGTGTACCAGACAGTTGTATCAAGTCTCTGAAGCCCTTTGCATAGTCAAGATTCATGACAGCTGATTGTAGTCATTTTGTGGCAAGGCAGTGAGAAAGTAATTTTATATGTGCTCCTAAGCCCACTTTCAAACCCAGTTTAAACCCTATTTGCATCAGATTGCATATATATTTACATGCTGATTGCAATCCATCCATAGGCCCTTAGCCAGATCCCATTCTTAACTTCTAAGAATGCATGTTATGATTGCACCGATTGACTTTTCTAGAAATATATCCCACTGAATTCAGTGGGGCTTCCTTTTGAACTGACTTGCACAAGATTCCATTGCAAGGCATTGAACAGAGTAACTTGCTCTGAATTGTGTTGGTTACCCAAACAGGAATAGTGTCATGAGTGTTTATCTATGTAGTCGTGTCTTCCTCAACCTCAACCCCTCAACCCTTTATTTTGTATCACCTTGGAAGAGTCCTAAAGTATTTGACGTTTGCTCAATTTGTTGCATTTTGGTTGGTCCTAATAAATATTTTATTCACCTGTGGCTTTTGGGTTTATATTTCCACTTCCTTTTAAGAGGGAATATGATAGTGAAAAGCAGATTTCCACAAATAAGTGAAAGATTATTACAAATGAAATTGAAACTTGCTTGTTTGTCTAAATAATTTTTATTTTTCCATTTGGCACATCAAAAGTCCCATCACTACCCCTACCCCTACCCATAAAAAATCCCATCACTACCACAGGCCACCCAGTTAAAGCATATGTATGTTTGCTTCCGGGTCCAATTCAAGGTGTTGGTTGTCACCTTTAAAGCCCTACATGGCATGGGACCAGGTTACTTAAGGGACCGCCTCATCCTTAGAGCATCGACCCGCCCCACCTGGTTATGCAGAGAGGGCTTGCTACGGACCCCGTCTATAAGAGAACTCCATCTGATGGGGTCCAGGAGGCGGGCCTTCTCCGCAGTGGCACCCGCCCTCTGGAATATTCTGCCCCTGGAGGTGAGGCAAGCCCCCACACTGATGACCTTCTGAAAATAACTGAAGACCTGGCTCTGCCACCTCGCTTGGGATGGGAGGAGCAATAGCTCCTCTTGGGGATGGATGGCTCCGTAGAGTTCTTTTAAACTACACCAGAGCCTCTTGGGTTTTATACATTTTATTAATTTATTTATATTAAGTACTGTATTTTATATGTTTTTATATGTTTTATTGCTAACTTTATGTAAACCACCCAGAGTCCCCTCTGCGGGGGGAGATGGGCGGTGATATAAGTTGAATAAATATAAATAAATAAATAAATAAATAAATAAATAAATAAATAAATAAATAAATAAATAAATAAATAAAGCATATGTATGTCTTTTATTGAAAATAACATGTGGGCAACTTTATGTGGCATTTATAAATAAAAAGCACGTATTACATACTGTACATATGGAATGGGGATAGCAGCTCTTGCATTAAGTGAAGAGAATTGCAAAAATAACATGAAACAATTCAAAAGAGTTTTACCTATTTAAGGTGCCGTGAGACTTTTTGAAGCCCCTGGTGTAGATTAAAACAGGTATCTCGGCGGCCGCTAACTTGGTTGTAAAAAGAGAGGCGGAGGGCGGGCGTCGCAGTACCTTGGAGAGCGCCAGGAACGCGTCGCTGCGCGCGCACCTTAAAAACAGCCCGCGGAGGCAGATACGCAGTAGCACCGTCTGCACCGGAGCAAGAGGCGATAGTTGCAGGTTGGGCAGGAGTGTTAAGAAACGCTGCTGCTTGGGAGATGACCGGAGGACCCGCACTCAACTTCAGCCTGGGTTAGTTAGCTGCACGCGCCGGCTCGGCAGCCGGCAGCGACGCCTGGAAGGGTCTGCTGCTAGATCTACCCCATCAGTGAGTGGCTTTCCTTCGAACGCCCCCCGGGCTCGGTGCTTCTCTGCCTTTGGATCCGGTCCGGGCGACGGGCAGCTTGCGCTGTCCTCTCTCCCCCGCTCCCAAGAAGATCAGCGGGGAGCTCCCTCTTGGCACTGGCACCGCTGCGCCCCTTTTCTCCCCAAATTCCCCGCCGAAGACTTCGCCGCCGGGGTAGGCAGGATCGCCAGCCTGCTGGCCGTAGGGAGTCCTTCCTGTGACTGGGGACGTCCGGTTTGCCTGCCCCTGGAAAGAGACTACGTGGAGCTGAGAAAGCGCAAAGCGTTGCCCTCGGCCATGGGATGGATGCCCTGTGCGAGTACAGCTACTGCTCGCTGGCAGCCAGCATGAAAGGAGCAGGAGCAGGAGCACTCAGCCCTTTCCCCAGCCTGCTAGAAGAGAGGCGGTTAAGCAACGGCACCAACGAGTCCCTGCAGGAGCTCTGGAGGAGCTTCCTCGACCTGGAGAGAGCAGACGGGCTGCAGGGCGGCAGCTCCGTCCTCCTGCGGATCTTCATCTCCATCATCTATTCCGTGGTGTGCGCCCTCGGCTTGGTGGGCAATGTGCTGGTGCTCTACCTGATGAAACACAAATGGAAAAAGTCCTCCATCAATCTCTTTGTGACCTGCCTGGCAGTGACCGATTTCCAGTTTGTCCTGACTTTGCCCTTCTGGGCGGTGGAGAATGCTCTGGATTTCACCTGGCTCTTTGGCAAAATCATGTGCAAGATGCTCTCCTATGTGACAGCCATGAACATGTATGCCAGTGTCTTCTTCCTCACTGCCATGAGCATTGCCCGCTACCATGCTGTGGCCTCTGCCCTGAAAAGCAGGAGGCAAGGAGGGCTCTTGGATGGCTGCTCTTCGGCCAAGTGGTTGTGTGCACTCATATGGGTCCTGGCCATTCTAGCTTCCCTGCCCAATGGCATCTTTTCCACCACCTCCACTATCTTTGGCGAGGAACTATGCCTGGTCAAGATACCTGACAGCCAAGGCAACAATACGCCATTCTGGTTGGGGCTGTACCATGCCCAGAAGGTCCTGCTGGGCTTCCTATTGCCTTTGGGCATCATCACCCTTTGCTACCTCTTGCTGGTGCGCTTCATCAGTGACAGACATGTGGGTGCTGGTTCCTGTGGGCCAAGCACCAAGCGCCGATCCAAGGTGACCAAATCGGTGACCATTGTAGTACTGTCCTTCTTCCTTTGCTGGCTGCCCAACCAGGCACTAACCACCTGGGGTGTCCTCATCAAGCTGGACCTTCTGCACTTCAGCCATGCCTACTTTCTCTCTCAGGCATACCTTTTCCCCATCACAGTCTGCCTGGCACATTCCAACAGCTGCCTCAATCCCATCTTCTACTGCCTCATGCGTAGGGAATTCCGTAAAGCACTCAAGAAACTGTTGTGGAGGATTGCGTCACCCTCCACCACCACCATGCGTCCATTCACTGCTACCACAAAGCCTGAGCAAGAAGAGCAGGCGTTGAAGCACCTAATGACCATTAAGCCTGCAAGAAGCGGTGCTGCTGCTCCTCATCCTGCTGTCGCAGGAGATGTTCCCGATACCATCTGCTATCCCCCTGGAGTGGTGGTGTATAGCAGCTGCTCTAATATCTTGCCTTCCATCACCTCCACCGAGCTGCACTGTTGAGCCGGAGAGACTGGCACAGTAGAAGAAAGAAATGGTTTGCTACCCCCAGGATCAGTAGACGAGGTTCCTGTGTTGGAGCATTCGTGGAACTGCCTTATTATGGGATGGGGGAGTAGATCAATGTCTGTAGAGTCATGCTTCTTGGATGGTTGTGTGCTCATCAAAATGGAAGGAAATGAGGAAGGTGCATTCTAGCGTTCAGGGAAGAAATGTGGGGGCTTGGGGCATTCAGAAAGCTATGGGATGGCTTCACTTGGAATGCCAACCGCCGCGCCTTAATAAAGGTGAAGGTGCAGACAAGAGTGACCAACGTGATCAAAGTCTGAACTAACTCCACCATGGGGAAAGCTTGCATCATTGGGAATTCTGCAGTTTTGAAGGAGGGATGTGGAATTAGGTGTGGAAGGGAATAAGTGGACAGGGAGAAAGTCAGGATTCTCCAGACCATGATAAAGAATTGTGGAAGAATCAGGATAGATAAAACGAAGTATCTAGATAGTGACATTGACACCGTGACGCCATGACCTTGAACAATTTTATTCATGTAGGTAGGATCAAACCAGGCATGACAACTCCACAGTACTTTCAGAAGCAATGTATCTGAATAGAAGGCATTCAGAAACAGCAGCAAGAGTTGCTATTGCCCTCATATCCTGCTTACGGGCTTTCCATAGGCATCTGGTTGGCCATTAGAGGAACAGAATGCTGGATCAGACGGGCTTTTGGTCTGATCCAGCAGGCAGGCCGTTTTTATGAGACTCCCTACTGTAATAGATTGTGAAATTGAGTGTTTTAAGGAAATTATTTTTTTGACTAGTCCAGATATTTATTTATTTATTTATTTATTTATTTATTTATTTATTTATTTATTTATTTATTTATTATTTTCTATCCCGGCTTTATTATTTTTATAAACAACTCAAGGCGGCGAACATGCCTAATACTCTTTCCTCCTCCTATTTTCCCCACAACAGCAACCCTGTGAGGTGAGTTGGGCTGAGAGTGAGTGACTGGCCCAAGGTCACCCAGCTGGCTTTCATGCCTAAGGCGGGACTAGAACTCCAGTCTCCTGGTTTCCCATTGGCTCCTTCCTAGGGCTCAGAGAGAGAGGGACTGGCCCAAGGTCACCCAGCCGGTTTTCATGCCTAAGGCGGGACTAGAACTCACAGTCTCCTGGTTTCTAGCCCGTTGCCTTAACCACTAGACCAAACTGGCTCTAATGTCTAATGTCTAATGTCTAATGTCTGCATCTCCAGTTATGGTGCACTCCCTGGTCATTGAAATTTAGGAAGACTTCTCCACCTGACACTGTTTCCCTTCCTGGTAAGAAAAGTGAAAGGCTGAGTGGGATGGTCTGGAATTCATTCAACTTGGTTGGGGGGGGGGATGATCTGTAAAGAGGTAAAAAAAGGCATGTTTATTGTTGATCCTCATTAAAACAATCCCATCTTCACAGGATGGATCAGAGGATTTTAAGATGAACCATGTTCAGAAATCATGTATTAAGACTAAGCTCTTTTTAGAGTCTTCAAAGTATAGAAGAAGAGAGGGAGGGCTGGAGGAGAGAGAGAGAGAGAGAGAGAGAGAGAAAGCAGCTCTGCTGAATTGTTCCACCCTTGAATCTAAGAGTGAAAACAAGAGAAATTGTAATTGTAATTTCGGAATGCCACTGCTCTGCCGCCCATCTATCATTTTCTTTGAAATTATTCCATTTGTAAAACGGGGGGGGGGGAATAGCCTGGACTTCAAAAGGCACTGATAAAAGTCAACGGCATGGATGGATCAGCAACCAGACTGTGGGGGAGGCTTTGAGGGAAAATTCCAAGAACGGATATTAGCAAACTCTACCTGGCAAGGATGGATTTCAGGCAGCGAGGGACCCGCTTGCTACTTCAGTCCAGTGTCCATTCTGTTTAGGTAGATGACCCTCTTCTTTGCCCCCAGCATTTGGAATTCGGAAATATGGTCCCTTGGAAGATGGAGGTGCTGTTTAGTGGCTATTATTCGGAGTGTGGGCAGAGCTATCTGGATACGAGTTAAAGAAATTCAAAGTAAGTCCTTCGCCATGATTTATCCATCTAGAAAGTTGGTCCCCCCCCCAGCTTCATTTCCAGATAATGATCTTTAAAGCTCCATTCCCCATTCAGCATCAATCGCAGTGACAGAGAGCTGGCCATATTTGTATCCCTGAGCATATAATTCCTGGAAATTGAAGGGCTGGCCGAATGATTAGGGATGGGAGATAATTGATCGAAGAAAGAAGGAGGCTTTGTATTATATTTTCTGTATCAAGGCTGTGTCGTTACCTGTGGACTATTAAATCACTGTACCCATGTCTGGCATTGTCACGTCTTCACGAAGCAGGGTGGCTTGAAAAGGTCTGATCTTTGAAAGAAGCGATTATGCAAGTTACTGGAAAGAAGCTGAAACCATCTGTTTGTTCTGCGTATAGCTGATGGTTTCAAACGTTTTTGTCGTTACTATGCCAAGCGTATAAACCTGAACTAGGTAGGAACAATTTAGTTATTATAAGAATACAAGAATGCAAACCCTTCCTGGAGTCCACAAGTACCGTAAACAAGGCAAAGTGCAGAAAATGGGGGGTCCTACTCTACCCTGTAATACTTCATGATTATTGCAACATACAACCATACACACAAGGAAGGGTAATTTTCCTCTATCCGCTGCAGTCATATTGAATCTCAATTGCTGTAATTTTACACCACGAAAGTAATCTGGAGAGGTTTTTCAGCCATCTGCAAATGGCATCAAACATTTTAAGGTTAAAGCACTTTGCTGTCCTATCAGCAAGCATTGCAGATATTGCAGTCTTTGGTCACGGGCTAAGAAAATCATCCATGGGAATATGGGAAGCCCCTTCCTGGGGTTTTACTAAATGGACCCTTCCTGGGTCACCAATCCATAGGCATTGTGCTGCTTTCCTGTGAAGGTCACCCCCAAGTTTGGGCGGGGTTGGGAAAAATGATGAGAAGACACTGTAGTCTTGTGCCTCCATAAAATTTCATGAGTGACAGAGATGACTATGTGATGAATTCATAACAAGAACAATAGAAAGTTACAACATCAAGAGAGCCAGAATGGTGGACAGGTTAAGATGTTGGACTAGGACAAGGGTCGGAAATGGCGGCTCGCGAGCCAGATGCGGCTCTTTGGCCCCTTGAGTGTGGCTCTTCCGCAGCTGAACTCACCCCCGCCCCTTCCACGCGATTGGATCCCGCCCCCAAACTCTGATGGCCGGCGCTGGAGGAGGGCGATTGATTCTTCCTCCTCCCGCCCTCGGGAGCCTTCCAGAGTTGGGCAGCGCTTCTTCGAGGTCGGCGGGTGGGGAAGTTGGTTGGTCGCCGCCGCCGCCTCTTCCTCCGCCCGCGTTGCAATGGCCGCCACTGCCGCCCACCCCTGAAGCGCTCGCCAGGCAGGCAGGAGAGCGTCGCCATGCTGGGCACGCTGCGAGAGGAGACAGCGCAGCTGCTGGGCGACTACCTGCAGCACCAGCTGGGGGACGCGGCGCTGCCCCCCAGCCGCACGGCCGACATGCTGCGGCGGGTGGCCGACGAGCTGGAGAGGTGCAGCGGGACGGGAGTATCGCCGGCGGCCCGCGAGGACCGGCCAGGGAAGGCATGCGGGCGGAGCTGCCTGCCTGGCACTCGGGCGCTCCGGCTGGGGTGCAGCGGGACAGGAGCTCCGCCCGTGCGCCTTCCCTGGCCGGTCCTCGTGGGCCGCCGGCGATGCTCCCGTCCCGCTGCACCCCAGCCGGAGCACCCGAGTGCCAGGCAGGCAGCTCCGCCTGCGCAGTCGTGGCAGCGGGCATGGTGGCGGCGGGCACTGCAGCGGGCATGGCGGCAGGAGGCCCTAACTGTGCGCGATTGGCTCCCGCCCGCAAACCCCGCCCCCTTCCACGCGATTGGCCCCCGCCCGCAATCCCCACCCCCTTCCACGTGATTGGCCCCCTCCCGCAAACCCCACCCCCTGGCTCTCGAGCATGTCAAAATGCCCTGGAGCATGTCAAAATGGCTCCTGGCATAAAAAAGTTTGCTGACCCCTGGACTAGGACCATGGAGGTCCAGGTTCAAGTCCACCCTCAACTTGAGAAGCTCACTGGGTGAATTTGAGCTAACCTCTCTCAACCCAACCTACCTCATGGAGTGGTTGAGCAAATGCCCTGCATGCTGCCCTCCAGTCCTGCTGTCTCCAGGACCTGGAGGCTCATTTCAAAAGGTCTCTGCAAGGAATCAGTTCCTACTCCTGCCCTGCTACTCAGGGAAACAGGGAGAGGGGTATGCGATTGCACCGGCGGTTTCCATCATGCAACCTCCAACTGTCATTTATTCTGACTTGGAATGGCTATTGCTCAGCCAAGCATTTCCCCCAGGGGGAGTGAACCATAGACTCCTTAGCAACAGACTTTCAGTTAGATTCTGAAGAGGATTTCTCCTTGTTAGTGTTGGGGTTTTTTAAAAGTTTTTTTTAACCCGCCTTTATTATTTTTATAAATAACTCAAGGCAAGGAACATACCTAATACTATTTCCTCCTCCTATATTCCACACAAAAAACCAACCCTGTGAGGTGAGTTGGGCTGAGAGAGAGGGACTGGCCCAAAGTTACCCAGCCAGCTTTTGCGTCTGAGGTGGGACTAGAACTCACAGTCTCCTGGTTCTTCTTAACCACTAGACCAGTGTTTCTCAACCTTGGCAACTTTAAGCTGTATGGACTTCAACTCCCAGAATTCATCAGCCAGCCATGCTGGCTGGGGAATTCTGGGAGTTGAAGTCCATACAGCTTAAAGTTGCCAAGGTTGAGAAACACTGCACTAGACCAAACTGGCTCTTTTTGAAGCAAGGTTATAGGACCTAAACACCATTCTAGGAGGAAAATTCTCAGTTATTTCACAACTGAAGACGCAGGCCTGCCTATTTCATCCAGGAAAAATATGTGGAGGCCCAGCGGGTCCTAAAATAAGCTGTGCTGCCTTAGTACAGAATCCCTCTTGGCTGCCCTTACATTGATTCCTTCTGCCCTTCCCTGAATGTCTTCTGGGATACATTATTTTCTAGGCCCCTCTGCCCTCCTCTAGGCAGGACTTTGAGGCAAAATGCAAGAACCCTTGTTAGTTGAATAAGCAAAAGCCAAACTTGCAGCAGGCCCGTTTAGCACCTTTTAAAGCAGGTAAGGAATTAGAAGTCTTATGATTATTAAGTCCAGAGTTGAAAATTAGCTGACTGCACCTAGAGCAGTGTTTCTCAGCCCTGGCAACTTTAAGATGTGTGGACTTCAACTCCCAGAATTCCCCAGCCAGCCATGCTGGCTGGGGAATTCTGGGAGTTGAAGTCCACACATCTTAAAGTTGCCAAGGTTGAGAAACACTGACAATAGAGCATCACTTTGACAGCAAGTAGCTGGCAGCAACAGGCCAGCATTAGCTGACCTGGAAACACTAAACTGTGTTAGGCCTCCTTAGAACTTGGATGGGAGGCCACCAGGAAATCCTGAGGCCATGGACTTGTTTGGGAAATTAAAAAAATAGTCTCAGAAGGTGGCAGTGGTGAGTCACTTCTGTATCACTGCCAAGAAAACGACATGGAAGTGTCCGTGAAGTTGCCAGCAATCGAGCTTGACTCAAAGGGGCCTTGCACGCAGGATCGAAATGGTGAGTACTGGTAGGATTGTAACTGAAACAGAATCACTGAAAAGGAAGAAGAGAGAGTATCAGCATGTCTATAATGGTATGTGGGAATGGCCTTGGGAGACAAGGGGGAGAATCGCAGCTAGGGCAATGGTTGGATAAGAGGCAGCTGAGCCCACAGAAGGAATGGGGTGTGGCAAGCATCTCAGAAGGGACCCTCCCTAGTTTCTTGGAGTGTAAAGGCAAGGGTGGGGGAGATGTACTTTCAGACTTGCAAGATTCTGTTAATATAACCTTACAATAAAGTAAAATTAGTTCATCTGGGTGTGCTTCTTGTCTGGACTACCTCACAAGGCTGACAATGTCTGAGCAAACTCAGAGATTTGAAGAAATGCACTAAATCTTTTTTTTTTTTAAATAACGGAGGGGAACAGCTCGTACTTCAAAAGAGCTGGGTGAAGGGGATAAGAGAGCAAGACGCATATGCCCAGCAAACTGAGTATCAGATATAAATGAAAGTGAGGAAGAAGGGCAGGGATAGGATACTCTGCCTGAGCCCCATGATAGCTTAGCCTGTCTTGAATGTTAGTGTGACCTCTCCTTTCCAAGAGAAAAATTCCCACACTATTCCCACTAGGAGGCATGGATATGTTGCAAAATTTTGTTGCAAGTCGCTTCCAGTTTGGACAAATGGCAGAGACACCCAATTCAAGGAAGAAGTCCTTGAATGCCCCAACCCTTAGTAGGGATGCTTTGGGAGTTAATGCAAATGCTAAAAGATACAGCAACCAAATAGGATATGAAGAAATAAAACCTGATTCTGCCCAAAATGCATTAATTAGATGGCTAGAAGAATCCCCTTCTGTGGTACCTTCATCTCCAGTGCTTTGGACTGTCTAGGACAGGTGCCCAAACGTGGGGGGCCGCGGGATGCATTTGGCTGTGAGAGTTGGACCATAAAGAAGGCTGAGCACCGAAGAATTGATGCTTTTGAGCTGTGGTGCTGGAGAAGACTCTTGAGAGTCCCTTGGACTGCAAGGAGGTCAAACCAGTCAATCCTAAAGGAAATCAACCCTGACTGCTCATTGGAAGGACAGATGCTGAAGCTGAAGCTCAAATACTTTGGCCACCTAATGCGAAGAGAGGACTCACTGGAAAAGACCCTGATGCTGGGAAAGACTGAAGGCAAAAGGAGAAGGGGACGGCAGAGGATGAGATGGTTAGATAGCATCACCAATGTAAGGAACATGAATTTGAATAAACTCCGAGAGACAGTGGAGGACAGGAAGGCCTGGCGTGCTATGGTCCATGAGGTCACGAAGAGTCGGACACGACTAAACGACTGAACAACAACAACAACAGGCGCAAAGTCCAGGCGCAAAGATTACTGCAGATGCTGACTGCAGCCAGGAAATCAGAAGATGTCTACTTCTTGGGAGGAGAGCAATGGCAAATCTTGATAAAATAGTTAAGAGCAGAGACATCACATTGACAACAAAGGTCCGTATAGTTAAAGCTATGGTTTTCCCAGTAGCAATGTATGGCTGTGAGAGTTGGACCATAAGGAAGGCTGAGCGCTGAAGAATTGATGCTTTTGAACTGTGGTGCTGGTGAAGACTCTTAAGAGTCCCTTGGACTGCAAGGAGGTCAAACCAGTCAATCCTAAAGGAAATCAACCCTGACTGCTCATTGGAAGGACAGATGCTGAAGCTGAAGCTCAAATACTTTGGCCACCTAATGCGAAGAGAGGACTCACTGGAAAAGACCCTGATGCTGGGAAAGACTGAAGGCAAAAGGAGAAGGGGACAGCAGAGGATGAGATGGTTAGATAGCATCACCGATGTAATGAACATGAATTTGAGTAAACTCCGGGAGACAGTGGAGGACAGGAAGGCCTGGCATGCTATGGTCCATGAGGACACGACTAAACAACTGAACAACAACAAAAGGCTGCATTTGGCCCTTGAATAGCCTGCCAGTACTCTCCCTCCCAAAACAGAGAGAGGCCAGAACAAGGGGAAGAATGCTTTAATTGCATTTAGTTAATTAAAATTAAAGATAGAAAATATGATTGCTCCCAGTAATTTCTCCTGGGGCCACATTAAAAACAATAATTCAGCAGCAATAGATAGAATGCAACTATTTTGCACTTTTGACTCTACTCAGGCTCAGATATTTTGGTATCTCTCCCCATCTCCCTGGAATGCTTCTTGTCAGTTCCTTTCCCACAGTATCCTGTCTACTTCCTGCAGTTCTATTCCCCGTCATCACCCCATTTTGCTTGTACCAACCCTTGCCTTACCTATTACCTCTTCCTTCAATCCCTCCTTCTCTTAACTGTCTACCTTCATCTGTAGGATCATCAACTCTTTCTGGGAAAGCATCTTTAGCTGCTACTGCATTAAGGAGTAATTAGCTCTGTGTCAACTCCTCTGAATGCAGTTTACATAAGACAAAGGAACCTGGTTTTTTGTGTTTGCCAGCATTTCTCAAAAGCTGAAGGAGAAAACACAGGGCATAGAGAGAGCTCTTTGCTGTGCTGGGTTGCTTTCAAGGTGATCGTTTGATTTTTTTTAACCCAATATGTTTACATGTCAGATTCTTAATGTTAGAAGGGAAGATGGTATATTCTTGGCTAGATTCTTAGTCAAGGACATTTTGAAAGAGAGAACCCTGAAACAAATGCAGAGTTTTCAACACCAGTTAATGGTTCATAAACGGGAGTTGAGGAAGCAAATGTGGAACTACTGCGCTTTTCAAATATGAAATACGTCCTCACTTCTGGTTTGTGCTGTGATCAGTCTTCATATTGTATCAGGATTCATCTTGGTCAGGAAGTCCTGCCTCTGCTTCGAAAAATGTGTTTATTTATGTGGAAGGACGGGCTGTGTCCTAAATTGCAGATAGCTGGGATAGCATTCCTCCCCTTTGCTCCAAAAACCCCTCAGCATAAGGACGGCAGTTGTTGTTTATTCATTCAGTCGCTTCCGACTCTTCGTGACTTCATGGACCAGCCCACGCCAGAGCTTCCTGTCGGCAGTCACCACCCCCAGCTCCCCCAAGGTCGAGTCCGTCACCTCCAGAATATCATCCATCCATCTTGCCCTTGGTCGGCCCCTCTTCCTTCCACTTTCCCTAGCATCAGCATCTTCTCCAGGGTATCCTCATTATGTGGCCAAAGTACTTCAGTTTTGCCTTTAATATCATTCCCTCAAGTGAGCAGTCTGGCTTTATTTCCTGGAGTATGGACTGGTTTGATCTTCTTGCAGTCCAAGGCACTCTCAGAATTCTCCTCCAACACCACAGTTCAAAAGCATCTCTCTTCCTTCGCTCAGCCTTCCTTATGGTCCAGCTCCCGCAGCCATAAGGACGGCAGGGAGATGGTTAAAAAGCCCTGTGTTTGGATCTGCTGTGTGGGTGAGAAACTGTCGACAGGAGAAAGCGAGGGAGAGTGCAGCAGTAAAGGTTTGTAGAAAATCAGGAGCAAGTGAGACTTTGTATCCTGGAGTTAGTAGTAGTGTTTAATAGTTATAGTAATAGAATAGTAACCTATATGTATTAGTTAGAATAGACAAAGTTTACAGTAGTAATAGTGATAGGAATATAGGCTAGTTGGAACTTGTATTAATTAGTCACCTGGGTAAAAAGAGCACTTTTATACTGTAACTGGTGGGTTTCTAAGAAAACTAACCCCCAATAGAAAAAGGGGAGAACAACAATTTTCGTGTGCAGTGTCTCATTGGGAAATATCTGAGGGAGTCTGAGTAGACAACCCTTGGGTATCAAATGAACCTGTGACAATTTATTTTATTTATTTATTGCTCACATTTATATGGCCGCCCATCTCACACAAGGTGACGCTGGGCGGCGTACAACAATGAGGTAAAAACAGTGAATAAATAAAAACAATCATTATAAAAAGATAAAAGATAAGAGAATTCCATCTGGCGGGGTCCAGGAGACGTGCCTTCTCTGCGATAGCGCCCGCCTTATGGAACATCTTGCCCCCGGAGGTGAGACTCGCCCCCTCACTCCTGGCCTTCCGGAAGTCCCTCAAGACCTGGCTCTGCCATCGAGCCTGGGATGACAGAGGTGGCAGTGCCTCCTGGGGTTGGCTGGCCCCGTAGGAATACGATCTATACTACGGTCTCCAATCCATCTTGGATTTAGATAATTTATTACTGTATATTATTATTTTATTATTATTGTATTTTTAGATGATATTTTTATAGTTTTTAAACTTTCAATTGTTGTAACCTGCCCAGAGTCCCTTGCGAGGGAGATGGGCGGGGAATAAATTGAAATAATAAATAAATAATAAATAAATAAATAAAATGGTTATTAAAAGAATATTTTCACAAAATTTTAAAATATACCAACCCCACGGAGAGAGCGAGAATGTCCGTCATAGTGGAGCCATCTAACAATGCTTCATGACCCATAAGTTCTGATAAATGTGTGTATAGCACATGCTGATATCTTATTCTGGGTATCACAATCCATCAGTAATCTACTATCCAGATTTCAATGAATGATTTAATGTCTACTGATTCCAAAAGTGTTGATTTTGTGCATCATGGATTGATTCAAGAAGCTATTTCTCATATTGTTAAACAAAAGCATCAATCCAGGGCCATTTAACACACAAATCCTGAACAAAGTCTTATCTGTAGTGGTTGAAAGAGCTGTGAATAGAAGGGAAGGGACAATGTTGCAGCTGTTTTAAAATATCTGAAGGCAAGTCATGAAGAATATGGAATAGACTTGTTTCCTTTCACTTTAGAAAGCAGGACTGGAACCAATGAGTAGAGAGTTCAGGGAATCAGATTGTGCTTAAACATTTGAACTTCCTTCTCAAAACTCAGCTATCTAGATGTGTTGTTTCCAAAATTCCAAGTGGCCATTCATGGCTTGGATTTCTGGAAGTTTCAGACCAACATATTTGGATGCCACCAAGTTTGGGAAGGCTAAAGTTTTGTTATGAGCAATTTGATTGTAGAACAAACTACTTTCTAGCTTACTACCTTCATTGGACAGATATTTGGCAAGATGGCCATAGTTGAATTTTGCATTGTGGATTATGCATTGAGTAGCAGGTGAACTTTGGTGAATTCTAAAGTCTTCTCCACCCCCCTAATGATAAGATTACATGATGTAATGGTCTGTGAGAATGTCCTTGAGGGACAGGAGCAGCAGCAGCAGACGAGGCAGCGGTCAGATAAGAGGCAGCTGAGCCCAGAGAAGCAATGGGGTGTGGCAAACATCTCCAAAGGGACCCTCCCTCCTTTCTTGGACTGTAAAGTCGAGGGGGGAGAGAGGTACTTTCCGACTTGCAAGATTCTGTTACTGTAACCTTACAATAAAGGTAGTGTTAGTACCTATGGTTGGTGCTTCTTGTCTGGACAACCTCAAAGGGCCATCACATGCCCTTGTGTCCTTTCCTGCTTAAGAGAGCCTAACCTGTGTATGCACTCTTGAATTTTTTACAGTTAAAGCCCATGATTTCTGGGATTTATGGAAAGGAGGAAGGAAATTAGCACATCAGTGACTTAGAAATTGCTAGTACTTGATTCAGAAATGTAACAGACGTGTTTCACTGAGCAGGGATAAATTATTTCAGGTCATAATCCTGACGTGCCCCCCCCCCTTTTTTTTTTGTTCTCATTTTTTTTTACAACAAAGACACAATGAAGAAAAAGGATTGCCACCGGGAAAAAATCAATGGAATGCTGCACTTCATTCAGACAGCCAAAGCACACCAATGTTCCTTCTTTTGGTAAGAGAAGGAGCAACCGCTCCTACAAATCAACTATTTATTGCTTTCGTCGACGTACCGAACAAACAAGGCTACAAAGCAACAGCCCAGCAGGGCAACAGCAGAGGCAGAGACCACCACCACCACCACGCTGCCCGCGGCACTGACCAGGAGACCCAGGCCCACCCCAACAATGATTTGGGCCAGTTGAACCATGCAGGTCAGAGCAGCACAGTCGATGCCCTTTCCTCGGCTGGGGTCTGCAGCTTTGTCGTGGTTCTGGCCCTGAAAGCAAACGGAGAAAGTTATGAAGCCAAATGAAGCGAAACCATGATTCAGAGCATCCTGCGCTAAGTGAATCATTATCTATTCACTGCTGTCACACAGCCAAAGCACACCAAAGTTAAGACAGCTGGGCAAGATCAAGGAGCCAAATATTGCATAAATTTCAGTAATGGATACGTAGAAAGATGGAGTAGAAATGTAAAAGAAAGAAAAAGAAAGAGAATGTGGAAAATAAGATAGGGATTCACCCTCATTAAGCAAAAATGTTCAGGTATTAACAGATGCCCTTGATTCACACTATGTTTTTCACATAAGAACTCTTAGCTTAGTTTTGTTAACCTATGTGACAAGCAGGAGCGAACTGTTCTGTCCAGCAGAAGGAAAATAACTTATTCTGCCCTGAGTCAAGGGTTGCAATAGATTACCTCTGGGGTTCCTTCCAAGTGTATGATTGTCAACCTTGCAAGGCAGTCCAGACAAGAAGCACACCCAGAAGTCCTAGCTCTAACTTTATGGTAAGGCTGCATTAACAGAATCTTGCAAGTCTGAAAGTACATCTCCCCCACCCTTGCCTTTACACTCTAAGAAACTAGGGAGGGTCCCTTCTGAGACGTTTGCCAAACCCCATTCCTACTGTGGGCTCAGCTGCCTCTTATCTGACCATTGCCTAGTCTGCAGCTCTTCCTCCTGTCTCCCAAGGTCATTCCCATATACCATTACAATGATTCTATTCTATTTAGGAACTTCGTGAGGGTGCTGATATTGGAGATCAAGGAAAGAAAACTTTTCTTGATGTAAAATTAAGTATTTTGTCATTTTAAAACCTAGATTAAATTTTTACAATGCTGAAAATACAAACAATTTTGATAACATTAATAACTCCATTATTTAAAAGTGCTGAGTTTTCTTGATTGGATATCATACACAACTTCATCTAAAAGTATATAAATATTAGAGACAAGGTTGAAATATTTTGGGGTGAAAAGATCTGTTTTCCTTTTGATTTGTTCTTTTTGGGATAGCTTAGAAAGAGCACTTGAAGTAAGACTTTCTCATGTAAATCTTTTAAGAAAGTTTCTCAAAGAATTGTTAGAAAGGTTTTCAAAATGTCTTTTGCTTTTTAGTTTCATGAGTATGTTTCTGCACAATCATGTCCTAAATGTCATACCATATTTAATTATTTACTGATATTTTGAATTAAATTAGTTTTTACAAAAACTTTTTTTTTCACATACAAATAACCTGGGAAATGAAAAGCTAGTTATACTTTGCATTTTTTCCCATAAGAAAATGTATATTGCATCATTAACAAATAATGGAGCACTATCTAAACCAGGGTTTCTCAACCAGGGTTCCGTGGCACCCTAGGGTTCTATGAGAGGTCACTAGGGAGATCACGATTTATTTTAAAAAATTATTTCACATTCGGGCAATTTCACATCAAAGGGGTAAGTTTCATTCTTTATTTTTAGTTTAGAAACACTGTTAATGGATATATATACAGGCCTACCCGTGAAACGAATATAATAATTTTGTAACTTCTGGCCTATATTTGAGCCTGAATGCGCAGGGGTTCCCCGAGGCCTGAGAAATATTTCAAGGGTTCCTCCAGGGTCAAAAAGTTGAGAAAGGCTGAACTAAGCCAATGGGGGCCTGAACATTTCTCCTGCAATAACATTTCTCCAGATCTTTTGATGTATCTATCACTCAGCATATGATATGGAGTCAAATTTTATCCTGTCAACATGTTTCTTCTAGCCAGAACCATCCCTGAGGTTAATATTAAACAGAAATTGCACCTTACAAATTTTTCTTGGAGCTAAGACCCACTGAATGCAGGGGGAATTCTGAGCAAAGATGCAAGGAATGGAGCTGTTACAGTTTTATCCATACTGAGTAAAGTTCACTCAAAATCAGTGAGAGATTTCCAGCGAATGTGCACAGGACTGTAACCAAAAGTTTAAAAAATTTAAAAATTAGATGGTTATTAATCTACAGAATTATTCTTTGTTTCTCGGAACCTCCATAATTTATATTTTAAATTCTTATTTTTACATGGGGAAAAACCAAGCAATCAAATGGGCAGATATCAAAGTTCACAAAGAACTCTGCAATTTCCCCCCTGGAGTATTTAATGTCTGTGGCACTTGATTGAAGAGTCTTTCAAGTAAGTTACAGCTCCTTTTTAAAATGGATAAAATTTCTCTGATTGCCATGTTGAGATGTGAGACAATTTAAAATAGGAATGAGTTTGTTAAAATAGGCTTAGCATACTTAAAAAAGAGAGAATCTCCACTCTATCCCTCCAAAAGCTAAACACACACACACACACACACACAAAATATTGGTTCTGGTCATGTCCAGTTTGTATATTCAACACACCCACAATAGCCAAGTTCACCCTGAGGCATGGAACCTCACTGGATGACTGGGGCAGGCACTATTTCTCAGTCCATGTCAACCCAAAGGGTTGTTCTTATGAGAAAAAAGTGAGAGGAAGGACTGCTATACAGGTAGTCCTTGCTTAATGACCACAATTGGGGCCGGAATTTCGGTTGCTAAGCAAAGCGGCTATTAAGCAAATCTGACCTGATCTTACAACCTTTTTTGTGGCAGTCATTAAGCAAATCCCCATGGGCGTTAAGCAAACCATGTGGTCATTAAGCGAATCATGCAATTCCCCATTGATTTTGCTTGCCAGAAGCCACCTGAGAAGATCAAAAATGGCGATCACATGACCACGGGATGATGCGATGGTCATAAATGTGAACCGGTTGCCAAGCACCCAAATTGTGATCATGTGATTGCAGGGATGCTGTGACGGTCGTAAGTGTGAGGACCGGTTGTAAGTAGCTTTTTCAGTACTGTTCTAAGTCCAAACCATCACTAAACGAATGGTTGTTAAGCAAGGTCTACCTGTATACTTGTTTTTGAGATGCTGAAGAAAAGGCAGGATATAAATCTAATGAATAAGATTAAGAATTTAAAAATTAAGTGAAACTAAGATCTTGAAGATTAATATACAATCAAAACCAGAGTCTTTTCTTTTGGGACTAATGGATTAACAGTTGGAAAGAACCCATGGGACTCTGTTCTTATATATGGTAACAGCAGCGAGGTTTTTATATGCCCAAAGGTGGAAAAGATTTGATACTACTTGTAATGGAAGAATGGATGGTGAAGTTGATGGAATTGGCTGAGATGTCGAAACTGACAGCTTTGATTAGTGAAAAGACATGGAGTAATCTTACTTGGGAACCCCTTTTGGACTTTTTGCGTGAAACAGGAAATAATGAAATCACGTTTTATGGATTTGATGATTAGATATAATAATGGACAATAGAAATAATGAAAGCTATGTTGTAAACTTAGAGAAAGAGTTTATGCAAATGCATACTTATATCTGTTGCAAAGACAGTCGGGAGTCCTTCTTTTTCTGTATTTTCTTTTTTTCCTTTTTCTATTTTTGCACTTTTGACTTTATTCTTTTTCTCTTTCTCCACTCTGTTTCTCTATTTTACTTTCTATTCTAATTATCATTCTTTGCCAATTTTTATCTTTTTATTCTGAAAATCTAAGTTTGATTAAAAAAAATTAAGGCTCTCAAAAGACTGCTCACCCTTACAAGCTCTATGGTTAACATACTCTTGGCCAGAACAATATTTGACTCAGTGGCATCAGAAAAGCAATCAATTGCATTTGGGTTCAATCATTTTAGCCACACCAGTGTCCTTGAAATCTTGCAGTCTCATGAGAACGTGGTATCCACACCTTATTCTGTGGAGTCCTTGGTGCTCTCTGAGAACTGGGAAACTGTGAGCATCTTATACCAAGCCAAATCCAAAAACCCTAGAGAATTCCTGGAAGCTTGGCACTCAGACAAAGCAGCCATCAACAGACACATAGAGGTAAACAACATTTACATACCATTCATAAGAGACAATAGAAAAGCCAGAAGACCAGAACACCTCCTTGCCAGCAATCATCACCCAGATATGCAAAGATTAACACCAGGATTAGCACCAGAGGAACAATCAAACAGCACAATATACTCTAATCAAGGAACTATTGTTGCTAGGGAAAGTGGAAGGCAAAAGGAAGAGGGGCCGACCAAGGGCAAAATGGATGGATGATATTCTTGAGGTGACGGACTCAACCATGGGGGAGCTGGGGATGGCGATGGCCGGCAGGAAGCTCTGGCGTGGGCTGGTCAATGAATTCACGAAGAGTCGGAAGCAACTGAACGAATAAACAAGAACAAGCAAACAACAGCCAATCAAGGAACTACTAAGGAGAGAACAACACCTCCATCAACACAAGCAGGACAAGCCAGGGTATATAAATAGAGAGCAAGTCCCACTCCCTTTTCGCACTGAAGATGTTGCCTAGCCTGGCAATGAAACGTCTGCAGGAAAACCACAAGGCTCAGAGAGCACCAAGGACTCCACAGTTCAACCCTGAGCTACAAATATTCTCTTCGATTGGCAACACCTTATTCTGCTCACATCAGACAGGTTGAGAACATTCAGCCACAGAATATATGTATTCTCTAGTTATCCTGACTCGCTTTCAAAACACCTGAAGATCCAGAGTGCCTTATTCAAGAATGTTAATGAAATGTAAATGACGTTAAGCATCCATCTGAAGATACACTCCATCCTGTTCTGTGTTTTATCTTGCAATAATGACATGGAAGTTGATAACAAGATGCAAACACATTACAGTATTACATAAATGTGGGGAAGAAATTGGAGACAGTTTGATATTTAGCTTCATGTATTATTTAAAATCCAAAGCAACCCCATTTGCAATGGCATTTACTAGCATTGCTTTGCGAGACGTGTCTCTACCTTGATTTGATCAGACTATCTACTGTATGTGCAAAATGGAAGCAAAGATAATGGACTGGATTATTGGTGCCCTCCTAATCAGGTCAGGGCCAGGCAAGAGTCGAACCTCATTGATTCCTGGCCTGGGACTCTAAACAATATCTAAAACTGGATTCAGGAGCAGTCAGCTGGTGTCTAAGATATTAGCGGTAAAGAAGAAAGTTGACTGGGGTCCTTCCTTTACTTCATTGTTACTCCCCACTTCCTCCGCTTGAAGATGGTATGTATGCAAGATTCCACAGCCAGTGATAAGACATTTGAACTCACCAATTCCTCCTTGTGATAATTAGCAACAAGGTTGAATGGTATAGTGTACAATGTGCTGGACATGACACCAAACAGGGAGCACAGAGCCAGAGTAGAATGAACCTTGGGAAACAGCCCAATAAATCCAGTGCCCAGTCCAAAAAGCAGGTAACCAACAAAATAGAGTCCTTTTAATCCTAGGTAAGGTAGAAGCGCTCTTTGCAAATCTGATGGAAGAAACGGATTGGGAGAAGAAGTTAAATTGGCAGCCATTTTTATCTCTGCTGAATATTAATAAAAAGCTTTTGTTGCTCCCTTTTTTGTTAATAAAAAATAACTTATTTGTTAATAAGTTTTTTTTTAAGAAAAGATCAGTGTTTCTCAACCTTGATGTCCTGACTTCGAGTGCAGAAGTAACACGCTGAGGCTTGGGATCAAATCTCTTGTGTTTATTATCCTAACACTCTAACACAGAGCTTTCCAAACTGTGTGTTGGGACACGTTAGTGTGTCGGCTGCAGTGTCTGGGTGTGTCGCGGCTGCTGCTGCCTCCGAGCCCTGCCAGGATTCCGCGCAGGTCCTAGTGCCTGCCTTGCTGCCTCCAAACCTGCCCTGCCAGGATTCCGCGCAGGTCCTAGTGCCTGCCTTGTGCCTGGCTGCCTCCAAACCTGCCCTGCCAGGATTCCACGCAGGTCCTAGTGCCTGCCTTGTGCCTGGCTGCCTCCAAACCTGCCCTGCCAGGATTCCACGCAGGTCCTAGTGCCTGCCTTGTGCCTGGCTGCCTCCAAACCTGCCCTGCCAGGATTCCACGCAGGTCCTAGTGCCTGCCTTGTGCCTGGCTGCCTCCAAACCTGCTGTGATTCCACACAGGTCCTAGTTCCTGCCTTGTGCCTCCAAACTTGCCCTGCCAGGATTCCACGCAGGTCATAGTGCCTGCCTTGTGCCTTGCTGCCTCCAAACCTGCTGTGATTCCGCGCAGGTCCTAGTGCCTGCCTTGTGCCCTGCTGTAAGAGTGTGTCGCGAAATGATGCATGTCTAAAAAGTGTGTCACCAACATGAAAAGTTTGGAAAGCTCTGCTCTAACAGAATCCAGCTAACTGACACGGCTTGACCAAACCCAGAGATAGAGTCCACAACCTAGGGCGGGGCTTTCTTCAGTCTCTTGGGAGGGAAACATAGAGTCTCGGTACTACGCATGCGTTTCCCTTCCAGGAGGGAGCCCCCTCCTTCACCGCCCGTTATCTCCCTGACACTTGGCAATTTTAAAATGTATTGACTTCAGCTCCCAGAATTCCCCAGCCAGTTGCCAAGGTTGAGAAACACTATTTTAGATTACTTCATTATTTAGTTCAGGGTGTGCAAACTAGGCTGGCCCATTTAAAAATGAACCAGATTATTTCTTTCACCTCTGGGAACGTTTTCCAAGTAGTCTTTGGGTTTTCTGGAGTTTTGCTGTACTCAGTATAGTGGACTAGACTGAACTTTCCTCAGTCAGTTTCAACCTTCCTTTTTGTATTTATACCTATAGTAAGAACTAAAGAAAGCCTGAAGGTCCACAAGGAAATTCTACTTCTGAAACTAGGAATGTATACATACATCAGAATGTAATTATTTATTTTTTATTCATTAATCACATTTGTAGGCTGAACAACTCTGGGCAGCATACACATTAAACATGTCCCAAAAATGTTTATGAGGTGAAATATGTACAAAAAAGGAGGATTTTTGTTTAACAAAAAAATTGCAAAACAGCATGGAAGAAAGGAACAAGTTTCAGCTTCAAAATGTTTTAATGATGCAAGGCACATCTGATTATTCTACCCCTGTTAGACGTTTCCAGGCATACATGGATCTCCCATATCCAGTTTTTGAAGTTCTACTTCAAGCTGCAAGCAAGGAAGAGCTTTGGAATTATTTTGGCAGCCAGGCCCAGATAATCTTGCCAACAACATCTCACTGTGTGCAATCCCCAGAACAAGTACTTCTTGGTGAGGTTGCCACAGAGAACCCAAATGCTACCTACAGTAGAAAAGTAGCTGCTGTAGTTTCCTGGGGGGGGGGGGGCTTATCGAGTGAATCCAGCTATTACTCCATGGTGGATAGACAGTCAGCAGGAAAACTAGGTCCAGCCAGGGAAACATGGCCCCTTAGCCAATCATGTTGGTGGTAGGCGGCTCTTTGGCCAAAGAAAAGGAAGGTGGGTATCACATTCAGCTATTTTTCTCAGTCCATCAAAGCATCAAATTCTGGCTGGTGGGAGATTGTCAGTTGGCTTAGGGGCACTCTCATTGGGGCACTCGCCAGACAAGCCAGCATATTCAGAGCCTTGCTTTATCCTTGTAACTGAGATAAAAAGATACCGATTTACCTAAAGAATTGCCAAATCTATCTATCTATCTATCTATCTATCTATCTATCTATCTATCTATCTATCTATCCATCCATCCATCCATCCATCCATCCATCCATCCATCCCTGAGTTAATGAGTGTAAAATGCATTGAATGTTCAAAAGCCATATCTACTTAGCCCTGTATATTTATCTCTTGTCTTCAGGAATTTGAGCAAGAATCAGGTTTGTTAATGGTACTCACAGGAATAGACTGAAGAAGAAATGGCATTGATGCACAGCCCCCAACATCCGATCTCTACACCCCTTTCATAGGTCAGATAAGCAGTGGAGTTATGAGGGGCATAAGGATCACCATCAAACACAATCTACAGTGCATCAAACAGACAGGCGTAAGAAGGGCTTGTGACATGGAACCTACACACCTCATTTCTAAAGAAAGTAGAAACCCCAAAGACCAGGATTTGATATACTGATCTAGAAAAGACTGACAATTGGCAATGCGAAGCGATGAAAATATATCCGCAGTAGTTTACTGTTGGCATCATCGAGCCTTGTGATGCCTTACGATGTGGCCAGTCCCCAAGTAACTAGCTGCTCAGTGCAGAGCGCATGTCATGACTGCACATCAGAATGGAGTAAATGGAGTCACTGCCTGCATGAGTTGATCGACTGCATTCGTTACAATGCTGCCGTGTTCTCCAAAAAGGCCCTTCGGTAGTCCAGATGGGTTGAACACTGGCTACACCAACTGCAAATCTTGGCAAATTTGTCTGAAGCAGGACTATGTGCTCCCAGATAAATGTTGCATAGCTGACTGGGGAACTTCTCATTTTGATGAACAGAAGTGTGGTCAACTGAGTTTACGGAAATTGGAACTCCTCCAAAGAAGCCCACGATGACTCAGCCTGATTAGCTTTCAGGCTAGATCATAAGGTTATTTATATATCTTTGATTTTCTCATTGTGAGAGAAAATCTGAGAGAGAAATCTTGTGCACACTTGGAATTAATTCCACTAAAATCAGCACAACATGCTTCTGGGTAAATATGCATAGGATTGCAACATGTCTTTGTTCATTTGAAGTTCATAGTTTTAGTTGTTTGTAGATATCTACTGTCTGCCAAGTGGCAGCCTCTAACCAGCCTTGGCTGATCACAACAAGCTAAACAGGATTGGCTGGTTCCTACTTAGAATGGAGATCCCTAGGAAAATTCCAGAGCTGTAAGATAGACGTGGTGTAAGCTGGGGCGTGGTGGCTCAGCGGGTAAGATGCCAGGCTTGTTTCGAATCCCTAGTCCTGCGTGACGGAGTGAGCTCCCGCACTAGCCCCAGCTCTTGCCAACCTAGCAATTCGAAAGCATGCAAATGCAAGTAGATGAATAGGTACCACTTCCGCAGGTAGGTAACAGCGTTCCGCACGCGTCATGCGGCCACATGACCATGGAAGCGTCTTCGGACAACGCTGGCTCTTTGGCTAACAAACTGAGATGAACACCGGCCCCTAGAGTTGGACACGACTGCACAAATGTGTGGGGGGAACCTTTACCTAAGCTAGACTAGAAAGTTGAATAAACATCCCAGAAGAAGAGAATTGCAAATTACTTCCATATTTTCCCCAAGCAAATTACATGAATGTATCCATGAAGTCACCAGGAGACAAGCTTGACTCAAAGGAGATGTTATATTTACTGATGGAAAGCAGAGAATAGGGCAAATTGTACATTTTCAGTCTATCTCTCAGCTTTATTCTAAATATTTAAGCAGAACTAAATGTACTTGGGAACTCCAGGGAATCATCATTATAAATACTGACATTTCATATTTTGGAGAATATGGAAGATAAAAAAGCAAAGGTTTTCAAACAAAATGCAAAATGAAATCTCCAGCTACCCAACCTACCCAGATCTATATAGAAAGCCCGGAGGCATCTATTTCTCTGGGATCTCTCATTGGATTATTTGAGATGTTAATGAATAATTCTGAGTGTTGCCAACAAAGATAGAAATATCTTCTGTAAATGAAGAGCCATGGCCTGTCCCTAGGATAATTCATTCAGAAAAACAGAGGCTGGGGAGACATATGTTCTACTGTAGATCAGTATTTCTCAACCTTGGCAACTTTAGGATGTGAGGACTTCAATTCCCAGAATTCCCCAACCAGCAGGGCTGGCTGGGGAATTCTGGGAGTTGAAGTCCTCACATCTTAAAGTTGCCAAGGTTGAGACACACTGCTGTAGACACTTTAGCTGGATTCCTGCACCAAGCACAAGGTCGGCTCAGTGGCCTATCGAGAGCCTTCTAGCTCCACAATTCTTTGCATTTTTTACCTGTCCCATAAAATCAGTGAAGAAAAGCATGTTGGAAAGGAAAGCTGTCCACCCCATCAGGTGACTCAAACATAGGTAGCGGTAGTGAGATGGCATGCTTAGAAGGGCTTTTAGGAGAGACTTAATGGTTATCTGCCTCTGAACCTGGAAGGGAAAAAAAATGAACAAGCCTCATAAACATCTGGACAGTCAATGGTCAAAGATCCTCCATGTTATCTTATTTTATGTCTGTTGAAATATACAAAATAAATGCATGGTTTCAAATGCCAAGCCAACCCCCACTGTTCAATCTATTTTGGGCAGGACCAATCTCCAATGTTGTATGTTGTGACTCTGAAGCAATTACTCAGAGCCAGATTTACACGATTTCTGGTGTAAATGTTCTTCCTTTCCCTTCCTTCCTTCCTTCCTTCCTTCCTTCCTTCCTTCCTTCCTTCCTTCCTTCCTTCCTTCCTTCCTTCCCTCCCTCCCTCCCTCCCTCCCTCCCTCCCTCCCTCCCTCCTTCCTTCCTTCTCCTCTCCTCTCCTCTCCTCTCCTCTCCTCTCCTCTCCTCTCCTCTCCTCTCCTCTCCTCTCCTCTTCTTTTCTTTTCTTTCTCCAATGTTTTAATGAATATGCTTTCATTAATGTTGCTTTCTATCGTTTTAATGTATTAAAATGTATCGTTTTAATGTATTTAATGTAATGGACACTTTCCATGAGATGGGAGACTGAAGGATCTCGATTTCAATAATTAAAATAAAATAAATTGTAAACTTAAAAAGGACTGTTACCTGAATGTCTGCTTTTATGGTGAGTTTCTGCTGCCGAGGTGAAATCTGTGTTTCACTGTATTCCCTGTTATAATGTTCATTCTTGACACTCCCTAGGGCACCATATTGATCAGGCTTAGAGGTTTTCACCAGGACTTTAGATTCTGCACTGATGTGGGCAAGAGACGTTTCAGGGATGCTGCACAAATGTACAGTAAGACACAGCAGGAACACAAGGGCAGCAAAAAAGAATATCACATGGAATTCTGACCCCAAGTGTTTCCCCAAAACGGTTGTTCCCCAATCAATGGCCCCTGTAAGGTATCCAAGAGCTCCTCCAAGACCTAAACAAGAAAAAAAAATGCTATTCACATTAACATAGACAATGTAAGTTTATTCAATGCTAAAATGTCAGATTATTGCCACAGCCAAGTCTGTTTTACAAATTTTTGTTTGGAGTTTATTGCTGTTTCCTGTCTATTTCATCATCTAGCATTCAAACTTTATTATATGCTTGCTTCCTTGATTGATTGATTGATAATGTGCCATCACGTCTGTGTCGAATGTTAGGAGCCACATAGATTTTCTCCATATAATTTTCTCCGTTATATGCAATAATAATACATTAAAACATGCATCTAGCAAAACTAAAATTTTGTGAGGTTTCTACAGTTCTTGTGGGCAGGTAAGCTGAAATCTCTTATCATTTATGCCACTGTCACTGGGGATCAGCACAGCTGCAGGACACAGTGGGATGAGTCTGGGGCGGGTGTGGGTGCAGACAAGCAAAGGCCATGCCGCATTATAACCAGAGACAAATGAATCTACTGAGATGGGCCATTTCTCCATTTAGCCAAATATGGCCAACCCTGATTAGCACAGATCTAACAAGGTCTAAATCAGAGGCTAAGTCCCTCAGTAGGTGCTTTTTAAAACAGGGGTGTTGTGACTAAGCCTACAGACTTCTGCTTACAGATGTCTGCTAATGCTAGATTTGGTTTGTTAAATTTATATCCTGCCTTTCATCTAGACCAGTGTTTCTCAACCTTGGCAATTTTAAGAAGTGTGGACTTCAACTCCCAGAATTCCCCAGCCAGCCAGGGGAATTCTGGGAGTTCTGGAAATTCTGGGAGTTCCCCAGCTGGCTGGGGAATTATGGGAGTTGAAGTCCACACATCTTAAAGTTGCCAAGGTTGAGAAACACTGGTCTAGAAGGTAGAGAGGGCGGGCGCTGTACAACCTCCTCCAACTTTATTCCCACAGCAAGAGCATTAACAAAGACTTCCCGTTCAACCCACCAGCTGGGGATACTGTTTGGGAGCCCATGTGTGAACGCAGTCCATAGTCTGGTGAAGGGGGGGTTGCTTTTCGCAGTAATGACACTCAAATTCTGGGAAAGTACAGTTGGCTTCTGGGAAATCTGTAGACAGAGTGAAGGGCAATGATAATTTATGTTAAATCCTGGAACTGGGAGAAGTGTAGCACAGGCATCTCTCTCCCTTTCCGGATACAGGTTTTTATGCATTTCTTGTATATAGGTAAGTTTTCAATCAATAGGACCTTACGAACAAAGGAGAAGAAATCATAAAAACAGTGAGGGAGGGAACATTCACAATACTTACTGAGATCTAGGCACCTAACAAAAGGCTTGAGTGTGAGCAGGAAGACTTAAATATTGTGGAGTCCTTGGTGCTCTCTGAGCCTTGCTTTCTTGCAGACATTTCATTGCCAGACTAGGCAACATCTTCAGTGCGAAAAGGAAGTGGGACTTGCTCTCTGTTTATATACCCTGGCTTGTCCTGCCTGTGTTGGTGGGGGTGTTGTACTCTCCTTGGTAGTTCCTTGGTTGGGCTGTTGTTTGCTGCTTGGTTGATTGACTGAGTTAATAGTTCCTTGATTAGGGTCTATTGTGTTGTCTGATTGCTCCTCTGCTGCTAATCTTGGTGTTAATCTTTGCCTATCTGGGTGTTGATTGCTGGCAAGGAGGTGTTCTGGTCTTCTGGCTTTTCTATTGTCTCTTATGAATGGTATGTAAATGTTGTTTACCTCTATGTGTCTGTTGATGGCTGCTTTGCCATCGCCATCCCCAGCTCCCCCATGGTTGAGTCCGTCACCTCAAGAATATCATCCATCCATCTTGCCCTTGGTCGGCCCCTCTTCCTTTTGCCTTCCACTTTCCCTAGCAACAATAGTTCCTTGATTAGAGTATATTGTGCTGTTTGATTGTTCCTCTGGTGCTAATCCTGGTGTTAATCTTTGCATATCTGGGTGATGATTGCTGGCAAGGAGGTGTTCTGGTCTTCTGGCTTTTCTATTGTCTCTTATGAATGGTATGTAAATGTTGTTTACCTCTATGTGTCTGTTGATGTCTGCTTTGCCTGAGTGCCAAGCTTCCAGGAATTCTCTAGTGTTTTTGGATTTGGCTTGGTTTAAGATGCTGACAGTTTCCCAGTTGAAAGTATGGTTGAGTCTGTCCATGTGTTGTGAGATTAAGGAGACTTAAAAATATATATACATGTAATTAGATCAACCTCAGTCTTAGCTGAGCTCCATCTGAGAAACATAATCTCTTTAGTGGTGGGGGGAAAGATCCAGTAATGCTCAGGATGCATTGGAATAACAATGGAAAAGCAGGGAGGGAAATTCAAGGGTGGAGGAACAAGGAGGAAAATATGGAGGTAGGGTTGTCCTTTTCTAAAATCCAAGATGGATATGAATCAAACAACGGAAATGAGAAGAGGCTTTTCTTTTTAAAGCTACAGTGACATAAAAGTAACAACATCAACAGAGAAAAGATATAGGAATATCAATAGAAGAGAATATATGTAGCTTGGGGTTGAACTGTGGAGTCCTTGGTGCTCTCTGAGCTTGGCTGTTTGCTTGCAGACATTTCATTACCCAACTAGGTAACATCATCAGTGCTAACGATGGCAGTGCAAACCCCACACTCATTCACACTGATGATGTTATCTAGTCGGGTAATGAAATGTCTGCAAGCAAACAACCAAGCTCAGAGAGCACCAAGGACTCCATATAGGAATATAAAATTTTTGCAACACTTCCTAGCACAAGGCATAGGAAGATAAATATTGTCCCAGGACCAAAATATTACCAAACATACAGTATGTCTTGCATGGGTTAAGTGGGTGTATGTGTTTAGAATTTTTAAAGGGTTTTTAATTACTGTACAACTAAATGTTTTATTTGTTTATTTATTCATCATATCGTAAGTCCCTGCAATTTTCTTGGCAAGTTTTTTTCAGAAGTGGTTTGCCATTGCTTTCTTCCCAGGGCTGAGGGAGGGACTGGCTGAAGGTCACCCAGCTGGCTTTGTGCCTAAGGCAGGACTAGAACTCACAGTCCTTAACCACTACACCACACTGGCTCTCATGCTTTTATGATACATAAAGTCAGGCTAATAGATAGCAACTGGCACCAAGTTTATGGCTGAGGGTGGATTTTTGAACCTGCATCCCTGTAGTCCTAGTCCAGCATTCTAAGCACTACCTTACAGTGGCTCAGCGCCCAACCTGTTTTGATTCCCTGCTATGATTGGAAACTGCCAACTGGGCAGAAATCTTAACTGGTGGGTATTGGCCCAGGGGTTGGACCATAAGGAAGGCTGAGCGCCGAAGAATTGATGCTGTCGAGCTGTGGTGCTGGAGAAGACTCTTGAGAGTCCCTTGGACTGCAAGGAGGTCAAACCAGTCAATCCTAAAGGAAATCAACCCTGACTGCTCATTGGAAGGACAGATACTGAAGCTGAAGCTCAAATACTTTGGCCACCTAATGCGAAGAGAGGACTCACTGGAAAAGACCCTGATGCTGGGAAAGACTGAAGGCAAAAGGAGAAGGGGACGGCAGAGGATGAGATGGTTAGAGAGCATCACTGATGTAATGAACATGAATTTGAGTAAATTCCAGGTGACAGTGGAGAACAGGAAGGCCTGGCGTGCTATGGTCCATGACTAAACGACTGAACAATAACAAACACTTAACAATTTCTCTATAGCAGAGCTTTCCAAACTTGATGCTTTTGAACTGTGGTGCTGGAGAAGACTCTTAAGAGTCCCTTGGACTGCAAGGAGGTCAAATCAGTCACTCCTAAAGGAAATCAACCCTGACTGCTCATTGGAAGGACAGATGCTGAAGCTGAAGCTCAAATACTTTGGCCACCTAATGCAAAGAGAGGACTCACTGGAAAAGACCCTGATGCTGGGAAAGACTGAGGGCAAAAGGAGAAGGGGACGGCAGAGGGTGAGATGGTTAGATAGCATCACCGATGTAATGAACATGAATTTGAGTAAACTCCGAGAGACAGTGGAGGACAGGAAGGCCTGGCGTGCTATGGTCCATGAGGTCACGAAGAGTCGGACACGACTAAACGACTGAACAACAAATTGGCCCAGGACTAATGTCACTTGCAGTACCAAGGAAGTAAAAGCAGCATCAGTGTGAGGATAAGAGCAACTAGCAGTACCAAGAAACCAAACTCTGTAATGCATTGACCAGCTGCAAACGTAACTTCAAATCAATGCTACTCTGAGCTGTACTGTAGTGGGTAAGTTTGAAACCTGGAGTGGTGGTACGTAGGTATGACAACGTTTTCTCTGGGATTGAAAAATGAATTTCAATAACCTTGCCTAAAATGAAAATATATTCTTACATCCCCATAGGCAGGCAGCTTTAGGAAACAAGAACTACAATCTGCATGTAATTACTCAAGCGCCATTCAGGGAATGAGTCCATCATTATTAACATCATATGACTCAAGCTTGTTTCATCAGACGTCGTAAATATACTTGCTATCATTGCATTTTTGTGTGAGCAAGCGATGCATCCACACACACACACTTTGTAGTTTGCTGGAAAGGTCAAATTCATATAATGTGATTTTGAAATAATTCTTGAGTATTGGGTGGCCACTGGGGCAGCAATGTGGCCTAATTTGTTCTTTGTTTCAGAGTGATGAATTGGGCATCTTGTCAGACCACATAGTGTTCTTTTCCATCTCATAAGACAATGAAAGGGAAATGTATGGATTTCCAGAAGTTCTCGAGCTACATCTCCCAGCAACCCAGGTACTGTGGGGAATCATTGTTCAATCACATTTAAAAGGTTATATCTATGTCAGCATCACTCAGGGTTAGTCTGAAATGATCGGTCTTAGAACACACAATCTGCTCTGTTGAAAAAGGGGAAAGACTTTCATTGAGAATGGAGAGGACAGAGAGGGGATGAAAAAATACTCTTAAGTTGGGAAGAGTAGTACCTTTTTAATGGTTCATTTAGTGATGCTTGGGGAAGTGCTTCCAGTACTGAATTCACTAATAGCTGCCCATGCCAAGATATATGTGAAGAAAGTCCCTGCCTATTTCAGAAAGGGTTGTTCCCTGTGATAGCCTTAATCCACTTGTCTCTTGTGGGTGGAAATGAAGAGGCTTAAGAGATTGCTCTCCGGACTTCACTTTGTTCAACTTTAGAAATGATACTGGCCAGGTGTTTTGAGAAATAGCATTTACCATGACATCCAGTTGGTGGATTCTTCTGCTATACTCCTCCAACCTGGGCCAAAAAAGCAAGTACCAATTGTGGGTCTTTGAAGCCATGTGGTTTCCATTGATGGACCTTTTGTAGGAGCCTCCCTTTATTGGCTCCCTCTTGTACTTGATACCTTCCTGTCTGGCCCATCTGCCTTCAGAAGTGTTGGTGAGAGAAAACACCATAGTTCTATCATTCTTCCAGTCAGTGAGCTAGAAGTTCCACTGCTCTGTCTGTAGCTTGAATCATGTCAACTGGATTTCTATTTTCTCAGTGGAAACGTTTCGCTCCTTATCCAAGGAGCTTCTTCAGTCTGAGCAAAGTTAGTAAGGGCCCTTACTAACTTTTCTCAGACTGAAGAAGCTCCTTGGATAAGGAGCGAAACGTTTCCACTGAGAAAATAGAAATCCAGTTGACATGATTCAAGCTACAGACAATTCCACCTGGATGACTGAGAACCTTCATAGACATATTCCACTGCTCTGTTTCAAGTCCAGCCTTTTATCCCAATGAAACAAAGGAAAAAAGAAAGAAATAGAGAGAGCCAGTTTGGTCTAGTGGTTAAGGTGCTGGGCTAGAAACCAGGAGTCTATGAGTTCTAGTCCCGCCTTAGGCATGAAAGCTGGCTGGGAGACCTTGGGCCAGTCCCTGTCTCTCAGCCCTAGGAAGGAGCCAATGGCAAACCAGGAGACTGTGAGTTCTAGTCCCGCCTTAGGCATGAAAGCCGGCTGGGTGACCTTGGGCCTGTCCCTGTCTCTCAGCCCAACTCACCTCACAGGGCTGTTGTTGTGGGGAAAATAGGAGGAGGAAGGAGTATTAGGTATGTTCGCCGCCTTGAGTTATTTATAAAAATAATAAAGGCGGGATAAAAATTAAATAAATAAATAAATAAATAAATAAATAGGCTTGTTCTTGCAAAGGTCCACGCAGAGGTTCATGGTCCATTGTGGCAAATCCCTTCAGAAGGAGACAGGCAGCCTAGGATGAAATGGCCATACAGGGCAGCAACAAGTGACCAGAGGTGACCCCAGTGCACAGGCAATAGCCAATTGGAGAAAAGGTGTTTGCCTATAATGAAATGAAGTGCAGCAGGCAGACCACATAATATCCCTTGGGCCAACAGAAGTTGGAAAACACTACTTTTGATGCAAAGCAAGAAAATATGGGCAGGAGTGGCCTTCACGTTGAAGATGTTATGCATTCTTGTCCTTGAGAAACAGTGAGTGGACTGTTCTTGTGCTGGGGCAAATAGTTACAGATGAGCCCCCAAACAAAGAAGGCCAAAGAGTGACACACTACTGAAAAAGGACTTTGTTAAACTGGAGCAAGGCTAGAGAAGAGCTACCAAGGTGGTGAAAGGACTGGAAACCAAGTCCTGGTAGGAACGGCTAAAAGACCTAGGTATGTTTAGCTTGAAGAAGAGAAGAGGACTGTGATAACCCTCAGTGTCAGAATTCCCAATCAAGAAATCCCTCAGTCAATTACTCTAAAGGATTCATTTATTCAGGATCAGTTCACTTCAGGCGAGGAGAAGCCTCGAATGAGGATTTTTGCGCCCAAGCAGCATTATCAAAACGTCCCTCTGACATCACCCCGAGTCCAGCCATAACAATTCAGTTCCCACTCCAAGCATCCCCCCTCCCGACAGAATGTCTGTTGAAAGAGCAGGTGCTTATCACAGTTCTTGCCAAGCGGTGCAAAAATGCCAAGAGGGAGGCTTCTTGAAGCAAGTAAGTGCAGACAAACAGCAAACTACACGTGTACAACAGTCAGGGAAGCATGGCAGACGAACATGCGAGGCTGACAAGGACAGAGAAATGCTTTATATGAAGCAACTATATCTCAGAAACATAGTTCAGAGATCCTAGAGGGGAGGGACTAAATGTAGCAGGGCAGCCAATGGGCAGTCCAGTTGCTGGCTGAGTGGAGAGTAAGGTGGGAAGAAAGGTGATGCCTGAGTAAGAGTTGGATTTTCAGGAAAAGATACACAAACTCATAGACACACTTTGACCAGGTTCACACGTTTGCACTAAATTGCAAGGTAGTTTGTTGGCAAGTTGTGTGACTCCAGCCACTGTGGCTTGTAAACCATGGGTTTAGGGCTTAGCATGATTTGTAAACCAAGCCACTTTTAAATTAGAAAAACATGATTAAATGAAAGGCAGCTTAGCATGATGTACAAACCAGGTCTGTAGATCACAGATGTGATAGAAAGAACTCAATTCTAATCCACTGTATTGTTCTATGGGAGCTATTTGGGGGGTGCTTTAGGGTCAAAAGGTAGAAGGAAATCAATTAAACAAAACCAGCAAAAAGGCTTCCCCAGGTTGATGGCTCTTTTGTTTGAGGAGTGGTAACAATAGGAATTTGAATGGTATGTTTTTAAAAACAAACTCAAATAATCTGCCTTCCCAAAATTCAAGAACACCAGATTAGGAAACACTGATACTGTACAAGTGTGTGTGTGTGTGTGTGTGTGTGTTTAAAAAGTCGTACTGGAGATAATAATAGCAATGCACATAAAAAACAGATGGTGCTTCAATCACATGGTTGGAGTTGCCATCTTGATTTTTGGACCACTCCCTGTGGACACTCCTGCTTCTAAGAAAGACTTAGCAGCCTCAAGATAGGCTTGGCTGACCTCAAAAGTTAAGAAATATTAGATCTGTTTAGTAATTGGATGGGAGACCACTCAAAAATATTAGGGCTGTACAGTGGACTGGGAAGTAAAAAGAAAAATCCTAGAAGAAAGCTCTAGCAAACTACTTCTATATTGTTGTCAAGAAAACAATGGTTTCTTGCCATTATAAGTTGAGCCTGGTTTACAGGAGACTTTATACTTTTACTGAGATTTAAATACATAGCACAGTCCTCATCTCCTTGACTCCTACTGAGTTCTGTGAAGTTTATTGCCCTAGAACCACAACTTTAATTTTAAAAACCAATGAAAAACCTTCAGTGTTGAATCTTTTCTGTTATAGAAACCAAGGGAGAGAAGGCCCTCCAGATGATTTTAAAAAGACCCCAAAAAACTCTACCCCTAGGATATTCTAGACATAGAAAGAATTGTGAGATTGGTATTCAGTGTTCATTTTGGAAGAGGTTTTTTTTTTTTTTTTGCTTCCACCAGCTCCAGGGATCACAAGATTACTTTTCTAAACAATGCTTGCAACTGATGCTCTGTATCAGATGACTAGCGCAATCCTGGACCTTGATGTGGGAAGGAAAAAGCACTGACCAACTTCCGCATTTCCAGAGGAGTAAAGAAGAGGCGCTATGATCTTGGGTTTACCTGTCAGGAGCGCGTGATAATGGAGCCCCTTCTGCTTGTCCTGGTGAGTGCAGATGTCAAATAAATACGCCTTGATGGGACCATCAATAAAATCAGCAGCAAAATCAAACAGCACGACTCCAAGCATGGTAATAATTATAGCCCACATCTTCCAAGTGCCTCGATCAGCAACCAGAACTGTCAGAGAAAACATCTGGCTTGTTGATAGTTATTTCTTATATCAACCTTCCCCAACTGGCTGAGGTTCAATTGACCCAGTGGGGGAAGTACTTTTGCAACATACAGTATAAATGCATTTTTTTTAATCCGTTCAATCGTCTCCAATTCTCAGAGGTTGCCTGGGCAAGTCCCGGCAGTTTTCTTGGCAAGGTTTTTCAGAAGTGGTTTGCCATTGCCTCCTTCCTAGGGCTCAAAGAGTGACTGGCCCAAGGTCACCCAGCTGGCTGTGTGCCTAAGGCGGGACTAGAACTCATGGTCTCCTGGTTTCTAGCCTGGTGCCTTAACCACTACAGGTAGTCCTCGCTTAACAACCATTCATTTAGTGACAGTTTGGACTTACAACAGTGCTGAAAAGACCTACATATGACCAGTCCTCACACTTATGACCATCGCAGCATCCCCACAGCCACATGATCACAGTTTGGGCACTTGGCAACTGGTTCACATTTATGACCATCGCAGCATCCCATGGTCATGTGATCGCTATTTTCAACCTTCTTGGCCAGCTTCTGGCAAGCAAAATCAATGGGGATCTGCGTGATTTGCTTAACAACCACGTGGTTTGCTTAACGCCCACGGTGATTCGCTTAACAACCACCACAAAAAAGGTCGTAAAATCAGGTCAGATTTGCTTAATGATGCTTTGCTTAGCAACTGAAATTCCAGTCCCAATTGTGGTAATTAAGCGAGGACTACCTGTACACCAAACTGGCTCACATAAATGCTTTTAAGTGCATGTAATTCAACTAGTGGAGAGGACACCAGGACATCATATGAGGCATTTTTCAAAATAATTTTGAGAAATTGAAATTGCCTCAAATGGGATGGTCATTCCATTAGTTCAACTTTTGTTTACTGGCCCATTACTTACTTGCACACCAGCAGAAATCACCCTCTGTAATATTGGGTAGCACATCCCTGTGTAAGTCCAGCTAGGACAGTCCATCTTTGCCTTCCCTAGTGAAGTCAAGGACTCGCTCAGGTGCAGCTTTTGATGCCCTGGCCATGGAGTGCCCTCCCTCCCTGGTCTTTTCCACCCCGCTCCCTCCCCACTTTGGAGCAACACCTCTGGATGGAGGAGAAGAGCAGCAGAGGGAAAGTTCTACCCAAAGAAAATTGGGCAAAGAGAAAACAGCTACTTTTGCTCTATGGGGAAATTTGAAAGATATAGTCTTAATCTCTGGGTTGTCTTCGTTAAAAGATAGAGTTGATTTATGAGATAAGCCAAAACAAATCAAAAAGATTACTTCAACACATTCTATACAAAGGCATAAGCTTTTGTGTTGTAAGCTACAGCTTACAAAAGATTATATTTTTCAATAAAATATGTTAGGCGGAAAAGGTTCTACCAGACACCTTATGATTTTTGGATAGGTCTAGTAAACGTCAGATCTCTTTAGTTACTAGAAATCCACTTCACTTCATTGTTGGAATTCCATTTTATTTCAAATGTTTTTTCGTTTAATAGCCCATTTAAACAGCAAAGCAGGAATATCTTTATATTATTATTATTATTATTATTATTATTATTATTATTATTATACATCTGCCTATCCCAGGTCCTTGGGAAGGACTCAATAGGTGGACAAAAATGCCAAATCCAGTCTAAATATCTGGCTGACTTTGCAACCAACCATAATATATTAAACGTATGCTGAACTTCACAAGATTGTTATTACCATTTGGAAATTGAAAATGACATACTTTGAAGGGGGTGTTCCTAATCTTGATGATATAAAACAATTGTGTTGGTTCCCACACTTCTCCTTCATGCAGACCAATATACTGTCATCAAACTCTTTTTGGGGGCCACTATGTAAGTCATGTACCATGACAGTGTGAATCTCCCATGTTGACTACAGTAGGGCCAAATTAAAGGAAAATCTAGAGAAAAAAATGAAAAGTTTTTAAATGTCCAATCTCACAAAATCCTGAGCCCAAATGCCAGAATGGGCAATCTTGAGAGATTTCAGCCATGATTAATATACTTTTATTTTGCATCCACAGCTCAAAGATGCAGTACTCCCATCGATCAGAGATTGAGAACTACAGGTCAACAATACAGCCAATAAGCTTTCTATTGTACCTGCCTACCCCACTGTAATTCCTAAACTGATCTAGTTTACCAGGATGTTGTAAGTATTATTTGAGTTAACAAACTTGCAACAGTCTGTGCCCTTGAGTAATGAAACAATCTGGCTGTTATGTTGTTAATTTTTTTCCTGCTAATACCAAGCCTCTGCATTAGAAGCCATTAAGTAACCTGTATAATCCACCTTTGAGGCTTGAATTAAACAATGGGAATGAGATGAATCCTCAGTGGGATTGAGATGAACCCTAACCCTAATCCCAACCCTTTAGATTTTAGCCCCTTTTCTTTGTTCTGGAAGTTCTTGAGACAGTCAGTCAGTCAGTCAGTCAGTCACATTTATCTACATAGAGTATATATTAAAGATACATTCAGAATGTTAACAGTATTCCTGCCAAGCTAGTTTCAGTTTTAAATCTGGCCCTTTCCAGCCTGAGATTGAACTTGATTTCTTTCTAGTTTTTATTTACAAAGTCTATTTTGCTAAGCCCTGCCAACTGATCTATTGCAGACACCCAACTCATATATGCAACTACTTAAGAACGTTCACATTTCCCAATCTCTCCCTTCCACACCCAGCTTGGCTTTCCTGGCTCAGCAACAGTTGTGTACTCACCTGAGATGAGTGCATCTCCATTGAGGTACAAAGCCATCCCCAGGAGCATCAGAATGCCGAAGGTCAAGATAAAAGGCCTTCGCTTGCCCCACCCAGAAACACAGTGGTCACTGGCCGAGCCCACCACCGGCTGCAGCAGAAAACCGAGGATGGGGCTGATGAGCCATACAAAGCTATAAAGGCTTTTGGGCAGTCCCACAGTGAGCAACACAGGAGTGACAAAGGCAGCTTCAACCGCATAGCAGAACTCACGGCCAAACATGATCATGCTGTGCATGACCAACTGCCCTGTTCTCTTCTTGGAAGGCTCCACTGGCTCAAAGGGATCTCCCCCAGCTAAGGACTCCAACATGGTTTCTCTTTTTCTACCGATGGGCTCCACTCCGGCAATGCCTGGATCGCGAGACTGCAAGAGCTTGGCTATTCTCCTGCTTGGTTAGAGTCACTGGGCTGGTATCTAGGAGGCTGTTCCATCAGGCATAAACCCTAGGCCAGGGTGTAGCAAAGAAAAGAGCCAGTGGGGCATGCATATTTCCCATAGCTCTGGAATCACAAGTTACAGAGAGGGGGAGTGGGAGGGGAAATACGCCTGGGTCTCGAAAAGAAGATTAGCACAGTTAGAGGTCCTGGCTGGAAAGCTCCCAGCTCTTTATCATTGGAGGATTATGTCCAAGATGGGGACAGAAAAAAAACAAAATGGGTATCACATGCCTATAATCTTCGCATGGTAAAGTTTAAAAGTTAGTATGAAGGCATGTTTATTTTTATGCCATAGACTAGATTAAAAGGCGATTTCTTCTTATACAGCAAGCAGTCAGGATGTTAATGTATTTATCAATGCTGTTAACAGGAAAAGAAAAGAAAATCTCTTCTACTCCTCTATTTCAGATAATAAAGTGCCAAGCAATTTTCCTGGGGCGGGGGGGGACATAGCATGCGATCTACTAGTCTTCCAGTGGGCAGACAGTCCTATGTTTTAATGCTCAGGTTTTGCTTCCTTGTGTAGCAATGGTCTATGAATGTTTGAGATGCTTTCCCTGGATGGAGAGGAAGAGAAAGCTTCATTCAATTTACACTTATATTAAATCTGTTTGGACCAATGACACTCCAAGTCTACATGGTTTATTCTTGTTTAACCATCACAAAGAGTTGAAAATAAGTGGTATATAAATCATAGAAGCAACAAGAACTCTGGCTAGAAACTTTATTTAAAATATGATGGAGACGACCAAAATCCAAGACTGGATTAGAATTGGACATGAATCTGAATGATCTACCAAGTATTTATCATGGACTTGGGCCAAGTCTCCATCACAGAACCTCAGTGTCTTCCCTGAAACCTCAGCTTCTCAACTGAGTATCAAATTACTCTATAAAGGTTATGAGGATCAATACAAGGGCTGCAAGATGCTTTGCAGATTAAGACTGCAATTCTGTGCACAATTGCTTGGGAGAATGTCATATAGAATTTGAAAGAAATGCCTGCTCAAATTAGAGACAGGGTTGCCCAAAATTGAGATGCAGGCTTGGAGGCTGATTGTTAGCTACTGCAGGGCTTTCCAAAGTTTTCCCGTGGCGACACACCAACCGCCATTGGTGTGTCGCCGCGGGAAAACCCAGAAGTGCCGCCGTTGCGGCAGCGCGCAAAAACCCAGAAGCACTGCTGCCGCTTTCGGTTTTTGTGCGCCGCTGTTGGTGTGTCGCCGCGGGAAAACCCGGAAGCGCTGATGATGATCAGCACTTCCGGGTTGTGTGGCGACACACCAGACTGTGTGTGGCAACACACTTTTGTGTCGCGACACACAGTTTGGAAAGCTCTGAGCTACTGTCTGCATGTTTTTTTCCAACAGGTTTACCGTCTTTAGTTTTTGTAGACAATTATTCTTCAAACTGGAAAGCTGCAGCAGAAAAATAACTAGTGTATGAGATGCTAAACACATTTTTAATATCTCTGGGACGCGAACAGGTCAAATGAACATTCTCTCAAGGATTAGAGAGCATTAAGCTGAAATCAATAGCTTGTCACAGAGCAATAGAACTGGGGTTACAAAGGACACTTGGGAGCCTACAAAAATATGCAAGTACTCTTCTCTTTCCCAGGATGAAGAAAGCATTTTTCTGGGCCAGGCACATCCTCCTCCCCTCTGTACTTTTATAGGGTAGATATTCTAGCCATGTGGATCCAGGGAGAAAGGAATAGTTCAATCACGTTGTGTCTTCTCTAGGGATATTCAGAATAGTTGTATCTTACCCCTGCTGCATCAGTTCCCAGGAAGAACTGGTAATTATGTATGTGAATTTTCTTCTCACAGATATGAAATTATCACCTGTGTGGCAGCCGCAATGAAAATGCAGTGGCTGATGCAAGGTTGAACAGTGTTCATTTTTCCTTTTTAATTATGTGTTTTTGTAATTTCCTGATTGTTAATCAAAATAAGGTTTCATTGATTAAAACACACATACACACACACTCTTAGGGACAGATTTCTAAAGTACAACATTACAGGGCTGTGCAATGCTTTGGATCCAAAGGAGAATGGGTGCATGGGAATACATATAGCACCTGTTGGCAACGTCTTAAACCAGTGTTTCTCAACTTTGGCAGCTTGAAGATGTGTGGACTTCAACTCCCAGAATTGAAGCAAGCTGGCTGAGGAATTCTGGGAGTTGAAGTCCACACATCTTCAAGTTGCCAAGGTTGAGAAACACTGTCTTAAACTAAATGCACCTTTTCCTGGAGTCATGCAGCTTATTTATTAGCAGTGTTTATGGACTGCCCCAATCTGATGGGAACATCTACGCTTGCTCTGAAGCACCTTTTCCCTTTCAAAGCACTATACAACATCTAGCACATAACTGGAACAGAGTGATGGCCTTTGAAGAAGAAAAGAAAAAAGTGACTCAGCCAAGTAGTGAGTGGAAACACAGCATCAAAACCAATTTTGGATACATTATGCAAAGACCCAGCTCTCTGGAGAAGGCTGTCATGCTGGGAAAGGTGGAAGGAAAGAGAAGAACAGGATGACCAACAACAAAGTGGATGGACTCAGTTACAGTGGTGATGGGTGCCTGGTTGGAAGACTGGGGCTGGGGGTTTCTCCCCTCAGTTCAAGGGCTAGGGGAAACCCAGTGACCCCTGGCAATTGGAAAGCAAGGGGGAGAGGAAAGGACAGCGTTCTCCTTTAGCAGTGTTTCTCAACCTTAGCAACTCTAAGAGGTGTGGACTTCAACTCCCAGAATCCCCCAGCCAACCAGAAATTCTGGTTTCTGTTTTGTACTACGCAACAATTATACTAAATAAACCTGTTTGTTCTGCAGATATTCCAAGTCTATTCTTGTTTAACCCTCATGAAGAGTTAAAATAAACTTGTGTGCAAATCTTTCTGTGTTTCAGATCAACTCCCCGAGTTGTGAGTTTGGACCTCTGAAATCACTGACTTATTTCTTACAGTGAGTTTTTGCCACCGCAATAGCACATTTTATTAACACTATCTTTCAGTAATTACAATATAAAATTACAAATCCTGACTATTTGTAGAAATTCAATTCATTTTAAAAGGGTTTAGAAGGCATGGCAAACTATGAATGCAAATTCAGAAGGTTTAGATGAAATTGGGCATACTATCCTGCTAGAAGAAATAATGTGTTTAGCTCAAGAAAGACTCTTGATTCGCAGAGTTTCATATTACAAGTTTGCTTTAGGGTGATTTAATTCAATTACTTGGAGGGAACGGAGCTGTGAAATCTCATCCTTGGAAAAACCATACTCCAGGAGAACTTCTTCAGTGTGTTCTCCTATTAAAGGATCCCTCTTGAACGAAGGTGTAGCTGGAGTTCTGGACAAAAGGGGGGATGGTCTCGGACTTATCTCCTCCTGATCATTTTTAAGGAAAGAACCACGCTGTTCATTATGTGGATGCAAGGCAACTTCATCAAAAGTCAACACTGGGGTCACACAGGCATCAATACCATCAAAGACTTCACACCATTCTGCTTGGGATTTCTTTCTGAATACATCTGCAAACATCTTCTTCATTTCAGGCCAGTCAGAGAAACTCATCTGACTGGGAAGTTTATGAAGATCCAGTCCCAAACCTGGAGATATCAAAAATAAACATAGAGTCCAATTTAATGAAATGAGTTTTTGCCAGCAAGCTGTATTTAGCAAATAGTATTTATTGGGGGCAACCAGGGATATAAGGGCAGCAAATCAAAAAGGCAAAATAGGAATATGAAAAAAAAAAGTTACAAAATGCATGTTTCCCCATAAACATTGATGCCGGCTAATGCACAAAATCTGACTACACGGTCATGATGCAGATGTTATTAATCTGACACAAGAGTGTTGGCTTAACAAAAAAAATTCCAGGTTATTTCTATCATACATATTAACTAATTAACTTGGCTCAAACAAAAATTGCTGTGTTTCTCTGGAAAAATGTGGACATACCTATTAAAAAGATCAACTGTAGCATTTTAGGAAAGGATCTACTGTAGCAAAAATAATGAAAGTCTTTTGGCATCTTAAGTATTAATAAACATACTTCAGCTCAGAGGCTAAAGTTAAATTCTGTTAGATTTAAGGTGACACAGCAGGCAAACGGGACTCTGGCATGTCACACTAATGCTACTGTCAGGCATTAGTAAAAGAGAAGGTTTTTCAGGTCACAATGCTTTATTTCTCTGGGGAAAATGCAGAGATTTGGGGGTGGGGGGATACATAAAACTAGGTTTGGATTGGTTAGAACAGGGGTCCCCAACCTGTGGGTCGCGGCCTGTTAGGAAGTGGGCCACGGGGCTCCCTCCTGCAAACCCCACCCCCTGGTGCGCGTGATTACCTTGCCCTGGTGCGTGCGATTGGCTCCCGCCTGCAAACCCCGCCCCCCGGTGTGTGCGATTGGCTCCCTCCTGCAAACCCCGCCCCCAGTGCACGCGATTGGCTCCCTCCTGCAAACCCCGTCCCCCGGTGTGCATGATTACCCCGCCCCCGGTGCACGTGATTGGCTCCTGCCTGCAAACCCTGCCCCCTGGTGTGCACGATTGGCTCTCGCCTGCAAACCCCGCCCCCGCCGGTCCGTGGAAAAAAAATTTTTCCACGACCGGTCCCTGGTGCCAAAAACGTTGAGGACCACTGGGTTAGAAGGAAAAGCAGGAAACTTGGTAGAACAGCCTGAACACATTTACACTACAAGTTCCTCATATTCTGTTAGAACTGATCAATTATCATAACTGGCTCCTAACGAGTGTTTCCCTTTTCATGTTTGCTTATTAGGAACCAGCATTTCTGTCCTGCCTGCAGACCTTGGGTTCAAATCCCAGCACCTCCTATAAGATGATCAAGTAGCTGACAAGAACAATGGACAGCTTTGGACCAGAGGGACCAAAATATGATTCAGGAGAAAGCCACCTCCTCTACTCTAGACATAACCGAATCTTAAAGTTTGCAGCCAGCAGCAGCCCCCGGAACTTGTCAGAATGATGCACTGCATTGCGACAGCGCACTACAAGCTCTGCCCCTTTTGAGTGTGTGTGCGTCATTGCAATGCATGTAGCATTGCAGGGTGGCACTCGTGTTGTGACGCCACAATGATGCTGCTATCAGCCTGACACTGCCTTGCCCCCCCGGTTGTGGATGTCGAATATTTATTTTTAAGTCCAGAGTTTTAGAAGCTAGCAAAGAGAGATCAATAAACTAGCTTTTTCCAGTAAAAATATAGTTGCGTTTATTCAAAACAAAAGAACATATTTACAATCTCTTTCACCTCCAGAGAGGCACAGAGGCAGACAAAAAACAACTTACATTTGAATAGATACAGATAAGCAAACCATTCAACATCACAGTAATCCAAGTCTATGCCCCAACCACTGATGCAGAAGAAGCTGAAGTTGACCGGTTCTATGAAGACCTACAACACCTTCTAGAACTAACACCAAAAAAAGATGTCCTTTTCATCATAGGGGACTGGAATGCTAAAGTAGGAAGTCAAGAAATAACCAGAATAACAGGCAAGTTCGGCCTTGGAGTACAAAATGAAGCAGGGCAAAGGCTAATAGAGTTTTGTCAAGGGAACACTTGGTCATAGCAAACACTCTTTTCCAACAACACAAAAGAATACTCTACACATGGACATCACCAGATGGTCAATACCGAAATCAGATTGATTATGTACTTTGCAGCGAAAGATGGAGAAGCTCTATACAATCAGCAAAAACAAGAACTGGAGCTGACTGATCATGAGCTTCTTATCGCAAAATTTAGGCTTAAATTGAAGAACGTAGGGAAAACCACTAGAACATTCAGGTATGACCTAAATCATATCCCTTATGAATATACAGTGGAGGTGAGGAATAGATTTAAAGGATTAGATCTGGTAGATAGAGTGCCTGAAGAACTACAGATGGAGGTTCGTAACATTGTACAGGAGGCAGCAACTAAAACCATCCCAAAGAAAAAGAAATGTATGAAAGCAAAGTGGCTGACTGATGAGGCTTTACAAATAGCTGAGGAAAGAAGGAAAGCAAAAGGCAAGGGAGAAATGGAAAGGTATAACCAACTGAACGCAGATTTCCAGAGAATAGCAAGGAGAGATAAGAAGGCTTTCTTAAATGAACAATGCAAAGAAATCGAGGAAAACAATAGAATGGGGAAGACTAGAGATTTCTTCAAGAAAACTGGAGATATCAAGGGAATGTTTTGTACAAAGATGGGCATGACAAAGGACAAAAAAGGCAGGGACCTAACAGAAGCAGAAGAGATTAAGAAGAGGTGGCAAGAATACACAGAAGAACTATACAAGAAAGATCTTAATGTCCGTGATATCCACGATGGTGTGGTCACTGACCTTGGGCCGGATATCCTACAGAGTGAAGTCAAGTGGGCCTTAGGAAGCATTACTAACAACAAAGCTAGCGGAGATGACAGCATTCCAGCTGAACTATTTAAAATCCTAAAAGATGATGCTGTTGAAGTGCTGCACTCAATATGCCAACAAATTTGGAAAACTCAACAGTGGCCACAGGATTGGAAAAGGTCAGTTTACGTTCCAATTCCAAAGAAGGGCAATGCCAAAGAATGTTCAAACTACCGTACAATTGCGCTCATTTCACATGCTAGCAAGGTTATGCTCAAAATCCTACAAGCTAGGCTTCAGCAGTATGTGGACCGAGAACTACCAGAAGTGCAAGCTGGGTTTCGAAGAGGCAGAGGAACTAGAGATCAGATTGCCAACATTCGCTGGATCATGGAAAAAGCAAGAGAGTTCCAGAAAAACATCTACTTCTGCTTCATTGACTACGCCTTTGATTGTGTGGATCACAACAAACTGTGGCAAATTCTTAAAAGAGATGGGAGTACCAGACCACCTTACCTGTCTCTTGAGAAACCTGTATGCGGGTCAAGAAGCAACAGTTAGAACCAGACATGGAACAACCGATTGGTTCAAAATTGGGAAAGCAGTACAACAAGGGTGTATATTGTCACCCTGCTTATTTAACTTATATGCAGAGTACATCATGAGAAATTCCAGGCTGGATGAATCACAAGCCGGAGTTAAGATTGCCGGGAGAAATATCAACAACCTCAGATAAGCAGACGATACCACCCTAATGGCAGAAAGTGAAGAGGAACTAAAGAGCCTCTTGATGAGGGTGAAAGGGGAGAGTACAAAAGCTGGCTTGAAACTCAACATTAAAAAATCTAAGATCATGGCATCTGGTCCCATCACTTCCTGGCAAATAGAAGGGGAAGAAATGGAAGCAATGACAGATTTTATTTTCTTGGGCTCCAAGATCACTGCAGACAGTGACTGCTGAAATTAAAAGACGCTTGCTCCTTGGGAGGAAAGCTATGGCAAACCTAGACAGCATATTAAAAAGCAGAGACATCACCTTGCCGACAAAGGTCCGTATAATTAAAGCTATGGTTTTCCCAGTAGTAATGTATGGCTGTGAGAGTTGGACCATAAGGAAGGCTGAGCGCCAAATAATTGATGCTTTCGAACTGTGGTGCTGGAGAAGACTCTTGAGAGTCCCTTGGACTGCAAGGAGGTCAAATCAGTCAATCCTAAAGGAAATCAACCCTGACTGCTCATTGGAAGGACAGATACTGAAGCTGAAGTTCAAATACTTTGGCCACCTAATGCGAAGAGAGGACTCACTTGAAAAGATCCTGATGCTGGGAAAGACTGAAGGCAAAAGGAGAAGGGGACGGCAGAGGATGAGATGGTTAGATAGCATCACCGATGTAATGAACATAAATTTGAGTAAACTCCGAGAGACAGTGGAGGACGGGAAGGCCTGGCGTGCTATGGTCCAGTCGGACACGACTTAACGACTGAACAACAACAACAACAGAGGGTTGGGATCCCTTGATAGAATACAAAACTACTACTACTACTACTACTACTACTACTACTACTACTACTATTTTTATTATTTCTTTGCCGTTTCTCTCCCACTGCAACCAATGGGTAGCATAAATGTCCACCGTAGACCTGAAGACTTGAAGGACTTTGGACCCATTTTTTCTCTATCAACAGGGCTCTGATGAGTAAAAGCTGCAAAACGTTGCATGCCAGCTGGGAAAGCTCATATAAGGTCAGATCTACCTCTCCAATATGGGAATTTTTTTCCCCATTCTCAGAGGAAGAGATTTCAACAATCCAATGGGCCTGGGCAGGCCCTTTCTGGAACCATAAAATTGCAGCCCAAGGCTGATTATTATTATTATTATTATTATTATTATTATTATTATTATTATTTATTTATTTATTATTATTTATTATTATTTATTATTATTTATTATTATTATTATTCAAAGCAGAGATAGCAATACAATTAAAGTCCTTTCCCACTGCTAGCTGGACACCGAGTAGCCCATAGGCCCCAATAGCTCCTTGTCAAATAGATACCACTGTATGTGCATGAGCGCCAATTCTTCTGCTCTAAAATGCTTCAATCTCAGCAAGTAGCAACAATTGGGCTGCTCTTGGCTTGGAAGCTAAGTAGCTTTGGACTAGTTAAAAGTTGGATCAGAGACCACCAAAGCTGTAGGCTGAAGCTGAGAAAACCACTTCCCTACCATGCCAAAAAAACTGCTTTACCAGGAAGTCACCAGGAGTCGAACTTGACTCAAAGACCTTCCTTTTTAAAATGCTTTCACGGAAGCTACAAGATTCCAGAGTGGAATCTCTTGGGGTCCTCTGAACAATAGGCACCCCCTGACTGTAGAAATGAAAGAGGAGATTCAAAGAGTGCTGCTCTGGCATTAATCTGCCCTCTGGCACCTGGATATTTTTGTCATTGTAACATATCTCTGTGTAGCTTCAGTCTAATCTCTTCTGCCATTTCCATAAAAGAAATTAAAATGCACCACGTAGCTTTGTTCTTTAAAACTAATTCACTGAAGTCTTTATTTTGAAGAACGGAACCAAAAAAGGACTCAGCGTGTTAAGATTTGAAGGATAAATAAAAATGTCAGCTATATTACCAGTTGCTCAGAAGCCTAGCTGCCTAGAGCACAATAAATAAATGCATATACATACCTATTCATTTGCAAATTGCTTTATACTTTAGCAAGGCAATCTCGAAAGGGGATAATGCATTTAAAAACGGGTTACTTGCCATACAATATACATACATACATACATACAATACATACATGTATACATACAATACATACATACATACAATACATACATGGGGGTGTAGTGGCTCAGTGGGTAAGACACCAGGCTTGTCGATCGGAAGATCGCAAGTTCGGAGGTTCGAATCCCTAGCCCTGCGTGCGGAGTGAGCTCCCGCACTAGCTCCAGCTCTTGCCAACCTAGCAATTCGAAAGCATGCAAATGCAAGTAGATGAATGGGTACCACTTCGGTGGGAAAGTAACAGCGTTCCGTGTGCATCATGCCGGCCACATGACACTGTGTCTTCGGACAACGCTGGCTCTTCGGCTAACAAACGGAGATGAGCACCGGCCCCTAGAGTCGGACACGACTGCACAAATGTGCGGGGGGAACCTTTACCTTTTACCTTTACTTGCCATACAGATACAGAATAAACATTTAACATAAAAGTTACCATACCACCAAAAAAAAAAAACCAAGTGCATGTAATAAGCTTCTGAGCATTTCTCATGTTTGTACTTTTCTAAAAGAATTTTCATTTATAAGCAAACAGTAAAATTCTCTGGTGTTTTATGTTGCACTGCTTGTAATAAATTTATCCTCTGTTTATCTGTGATCCTGTTTTCTAGATTTTCTTCATAGCCAAAAGCGCCACAAACCTTTTTTTTTTAACAATGCAATTGGAAATGTATAAAGCTTGTTCATTAAAAAGAAGTAGAATACCCAAAAAATATCCGAGTTATTGGGAGAACCTAACTCAGCCAGATTGGTTCAGCAGATAAAACAACTTCTAAAACGCACACCAGAAGTAACAATATAGCAACAGAAAGCTCACTGAATCCCAAGTCTAAGTTTCTCCACTGGTAAAAAAAAAAGGGGACAACATTTGCTGCCCGCTCAACTATGCAAAGAGTTGCTTATAATTCTACAAAAATTATTAATATATTGTAGAAACATATGGCATCAATCGAAAGCCTTTTGTGGTTCTTAAACAGGTTAACTTACCTCTGATGAACTGCTCATAAAAATGCGGCTCCAGTGCACCGACCGCCATGAATTTCCCATCTGAGGTCTCGTATGTTTCATAAAAAGGGGCTCCACTGTCCAACAGGTTCTCCCCACGTGCTCTGTTCCAGAGGCCGAAGTTTTGAGATTTCCACAGAAAAGAACTTAGATACGCTACTCCTTCTACCTTAAAGAGACCACACAGAAGCAATTGTGTATGCAAAGATAATGCCAATAGGAGTATAGCACTGCTCTATTAGATATGCTTTCTTGTGGGTGAAGTAAACGCCCTCATCTCTCTTCTTTCTTCGGCATGGAGGAAGGTCAAAAAAATCAAGATGATGGCCATGACGGCATGGCTGCCATCTTGACTTTTTTGACCCCAGGCATCCTGCTTCCCCAATGTCTTCCTGAAATCCTAACAGCAGTTTGTAACTCTGGCATATGATGGTTTTGTTTTGTTTTTGTTCCACATTTATCTCCAGTTTCTTTTTAATTACTGCTTTTCTATTCTTTAGCTCTCTGTGTCTCCTCCTGTGGCCAATATCCTGCACCTGAGATACTCTCTTTAGTACCTGTATTCTGAAAGTAATTCCGTGTGGATCAGCAAAAGCCAAGGACAAACTGTATACAGACACGGTTGCTAAAGTAACACTATAAAGTCTCAATAAAACAACTCTACAACACTCTGTAACTGTACTGTAGATTCTCAGTACAGATATTGTGCCTAATCTAATAAATGTTAATATAGAAACTTTTGAAGAAAAGGTCATATAATTTTCTCATTTAATTGTCAACGCCATGGATGGATGGATGGATGGATGGATGGATGGATGGATGGATGGAACCATAATCAGGAACTGAGCTCAGCTTGGAGAAATTTTTATCCATCACCCAATTCAGAGAAGCTTTAAGGGCACTTTACCTTCGTACCTCTTATTAAGTTCAACTCCAGCTATTATTCTCGGGCTTTGTCAGCCCTTTAAGGTAGGCCAGGAAGCAGATGTTACAAGAACTATTGGAACTCTACTTTATTGTTAAAGGCTATAATAACAGAATCTTGAAAGCCTGACAGAGATTCTCTTTCCCCGCTCTTATACCAAAGAGAATGAAAGCGGAGCAATCTTGATCTTATTTCTCACTCAGTCCTTCCTTTCAGTGCTAAACTGCTGTTGAATTCCTTCTTTCAAGGCTGTCTCCATACTCCTCTACAGGCTTCTACAGATTCCCAGTAATGTGGATTAAAACTGGGAATATGCAGAATGTTTATTAGGGCAACACAGCATTTCAGATTCAAAGACAAAAATGTGCTAACACCTCTCTACAACTTCTTACAGCGGCTGCATCTTTTTGCAAGATTGTGCAACTCCCCACCAATTATCAGCTGATCCTGGGCAACGATGTGTTTGGAGTGTACGGGGCATGAATGCAGCACTCGCTTGAAAATGGCTGAAACAGCCGTACCTTTTCCCAGGATCACACAGCTACCATCACACGATCCCAGGAAAATACACGTTTGGTTTAAAAGATCCCGACAGGTATCTTTCACCATGAAGTACATCTCTACCTTAGCATCTGAAGCACTGCACAGCCCTAAAGTTTATTCTATTCTTGCCATCTATGGGTATCATCAGCTGGAAGAGCTCTCGGCCTGTACACTTACAGTAGCTGTTACAAACCACATCATGTATTTGAGATAGGCAGATGAATGAATGAATGGAAACAAAACTCAGGGTAAAGCTAAAACAAGCCCTACATGGCATGGGGCCAGGTTACCCGAGGGACCGCCTCGTCCCCAATATATCCACCCGTCCCACCCGTCATGCCGAGAGGGCATGCTACGGACCCCATCTATAAGAGAGTTCCATCTGGCGGGGTCCAGGAGGCGTGCCTTCTCTGCAGTAGCTCCCGCCCTGTGGAACAACTTGCCCCCGGAGGTGGGATTAGCCCCTTCGCTCCTGACCTTCCGGAAGAACCTGAAAACCTGGCTCTGCCGCCTTGCTTGGGACCAAGGAAGGAATAGTCACTCTTGGGGATGGCTAATACCTTAGAGAGCCCCTCTCCTACATTGGATTGATTTAGATCGTTTTACCACTCTTGCCTCTTGGATTTTAATCTTGTTTTATAATTTGTATTTTTATATTCTATGTATATTTTATGTTTTTTGTTTCTATTATTTTGTTGTAAACCGCCCAGAGTCCCTCCGGTGGAGGGAGATGGGCGGTGATAGAAGTTTGATTAATAATAATAATAATAATAATAATAATAATAATAATAATAATTGAAATAACAAATTTTATTTTTGGCAGCGGACAAGATAAAAACAAGATACATAGCTACATAGGAGATCTAAAAGAAATTACTGTGTTTGGCCCAATATTATATCTGCCTACTTGGAATTAAGACTCAAAGAATTCAATGTTATTTATTCTCAAGTTACTGGATACAGAAGTACTGCCCTCACGTTAGATCAAAAAGTGAAAGTGCCTGAGAATATAGGAAGTTTTTACTTTTTCTTTGCCCTTTTCCTTGATGCTACATGCTCAGTGCTAAACCTTACTTCAGTATCACAGCAGAAACCTAGGGACAACTTTGTCCTTTGCAATGGGAAGCAATGCTTCCATTTTCATTAACTGCAGCTTGTAATGGTTCATCAGGAATTCAAGAGATAACTACATCATCACACAAAATAAAGCTCAAATGGAACTTGGACCAGGAAAAGTTTTTAGGATTGAGGAGGTCAGATTCCTAAGACAGTTTCCCTTTGTTCTTCTTCTATAAATGAAAAAAAAAAACTTACCATGCTTGCATCAATGACCTGCCCCTTCCCAGATTTTGTACGTTCGTACAAGGCCATGATGATACCCATTGCACACACAACTCCTCCGCCAGCAAAATCAGCCAGAAGATTGACAGGAGCATAAGGATTTTCATTTTTTCTGCCAAGTTTAGACAACACACCTATATACAAGAAATATTCATTTTTTTAAAAATGCCCAGGCAGTATAATATCTTTTTTCTCTGTCCTTTTAAAATGCAAATGGAACTTCCAATTATGAAATCCATCCTAATCCAACCTACTGCTTTTTAAATTTAGATATATGTTCACAGACAACAGTACACTGCCAGGATTCCAGGAATGCTACTTTGTTGTTGTAGGGCAGGGCTTTCCAAAGTTTTCCCGCGGCGTTGGTGTGTCGCCGCGGGAAAACCCAGAAGTGCCGCCACTGCGGCAGCGCGCAAAAACCCGGAAGCGCTGCTGCTGCTTTCGGTTTTTGCGCACCGCCATTGGGTGTCGCCGTGGGAAAACCCGGAAGCACTGATGATGATCAGCGCTTCTGGGTTGTGTGGCAACACACAGTTTGGAAAGCTCTGTTGTAGGGTATAATAACAGAATCTCGAAAGCCTGCCCAACTTTCTGTCCCACCTTATACTGAACAAAATCAAGGCAGAGTTATTTTGAATTTCCTTTTCATGCTTTCTTCAATCCACAGTGTAATCCAACATTTTGGCTGGGGAATTCTGGGAGTTAAAAGTCCACTCAAAACACTGGTGTAATCTCTTCTCCAAGTCTCCCCTGAACAGCTTATTCTTTCCACCCTGAAGATCAGCTCTAAATTTCTTTACGAAGACCAGTCAAAGCAACCCTGGCAATCAATGGGGTGGCTGGTGTTGCAGCCAGACTACCTTCACATCTAAGTTTTAATACTTTCTTTTTCATTCCTTTATTCAGTTGTCCATGAAAAGGAAGCTCTAAGAGAATGCAGGCCAGATCTCTTTAGGAGATCTTTGGCAAATAATTGAGTCGAGATCCTGCACAAAAGAGATCAAAATTATAGCTGGGCCCTTTCCACTGACTTCTGCCAAAAGAATTGCTTGCCTGATAAGCAGAGGTAGTTTATTTTCTAATTATCTGAATCTAAGTTTCTTTTTCCATTTAAAGAATATCCTTTTCAAGTTAACATTATCCCCATTGCAATTCCATGAATGTTGACTTGGAAGTAAGTCCCTCTGTGATCAATGGGTGTTTGTCTCAGAAAGCATCCACAGGATCAAAGTCTAAACTATATTTAGGAAGATTAACAAACGTTTCACTCGCTCTTGCAAAACACTGCACTTTGGAGCAAAGTCCGTAACTCAGTTCTACACAGCAAAACGAAAGCAAGTTATTCATTAAAGGTATATCCCATCTCTCCTTCAGGAGTTCGTGGCTGTTTATGTGGGAATCTCCAATATGTCCCTACAAGATCATCCCATGAATTCGGCTGGGCTGACAGAGAGCAAGAGTAACTGCCCTAAAGTTACCCAGAGATTTTCCAAGTCCAACCCTTTAACCACTATTCCAGGGTGACATCAAAATCTCTAGAATTGGCTTACTTTTTCCCATTGGCTAAATCAGTGTTTTTCAAACTTGGCAACTTTAAGATGAGTGGACTTCAACTCCCCGAATTCAGGATGTTGAAGTCCACTCATCTTAAAGTTGCCAAGTTTGAAAAAGACTGGGCTAAATACATAAAACTGATAATCAATGAATCCCAATCACACACATATTCATGAGCTTTAATTATTTAGTAGCTTAAAAACACATACAAATGCACACAAAATCTCCACATTATTTTTAACTACATTAACCATAACTCCGTAGGCTTTAAATATTTAACTTAGAAATATTTTGCAACGGAGGTTATAGTGTCACATACCTGACACTGCCAAATAGTTGATATCATGAGCTGCCAATTTGACATATTTTCCTGATTGGCCAAATCCTGTCAACCTGGCATAGATAAGTCTGGGATTATCCTGAAGGAGGATAGCTGGACCAAGACCAAGTTTTTCCATGACACCTGAACAGGGAAATGAAATATCCAACCTATGTAACACCTAAAAATTAGATTGACAAATTTGTACACATATTACATATATGGAATGTTGCTAAAAATGAAGACATACAGGTAGCCCTCACATTACAACGGCAATTGGGGCTGGAATTTCCGTCACTAAGCAATGCGGTCGTAAAGCATGATGTCACATGACTGTGTTGCTTAGCAACAGCAATCCCAGCAGTCCTAGTTGCTGTCATAACCCAGACACCGCGCGGGTCTGTAAGAGACCTCATGTGACCAGAGTCCTAGGCAAGCAGGCCAGCAGGCAAGAGCTGCAGGCGAGTGGGTAAGTGCTGTGGGAAGGCCAGCAGCGGCCGCAGGCAGGCACTACTGAGAATTGGTGAGGGCCACAGGTGGGTGCTAATGAGCATGGGTGGGCCAGCGCAGGCCGCGGGCAGGCTTGCAGGAGCTATTACGGAGCGCGGGTGGGCGGGGGGTACTCCGTAGTGGAGCTCCTCGGGAGAAAAAGCGGTGGGAGTGGCTTACGGGAGAGACTTGCAACCTCCCCTGCCAGTTTCTTCATTGAGTTTGCTTGTGGGAAGCTGGCAGGGAAGGTCGCAAATGGCAATCACGTGACCACAGCTTGCTGCAATGTCATAATCATGAGCCGGGCACCGGAGCGCCTGGATTTCGATCATGTGACCGCAGAGATGGTGTGATGGCCACAACTTTGCAGACCAGTCATAAGTCCCCCTTGTTCAGCACCATCATAACTTTGAACAGTTGCTGAATGAGTGGTCATAACCCGAGGACTACCTGTACTTAAAAATACAGGGGTCCTATTTCTTCTTAAGGCCTGTTTCATTCAGTTTGTTGCTAACTGAAGTTGTTTTGTTTTGAATTTTTGGAAAGGCAACTAAGAGTAGGATATATAATGGTTTTCTATGTTCCTTTCTGTGTTCTTCTGCACGTTCAAATGGGAATATTCAAATCTCTACTCATCCTGTAGAGAGAGAAACACACGTTCTTGATGTAGGAAAAGTTTGTGCATCCCTGTAGGGGGAGAGATACAAAAGCTCAACTTCAAATATGAAAAAGAAAGATAAAGGACAAAAAGCTAAAGGCATTTCTACTTCCTGCTCTCATCTGGGATGGTTTTTTCACAGAAGCGGTATCAGCTATTTTTTTTTCCTTTCTACAATTTCTCTAAAGTAGGGAGTCAGCCACACTTTTCTCTTGGGGAGCCACATTCAGCATTCCAACTTGCACAGCAGAAATTAACAAGACTAGGTGAAAACGGCCAAATATAGAGTGGCCAAATTCAATGGCAGGTTTGCACACTAAGCTAAACAGGATGTGTCTGACTTCAGCTTAGCTTGTATGATGAACCCAGACAGAAGTCATGCTTATCACAATGTGTGAACCCACACAGAGCAATGCCAGTTTTATTTGCAGGTCCTGACCTGTGAGTCAGCTTTGCTTATACCATCATTGCCTAAAGCAGATGACCTTGGCTAATCTCTGGTTGGTATCTGGATGGGAAACCACCAGGAAATCCCACAACTATTGGCTACACCGGGAAGTTAAAAAAAAAACACCCTTGAAGCAGGCAATGGCACACTACTTTCATACTGTTGCCAAGATGATGACATGAGCAGACCACTGTAGTCTCCAGCAGGCAAACTTGACTTCAAGATCTTTTAGGGTTTCAATAGGGTGACCTTTCCAACTCTTACAGAGGACAAAACAGCCAACAGCACTTTAATTTTGTCAGGGAGGAGAATTAAAATAGAACCAGGAAGTGAGCTGGGAGGAGAGAAAGGAGGAAAACCCAATAGAAATGTAGGGTATGGAACCACCATCAGAAGTTAACACCCATAGTAATTTGTGGAAGAGAGTATCTGTAGCTCAGGGTTGAAGGGCGGGTATCTGGGTGTCCTCTGAGCTTGGTTGTTTTCCTGCTGATGTTTCCTTACCCGGCTGGGTCACATCATCAGTGCGAGTGGGCGAAGGCTTTGCAGCTCTTTATATCTACAGTAGTAGCTTGCCCTGCCAGTCTTGATCAAGGAGGAAGCCACACCCGCACCAAGGCGGGCGGACAGGACAAACTATTATATATACACAGCCAGCAAACCCCTCTCTCCCTCGCACTGCTGATGTCATCTAGCCGGGTGACAAAACATCTGCAAGAAAACAACCAAGTCTCGAGACCAGCCCTTAGTACAGTGTTTCTCAACCTTGGCAACTTCAAGCTGTGTGGCTGGGGAATTCTGGGAGTTGAAGTCCACACAGCTTGAAGTTGCCAAGGTTGAGAAACACTGCCTTAGTATTTCCGTACTTATCACTGGAGCGTCATAACTTTAACTGCCAAGTGAGAAGGTGCAGAGTTCATGTGAGATCCATGCACTTGCATCGATCATATGCATCACCTGCACAGATCATGCAGAAGAGGGGTCGGTCTTGCTCCTGAAATCCATGTCCCACCAGCGCTGCCTCCTCTTCCCCCCTCCGCAGAAAGCCGCCCTCCTCCAGCCACCCCCTGGCTTCCCTCGCGCACCCGGCTCCCCGCCTGGCGAAGAGGCACCTGGTCGGAAGGGCTCCACCAGCACGTCCGCTTGCTGGCACAGCCTGCGCAGCGTCGCGGCACCCCGGGGCTGCTTCAGATTCAGCGCGAGCGAGCGCTTCCCGCGGCCTTGCACGTCCGGGTTCAGGGGCGAGCGGGGCCAGCGGTCCACCCGCACCACCTGCGCCCCGAAGTCGGCCAGAATCAGGCCGCACAGAGGCGCCGGCGCCAGGCCTGCCATCTCCAGCACCCGCACGCCCTGCAGCGCCATCGCGGACGGAGCACCGAGGCGGCGCAGGGCCGGGAGGAGGCCGACGCCGGCTGGCAGGGAAAGGAGGGCCGGCCTTGCTGTCGCCTCCAGGCTGGGCGCCTCCTCCTGGCTGGCGCGCGCTGGGCTTCCAGAGGTCCGGGCACACGCGGAGGCGGGGAGGGCGCAGCTTTGCGCCTTTGACCCTCGCCTTTCTTCCAGCAACAGCACCCCTGATGTTGCAACGCATTGGAACTTTTTTTCCCCCTTAACTATTTAATATGAATTTTTTTCCTTTTTTTATACAGGTGAGGTGAGGTGAGGTGAGGTGAGGTGAGGTGAGGTGAGGTGAGGTGGGCGTGGTGGCTCAGCGGGTAAGACGCCAGGCTTGTCGATCAGAAGATTGCAAATTCGGAGGTTCGAATCCCTAGCCCCGCGTGACAGAGTGAGCTCCCGCACTCGCCCCAGCTCTTGCCAACCTAGCAATTTGAAAGCATGCAAATGCAAGTAGATGAATAGGTACCACTTTGGTGGGATGGTAACAGCGTTCCACGCGCATCATGCGGCCACATGACCGTGGAAACGTCTTCGGACAACGCTGGCTCTTCGGCTAACAAACGGAGATGCTCTAGGGCACTGGCCTCTAGAGTCGGACACGACTGCACAACTGTGCGGGGGGAACCTTTACCTTAAGGTAAGGTTTCCCCTTCCAGTCATATCCGGCTCTAGGGGGCTGTGCTCATCTCCGATTCTCTGCCGAGGGAGCTAGCGTTGTCCATAGACGTTTCCGTGGTCATGTGGCCAGCATGACTAAACGCCGAGGCGCACGGAACGCTGTTACCTTCCCACCGGAGTGGTACCTATTTATCTACTTGCATTTTTACGTGCTTTCGAACTGCTAGGTTGGCAGGAGCTGGGCGAGAACGGGAGCTCACCCTGTTACGGGGTGCTTCCAGATCTCGAACTGCTGACCTGCCGTCCTTTCGTTCGACAGTCGGTAGTCTTAACCGTTACGCCACCGCGCTGCTTTATTAAAATTTTAAAAAGAAAGATAAAAACTAATATTTAGAATAAGGAAAAGAAAGAAGAAAAGAAAAAGCCAAAAGTGCAGGAAAAAAAGAAGAAATAAAGACCTAGCTTCCGATTTTCTTTTCAGCGGTTATAAATATAGATATAAATTAACCTCTATGGAAGTGTTTCTCAACCTTAGCAACTTTGAGCTGTGTGGACTTCAACTCCCAGAATTCCCCAGTCAGCATGGCTGGCTAGGGAATTCTGGGAGTTGAAATCCGCACAGCTTAAAGTTGCCAAGGTTGAGAAACACTGCTCTATGGTTACAGCATGACTTAACATTTTTTCTATAATCTATTTTTTTAATCAAAACCATGTATCATACTTTCATTTTTTTCCTGTTTCATGCAAAAAGTCTATAAGGGGTTTCCAGTTGCATCAAACTTAGATAATGTTTTTTCTCTGATCAAAGCTGTCAATTTGGCCATCTCAGCAGGTTCCATCATCTTCACCATAACAATTTTTTTTTCCAGAAGGGGCATCTTCCCCACACAGAGTCATGCAGGTTTCTGTATTTCTAAACTTTACTATTTGAAATATGCAACATGAAAAGGGTCCTGCATTCTGTTCAACTCCACAAACACCCTGAGGGAGTTATGTACTGTATATAAATAACTGCATGTGGGTCTGTATTCGTAATCATGCTAACACCAAGTCACACGCACACACACACACACAAACACACACTCCTGGAAGGCCATAGTTACTGATTCCTAATACTGTATCTCTGTCTATTTTTTTAGTCTTAGTTTGTCCAAATATTTTGCTCTTATACTTTAAACATATATTAGGAAAGAAAGTTGGTCCTCAGAAGAGACTTTCTCATGCATGGAATGAAATTTTGATGAAGAAATACGTCTACTCCATGCCCACTGCTTCATTCTTCCATCTTGGAAATAGATGTTGTAATTAACCGTCTTGCCTTAAATCGGTGTTTCTCAGTTTGGTCCAAGGACCCCGGGGGGGTCCCCCAAGACCCTCTCAGGGGTCTGCAAAATCAGAATTATTTGCCAGCCTTATGTTGAAAAATAATACAATTTTAAAAACCCATCAAACAATCATGAGAAGCAGTAGTGGCAGCGAATGTGTCAATTTTAATTTTTAATATGGTAAATATTGATAAATATAACCCATACAAATGAAAGCTCTTTTGGGGTCTTCCATAATTTTTAAAAGTGGCAAGGGGTCCTGAAAGGAAAAAAAGTTTAAGAAACATTGCCTTGAATTAATGCCAATCACTCTACAAAGCTGGACCTTTCATTCATGCCCTCCGAACAGTCACTCATGCCCTTGTCATCTCCCATATAGACTATTGTAATGCGCTCTACGTGGGGCTACCCTTGAGGAGTATCCAGAAGCTTCAACTGGTCCTGAATGCAGCTGCGCGGACAGTTATTGGGGCCAGAAGATCGGCACATGTGACACCTTTGCTGCGCGAGCTGCATTGGGTACCAGTCTGCTTCTGGGTACAATTCAAGGTGTTGGTTATCACCTTTAAAGCCCTACATGGCATAGGGCCAGGTTACCTGAGGGACCGTCTCATCCCCAGAACATCGACCCGTCCCACCCGATCAGCCAGAGAGGGCTTGCTGCGGACCCCATCGACTAAAGAGTTCCATCTAGCGGGGTGCAGGAGGCGGGCCTTCTCTGCAGTTGCGCCTGCCCTTTGGAACATTCTTCCCCCAGAGCTGAGGCGGGTTTCCTCGTTCCCGACCTTTCGGAAAGGCTTAATGACCTGGTTCTGCCGTCTTGCCTGGGAGGGAAATGTCAAGAGTTCCTCTTGGGGATGGCTGGTCCCATGAAGCCTCCCAGTTTTATCATTTTTAACATCTTTTATACTTGGATTTTATATTATTTATTATATTGTAATTTTATATTTATGTTTTAACTATGTTTTATTGTGAACTGCCCAGGGTCCCCAATAGGGGAGATGGGCGGTAATATAAATTTAATAAATAAATAAAAGAAATTCAACCAAGCCAACTCTGCATGTCCCTAGAAAATGTTCACTATTTTATTTATAATTATGGTGTTTTTACTTTCAGAAGAAGATTCTAGATGTAAAAAATAACTTGGTTTGCCTTGGTTTGGGGTATAAATTTGATGTCTGTCCTCAGGCAGGTAAATACTTCGGGCCAGCGTTAGTCACTGTAAGATACAATACTTGCCAGAAACATGGTTTAAGCCAGACAAAAGTTGTATTTCCAAAGAGCAGTAGCAATAGGAATATTTATGTGCCTGTAGATGTGCCTTCTAGTTGGCAGAAAACAGCTCTATTGGTCTAGTGCAGAGCTTTCCAAACTGTGTGTCGCGACACAAAAGTGTGTCACCTGCAGGGCCCAGATGTGTCGCGTCAAAACCCGGAAGCGCTGATGGCGCGTCATCAGCGCTTCCGGGTTTTCCCGCGGCAACACACCAATGGCGGCGCGTGAAAATCCAAAAGCGGCAGCAGCGCTTCCGGGGTTTTGCGCGCTGCCGCAACGGCGGCACTTCCGGGTTTTCCCACGGCAACACACCAATGGCGGTTGGTGTGTTGCCGCGGGAAAACTTTGGAAAGCCCTGGTCTAGTGGTTAAGGCTCCGGGCTAGAAACCAAGAGACAGAGTTCTAGTCCCACCTTAGGCATGAAAGCCGGCTGGGTGACCTTAGGCCAGTCACTCTCTCTCAGCCCTAGGAAGGAGCCAATGGCAAACCAGGAGACTGAGACTTCTAGTCCTGCCTTAGGTATGAAAGCCGGTGGGTGACCTTGGGCCAGTCACTCTCTCTCAGCCCAACTCACCTCACAGGGTGGTTGTTGTGGGGAAAATAGGAGGAGGAAGGAGTATTAGGTATGTTCGCCACCTTGTGTTATTTATAAAAATAATAAAGGCAGGATAGAAAATAAATAAATAAAGTAAAGTAAAGTAAAGTAAAAATGAGCAGGCCCCAAAATATAAAGCATTTTTTTCTTTCTCATATTTTATAGTACAAATAAGGTAGATTTATTTCTTCTGATGGTCCAGAAGACTCAATCAGTTTTTCCACCATATCTGGAAGCACTGACATTACATCCAACAGCTATGTACATTTACTAAGAGCAATCAAACATTGAGGCTGGAGAATTGGCATATCAAGTGCCTCATTTTTTAGAAATTTATTCACAGCTGCATTGCTCACTATCTGATCTTTTGTGTGTGGGGGGGAAATACATGAACCACATCATGTATCTTATAGTATATAAAGCAGTGCTTTCCAAACTGTGTCGCGACACAAAAGTGTGTCGCCACACACAGTCTGGTGTGTCACCACACAACCCGGAAGCGCTGATCATCATCAGCGCTTCCTGCGGCGACACACCAACGGCGGCGTGCAAAAATCCAAAAGCGGCAGCAGCGCTTCCAGGTTTTTGCGCACTGCCGTAACGGCGGCACTTCCGGGTTTTCCCGCGGCGACACACCAACGGCAGTTGGTGTGTCGCCGCAGGAAAACTTTGGAAAGCCCTGATATAAAGAGATTGAATATTTTATATTATTAGTGCACTTTCAGAAAGAGCATTCTGTGTGAATGTTTCCATGGTTAACCCCTCTTTGATAAATTCTGTTTTCTCCCTTTGTTTCTGCTTAGATTGTCTTTGTAGGGTAACACCACATAGGAAAAATAAAGAAATTTATTAGAAGTTTACACGGTGGCATGACATAATGTAATATCCGTGTCTCTCTGCTCTGAGAGCTTAAGGGAAGGTGGACTGTAGATACTACTGTATTCTATAGAGAAGGAAAAGGGAGGTTGAGTTGCAACGTAGGGGAATCCTTTTGGCAGGCAGAAAACACTCTTGATGAATGAAATTGCCATTTCCATTGTGTGTGAAATGTGCTTTATAACTGTTTTTGTAGAATAAAACTCCCCAACCTGGTGTTTTCTAAATGGGTTGGATCTCAAAATCTATGATCATTAGCCAGCATCGTCTGCCGTGGACATCAGGTTCAGGAGGCTGCTCTAAAAGGTCTCCCAATTACAAAGATATGTCCTATTGCACAAAATATGGCATGTCAAAACATACCCCCCATTACTGAATCCAGGAGATAAAATCATGTATGACATACATTATATGATTGCTCAACATTTCCTTGTTACTACAGTATATTGGATGGACAGTACAGGTAGTCCTTACTTAACGATCACAATTGGGACTGGAATTTTGGTTGCTAAGCAAAGCGGTCATTAAGTGAATCTGCCCCGATTTTATGGCCTTTTTGGGGGGGTCATTAAGCGAATCACAAGTGAACCAAGTGGTCGTTAAATTAATCATATGGTTCCCCATTGATTTTGCTTGCCTGAAGCTGGCTGGCAAGGTCGAAAATGGTGATCATGAGACCGTAGGATGCTGCGACGATCATACTGTAAATGTGAACTGGTTGCCAAGCACCCGAATTGTGATCATGTGACTGTGGGGATGCTGTGACAGTTGTAAGTGCGAGGACCGGTCATAAGTTGGTTTTCCCAGTCAACTGTGGCTAAATGAATGGTCGTTAAGCGAGGACTATCTTTTTTTTTTTTTTTGAGTCCTTTCCCACAGCCAAATACTCCCCCCCACTTCTTTTAAAGATCATAAGAAAATCCAATATGAACTACTGAACTTAAGTGTATCTTTCTTATTGTGCACAAGAGATTTATTCAAAATGGTCTTTAATTAGTAAGTGTTCTGTTTACAAAATAAACAATTACTTAAAACACATTTCTGATAACAAATGCAAAAGGCATTCATATTAAGAATAGGGATCAGAATACTATTATTAGTAATGGATAAGAGACTGAAACTATGTTTTGAAAGCACGCCATCGTCTTGCTAATATACTTTAAAAAGCAGTACTCTTCTCTGGTGCATTCTAAGCAAGGCTACACTTTTTTAATGACATCTACTATGGATTGCAACTCCTGCTAAGTCTAAGGTTTTCAATGTACCGATTTATACTTAAACATTATTTAAAATACTAAGTCTTGCAGTACAATACAGTATAGCCTGTCAGCTTCAGAGAGACTATACTTGGCTGCTCTGCCAATGGACAATTTACCAGAATCTAGGTCAGCTCGTTCCTTCCACATGCCTTCAGACAGGGTGAAAATAAAAACCAGCCCTGAAACTGACATATTTATTTTTCAAAGACTGAGCAGAAAAAGTGGAAATTAGCAAATCCACTGCAAATCTTCAACCAAAGTGACAGAAGAGCAGGGTCCACTTCATTTGCCACAGAATTTACACACACACACACACACACACACACACACACACACACACACACACACAACATATTTTGGGATTGTTCCGCCCATCTGTAAAGCCAACCAATTCACCTTTACCTAGTTTAGGCACATTCAAAAAGTTAAATGCAAGATTCAATCAATTATTTAAACCAAAAGGAAAAATCTCACAGTTGTTTCTATAGTATTTTAAAAGTTGCTTGCTAACTATAGTCAGGATTCATTGGATTCATCTGGAAAGCTTCTGCTTTTTCATAAAACTGCCTGAAAAAATGCGATTAGGCTCCTTCCAATTTTTGTTTCCCTCTGTGTTTTTATATATGTATACATATATAGGATAAGCATATCCTCACGTTGTACTATGATTGCAGAGTGGAAATGGATATGTACTGTATCTACAGTTCTGTCTTTAAAGAATACAGGAGCTCCCAATCACACATTAATCACTGACACAATGACATCCCATTTGAATGTCTGTACATGCAGCATCCATTAGAGCACAAGGTCAGATGAAAATTGCTGGTTTAGAATGGAAAAAAGAAAAGGCTACAATCATCACTCTATTAAATTATCAGGAATAGGCGTTCAGTAACTATTCAGTAACCACTAGCAAGTGGGTAAGAACATGCCGTGGGATACAAAATGTCATAGAAAGGCATATATAATTCAGGCCAACCTTTTCTTACCACGTTTCATAGTTAACAGCATACTGGTGTCAAAACAGACCCTGGGATTTTAGTATGTTTATTTATTTATTATTTCTAACTTATATCACCGCCCATCTCCCCCCACAAGGGTTCCCGTACTGATCCAAAGAGCAGGGAAACCAAATAACAATATTACATTTCCAGTGAGTAGACCTATTTGGCTTCAAAAAGAAGAAACCCAGCAAAAGTGGAAAAGCGTTGATGATCTCCGTGCAGTGCCCCGTTGCCCATCCGCAACCACACTTCATCTCCTTTGGCAAGCTTCAGTACCGCGCTGTTGCTTGACGAGTCTGTTTTCCCTTTTGATTCATAGCTAAGAACAGAGGGACAAAAGGTAAACTGGTTTGTTCTTCACATTTTAAGCATTCTTGTAGTCCCTACAGGTAGTTTAGCTACTGCCTTGTTTCACAGGTCTATAAAGCAAAGGAAAGCTGAAGATCATAAGCACAGTCAGTTTCACTTAGCGACCGCTTCGCTTAACAACCAAGTTGCTGGTCCCAATTAAACGAGGACTACCTGTAATGTCAAAAGATGGTCTAGCACAGAGCTTTCCAAACTGTGTGTCGGGACACGTTAGTGTGTCGGCTGCAGTGTCTGGGTGTGTCGCATTGCTGCCTCCAAACCTGCTGTGATTCCACGCAGGTCCTATTGCCTGCCTTGTGCCCTGCTGTAAGAGTGTGTCGCGAAATGATGCATGTCTAAAAAGTGTGTCACCAACATGAAAAGTTTGGAAAGCTCTGGTCTAGCAGTTTGGGTTGCGGGTGGGGGAGGGGAGAAGACTTAACAAAGGGGAATTGGTGAATAAGAAATACTGTAATTATGAATTAAATAATTAATCTGGGGGTCCTTCTAGACTCACAACTCCTGCTCAAAAAGCAGGTGGCAGTCGTGGCTAGGAGGGCTTTCGCACAGCTTCGGTTAGTGCGCCAGTTACGCCCATTCCTGGATTGTGACGCCCTCCGAACAGTCACTAATGCTCTCGTCATCTCCCATGTAGATTATTGCAATGCGCTCTACATGGGGCTACCCTTGAAGACTATCCGGAAGCTACAGCTGGTGCAGAATGCGGCCGCGCGGGCAATTTTGGGTGCGTCGAGATCTGCACATGTAACACCGTTGCTCCACGAGCTGCATTGGGTGCCAGTTTGCTTCCGGGTACAATTCAAGGTGTTGGTTATCACCTTTAAAGCCCTACATGGCATGGGGCCAGAATACCTGAGGGACCGTCTGATCCCCATGTTATCGACCTGCCCCACTCGGTCATTCAGAGAGGGCCTGCTACGAACCCCATCAATTAGAGAATGCCATCTGATGGGGTCTAGGAGGCGGGCCTTCTCTGTGGTAGCGCCCACTCTATGGAACACCTTGCCCCCAGAGTTGAGACAGATCTCCTCCCTCCCGACCTTTAGGAAAGAGCTGAAGACCTGGTTCTGCTGCCTGGTGTGGGAAGGAGGAAGGGATAGTTCCTCATGGGGGTGGCTAATCCCCTAATTTTATAATTGTCCTTCTTTTAATTATTCCATCACCATCTGGATTTTAGAATATGTATTTTATTGTATAACTGTGATTTTAGATATTTTATATTTTATTTTAATTTGTTTATTGTGAACCGCCCAGAGTTCCCCATGGGAGGAGATGGGCGGTCATATAAATTAAATAAATAAATAAATAAATAATTCTTCCTGCTGCTTCTCATTTGCAAATCACCGGTTTCCACTTTGCAGGCCTGCAGCAGCAGATTGGCATTTGCAGCATAAGTTAACTACAGTAGTAATTGACAGTTCCAACTTTATCTAAGGATAATACAGTCAGCCCACTTACAGTACCTGCATACTCCTATTTTAGAAAGCTTGCAGTGTTATATCAAGCAAGATTAATTCTCCATAAAGTCTACTATTGGTCATGTCAGCGTTTTCCAACTTGGTGCCCCTAATTCTTAGTCAGGTAATCTATACCAATGGACAGCAGCTTTCCCTAGTGGTTTTTCCCTTTACCCGTAACCTAGTTCTGTTTAGAACTGGAGGTCTTAGGGACTGAAGCTGAGATGCTTGGAAGGCAGATCATGTGCTCTACCACCGAGTCCCAGTTCCTCTTCCTGGTTTACTTCACACATTTGTAAGCCCCAAATGCAGTCCACACACCTGTATAAACTGAATACTGTATTGCCATTATGCATCAAGTACACATACACTTCTTCTACATCTTCATGCTTCATCATATTGAAGGTGAAGTAATACACCCCTAGAAGGGAAGAAAGAAAAAATGTACTACAATTTAATAATTAAATGGCATGGATACAAAATAGATCAGACTGATCCTTTGCAGCAGTTTCAATGAACTCCTCTTTCTCCTTTTCCCCCTTGCAATTTTGATCTGGAAACACAGCCCACAGCAATCGGGAAACAGGCATAGTTCAGCTAATCTCCTACTGAAATCAGTGGCAAAATGTCCATTTGTGTTACGGGATTAGGACTGTACCAATACTGCCATCAGGTGCACTGTTACAGTAGAAGATCACTCCTCAACTCGGTGTGCTTCAGATGTGCTGGATTTCAAATCCCATAAACTTAATTAGAGCTACCATTAAGAAGTTTAAAGATTATAGCTCAGTATTTCTAGTCCCTGGCAGAGCTCGGAATAAATCTGCCCAAAACCTTAGAGGGCTGTTCTTAGTCTAGAGCAGTGATTCTCAAAGATTTTGATCTCAGGACCCCTTTACTCAGGACCCCTTTACCTCGTTCCTAAAAATGATTGAAGACCCCAGAGATCTTTGCATTATGTGGGTTATATCTATCAATATTTACTGTATTAGAAATTGAAACAGAGAAATTTTAAAATATTTATTTATTTGACTTCGTGGACCCTTTGAAAGGGTCTTGGGGACCCCCCAGACCACACTTTGAGAACCACTGGTCTAGAGAAATTATTGAGCTAGTTGGATCAATATTGTAACCTGGAATAACTGAAGCTTCCTACATTCAATGGCTAAACATGCTGGTATAAGGGTAATTATGATCCAGCACAGAATATTCGGTTACTAGCACCGAATCAATCTTAGCTGATCTAGAAATCTTAGCAAGTTCAGTCCTGGGTAGAAATTTGGTGGGAGACCATCTGGGAAATCCAGGGCTGTAGGTTAGACTGGAAAATAAACAAACAAACAAACCACACATTGTGGAAGAAGTCTACGATTGTGCGAAGAAAATTGCTTGGATGTGTTCAAGTAAGTTACTAGGAATCCAGCTCCACTCAAAAAATGTAAATGTCTTTAGAGCAGAGCTTTCCAAACTGTGTGTGGTGACACAAAAGTGTGTCGCCACACACAGTCTGGTGTGTCGCCACACAACCCGGAAGCGCTGATCATCATCAGCGCTTCCGGGTTTTCCCACGGCGACACACCAACGGCGGCACGCAAAAACTCAAAAGTGGCAGCAGCGCTTCCGGGTTTTTGCGCACTGCCGCAACAGCAACACTTCCAGGTTTTCCCACAGCAACACACCAACGGCGGTTGGTGTGTCGCCGCGGGAAAACTTTGGAAAGCCCTGCTCTAGAGGTTCTACAGATCTGAAAGACAGATCTGGTAGAGAAGGCTGGTCCCTACAGTCTCTTTTGAAAGCACAGGCATATACACGGCCTTTGCCCTATCTAACAATATAAAATACAAATAAATTATCCATGTATGTATTTTGAGGAAAACACGAGCATTATTAGTAAACTGTTTCTTAATACTTGCATACATACAGTAAGCATCTGTAACTAGGCACAGTGACATGCAAATAAATTGTGTTCCTTGCTCAAATGAAATGATGTAATTGTGTCATGAGATCTGATCCAAGTATATAACTTTGTCATTTGTGTGATGATGATGTCATGATATGCATTTCTTCCTTTGCCCATTTTGCCTCCCTGAAGATGTCTGTGCTTGCAGATTAATCCATCTGTTGCCTTTCATGTTCAGCTTTTTAAAAACTTAAGTCTTTTATTCAACATAAAAATTGAAATATAGATGGAAGTAGGATTTGATTTCGATAATTTATTATAAGATTATCTTAAAACACTTTTCCTTAGAGAACACTGAGTACATATTCAGCTCAATCTTATTACATGTATTCAGAACTAAGACTTACCGAATATAATAGGAATCACTCCAAACTTAAGACTGCATGCATTTAGCCATAATTGTTATGAATTCACTCATCTTCCTGTCCAAGATGAATATCCACACTTTCAAAATATTCTGTTTCATCTCTGAAACAATCTAAGATGAGGTAGCCTGGTCCTGAATTTAGGATCTACTTTGGAGCTTTAAAAGGCAGTCATTATTTATTTGTTTATTGCAAATTTGGCACAATTTTTAAGCTCTTGTACGCTCCGCAAGGGGGCGCGATGGCTCAGTCTTTAAGACACCAGGCTTGTTGATCGGAAGGTCGGCAATTCGACACCCGAACGCCGCGTGACAGAGTGAGCTCCTGCACTCGCCCCAGCTCTTGCCAACCTAGCAATTGAAAAGCATGCAAATGCAAGTAGATGAATAGGTACCACTTCGGTGGGATGGTAACAGCGTTCCGCGTGTGTCATGCCGGCCACATGACCGTGGAAGCGTCTTTGGACAACGCTGGCTCTTCGGCTAAGAAACGGAGATGAGCACCGGCCCCTAGAGTCGGACACGACTGTGCAGGGGAAAACCTTTACTTTTACCTTTAAGCTCCACAAGTTCTCCATAAATAGAAGATGGGGGGAAAGGACAGGCATAAAAAGATGGATATATTCTTGTGATTGACAGACCTCATTTCCAGTCTAGTATTAACTTTACCATTTAGTTTGGAGAAGAAGAACCTGGAGAAGAAGCTGATGCTAGGGAAAGTGGAAGGCAAAAGGAAAAGGGGCCGACCAAGGGCAAGATGGATGGATGATATTCTGGAGGTGACAGACTCAACCATGGGGGAGCTGGGGATGGTGACGGCCGACAGGAAGCTCTGGCGTGGGCTGGTCCATGAAGTCATGAAGAGTCGGAAGCGACTGAACGAATAAACAACAAATTAACTTTACCAGTGGACTCCCATCATGGGCATATTGAAGGAACAGTGATTAATAATTGCACATTGCTTAATCTATTATTGTCTGGTAAAAGCAATAGTAGCTTAACTAGGTTGCCTCTAAAGAGTTTTAGGAAGAATACTATTTTTTCTCGGTTTCCAAAATCTAATTTTTTTGGCTGTTGACAGTTGCTATTTTGATACTGTCTTGAGCCTAAGCAATGTTATTAGTTATTAGTTATTAGGAGCTAGTAAAACAACTTTCCATACTTAGCAGTTGGGTTCTTATATTGATCAGGTTTTTCTGCAGATGTTTTGCCCTGCATCCCAGTGAGGCTTTGTCAACATGCAAAGAACCTGATCACTATCTCGGTATTGATCTCCTGAACCCTGAGAACTTGATTACTAAGTATGTACAGCAAACCTGGGTTACTTCTGTTCAAAGAAATCCATAAAAACAACCTTTCCAGAAAGTACTTGGGAAATGATGAATGTGTACCATCTGTATTACTGTACTGTATTACCATGGTATTGTCTTAGTTGTAATATTGTTTTATTGCTTTATTGTAAACTGCTGGGAATCAGCAGTATACAGTATAAGGGACAGAAATAAATACATTTGCAAAAAAATCAAATATTAGCTTTTTATTCCCTATAGCTTGCATTATTTTCTGTTGAAATTGCACAGGAAACACATAAGAACGTTTCTTCATTATGTATTACATTCATGCAAATTGCCTACACAAGAACAATAAAGGTAAAATATTCTTTTATTGGGAAAAAAACCCTTCCAACTTTAAAAAGGGACCCAAACAAAACCCTGTGCATTTGTTTTTATAGAATCTGGCAGAATTCATCTTTTCTAAAAAAGCAATTAAAATTAAAATGTTATATTTCTATTCTACAAAAATAATTTCACAGTTGTCTGCTGGACATCATATTTCAATCAATTAAGAAGACATCTTTAGAGAACAGGGCATGTTTGTGTTCAACCTAAGGTGACACACAACATCAGTCTGAAACTTCAAGGGGGAAAAGCGTTCTGTCTGATCCAGTAAAGACCGTTCAAGGCCGATTACTGTTTCTTCTGCACAAAGCTCTCACAGAATATATTATTTGCTGTACTCACCATTTACTGGCGCTCCAAATCGTCCAGTCATTACATCAAAGAAATTGCCAATGTTGGTTTCCACACTACTGAAGATTATTCCACTGTTCTGATTACTGAAGTGGGTTGCCATTGAAGCCATAAATGCAACCTATGCAAACATAGTTAGCATTTAAACAACAGGAGAAAGACAGATTGGAAGACATGGCTGAAAGGAATCAATCCTGCCTCAACTTCTTTCCCAGTTTAGTTTGGGAGGGGGAGGGGGAGGGGGAGAGAGAGAGAGAGAGAGAGAGAGAAACTTTAATTTCCTAAATGTAGCACTGGGATCTGGGCCAGCGCTTAGTCAACTTGACTAACAAAACTCCCACTGATTTATGTATGAACAGAGAACCATTCATATGCAGAAAGAAAAACATATAGATGGATGCCTGAAAAATAAACAGCTCCATTTCAGATTACTGTACACTTTAACGTAGCAGCCGAGTCTGTGGAGATCACTTCGTGCCATCTCAGCCACAGGAAGCTTTCTGTTTCAGTGGGATTCGTCAGATTTGCTCCAAGTTGGAGGGAGTGGAGAAGAAGTCCTGACAATTTTACTTTGGCTTTCAAAAATATATATATAGTAAGGTGTGCACTAACAGTTATAGCTGGAGTGTCCACAGTGTATGTCAAAAAAAGTCAAGATGGTAGCCACAGTGATACGAGTAAAGCTCTGCCCACCTTTATGTGTGTTGCATGCACAATGCCCATAAAAACAGGTGGAGTTCCAATCACATGATTGTGACTGCCATCTTGACTTTTTTGACCACACCCTGTGTACACCCCTAAGGGATAGACTGTAGAGCAGAGCTTTCCAAACTTTTCATGTTGGTGACACACTTTTTAGACATATATCATTTCGCGACACACTCTTACAGCAGGGCACAAGGCAGGCACTAGGACCTGCGCGGAATCCTGGCAGGGCAGGTTTGGAGGCAGCAAGGCACAAGGCAGGCACTAGGACCTGCGCGGAATCACAGAAGGTTTGGAGGCAGCAAGGCACAAGGCAGGCACTAGGACCTGCGCGGAATCACAGAAGGTTTGGAGGCAGCAAGGCACAAGGCAGGCACTAGGACCTGCGCGGAATCACAGAAGGTTTGGAGGCAGCAAGGCACAAGGCAGGCACTAGGACCTGCGCGGAATCACAGAAGGTTTGGAGGCAGCAGGGCACAAGGCAGGCACTAGGACCTGCGTGGAATCCTGGCAGGGCTCGGAGGCAGCAGCAGCCGCAACACACCCAGACACTGCAGCCGACACACTAACGTGTCCCGACACACAGTTTGGAAAGCTATGCTGTAGAGCAGGGCTTTCCAAAGTGCCGCCGCTGGCAACACACCAGCGGCGGTGGCGGCACGGCGGTGGCGCGTGCGCGCACGGCGGCGGCACGGGGGGCGTGCGGCACGTGCACAGCGGGGGGCGGGCGGCGGGGGGCGCGTGCACGGTGGCGGCGGTGGTGGCGGAAGCCTCCGCTAAAACACGGAAGCACTGATCCCGCGCCGCTGCTGCTGCTGCCATGCATGTGCGCACTGCCGCTTCCGGGTGGTGTGGCGACACACCACGCTGTGTGTGGTGACACACTTTTGTGTCGCGACACACTGTTTGGAAAGCTCTGCTGTAGAGAGTAAGGAAGATCACCTTGACAGAGATATGCAGGATATTGTTATTTATGGTTTTTATTGATTTTATACTTCTTATTGTGAACTGCCCAGGGTCCCTCCTTGGGGGGGAGATGGGCGGGATATAAATGTGACAAATAAATAAATAAAATGCAGGAACCATTACCAGGCAAAAGGGGCTGGAGCATTTTTAGAGTCCAGAACGACAAGGTAACTTTTGGAAGTGGCTCAAACACCTCCCTCATTCACTGAACTATAAGAAGGAGGAGGAGGTAGCGCACAGTCAGACTTGCAAGATTCTGTTATTAGAGCCAATCTCAATAAAAGTCATTTTATTAAGCCAAACTCAACAAAGTAGTGGTATTGATTTCCTGGTCTGGTCTACCCAGTGGGGCTGACATGGATAGACATGATAAAATTTCACACATAATGCTAAGCCCTAATGTGGTTTGTTTATCATAGGTTGAACCCAGTTATTGTGATTTCTAAACCATGGTCAAACCATTGTATGGCCCAGGCCAATATGGCTTGTCCAACAAACCATAGTTAAAGCAAACCATGACTTAGCACAACATGTGAATCTAGGATAAAATGGGGACTCAAACCATTTAAATATCATTGATCTAACTGTATTTTGGCTTATAAGCTTAAAATAGTTTGTGATAGGCAGAGGAGTGTGATGGATAATAATGGTCTGTATACAGTAGATAATTTTTGAGATGTATGACAAACTGTTGATCTGTATTTTTGTGGGATTAGGGACTGGTCGTAATAGGGCCTAATGATAGGGATAAGCCATAGGGTCATTTGAACTCTGTAATTCTTGACTCTTAATATTTCTGGGAAAAGAGCGATTGGTGTTGGCATCCTGAAGTAGCCCTTAATACATAGCTTTCCAAACTGTGTGTCGCGACACTTTAGTGTGGCGGGGGCGTGCATGGCGGGGGCGTGCATGGCGGTGGCGGCAGCGGTGATGGCGTGATGGCAGCGGCGCACCATCAGCGCTTCCGCGTTTTAGCGGAGGCTGCCGCCACTGCCACCATGCACGCCCGCGCGCGCCCCCCTGCGCCGCCGCCGCCACCGTTGGTGTGTCGCCAACAGCGGGAGTTTGGAAAGCACTGCCTTAACTGAACACAAAGTGATTGATAGCTGGCAATATAACTGTTCATGTTTAATTTGGACCAAGATGTCGTACATGATATGACTCCTCTTTCTTCCTCTACTGGTCCAAGGAAGTGAGCAACGTATGGCCTCTCTGTGTTGAATATTATTCTGTGCTTGGATTGATTGTGAAAGAGAAAGCTGATTGCTCTCTGCAGAAAACCTTATGATTCTATGGATTCCCCTAAAAACACGATAGGCAATAGAAATCTGTAGGAATGATAATACTGGGAACCCTAATTTTATACTCCACCTGTATATGTTTCTAAAGATATCTTAGAAATATTATAAATTTCTACTAAGTTCTAAAGAAACTGTATATTTACAAAGTACTGGCACCCCTAAAACTTCTCACCATCCAGAAATAAGGTCCACTCATTTAACCTTATATTTCAGTTTATAATAGCTACCATTTCATATCCATTGGCTCACATACAACTCTTACTTAATAAACATGGATGTATTGAAAGGCAGCTGAACAGACATTTCTGGCAAAGATAATTTAAAACAAATCAACCAATCTTGAACAGATGTCTTGATTTCCTATTAACTTAAATCTAAGAACAGTTACTTAAGCTGCTCTGTATAAATAAAAAGAGACTGCATCCTTTCCAACTTTCTTTAAAAAGGATGAGTTTTAAAAACAGCACATTATTTTTTTTTTGCCCATGTTTGCATATTTTCAAAGTTTATATAAAGAAAATTACACACCTCTTATATATTTCTCATATAACACCTCATCTTTGGCAATGTGGTCTTATAATGCTATGTTGACTTCATAACAGAAACTACTTATTAAGTGTTCATTGGGCAATGAAATAGTCTTCAAGCACCTCCAGACTGCTATCTAGAGTTGGTGCAGACAGAAAATAATTTGGGATCTATTAACAGATCTCTAATGATACGTAGCTGGTTGGCAACTTTTTTGGATTCTCCTATTATTTAATAAGCACAATAACAAAAAGCAGTTTCTTTTCTATATTATTTCACTAAAGCAAACAATAGGGTGATGAGAAAACTTAGGTTCACTTCTAGTACTGAAAATACATTCGTGGACCTGCCCGAGCCATTCTTTTACCCCGGCTCTATTTAATGGATCCTGAAATGTTATTAAAAAGCAAAGTAGATCCCACAGATCTCAAGTCTGTCCACTATTGCTGTAGCAAATAAGGTGATTCTAAAGGAAATAGAATCACCCAATATTCAGTCGCCATTGCCGTCGTTAAGGATCGAGAGTCAGTAAGCAAGGACCTCATGTGACCGCAACTTGCAGCTTCCTGCTGGCTTCAAACAAGCAAGTCAATGGGGAAGCCGCCGGCAGGATGTTGCAAGTCCCAGGAGGCTAACAAGCAGGCTAGCGGGCGGGTGAATGCTATGGAGAGAGGCTGGGTGGGGTGCGGGGTGTTGCGGTGCCACATGAGTGCAGCCGGGTGGGGAGGGGGTGCTGCAATGCCATGCAAGAGCAGGCAAGCGGGTGCTACAGAGTGCAGGTGGGGGGGGGGGGTGCTGCAGGCAGGCACGTGCTACGGAATATGAGATCCCTGGATCTCGTAGTCTGTAGTGGGCTCCTCAGGAGAAAAAGCGGCGGAAGCAACTAATAGGAGTGACTTGTGACCTTCTCTGCTGGCTTCCCCATTGACTTTGCTTGTGGGAAGCCAGAAGGGAAGGTCGCAAATGCCAATCGCGTAACTGCGAGACACTGCAACTGTCGTGTGAGCCAGTTGCCAAGCACCCGAATTGCGATCACGTGACTGCAGGGGTGCTGCGACAGCTGGAACTTCAAGGACTGGTCGTAACCACCACTTCTTCAGCGCTGTCACAACTTGGAACAGTCACTGAATTAGTGGTCATTAACTAGATGTAGAGCCAAGACAAAAAATCTTAATTATGGATTTGTATACTCAACCAATTATGTTACTGTATTCATAATCATGTTATTTATTTTATTATGAACACTTTATCTTGTTTTTATGGAGTGAGGGAGCTAAAGTCATTCTGATTCTTGTTCAAGCAATTTTCTTGGCAAGGTTTTCAGAAGTGGTTTGTCCTTGCCTCCTTCCTAGGGCTGAGAGAGAGTGACTGCCCCAAGGTCACCCAGCTGCCTTCGTGCCTAAGGCAGGACTAAAACTCATGGTCTCCTGGTTTCTAGTCTGGTGCCTTTAACCACTATACCAAACTGGCTCTCTTTATGGATTACAGCTGGTAATGGTCTGTGAGCATGTCTTTGAGAGACAGCAGGAGGAGGAGGAGGAGGAGGAGGAGGAGACTAGGCAACAGTCAGATAAGAGGCAGCTGAGCCTGCAGAAGGAATGGGGTGTGGCAAGCGTCTCAGAAGGGACCCTCCCTAGTTTCTTGGACTGTAAAGGTGAGGGGCGAGAGATGTACTTTCAGACTGGCAAGCATCTGTTACTGCAACCTTACAATAAAGGTAGTGTTGGTACTCAGTGTTGGTGCTTCTTGTCTGGATTACCTCAAAGGGCTGATACAGCCCATCCCAAAATCCCTTGCATCGTGGTCAGGTAAACAAACAAAATCATAAATAAATTTATGGAATTGCAATTGACAGTCACTTTTGGAAAAATCATCCCCTTACGAAAATTAGGTTACCTGAAGTTCTGGTGGGATGCCAGGATAACCTTTTTCTCCTTTAAGTCCTTGGTGGCCTCGGTCTCCTCTGGGTCCCAAGTCCCCCTTGTCTCCTTTGTCACCTTTCGATCCTTCTGTGCCAGGTAATCCATTATTTCCATTGTTCCCATGGTTTCCTTTTGGCGGTCAAGCAACAGGTTGCTCGGTGAAATGCAAGTTTTAAAAGGCTCCATGCAAGTTTGTTTTCATTTTTAATCTAGAATTCCTTGGACGAAATTTGTTTTAACCTTTCTCATTCTGGTGTCCTCTGGATATATTCAACTTCAGCACCCATCTTCCCCAACTACCACAGCCAATGCCTACAGCGACTGGGGATGATGGAAGTTAAAGTTCAGTACATCTGGAGCACATTGGACTGGTATTGAGGCCCACAGATCATTTCTAAGTACAGGCATACCTCGGAGGTATTGCGGGGTTGGTTCCAGGCCACCACAATAAAGCAAATATTGCAAAAAAAGAGAGTCACATGAATTTTTTGGTTTCCCAGGGGATATAAAAGTTATGTTTATACTATACTGTAGTCCAGAGCTTTCCAAACTGTGTGTCGGGACACGTTAGTGTGTCGGCTGCAGTGTCTGAGTGTGTCGGGGCTGCTGCTGCTGCCTCCGAGCCCTGCCAGGATTCCACGCAGGTCCTAGTGCCTGCCTTGTGCCCTGCTGTAAGAGTGTGTCGTGAAATGATGCCCTGCTGTAAGAGTGTGTCATGAAATGATGCACGTCTAAAAAGTGTGTCACCAACATGAAAAGTTTGGAAAGCTCTGCTGTAGTCTATTAAGTGTGCAATAGCACTGTGTCTAAAAAAATGTACATACCTTAATTAAAAAATACTTTATCGCTAAAAAATGCTAATCTGTTGGAAAAATGGCACCAACAGACGTGCTCGATGCAGGGTTGCCACAAACCTTCAATTTGTAAAAAAAACGCAATATCTGTGAAGTGCAATAAAGTGAAGCACAATAAAACGAGGTATGCCTGTAGTATGGTGGGAATTGCATTTTTGAGGCCTGAGATAAAGGGAGTGTAGAGCAGTGAAACCACAACTCCAAACCCACTGTCTAAACTAGTGTTTCTGAACCTCAGCAACTTTAAGCTGTGTGAACTTCAACTCCCAGAATGTCCAGAAGCTGGACAGCCATCAATGAATGATGATTCTATTTGGATTCCTCCATAGGGAACAGGAACAATCAATGGTCTAAATCAGTGTTTCTCAACATCAGCAACTTCAAGATGTTTGGACCTGAATACCCAGAATTCCCCAGCTAGAATGCTACACATCTTAAAGTTGTTGAAGTTGAGAAACACTGGTCTAAAGGGCTGCTTCTGACTCTAGGATTCTGTGAATGTACATTTGGTTCAAGGGACTGAGGCAGAGCTTTCCAAACTTTTCATGTTGGTGACATACATTTTAGACATGCATCATTTCGTGACACACTCTTACAGCAGGGCACAAGGCAGGCACTAGGACCTGCACGGAATCACAGCAGGTTTGGAGGGAGCCAGGCACAAGGCAGGCACTAGGACCTGCGTGGAATCACAGCAGGTTTGGAGGCAGCCAGGCACAAGGCATGCACTAGGACCTGCACAGAATCACAGCAGGTTTGGAGGCAGCCAGGCACAAGGCAGGCATTAGGACCTGCGCAGAATCACAGCAGGTTTGGAGGTAGGCAGGCACAAGGCAGGCACTAGGACCTGCGCGGAATCACAGCAGGTTTGGAGGCAGCAAGGCACAAGGCAGGCACTAGGACCTGTGCGGAATCCTGGCAGGGCAGGTTTGGAGGCAGCCAGGCACAAGGTAGGCACTAGGACCTGCGCGGAATCACAGCAGGTTTGGAGGCAGCCAGGCACAAGGCAGGCACTAGGACCTGCGCAGAATCACAGCAGGTTTGGAGGTAGGCAGGCACAAGGCAGGCACTAGGACCTGCGCGGAATCACAGCAGGTTTGGAGGCAGCAAGGCACAAGGCAGGCACTAGGACCTGCGCGGAATCCTGGCAGGGCAGGTTTGGAGGCAGCCAGGCACAAGGCAGGGACTAGGACCTGCACAAAATCACAGCAGGTTTGGAGGCAGCCAGGCACAAGGCAGGCACTAGGACCTGCGTGGAATCCTGGCAGGGCAGGTTTGGAGGCAGCCACGCACAAGGCAGGCACTAGGACCTGCGCGGAATCACAGCAGGTTTGGAGGCAGCAAGGCACAAGGCAGGCACTAGGACCTGTGCGGAATCCTGGCAGGGCAGGTTTGGAGGCAGCCAGGCACAAGGCAGGCACTAGGACCTGCGCGGAATCCTGGCAGGGCAGGTTTGGAGGCAGCAAGGCACAAGGCAGGCACTAGGATCTGCGTGGAATCCTGGCAGGGCAGGTTTGGAGGCAGCAAGGCACAAGGCAGGCACTAGGACCTGCGCGGAATCACAGCAGGTTTGGAGGCAGCAAGGCACAAGGCAGGCACTAGGACCTGCGCGGAATCACAGCAGGTTTGGAGGCAGCAGGGCACAAGGCAGGCACTAGGACAGAGCTTTCCAAACTGTGTGTCGCGACACAAAAGTGTGTCGCCACACAAAGCGTGGTGTGTCACCACACCACCCGGAAGCGGCGGCGTGCGCGTGCACGGTGGCTGCCATGCACGCGCGCGCCGCCGCACGCCCCTGCGCCGCCACCGTGCGCGCGCGCGCCTCCGCACACCCCCTGCGCCGCCACCGTGCGCGCGTGCGCCGCCGCACGCCCCCGTGCCGCCGCCGTGCGCGCGCGCTGCCGTGCGCCTGCGCCGCCGCCGTGCGCCTGCACCGCCGCACGCCCCCCCGCGCCCTCACCATGCGCGCGCGTGTCGCCGCCGCCGCCGCCGGGTGTGTCGCCAGCGGCGGCACTTTGGAAAGCCCTGCACTAGGACCTGTGTGGGATCCTGTCAGGGCTCGGAGGCAGCAGCAGCCACGACACACCCAGACACTGCAGCCGACACACTAACGTGTCCCGACACACAGTTTGGAAAGCTCTGGACTGAGGGAATGAGCCAAGAGAATACAGCAGGAAAGGAGCAGGATAAGGACTGCCACTACGGTATTCCAGATGTTCCAGGTGGTGCCCCATTTAGGGTAGTAGCCCAAGAGCTTGGCGCTGAGACTCGATGCAGCAGGCAGCCCTTTACATCTTCTCTGCTGTGCAAACTGCTGCACATCCCAAGCAGCCCCTTCAAGGATGCATCATTAGGCAACTTGTGTTCCAATTCTTTACCTGGGATTCCAGCAGGCCCTGGGAGTCCAGGTGGGCCTTGATAACCTCGAAATCCAAAATCCCCCCGGCAACCACATTCCGGTGGGCTTTGAGGTCCACTCTGTGTTGTCTGTGAACACACAGTTCAAAAACAATTCATAGGATATCATTGTGGCATAACAGATTATCTGTAGCAATAGACCCCATTATTTATTGTGCTGAATGAAGAGACTGCCCCACCTCTGTAGAACCTCGTTTTTCTGTAGGTGTGCTAACTGTTGATAAATAAAAGCTGTTTCTTTCATGCCATCAACAGCACATCAGGGTGTCTCTTAATCAAGCATAGAGGGAAATACCTGTGGCTTGCACCTGAAAAAATGAGGCATGGCAAAGATAGGCTCTAACAAATAAATTATTAAATCTGCTGTTAATAAAGGCACTCAGTAAATAGACCGCTCCAGCCGAGAGCAGAATGCTTCAGAGAGCAATATGCCCATGCAATCGACTGTACCCTTATTCCTTCCTAGGAAGAAGAAATCCAGGGGGGCAGTTGGCTAAATTCCCCAGCAAACTCTCCACCCACCAAGGTGAAATATAGGGCTACCATATTTGGTCTGCAAAAATGTAGACAACCTCTAGATGGCAGCAAATAGAGTTTGTGTACTTCTTTTTGCTGCTATCTTGTGGTCATCTATCTTTTTGCAAACCAGATATGGTAACAATTGAAGAGAATATTTGTGTTGTCCCCCATTGTTTTTGCTTGATCCACCAGAGATCTCAAGGAGGGCATATTTTATTTTATTTATTTATCATACTTATATCCCGCCCATCTCCCTCTTAAGGAGGGACCCTAGGTTCCCTATTCCAAATCTCTTCCACTATACAATGCCTTCTTGATGGACCCAGGATCTGTGCCTTCTCTGTCACAGCGCCTGCCCTGTAGAACAGCATTACTTGATAGATCGAGATTAGCCCCAATCATGTTAGCCGTTCACAAGACACGAAAGACCCAGCTGTTCCCCTAGGATTGGGCTGGGAGGTTAAGTGAGCTTTGTTGGCTAATATTGCTTTTATTGTAAGTTGGAGTTTGCTGTTGTGACCTCAGATGTTATTATCTGGATTGTTTTCATTGTTGGCTTTAATTTTGTATGGCCCCCAGAGTCACTGCTGTGGGATGTGTGGCCATATAAATAGTTTAACCAAACTTAAATGAATAATAAGATCAATCCTATTTTAAACCAACAAGTTTGGTGCCAGTTTGTATCTTGGGGTTCTAATAACCTCAGACACTCTAGGCCACCACACAGGGGTGTCTACAGGGTATGGGCAACAAAGTCAAGAGGGTGACCGTAATGGTGCAATTAAAGCTGGAGCTTCCCAATGCTTGACTATTAATGGCTGGGCTTAAAGCACTACAGTAGGTGCTAGAAATCAACCCTGACTGCTCATTGCTGGGAAAGACTGAAGGCAAAAGGAGAAGGGGACGGCAGAGGATGAGATGGTTAGATAGCATAACCGATGTAATGAACATGAATTTGAGTAAACTCCGGGAGACAGTGGAGGACAGGAAGGCCTGGCGTGCTATGGTCCATGAGGTCACGAAGAGTCGGACACGACTAAACGACTGAACAACAACAAAAGGTGCTAGACGTTGACTAGAACAAGTGCAACGACATTTCAATTGGAAACCCCTTTTCTGCTAAGAAAAGCATTAGTTTAAACATTAATACAATTCAAAATCAGTACAAGACAAAGCACTTTGTATGTTACTTGTCTCTTTACTCATATCTAAATTAATGTGTATGCATTGATTAGCAGCCATTGACCCGTGTCTAATATTTGCTACCTGAAAATCCTTCTATAAAATAGTTTTATTCATGTAAAGAACAGCCTGAACTACTTACTTCCATTTGAAGTGGACTCCATACATTAAAGCTGGTTTTAATTAAGTGATCATTTTTTTAAAAAAATGTAATAATAATAGTATAATAACAATAACCACAGTAATTTTAGTGTCTAACACATAGCTTTCCAAACTGTGTGTCGCGACACTTTAGTGTGTCGCGACACACAGTTTAGTGTGTCGCGACACAACCTGGAAGCGGCGGCGGGGGTGTGCACGGCGGCGGCGTGGGGTTGTGTGCTGCGGCGGCAGCGACATCGGCAGCGGCGCGCCATCAGCGCTTCTGCGTTTTAGCGGAAAACACGAGGCTGCCGCCACCGTGCACCCCGCCGTGCACCCCCCCGCACCGCTGCTGCGCACGCCCCCACACCGCTGCCGCTGCCACCATTGGTGTGTCGCCAACAGCGGCAGTTTGGAAAGCACTGGTCTAACAAATTGTACATCAATTGAGCTGAGAAAGGAGTACAGAGCAGTATATTAAATCACTTACATTATAAAGCATATTCTCTACTTTAAAAGTAATAAGTGTTTCCCTTTGCCATTCTTATGAACAGAATCACATGCATGTCTAGTAAATCCTATTTTTAATCAATGATTACCGTCTAGTAAATGTCTGTGCAAAATACAATCCTATATAATTTTACATAGAAGATGCATTGATACATCCTGAGACACAGAGTTTTTCTCTATCCCACTGAAGTATGCAATCTTTCCTTCATATCTGACAGCCTATTTGATGAAAACATCTTCATAACTCAAAGGTTTGCCCCCAGCTTCTTGAACAAAATTTGCTCCAATACAAGATAATACTTTTCTCATAGCATTTCTAATATAGGAACTGTACGGCATAATCTGTACAAAGTTAACCAAGTCCCATCAATTTTACTGTGATCTGAAATGCTTAACATTGGCTGGATTGCCCCGTTAAGTTGTAAATCCATACATTGGGACTTACGTCTGAATAAACAAGCATAAGGTTGGGTTATTAGTAGTCTAAAGATAGTTGATGTAATAAAGGAAAAAAAGCATCTGATCGTATGGGAAATTATGCTGACAGAAAAGAAAAGCCCTTTGCAAAACCAGTCATCCTATCTTGAAAGTCACCTGCACATAGGATGGTCGCCGTATCATTAGGAACCAGTTGCTCTTGTGAAAGGTAGTGCTAAGGTTGGCAAATGAAAAGCTCACACACTTTTTGAACAGCATCTTAGAAGATTAATTCAGAGTACCTGGACTCTGTCTGATGCTACATCATCTACCTCTGGTTTCAAGGCATTTTGGTCAGTAGAAGGACTATTACCATCATCCGCCTCAACCGTCCACTTATACAGTTGACTCCGCTGTCTCAAGTTTTCCCTGCTGCTGGAACCTTTATGACCAGTCTGGTGGTGGCTCTGCAAAACTTTGGCCACTGGATTATTATCTCTTCTGCTCACCTCCATGTGTTCATCTTGGCCCAAGCAAAAATGAAGAAACAGAAGCAAAACCAGGAGACTCCAGTTGAGGATATCCTTTGGTGCTATAGGACTCAACATTGCAAGCTCCTTAGAGTGAGTGCCTTCTGCTTGGGCAAAACCTGCTGTTGGTGTGATGGAGCCTTGGAGGCTGTTCCTTCTACTCAGTCTGCCAGCAAGACTTGGTGACCATCACTTTATATGCTGCGTGTAATAAATGACCCTGTGAAAATGTCAGAGAGGCAGGAACCTTCATCCCAAATCCGTCATGCCTTCTGAAACAACCCAGTCATTATTCACCGCATCCCCCAGAGCAGGGAAAATTGATTTGCATGCTGGAAATGGCCACTGCATTTAATGGACAGCTGTGGTTCCTGTTGGGGGGCACTGACAAATGTTATTCTTTTTTTTTAAGGGGGGGAACTGTTTTTTGTTTTAGCATGATGAAATAAAGCCCATATGGCAAATGTTTTATGCTTCTTGATTAGATATAGAGAGGCTAGCCATTCAGTGTGTGTATGTATGTATGTATGTATGTATGTATGTATGTATGTATGTATGTGTGTGTATATATATATATATATATATATATATATATATATATATATATATAAAAATCTGGAGTTTGGAAACAGTGCTATATTTATTTGCTAGCTACAAGCAAACCCCAAACCAACTGTCCATACACAGAATTGGAAACAATTCATTTGCCAGTTAAGAAACAAAGGAATGGGGGGAGATTTTTACTTATGAACCTGATTTCTTACTGTATTTAAATCACTTCAAAAAATATTGGGAAAACAATCTAAAAACAGTTGAATTCAGGCATTTACTGAGTCCCAGTTCTCAGTGCAAAGTTTAATTTTCCCAGCCAAACATCTTTGTCCCATATATGCTCTTCTAATTTCTAATGTTTTCCTAAAGGCAATTGCCAAACCAAATTCAATTTTCCTGCCAAGTAAAGATAAATGACCATGAATCTTATAAATAATATTACCCTGCAAAGTTATCCTGGCCTTCTGATTTGTAACTTTTATCCACAAATGAACATCTAGGACACTAAAAATACAAGAGATGACATTATAGATATTTCCACATTAAGACATTTATCCTAACAGAGTAATTTCACTGAACATCTACAGCAGAGCTTTCCAAACTGTGTGTCGCGACACAAAAGTGTGTCGCCACACACAGTCTGGTGTGTCGCCACACAACCCGGAAGCGCTGATCATCATCAGCGCTTCCGGGTTTTCCCGCGGCAACACACCAACTGCAGTGCGCAAAACCTGAAAGCGGCAGCAGCGCTTCCGGGTTTTTGCGCGCTGCTGCAAGGACGGCACTTCCGGGTTTTCCCGCGGCGACACACCAACACCGGTTGGTGTGTCGCCGCGGGAAAAACTTTGGAAAGCCCTGATCTACAGCCTTCTATTTTAGGGGCAATTTCACTGATCTTCTATACCTTTCTATTTTAGGTGCATTATCTGCCTTGAAGCTGAGCAATCAAGAAAATCACTACCTTCTGTTCCAAATCTATTAAATGCCCACATTTATATTTATATGCATACATACATGCATAAGATACAGTAAAAGGAATACATACAGCCACAGATCTTTAAGAAAAGACTTCTCCAAGCTGGTGCCCTCCAATTCTATCAGATGATGAGTCCCAGAATCCCTATCAGCACATCCAACCGGTTGTGTGAGAGATTGCTCTGAGGCTGAGAAAGGAGGAGTATCTCTAGACACAAACAATCAGCAGATGGGAGAGGTTACTACAGAGATATCAAAGAAATGGACTATTAGCCTGTTATGTAAACAGCTTGGGAAAAAGAGATCCAAAAGCTTCAGAGAGATCCTGCCTTAATGAATTCTGGAATAAAGGAGGGGTGGAGGTTTTCTATCTCATTTCTCAACATTTTGAGAACTGTTAAAGAAAGTCCATGTGAATCTTGCTTCCTTGATCATGCTCTTTTGTTAAAGAACTCAACAGATTGCTTGACAGAGAGTATTTTGGAATTCTCTTCTGAACATGGTACGCTGTTGATAGTCATTTTCTGGATAAATCTTCTACACTTGAATAACAGGACACAACTATTCATCAACTGTAGAAACATCTGTGTGAAAAATAAGCTCCTGCAAATGCCACAGTATTTGACTTCTTCACCAAATTGAGATAGAAAACTCGAGATAGACTTTCTGAGATAGAAGTTGGAAGGGATTGTAGTAAAGCTTATTGCAACTCTTGGTAGAATCCTAGTTTGAAACCTGAAAGAGCTTCTGTTAATCAATGTAGAAAATACCAAGCTAGATCATCCAATAGTATGGTTTAACAAAGTAGATCATTACCTTGTCGTGGTGCTGGAGCTTGAGCACCTCAATGACACCATGAGCTAAACTGTGAAGGGACACCCAAGACGGGAAGGTCATGGCAGAGAGGTCAGACTAAATACAATCCCTGGGGAAGGTAACGGCAACCCACCCCAGTATTCTTGCCGTGAAAACTAAATGGATCAGTACAACCAGAGATATGTCGGTAAGAGCAGAGACATCACACTGACAACAAAGGTCCGCATAGTTAAAGCAATGGTATTCCCTGTAGTAACCTATGGCTGCGAGAGCTGGACCATAAGGAAGGCTGAGTGAAGGAAGATAGATGCTTTTGAACTGTGGTGTTGGAGGAAAATTTTGAGAGTGCCTTGGACTGCAAGAAGATCAAACCAGTCCATACTCCAGGAGATAAAGCCAGACTGCTCACTTGAGGGAGTGATATTAAAGGCAAAACTGAAGTACTTTGGCCACATAATGAGAAGACAGGATACCCTGGAGAAGAAGCTGATGCTAGGAAAAGTGGAAGGCAAAAGGAAGAGGGGCCGACCAAGGGCAAGATGGATGGATGGTATTCTGGAGGTGACGGACTCGACCGTGGGGGAGCTGGGGGTGGCAACGGCCAACGGGAATCTCTGGCGTGGGCTGGTCCATGAAGTCACAAAGAGTCGGAAGCGACTGAACGAATAAACAAACAAACAAACAAAAGTATCTTCATACGCAGCTCCAAGTGGGTAACCCAACTTGCAATATGTTGTTGGTTCCAAATACAAATAGGTGTAGGGGACAGAAGGGGGGAAACAAAAATGCAAAGGAAAAATCCTACCCCTCTCTCCACACCCCAGGATCCTGATTCAGAAAATATCCTCCAAGCTTGCAATTAACTTTTAAGAAGCTGTTCACAGAATTGCTAATTTCAGGCTGCCATCTATCTAAGTCCCTATCTTGTAGCCAAAGTACCAGCATCTATGTATAGTTTGCAGGAATGCAGACCCTCCCCCCACCCATTTATTCCAAAAGCATGACTGCTCTCAGCTCTGCAATTCTATGAAAATATTGACCAAGTGAAAAATGTAAATTCCCTGTTGGGAAATCATCTAGGAAAGAGACTGAAAGAAAAACAATGCCTTTATACCAATGAACATGGTTTTAGAGAGGAAAAAAAGACATATTGGACAGCAGGGGATCTATTGAAAAAGTCAGCATAAATGCTGAAGTGACTAATTTGGGGGGGGGGGAACAGTGGCTGGTTTCATGCATTATATTAAACCTTAATCTGCTTTGATCAGTTTTGCTTTAGTGTGATTTGTCATCCCAGCCATTGTGGTTATGAACCATGGATTGTGGGTCTTATTCAACAACTTATAGTTTATTTTATCTTATCTTTTATTCCTTATTTTTGTTTCTGATTGTCTTTTTTAAAATGTTTTTACTTGTGAGCCACTCAGAGTCATTGGGAGTCAGGTGGCATACAAAATTAATATTAAAATAAATAAATAGATAAATAGATAAATTTAAAAGAAGCCATGGTTTAATATAATGTGTGAAGTCTGCCAATGTTTGGAGGGTTTTAGTTTAGAAAAAGGTAGCAAGGGGTAGTTTGGACAAGAAGATACAGTGTGGAAAAAGTGGTTGAAGAGACTTTTATCTTCCTTTCCTAATACTAGAACCAAGGAATCATTTTATGAAGCTGAGGAGTAGGAAAAAAAATTAGGGCAGATGAAAGGATGGGTCCTTTCATCCAGGAACACAGTTAAATTACAGAATTTACTACCACAGGAATGTGCTGACTACGAACTAACTTGACCCGTTCTCTGAAAAGGAACTGACACGAAGAACGGGCTAAGATGTGTTTGGCTAGGTTGTGGACCAGAGTGTTAGACCACCCCAGCCAGCAGAGTTTATCGTTCAATCTGTTCTGTGAACACAGATAAGTGGGTTAATTTTATTGCTGTAAGCCGCCCAGTCGCTTGTTGAGATGGGTGGCTATAGAAATTGAATAAATAAATAAATAAATAATTCAATAATTCAATAAACCATATTTCAATAAAGTACGAGATGAGGAAATATAGACAATATACTGTAGGAGGAAGCTATCAAGACTCAGGCATGGCAGATACATATAACTGTATTTCCAGAGATAGCAAACCTCTCACTTCCAATTCCTAAGATTACGTAAAGGGGAAATAGAGTCACAGCCCGCTTCCAGCGGTTCAAAGCATACGGCTGGTCATTCAGGGAAATAAGCTATTGACCCAGAGAGGTATTCCATATGATCCAGCAGGACTTGTATGTTCTTAAGCTGCATTTTGGCTTAACTAGCAAAATATACTATTTGTTACACAGAAATTTACTAGATCTGGTTTGCAAAAACCTGAACAACCATTAGATAGCAACATGGTTAGAGTTGTTTTTATATCTATCTATCTATCTATCTATCTATCTATCTATCTATCTATCTATCTATCTATCTATCTATCTTCAGTGCCATCTAATGGACATCTGGATCCTTGTAGACCAGCTTTGAATGTCTTAGATCTATGGAACTATTGCTATCCCATTTCTGTATTTTTGTTTCTTTATTAGGAACAACATTTTCCTAGTAGACAAATGGGTTAAAATTGGGATTTGGAAGATGTGATTCAGAAAAAAAAAATCCACTTGGCACGTTACAGTTTGATTCAGCAAATCCTAGGACAGCCCTGCTGTTTTCAGCTGGTGGTAGAGATTTTCCTGTGACATTAAAAGCAAAATGTTTCCAGATGAGTAATGCCCATTCACAGCAGACATACATTGGAAAGGACAAGGGAAAAAAATCAAAGGAGGTGTGGTTTCATGGTTTTATTGCTTGAGCAAAAGTTGAAATAAACACAATTTTATTCCAAAAGTTTGATCTTCTCTGCCTTCTAATTATATTCCCCAATTGCAAATGCCCCTAAGTTCTTTCTCTGACTACCATCATTCCAATGATTTAAACATTTTAGTTCTATAATATTTGAATGAGAACTAACAACCAAGCTTTAAAAACTACTGGAACCGAGTCTTCTCTCAGAGATCCATGGATTAGCATGGGAAAAGGAACATAAGACGACCAAATGAGATATTTTATTTGAATATTTATTTCATTATTTGGCTTCAGATCCATTTGCTGGTCATTTTGTTGAATGAACAGGTGTTTGGATTTAGAGAGGAAAGTTATATGATCTTTAGCAGATATTCTGATTCTGCAAGATCGGTTTCCAGCTGGTATCAAAAGCTGCCAGGGATTCATTGCCCAATCAGGCCTAAAGTAATGCCTATCCTTAAATTTTCCCTTAATAAAAATGTTGTAACTCAGTATTAGGGTCTGCTGGATTTAGCTGCCCATTTCAAATTCCCACAATGTCCCTAGCATAGCTTCACCCTTTTCCTTGCAGCTATTTATTCTTCAAGTTCAAGTTCATCTACAGCTCCTCAGAACCTGGAATTGCTCTCTAACCTGCCAGATAGAGTTGCTTTGCATCATGAAAAAGAAAATCTTCACTATAAAAGAGGACACCGTTCACATGTCCATAAAATACAGACTTGTTCATTTGTAGGAATAGATGCACATTTTAGAGATAATCCATTTTAAACAATGAAACAATGAAGCCCACTGTTGTGAGAGAGACTGAGGCAGGGGTGTCCACAGTGGGGGACCGAAAAAGTCAAGATGGTGGCTATGACAGCACAATCAAAGTCCTGCCCCTTTTTTTACATGCATTGATTTTTAATCATCTTTCACCTTGTACAATTTGGTATATTGTCTTCCTTCCTTCCTTCCTTCCTTCCTTCCTTCCTTCCTTCCTTCCTTCCTTCCTTCCTTCCTTCCTTCCTTCCTTCCTTCCCTCTCTCTCTCTCTCTCTCTCTCTGTCTCTTTCTTTCTTTCTTTCTTTCTTTCTTTCTTTCTTTCTTTCTTTCTTTCTTTCTTTCTTTCTTTCTTTCTTTCTTTCTTTCTGCATTTATATTTTGCCAACCAGTTTGGTGGGTGAGGCTGAGAAAAGGTGACCTCTGGTCAGCAGTAAGTTCTACAACTGAATGGAGACCCAAACTTGGGGCTTTGGGTCAAAGTTCAACATCTCACCTTCTGCACTACACTGGTTCTCCAGGGGATTTACACAAATGGATTGTCCTCCATCACTCTAGATCAGTGTTTCTCAACCTTGGCAACTTTAAGATATATGGACTTCAACTCCCAGAATTCCCCAGCCAGCATTCTGGCTGGGGAATTCTGGGAGTTGAAGTCCACACATCTTAAAGTTGCCAAGGTTGAGAAACACTGCTCTAGATCATTCCAAGGAATGACTTTTAATGTACATGGAGCAATCTTGAAGGCATGAGAGCTATGAGAGCTATGAGAGGAAGAGAGGGAGGGAGAAAGCAGATAAATCTATTCAGCTATTGTACTTCTGAAATATTTAATGGTATTCATATTTAATCATTCCCAAAATAAAGCTACTCCATTTCCTTCCCTCCCCACCCTCCATTTGTGCTTAATATATGTCATTAATGTTAATTTATAATATTATGGACGGATCAGTAACTTCAATTTTTTTAAAAGCTTAGTATTATTCATTTGTGCCATTTTTTCCCCAGTAACAAACAAAGAACTAGTTTATAAAAAGTCAGATCCCAGTATAAGGATGTCCCCATCCTTTTTGCCTGAAACGAGGCTTAGCGGCTACACCACTGGAATAACTGAGCCAATGCAGCTTCTTCCCTTTGCTTGGCTTTATGTCACGGAAATTTTGGCTGTTGAACGTCTGCCTCTCAGTTAGCCACTCAAGACGCAGCACTCCATCAGAGCAAACCGTTGCAATTGTAATGCATTTTGCAGTTCATTCCCACAAGGGGGGCTTTAAGCTACAGGAGAATATTAAGGTAGATGAAGAACATCCTGAACAGGTGGCTCACATGCCCTTTTCCAGTAGGTGAGCTGTAGGTAAAGGTAAAGGTTCCCCCCGCACATTTGTGCAGTCGTGTCCGACTGTAGGGGGCGGTGCTCATCTCCGTTTGTTAGCTGAAGAGCCAGCGCTGTCCGAAGACGCTTCCACGGTCATGTGGCTGGCATGACGCACGCGGAACGCTGTTACCTACCCACCGAAGTGGAACCTATTCATCTACTTGCATTTGCATGCTTTCAAATTGCTAGGTTGGCAAGAGATGGGGCTAGTGCGGGAGCTCACTCCGTCACGCGGGGCTACGGATTCGAACCTCCGAACTTGCGATCTTCCAATCGACAAGCCTGGCGTCTTACCTACTGAGCCACCAGGTGAGCTGTAGACCAATACCCAATTTCAGACCACTGGTGAAACTTTTATAGCATGAGATTGGGAGAATACTTAAGTGTCCTATTGGGTCATCATGTAAACCAGTGTTTCTCAACCTTAGCAACTTTAAAGTGTGTGGACTTCAACTCCCAGAATTTCCCCAGCCAGTTTTTTTTCAGCCTCTTTAACATTTTAGTTGGCATTGTCTAGAGTTTATTTATGGCCATTAAGGGGCAAAATGGCTTAAGACATCCATTGCTTTGCTGGCTGGTGAATTCTGGGAGTTGAAGTCCACACACCTTATAGTTGCTAAGGTTGAGAAACACTGATATAGACACACACCAGAAAATGGATTTGCTTCTCCACTTTGCCATATGCCAACTTCCCCCAACTGGGCATCCTACTCCCTCAGATATGTTAGTTCTGCAACTCACTCTTGGCCTTCTAAATTAGCTTGGTCTGGGTGGGAAGCCAGGAGTTGCATTTTCGGTTATTGTGGGGGCTCTGGTTTGGGAATAGCTGTCATGTACTCTCAAACTGAAGTACATGAGAAGCTTAGCTTGCAAGTTCCAGCTTGAGAATATCACGGTATAGCAGCCCCTAACAAGACAGCCCTCTTGCAGAAAATAATCTGAATAAAATGTTGGCAGAAAGGGGCTCATGATTCTCCTAGGGCTGCCATCTTTTTCCCATGGGTTCCTTATATCTTTAACACAATGGCCTTTTTGTATCTTACTTCGGTTGAGTAAGGATGGCAGGAGAAACATGAGTGCAGCCAAAAAACTGGGCAACATGTCAGAATTTGTCAAAGGTGTCTTCTCGAGTGCAGGAGTTGAGAAATGGTTTTGCCTGCACCATCATAACCATGCAACAATTCATAGAATCAGTCTGTGCACACAGACCATTCCACCCCGCCCCCATCAAGACGTCTCTTTCTTACGAACACTACTTGACACAAATCTGAATAAGGCAGCAGCTGGAACATGTCCTGGTTGTATCAGCTTTCTTGGTTGCCATCTGCTTCCAGAATGATTTAGTTGCACTTTGCTGAGGAAAAGAATTGATTTAAAACAGAATTCCTTTCAAAGGAGCAGAAGGCTAAAGAAATGCTCATTTGTGTGCATTCCTTTCCTCTTGTGTATCTCCACAACAGATCAGCGATGGACCATGTGCAGCCCTCCTAGGTTGATGCATTCAACCGGACCCAGCCCCATCAAGCATTCCCAGTGCTGAGGGATGAGGGGGGAATCCAGCAGCACCTGGAAGACCACTCATTGCCTAGCTGGGCCTCTGGGGGAAGGATGCCCAACTTTTGTCAGTTTGAGAGTTGCCAGATGTGCGGTAGCAGGTTGAGGACTCAGGCCAAAGGTGAATGCCAGGACCAATTCTGAGGGAGGTCTGAGGATCTGAAAGCTTCAGTGGATGTCTTAAGCTATTTTGCCCCTTAATGGCCATAAATAAACCCTAGACAATGCCAACTAAAATGTTAAAGTGGCTGAAAAGGTTGGCCCTACCAATTCTAAAAATGGATAGATTGGAGATTAATTGGCCCACTGCAGAATGAATATGAATACTGTTCATCAGTAATATACACACTCATCGGTGAGCAATACTAGGATGCCATTTATTGCATTCACAAGTCTGGTTTTTAGCTTCTGAATAACTGGTCAGGCCAGGAATCTGAAAAGAGCTACAATGTCCAGGACTGTCAAAGAGGCTGCAGCAGGTGATCCCATTGCCTGTGTCTGCACCTTAGCTTCCCACTCTCTTCTTCAGTCTCCCCACCTCCTCCTCTTCTGTGGTCACTTTTCTCTCTTGGTCTCTGCCCCCAAATTCCTGGGTGTTTTTTTTTGGGGGGGGGTCTTTTCTCCATCCATCCATTTATATAGCCGCTTATCTCACACAAGTGACTCTGCACCCCCAGCACCCGAGGATAAACAATGACCCCACTTCCCGTCAATACTAACAGAGCTCATCTACCCACCTGACCCAGATGCCTGGGGACATCTGTCTTTCCCCTCTGCCTGGGGCCAGCCTACTTCAGTTTATTTCAGCCACCTCCATCTTTGATGTCTACTTTTGCTCTCCTATCACTCTCCCCAGCGTTGGTCCACAGGCCTGGATCTGGCTCTCCTCTTTCATTCCTGCCCCCCATTCATAGATCTAACTTCCCCACTTGGGGATCCAGCCCTCTTTCCCATTTCCTTGCCCATAGCCCAGGATCCATGTTTATTATTGTTGTACAGTTATTATTACAGTCATATTACTACAGGGAACAGACAGTGAAGGGGATGGGTCCGTAGGAGCATGGTGAGGACTAGGATTCTTATGTGCTTGTGTATATGTTGTATGGCTATGTGTCTGATTGTTGTGTGTGTGTGCTCAAGAGAGTGTATGTTTGAGTATTAGTATGTTAGAGCAGTGTTTCTCAACCTTGGCAGCTTGAAGATGTGTGGACTGCAACTCCCAGAATTCCCCAGCCTTGCTGGCTGGGGAATTCTGGGAGTTGCAGTCCACACATCTTCAAGTTGCCGAGGTTGAGAAACACAGTAAAGTCCCCACTTGCCCATGAAACGTTCTGGATGAGTTTACACCATTCATTCTCTCAAATTATTCTATTTCACCAGGTTGTTTGAGATATGAGGGTAGACTCCTCCATCTAAGCCACTCTGATCTTGCAGAGAACAGGCAAGAGATAAAGGCAAAAATATGTAAATTTCTCATAGGAAACTAAGCACGGAACATTAGGTAAACCAACTAACTTTCCAGAGTATTTTCTTTTTTGAACACTCAAAAATATACCAAGGGTCCCATGGGCTTCCTATGGATTCTCAGAATTTAACAGAAACTCCATGCAAAACACCATTGCAGATTGTTTTTCTTTTTATTCAAACGACAGACATAGAAGCTAGCATTTGCTCAGCATTTACGTTCAATTTCCCAGCCACATTCCTTAGCAGAGGTAGCAAACGTATTTATGGCAAGAGATGCCAAGCTTTCCACCCTCCTTCTTCCCATTTCCAAATAAGCCATAGCCACTTGGGATTCTAGACTGGAGAGTAATTCAACTTGTTTTCTCTTTACTTAATATTAGGTAGCATGAGGGTTTTCTACCTGGATATGTATGCACTCTGTAATGTTGGAGACACACACATGCATACAGTTGCTGTATTTCTATACTCTACTTACTACCTAATTTAGAATTAAGGAAGGGCTTACAGATACTGGCTACAATTTTCCCTTTGGGAGTCAGGCTGGCAGGTGGCTTTTCTCTGGCTGGTAAAAGCTTTGATCTTCCATCAACTTCAACCCCTACCAGCACCATCTGCATTGGGTAGACAGGTCCCATGGAGCATCTTCCTCTTCCTCTCCGGCAAATGTCTCTGGATCATGCTCTGTTCTACTTCAGGAAGCTTCAAACTCCTCTTAAACCAACATCCCAGAAACAACCAATCTTCAGCAGTGTAACATTGTCCAGTCTGTTTTAGCATCTGTATGTGTTATTAAAACTATACATCTTCAACAGCCTGTAAGGGACTGTGAGAATCACCTTGGGAGGAAGAGCCGCTGCCTAGACAACAGTCAGACAAGAGATTTCTGAGCCCACGGAAGGAAATGGGGATGGAGAAAGCGTCACAGAAGGGACCCTCCCTAGTTCTCTGGAAAGTAAAAATCAACTCTGTATTGAATCTTCAAGAGACACAAACACTAGGGGGGGGAAATGATCAGGTCCTGACTTGGCTAATATAATTGGATGCAATCTAATATTAGTGTGTGAAGGAATGACAATGGTTCATAATTTATCTGCTCCGTATGGTCAGTCCTTGTGACAGCTCTGTGACCCCTTTTCTACAATGTCTCCACAAATTAACCTCCAAATTAAGATATTAAAGTGAATATATTTAAACAAAGCTTTAAAGAATCAGTTACAGTATGTAACATCAGTATGTAAAATCAGCAGCATTAGACACCGACGGATTTTAATATCTCTTGGCTGTATTTATATTTAATTTTCTGTATTGTTTTAACTGTTTGACTGTTTTTTATTATTGTTAGCTGCCCAGAGTCACTGGTCTGAGATGGGCGGCTATATAAAATAAATAAATAAATTAGAACCAACGAGAACAATGATTAAAATAGAAGAAAGTCCATATTTCACAACTCCTGTTTTAAATTTTAAAAATCTTTTTCTGGGTTATTTAGATTAGTTTGATTGTTCTTCCCAGGCCAAATGCAAAAAGGTCCCAGTGTTTTAAATGCAGCCAACATTTATAGGAGTGATATACAGTATATAATATACAGCAGGACTAAGCCCACTTTCAAAATTATTCAAAAGAAGTGCTTTGGATTCTTTAATAATTTTTGTTGTTTATTCATTCAGTCGCTTCCTATCAATACCAATATTGGGAATCTGAAAGAAAGGTTGTGCTGCTTTCATGAAGAACAGGGAGGTGGTGTGCCCCTGGAAAGACCAAAGCGATTCTTCTGAATCATTTTCCAAGTATAGGTAAAGGTAAAGGTTTCCCCTGCACAGTCGTGTTCGACTCTAGGGGCCGGTGCTCATCTCCATTTCTTAGCCGAAGAGCCAGCGCTGTCCGAAGATGCTTCCGTGGTCATGTGGCCAGCATGATGCACGCTGAACGCTGTTACCTTCCCACCAAAGTGGTACCTACTTATCTACTTGCATTTGCATGCTTTCGAATTGCTAGGTTGGCAAGAGCTGGGGCGAGTGCGGGAGCTCACTCCATCACGCGGGGCTAGGGATTCGAACCGCCTACCTTCCAATCGACAAGCCTGGCGTCTTAACCACTGAGCCATCGCGCCCCTGATTTTCCAAGTATGCACAGCCCTAATTATATAAGCTGCTCAAAAAAAAAAAAGGGAACACTGAAATAAGACATCCTAGATCTGAATGAATGAAATATTCGTATTAATTACTTTGTTCATTACATAGTTGAATGTGCTGACAACAAAATCACACGAAAAGCAATGGAAATCAAATGTAAGCAACCCCTGGAGGTCTGGATGTGGAGTTACACTCAAAAATTAAAGTGGAAAAGAACACTACAGGCTGATCCAACGTTGATGTAATGTCCTTAAAACAAGTCAAAATGAGGCTCAGTAGTGTGTGTGGCCTCCACGTGCCTGTATGACCTCCCTACAACGCCTGGGCATGCTCCTGATGAGGTGGCGATGGTCTCCTGAGGGATCTCCTCCCACACCTGGACTAAAGCATCCCCCAACTCCTGGACAGTCTGTGGTGCAACGTGGTGTTGGTGGATGGAGCGAGACATGATGTCCCAGATGTGCTCAGTTGGATTCAGGTCTGGGGAACGGGCGGGCCAGTCCATAGCATCAATGCCTTCGTCTTGCAGGAACTGCTGGCACACTCCAGCCACATGAGGTCTAGCATTGTCTTGCATTAGGAGGAACCCAGGGCCAACCGCACCAGCATATGGTCTCACAAGGGGTCTGAGGATCTCATCTCGGTACCTAATGGCAGTCAGGCTACCTCTGGCGAGCACATGGAGGGCTGTGCGGCCCCCTAAAGAAATGCCACCCCACACCATTACTGACCCACTGCCAAACCAGTCATGCTGGAGGATGTTGCAGGCAGCAGAACGTTCTCCACGGCGTCTCCAGACCCTGTCACATCTGTCACATGTGCTCAGTGTGAACCTGCTTTCATCTGTGAAGAGCACAGGGCGCCAGTGGCGAAGTTGCCAATCTTGTGTTCTCTGGCAAATGCCAAACGTCCTGCACGGTGTTGGGCTGTAAGCACAACCCCCACCTGTGGACGTCGGGCCCTCATACCACCCTCATGGAGTCTGTTTCTGACCTTTTGAGCAGCCACACGCACATTTGTGGCCCACTGGAGGTCATTTTGCAGGGCTCTGGCAGTGCTCCTCCTGTCCCTCCTTGCACAAAGGCGGAGGTAGCGGTCCTGCTGCTGGGTTGTTGCCCTCCTACGGCCTCCTCCACGTCTCCTGATGTACTGACCTATCTCCTGGTAGCGCCTCCATGCTCTGGACACTACGCTGACAGACACAGCAAACCTTCTTGCCACAGCTCGCATTGATGTGCCATCCTGGATGAGCTGCACTACCTGAGCCACTTGTGTGGGTTGTAGACTCCGTCTCATGCTACCACTAGAGTGGAAGCACCGCCAGCATTCAAAAGTGACCAAACCATCAGCCAGAAAGCATAGGAACTGAGAAGTGGTCTGTGGTCACCACCTGCAGATCCACTCCTTTATTGGGGATGTCTTGCTAACTGCCTATGCTTTCCGCCTGTTGTCTATTCCATGTGCACAACAGCATGTGAAATTGATTGTCAATCAGTGTTGCTACCTAAGTGGACAGTTTGATTTCACAGAAGTGTGATTGACTTGGACTTACATTGTGTTGTTTCAGTGTTCCCTTTATTTTTTTGAGCAGTGTATATATTTTTGTATAACTCGGATATATGAGAATGAATATTTTTCCCCTGGTTTGAGAAATCCAGCAAACCGCTAGAGGGCAATCACGTCTAATTTATCACCAGCAATATTACCACTGCTTGGGCAAGTATGTAGCATCATTTTTTCCTTATAGTATTTTTACAGGCAAACATCTTGCGGAGACATGTTGATAGTCTCCTGGCGTATAATCATCAATAATTGCCCAATATTATTTGCAGGTTGAAATTCACTATGCTAGAACAATCATCTCTCTGAAGTTGGTGATTAGCTATTCATTTTTTAAAAATTACTTTATTTTTTGCTGTGTCCTGAGTGTGTCAAATAGATTGCATGTATCTCTTAACTGGTGGGATGTGGGCAACAAAATGTTGCAGGTAGTCTCTAGATTGGAGATTCTAGCTTGTACAGAATAGAGTGAGCCTGCTTGGAAGGAATAATGTTACTGTAAATTAGTTTTACTTTTACTGTATTTCCCTTTCTTATCTCATTCTTTTAATTTTGTAAATATTTATTTATCTATATTTCGAATTTCGTCATCGCCCATCTCACTCAAAGAGCGACAATCCCCTTGGTTTGCTATTCCTTCCTCCTTTTCTGTGCTTTGTTTTAACCGTTTTAATTGTATTTTAATGGTTTTGGTTTTTTAATTGTTTTGATTGTTATTTTAATTGTGTGTGCCGCTCAGAGTCACATATGTGAGATGGGTGGCTCTACTGTATAAATTTAGTAAATAAAATAAAATAAATAAAAAGAGAACAGCATCCACTATTGGCTTTCTGGTTCAGGATCTCACATAATATGCTTAGCACTCGACTTGTTTAGGGCAGGGGTGGGCAATGTCAGGCCTGCGGGGCTCCTGCCTAAGGCCTGCGGGGCTCCCGCCCGCAAACCCTGCCCCTTCCACGTGATTGGCTCCCGCCCGCAAACTCCGGCCCCCAGTCCGTGGAAATCCCAGAAACACCCACCCACCCACCCACCCCCGGTCCCCGGTTATAAATATCCAAATGGCCCTTGGCAGAAAAAAGGTTCCCCACCCCTGGTTTAGGGCAGGGTTTCTCCACCAGGGTTCCGTGCAACCCCAGGATTCCGCGAGAGGTCACTAGGGGTTCCCTGGGAGATCACGATTTATTTAAAAAATTATTTCAAATTCGGGCAACTTCCCATTAAAGAGGTAGGTTTCATTCTTTATTTTTAGTTTAAGAACACTGTTAGTGCATATATACAGGCCTGCTCATGAAACAACTATAATAATTTTGTAACTTCTGGCCTATATTTGAGCCTGAATGTGCAGGGGTTCCCCAAGGCCTGAAAAATATTTCAAGGGTTCCTCCAGGGTCAAAAGGTTGAGAAAGGCTGGTTTAGGGTAATGTAGGCAGCTTTCCTGTACACATGCATGAGCATCAGTCTTAGCAGAATTTGTCTTCTCGTTGTATCCCAGGAATTATTTGAATACTGTATTCTGATCCTTGTATCCAAGTAAATTGCATTGAATTGACGGAGTGTATAATTTCTGGCATGTGGCATGCAGCAGGAAGGGAGTGGAGAGGAAATATTGTTTCTAGTCTCCTGCCCAGCCACAACTACTTCCAGAATCAACAAGACAGATTTGGAGAGCTGAAGCAGCTTGCTTACACGAAAGGGAAATGCCAGAGGGCGGTAGGATGATGCTCAACCACAAATTCTTGACTTTGATTTTGGCAGTAGTGGCAGTACAACCACTCAGAAGGAGGAGCAAATCTGTGGGCCATGCACAATTGGATGGGGCTTCTCAGAGGCTGAGAAGGAGAATGGTGGTTTACAAAATATTACAACTGCACATTGTTCATTTATCAAGAAAACAAAACGGTTAACCATCTTCCCAGTGCCTTAGTAAGCAATTAGGAAGATTAAGAAAACTCTGTCTTAACACATTTAAAGATAAATTGGGTGCTAAAGTAAACAGTTCTTGTTCCTTTTTGGCCCACCAGGAGTTCGTGCAGCAATTGATTACCACCGCTTATTTCAGCTCTCTTGCACTTTCTCCCCTGCCAAATGGGTTAGGGCTGTCAATCAATGGATGACAATTACCTCTGTGAATTTATGTACCAATGTTGTAATCACGACAAGAGTATTGTGCCAATTGGTTATGTCTACTGATTTTGGTAGTGTCTCTTTGGCAGGCAAAAACCGTTTTGGACATTGCATTTTATCATTAGTGGTGGGGGGGGGGAAGGGACAAGAAACAAGGAAACATACTAGCCTCCAAGTTTTGTGTCCCCTTCAATAAATCTGATTAAAGAAGACCCTTTGAGTACCTTGTTTTTGGTTGTAAGTTGCTGCTTAGGGCTCGAGTGGCCATTAGCAGAGGACTATCCAGACAGGAGTACACGGGCTGGAGACTGAGGAATAAGTTTTTATAGCTCCCATCATGGATAGATTTACTATGTTTGTTAGGCATGTGCTTGTATCTTTAATGACAGTGGCTCAGAGGCTTAAGCAAATGAAATGTGTTGTGTTTACACAGCAGGAAAACCATCACCTATGGTACTATTACTCTGCCTGGAGAAAGCCGCCATCACCACCTTCCTGTTCTACACAGGAGCATCTACAGGCTCGCTGCTTTTCACAGGCCACAAGCTCTGTCCCTTTAGACCATGAGCATGACCATGACCATCAAGTTGCATATAGAAAAGGGGTAGGGCTTAGGTTGTGACACTGCAGTGCTGTTTTCATCACTCTGTCGCCCCTTGAACCCCCTCCCTGTGGACAGTATGGCTTCTGCAGCAACAACTCTGATCAATCCAGCTGTTCCAGCCTGTCCATCATCGCCACATCAAGGTTTACTCTCCTGATCTCCCTTCCAACCACTAGCCCATCCCCGTGGCTAAATCCCAAGATGTCACCATGGGAGGCTTCTTGGCGCTTCTGGTTCTTCTGTTGGCATGAGTAGTCAAATGCCTCCTGAAGGTGCCAGGATGTCAAGGCCAGCCCAAGAACGACGACACGTCAGTGCAGTCAAAACTCCAGTTCTTTATTGCTCTCACCATACAGACAGAATCTTGCCAGATTAAAGCTACTCTAACTAACCTAAGCACAAATAACCTGGGAGACTCTAGGGTGGGGCAACCCTGAACCTCTTTACTTTCCCAGCAACACTTTCTGGACTGTGAGTCCTCTTATCTCCCTGGAATGCGCTCACTCCTGCCTGAGAACCAGCAGCAGTGCCGAAATCCACCACACAAGGAATGTTGGGAATTAGGGCACCTGATTAATGATTATTTTGGGTGGTTTCGGTTTTGTTTCAGTTATTTTTGCTTTGTTAGACTTAACTGGTTTAATCCGATTGCTGGTTTGTGTGCCACTCAGAGTCACGTCTGACTGGAGCAGCATGTAATTAAGCAATTAATGAGTGTCTTGCAATGAGTCTTAAAAGCATAGAAACAAGATGAAGGGTAAAGGTGGCAGTTTTAGAGAACTTCCAGATAATCAGATTTTCTCTTGTCCCTTTTGATTAACTTTTCAGCTATTCTAGCTATTTTTGGATTTCTTTGGCTATCAGGCCACAGTGGGTATGTTCACATGTTACTTAGTCTAGGACAGGGTTTCTTAACCAGGGTTCTGTGGAACCCTAGGGTTCCACAAGAGGTCACTAGGGGTTCCCTGGGAGATCATGATTTATTTAAAAAATTATTTCAAATTTGGGCAACTTCATATTAAAGAAGTAAGTTTCATTCTTTATTTTTAGTTTAAGAACACTGTTAATGCATATATACAAGCCTACCCATGAAACAAATATAATAATTTTGTAACTTTTGGCCTATTTGTGAGCCTGAATGTGCAGGGGTTCCCTGTGGCCTAAAAATATTTCCAGGGTTCCTCCAGGGTCAAAATGTTGAGAAAGGCTGGTCTAGGAAGTTACACAGAACCATCAGCCAATCAGGGCTTGCCTTTTCTGGCCAATCGTTGAGACCAGAAGGCTGTTGGCCAATCAATGTACAGTTGATCACCAGCCTAATCTTAGGTCCCCATATCCTCAGACACAAATCCCTCCCACTTCACCAAAAATAACTTTTAAAAATTTACACATTGTCTCTGTGTTCACTATGGTGGCAAGCCTCTATCCCAGAGCTTTCCAAACTGTGTGTCGGGACACGTTAGTGTGTCGGCTGCAGTGTCTGGGTGTGTCACGGCTGCTGCTGCCTCCAAACCTGCCCTGCCAGGATTCCGCGCAGGTCCTAGTGCCTGCCTTGTGCCCTGCTGCCTCCAAACCTGCTGTGATTCCACGCAGGTCCTAGTGCCTGCCTTGTGCTGTAAGGGTGTGTTGCGAAATGATGCCCTGCTGTAAGAGTGCGTCACGAAATGATGCATGTCTAAAAAGTGTGTCACCAACATGAAAAGTTTGGAAAGCTCTGTATTAAATGAATCAAAAGAATATATTAAATCTGGATTTAATTTGGAAAGCTCTGCTCTATCCCCTCAGTGGTGTCTGCAAGAGGGGTCAAAAAAGTCAAGCTGGCAGCCACACCCATACAATGGAAGCCCCGCCTCATTTTTATATGTGTCGTATGCACAATGCAATGTAAAAAGGGGTGGAGCTTCTATTGCAAGGTTGTGTCAGCAATCTTGACTTTTTGACTCCGACCCCCACTAAGGCTCCTGGGGTTTTTGTTTGTTTTTTGTATTTTTGTGCCTTCAAGTCAGTGTTGAGTCCTGGCAACTGCCTGGAGAAGTCCCTGCAGTTTTCTTGGCAAGGTTTTTCGGAAGTGGGTTGCCATTGCCTCCTTCCTAGGGCTGAGAGAAAGTGACTGGCCCACGGTCACCCAGCTGCCTTCGTGCTCAAGGCAGGACTAGAACTCACGGTCTCCCAGTTTCTAGCCTGCTGCCTTAACCACTACACCAAACTGGCTCAAGGCTCCTGTATTACCTTCCAAACTTCTAAGTGCATCTGGGTTTCTTTACTGAACTCCATCATGATGGGACATGGAACTGACAGCTGCGATGAGCCAATTCCTTTCCACTGGGAGCAGAGGTTACACTGAAGCAAAAGATTTCTGAGCTGACGTGGGCTGCTTTCGTGGAACACCAATAACTCACCAGAACCTCTGTCTATGGCAATAGCTGGATACAGAGTCATTTCGTCCCTAGGATGGAGGCTCATCTCATGCCACATCTGGAACTATGCCTCTACTTAGGCTTCTAAGCCACCGGGTGAGAATCCTACTTAATTTTGAAAACACCGTGGAAAGGTTTATTCAGAAAACAAAGGAGTTAGAAGTGATAGCAAATTGTTTCCTAACCAGAGACATGCAAATTCTGGTTTATCTTTTTATTCTCAGGTTTGTTTGTTTGGTTTTCTCTCTTTCTCTCATTTCCTTTTACAGTTTTTCCTTCAGTAAGAGAGAGAAAGAAAAAAGAAATGGGAAGGATAATCCAATAGTGAGGTTTATTTGAGGTATCTTTGCTCAGTCTTATTTAGAAATGCCTCTTCAAATTCTAAATTAATCCATGAAAATAACAAAAGGGGCTCCAGATGGTTTGGGCAATCACCATGGAGATAATCCAGTTTAAATAGTATGCAAGAACAGTGCAAACAAGATTAAGAAAAACCCTGAAATGGCAAAAAATGCTTCCAAAGTCGCTGGGGGAAAGTTTGGCCTGCCCACAAATATGTCATCCATCAAGGCACAGGGATGAAGGAGCAGGCCGGGAACTACTTTTTCAAAGTGGGTGAAGATGAGACAATAATCTGGTTTGCACATAGCTATAAGCCACAGTGTGGTTGGTCAGTTGGTTTTCCTCAGCGTGACATGGTTTTTGGACAAACCCAACAACTGTAGCTTGTTCAGCAAACTATAATTCATAAATGGCAGGCCATTCATTCATAAATGAATCGTAAAATCATAGTTCAGCAAACTATGATTCATAAGAGCCTGCAATAAGAGCCTGAGCTCACAGATTGTACCAAGCTGTGGTTTGCTTAACCAGAGTTTATTAAATAAACTACAATGGCTAGTTTATCACTATTCCACTACTGCAGAGCTTTCCAAACTTTTCATGTTGGTGACACACTTTTTAGACATGCATCATTTCGCGACACACTCTTACAGCAGGGCACAAGGCAGGCACTAGGACCTGCGCGGAATCACAGCAGGTTTGGAGGCAGCAAGGCACAAGGCAGGCACTAGGACCTGTGCGGAATCCTGGCAGGGCAGGTTTGGAGGCAGCAGCAGCCGCGACACACCCAGACACTGCAGCCGACACACTAACGTGTCCCGACACACAGTTTGGAAAGCTCCGCACTACTGTATGTATTTACAAAATGTCTTTAATGAGAGGAGAGGTCTTCCTCGCAAAGTCTCTAGCGCAGTGTTTCTCAACCTTGGCAACTTTAAGCTGTGTGGACTTCAACTCCCAGAATTCCCCAGCCACACAGAATTCTGGGAGTTGAAGTCCACACAGCTTGAAGTGGCCAAGGTTGAGGAACACTGGTCTAGCACATGATGCATAAGTAGAGGCAAAGGGAGTCCCACGTGTGTCCTTCGGTAAGTGTATACTGTTCCCCAGTTACTTGGACTATTTCCAGGGAAGAAAACAGCACCCCCTACATCTCCTTTTTGCCAATAACATAGCCCAAATTTCCAATTATGCCAACGGTATATAGCCTTTGATCTTCAGGTTGAGTGCATAGCAGAGAGGGATGCATTAAACATCACATAAACAAAAGCCAATATCCTGGAATTATGTAAGAAATAGGAAACCTGCAACGTCTGAAATCAATAAACTTCTAAATCAAGCTAATCAAGTTATCCTTTCAAAAAGGAAAGCAGGAGATGGGGGTGCATAATGAATCAACACAGGACTTCCCCTGGTACTAGATCACAGCCTTGTGAGGAGGATCCTGTGGCAAAGGGCCATATTGGAAGGAGAGGGTTATAGTAATGAAGGCATAATTAGTGGAGCTCTTAATTAAAGAGGTCTTCTACCAAGAAAGCAATCTGCATAACTTGTCTGGCTCATATGGAGGGCGGCAGTGTAGTAAAAACAAAGCGAAACAGGCCAGGTTTTCTGTGAACACTTACATGCAGGAATCTGTTTTCAGAATGGTTTTCTTTGCCAAGCGAGCCGGGGGGGGGGAGGACTCAGACATATTTCACCTACAGAAATTACTCTTTCCCGGCCAACAAGAACTTGGATCGCTTCCAGATGGAATCTGGACTTTGAAGCAACTATGCCTCCGTAGGGAGAGCATTGCATATCATAAGGTATTTAGCTAAAAGGGAATGGAATGGAATTCATAGCCCCGGGTGATCTCAGGTTCACAGAAGGTGGTTTTGTCAAGTCCTCCTTCTCAACCCCATTTGTTTTCTGCTAATGGAACCAGTATGTTGTCAGGGATAGGAGGTTGCTAAAAGAGGAATGTAGGCATCGGTTTAGGAGACAGCCCATGGAAGCACTTTGGGGGGAAAGAGACACTTGGGGACAATGGTGGACCCCAACTGGTAGAGAGCTGGTTTACACAGGTCGCGTCAACAGCTTGTCTGCTCATTTAGGCCTGGAGTAAATGCATCCAAACCTACTTTGCTACATTATCTTGGACATATCGGTGAGTTTCACATAATAAATTAAGCCTGTGTGATGTTGGCTAAACATGTTGGGTTAGCCCAGCTACTGTGGTCGTTAAAGCATGGTTTATTCTTTTACCTAGAAGGAAAACGGATTCCTGAATCTTTACTGTGAAGTGAGGAGCCATCTTTAATATCAGATTAGTTTAATTCCCCGTTGTGTATTCTTAACAACAGTATGGAAGTCATTACCATTATTACCAACTTCCAGGGTGCTTTTAAAATTTCTGAGTCTAACTTATGGTCCTTGTCTTTCCTGGTGGTCTCCCATCCAAGTACAAACCAAGTCCAAACTGGCTTAGCCCCTGAACCCCAACTAAGTCAGCCAGGTGCTGCTATCTCCTGAGACCCTAAGAAAAACTAAAAATTAATAATGCAAAACATGCATAAATAATACAAGTTTTGGTTCCAAAACATCAGACGAGCAATCTTCTTGAAACTGTCTTCTCTGTGTCCTTCTGTCAGTCCCGGACTATGGTTCTGGACCAGTGTTTCTCAACCTTAGCAACTTTAAGACGTGTGGACTTCAGTTCCCAGAATTCCCCAGCCAGTTGCTTAAAGTTGCTAAAGTTGAGAAACATGGTCTAGACCAGGGTTTCTCAACCTTGTCAGCTTTAAGATGTGTGGACGTCAACTCCCAGAATTCTGGGAGTGCTGGCTGGGGAATTCTGGGAATCAACGTCCACACATCTTAAAGTTGACAAGGTTGAGAAACCCTGGTCTAGACTATGATGGTGGTTCCTCCAGATTCTTCCACATCTGTGGACTCAGCACAGCTGGCATTATGGTTTTTCTGGTGCATCAGGGGATTTCCAAGGGATGATTCAGTGTCTATCTCTTGGCACAGAGTTGGGGATTGATGTTGATCTAGGACAATGGGAGAAAGGAGGAAAGGGGGGAGGAGATGCTCTTCCTCTTCCCCCAATTCCTTCAGGAATGTGTAACATCTATCCTGAGGAATGGGTTATGCATATTTTCTGGCATCTAAGCAACTTTTCATGGAAAACCACACACTCAGTTCTTCATGGCAGAAAGTAGTCTATTCCAGGTCAAGACCACAGATGTTCCATGTAGAGTGTTATCTCATTCACACTTCACCATATAGTTAAGGGGTTTTTAGGTTGAAGGCCACTTTGGGGGCTTTGAGGGGTATACCATGGGGCACACTCCAAAAAGTAATGGGTGGTGCCAAGAAAAACATCTGATTTCAGTTCATTTCCATCCCATTTAATTAAAATTAAAATTTTAATGTAACTTTTTATTTAACATATTCTTCCTTCTGTCACAATAAAAATTTTGGGACAAGTTTTTAAGTAGTCCGTTTTTAAGCCTTTGGAAAAGAATGTACAGGTAGTCCTCGACTTACGACCGTTCGTTTAGCAGCTGTTCGAAGTTATGACGGTGCTGGAAAAAGTGACTTGTGACCATTCCTTGCACTTACAATCATCACAGTGTCCCTGTGGCCAGATGATTAAAATTCAGGCACTTGGCAACCGGCTCACACTTACAACAGTTGCAGCATTCCAGGGTCATGTGACTTCCATTTGCAACCTTCCCAGCTGCCTTCTGACAAGCAAAGTCAATGGGAGAAGTCAGATTCACTTAACAACCGCAGTGATTTGCTTAACAACCACAGCAAATAAGGTCGTAAAATTGGGTGTGACTCACTTAATAACCGCCTCGCTTAGCAATGGAAGTTTCAGTCCCGATTGTGGTCATAAGTCGAGGACTACCTTTATTGCTTGGCAGGAGCCAGCATGGGTTTATCAAGACTTAAATCATGCCAAACCAACCTGATCTCTTTTTTTGATATCTTGACCAGCTTAATTGACCATTGAAATGTGGTGGACATAGTATACTCTGATATTAGCAAAGCATTCAGCAAAGACTCCCATGAGATTCTAGTTGAGATTATGGCAAAATGTGGGATGGACTATGCTACCGTTAGACAGATACAAAGCTGGCTAAACAATCATATCCATCAACTACATGTCAATGGTTCCACATGAAGGTGGAGGAAGGTTTTGAACAGAGGGCTTTGCCTAGGTCTTGTACTCTTCAACATATTTATAAATGACTTGGAGGAGAGGTTAGAAAATAGAATCTTCAAATTCTATTGGTGTATAACATCAAGATGTGGGGGTGGTGGGGGATAGCCAGGGCCAGATTCAGAAGGACCCCGAAGAGCTAGAACAATGGGCAAAGACCAGCAAGTTGAACTTCTACCCTATATTTGCTTAAGAAACATCAAAGCCACAAGTATCGTATGGGGAGAACTAAACTAGGCAGCAATCATACAAAAAGGAATTGTATCCACAAGCTGAACATGAGCCAACAATCTGATGCAGCTGCAAGAAAAGCAAATGCAGTTCTAGGTGGCATCAACAAAAGTACAGTGTCAGAGAAGTTATCATTCCTCTTTACTCTGCATTTGTTAGACTGTACTTAGAACACTGAGCCCAGTTCTGGACACTGCATTTTAGGAAGGTTGTTGACAAACTGGAGCATGTCCAGAGGAGAGCAAGCAAGATGATAAAGAAAAATATATGAGAAAAGACTAGAGGTGATGGGAAAGTGTAGCCTGGGGAAGAGAAGGCCACGGGGAGATGTGATGGCTTTTTTTCAGGTTTCTGAAGGGCAATCTTGTAGAAGACAGAGCAAAATTTTCAAAGCTGTTCCAGAAGACAGGACAAGAAACAATGGATTTAAATGACAAGGAAGGAGATGTTGGTTGGATATCACAAGCAAGTCCTAATAGTGAGAGCTGTCAAGTACTGTAATGGAACAAACTGCCTTGGGGTGTTTAAATAGAGGCTGGATTGATTCATACCCACAACCAATGATGTCCAAGCCAGAGTGGCTGGATTCACACATTGTACTAAACCAAAACTTAATTCAAATAGTACAAAGAGTCAGTGACCTCCTTCTGAAAGCTAAAACTGCCGTTGTTTCCAGGTCTGGCCCGTCCAACCTGTGATCTCAAGAGCAAAGGCAGCCAATCACCAGCCGTATATGGTCGCTTTCTCGGGGTTTGATGAATTTCATTCCGCACAAAGCATTGGCGCCAAGGGGAGACCAAATAAAGTCACCAAAGAGAGCTGTCAGAACACTGGTTAGCACACAAGACTTGAATTTTGACATGTTTGCTCTAATTTCAAAGCGATCGTACTTTGGATAGACCGAAAACTGCATCTTGTGGTTAATTCTGAGTAGGCATTAATAAGACTTGGATTGGGCTACGAACCCTGCATTTTAAGTGCTTCTCTCAACTACGTGAGTAACTGTGCTCAGTGTTTGCGAAAAAGGAGATCCACACTAATGGTTGCTGAAGCTATTTCAGCGGGGAGGGCCATCAACGGGGGCTAGAGAGTGAGGTGCTAGTGGGCCCAGGGTCATCAGATATTCCATTGGTGCCCACCAGGTTTTTTGTCCCTTGTGACTCTTTAAAAAATCTTGTAGTAAAAATATTAAATAGGAAGCTTTTAGCAAACCGGAACACCAACCTCTGACATCTTAGCTGTTTGCAGGAATGCCTTTGACCCCACAAAAATGCCACTAGAATGCTAGAGAGCATCCTTTTGATAACATGCATTTTATAATTGGCCATTGTGGCCACCTCCTTGCAAGTAGGCAGTCTCCCATGGCAGCCATGGCAGTGTGCCCAATACATGCCCTCGAAATTCTAAACATGGTCTGGATGGGGAAAAAAGTGCCTACCTGCACTAGGAATACCCACTTTGACTTTGGATCCACCCACCACTGGAATACAGCCATCAGGATTGATGCCAAACTATAATCTGAATTTGGGCCGCAGTAGGTCCCCAATCTTAGACTGGCTTACTATCTTAAATGTGTCTACAGTCCTTGTGGTTCTAATAATCATTTGGGTTCATTTTTAGACATTTCTGTACATTAGTCTCCTTTTCATCATTATGTCAGACAAATCAGATTGCCACTAAAGTTCATATACTGTATCTTGTCAAGCCATAATATGATTTGTTCAGTTTGGCCCACATGTGATATCTAAGACTAGCCATTGTGGTCTGTCAAGTATAATTGATGGCTTGTTCAATAAACTAAAGCTAAAACAAACCATTTATTGACATGATGTGTGAACGGACAGTGTCAGACAAGAGAACCTTTGGAAGGTTCATCCAACGTCTGAGCCTTGTGTAGGGACACCAGTGGTTCACGAAGTCCAACTTGGGCAGAGATTTGTCTAAGCACAACTAGATTGAACCACGAGCTGTTGAAATCTTTTCCCCTCCTTTCAGACTGGAGTTGGTTTTCCTTTTTGTTTCATTTGGGACAGATTCAATCTGATAGGGCTGTCCAGGACATGATTGTTGCCTTAGGAAAGTTGGTGACATTCCAGAGAATTTTCTAGGGCGTAAGGCTGACTTGACCGAACATGCATTCCAAACAATCGCTGAAGGTGTGACCTTGTTTAGGACAATAATCTCCCTTTAGTTCAAAGTGGCCAAAGGAAATGAATGCCAAATGTGACTTAAGAGATTGTAGAGAGACTCCTAACTGACATGCCACAGCATGCAGGGTAAGAGATTGTCAAGCCATATTTAACAGGGCAAGATCAAGCAAGCAAGAACTCCGCAGATTTCAGTTATTTTTAACGCTAGACAGCGGGAAGGGTAAATACAAAATCTTGGAAATTGCAAGAGGAATTTCTAATCTTCATTTATCGTGAATTCATGAAGGTGGAGTCTCTTAGAATGATCGGAAATACTTCTTTGCAGGTTTCTTGCCATGTGAGCTACGTTGCCATTTATAAGATAAGCTGCCAGCTGACTCGCCTGTGCTCTTGACTGTTTATGTCTACTATCCCTTCCATTACTTTCCAGCCTCCCCACAATCTCTCACAGAGATCCATCCAGAATTGCTTGCAACAGTGTAGAGCAGAGGGTTTCAAACATTTTCAGGCTGTGGACACATACACACACACACACACACACACACACACACGTGTGTGTGTGTATGTGTGGGTGGGTGGGTGGGTGTGTATTTGTATGTTAGAAAACATTCTGTGCATGTCCCTAGCTGCATGCAAGCCATGGTATTCCCTCTGACCCTTTATGGAAGCAGTGAAGCTTGCAAATGGTGATCACGTGACCCGCAGGATGCTGTGACATCGTAATTGCAAGCCGGTTGCTGAGTGCCCGAATCATGATCATGTGACTGCGGGGATGCTGCGATGGCCGCAACAAGGACCCGTCGCAAGTAGCACCGTCGTAACTTTGAATAGTCACTGAACGAATGGATGTTAAACAAGGACTACTTTTATTATACCTAAATTCTGTATCCATTTAATCATGAAGTTTCTAATTTGTTGAGTTTCTGATTTCAAATTCAATCAAGTCACTCAATATTCCCCTTCTTTTTCCTGTTCTTTTAGTGCTATCCTGCTTATTTGAAGATTTGAAACTAGTCAGATGCTTCTGGCTATTCTGAACAGAAAGTCTCTTAAGACTTTGCCTTATTAATAATTTAATCTTGCAGTCTATTCAATCTGTTATCTCTCCACTGAGTGAACTTTTGTTCTTTATAAAATGGCTTGGGATGTTCCGTTAAAACAACCATAACTTTATTTACAATACAAAGTATAAAAACTATGTACAGTCCTTGGTTTTCTCTGTACATGGCGTTTATTGATCTGACTAAGGCTTTTGATACTGTAAATCATGCTGCTCTCTGGACCATCCTTCTGAAAATCGGATGCCCTGACAAATTTGTGAACATCTTGCGGCTACTCCATGACGACATGATGGCAACAATCCTGAATAATAATGGCTCTCAAAGCAATCCATTTAAAGTGGGATCTGGTGTTAAACAGGGATGTGTTATTGCTCCAACCTTGTTCGCTATCTTCATTGCTATGATTCTACACCTTGTTGAAGGGAAACTTCCTACTGGTGTAGAAATTATATATCAAACAGATGGAAAGCTTTTTAATCTTAGTAGGCTGAAAGCAAAAAATAAGGTAAATACAACTTCTGTTATAGAACTTCAATATGCTGATGATAACATAGCCTGTGCACACTCAGAGGAAGATCTTCAAACTATCCTAAACATCTTTGCAGAAGCATATGAAAAGCTCGGCCTCTCGATTAACATTAAAAAAAACCAAAGTGCTTTACCAGCAAGTTCGAACCAATCCCTCTGCAGTGCCATCAATCTAGCTTAAAGGTGTGTTACTAGAAAATGTTGACCACTTTTCTTATCTTGGCAGCCATCTATCTACAAAAGCCGACATCGACACTGAAATTCAGCATCGCCTGAGCTCTGCGAGTGTAGCTTTCTCCCGAATGAAGCGTAGAGTGTTTGAGGATCGGGACATTCGCAGGGAGACCAAAATGCTTGTTTACAAAGTCATTGTACTACCGACCCTATTGTATGCCTGTGAAACATGGACCCTCTACAAATGCCACCTCCAACTTCTTGAAAGATTCCATCAACGCTGCCTCCGAAAAATTCTGCAAATTACTTGGGAAGATAGGTGGACTAACGTTAGCATATTGGAAGAAGCGAAGACCACCAGCGTTGAAACAATGATCATCCAACATCAACTTCGCTGGACAGGCCATGTTGTTCGAATGCCTGACCATCGTCTTCCAAAGCAGCTACTTTACTCCCAACTTAAGAATGGAAAACGGAATATTGGTGGACAGCAAAAGAGATTCAAAGATACTCTCAAAGCTAATTTTTAAAAAATTAATATCAGCATCGAGAACTGGGAAGCCCTAACTCATGAGCGTTTCAATTGGAGGTCAGCCTTTATTAAAGGCGTTACGGACTTTGAAGAAGCACGAGTACAGGGCGAAAGGGAGAAATGAGCTAAGAGGAATGCACGTCAAGCAAACCCTTATCGTGACCGTCTTCCACCCGGAAACCTATGCCCTCATTGTGTCCTGACTTCGAGCGAAGGAACACACTGAGACTTGGTGTACAGGCTCTAGTGTTTTATTGTTCTACTCTGCTAGACAGAATCCAGCTAAACTAAAATGAACTAGTGATGCTCAGAGAAAAGGCCCAAGAAATTAGGACGGTGCCTTCTTCAGCCTCTTGTGAGGAAGGCAAAGCGATTCAGTACTGCACATGCGTTTATCCCCCTGGAGGGAGCCCCCTCCTTCACCAGTTATCTCCCTGACACGTTGTGGGAGGTTGTGCGGTTCCAGAATTGGCCTTTACAGCAACTTACGGATCCACTGTTAAGATTTTACCCCTGGAAGATAATCTTACTCGGCTACGAGTGACCGCCAAAAAGACAGTAGCTTGCCCTGCCAGTGCTGGTGGGGGTGTGGTTTTCTCCTTGGTAGTTCCTTGATTAGGGTATTGTTTTCTGCTTGATTGCTTTTCTGGTCTTTGTGTTTCCTTCTTAGCTTTTTGTTGTCTCTTTTGAAAGGTGTGTAAATATGGTTTATTTCTACGTGTCTATTGATGGCTGATGTGTCTGAGTGCCAAGCTTCCAGGAATTCCCTAGCATTTTTGCATTTGGCTTGGTCTAGGATGCTCACAGTTGCCCAGTTGAAACTATGGTTGAGTCTGTCCATGTGTTGTGAGATTAAGGAGTTTTTCGTCATGCTTTCTGGCTGCTAATTGGTGTTCCTGGATGCTGGGGAATTCTGGGAATTGAAGTCCATACATCTTAAAGTTGCCAAGGTTGAGAAACACAGTTCTAGAGGAATCAAAGTAAGAAACAGCTGAGCTAGTGTTTCCGCACAGTAGCTTGACTGACAGTCACAAATGCAGAGGAGGCTCATGGGGTAAAGTGGGAAGGAATGCCACAGTGCAATCCCTGCTTTGGGCCTCTTTCCTGTCATCCTCAAATTATGGAATGTTTTACATGAATATTAAGTTAAAGATGGATACTGAATGTTTCTCCAGAAAAGGAGATCGTTACCTTGTCGTGGTGCTGGAGCTTGAGCACCTCAATGAAACCATGAGCTAAACCGTGAAGGGACACCCAAGACGGGAAGGTCGTGGCAGAGAGGTCAGACTAAATACGATCCCTGGGGAAGGTAATGGCAACCCACCCCAGTATTCTTGCCATGAAAACTAAATGGATCAGTACAACCAAAGATATGTCGGTATACCATCGGAAGATGGGACTCCCAGGTCGGAAGATGGTCAAAATGCTACTGGGGAGGAACAGAGGATATGTTCAACTAGCCCCAGATGTGATGACGCAGCTAGCTCAAAGCCGAAAGGACGGCTAGCGGCCGACGGTGCTGGTGGTGAACGACAAATCCGATGTTCTAAAGATCAACACACCATAGGAACCTGGAATGTAAGATCTATGAGCCAGGGCAAATTGGATGTGGTTATTGGTGAGATGTCAAGATTAAATATAGACATTTTAGATGTCAGTGAACTGAAATGGACTGGGATGGGCCACTTCACATCAGATGACCACCAGATCTACTACTGTGGACAAGAGGACCACAGAAGAAATGGAGTAGCCTTCATAATTAATAATAAAGTGGCTAAAGCAGTGCTTGGATACAATCCAAAAAACGATAGAATGATCTCAATTCAAATTCAAGGTAAGCCATTTAACATCACAGTGATCCAAATATACGCCCCAACCACAGATGCTGAAGAAGCAGAAGTAGATCATTTCTATGAGGATCTGCAGCACCTACTAGATAATACACCAAAAAGAGATGTTATTTTCATTACAGGAGACTGGAATGCTAAGGTGGGTAGTCAGACGACACCTGGAATTACAGGAAAGCATGGTCTGGGAGAACAAAATTAAACAGGACATAGGCTGATAGAATTTTGCCAAGACAACTCACTGTGCATAACAAACACTCTCTTCCAACAACCTAAAAGACGACTTTATACATGGACTTCTCCAGATGGTCGACACCGAAATCAGATTGACTACATCCTTTGCAGCCAAAGGTGGCGGACATCTATACAGTCGGTAAAAACAAGACCTGGAGCTGACTGTAGTTCAGATCACGAACTTCTTATTGCAAAATTTAGAATCAGACTAAAGAGAATAGGGAAGACCCACAGATCAGTTAGATATGAGCTCACTAATATTCCTAAGGAATATGCAGTGGAGGTGAAGAATAGATTTAAGGGACTAGATTTAGTAGATAGGGACCCAGAAGAACTATGGACAGAAGTTCACAACATTGTTCAGGAGGCGGCAACAAAAAACGTCCCAAAGAAAACGAAAACCAAGAAGGCAAGATGGCTGTCTGCTGAAACACTGGAAGTAGCCCAAGAAAGAAGGAAAGCAAAAGGCAACAGTGATAGGGGGAGATATGCCCAATTAAACGCAAAATTCCAGAGGTTAGCCAGAAGAGATAAGGAATTATTTTTAAACAAGCAATGTGCGGACGTGGAAGAAGACAATAGAATAGGAAGGACAAGAGACCTCTTCCAGAAAATTAGAAACATTGGAGGTAAATTCCAGGCAAAAATGGGTATGATCAAAAACAAAGATGGTAAGGACCTAACAGAAGCAGAAGAGATCAAGAAAAGGTGGCAAGAATATATGGAAGATCTGTATAGGAAGGATAATAATATTGGAGATAGCTTTGACAGTGTGGTCAGTGAGTTAGAGCCAGACATCCTGAAGAGTGAGGTTGAATGGGCCTTAAGAAGCATTGCTAATAACAAGGCAGCAGGAGACGATGGTATCCCAGCTGAACTGTTTAAAATCTTGGAAGATGATGCTGTCAAGGTGATGCATGCCATATGCCAGCAAATTTGGAAAACACAAGAATGGCCATCAGATTGGAAAAAATCAACTTATATCCCCATACCAAAAAAGGGAAGCACTAAAGAATGTTCAAACTATCGAACAGTGGCACTTATTTCACATGCCAGTAAGGTAATGCTCAAGATCTTGCAAGGTAGACTCCAGCAATTCATGGAGCGAGAATTGCCAGATGTACAAGCTGGGTTTAGAAAAGGCAGAGGAACTAGAGACCAAATTGCCAATATCCGCTGGATAATGGAGAAAGCCAGGGAATTTCAGAAAAACATCTATTTCTGTTTTATTGACTATTCTAAAGCCTTTGACTGTGTGGATCATAACAAATTGTGGCAAGTTCTTGGTGGTATGGGGATACCAAGTCATCTTGTCTGCCTCCTGAGGAATCTGTATAACGACCAAGTAGCAACGGTAAGAACAGAGCACGGAACAACGGACTGGTTTAAGATTGGGAAAGGAGTACGGCAGGGTTGTATACTCTCACCCTACCTATTCAACCTGTATGCAGAACACATCATGCGACATGCTGGGCTTGAGGAATCCAAGGCTGGAGTTAAAATCGCTGGAAGAAACATTAACAATCTCAGATATGCAGATGATACCACTTTGATGGCTGAAAGCGAGGAGGAGTTGAGGAGCCTTATGACGAAGGTGAAAGAAGAAAGTGCAAAAGCTGGGTTGCAGTTAAACCTCAAAAAAACCAAGATTATGGCAACGAGCTTGATTGATGACTGGCAAATAGAGGGAGAAAAAGTGGAGGCAGTGACAGACTTTGTATTTCTAGGCGCAAAGATTACTGCAGACGCTGACTGCAGCCAGGAAATCAGAAGACGTCTACTTCTTGGGAGGAGAGCAATGGCAAATTCTAAAGCCTTTGACTGTGTCGATCATAACAAATTGTGGCAAGTTCTTGGTGGTATGGGGATACCAAGTCATCTTGTCTGCCTCCTGAGGAATCTGTATAACGACCAAGTAGCAACGGTAAGAACAGAGCACGGAACAACGGACTGGTTTAAGATTGGGAAAGGAGTACGGCAGGGTTGTAAAATAGTTAAGAGCAGAGACATCACACTGACAACAAAGGTCCGCATAGTTAAAGCAATGGTATTCCCCGTAGTAACCTATGGCTGCGAGAGCTGGACCATAAGGAAGGCTGAGCGAAGGAAGATAGATGCTTTTGAACTGTGGTGTTGGAGGAAAATTCTAAGAGTGCCTTGGACTGCAAGAAGATCAAACCAGTCCATACTCCAGGAAATAAAGCCAGACTGCTCACTTGAGGGAGTGATATTAAAGGCAAAACTGAAGTACTTTGGCCACATAATGAGAAGACAGGATACCCTGGAGAAGAAGCTGATGCTAGGAAAAGTGGAAGGCAAAAGGAAGAGGGGCCGACCAAGGGCAAGATGGATGGATGGTATTCTGGAGGTGACGGACTCAACGATTGGGGAGCTGGGGATGGTGACGGCCGACAGAAAGCTCTGGCGTGGACTGGTCCATGAAGTCACGAAGAGTCGGAAACGACTGAACGAATAAACAACAAACTGAATGTTTAAAGTAATATATGATGGAAGTAAAGAATGGATGAGAGTAAAACTGAATGCTTAATGAATGGTTCAGCATTGAGCAGGAAGTAATACAAGGATGCATGATGTATTCATGGATAAATGTATAAGGAATGTTTGTGTTGACGTTAGAGGTGTGTTGTTTGGGAATATGAATGTGTATATATTTTTGTATGCAGAGGACACTGTGTTGTTAGCTGGGAACACAAATGGTTTGCAGTGAAATGGTATGCAATGAAGAACATGGATCTCAAAATTGATTGATTGATTGATTGATTGATTATGTGCCATCAAGTCATTTACAACTCCTAGTGACCACATATAGATTTTCTCCATGACGATCTTTCCCTAACTTTCCCTAATTTCTCCACTCTTATTGCGTCCGCAGAATGCCGCCCGACGGCCCTGTTTAAGATTACAAGATCACTTTTGGGTCAGGAGCAAGGGGAGACCCATTTACAGGGCCGATCGGAAGAGTTTTCTGAGCATCTGCAGGACAAAATCGCTCAGATTCATTCCAAGTTGGACTCCAAGCGTGAGACAAGATCTGGGGAGATGCCAGAGGCCCGTACTTGCCATGTTATCTGGGAGCAGTTTGATCCTGTTGGGCCTGATGAAGTAGACAGGATCCTCCGTGTTGGGGATGAGATTAAATACTGGAAGAGGATATATTGTTTGGATATTATCCTTCCTTTCTCACGTAAGTGAGATTAGCAGAGCATCATCCCCGGCAGCATATAAGGTTGGAAACTGAGACGAGGTTGGTTTAACCTTCTAGAAAATAATAATCCAGGATGCTGTGAGGCAGACTGGATTATCCTGGCATTACCCCTTTTTGTCCCTCTTAAAACAACAATCACACAGTTTTGTGAATAAAAGTAATGTTTACTCACATTATTTAGGTCTCAAAAACAGCAGTTGCAGTAGTAGAGTCAAGGCAGGTTTAAAACATATTAAGTTACAAAAATAGAATATGTAGACTTAAGCATTCTGTCTGGGCTTGGAGAGCTCAGACAACGTGTCCTTTCAACTCGAGAGCATGGTGGAAAGAAAGGGAAGAACAGGAAGAAGGAAGTGATCTCACAGAGTTCTCTCTGCAGGAAGTTACTGCGAGTCTCCGCCCTCTTCATGTCCTTATAGAGCAAGACATGAATTGTTGGTGTGACTGCTATATTTTCCCACAAAACCCCTTCTCAGGCATACAAAACAAGTTCATGCAAACTTTTAATTAAACCACCCAGAGTCCCATTTTGACTCGAAGGTTCTCGAAACTCTCTCTCGGTAGAGGCTTGGTGAGAATGTCTGCAGTCATCTCTTTGGTATGGCAATAAGCCAAGTCCACAAGTCCATCTTGAATGGCCTCACGCACAAAGTGGTACTTCACTCCGATGTGCTTTGTTCTTGCATGGAACTTCTCACTCTGTGACAACTTCAGGCAGCTCTGGTTGTCCTCCATGAGACGAACAGGCTTCTTGCGCACTAACCCAAAGTCTTTGGTCAGTTGGTCGAGCCAGGCCGTTTCTCTGCATGCTTCTGTAGCTGCAATGTATTCAGACTCTCTAGAAGACAAAGCTATACAATTCTGTTTATAACTGCCCCAAGAAATGGGACCATTTGCAAACATAAAGACATAACCACCTGTGGATTTATAGTCTTTTGCATCCCCAGCCCAATCAGCGTCCGTGTAACCTACCAGTTCAGGATCGCTGTCAGCTGGCAACTTTAGTTTACAGTCCATGGTACCTTTCAGGTATCTGACAACTCTCTTAACAGCTGTCCAGTCACGTTCAGTGGGAGCATTCACTTTTCTGCTTAGAATCCGCACTGCATTAGCTATGTCTGGCCTACATGTTGTGGTCAGGTACAAAAGTTTTCCTATTGCTGACCTGTATTTGCTGTTGTCAGGAAGAGGTTCTGACTCCTCTTTATTCTTTAGGAAGTCAGTAGTCATAGGAGTGGCAACTGGGTGTGCTTCTTGCATCTGCAGGCTGTCAATTAGTTCAGTGACCTTCTGCTTTTGACTTAGAAGAAAAGAACCATCTTCTCCTCTCTCTATTTGAACTCCTAGATAATAATGCACTTTTCCTAGTTCTTTGACTTCCACATCTTGGCTTAGATGTTTTACTACTTGGGAGTAGTCTTTGTCATTTATAGTTGCAATTATCAGGTCATCAACAAATGTTAGAATGTAGGAAAATTGTCCATTATTACATTTTGAGTACAAACACTTGTCTGCATGGCCTTGTTTGTACCCCAACTGTGTTAGCATGGCGTGTAGCTTTTCATTCCATGCCCTAGCACCCTGTTTTAGTCCATAAAGCCCCTTCTGAAGTCTGCATACTAAATGCGCTTCATTTGGCTTGACAAAACCTTTGGGTTGCTTCATATAAATCTCCTGTGAGATTTCTCCATGTAAAAATGCAGTTTTTATGTCTATGTGCCTCACTTGCATTTGCTTTGAAGCTGCAATGCTTAAAAGCATTCTGATGGTGGTATATCTGACTACTGGAGCAAAAGTGGCATCATAGTCCTCTCCATACTGTTGACTAAACCCTTGTGCTACAAGTCTCGCTTTGTAGCGCTGTACTTTCCCTTCTGCATCTTGTTTCACCTTAAAGACCCACTTACTTCCAATAGCCTTCTTCCCTGGAGGCAGCTGGGTAAGTGTCCAGGTCTTGTTCTGGTGCAGTGCATTCATTTCCTCCTGCGCAGCATCCTTCCAGAGACGGGCTTCAGTGGCTGGCATCTCCTCTATCGCTTCCCAGTTGGAAGGCTCTAGGGGTTGCGCCGACCCTGCGAGGTAGGACAGTCGTAGTGGTGGGAGACCTCTGTTGGATCTCGATGAGCGTCTGACCTGTGGTTCTGGTTCCACATCAGCTTCCTCATCATCCTCCAATGCAGGCATCTCCGCATCAGACTGTTCCTCTTCATCTCTGGTGGTGCTGCTGAGAGTCTGGTCCTCTGCGTCTTCTTCCTGTTGATGCCCTGTAGATGGTGTTATAGCTGTGGAAGGCAGATCTGGACAGTTACACATTTGTGGTGGAAAGTATATGAGATCTTGTGTTTCTTTCTCTGATTGCTCAGAAAAATCTACAAAACTTCCTCTTTTGTCAACTTTGCTGTGTAAAATGTACTTATTTTTCCCAACCGAGGGAACATTCAGTGGACCACACACATCACTGTAAACTACATCAAGCACTTTGGTACTTCTCTGTTCAGTACACGGTGGAAAAGAAGGTTTGACACTTTTCTCTGTGATACAACTTACACACTTTGTTGTTGGTGACGTGTTTAGTGCTACCTTTATTCCTCTTGCACGCTCCTTGCGCTGCAAGTCCACTATGGCATTGATGTCTCTGTGTCCAAGTCTTCTGTGCCAAAGTTCTGGATCCGCCTCATCCTTCTGGTTTGAGCGCGCCACTTTAGCAGACTGGGGTTCTGAAAGATTAATCTCATACACACCATGTATTAGATTTGCTTCAGCATATAATTTCCCATCTTTAGACACCTGGCACACATCATTTTCAAATAATATACTGAAACCTTTTCTGGCCAGAGTAGAGACACTAAGCATATTGCAGGTCAGTTCTGGAGTATACAAGACCCGTTGTATGGGATTCTCTTTTGTCTCACAACTTATCTTGCACTTCAGGACTCCTGACCCTGCGCCATGTGCTTTTATGACTTTGCCATCTGCAATTTGAATACTGCCACCTTGTGATGGGTCAATACTTTCAATGTCCTCAAAGAAATCTTTTTCATGAGTAAAATGACTTGAGGCTCCAGAATCTATTATCCATTTGTTTGACTTGGTGTCACAACTGTTAGCAGTTAAACTCTTTTCTAGTAAGAGAAAACTTCCCTCATTTTTCTCTTTCTTTTCATTTTGCTGCTTAAATGCAAGGAAATTTTGTGACTTTCGGGCTTTGCAAGCTTTAGCCATGTGCCCTTCCTTATTACAATTGAAGCACACAATTTTCTTAGGTGTGGCTTTTGCCCTCACTTGGAATTTAGACACATAGTTTGAATCATTGGCTTTTACAGTCCTGGTAGGAGATTCTTGTCTCCTTTCCACACACTCTTCTTTCAGATGGGCAATTACTTTTCTTAGAGTTAAGTCTGTCTTCCCATCCATAAGAGTTGCAAAAGTCTCAAACTTAGGTCCAAGTGATCCCAGGAAATAACAAACTTTCTGTTCTTCCTGCATTGGGTATTCTGAGAGTTCTAGTTTTTCAATAATTGTTAGGAATTCTGTCACATGACTGTTACAGTCTGCTTTGGACACAAGTTTCAACTTAAATAAGTCTCTCACCCAGGCACGGTGAGAGCGTTTACTTGCAAATCCATATGACAATTCCAAATTCTCAAGGATCTGGGCTGCAGTATTCCCCTTCTTAACGTGAACCATCTGCACATCCGAAATACTACTCAGAATTATGGCTACTGCTAACTTATTCTGCTTTTCCCATATCTTGATTGAAGCTTGGGCTTCTTCTGTAGTGCCAGTAGGCTTCTCTTTTTCAATACAATCCAAGATATCTTTAAGATCAAATATCACCTCTAGGCGCTTTTTCCATTGGATAAAATTGTTCTCTCCTAGTCTGGGTAGCTTAAGGCTTCCCTCCTCAATTTGATTCTGATTGGCCATCTTAAAAATCAAAAATTTGAAAAATGTCCAAAAATACAAAATCAAAAACTTAAATCTCCAATGAAAAAAAAAATCTAAGAACTTCTCTGCCTAGCTACTGCACTGCGAGGGAAAGGGGGGGTTAATCCTTTCACAATGGAGACAATGGAAGTCACCATGTGCTCGCCAGAAAAAAAAAATGTCCGCTTTGAATCTTTCTTCTCTCTTAAGAAAATCCAGCGACATCCACAAAATACTTCAAGCTTTGTCTCTTCTGGGCCCGTAACCTTTGTTGGGGATGAGATTAAATACTGGAAGAGGATATATTGTTTGGATATTATCCTTCCTTTCTCACGTAAGTGAGATTAGCAGAGCATCATCCCCGGCAGCATATAAGGTTGGAAACTGAGACGAGGTTGGTTTAACCTTCTAGAAAACAATAATCCAGAATGCTGTGAGGCAGACTGGATTATCCTGGCATTACCCCTTTTTGTCCCTCTTAAAACAACAATCACACAGTTTTGTGAAGAAATAAAAGTAATGTTTACTCACATTATTTAGGTCTCAAAAACAGCAGTTGCAGTAGTAGAGTCAAGGCAGGTTTAAAACATATTAAGTTACAAAAATAGAATATATAGACTTTAGCATTCTGTCTGAGCTTGGAGAGCTCAGACAACGTGTCCTTTCAACTCGAGAGCATGGTGGAAAGAGAGGGAAGAACAGGAAGAAGGAAGTGATCTCACAGAGTTCTCTCTGCAGGAAGTTACTGCGAGTCTCCGCCCTCTTCATGTCCTTATAGAGCAAGACATGAATTGTTGGTATGACTGCTATATTTTCCCACACTCCGGACTGTAAACGCCACCACATGCCAACTTGACCCATGTCCCTCCTGGATGGTAAAATCAGCTAGTGAGGTGACATGTGGCTGGGTCCAGGCGATTATAAATTCGTCCTTGAGTGAGGGGGTGTTCCCGGCTGCCTTTAAGGAGGCGCTTGTGCACCCCCTCCTCAAGAAACCATCCCTGGACCCTACCATCCTGGGCAATTTTCGCCCAGTCTCCCACCTTCCCTTTTTGGGAAAGGTGGTTGAGAAGGTGGTGGCGTTGCAACTCCAGAGGATTCTGGAGGAAACGGGATTATCTGGACCCCTTTCAGTCAGGTTTCAGGCCGGGATATGGGACAGAGACCGCATTGGTCGCGCTTATGGATGATCTCTGGCGAGAGCGGGATGGAGGGAGTGCGTCCATCCTTGCTCTCTTAGATCTCTCAGCGGCTTTCGATACCGTCGACCACAGTATACTTTTGGGACGGCTCGAGGAGTTGGGGGCGGGCAGCGTGGTTTTGCGCTGGTTCGCCTCCTTCCTCCAGGGCCGTTCCCAGTCGGTGTTGATAGGGGAGGATAGAGCTGACCCGAGACCCCTGACTTGTGGGGTGCCTCAGGGGTCGGTTCTCTCTCCTCTCCTATTCAACATCTACATCAAGCCGCTGGGCGAGATCATCCGTCACCACGGGATGAGGTATCACCAATATGCCGATGATACCCAGTTATACATCTCCATCCCGGGTGAAGTAAGTGATGCGGTCAATGCCTTATCTCAGTGCCTGGAGGCTGTGGGGGTCTGGATGGGGAACAACAGGCTTCAACTGAACCCTGGGAAGACGGAGTGGCTGTGGATTGACGGCCCCCCTGGATCCGGGAAGTTGTCATCTTTGGTTCTGGGTGGAGTTGCACTACCCCACTTGGATCCAGTGCGGAATCTGGGGGTCCTCCTGGACTCGCGACTCCTGCTCGAAGAGCAGGTGGCAGTCATGGCCAGGAGGGCCTTTGCTCAGCTCCGAGTTGTGCGCCAGTTACGCCCTTTCCTGGATCAGGAGGCCCTCCGAACAGTCACTCACGCCCTTGTCATCTCCCGTATAGACTAATGTAATGCGCTCTACATGGGGCTACCCTTGAAGAGTATCCGGAAGCTTCAGCTGGTGCAGAATGCGGCGGCGCGAGCAGTTATTGGGGCCAAGAGATCGGCCCATGTAACACCTCTGCTTCGCGAGCTGCATTGGGTGCCAGTTTGCTTCCAGGTCCAATTCAAGGTGTTGGTGATCACCTTTAAAGCCCTACATGGCATAGGACCAGGGTACCTGAGGGACCGTCTCGTCCCGATAACGTCGGCCCGCCCCACCCGTGCATGCAGAGAGGGGTTTCGGACCCCCTCAACAAGAGAATTCCATCTAGCGGGGTCCAGGAGGCGTGCCTTCTCTGCGATAGCGCCCGCCCTATGGAATATCTTGCCCCCGGAGGTGAGACTGGCCCCCTCCCTCCTGACCTTTTGGAAGGCCCTTAAGACCTGGCTCTGCCACCTGGCCTGGGACAACAGAGGCGGGAGTGCCTCCTGGGGTTGGCTAGCCCCATAGCAACACTATCTATGCTACGTTCCCTACGTCCCCCATCTTGTATTTTATCTATTTATATTGTATTTTTTAGAATTTTATTGTATTGTTTTTAACTTTGATTGTTGTAACCCGCCCAGAGTCCCTTGTATGGGAGATGAGCGGGGAATAAATTGAATAAATAATAATAATAATAATAATAATAATAATAATAATAACAACAACTTGTTATTTCAAGTCTCCCAATGGTGCACTCATCATCATTGTAACTGAGTCCATCCACCTTGCTGCTAGTCGTCCTCTTCTTCTCTTTCCTTCACCTTGTCCAGCGTTACAGCCTTTTCCAGAGAGCTGAGTCTTCACATAACGTGTCCAAAGTAGGATAATTTAAGCCTGGTCATTTGTGCTTGAGTGAGAACTCTAGGTTTTGTTTGATGATGCATTGTTTTCTTGTTTGTCCTCGGTATTCTCAGGAGTTTTCTCCAACACCAAAGTTCAAAGGTGCCAATACTCTTCCTATCCTTCTTCTATAAAGTCCAACTTTCACTTCCATAGAGTATCACAGGGAATACCATGGCTGGCACAATTCTGATCTTTGTAGGTATAGACACATCACAGCATTTGAATATCTTTTGCAATATCTTCATGGCTGCTCTACCAAGTGCTAGTTTGTGGCGTATTTCTTGACTGCTTGTTCCTTTTCTTTTGTTGATTGATCCTAAAAAGCAGAAGTTATTCACCACTTTAACATCTTCACTGTCAATTCTAAGGCTGTTTATTCTACCTGTTGTCATTAGTTTGGTCTTCTTTATATTTAATTTTAGTCCCATTTTTTCACTGTGCTCTTTGTCTTTTAAAATGAATATATCAAAAAACCAATAGTTTTGTTTAACAGAGAAAATAGAGTGAAAATTTATATAGAAATGGTGAAAAACTAGAGCAGGCAGATGCATCTGTGTACCTTGGTAGAACGTTTACTTAAGAGGGGGAAATGGATGGAGGGATTTTAAGACGCACAAATGCTGGTAGAAGGGTAGTGAGTAATATATGGTTCTGTTTATCAAAAGAAATGAAAAGTGTTCCAAGAATGGGTTTCTGCCCACTTTATTATATGGAAATGAGAGTTGAATGTGTCAGGAGAAATATGAAATAAGTTGAACGCAGTAGGAATGAGGTACTTAAGAATTGTGTATGGTAAAACACGAAGAGAGAGGATTAAGAATGAATGTGGGATGAATACAAAAGTGAGTGAGTGATATAAAAGAAGTATGTTTTTGTTGTTTATGTATCCCTGGGTCTGGATTTGTCTAGCACAAGAAGAAGGGGAAAGTGGCATTTAAAGACCCAAGCTATGAATCTGTGTGTGTCAGAAAGCAACAATGACAATAACAGCTGAATTTGTCATCAGTTCTATTTATCAGCCTTGGTACTCAAAGGGTAAGTACATAAATGTAATATAATCCTGGTAAATCTTCTATTATTTATGAAGGATGCAGATGGGACAGGAATTTCTTGACTGATGGTTTATTAACTCCGCAAGGAAACAGGATGAATCTCTCTCCCCCACAATTGATTTTCCAGGATCCTGAAAAAAGGATGTCTTAAGATTTAATGGTACTGTTTTGTATATATTATTTTTTTAAAAAAAAATCCTACAAGTTAGTACAAGGTGTACAACAGATTTAGAAATGAGATAATAATCTCTTACAAACCTATAAAAGAAATCCATTCTGCACTTTTCACATTACACTGGAGTTTCAGTGATAATGGCGTAGATCCCCAGCAATATAGTATTCATTTGGGTTCTTTTTACTTACTTTAACACCCCATCAATTCAGCCTCCATTATGTTTTAGAAGTGTCTATTTGTGGCTTTGCTTAAAAGTGATTAGAGTACATCGTTTGGTTAAGTGGAGGGAGATGGGCAGTGATATAAATTTAATAAATAAATAAATAAATAAATAAATAAAAGTTTTTTAAAAATAATATTTTGAATATTAATCCCAGTGCATAAGAAAAAGATTAAATTTGGCCTAAATAAATGGATGCTACAAACTGTAACTCTATAAACGTCTTGTGTGCCAGTTATATAAGAAATTCAGGACACAAAAATTGAATGCCAAGCTAGTTATATTTCCCTTTGATCTTAAATCATTTTATGTAACACAGCCTTCTGAATATTGCACAAGAATGTTTTTTCCGGGGAAGTGTACTATAGACGCTCAGCCTTCATTTAAAAAGTATTCAGATTTGACTTGCCTCTTAGTAGTCTCTGAGCCTTCCTCAGTTGCACCTCTATTCTAGGCAAACTTACTCAGAAGAATTTTTGCCAAACAGCTGAGCTTTTCTACTGCTCTTAGCCAAAACCAAGCCATGATGGGCTTATATCTGAGCCAGACCATGATGGTTTGTTCAACAACTCTTATTAACGCAAACCATGGTTTGGTCTAACCTGCAAGAAAAGTGGGCTCACACAATGTACTAGCCATGGTTTACTTAATTGTGCTTTATTGAACAAGCTGCAAATGGTTGGGTTCACACAACCTGCTAAGCCCTAAAACATGGTTTAGAAACATAATGGCAGCCTTCACACATTGTGATGCATGGACCCAGCAACCGACTCCTTGAAACTGTGACTATGTAATTTAGTGGTCACACTTATGCATGAATATCCCAGGTTCAGTTCAAGTCTCTGCATTTCCCAGGAGTTCTGAAAAGACCCTGTATTGTGTGACGCCAACCAACTGCAGTCTATTCAATCAGGCATCATGGCCTGGGAACCTTTTCAGGAGCAGCGCAGATCTGGCCACCGCTGCCATTGACCAAAATATAAAGATACATATCACTTTTAGCTTGCTGAATTTAGCCCTTGGAAAAATCATTACATAATTATACCAAAGAATAGCGTTTTGAGGCCCAAAAGGAGAGCCAGAGAAAAGACTGAGGTTGATGTTAATGGACTTGCCAGAGGAAGACAAAGGGAAGTTGTTTAAATCTATCATTAGCTAGTTAATCACCCTAGTTGATTGAGTAATGCTTTCTGGCTAACAAGAGAAAAGCAGCATGGAGGGATTCAAACAGAGGTACAACAGAAAAGAAAGCTGGAAAATAAAGCAAAAGGCAGACAAAAGCTGAAAGCGCATACAGGTAGTCCTCGCTTAAAAACCATTCATTTAGTGATGGTTCGGACTTAAAACGGTGCTGAAAAACCTGACTTGTGACCAAACCTCACACGGTCACATGATCACAATTTGAGCGCTTGACAACCAGTTTGCATTTATGACCATTGCAGCATCCTGTGGTCGCGTGGTCGCCATTTTCAACCTTCCTGGCCAGCTTCTGGCAAGCAAAATCAATGGACAAATAAAATAAAAAACCACCTATTAGAGCAGGCACGCACAAGGTACAGCTACAAAATAAAATGCAAGTGAGCTACCAGCCACGTGCGATTGCTTGCTAGGAAGATAATAAATATCCTGGTTTTGCTCACTGCCTGGAATTACGAGACCCAGCGGGGGGTGGCAAGAAGGCGGTTTCCAGGGGCTGATGCAGTTGCCTTCGTCTTAATGGGTTACAACTTACACTGGTGTGTATTGCTTCCATAAAGTGACATGCAGTAAACTGGAGGGGGGCCTCTGTAGCTCTGGAGTCACGCGTGGCCCACTTGCGTGCCTGTTTTTGATCATCTGCCATGCCAGTACCAGATGTTTGTAAATGAATCACGTTTATAACGCACACCTTCTTCTCCAACGAAAACTGGCTCCATAAAATTTGACCGTCCGCTTTTCTTCACTGTAAATCATAAATGGGGATAAAATAGTTGAAGTATCAGGGCTGGGATGTATGCAGTTCAGCTCTTTGCCATAGCTGCTACTTACAGAATAAAATACATGCAATAGCATTGATGCAATTGCCATATTTACTTGAAAGGAAGATGGACATTTAAGGCAGCCTTCTCGAAAAAAGTATGTGCATGAGCCTTGCTTGGGTGCATATACACATATTTGGGGTTGTGCAAAACCTCCCAAAAAGGTGCTCTGGGATGTGTTGGAGCATGAACAAAACACCTCTCCTCAAATAATTATTTTTTTTATAAGAATTTTATTAAGTTTCAAGCAAAGATAAAAGCTACAGAAAAACAAACAACTACAAAGAAAAAAGAGAAAAAACTAAAAAAGTGTAGAAACACAAGAGCAATTTTTCAAAATTAGAAAAAGAGGTGACTTCTGACTTTTAACAGCAAGGATATACAACAATTTTCCATAATCAATCCCTTACTCTATATTAAACCAAAATCACATTATTTCTATAAATCATTCCATTGGCACATTATAAAAATCACTAAATACAGTTGCTTCCTTCCCTTATATTAAAAGAAATTATATCTATCTATCTATCTATCTATCTATCTATCTATCTATCTATCTATCTATCTATCTATCTCCTAATCAACTTCCCCCCCAAGATAACCTTTATTTAATTATTTCCTTCCTACTACTATTCTATACATTCCTGTCTACTATAATAAAGATCAAACTAAAAAACATATAAATTGTCTGCCATTGTATTTAATACAATTTTAATAATCTTAATCATATGAAACCCAAAACCATCCAAATAGACATTTATTATTTTTTATGATACCTTAATAATCTTAATCCAAATTGTTAAAGATAAATGAAATCAGCCAAACCCTAAAAGCAATCCAGAGAAATATTCTTAAACACTTATCCCACTTCAAAATAAACCAGAGCATTTACATATCCCCACAATGCGCACAGAGCTTTTTTCTTTAAAAAATTGAACAGCCCAACTGCCCTCCTCAAAAACTCCGACTTCTCTTTAGGAGACCTCCCATACATAATAACCCCTTCTTTTCCATGGCGTTCCACCAGAAGATCAATTTCACTTATGGCTTGCAACTCGATCTCTCCCTTTAATTTCTTCAACTATCCAATCTTCATCCAGCATTTCAACAGAAGTCCAGATCTCACTCTTAGAAGAGACATTTCTGTCGCTGTTAAATTTCTCAGTTTCATTCACGACATCCCCAACCAGATGTCACATTTTAGAATTCATATTTTCCAGAATGTCCTAAATGCCTTGCATAAAAACTTGGTAGGAATCAGAAGGAATCTGTTTAAAATCTTGTTGGAAGTGAGAGAAAGTCTGTTTAAGATCCTCCATGTCTCAAGCAGTAGATTATGGCGCCCCCTAGGAGCTTAACCAGCGAAAATCTAAGATATGAAAGAATTCCGAAATGTGTTTACACAAGCGAAAGTAAGATATGCAGAAAGTTCCCCAGGGAAAGTAGAAGCAGAAAACTGAAAGTTCAAAACAACCGATTCAACATGTAGGAAAAAATGCTAATATCTTCACATTTAGTACAAAAATAATAACAGGGAGACAATTATTTACTCTCAATCCTCCTTAATATTTGGAAAGAAAACAAAGTCCAAAACCAATCAAAGAGAATATTTGTAGCTAAGGGTTAAACTGTGGAGTCCTTGGTGCTCTCTGAGCCTTGTTGTTTTTTTGCAGACGTTTCATTGCCTGACTAGGCAACATCTTCAGCACTCAGCACTTCAGCACTTCAGGACTTTGGACTCCAAAATCCAAAACTAAAAAATACTTTTTTAAAAAATTGATCCCAAAAATAGTGATAAGCACCAAGAGAACCCGCTTCTCCTTGCTGTAGAAAGCCTCTCTTAGGGTACACATACTTAAAAGAAATATAAATTGGGTGATTTAGAAATGGGGTTGCCGGTCTTAATGTCCCTTTAAGGCTACAGTGCAGCTTGAAAATGGTGATGTCCCCACCTGCCAGCTAGCTCTTACCAGTCGAACGTGAATGCTGTTTGTGATCTTCTGGCTGCAAGAAGAAAAACACTCCTGGGCTTCAGGAAAAACCTGCCTGAGCCCGAAAAAACTGCCGCGTTGTCAGTTCTGCCTGCTGAGCCCACGGGCACAGCTGTTCAGTCCACCATGTCCCCATTGGAAGTCTCTCCTCAAATAATTAAAGCAGCTGTGTCTTTTTCTATATTTATTGGCTGCTTTGGAAGCTGCTCCTGGAAAAACATGTGGCTGTTTTTTTAACTGTTTCCAAAAAGAGGTGCTTCGTTCATGTTCCCGCACATTCTGAAACATCTGCTTCAAAATTGTTGCACAGCCCTAGAATATATTTATATGTACAGTACATGAATATTTACCAGGCCTGAGGCCATACTCCAAAAGGGGGGGAGGGGGTACGACAAAAAGTACATTAACTGAAATAATGAAAACTAATTAATTACCTGTAAAATAAGTCATTCCATTTATAAGCTGAATTGATCTCCCATCTGTATACAAAGCATTCTGCCCTTTACAAATTTACAAGTTAACCTCTCTTGTGTGCTCAGCCACGCTCACACAGAGAAAGACTGGATATCTGGGCTCAGAAAACATAAAGCTACAGGTGCCTATATTAAGTAGTAAGTCTCATTGAGTTCAATGCCAGTTACTTCCAGGTAAGTATGCATAAGCTGCTGGTCTGTTCAGCCTGACTTACTCCATGTAAACTGGGGTGAAACCTGGGGAGAAATCTAGGGATATTGAGCAGCTTATTCTAACTGATGCTGGTGTGTAACCACAAGGAAATTTACTCTACAGTAAGTTCCATTGAGTGCAGTGGTTCTTAAAAGGTAAAGGTTCCCCCCGCACATTTGTGCAGTCGTGTCCGACTCTAGAGGGTGGTACTCATCTCCGTTTGTTAGCCGAAGAGACAGCGTTGTCCGAAGACACTTCCACGGCCATGTGGCCGGCATGACGCATGCGGAACGCTGCTACCTACCCACCGAAGTGGTACCTATTAATCTACTTGCATTTGCATGCTTTCGAATTGCTAGGTTGGCAAGAGCTGGGGCGAGTGCGGGAGCTCACTCCGTCACGCGGGGCTACGGATTCGAACCTCCGAACTTGCGATCTTCCAATCGACAAGCCTGGCGTAAGTAAGTTAAGTAAGTGGTTCTTACTCCACGGTAAATATGCTTAGGTTTTCTACTTCCCTTCAGTCAGCATTTTTCTCTCCTTTTCTCCAGATGTGGGGGGGTGACAAAAAAAATCAAAGGAGTCTGGTAGCACTTTTTCTATCTAACAAATTTTATTAAAAGGTATCAGCTTTCATGAACTGCTGCTGTCTTCATCAGATGCATGGAATGGCTAGAGACTGATGTAGGATTTCAATTGGGATGAGCAAGTGATGGATGGAGAGCGGGAGAGGAAGGTTCTGCAGATGCAGTGAGACAGATTACAAATATCTCATCAGTCAGCAATTGTAGTGTGTTAGAAACTCATTACGTTTGTTGACCCCTTCTGACATTGCCTGAAACCTTACGATGTGGGTGAGCTCAGCCATTTCTACTTGATGGTGCTCTTGAAGTCCTGCTTTTCCAAAACAGTCACTCTGAGGTCTGCCATAGAGTGTCCTGGGAAGCTGAAATGCTCGGATACTACTTTGTCCTTATTTTGTGTCCTAATGTCAAACCCACGTCCATTAATCTTTTTGTGCAAAGTTTGTTCCATTTCTCCTACGCAGAATCCCGAGGGGCATTGTTGGCAGATGACGGCATATATCACCTTGGACGAACAGCATGCGATGGCGCCTCTAATCCTGTGCGTGTACTTGTTGAGGTCTGTGGCGGTGCTATTGGTACAAAGCAGAGCTCTGGGTTTATTGCAGAGTCTGGTTCCCATGTAGGCATCACTGCCCTGTTGTTTCTTGAGGTTTATGAGGATCTGCTTCAAGTTGGGTGGTCGTCTATATGCAAGCATGGTCCTGCCAGCCGGTGCTTGGGAAAGTGAAGGGTCATTGTCCAGTATGGGCTGTAGTTTGTTAATAATGTGTTTGAGTGGTTTGAGCTGTAGGTGGCAAGCGGAGGTGTTCTGTGGTCCTCTTTCCGTGGTCTGTCTGTCTTTAATAGGTTAATGGCGGGGTGGAAGTTGTTAAAGTCATAAAAAGAGTGAGAAACACTTTTCCATGGGATTTCAATGAATCTCAAGTAAAAGGAGGGTTACTTCAGGGGGTATGAGTTAAGCAAGCACCATTTCCATCCTCCCCCCACCCAGGCACTTGGTATTTTTTCACAAGGTTTTAGGCTGAGCGGGTCCTGCAAATTTAAAACAGCTGACTTCTTGCCTCCTTTCAGGAGACTATGGGCACAGCATCAGGATTAAAGAGATACGAGATGGTGGCTGTTTTGAGTTTGGACCACATTAGAAGCCTAAAACTTTAGATAAAACTTTGCAGCACTAAGTAGGTTGGAAAAACACAGCCATAATGTGGCTTGCGTAGTCTGATTTCTCAGCTGGGTTCGGACAAAACCACTGTCCCGAGCAGCCATTACCTCAGAGGGAACATCCCAGGCTGCCTGCAGCACATGAGTGTAGACGCCCAAGGATCATCTTTCACCCACTTCCATTTGCCACAAAGGTGGCTGGGAGGCTATCTCTGCCACGGGGCCAAAGCCACCCCAGGCCCCTACCCCTTTCTTCTCATACTTACTCCACACATGACTGCAGCAGGGTTGAAACATAAAACTGTCAATACAATGCTGTTTTCTGTCTTGGAACTTACCAGGATGGGGAATGCTGGCCAGTTAAGTGGGCAGCCAAAGGATATGAATGTTCTACAGAACTATTTATAACTCTGATTTCCTGGCCGTTGCCAAATATTTTAAATATTCAGGATGACATTTAAAGTTTTCTTCAGGTTCCCAAGTTTGAAACTTTGGAGGAAAATAGTTATAACTGAGCTTAGCTTATCTTTCAAAGCTTTGCCACTTTCCACTTGTTTTTTGAGCTTGTTGTACTTTAGTGCAAAGGCAATGGAAGATGGCCCTCATCCAGCAAGAAAGAATGAGATTTCCAGATCCCACAGGAGAAGTGAGCACATGAGACATATGCCTATCTGCATAGCAATGCTTATCTAGGTCCACTGGATGTTTTTTGATGTCATATCCCTGGTTGCCTCTATTTTGCCTCTATTTTGCTGGGATCACAATGTCTTGACAAGATCTACCTATTCTGAGCCCTGTCAAATCTGTAGCTGGCCTGCTATACATTTAATTAAATATCTCCATGAGTTCAATGTGAGAGTATGATGCCACATGCAAAACTTCTGTTTTCAAAGTCTATTGCCATACTTCGCTTTCTTTTGAGTCTTGGGTCAACCTAGGGGCCATAGAGGAGCAGTACTCCAATCTAGATCTACTTTAGGATTCCCAAAGTCTCCAGTTCAGAATCCTCAAATTCTGTGGCTTTAGTAGAAGCCCATAAAGCTAGAAGTGACAAGCAAAGATAGGCTGACCATATTTCAGGATGGCAAAACGGGTCTTATATGTAATATTCCGTATTCATGAAAAAGACAGGGGTCCCCACCCCCGGTCCGTACGATTGGCTCCCGTCTGCAAACCCCGACCCCCGGTCCGCGCTCCAGCTCGGATCCTCCTTCCGGGCCATTCCCACCGGGTTTGAAAAATGGGGCAAAATTGAGATTTTCATGAAAACGACGGGACAGTTGAAAAGTGCTTTAAAAACGGGACTGTCCCGTTCAAAACGGGACGTATGGTCAGCCTAAGCAAAGAACAAAATCCAATCCAAAGTCTTAGTACCAGCTGACATCCCTAGAGGCCACACCTAGTTCTTTCTGTTCCTGAGAAGAAGAATACCATCCAATGGTAGCTCATTTAGACAGCCTAAGTTCTAGGGTCCTAAAGTTTGAAGACTGCCTCCATCACAGAACACATGACTCATCCCACCCTCTTGATCTTACTTTTTTGAAAAATTGGGGAGTGGGGGTATTCGTTCCCTGGCTGCTTTCTTAACAGGTCTCACATATGCTTCCAAATATTAGGTTTTCATAGCTGAAGTCCTACCCATTTAATTGCTTGGGGAAGATGCATCTTGTTTTTAAAAACAGTAAAGATTAAGATGGTGCCTTTCCTATAGACCAGTGTTTCTCAACCTTGGCCACTTTACGATGTGTGGACTTTAACTCCCAGAATTCTCCCACACATCTTAAAGGAGCCAAGGTTGAGAAACACTGGTCTATAGACATTGTGAAAACAGATAGGAGATTATGAAATTGACCAGATTGGATTCTGCGTAAGACATTTTCTAAAGAATGGACAAAGCCTTGGGAGGCAATGGCATGCTTCCCTGAAGGATAGGTGGGCAAAGAAGTACTGATTTCTTTTTAAAACAAATCTTCAAAGTGCTGGAATGTAAGAATTATGGTTAGAACTTGTGCATATGCATAGACAGAAAAATGAATTCCAAACAAACACGCCAGCAGCTGGACTCTGCAACTGGAGGGTTATTGGGAACATTTATGCTTTTTTCTAGCATCTAGATTCTGCACTCAGACTATAAATTCAGGGGATATTACCCCTTATTATCACATGCCTACTGAGCAGCAGTTGCATTTTAGAAAACTACCATGCATAGAAAGGATTCCAACACATTCCTGCTCAGGATTCTCTGTATATGAGAGACACAAAGCAAAAATTTTTGTTTTCCTTTCATTGCAACTGTATGTAATTACATCCTTCTTAATGCCTCTTGGATGGAGAAGGATTACACAAGGTTTATATCTGTCCTCACCCAAAGTGCAGATGTCCCCCGGGGTCCTACTTTAAATCACAAAAGCTAAATTTTGGACAGCATCCTGCTTTCCATCCCTTTGATATTTCCCTCCAATGCTTTGGGACATGCGATATACATTATCTCTTCCCAGAAAATAAAAAGAATGTGGTTCTGAATTCAGTTTAAACAAAGACCAACTTTTTTTATATCACTTTGTCCTATAATGAAAAGAAGCAGTATGGTCTACAATGGGGGGAAAACTCTCTTTTTTTGTTGTTATTCGGATAAGTTCTTTATGTTGAGGTATGGAGGGAGGGTTTAAATGCAAGATCCTGGTATTGAAAATACTGAAATAATTTAAAGGGTGTTATTAGATTTTTGAACTTTATCTTGGGGAAGATTTTTTTTTAAAAGAAAGAGGGATGTTTTCCATAAGAAATCAAAAGAAATATATATGGGAATGTTTGCACCAGAAGTCATCTATAAAACACTAGTTATGTTGACATCTGAAAGAAAGTTGCCATAGTCTGTTAGATATTCGTTTTTATTTATTTATCTATTTCCAGCAAGCTGGACAACCCACAGGAAGTAAGATTGAACACATGATTTATAGTTCATAATACGTGAGAAGGAAGTGAGCCCTCCCCCCAAATTTCTTGTGCTCCCTGCCATTCTCCAGGCTTATGTCACTGTATATTAAATAGTTGTGGTTTTTTACACCATAACAGTAAAAGATTTTCTGCGTTGTGATAGATTCTTCCGAGAATTCTTCCTTCTGAGCATTTGTTCTAATTATTATTCGCGACTCCTTTTTCCCCACTGGCTGTAGTAAGCCTGCATTTTTGTTTGATTTGGTTTTCATCAAGATTATATCCTGCCTCGATATGGATTTGTGGGAATTATGTGGAAAATCCAAAAAAGTTGAATCTACTTCTGAGCATTTGTAACATCATCGTTGATCTATTTCCACATGATGCTTGAGCCAAGAGGATCTCACAATCACAGTCATTGATGTTCCACTTGGTTGTGATATTCTGTTGACATTGTGTGAATGAACTATGTGTGCAAAATGACATGGCTGTGGAGGATATGATCTAGAGCAGCGGTCCCCAACCTTTCTGGCACCAGGGACCGGTTGTGGAAGAAAATTTTTCCACCGACCAGGGGGGGCGGGGTTTGCAGGCGGGAGCCAATTGCACGCACCGTGGGCAGGGTAATTGTGTGCACCGGGGGGCGGGGTTTGCAGGAGGGAGCCCCACGGCCCACTTCCTAACAGGCCGCAGCCCACTAGTGGGCAGTGGCCCACAGGTTGGGGACCCCTGATCTAGAGAAGTGTAACTACTTCTGAAGCCATTGGCATCTTGGCTTTGGTGGGACCCTTCATATCTGGGATAGCCCCCTGGTTGAGTATGACTTTCAAAAAAATGTGCCAGGACATTGTGATGGCTTTGGGTCTTGAAAGCAGTTTGACCTCAGGATGTTCATGTTACTATTTCATTCCTAAGTGGGTCTGGTGTATTTTTATATTATACCAACAGACTAGAAAGTAATAGGAGGACAACGGAAATGAATATTGCATGCTTTTACAGTCACAAAAAGATTGATACTACAAGGTGGGAAGAACATTCATTAGGGTCAATTATACAATAGTCTGAAGAACTTACCTTGTTTTCTGTATCCAAATTAGTATTTTACTGCCTTAAATCCTGTTTGGGAAAATAATTAACATTTGGGCTGTAAATACTTGACTAGAAGTTTGTTTGTTTGTTTATTTATTTATTTATTAATCAAATTTCTATCACCGCCCATCTCCCTCCTCCGGAGGGACTCTGGGCGGCTTACAATAAGATAATAAAAACAAAATACATACAATATACATACAATATAAAAATACTAAATTATAAAACGAGATTAAAATCCAAGAGGCAAGAGTGGTAAAATGATCTAACTTAATCCAATGTAGGAGAGGAGCTCTCTAAGGTATTAGCCATCCCCAAGAGTGACTATCCCTTCCTTGGCCCCAAGCAAGGCGGCCCCAAGCAAGTTCATAATATGCCAGAGGGAGGGAGTTTATACATGTTTCTATACTTAATTTATCTTGTCTCTTGTTGAGTGAACTAACTTAAGTATTAATAAGGTAACTGCAAAACATTAAGCCAATATGTAGGACATCTTTTTTAATACATAAGAGATATATGCTTCTGAGGATTTTTATTTCCTTTTTTTTTTCTTCTCTCAGAATAGATCTAATGAAGATTTAGATTTAACATATTTCTAGGGGAATGCCTGCTATTATCTTATATTTCCCTACAGAAGGATATGCTCTGAAATTAATTTAAGAATGAAATCCTTAGAAATATGTATCATTAGGAGAGCAGCTGCAAAAGGATATTAGGTTACCAAGGCCCAAGAGCTAGATAGAAACTCCAGAGGAAAAATCTCTCAAATCATACAATGATGCTTTGGGGATATTAACCAAGGTCAGTAGCTTGAATCATGTCAACTGGATTTCTATTTTCTCAGTGGAAACGTTTCGCTCCTTATCCAAGGAGCGAAACGTTTCCACTGAGAAAATAGAAATCCAGTTGACATGATTCAAGCTACAGACAATTCCACCTGGATGACTGAGAACCTTCATAGACATATTTAACCAAGGTCACTTTTCCATCTTCTGAGCAGACTACAAAAAGCTGATTGTCAATCATAACAGCAAGACAATATATCCATTCTTGGTGTTACGATGGAATCAAATGAGGGGAGAAGTGTGCTAAATTCTCTATCTGTAAGTATCTGTAATATCTTTAGGTAGATATTTTAAAAATTCAAACACTCTTCCTCTTGGACAAAAAGAAGTACAATATACCCAAGGAAGCTGAAAGGCAATACAGGAAGGTCGCAATTAGTGCGAGTTTGAATTGGGTGAAATTCGATTTAGTGTGATTTATAAATTGATACCAGATTACGTTTAACGCGAGCCAAAATTCAATTAGTGCGAGGCTAGCATATGCGGTTGAGGCATGCGCAGTTGCCGTTGTGGTTTTAGACACTAATCGTCATTTGTGCAAAATGGAGAAAAGGGAGATTCCATTCGAGGAAAGCTCAAAAAAGACACTCATTTTGAAGATCTACAGCAGAATACAGGAGATAGCAGATACACTTTGGATATCAGTTTATCCTCTTTTACTGTTCTACAGTATCTCATTAAAAAACATACAAAAATTATGTTTAAAATTTTTAATTGCCGGTAAGACGCCAGGCTTGTTGATCGGAAGATCGCAAGTTAGGAGGTTCAAATCCCTAGCCCCACGTGACGGAGTGAGCTCCCGCACTCGCCCCAGCTCTTGCCAACCTAGCAATTCGAAAGCATGCAAATGCAAGTAGATGAATAGGTACCACTTCGGTGGGATGGTAACAGCGTTCCGCGCGTGTCATGCCGGCCACATGACCGTGGAAGCGTCTTCGGACAGCGCTGGCTCTTTGGCTAACAAACGGAGATGAGCACCGGCTGTGCGGGGGAACCTTTACCTTTACTATTTCCATCGAGCTGGAACCAGCTGCCCTATTTCCCATAGAAATATCACTTTGAATAGTGCAAATTTGAATAATGTGACCATTTCATGAGATTCGTTAACTGCACTAAACCGTAGATACAAATTAAAAACATGTTCTTTGTTTGGTCTGGATGCTTTAGCCACCAAACTCTCTGGCTTTGAATGTATTGGAGAAGGGTTTTTACAGAGGAAAAATCTACAATTCAATATTGTCAACAATTAAAAAAAAACTATTTAAACTTTAACTAACATTATTTCTATAGAAAAATAACAATTTAATTGTCAAAACCCAAAATCAAATGGACTCTTTGCCACGGTCATCAGCTCTACTTTTGCAGAGCTGTCTTCAGTTTGACATACCTCCCCCGGAAACCGCAAATGTATTTGTTGTTCATTGGTTTATCCTCTGTGCCCATTTCTCTTTCATTTTATATGTTTTATTTATTGCATCCTATTATTGTGTTGATGTTTTTACCATATTAGCCACCCAGAGTAGCTTATGTGAGATGGACGGCAATATAAATCTAGAAAACAAAACAAAACAAAACAAAACAAAAAGCATTTATTCAATTGTGTTATCCCCTCCATATTTTTTCTTTTCTTTCTTTTCTTTGCTTTTTTCCTGTGGTTTTTCCTGCTTTAAGTATTCAATTTTTATTATAAGTACCATTTTAATATCACTCAAGAAATTATTGTTTTTAAAAAAGATGGTAAGTGAATGAATCAGCAAGAGGATATGACAGTGTCAAACGTATTGTTTATTCACACTGACCTCAATGAGATGTTTGCCTGAGCCACTGTGCTTCAGGCAGAGTTGTAAAGACGCTAGAATGCCAAAAATCTCAGTCAAAAAGCATAATTAAGGTATACACGCTAGAGGAGCAAGAAGGAAAGATCTGAGGCTGGCAATGGGCCCTACTCATTAAAAAAGAAAATAATAATTATCCAGCTTTTGCACAGAATGGCCAGAAAGCAACACAAAAGAATTCTTGCATTCCATTGTTTTTTCAAAGGGATCCACTGACAATTCTTTGACCACCCTGATGTTTATAATGTTCAAATATACCATTGGTTAAAAATAACACCCATTTTCTTTAAATTTAAACTTTAAATTTTCTTTGTTACTTTTACAAAAATTGGCTGACATGGTTCTTTGTGCAGAAATAGGCTATTGTTTCTTTATTGTGACGAACTCTTGTTTTGAGTTTTGTTTTCCAGACACAAGAAATGGATCACAGCTTCTCCCAGAAAATGTTTGTAAAAGATGCCTGGATCTTCAACCTTTCTGTTGCTCCTTGTATGGACTAAAACCACCAAACTTTCTTCCCTGGCACTTCCACACTTTGAAGGAACTGGTTTAGATATTATTAGAGTCAACTGGATAATGGTTTCTCCTGCTAATCGCAACTATTGTTCAAGGACTTGTCAACATTTATTGAAAGGTTAGGTAACTTTGTGGTTCCTCAGTTCCATTGAGGTGGTATGATTACGGTAAATGATTTGTGTACACATGGGGTTGGCATTATTAAATGGAGGACTTGCCTCCAACACCTTACTGCATAGCTTTCCAAACTGTGTGTTGCAACACTTTAGTGTGTCGCAACAAAACCCGGAAGTGCTGATGGCGCGTCGCCACCGCCCCTGCGATGGCGCACGCTGCGACGGCGGTGGCGCATGCGGCGGTGACAGCAGCGGCAACGGCGCGCCATCAGCGCTTCCGGGTTTTAGCGCGAAACACAAGGCCGCCACCGCCGTGCACGCCACCACGGCGGCCGGTGTGTCACCAACGGCGGGACTTTGGAAAGCACTGCCCTACTGGCTGAAGAGCTCCAGTGTGCTGTAGTGGTTGAAGGATTAGACCAGGATGGGAGAGAGCCCAGGTTCAAGTCCATCCTCAGACGCTCACTGGAGTGGGCCTTTCTCTTTCAGCCCAACCTAGCTCACAAGGTTATTGTTCTGGAGAACAATGAAAGAAGGAGTCCTACCTTGAGTTTTTGGAGGAAAGGAACATATAAATCTAACAAGCTTGTGCTTTTAATATAATCCCAACTGTTTATATTGGGAAATGCCTGAATATGGCTTTCATCCCCTTTCTGGTCTTTTTTTTTAGTCCCCTAAAATTCCTCCCTCCCTCCCATATGGCCATCTATCTCATATAATGATCCTAGGTGGCTCACACAGCAACCATCTCTTGCCCTCTAGTACGCTTAAGCACCCTAAGAGCATGCTCTCTGATCAGCCTTGTCTTACTTCAGTTCCCATCTCCTCTGACACACAGAATACCTTAAATCTCATTTTCTATCCTTCATTCAGATTCAGTTTTTTCTCTGTCTGTTGCTTAACTGCATCCTTCCTTTGGCCTCCTTCTTTCTGGGTTCACTGTCCCTTAATTTCCTGCCCTCCTGGGAGCTTTTCCCAGTCAACCTCCCCATGTGACATTTGAATCCCAACTAAACTATCAAGTTTCCCTTTTCTCAAAGAGGTCCAAGGATAAACTGCTTTGTTCTCTGGGCAACTGGACATTCCAGTTCATCTCGCAAATTGCCCAGTTAGTATCAGAGTGTATGAACACAATCATGCAGAATTAGGACTTTCCAAGAAATTATAGACATTAGCAAAATCTTTCCATAGAAATTCATATGGATTCTTCTGCATCTTGAATTTTTTTTTTTCACTGAAGGTAACCGCCAGGTCTGTCAGAGCTAACTATATCCCGGAATTCTGCATTGGAGTAACCCAAATTCGGTGCCTAGAAAAACCATCCTCCAACCCAAGTATGAACATTGTACAAATAAAGCATATTTTCATAAATGTGCTCATTCTGTGCACTTATGAAAACACGGAGTCTGATCTTAGGGCACTCTTCAGAAGTAAGTCCCATTTGATTCCCTGGAAGTCCCAGGAATTCTTCCTGAACAGTTTACACCCGTTTCTGACGGTTGAGGGAAGGGAACAAAAGGTCCGTGCTTCGTGCTGTTGTCAGCTGAGATTGGAAAAAAATTCTGCTTCTTCTTTTTCACCAGACATGGCCCATGCACTCTTTTTGCTACCAAAAGTGTGGAACTAAAGTTGTTGTCTGAGTTTAAAATTTTTTTTTTCCCGCAACGTGTAATTAAACTTTGGAATTTGCTACCACAAGATGTGGTGCTGGCTTGCAAAAAGGGATTGGGCCAATTCATGGAAGTCCTGGGGATCAAGGGTCATTAGCCCTGCTGGCAGCGTGACTGCCTCTGAAGGCCGTCTGCTGGGAGACTAGTGGGCTTCCTTGGGCAGTTGGTTGGCCACTGTGAGAACAGACCGCTGGACTAGATGGGCCAGGGGTCCAACCAAGCAAGGCACTGTTCTTAAGATCTCAGGATGCTAAAGCTGGATTTTGTGGCAAAATTCAAATAGTGTGAATTTCTAGCCTTCTATGCAGAGTCTTACTGAAAAAGGTAATGAGACAAGGGATGATTTTTCATGTTTAAACATTTGAGAAGTGGTGAGATGAACATACCAAATGGAAACCTGCTCATACAGTAGGACAGAGCTTTCCAAACTTTTCATGTTGGTGACACACTTTTTAGACATGCATCATTTTGCGACACACTCTTACAGCAGGGCACAAGGCAGGCACTAGGACCTGCGTGGAATCACAGCAGGTTTGGAGGCAGCCAGGCACAAGGCAGGCACTAGGACCTGCACGGAATCCTGGCAGGGCTTGGAGGCGGCGGCAGCAGCCGCGACACACCCAGACACTGCAGCCGACACACTAACGTGTCCCGACACACAGTTTGGAAAGCTCTGCAGCAGGATGTCTTCTTGCCTTCCTCCATTGGAATGCACACACCAGAAAACTGTCCTGGAAACCTATCTAGCATTACTCAGTAAATGAAATCAAGAAGAATCTTGTTCTCATGAGACTATATCTGAACTCCCATTCAACAGGCAGCTTATTGTTTCATAGCAAGAACAAGGTGAAGGGAACTGACTCACCATCCTGTAGAAATGCAAATGGAGATCTTTTTAGCTCAAAGCAAGTGCTGATGGGAAGAGATGCTGATGAATCATGACAAATATTCAGAAATGGTAGGCTAAACAGGATTGTGATTTTCAGCTAGATGATGCCAAGAGGTTATACCTTCCAGTTGAGGCTGGACCATGCAGGGAATCTTGGGATTTCTTTAGATCAGGCTGTACCCAGGCTAAGCATCAGAGGATACTAGGATTTAACTGGCTGCAAGAAAGCTTAGAAGACTGACAACAAAGTTACGTATTGTCAAAGCCATGGTTTTCCCAGTTACTTGGCTATGAAAGCTGGATTCAGAAAGCCTGAATTAAGAAAAACGGATTCCTTTCAATTGTGGTGCTGGAGAAACTTGCTGAGAATATCTTGGATTGCAAGAAGAACAAATAATTTAATGCTAGAGGAAGTAAAGCCAGACAATTACTGGAAGTGTTAATAACGAAACTAAAACTTAAATATTTTGGACACATAACATGAAGGTAAGTCACTGGTGCTTGGAAAAAATCAAGGCAACTAAAAAAAGGCCAACAGAAGACAAGGCGGTTAGATATAATTACTGGTGACACAAGTGGGAGTTCAGAGAACTCAAAGTAGCTGTTACTGATGGACAAACCTGGTGAGGTGTCTGAACAATAGCAATGTGGATGGTTACGGGCATTAAAATGAGCTGGACAATTGATGCTAGGCATGGGGGTTAGATGAAAAGAGCTAGAGCAGCATATGCAAAATAACAGACAGCTTTTTGAACAGGATGAGGAGGAAACCATTCTATCAATAGACACTTACCATTGAGTAAACCCAGAGCAATGCCATTGAACATGATCAGACTGGAGACAGTACTAGACAAGATGGGAACGATTCATAATTAGACTTCTTGCCCAGTACCTTTATTCTCAGAGCAGACAAGTGGGGATGTTGGACTTAAACCATGGGAGAAGAAGTGACAGTCCTGGGTTGGTTTGAGGTATCTTGATTTAAGACACAGAATAAGATGACAGCACTCATTTCATCTTCATACGCAACTTTACTGGTGATTTCCCTCCCCCCCCCCCCCAGTTCTAATGTGGCCTCCATACAAAGGCAACAGCTAAGTTAGGAACTATAGGACAAGATATGTGCCATGTACAGTCGTTCTTTCCTCCAACATCTCCTTAGCACCTGAAGCCTGCAATGACTGCCTTACTCTGTTTAATATTATACCAGCCCCACCCTGTAGATTTGTTTCTTGGCTGGACTAATCTTGTACGAGTACGTAGAAAATAATATAATGGGAATTAATATTGCTGAGGCATCAGACTAAAAATTAAATGAGTTGATTTTGTTTTAAAAGAACACCCCACACCCATCTGAAATGAAGAAAATAGCAGACTACACTTAGCAGACTACATTCCTGGGATCTTGGGAAAAGGTTGCTGTGTAATACTGAAATTGTTTATGTAGGTAAATGCACTTCCCCTGGTACCAGAGTGTGGCTGTAGTTGTGGAATGGTTGTGGTTTTTCTAATTGCCGCATGGGTGTCTGGAGGAAGTTCTCACTTCCTTTGATTTGACTGAAAGCAGACTAGAGAAATAAATGGACAAGTCTCAGAGGAGAAGAGCTGAAGCTCAAATACTTTGGCCACCTAATGCGAAGAGAGGACTCACTGGAAAAGACCCTGATGCTGGGAAAGACTGAAGGCAAAAGGAGAAGGGGACGGCAGAGGATGAGATGGTTAGATAGCATCACCGATGTAATGAACATGAATTTGAATAAACTCCGAGAGACAGTGGAGGACAGGAAGGCCTGGCGTGCTATGGTCCATGAGGTCACGAAGAGTCGGACACGACTAAATGACTGGACAACAAATTGGCCCAGGACTAATGTCACTTGCAGTACCAAGGAAGTAAAAGCAGCATCAGTGTGAGGATAAGAGCAACTAGCAGTACCAAGAAACTAAACTCTGTAATGCATTGACCAGCTGCAAACGTAACTTCAAATCAATGCTACTCTGAGCTGTACTGTAGTGGGTAAGTTTGAAACCTGGAGTGGTGGTACGTAGGTATGACAACGTTTTCTCTGGGATTGAAAAATGAATTTCAATAACCTTGCCTAAAATGAAAATATATTCTTACATCCCCATAGGCAGGCAGCTTTAGGAAACAAGAACTACAATCTGCATGTAATTACTCAAGCGCCATTCAGGGAATGAGTCCATCATTATTAACATCATATGACTCAAGCTTGTTTCATCAGACGTCGTAAATATACTTGCTATCATTGCATTTTTGTGTGAGCAAGCGTTGTGTAAATCTACCAGTCCTTATTAGATTCTTTTTACCCATTTTGGAGCCAGGATTTGTGTCACATCTGTTCATACTCAAACTCACTCCCAGAATGACATGTGAGTGAGCAAATATCTCTTCAATATTCAATATATATTACATGCCAATTAACAGGACATTTCCAATTATTTTGGATTTAGACGATGCTGGGAAAGACGGAAGGCAAAAGGAGAAGGGGACGGCAGAGGATGAGATGGTTAGATAGCATCACCGATGTAATGAACATGAATTTGAGTAAACGCCGGGAGTGGAGAACAGGAAGGCCTGGCGTGCTATGGTCCGTGAGGTCACGAAGAGTCGGACACGACTAAACGACTGAACAACAACAACAGAGGAGAAGCATCAAGGCTTGTGGAGCAGAGCGCTGACAAGCTTAGGGCTTCCAAACAAATATTAAAGATAAGGGAAGGCTTGTCAGGGTTGTGGTTTCTGAAACGAGGAGGGACGTGCAATACGTCTGCACGGGACCACCTTTCCCCACCTGATGCCCTCCAGAGGTGTCGGCCACAGTGGATTGGGATTCTGGGGACTGAAGTCCAACATGTCTGGAGGGAAGCAGGTTGAGGGAAGGTTGTTGTACGCATATGCATCTTGTGTCAGACAACATTTCTGGTGGATCTGGGAACAGAGGAACAACAAGAATTAAATCCCATTATTTTATATCCCACCCTTTAGAATAAGGGATATCAGGTCCTGACCTGCTTCTGTATGACATTTGTTCAGGTATCTGAAGACTGTGATTGTATGCCCCCTCAGCTGCCTTTCTGAAGATTAAACAGATCCCCCTTCTTCAGACTTCCATAGGCCTTTGTTTCTAGTTCCCTAATTATCTTGGCTACCCTTCTTTGAACCCATTCCTATTTCGCTGAATCCTTATTAATGTGTGGTGTGGTTAATGGTCCCCGACCTAGACACAGTATTCAAGATAGGGTCTGACCAGCACAAAATAGACTGACTACTTTTCATGACCTTTAAATTATTATTTTTTTAATTAATGCATTCTAAGGTAGCATTTGCCACCTTTGCAGCCACATAACACTTTTAGTTCACATTCAGTCTGCAATCACTATTCCAAACCCTCTTTCGCAAAAGTTATTACCAAGTCAGCTATTCAGCTATCTGGGCATTTGATTTTTGTTTCCTACATGAGGACGTTTGCAGTTAAATTCCATTCTTTATTTGCATCTGATTTTCCACATCAGGTTTGAATTTCTGTCTTGAAGGAACGGCGTGGACTCAGCTGCTGCCTAGATAAAAGCATGGGCAATTTTCTTGTGGTAGGAAGGCCCCGCCCTTTCTTCTTCCATGGGGTCTCTCAAGAGGTGCAGAAGGCTTGGCCATGATGTCATCAGATTGGGAGAGACCAAATTTTTAGCAGGTGTTGGGGGTAACTCTATTAAGCCTTACAAATACCCATTTGGCCTCTTAATCCCCTGCTGATGAGGAAAATCAACTATGATGTGGCTGGCTAATGGATGGTTCAGTACCGTATGTGAACCAAGCTTAGGAATCTTTCTTGAGAGATGGAGAATGAAAGAAATAAGAATTCAAACAAGTGCATCTTTTCCAACCAAGCAGGAACAGAGTCGTGTTAATCTCGGGCAGCCAGCCTCTCTCTGATCTTCTTTGAACAAGAACTGGGCTAGTAAAATGAAATCTATAATTTCTTTTTTAAGTATTTGGATGATCTTTTCACTTGAAAACACTGGTTTAAGAAGATTTGGTGGACTAATTAAGAAGATTTGGACTACTTGAGAAGATGTCTGATAAAATTCACCTGCTCCAAAAACAAACTCGAAAATCATTACAGGAATGGCAGGGTGTCGTCTTTTTCATCTGTGACAAAATGAATACCATCAGCATATATGAAAATTTTAAATTAAATGACCGGATATAATAACGTAGAAGCTATTGTGTTACATTACATTAATCCTAAAAATTCTAAAAACAATTCCATACAGTTTATCCTGACCAATTCCACACACTGATTTCATAGAGGTTTGGGCCATGCAGGCCAATACTTATAAAATACCTACTTCTTTCAAATGCTTCTAAGCTGCATTTTCTATCATCATCATCATCATCATCATCATCATCATCATCATCATCATCATGTGTTTGTAGCAGCATATCACCACAATAAAAGCAACCAGGAATGAAAAGATACCAACACTACAAATCTAAAAACAAACCCTAAAAACCACATAGCCAACAATTGTTACCCAACGATCTTGAAAAAGAAATAGGCTGGGTTCACAGAACCTGCCCAGCTGAAATGATCTTCAGCTTTTTTGTGACTGAACTGTGACTAACGTTTACATGAAGCTTAGTACAATGTGTGAATCCAGCCAAATGGGTCTACCCCAAGCATGTTAATCTAAATGCATGCTGGCTGGGGAATTCTGGGAGTTGAAGTCCACACATCTTAAAGTTGCCAAGTTTGAAAAACACAGATCTAAATCCATCCGCCTTCTGCAACTCTCTGTAATTCCAAGACAGGGTATAAATCAGATTTAAAATACCATATGTTGCAGGTGAATCAGCACTTGTGTGTCATTCCATACAATTTCAAAGAACTCTTATTTCAATGTCTTCCATGGCATCAGCTGCTTTTGTTATTTTTGCAGCCTGGTCTTAGGTATGTTTATTTAGAATTAATCCCTACTGATTTAAATAGGAAGTACTACCAAAGAAACTTTGTAGTTTATTTGCAGCCATTTATTATTCTGGTTTATTCATTCATTAGGTTTCAATCCCACCTTTCTTTCAGAGCAGGAGATCAGAGTGCATAGCGCTCCCTATTCAATGTTACCCTCACAACAACCCTGCGAGGTAGGTAGGACTAACATGTGCTTGGCCCAAACTCATCTGGGGAGCTTCCATGACTGAGGGTGGACTTGAATCTGGATCTCCAGAGTTCTGGTGCAGCACCTTATGACATCCTGAACTAGTTGTCTGATGCACTAGCTCCCAGTTCCTCAGAAGTGAAATCTATCAACCAGGGTAGGCTCAGAAGAGGAATTAGGCAGAAGCCAGACTGGGAATTAATTCCAACGCACCTGAACAGAAAGAACAATCAGCCCTAGAACTAGATATCAAAGTGGTGGTAGGATCAACCACCAACAATAAAGGAACAAGCAGCTAAGAAATCCACCGCAGACTAGCACTTGGTAGAGCAGCCATGAAGGCCTTGGAAAAGATATTCAAAGACCTACAAAGACCAGAACCATGATATTCCCTTTGACGCTCTACGGAGGCGAAAGTGGGACTTTGAAGAAGCAGGCTAGGAAGAGTATTGACACCTTTGAACGTTGGTGCTGGAGGAGACTCCTGAGAATACCATGGACAGCCAAGGGAACAGACAGATGGATCCGTTGAACAAATCAACCCCGAGTTCTCACTCGAGGCACAAATGGCCAGGCTCAAATGATCCTACTTCGGACACATTATGCAAGAACCCAGCTCTCTGGAGAAAGCTCTTATGTTGGGAAAGGTGGAAGGAAAGAGAAGAGGAGGACGGCCAGCGGCAAGGTGGATGGACTCAATTACAGTGGCGATGGGAGCACCGTTGGGAGACTTGAAAGAACAGGTTAGGGATTAGATCGTCATGGAGAAAATCTATCTATGTGGTCAGCAGGAGTCGAAGATGACTTGATGGCACGTAATCAATCAATCAGTCATCTGAACAGCATCGGATTAGGCAAATGGATTTAAAGCGACCTCTGCGCAAGATGACCGCTGGCCAAAGGAGCGTGCCCAAGCAGAGGAACGGGGTTGAGGGGTTTTCACCCCACCCGCAAAAACGAATTCCCAGACCTGACCTGCCGCCGGAGGCGCTAAAGAGCAATCCCGACTGCCAATCAGCTGGGAAGTTCACAGAATGGAAAAAGAGGGGCCGAGAGAGAAAGTGAGAGTGAGAGCGCCACGTGACCGACCTCCAGCCTGTTCGAGGAGCGCCCCAGGCCCGGCGCCACGCGGTTCCCTCGAGGCGGAGCAGCGGTGGCGGCGCCTTTCGCCGTGCTCACGTGGTTCCGCCGTGACGTCATTGCCCGCCCACTCCGGGGCATTTAGAACGCCGAGAAGTAATTCTCGAGCTTCAGCGAATGGGCGCGCGCGCTTCTCCGACCGAGCGAGCAGCAGCAGCAGCAGCAGCAGCAGCCCTGTAGCAGAAGCGAGCGCCGAGGGGAGGAAAAACAACGCGATTCTTACATTTTGCAAGCGGCAAATCCGCCTCCTGCTTTCGAAAGCGCCGCTCGGCGGCTCGCGGCGCTGCAGCCGGAACCGGCATCAACTAGCAACAGGGTGCTGCAATCTTCTATGGGGTGAGTGGGGTTTGCGAGAACTTTTGGACAAGCTGGCTCTCCCTCGCTGGGGATTTTCGCTGAGCTTCGGATTCCCGAAACTCCCCACACACACCCCGCCTTCCTTGCTTTTTTTTTCTTTTGTAGCTGGGAGTCTCTTTGGGAGGGGGGGGGGCTTGACGGCCCAAGAAGGAGCGAGCGAGGCTATGAATGGCTGCATTGTCTCGCCCGCCCTCGAGAAAGACTGAAGGTGGCTGGAGCGGAGGGCAGAAGGGAGAGGAAGATGCCCGAGCCGGTGCAATTAGGCGGTGGCGAGTCCGTGGATTTGCTTTACCGGGAATAAGAGGTGGGAGGTACTCTTTGCCCTAGCTTCGGTAGCTTGGACTACAGCTTCCATTATCCCAGGCCTGTGGAAAGAACGATGGGAATTTCGGTCCAGCACATCCGGAAGGCGCTGGGTGGCCGGGAGGTGAGCGGGGTATCCCGCGTGTTTGATGGGAAGATACGGCGACGGGAGCGCGAAGGGAGGGGGCTTCTTCCCTTTTTGCGGAGAGGGGGTCCTTCGATTTGGACAGGAGGGGGCGACGTCTCTGTAGGTGAACCAGCCCGCCGCGAGCGCCTTGGCTTTAAAGGCGCGCGCGCTCGCCCTTTTGTTCTGCACGACTCAAGGCAACCTTTGGATTCTGCTGTTCGTTCAGCGGGAGCGGGGAAAGTTCCTCGGCAGGAAGGGAGCCGGGCGCTCCTCGCGAGGAAGGGGCAGGAGACCTCCTTCCGCCTCCCTGCTCCCCGACCCACCCCCCGGGAGCCTTTAGGTTTAACCGCCCGCCCGCCCTCTCCCCGGTACTGCCGACCGGGGCTTGGAAAGTTGACAGCTCCGCCGCTTCCACGTGAGTCATAATTCCCGGGAAAGCTTTGAGGGCTCCGGGGGAATTCAGCATTCGGGGTGGGCCAAGGCAGCCTCAGACACTTGATTTAATTTGGGGGGCACCCCATTCCGGTGAAGGGGTCTGCTCAGCCTAAGCGGATGGTGTATGTATCCCAGGTCTGAATTCCTGCCATTTTAATGAATAGCTGCGAACCTTTTTTTCAAGAGGTTCCTTTTACCGCTGTTTGCCAGTTCTTAATTGCTTCTGCTTATTGAAACTCAGGAAATAGCCGTAAGGATGAAAAATTATCCCTAAGCTTTAGCCTGCAAAGTTTCCTGCTGGATCGTTCTAGTAGGGTTAAAGAATCCCTGTCTTTCCTTCTGCTGCTTAATCACTAGAAATCTCAATGTAAGAAGTTCAGGAGTGATGCAAATGTACAGGGGAGATATCTTTGCCTCTCTCTGTTATGTTGTTATAAATCAGCAATGATTGCATGAGAAGTTGGTGCTGATTTAGGCTTTGAAAGGGGTCCGCCATTCATTAAGACTTTGGTGACTTCAGGAAGTAAGGCAGAGCTTTCCAAACTTTTCATGTTGGTGACACACTTTTTAGACATGCATCATTTCGCGACACACTCTTACAGCAGGGCACAAGGCAGGCACTAGGACCTGCGTGGAAGCCATGAGGCAGCAGCAGCCCCGACACACCCAGACACTGCAGCCCACGACACACAGTTTGGAAAGCTCTGAAGTAAGGAGCAGCCTTAATTTTGTTCAGTGACACTTCTCTAATTCATTTCTTACCTTACAGAGAAGCAGTCCTGGCTTGTGAGCATTCAAACAGGAGGAGTCATAACCAATTTCATCATGTTCTGTATGATATGCATATATCTTTTCAGAATACTTTATCACATTCCCATGCAACGCCTAAATGTTTACAAGGAACTATAAAGCGGTTCCCTATGATCTAAGCCACCTGTATTGTGCTAAGCTTTGGTTTGTTGATTAAGCCACAATTGCTGGGTTCACAAAACCCAGGAACCCACACTAGGACTTGGAATGATGTGTGAATCCAGCCATTTTCTTTGATTCCAAGGCTACCGAGGTATAAGAAATTGTCCCCACTTTTTTATTGATTGATTGATTGGATTTATCACCGCCCAACTCCCCCAAAGGGAGTTATTTGCTATTAAATGCCGGTGGAGGTGCTGGTAAGTTTCTATAAGGCAGCTTGCTGTGTTATTTGAGGACACAACTGCATCGCTTTCAACCATCCTTTCATTTTGCATTTCATGGTTGGCAAATATAGTAGCTCAAAGTGACAAGGGAGCTAAAAGGAAGCTTGTTTGGAAGAGTGTTGATCACAACACAGAGCTTCTGATGGCAACTGTTGAAGTTGGAACACACCCATCCATAGGGGACAATTGGTGATTGTGTCCTCACTCATTTTTCTAAAAAAAAGTAGGCTTTATCCATTTTGAGGAGAAGGGGGTGCTTTTTTCCTTCACTTGCATCTCCTTTCTGGTTATTTGATTGAATTGTTCCTCAGATGACTGGAATATCTAAAAGTTAATGTGTGTTGGAGGTAAGACCAACTTTGACAAATAGAAACAATCTAATAAACTGTCTGTAGCTTGAATCATGTCAACTGGATTTCTATTTTCTCAGTAGAAATCTAGTTGACATGATTCAAGCTACAGACAATTCCACCTGGATGACTGAGAACCTTCATAGACAATCTAATAAACTGCTAAGCTAAGTTTTGCTGATTAAAAAAAATCTACATCTGTTAATGCAACAAGGTAGATGGAAAGATGATTCATTGTGCATAGAAAGCAGCTTTTTTGATATTGCTCCTACTGTGTAATTGGCAAAGCTATTTTTAAATACTTTGGAAACAAATCCACTGTACTGTCTTATGAAATGGCATACAAATTTTGTAAAGGAATAGATTCAGGAATATTTAAGAGAGGGCTAAAATTGTAGGAGTTATTTTGAAAGATTCCCCTTTTCCTATCTTGTGACTAAACCAGTAAAATTGAAACCTGTGGTTTATAACAAATGCAAATTGACTCTAAGGAAATTACAGAAATATAGTATTGGGTGAGCCTGTTAAACCTAACAGCTTTAGGTTGGTGCAGCTTTATCTTACTTGGTTATATTTCATTTATTCATTAGATAAAGAACCTGCCTTTTCTCCCAGAGGTTCAGGATAATTACCTCTTCTAATGTTGTTCCCCACAACAACAGTTTTGTGAGATAGGTTGGCCAGGAGATAGTGTCTAAACCAATATGTGGTTTCTTTGGTTTTGACTTTGCACAGTGTGTAAATGTAACCAATTATGACTTAGAACAGCAGTCCCCAACCTTTTTGGCACCAGGGACCGGTCGTGGAAGACAATTTTTCCATGGACCGGGAGGGGCGGGGTTTGCAGGTGGGAGCCAATGATGCGCAGTGGGGGGGCGGGGTTTGCAGGCAGGAGCCAATCGCGCACACCGGGGGGCAGGGTTTGCAGGTGGGAGCCCCGCGGCCCACAGGTTGGGGACCCCTGACTTAGAAGACCACAGTTAAAAAAAGTGTGGCTTAGCTACATTGTCGCATGTGAATTAAATGTGGACTTGAACCTGGGTCTCCTAGTTCCAATTTAATACCTGATCTTCCATAAAACTATCATATTTAATAAAAAGCAAAGACCCTTGTTATGCTGTTGAGTAGATGTCAATGGAGCTTCTGTTCTTACACCAGAATTTTGTTCATTTTGACAGTGCTGATGCAGAAGAAATTCCTTGGACAGTTCTTTTATTTCCAGACTTGGAATATTTTTTCTCTTACTGTCTCATTGAAAGAAAGTAGCCTACAACTTCTACAGAAGAGAAACCTGCTCAGCTGGACTCATTTCCCCTCGCCAGGCCAATACTCCCAATTGTCCTGTTCAAAGAATTGTAGAAGTTGGTTTTTAATTGATCTTTACTATATTTTTATTTATTTATAGTTATTTACTTGTCAGCCTTAGCTGATGTCAAAAAGCTAAGCAGGGGTAAACCTGGTTAGTACTTGGATGGGGGGCCAGAGGTATAGATTAGGCTGGGAGATTGAAAAAAAAATTCTGAAAGAAGATAATAGCAAATTGCATTTTTATTGCTGTCAAGAAAACAGTATGGCTGTATCCATGTATTCATTAGATGAGTTAAACTCAAGGGGTGTGCTAAGGGGTGTAGTGGCTCAGCGGGTAAGACGCCAGGCTTGTCGATCGGAAGATCGCAAGTTCGGAGCTTCGAATCCCTAGTCCTGCATGACGGAGTGAGCTCCCGCACTAGCCCCAGCTCTTGCCAACCTAGCAATTCGAAAGCATGCAAATGCAAGTAGATGAATAGGTACCACTTCGGTGGGTAGGTAACAGCGTTCCGCGTGCGTCATGCCGGCCACATGACCGTGGAAGCGTCTTCGGACAACGCTGGCTCTTCAGCTAACAAACGGAGATGAGCACCGGCCCCTGGAGTCGGATAAGACTGCACAAATGTGCGGGGGGAACCTTTACCTAAACTCAATAGAGGCTTTACCTATATTGCTGCAGGCTTTTTAATCTAAAAAGAAAGATATAAATAATTGGCTAATTACAGTTCAATTATTAGCCTTGACTGTGTCCATACTGTGTACTGAGAAGAGCACCACAGCCCAAATCCTATGGTTAATAAAAAGGGTTATTAATGCATGGTCTTACAAATACTGTTGGTCTACAATTTATATTACAGTATTGTCATCTTCTAGCAATTGCTGTTTTTCTGTAGCCAGTCCATACATTCAGTCATCATCAAGTGCAAAGTTATGCATGTACTTACACATGTGATAAAGCTTAATAACTGACTATTTATTACAGCCTAGGACAATTAGAGTTGTTCCCTATTATACAGTTACAATAGGATGCCCAACCTTGTGCCCTCTGGAAAAACTGGATTCTTGTGATGGTTAGGGATTCTGGGAGTTGAAATCTGACATATCTCAGGAGAACCGGATTGGGGAAGGAGGAAGTATAGTATAGTATAGTTTAGTATTAGTATTAGTATTAGTATTAGTATTAGTATTAGTATTAGTATTAGTATTAGTATTAGTATTAGTATTAGTATTAGTATTAGTATAGTATAGTATAGTATAGTATAGTATAATATAGTATAGTATAAGGGATCAAGAAAAGGTAATTTCAGCTGTATCAGATTATAATGTCAATATGGAGCTGTAGACAATATTTGGTGTGTTGTTATGTACTTTATAATGGCCGGTGTTGGACACGGTTTTTTTTAAACTTTCTATTCCCCCTTTGTGTGGGCAAGCATTAGGGGGTTCTTAAAAACTAATATTAAATAATCACACTACACTAAATTTGTGAGTGTGGTTTCAGTCATAGGTTGGATGAATTAACGTCGACCCGCCCCACCCGTACATGCAGGGAGGGCATGCTTCGGACCCCCTCAACAAGACAATTCCATCTAGCGGGGTCCAGGAGGCGTGCCTTCTCTGCGATAGCGCCCGCCTTGTGGAATATTCTGCCCCCGGAGGTGAGACTGGCCCCCTCCCTCCTGGCCTTTCGGAAGGCCCTTAAGACCTGGCTTTGCCACCTGGCCTGGGACGACGGAGGTGGTAGTGCCTCCTGGGGTTGGCTGGCCCCATAGCTCTACTATCTATTCTGCGGGTCCAAGCCCATCCTGGATTTTATTTTATTATGTGTTGTTTGTGTTTTTAGATATTTTGTATAGTTTTAAATTTTTATTTATTGTAACCCGCCCAGAGTCCCTTGCATGGGAGATGGGCGGGGAATAAATTTGAATAATAAATAAATAAAATAAAATAAATGAATTCATAGCAACTTTAGCAAAATACAATAACTATATATGAATGCAAAAATATAAAAATGTATCATAGTTGCTTCCTATGAGTTGCTGCCTTCCAGATGTGTTGGATGTTCATCTCTCATGGTCTGCTGGGAATCAAAACCCAACATTTCTAGGTTGGAGAATTCTGGCTTAAAGATCTCTTCCCCGCCCTCCCTTAAGTAGGAAACAGTCTGATGTAATTGAAAATGAGCAGTCCCCAGCTCACGTTGTCCACATGGAGAGTAGGCATGGAAGAGAATTTGGTGCTGTATGTTGTATTTGACAAGCTTGGAAATTTAGGTTGGCAAGAGAGCAGTGTTAGCGCAAGAGCAGGCCTAAGGCGAATTGATGGAACCACCCACTGCCAACAGAACTTAATTGGTTTGGAGACTCAGAACAAGTATTATCCTTTAATATCAAATGAAAGTGAAAGCGGCGTTGGAGGTACAGTGAAATATTTTGGCATAGTCTAATCTTTTATACCATCTTTGTCTTGCGATCTTCCGATCAACAAGCCTGGCGTCTTACCCGCTGAGCCACCACGCCCCTATAATCTTTTATACAATCTTTGTGTGTTTACTTGTATAAATGGAGTGGGGTCGCTTGTTCAGAAAGTATTTCTTAGAGCAGGGCTGGGGAACCTTTTTTCTGCCATTTGGATATTCCATTTGGATATTTATAACCGGGGACCGGGGGGGTGGGGTTTCTGGGATTTCTAGGGGCCAGAGTTTGCGGGCGGGAGCCAATCACAAGCACCGGGGGGCGGGGCTTGCGGGCAGGAGCCAATCACGTGGAAGGGGGCGGGTTTGCGGGCGGGAGCCCCGTGGGCCTTATACGGCCCGCAGGCCTGACGTTGCCCACCCGTCTTAGAGTGATTATCATATCTACTTTCCAGTAGCTCTGGTTCTGTTAAGTGGCTTTGCCCAGTTCATTTTATCCTGGCAAAAATCTTGTGAGGAAAGTTAGGGTGAGAGATGGGGATTTGAACGTGGGTCTCCCCAGACGTAGTCCAACATTCTGAGTAGTCTGCCATGATGCTGCCTCTGTCAATCATGCGTAGAAAGCACATGAACACTTCTACCTGGTCTTGAATAGGTTAGCTATGATGGGAATTTAAAATACGTTCTGTAACTGTTCTAAAAGATGGTTTTGAGAGATGAACCTGTTTAGATGTAGCCAGGAAAGCATATCCTGCTGGTTTCAAAATAGAGTTCCAGTAATATTTTATTATTATTTTATTATTTAAATTTGTATCATCGCCCATCTCCTCCATACCTGTGGACTCTGTGCGGTTCACAAATATATATATAAATATAGCAAATGAAGCACAAATATAGCAGAGGATAATAAGCAACCTGGGCCATTTCACTGCAAGGTCATCAGATTTCAGTTCCTCCTCTTCTGGAATATTCCAGCAGATCATAAGACCTCTGCAATTAATCTGCTTTTTCCTCCCACTCAGTTCTTTTCCTTTTGTGTTTTGTCTTTCAGATAATCCCTACTCTTGGTTTATAGACTTGTTATTGACCTTGTAAGGCCCTGAGAATTCTTCCTCTTTTTGTGGCTGATGAGCAGGATAAAAATGCTTAATAATAACCTTCCTCAACTTGGTGCCATTGGCTATCCTATTCATGGCAACAATATGCAATGAAAAATCTCTGAATGACACTAGGGTAGGAAGTTATATTGACCACCAGGAGGCAGGCATCATGTGACCAGCTTCATCCTCTTTGGAATTCAACAGATGTCAATAGCCAGATGTTATTCTGTGGGTTCAAACCCTCTACTGGGAATTGAACTCACAGATGGTTGAACTTTAGATGACAAAATACAGCACATTAGCTTTAGGAGCTATCTACATCCTGGTAGTCATCAGTTGCAGGAGGGAATATATAGAAGCAGATGTTATATTGTGTCATGTCCCCATGTATGGGGTGCATTTCAGTTGCATAATGTGGAGCCTGAACTCTGTTTTGCAGTCCCCAGAAATAATGCTGTTGAATTTTTGTGCAAACCACTGGGAAATAAAAAATGTGATTTTGTGACGTTATGTGTAGAAACATTGAAAAAAATTAGGGAGTTTTGCATGTAGTTGGGGAAACTTAGGAGTATGTTTTCCAGCATGAGGTTCCCTCAATGGGACAGAGAAACTGACTCACAGCCTCATTGGATATTTTGCTCTTGTTCCTGGTTGTGTGGTTAGGTTTAAGTTTCATAAATCTTTCCCATTTCCCCATTCCCGGTGTTCACAAGGCTGTTTCATATTTTGGATCTGAGTTTTAAAGTATTAATTTGTCACTAAGTTCCTGTTTCTCTACATTTCTTTATGTGCTTCTTATGTCCCATGTGCATTTCTGTGAAGGAACGATGTGCAACAACTGTATGATATGTGTTGGGGATTTTTGATAGACTTCTGTGTCAGTGCAGATAGGTATCCAGGATAAGTCACAATGATGTCACATGATTGCTCAAATGATGTGAATTATGTCATTCGCATGAGTTGTAGCCAGTCACTTGTCTGATGATATCATGATGTGGGTTGCTCGTAGATTTTTCTATGGAAGGAATTTCCATTCTGAAAGCACAATAACTCTATGATCATTCAGGAATTAACTAATCTTGTTTGGAGAAATGAGGGTCTTTAATCTGACCTTTCCCAACTTGGCATTTTTCAAATATTTTGGACTTTCACCTCCCATAAACTCTAATTAGCATGATCACTGGTTGTGCTGCTGCAGGATTATTGCTATTGCTAATTTGTGTATACTTCCCTTCAGAACCAAATTTTCCTAGAGGCAGTTTGCAAATGAATTTAAAATGTAATTATGGAAGCTGATGTCCAGTGTCTTTGAAGGGTGCCGGTTGAGAAAGATTGGATACACGTACTTTAAAGGGAAGCTAGTACCAGATTGGCTGTTTCACTTCATTTTAAAATAAAAGGTTTATTTGAATTTGCGTAGGTGGTAAGAATAACTTGTATGAGTATTTCATTTGCTTTTCCCTTTAACTGAAAAAAATGTATTTTTATTACTGTAACAATACTGATACTGAGTTTTTAAGGGCCCAAGTCTATAGAAATACCCATTGATGAGTTGTTCTAGTGTTATCAGTTTTTTCATGCTTGATTGTTCTTGAATGCTCAGGATTATTTCATTTTCTTTGGCAAGTGCACGTCTGCCCTGCTTCAGCACAACTCAAAGCTTGATCCCATCTCCACGAATACTGCCAGGACTGAATTCTTTCAAAGCCTCTCCCTAATGCATACAGAAAAATCTATCCCCTTATTGTTTTTAAAAGGCTTTCTTCTATAGCAGGAGGATCTTGGGAATTGTGAAGCACTGATTTTCTTGTCTCTGCAGTGGGAAGGAACAGAAAATGTGCAGGTCATGCTTAGTTATATATAACCCCTAAGCTTGGAAATCTGGTGCTCCTCGAGTTGATTAAGAAAACCCTCTTAATGATGGCCAAGTCACATGTGATGGAAGGGTGTATTTTGTATTGCAAAGACCCAGGTTTGGGTGCACACTCAGGGTGTATCCTGCATGTGTACACAGACAAGTGCTGCAAGACCTTCCTGGTCAGTTACCTATTGTTGGATCTTAGTTTTACCATCCTTGCAAATCTCCCAAAGGACGTGGGATTTCCATTTTACTTGTCAGAACGCAAACAGTTAATTTATACCAGGGAAGATGAAGGAGATGCTGCGTAAATCTGGTTCCTGTGTCCTGGGGCTGTGAAGCTGCCCCTGGGCCCTTTTTTTGCATGCTTTAGAATTGCATCACCAAAAATAGCAACATCACCTGTTTTTAAGTTTGTTCCTTCAAGCATTTTGGAAATGTTTTGAGTGCAGAATAGCCCTGTTGGAGTTTAAAACACTTACAGAACGGTTGGATTTTCATTTCAAAGTAAAGCAGCTTTGTCAAACTTGGAACTTTCAGAACTCATAATGTTTTGCATGCTCCTTGTTGGAAGAACCCCATTTCTTTCTTCAAAATCTTAAGGAGAGCTTTTTCTTTCCCCTTGGTTTCCCTTTCTAGGATAGCTCATGATTGGCACCCTGTTTCCTGCCAGCGGTGAATGCTGAGTGCAGGCTTCTGGGTAAGGCTAAATAAATTCTCCAAAGAATGAGGAAAGATCTCCAGCCAGATTGATTTTTTTCCTGGATTGGCCAAGCATGCTGATCCATGCAAATACCTAACTTTGCATTAAACCCATAAAGGAGCATTTGCTTTTTCCCCCTCCTAAAGCGGCAGAGGAGGCAAGGCATGTTTTGGCTGTCTTTTGGCAATCTGTTGTTTTAGTTGCAGAACATGTTTTTCTGCCTGCAGATGGCCACCAAAATCAACTGCTGTTTTTGGTTAGAAAGGATCTCTGAGAGCAGGTTGAAAAAGATCTCTAGAGAGCCCTGTCAGCCTAAGTACAATATTGGACCACATAGGTAAATAATGAGAAGTGCTGTAAGGCAGATTCCTCCTTGACATCCTGTATAATAACAGAGAGGACCTCCATGGGAGGTATAGAGGGCTCTATCCATCACTCTACCCCCTTCACTCTCCTACATGAAATTCTTTGTCACCAGACATATATTTGGTGCTTGATGTCTGCTAGTAAGGATCTGCAGTCCACAGGTATTCCACCACTTCCCAGATCCACTTTCATTTCTTGCATGTTCAGGTGCCACTCATAAAGTACAGATTGCTGCAGTTACACACCTGCAAATATAAACCAGCCTTGAGAATATAGGATACACCTGGTCTCTAAAACAGCTGAATCTGCTTGTAAATATTCATTTCTTGATGTATTAAAAATCCAGAAAGGCCCAGGACCTGTATCCAAGTGTTCTTTCTTTCTCTTAGAGGTCACTTGGTGCCCACACACAAAAAGCTTACAAGGTTTTTAGTTTCACTGAATTATCCTTGTTGGTTTTGCAATTCATGAATAAGTGTTTTCCTTGCCAAGTAGCACTTGACTGGTTTGGTGTGTTTAACAATGCAGGATTTTATTTTATGTTTTTGAGAGAAGAACAGCACTAACCTCTGGCTAAAGGCATTTGCAATGATTGTGCAATGAACAAATTCCTTTGATACACAGCTTTATGTTACTTCTATTTGCAGTTTTTACAGCTTGCATATACACATAATCCAACTTCAGTTCTGCAAAGGTGCACTGTGATCCCAGATTTTATTCATGTTGGTGAATAGACTACACAAGGCTACTGTTCAGTATTTCTTAGTTTTGGAGCCAAAGTGGTATTTAAAACCACATTTTTAAAGTAAAGTGTAGGTGTAAAATATGCTTTAATACAAGTGTGCTCATCATAGAGCCCATATTACCTCCCAAACCACTGGGCATGTTTCTCCCTTCTGCAGGGGTGGACAGTGTTTTGCTCCTTTCTGCAGATTTAAGGACCTCATGCCATCTGGATGGCATCTGCTGGATTGCATGCAAGTTATTTTTTAAAAACCTGGCTGAAATTTCACAACATTTCAGTGTTCATGCCCAGTGTTCAGGGCAAAATGTTGGTACTCGTCTTTAAAGTGATTTTAAAACTACTTTTTGTATTTTAAGGGGAGAGGGCAGGAACAAAGCTTTTGTGGGGGGAGTTTATTGGAGACTTAACACACTTATTTTACAGCTGACATCAGTGTGTAAGGCCCCTGCTTACACTGTTTTACCCAAGTCCCTGAAGTTACCAATAACAGTCTTGAGTCGAGGCTTGGAGATATAAAATAACAGCATTTATTTTGGCCAAGACAGAGCTGGGTGAGGTCTCCACAGACATCATGACAGTAGAATGCCTGGGAAGACCCACCCACACACACACACAAGTACAGTACTTATATAGGGTTTGCAAAGCTCAGTAAGAAAGCATAATGAACTCTTCTCCCAGTAACAGGGCAAGGTTCCTAAATCTGCATAGCTAGTAGTAAGCATTCCAGAAGCCTCCAGGGGCAGTCTTCATGTCTCCTGGTATTCCAAACAATCCTTGGAGAGTGTTATCTCCCTAGAGACAACAGCAAAAGCCCTGCATCTCCTTTCACCTAGTTTCTAACAGCAAGCAGTTTCCAAAAGCAAGATGGCGTAGGTTATGCTAAGCTAACCCTTACAAGTGCTTTCCAAAGTCCCGCCGTTGGCAGCCTCATGTTTCGCGCTAAAACCTGGAAGCGCTGATGGTGCGCCGCTGCTGGCGGCGACGCACCATCAGCCCTTCCAGGTTTTGTCACGACACGCAGTTTGGAAAGCTATGGCTTACATTTTTTTTAAGCAAGGAAGAAGACAGTGCCTCTGAGATTGGGCAGAAGAACGCTCCAAGAGCTGCATGGTAAGGGTTGGGGGAATTGTTGGCAGGGCACAAGTTGCCGACTTCCAGTATTGCTTTCTTTGATAGAGGTATCTCTGCAAACATTCATCCCGTGCAGAACTTCTCAAAATTGCCATGTTTGACATGGATATTCAGAATGTCAGAGAGGTGACAAGATTAACTTTGTGCACTATGTGAACCTACCCAAGACCCAGAAAGCCTATTAATAAAAGAAGTTGGGGGTGGGGGGAACTGTTCAACACTTAATTCTGTTGTGTTGTTATTTGTCTGTTAACTGTGCACTGTAAAGATTTATACGTCTTGCCTTCACCCAAAGGAAGATTTCAGGGTAGTATATTTAAAAAGGAGACATTCAGTTCAATAAGGCCATGTAAAGTCCAATCCCTATACCAGAGCTTTCCAAACCTTTCATGTTGGTGACACACTTTTTAGACACCCATCATTTCGCGACACTCTCTTACAGCAGGGCATCATTTTGTGACACACTCTTACAGCAGGGCACAAGGCAGGCACTAGGACCTGTGCGGAATCACAGCAGGTTTGGAGGCAGCAAGGCACAAGGCAGGCACTAGGACCTGCGTGGAATCCTGGCAGGGCAGGTTTGGAAGCAGCAAGGCACAAGGCAGGCACTAGGACCTGTGCGGAATCCTGGCAGGGCAGGTTTGGAGGCAGCAAGGCACAAGGCAGGCACTAGGACCTACGCGGAATCCTGGCAGGGCAGGCTTGGAGGCAGCAAGGCACAAGGCAGGCACTAGGACCTGCGTGGAATCCTGGCAGGGCAGGTTTGGAGGCAGCAAGGCACAAGGCAGGCACTAGGACCTACGCGGAATCCTGGCAGGGCAGGTTTGGAGGCAGCAAGGCACAAGGCAGGCACTAGGACCTGCGTGGAATCACAGCAGGTTTGGAGGCAGCAGGGCACAAGGCAGGCACTAGGACCTGCGCGGAATCACAGCAGGTTTGGAGGCAGCAGGGCACAAGGCAGGCACTAGGACCTGCGCGGAATCACAGCAGGTTTGGAGGCAGCAGGGCACAAGGCAGGCACTAGGACCTGTGTGGAATCCTGGCAGGGCTCAGAGGCAGCAGCAGCTGCGACACACCCAGACACTGCAGCCGACACACTAACGTGTCCCGACACACAGTTTGGAAAGCTATGCCCTATACATTAAAATCACCTAAGAAAGCACAAATATAAAATGTCTAGATGAATTAGACTGTCTATGTAAGCAGAAGCTAATATTTCTCAAGGCACAAATATTGTGTTATTTCCTATACTGTAAAATGAAAAACGGTTGGGACAGGGGACTCCCGCTTGAGAGCTATGCATTTCAGAGCAACAAATGTTACAATAACCATTATCGTTCAGTGGGCAGCTAGGTTTCTCTAGGGCCTAGATCTTCATTTTGGGACCCTCTATTCAGAATACCAGATATCTTCTGATCGGCTACTAAATGCTCTTTCCATGTTGATGGAGTCATAAGGGTCATCTGTTCCAGCCTAGAGCTCTTGAATGCATCCCAATTCCCCCAGTACAGGTGGCACATTCAGAGATGGAGCTGCATAATTCAAACACGTGTTCTTCCGTAACACGCAAAACAATTACTTACGGCTTTACTTTTTTATTTTCTGTACTTTACGAAAACAACTTACCCGACTTGGCAACCTCAGGAGCTGTTAGAACTGCAGAGTTTGTGTCTTGCTGGGGAGTTCTGGGAGCTGTAGTCCTAGTACTTGTGGGCAAAAGTGTGCTGGAGGTTTTGTGCAAATGAGAAAGGTTCAAATTGACCAAGAGGTGTTCCCCCAGGACAGGGGTCGGCAAACTTTTTATGCCGGGAGCCATTTTGACATGCTCGTGCACATTTTGAAATGCTCGAGAGCCAGGGGGCGGGGTTTGCGGGCGGGGGCCAATCACGTGGAAGGGGGCGGGGTTTGCGGGCGGGAGCCGATCGCGTGGAAGGGGCGGGGTTTGCGGGCGGGGGCCAATCGCGTGGAAGGGGCGGGGGTGAGTTCAGCTGCGGAAGAGCCACACTCAAGGGGCCAAAGAGCCGCATCTGGCTCGCGAGCCGCCATTTCCGACCCTTGCCGCAGGAGATGCTGTTGTGGAAGAGAAGCCCTTGGCCCTGTTAAGTTGTAGCTGCAACGGACATGGACTTAGCTGACAAGGAAGCAGCCAAGTTGGGTGTTATACATTCTGTTCCAATTGAGCAAGATAAGGAGAGGCAGGCCTTGCTGTGGGATGAATCACTTTAGGCAACTAATCTTCTATAACATGGCCTATAAAACCGATGAATACTTTACCAGGCATGTTATTAAATGCATTACACCTTGATGGGGGACATAAAGAAACAATTCTTTTAGAAATTGCATTACTTTACACAGATGGTATATTCTTTACTGCTTTGGAGAACAATGCCAAGGCGTTATAATCACAAAAAGAAGGTTGTATTTTTTTTCCTGCTGGATTACAAAAAACTGGTAGAGCAAAAGGCAGGAGATTTTGTGATACTTATTCAGCTTTGCTGCAAGTACTTTGAAAATGCACATGTAAAAGTAGATCTCTTCATTGTTGCACAGAAATGTCAGTGCATATAAACTGCCTAATTTTTTTTGTTATTTAATACAGTAGGTGAAATTGAGCAATAGATTTGGGTATCATTTTTGCTTAAACTAACCATCTACTCCACTTAAGGAAATGAGGCTAATGCTCATTAAAGTTCAAACAAATGTAGCTGGAAAATTACATATTCTTTACACCCCTCTGATTTTTTCCCCCTACATAGGTGCTGAAAACGTGTAAGCCTTGAATGGAAAAAGCATGAAGAGTTTGAAAGCCAAGTTCAGGAAGAGCGATGTAAGTATTCAGTGGCTCGGTTTGGCGAACTCTCATCTGTTAGTTTTTGGTATAGAAACATTCTTTCGCTTCCAAGTTGATAAAGCTGAAGGTTAATAAACTACAAGGGCAGGAGTGGTAAAGCTTGTAAAATGAGACTGGAAGGAGTAATAGAATGACAAATTGCTTCTGTTCTAGACAAATATTATGACTTAATTTACTAGGATCAAATCACAGGCCACCTAGCCAACTTTAGTTGATCTCAGAAAGCTAAGCTGGATCAGACCTGGTTAGTTCTTGAATGGGAGACCAAGGAAACACAGGACTGAGCTAGACTAGGAAGTCAAGAAAATGTCCTTGAAGAAAGGAGTAGCAAACCAGTCACATAGGGTTGCCAAGAAAACTATAGTCACCAGGAGTCAAACTTGATTTGAAGGAGATTTTCATCGTATTGTGCACAATACGTATTCAGCTTGAGGTGTGAAAAAGGTGTATTTGTGTTGGCCTGAATGGCTCAGCAATCTAGGACTTAACTTTAAATTAATCCACTTCATCAGTTAATCTGAAAACAGCTACTGTTGCTCCAACTGAACTTTGCTACCTGTCACACCAGGATATGGTCTTAACCATTGAGAAGCCCATGTTTGGGGAAGGATTGTATAGTGGAGCATGCGCACTAGGTTCAATGGGATACCTTCAGGCAGGGCTGGAGAAAAATCACCCACTTGAATCCCTGAAAAACAGCTCCATTTCAGCAGCCCACAGTTGGTTGGGTCTGCACATTTTGCTTACATAACTCATAATGGCTGACCATCAGTCCAAGCCATGGCTGACCATCAGTCCAAGCCAAGTGCAACACACAATGGCTTAGCGTAGTGTGTGAATCCACCCGCATCAGGGTCATCCCAGTTAGGCTTCTCTGGCTTATCTTAAATGAAGAGCAGGAAATACATATTTAAAGTTATGCAGAAATGACTACATTGGTAGAAGCCCATCTTTCTGTTGGTCAAGGCTTTTCCTGTGTTTATCCTTTTGAGAACAACTGGTAGGAATCAGCCATTCTTATTTCAGAAGCTGATAATGTCCACTGTTGGCTCTCTTTCGTATCTGGAAGACTCATTTGTGACTTGCTCCTGGGTGTTTCGTCCTCTGCTTGTCACAAGACAGAATTGAGGAGGGCCTGGGCATACCCATTCCTCTGTACTGAACCCCATCACGTCCTGTTAATGCCTTTGTCCTAACTGTCTGCCTCTGCTGGTAGGAAGCAGCCACCCTCTCAGGTCAGGCATTGAATAATGGGTGGGCTGTGCTGAAATCTTGCTCAGTCATCGGACTCCTTTAGATGGCTGCCACTGCAGTTTATTTGGTACTTCTTTGTAAAATGAAACTGATGAACCATAGGTAGGGTTGCTGCAGGGGCCTTCCAAATCGTTGCTATGTATCACAGGCATTCTGTAATATTTAATTTTCATTTTGGGTGCGAGCAACAGTTTTGCATTCATTCATGTGAACTGTCTCCGGATGACAGTTTTTACAGCTAAAGAGAAGAGAAAGTCTTGGGTCTGCAGGAAGGCTGTTTAGTGATAATACATGCTGTTTTTTCCCTTCTGCCACAGATTGATACTTCCATGCAGGTCTTTGGCATTCATCCCTGCCAAACAATGTCTAGCTCTAAAAATAAGCCAAAGTTCTTCAGAAGTGTCAGAGGGAGCGCGCGGAGATGGAGCGGCCTGCCTCTCTCCTAGGCACCAGTGATCCACGTACTATGCAGTAAATAGACTCCAAACAGAAGTTATATCAAATATCCTATTTACCTTATATACATACGTATTTACAGATCACTTCCACAAGTAACAAATGATACACCATCAACGATACAGCTTTCACGAGGTAAAATGGGAATAATGGGAAATGAGAATGTCTCTGCATATATAGTGAACCTGACCAATCACATTATAGGTCACTCTCGTTATTCACCACACCCAACCTAACTCTAAGCACCTGTTGTTATGAGTCACACATGACACATCATTCCTACAACAATGGCTGCTAATTGGGTGACTGTGCAGAATATTTCACCTTTTACCTAGAAATCAAGCCTCTCTGTATAATTTATATCTAGAAGTAAATTCCTGGGTTTATCAAACCCCAACACCCCTTCAATTTACAATAGATATTACATTCAATTGTACAGAATAGAAGACATACACATTTGAGATATACACATCCTATGTCTCTCTAAGCTTAGAGGCTTTGTCATCGCATCTGCTACATTACATTCAGATGGACAATATTGCAAATCAATACAATACAATACAATAAACTTCCAATTATTGACTGATCACATATTCTTGATCACATGAAGTTTGTTCATCATCTCCAGTCTCTGTTTTAACAAAATCTGTTGTCATCGGGGTTGGAACTTCCTTGCACTGTTCCATATTGTTCTCTCTTAGCAGTGCTTCAATCTTCTTCCGCTGCTCTAGAACATAACCCCCATCAACCTTCTGAATACCCATGCCTAGGTAATTCTTAATTTCTCCCAGATCTTTGACATCAAAGTGCTGTTTCAGATTTTCAGTAAATTCAATTACCCTGCTTTGATCTTTCGCTATAAGACACAAATTGTCTACAAAAATCAAAAGCAAAATCTGTTCATCATTTTCACATTGCTTTACATACAGACATGGGTCAGCTATACTACACTTGAATCCCATTCTTTGTAATTCCTTATCTAACCTAAGATTCCAGCAACGTGCCGACTGCTTGAGTCCATACAATGCTTTCTGCAACTTGTATACCCTTCCTGCAATCTTTGATTCATACCCTGGCTTCAATCATATAGATCTCTTCATTCAAATCAGCATGCAAATATGCTGTTGTGATATCATAATGCTGTACTACACAATTCCCAGCTGCTGCCATTGCTAAGGCAAACCTAAATGTCTCCCCTCTTAGCGTTGGTGCAAAAACTTCATCATAAGTCTGATTCTTTATCTGGGAAAATCCTTGTGCTACCAACCTAGCCTTATACTGAATATCACCATTCACTAAGGTTTTCTTCTTATACACCCATCTACAGCCTACTGCTCTATGCCCCTCAGGCAGCCTAGTAGATTTGAAAACCTTATGAGAATTAATGGCTTTCATTTCCACATCCATAGCAGCTTTCCATCTACTCTGCTCGTGTTGTGGCAACTCCAATATGTCCTTGTAATTACGAGGTTCATAATCAATGAAACGCACTTTTACATCACCTGGTGTATAACGCTGAGGTGGTATGCCCTTGTTAACTCTCTCAGATCTACGCAACACTGTAGCATCCTGCATCATTGGCACACTAGGAGTTAATTCCTCTTCCTTCTTAATCACATCAGTGGCCTTTCTCCGCTCTGAAAACTCAAAACTTCTCTGACTAGGAAGATATACCTCACTACTCCCGTGTAATCTCTGCCAATTGCTGTGCTCACTAAAACTTGCTGATCTAGAAATAACAACTTTCCTGCCATCAGTGAACCTATATCCCTTGGTCCCTGGCTCATACCCCACAAACGTCAGCTTCTGTGCTTTTGCCTGTTCTTTCCTACGTACCTCCTTATGCACGTGAACATAGGCAGTGCACCCAAACACCTTCAAATGAGCTAATGGTGGCTTCTTGCCATATAACATATAATATGGAGTTTGGTTTACAGACACACTCCATAACCTGTTAATTAAATAATTAGCAGTTAATATTGCCTCTCCCCAGTATCCTCTTGATAACCCTGAGTCAGCAATGAGTGAATCCTTTACTGTCTGCAATGCCAAATTCCTACGTTCAGCCACGCCATTCTCAGCTGAACTATGTGGGTTAGTTCTCCTATGCACAATGCCCCTTCTACGGAGCCATTGCTGAAAACTCCCAGTAAGAAACTCTGTACCCCGGTCAGTTTGTAAACTACACACCTTAGTGCTATACCTACGTTCCACAAACTGTACCCAGTTTCTAAACTTTTCAAATGTTTGACTTTTAGCTTTCAATAGGTAACAGAACCCAAATCTTGTGTAATCATCTACAATGACTAAAACATATTTAGCACCCCCTATTGTAGCTGGTAATGGACCAATTAAGTCAGCGTGAACTAATTCAAAACGTTTATGTGACTTCCTATCACTGAATTTGCTCACAGGAAACACCTTTGACTTTGCAACCTTACAAGCTGTGCAATCCAAATACACTTGGGACTTTTTCAATTCCATTCCAGAACTTGCTTCTGACATCTTTTCAATCACTTTGAAACTCGGATGCCCAAGCCTTCTGTGCCACAGGTGCGCACATGAATCATGTGTTGGCTTATTAATTGTAGCTACACCATGATGGCTGCTGCTTGTCCTGGCTTGTACAATTTCATATAAATTGTTCTGCAAAATACCTTTGCCACAAACATTGTTATCTTTCATAACAATACATTCATTATTACCAAACTGTACAGTATAACCCTGTTTATCCAATTGTGACACACTAATTATATTGTACTCCAGTTCAGGTACACACAACATTGATAATTCAATATTTAACCCTGGTACATATACAAATCCTTTACCAGTCACAGATGCAATGCTTCCATTAGCTAAAGTAACATGATCTTTATCAGCTTGCATAAAACTCTTAAACATCTGTCTGTTACTCCCTATATGCTGACAAGCCCCACTGTCAATTAAAAATGGTCCCTTTAAATCTTGTTCTACACTTGAACTAATTAAAGACAGCTGTGCAGCGTCTCCCGGCTTGGAAATTTTCAGCTTAGCCTTCGGCTTCCGTTTCTTATCACAATCCCGCAACAAATGCTTTTGTGACCCACAGCAGAAACATTTTCTTTTCACAAATAATACATTGTTTTGGTTATCAGAACATTCTTTAACACAAACACTGTTTTGCTTAGACCTAATTACGTTAGAACACTGCTGCCTTCTTTGCTCTTCTTCTAAAAGCCTGCTAGATAAGTATCTTATGGTTAAATCTTCCTCAGATAATGAACCAAAGCTAATTGCCAAAGTATCCCACGTTTCATTTAGAGAACTGAGAATTATATACACTTTATTAGCTTCTGTAAATGGCATATCTCTCTGAGCCAACTCCTGGAACAACCCTGTCATATAATGCAGGTGATCCCTTATATTATCAGATACCCCTAATCTAGCGTGATAAAGTTTTCTTGTTAGTAAAACCTTACATAACGGTGAGCTTCTTAGATAAACATTCTTTAAAGCTTCCCAACACTTATAGGCTAACTGACAGTCTCTAACATAACACAATTGGCTATCTTCCAGACATAAAATTATGCTTGCCAATGCTCTATCGTCCTTTAGAGCAACTTCTTCATAACATTCTTCGTGACTCATAACAACAGGTGCTTAGAGTTAGGTTGGGTGTGGTGAATAACGAGAGTGACCTATAATGTGATTGGTCAGGTTCACTATATATGCAGAGACATTCTCATTTCCCATTATTCCCATTTTACCTCGTGAAAGCTGTATCGTTGATGGTGTATCATTTGTTACTTGTGGAAGTGATCTGTAAACCTTCCAGGTCTGGTTCAGGGCAAAGTACACTCCTCCAAAGCCCTTCATGCCGAAGATACATTTCCATTTTATATGCCCATGATGAATAATTACTGTCATTCAGTCTTTCCAGAGGAAAACCTCCCCTGACTGCCGGCAACATCTTCGCTGTGCTCATCTGTCTTCAGCCCTTTCTGGGCAGACACTGATGATTAAAGACACAGACCTTATCAGAATGTCCTCCAGCTGTAAAACAAGCGTAGGAGAAAAAACACACACACAGGGACGGAACCTGTTAAAGCTCCAAATCACTCCAAATAGCCACACGACTCCTGGATAGGCTTCCAAAGCTTCCAGCTCACAGACTGCACACGATCCACCGATCCACAGCCAGTGCAAAGCCTTCCGTCGTCTATGGCGTCTCTGCCGCCTCTGGGCCCATAACCCTGTCAGAGGGAGCGCGCGGAGATGGAGCGGCCTGCCTCTCTCCTAGGCACCAGTGATCCACGTACTATGCAGTAAATAGACTCCAAACAGAAGTTATATCAAATATCCTATTTACTTTATATACATACGTATTTACAGATCACTTCCACAAGTAACAAATGATACACCATCAACGATACAGCTTTCACGAGGTAAAATGGGAATAATGGGAAATGAGAATGTCTCTGCATATATAGTGAACCTGACCAATCACATTATAGGTCACTCTCGTTATTCACCACACCCAACCTAACTCTAAGCACCTGTTGTTATGAGTCACACATGACACATCATTCCTACAACAATGGCTGCTAATTGGGTGACTGTGCAGAATATTTCACCTTTTACCTAGAAATCAAGCCTCTCTGTATAATTTATATCTAGAAGTAAATTCCTGGGTTTATCAAACCCCAACAAGAAGGCAGGGTCCTTCCTTCCTTCCTTCCTTCCTTCCTTCCTTCCTTCCTTCCTTCCTTCCTTCCTTCCTTCCTTCCTTTCCAGAAATGCAATAATCCAGGGATTCCAGCTTGGATGCAATGCTAAAGAACCAACAAATAGAGATCCCTATTATTCGTGCTAGGCAGAAAGAAGTAGTGGGAGTGATGAAACCCAAACACACTTGCTCCTTCTGAGGCTGGTTGGGACGAGGCTCTGGCACCATCTTTTATAAAGAATTTTTGGGATGCTATTTTCTTGGTTGAAGGAAGAGTCAAAACCCACTGGTTACTTTTAAACTCATTGATTGGTTGTTCTTTTTCTTTGAAACATCGGGGGAAGAAGGCTTTTAACAAGCAAAAGGGGAATTTTCTGGTCAGCTCCCATACTTGGTGTTTGTAAAAATTTTGCTGTTTCTGAGTTGAAAGGGAAAGAGATAGGGAATTACTCGTAGCAGTTTGGGTAATATAGTGTTGTTGTTGTTTTAAAAAAGAGTAAAGCATTTTAATATCCTATAAAAGACACACACACCAGTTATCATCTGGTGCCGTTTTTCTTGCTTCTTTCTGATTCCTCCTCTGAGTTGATCTTTTCCTGAAGCCCTTGGCACATAACCTGCTCATTTTCATGTCTGCTTGTAATCTGGCCTAAACTCAAACATCTGCATATTCTTTCCATGTTGACTCTTTCCTCTACTCTCCTGTTTCCCCTTGGTTGTTTTTTTAGATTGTAAACTCCTTGAAGCAAGAGTTCTTTCCCCTTATCTGTGGTCCTAAAGAACAGGGCCGCAACTGGGGGGGGCAAGCGGGGCATGTGCCCCGGGTGCCGCATTGGGGTGTGTGCCAAAATGACGCCCGGGGGGCGCCAAAATGACAAAATAACCCATGGGGGGTGGAATCCATGTTTGCCCCGGGTGACACAGACCCTAGTTCCATCCCTGCTAAAGAAAGTACATGAAATTACATGGATAATATTAGTATATGCCAGGGTAGTAACATGGCGCCCAGGCAGCAGGGTGCCCCCTACATCTCCATTGGTATCACCAGGATTCTTATTCCACCTCTACTTTCTTTAAAATAAAATGAAACATTTGTATTGAGCATGTTGCAAGGTGGCCATCTGTAGCATCATCTTTATTTGCCCAAATGCCTTTGGACCCCACAGAGCTTTCACTGGTCAGTGTATCTCAACCTTGGCAACTTTAACATGTGTGGACTTCAACTCCCAGAATTCCCGAGCCAGCATGCTGGCCAGTGGAATTCTAAGAGTTGAAGTCTACACATCTTAAAGCTGCCAAGTTTGAGAAACACTGACTGGGATAGTAGAGAGCATCTAGGGGCTATTTTCCTTCTGGTGAATAATGCATGGCCAATGTGGTGACCTTCTGGTCTTCGGACTGGCCATGCTGTAATGGTATGTGGGAATGACCTTGGGAAACATTTCAGAAGGGACCCTCTTGTCTGGAGAGGTTCCGCTGGCCCAGGCTTGTTGCCCGGCCATCAGTCTCTGCCACAATGTCGTCTCCGCTCCTTCGGAGATGTCTTAGTCCACCATTTTCCTCACCTGGAAGCCCTCACTAGCTCTATCTTTATCGTAAAGTTACATTCACAGAATCTTGCAAGACTGAAAGTATTTCTTCCCTCCTTTCCTTTTGATCTCTGGAAAACTAGGGAGGGTCCCTTCTGAAACGTTTCCCACACCCTCCCTCCCTATGTGGGCTGAGATATCTTTTACACGCCAGTTGTCCAGCCTGCGGCTCTCCCTTCTGTCTCCCAAGATCATTCCCATGTACCATTACATGTGCCTACTATGGCTCCCATTTTGTGAGTAGGCCCATCTCCATGGCAGCCATTTATGACTGTCACAACAGGCTATCAAAATTCCAAATCTGCTGTAACTCGTAAGTTTGCCTACTCCCTCTATGTGTAAACATCTTGAAACATTTTTTTTCTTTATCTGGTCCTGCTCTCATTCGCTGACATTTTCAGTTAAAAAGAATCTTTGTAAATGGAGCTGAGAGGAAGTCTTCTCATACATTACACATCAGCAAAGGCAAATGAACTTCTAGAAGGAACAGAACCCAGTTGTGACTTATCAACAAGCTTTTTGAGAAGGAACCTGTATTTTGTCACATTTACCCTTTGAATGTAAGTGGAGGCTTAAAGCCTGTAAATAAAATGAAATCAATGTTAGAGATTTTTATGTACATAATTGCAGTGGCATCTTGTTAGGATCTAGTTGAGTTCTGATTGTTTACTTGGATTTGTGTAAAAAAGCAGGATTAATTTCATTGAAAACCATTTGGATTGAAATTGAGAAGGGCAGGAAAGGCTGAGTTCATATATTGCTTTTAAATCATAATATAATTGGCTTTGTTTGGGTTTAGTATATTGTTCAAGTCAGCCAATTGTGGTTAATTCAGTAACCATGCTTAGGCAAATGATGGCTTAATGCTACATGAGAGCCTAATCAGTTAGAAATTAGGAACAGTAAATCAGGTGAATAGTCCTATCTTAGCCCTCCTCAATGTGGTGCCTTCAAGATGTGTTAGGACTATAACTTCCAGACTTCCAAGCCAACATGGAACAACAAGAGGCTTGGAATTGTGGCCTTAATTCATCTTGAGGTCACCAGCTTAGAGAAGAATACCTTATCCAGCATTTTGTTCCATCTGTGTCCAGCCAGATGTGTCGGGTAACCCAACAAACACAGTACAAATGCAACTCTATCCTCAACATGTCGTATTGCCTCTTGCTCTAGAGTTAATAATATTTCCTTTCCTGGAGCGAGAGGCCCTTCGAACAGTCACTCATGCCCTGGTCATCTCCCAGATAGACTATTGTAATGCGCTCTACATGGGGCTACCCTTGAGGAGCATCTGGAAGCTTCAGCTGGTTCAGAATGCAGCCGCACGGGCGATTTTAGGTGCCTCAAGATCAGCACATATAACACCTTTGCTCCGCGAGCTGCATTGGGTCCCAGTTTGCTTCTGGATTCAATTCAAGGTGTTGGTTATCACCTTTAAAGCCCTACATGGCATGGGACCAGGTTACCTGAGGGACCGTCTCATCCCTGTTCAATCAACCCGTCCCACCCGGTCCTGCAGAGAGGGCACGCTACGAGCCCCGTCTGTAAGAGAGTTCCATCTGACGGGGTCTAGGAGGCGTGCCTTCTCTGCGGTAGCCCTCGCCCTCTGGAATATTCTTCCTCCTGAAATAAGATCAGCCCCCTCTCTCCTGGACTTTAGAAAATACCTAAAGACCTGGTTATGTCACCATGCTTGGGGAGGGGAGGGGAACAGCCAGTCTTGGGGTTGGCTGGTCTCTTAGATCTTCCCTGACCAGCCTTATCGACCAATGGTATAAGTAAGATCTACCATTCCTTGGATCAGACTATATTAGATATTTTTATTGTTTATTATTGTTATTTATAGTTTTTTACTGATTTTAAACTTTTGTTGTGAACCGCCCAGGGTCCCTCCTTGTGGGGGAGATGGGCGGGATATAAATATGACAAACAAACAAACAAATAAATAAATAATATAACTACAGTACTTATAAGAAATAGGATAGAGGAGGCAGAGGTTTATACTGAAGAACATTCAGACTGATTTTTCCTTACACTCATTTGTTCATTCCTTAGTGGTATTATCTAAAGAGCAAGATTGTGCTTTTGCATAAACATCCCGACATTGTTCCAAGGAATAGCCAGAGAAAGCTGCGTGACTTTGGGGTTAATCACAGAGCTATCCAAACAGACTCTGAAGCTAATCCAAACACTGCTTTTTAAATACTTGGGACACTTTTGAACTTAGATAATTATCAGTGGTTTTTCAATTTTATAATATATTGTAGACTTGGAATAATGCCCATAGCAAATATTTGAGCTTCTTTCAGCTACCTTTGAATGGAGGTAGTCCTACTGCTTTAGAGCAGTGATGGAACATTTATGTATCTCATTCACCATGTACTGTTTTGTCATAAACTTCTTAATTCAAACTCTGTTAAGTTCTGGGTGATGATTTTATAGAAGTTTGGTTGAGGTTTGCTGTGTCTTTGGGATGACCTCAAGGGTTCAGATATTATTTTAATAGAGACTCACTTGTGAAATTTTCTTATGCTCTAGCCATATTGCTGTATAAAGATCGCTTTCCTTCTGTTGGATAGTGCCATCTGTCTCTGCTAGACAAAATCCCTCTTCTGAAGGGAGGTGATCAGACATGTGACTCTAGAGCATAGCGTTCCAAACTCTGTGTCGCGACACTTTAGTGTGTCGCAACACACAGTTCAGTGTGTTGCGAAGCGGTGGCACAGGGGCGCGTGCGGTGGCGGCAGTGTGTGCGGCGGCGCACCATCAGCGCTTCTGCGTTTTAGTGAGGCTGCCGTGCACACCGCTGTCGCGCGCCCCTGCGCTGCCACCGTTGGTGTGTCGCTAACGGCGGCACTTTGGAAAGCACTGCTCTAGAGAGTGCCAGAAGTAGTTACAACTGCTAGGTCTTTTCTGGAGTTTTATGTGTTTTCTAGCTCAGTGAGGAGTTGAGCCATCCACATGTGTGGTCTTTCTTGTCCACTAACTTGGTGGCTGTTTGAGAGTAAAAGCAGAGAGTTTTGCATTTGGAATTGAGTTACCACAATGTATTGCTCTACAGCAGTGATAGTCTCATTGTGATTTGGGACCACCACTTGGTCTGTTGCAGCCTCTCTACCTTCATCACCTAAAGTCTGCTCATGGACCCTTCCTACCCAAATATACTGTCAGTGATCTGGCTGGGCAAAATCATTCAACAACTCAACCCCCTCTTTCTCACATCCACCAGCTGGGCGGAACAAAACCTGCGGTTGTTGGTATTGGTTCAGGAAAATAGATCAATGGCTGAAAACTTGTACATTGACACAGTTGATAATACAGGTAGCAACATGAATGTGGTACTAAAATTCTGAAAACAATTGTGAACAGGACTTAAGTGCAGTTACCAACTTTGAGGCCACATGTGCTATGTTAAGTTGTAATGGTATGTGGGAATGACCTTGGGAGACTGGGCCCAGAGATGCTGCCTAGGGAATGGTCAGATAAGAGCTAGCATAATCTGCAGCTAGATAGCGGGTTGGGCAAGAGGCTCAGAAGAGACCCTCCCTAACTTCTCAGGGGTAAAGGAGATAGGAGGAGAACTGTACTTTCAGACTTGCAAGATTCTGTTAATGTAGCCTTTAAAAAGGTAAAGGTTCCCCCTGCACATTTGTGCAGTCGTGTCCGACACTAGGGGCCGGTGCTCATCTCCGTTTGTTAGCCGAAGAGCCAGCGTTGTCCTAAGACGCTTCCATGGTCATGTGGCTGCATGACGCGCGCGGAATGCTGTTACATACCCACCGAAGTGGTACCTATTCATCTACTTGCATTTGTATGCTTTCAAATTGCTAGGTTGGCAAGAGCTGGGGCGAGTGCGGGAGCTCATTCCATCACGCAGGGCTAGGGATTCGAACCTCCGAACTTGCGATCTTCCGATCGACAAGCCTGGCGTCTTACCCACTGAGCCACCACGCCCCTCTAAATGTAGCCTTACAATAAAGTAGAATTAGCTGATTTGGTCGTGTTTCCTGTCTGGTCTACCTGGTAAGGCTGACATCACATTCTCTAGGCAGCGTCTCTGGGCCCAGTTTCACAAGGTCATTCCTACATACCATTACATAAGTAGACCTATATAATCTTATACAGGCAACCCCAAAGGAAAAGTGTAAGTAGGAAGTACAATTGTGAATATTGAAAAATGGGATTTAATTGAGCAGGAGATCCACTTGCCTCTAGTCCCTTTGTATTCAAGAGATTTCTATTTATGAATGTTCTTGACCAGCAAGTTAATTATTATTTTGGCATGAATTGTCATATAGATGAGGGAGTGGACTTGTTCTCTGATGTGCAGGAGGGCAGGGTCAGAACCAATAGTCTAAAACTATAGGGAAGTATATTCAGGGTAGGTATTAGGAGGAATTTCTTGATAGTAAGAGCTGTCAACCAGTGGAATAGGTTGCTTTATGAAGTGGTATGTTCCTCTTCATTGGAAATCTTCGATGAGAGGCTTGATAGCCGTCCATCCAAACTATTTTAGCAGATGCTGCAATGAGTGGAGTTGGATTGGATGATTGCTAAGGTCTTTCCAACCATCGATTTAAGTGTTAAATAACTGCCTGATATTGAATTAATTTATTTGCTACAAAATTGGGTTTCAAAAAGTCTTTAAAAATGGAGGGGATGAGAAGGTATATACAACACATAAATATAACAATGATCACTATTCTGTTACCTGAAAAGCATGAACTTCCATAAAGATGGAAATTGGGTGGGGGTGGGGAGTGTTTGTTTAATTGTATGATCCCTGCATTTTCCAAATTATTATTTAGTGGTCCATGGTTGCAGAAAGTTTGTGAAATACTACTGCCTAGTGTGCCACTCCAGTTCTACTCTTCAAGATCAAGTGAGAAATGTACAATGCTGCTTTAACAAGATACTGATAATATGTTGAATATTGTGGTGAACTCAGCCAGATATAGGATAGCTATGCACTCCAGAGAAAAACAGTCTACCTTGCTTCTACTGCAGGAGCAATGTGCTTATTTGCCATTAGATACCCACATGTTGAACCCAGTGGTAGCAATTATTTTTACTCCTGCATCATTTTCATATCCCCTTGAAATAAGTACTGTATAGCAGGTGGGCCAAGTGTAATCACAGAGCTTCTTTTGTTCTACAGTAAACTTTCAGAAAAATAATAGCGAAAAAGAGTCATGCTCAGACCAAGAACATGAAAATCTGTTTCTAGTATGTAAATTTCCAATGAGCAGCATTAACTGAAGAGTAGGCGAAAAAAGAAGAAAAATGTTCTTTGTTTATTAGGAGAAACAAATGCTCCCCCCCCCCCCCCCCCCGCTTGATTTGAGAGTAAGAGTCTGAAGGACAGCTGGCTCTGATCTTATTGACACCTCTTATAAAAGACTTCCTTTTAATCCAGCCAGAATAAATTCCTTGGTTTTTATTTACTGAAGATTGGACTTGATTTATTAAAACAGCTCCTGGCCTTTAAAGATTCCAGTGTTATGGAGTCAAAATAAATCTGTAATCCCAGACTGGCATAGAAAGGAGACTGATTCTGTTTGAGAAATACAAAGTTCTGGTTGTGGAAGGAAAATAAGAAGAAAAGAAGTGAGTGAAAGCAAATCATTAATCAAGTGATTCAAATTTGGGTTGTAACAAGCTTTCGTTGAAACATGCAGTGCAGACTTTTGAGGTTGGCCACCCTAAGCATAGGTCACATTTTAGAGTACACATATTCCCCCAAAATTGTTTTTTGAGAATCTTTTGAATTTTATCACTGCTATATCGTATTACCATAGAACATGCAATAATTAATGTTTTATGAGTGGTGGATACAATGGAGTATGGGAATTCCAATCACGTGGAGTAGTTCACTGGTAACACACCAACCCCTTTTTTCATTTTCTTCTGTCAAAACTATTAGAAAACTCAAGCTGGGAAGCAAGTGAGTTCTCTTAATTGCCCCTAAGGGATGTTTACTCAAGAGTTGGAGACAGACAGCATATCTTCCAGTCATTGCTTGCAAAAGCTGAGTCTCCCACCCTATATTCTTCCACTATAAACTTTGCCTGAATGATCTAACTGCCCTAGAGGTGAGCGAAGGAGACAGAGTAACCTCTGAATGTGTAATTAGCAATTAGTCCAGCCCTGAAGTCTGACTGAAGAAAGATAAAGGTATGATAGTAAAGGAAATATATTGATAGTAAACCAATTCCATACTACCATATTGGTGTACGTGAATTTATATGAAGTCATCTTATTATAGCCAACACGTTTGTGCTTGGATCTTTTAAGCCAGAGCTTTCCAAACCGTGTGTCGCCACACACAGTCTGGTGTGTCGCCACACAACCCGGAAGCGCTGATCATCATCAGCGCTTCCGGGTTTTCCCGCGGCGACACACCAGCTGCAGCGCGCAAAACTCGAAAGCAGCAGCAAAGCAGCAGCAGCAGCGCTTCCGGGTTTTTGCTCGCTGCCGCACTTCCGGGTTTTCCCGCGGCGACACACCAACGTCGGTTGGTGTGTCGCCGCGGGAAAAACTTTGGAAAGTCCTGTTTTAAGCATTCAAAGGAGCCCCTTCTCTCAGAAAATAACTAGCAATTCATAATGAGATGTATGTATGTATGTATGTATGTATGTATGTATGTATGTTTCGACTTCTATCACCGCACCATCTCCCCCAAGGGGACTCTGGGCGGTTTTTGCTGTGCTTTGTGTTGTTTGATTAGAATGATCATGGTTAATAGTTTGGAAGCAACTCATTTTGGACATAGCTTCACATATATGAGACGTTTATTGAAAAAAGCAAATCAGTGCAAGTGTGGGAAGAGCTGGCAGGGATGTGGCTAATCTTTTCCTGTCCCAGTGTCTTCTGTATCTCAAGAGGACCCTGGCTGGGTTGGTGGAAGAGGCATATGAAATGGGACTGCTATTAAAATTTCAGGCTTCCCAGATCCATTTTGTGAAATCTCATTTCAAAGCTATCTAAGCAGAAGTAGGAGCCATCACTTTTATCAACATGATGCAAGGTCCGTCTGTTTTGTACATGTGTTCCACATCACATGGGAAGGTTGGTTATGACCTTTAAAGCCCTTCATGGCATGGGACCAGGTTACCTAAGGGTCCGTCTTATCCCCATTACATCGGCCTGTCCCATCCGGTCATGCAGGGAGGGCATGCTATGGACCCCATCAGTTAAAGAATTCCATCTCACGGGGTCACGGAAGCGTGCCTTCTCTGCAGCAGCGCCTGCCCTGTGGAATATTCTTCCCCCAGAGTTAAGACAGTCCACCTCGCTCCTGGGCTTCAGGAAACAACTTAAAACTTGGCTTTGTCAACAGGCCTGGGGTGGTAAGGAGGGCAGAAACTCCTGGGGATGGCTAGTATAGTAAAATAGTCCTAGAATAGCCCTTCCAAGGCTGAAAGAACACATCGCCTTCTTAATTTTTATATGTATGGTATTTTAAATCTTTAATATTCGTAATTTTGATGATTTGTAAACCGCCCAGAGTCCCTTGAGGGAGTTGGGCGGTGAGAAATCGAATAAATAAATAAATAAATAAATAAATCACAACTCGCATGCAAAAAGGGCAGAGCTTGTGTTGCATTGGGGCAACCTTGCTTTCATCATTTATCTCTTTGGGGCCTCAGCTGCAACTAGGCAATGTTATTTAAAATCCTCCAGAAACAAGTTAAAAGTCAATGCTATTGTAACTTGGTATATGAATTTGCAAAGGGAACATAATTCCTTTCTAAAAATACAGTGGAATTCATATAAATATGTGGCTTTCTGTTGTTTTTAGAGGCAAAGGCTTGGAATATGGGATCAACCAAAGTGTACTGCTGGGATTCAGGGATTAAACTAGAAAGCTAAATGCCCAAAGCTGCAGCTAAGAGCCCACAGCATTTTGCTTCCTGATCTGGAAGAGCAAGATGGCGTCTCCTCCCCTTCTATATACAAAAATTAGCTTGATTAGCACTTAAAATTTATATCACACTGGCTTTTCCAACTCAGTTTTCTTACAAAGGGGAACAGTTGAGGAGTTCAAGAGGTAGATAGAAAGTTGAAGGGTCTACCACACAGCTTTCCAAACTCTGTGTCGCGACACTTTAGTGTGTCGCAACACACAGTTTGGTGTGTCGCCACACAACCCGGAAGCAGCGGCAGGGGCGTGTGCAGCGGCGGCATGCACGGCGGCGGCGGCAGCGGTGTGCCATCAGCGCTTCCACATTTTATCGGAGGCCGCTGCCGCCACCACCATACACACCGCCGCCGCGCGCCCCCCCGCACTGCCGCCGTGCGCCCCCCGCCGCTGCGTGCGTCCCCGCTGCCACCATTGGTGTGTCGCCAACGGTGGCAGATTGGAAAGCACTGGTCTACCACCACAGTCCCCAACATCTACCACTTAAGACAGTTGCTTCACACTGCTTAATGACAGGGTTAGCTCTGCTTGGGCCTAATTTAACGAACATTCTGATTTAGTATATATTTCAGACATTGATAAAGGCAGGTGTGATGAGTAGATACCAGTTTTTGCAGTTGATTTGGGCCAAACCCAGCATGAATTCAGTTTGCTAACCTTTTGTCCATGTTTAGTCAACAGAGCAGTACTTGCCCTTCAGATTCAAGCCCAGGTTTAAACTCTCTTCAAAAACTGATTGAAGAAGATATCCTCATCTAGTAAGAAAGTAGTTTTGCACATGTAAGTTTTAAGTATTTATGCACAAGTGAAAGCAAGTTCTCGTGGTGTCACAAGCAAACAGAGCAATGCCAGATCCATTCATTACCAAAACAAGTGACCGATGGAAATTATCCCTCATGCCCAAAAGAGATGACCTTCTAGCCCACAGCTTTCCAAACTTTTCATGTTGGTGACACACTTTTTAGACATGCATCATTTCGCGACACACACTTACAGCAGGGCACCAGGACCTGTGCGGAATCACAGCAGGTTTGGAGGCAGCCAGGCACAAGGCAGGCACTAGGACCTGCGCGGAATCCTGGCAGGGCTCGGAGGCAGCAGCAGCCGACACACTAAGGTGTCCCAACACACAGTTTGGAAAGCTCTGTTCTAGCCCATGACATTACAGATAGGAGAAAGAGGTACAAGAATTAAAACTTTGATTTCACTATAAATAGGGCTTGCATTTGATACACAAGGGGTGCTGGAATTATTTTGGCTTCATTAGGTTTTCTATAGTAAGGCTACTTGCCTGAAATTCTTGTATCCGTGGATGCCTGTTGAACTTTTTCTAGTCCAGCTTGCCAAGAGAAGTCTGACAATAAAGTTTGAGTATCCATATTATCTTAGAAATGTGATGAAGGCTGGATGCATGCACCTATCTCCAGCGCCAGGAAATTGGTATCTTTAGGCTCAGTAAATAACTGAATTGAACTATTGATGTTTCCTCTTTTGCCTTTGTTGGAAGCCCGATCCTTGCCAAAATGCCTATAAAAGAGGAACATGTAACAATTCCATTTTGCCTATTTATCCTAAAATAGTGGATGGGAACAATTGCTTTTAGTATGGGAAAAAAATGGGCCCCAAATACCTGTGGCTGGCTTAATGAAGTTTGGAACCTGGTTGCCTTTCAGCATGTGATCCTTTATATCAAGCCAACAGTTGGCATCATCAGTAGTGGAGAATGATGGAAGACTGTAGATTTTTCATTTCTGAATTAAATGATAGTCAGCAGCATAAAGTCCAAGGAGAATATCTGTTGAAGCATTATTATCTCTGTCTACATTACAGCTATGTGCTGACTCATCCACAAGTCCATTGCTCAGAGATAAAGTACAGTCTGAACACAGCTCACAAATGTGAAATGTTGCCTGTCTTTGTCTGAAAGATATGCTGTATATCAGCAACACATTTTCCAATATGCCTTTCCCTGGTGGCTCAAATTCTAGGAGGTGGTAGTAAGTATCAATTTGTAACTGCTATAAGCAGTTACTAGTAGGAAGCGGCCAAGGTATGAAATAGGTCTTGGCTTAGAGTAGAAATTCACAAATCCATTTTTGGTGGGAATCCAGAAATGAGGCAATACAAATGAGATCTCTTGAAAGAATCTGGCTGGGTGTATCAGTGTCTTAGTTCTGCACACTTAGAGGAGGACGTTCAGCATGTTCTTCTCCCCACCCTGCATCGTCACCTCCTGCAACCTGATGTGATGGGGAAGGGGTTGCTGTGGTACACTTATTTCATATGCATGCAACCTGTTTGCCATTATTCATAAAATAGTTACTGTTTTAACAATGTACTTTGCTACCATTTTGAACAGTTTGTGCTAGTGCTAATTAGAAATGAATAGATCCCGACTCTACCCTTCTGCCTGTACCAAACTGAATCACCTTTAGATCGTTGACTTTTGCTTACCAGACTTATTTTCTCTCTGTGCTAAGCCTGCGTTTTGCTTTCCCTCTTCTTAATCAAGAGTATCAGCCAGCATAAAAGGAACCCGTGGTGGTAGGCTGAAGGGATGTAGTCCGGATGCAATGTTCAGATTCCTGTGGGAGTGAATGCTGAACCAGCCTTGCTTTGGCCTTGGAAAATGTATGTTCATTTGCCATAATTATACTTCTACTGATTGGCAGAAAATTACCTACAAATGCCAGATTGGAACGCATCTGCTGTGGCAGATTTTTTTAAAAATTACATGTAATCCCTTCAGTTTTAATTTTCTCTGGCATGGCTCTTTAGCCTGCATTGTTGATTGTGTACTTAGCATGCTGGGATTGTCAAGAGGTCATTGTAGCTGAGTTTTTGGTGCTATTAAACTTGGCAAACCAGCACAGTGACAACTTTCTGGCAGTTTATAGTTGCGAAGCACCTAGTTGCAATGGGATTCTTTTTTTCTTCTCGAAAACGGCACAGTCAGAAAGCAGTCAGAGGCCAGATTATTTCTTTAGTTAGTTTCTCCTCCAGTTACCATAGTTTTAAAGCAAGCTTGCGTGTAGATCTCTGGATTGCTCAGTGTATTTACAGTCATGCCATTAAAGAGATGCCTACATGGTTTCTTCACTATTAGAATTCTTGCTTATCACAGTAGTGGTAATGGTTGTTCCTCAAGAGCCTCTTTGTTTCAGTTCAGTTCACAGGCTCTGCATTAGGATAGGCCACGTGTTTGCTTTTTAAATTTTCTCTTCTTAATGTTCATGCAGATGGAGGAAGCCCAGAGGCTGAGAAGTAAAATGGTGGGAGATTTCAAAGTAACAACCATTGAAAAGAAAGTTGAGGTAGAAGAAGACTGGGTTAGTAAGTTAGTTAGTTACTTAGCATGAAAAAATAAATAAAGATTCTATACAAAAGATTTTCCATCCATATACTTTGTATTAAACATCTAATATAGGTAGTCCTCACTTACTGACCACAATGGGGACCAGCAACTCCGTCACTAAGCCACATAGTCGTAAAGTGAAACATCACATGACCGCACCTGACGACATCAGTTCTGGCTGTGGTCATTAAGCGAATCACTGCGGGTCATTAAGCACAACATCATGTGACTGCAACTTGCAACTTCCTGCCAGTTTCCCTATTGACTTTGTTTGTTGGAAGCTGGCTGTGAAGGTTGCAAATGGTGATCACGTGACCGCAGGACACTGCAACCGTCATAAATGCACACTGGTTGCCAAGTGCCCGAATCACAATCATGTGACCACGGGGATGCTGTGACGGCCACAAGTTCGAGAACCGGTCATAAATCTCATTTTTCAACACCGTCGTAACTTCAGTCGTTGAACAAGCAGTTGGTAAGCAAGGACTACCTGTAATATGAATTCAAAGAAATGCTAAGTAAGTCAATTTTTCTGTTCTGTATTACTATTTTTCTTCATTGTACCTCCAGTTTCAACAAAGAAGGAACCATTCATAAGCCTGCTTTTCAAAAAGGGATAGGGTGCTATCCTCCAGCAGAATCAAAAAGGTTTGTAGAATTATGCGATAGCTTCAGGTTTAGCTTTATGTAGAGTTACTCCTTTCCATCCCCACATGTGTCTTCACTGATCCGCCCAAGCCAGGGGAGAGTAGCAGCACTTCAGATGTTGCAGTTTGATGGGGAGGTGTCTGAGCAGGATAATTCTGTTATGGGCCCCTGGGTGAAAGTTTAATGGGTAGGGATTCCTGACCCTCCTGGGTCTCACTCCTGGGACTTGTGGTAATTTAGTAGAATGCTGGGACTGAGCTGTTGACTCTGATGTATGTTGTATCTGAAATATCTTTGGAAGTCCCTTTCATTTCAAAAGCAGTTTGCCGTAAGACTTGGGGGGTGATGTTAAGGGAAATACAGCCTTTAGCTTATTCTTAGTTCCTGGTTTGGAGCTCTAGCTTTGAATGCTGCAATGATTGAGCCTTCCCTAAGTAATTACCCTCCAGTTTTATTGCACCACAGTTTCAATCAACATAGTCATTAGACATGCTGACTGGAGTTCGTGGAGTTGTAGTCCAATATATCTGGAAGCAACTGGTTGGGGGAAGGCTGGACTAGATGGGTTTTTTTGGTCTGGTTGAATGTCTTTTGTCCAAAGGAGAAAGATTCACACCAGACTTCCTCATATCTTTGTCACACAGACCCACTCTAAGTGGATCATGGGTTTGAAGAACAATGCCAGCAGAAATAGCTTTAAGTAATTTCAGATCTTACAATCATCCCTGCTGATTGGTCTTCCATTCTTTTTCTAGGTGCAATTCCATTTCCCCAACTTTTTCCTTCCAGATGTATTTTAACCACACTTTTAACATCTCATGTTGGGTAAAAAAGGTAAAGGTTCCCCCCGCACATTTGTGCAGTCGTGTCCGACTCTAGGGGCCGGTGCTCATCTCCGTTTGTTAGCTGAAGAGGCAGCGCTGTCTGAAGATGCTTCTGCAGTCATGTGGCTGGCATGACGCGCGCGGAACGCTGTTACCTACCCACCAAAGTGGTACCTATTCATCTACTTGCATTTGCATGCTTTCAAATTGCTAGGTTGGCAAGAGCTGGGGCTAGTGCGGGAGCTCACTCCGTCACGCGGGACTAGGGATTCGAACCTCCGAACTTGCGATCTTCCGATCGACAAGCCTGGCGTCTTACCCGCTGAGCCACCACGCCCCTTAGCATACCCCTTGAGTGCTTAGGCTGCTTAGAAGATACTATAATCATACATTCAAACACATATTCCAAATACACAGAATGTAGGCTTGGCTAGTCTCTCCTAGATGTAATGTTCTTCCTAGGCAGCTAAGTATATTTATTTTCTGAGAAAACTAATGTGTGGGCCCAGGTGCATAAATTTTTTTCAGCTGTTTTTCAAAAAAAGAACTTACAAGTTAACTTGGCCTGGAAATTTTGGCATTTGTTCCCCCCCCTTTTTTTTTGTAACATAGGAATGCAATTGTTCAGGCATTATGTATTTTTCCTCTGCATACCAGGCAATTTCCATGGAAGGAAGCTTAAGAATAGTTTCATATTGCATCTCTGTGTATGTTTCAGCCTTAAATGAATCATACTACTTGACCTTGCCTTAACTTGTAGTTATCCTTGAAATGTTAAGTTGCCCCCCCCCCCAACATTGTCTTCAGAAAGGTTGTTCTTGGAGCTGTGCCTTTAGAAGAGCAGCTGAGTGTTCTGTCTCTTAAGTGTTACTTGGGGGCTGATTTACCTCTATAGTAAACTTCTGGAGTGAACTCTAGATAAGCTGTTGGGTTCTCATGCAAAAGTTGAAATCAGGTTCTAACAGTTACCATATTTTATGAAAGCTCTCCCATTGTGATGTTCTCAGTTGCCATGCAATGCAATATTTCTTCAATTTTCTAAAAGCCAAAATGAATAAAAGGCATATGCATACTGTTTATCCCAGTGTTTCTCAACCTTGGCAACTTTAAGATGTGTGGACTTCAGCTCCCAGCCCATCCATTTGGGAGCAGATTATAAAGTGTTGCATAAACGTATGTATGTTTTATCAATTGTAGGTTGGATGATACTTATCCAGTCAGTATATAAAAGGAGGTGAAATAGGCTGGCTTCACACTCCACAATATACAATTATTTGTTTTTTGCATAGTGTATTGTTTGAACCCAGGGGCGTGGTGGCTCAGCGGGTAAGACGCCAGGCTTGTCGATCAGAAGATTGCAAGTTTGGAGGTTCGAATCCCTAGCCCTGCGTGCGGAGTGAGCTCCCGCACTAGCCCCAGCTCTTGCCAACCTAGCAATTCGAAAGCATACAAATGCAAGTAGATGAATAGGTACCACTTTGGTGGGTAGGTAACAGCGTTCCGCGCGCGTCATGCCGGCCACATGACCGTGGAAGCGTCTTCGGACAACGCTGGCTCTTCGGCTAACAAACGGAGATGAGCACCGGCCCCTAGAGTCGGACACGACTGCACAAATGTGCGGGGGGAACCTTTACCTTTACCTATTGTTTGAACCCAGCCATTTGGTTTAATGTTTAGCATACTGGGGAACTTAGCCAGTTGTATTTATTTAATAAACCATATATCAACTAGTAATGGCTAGTAAAATATACAAATCCAGCTCTTGTCTGTACAGAGCTTGTTATTTTTCCTAATTCTCAGATAGATCTTTCACTTTCCAATCTCAATTTCTGTTTCACCCATGCAGCAGGCCCTTCTCATTCATTGTTATAGTTCTGCTATCCAAAGGGCTAGAAACTTGGTATTCAAGTATAACATTTCAGAATAGTTCTGTAAGTGCTTCCAGGACATATACGAGCCCATGCAAAGTACATTCCTCTGTAACCTTTAGCTAACTTTTGGTGTTGAAGTTTTAAAAAAGCCTTAATATTGCAGATAGCATTATTAGCCTGAGAATAAAGTTCTAATCTGAAATGTGTCAAGTATTGGACAGTAGTTGCCTTGCTGTGTTCATAAGCTTCCTGAAATTTCTGGCTGATATCTGTGGGATTGAGGGAGATCTTGGAATAGAGGTAGCCGAGGTTTGCTCTACACACTTAGTAATCAGATTCTCCATGCTTCAGGAGATCAATAACAAGGTATTGATCAGATTCTCTGCAGATGTTTCGCCTTGCATCCCAGGAAGCCTTCCTCAGTTCAGAAGTGGGAATTGTCTTGCAATAATTGCCCAGGGGGAGATCTTTGTCTTCTCCAACAAGGAATATACCTTGTGTACCTACAATATTAAGTTCTTAACATGAGTCTTCCTTAAATAGCCAGTTTTGGTGTTTTCAGTTCTGCACATCTTGCGATTCAGAAGATGTTTTCAAAGTGAAACTGGCACACATTTAGAGTAGAAATTCCTGTGGCCTAACATCTTTCATATTCAGGGAATGTGTTTTGTCCTTGCAATAACTTCGTTGCATTGTTCGAGCCCAAAGATATTATGCAAGATGAACACAGCCTGGATTCCTGTATAGAAGTGCATACAATGTTTTCAAAGCGATTCAGTGGAAACTGAAATTATTTCTGTTGCTGCATGGCCAGAGCTGGCCCAAGCTTGTAAAATTAGTCTTTTCAGCATCTGAAGGAATAACTCCTCAACAACTGAAAACTCTCTCCCCTCCAGAAGATAAGTTTTCTAAATAATCAGTAACCAAAAGTGGAAGGGAAGGAATGTGGTCTGGCTGTGGTCTAAGGATTGCAGTGACCCTATCTTTGAGATGAATCCATTCTTTTTCAGAAGACACATGTCTACAGAAGTGCACAGCCTTGCTGCAGACAGGAAATGACCTAGCCTGTGACCTGGCCTCTTGGGGAAAATCAGAACTCCTATTAACGCCACCTTCTTCACCCCAAGGAGATCAGTCCCCTTGGATGAAAAATGTCAGATGTAAGACTCTTTGTAGATTGGTATGACTGCAGCAGGAGATGTGAACTGCATCTTATAAGCAAGCAAATGGATCTGAAATTCCAGATGGGAAGTTTAGAAGAAGTTGTTCAGCAAGGAGAAGCGAGATTTTTAAAAAAATCCTTATATATTTGATTTATATCCTGCCTTCCATTCAGACGCTCAGGGCAGTAAGTCAGTGGGTTAGGAGTGTCTTTTTAGGTTTTCTTTTCATGTACATCTCAATAACAGTACAGTAGTGGAATTATCCAGCTAGAATTATCACCCTTTTTCTTCCTCTTCATAAGCGAAGGCAAACATTGAAATATGCACCTAACTGTGTATATCAAGTATTCAGGCCCACTCAGTCCTGAGAATAATTTAGTATGCAAAACAAGAATTGGCCATCTTTAATATTGTGGGGGTCTGAAAGGTGTTGCTTGACAAAGCAAAACATTGCAGCAGAGACTTTGTGAATTGCGCTTTCGGGGATAATTTTGAGTGGCTTTTCAAAGTACAGGTAGTCCTCCCTTAACTATGGTAATTGAGACCGGGATTTCCATCACTAAGCGATGCAGTCGTAAAGCGAGATGTCATTTGACTGCATCGCTTAGCGACAGCAATCCTGGCAATTCCCCTTGCCGTCGTTAACTGAATTTTACCGGTTGTTAGCCAAGCACCCCCCCCCATCCAAGCCGTTCCCGGCTTGGCCCCTCCCAGCCCCAAGCCCCAGGTATTTGACTGCCTTCAACTCCCCCCCCCCTGCCTATCTCCCCCCCCCATCTCTGCCCTTTTGGCTGCCCTGCACCCTGCCTTGCGGGGTGGCAAGCAGACCCAGAACCACGCAGCTCTGGGGCTGCAAGAAGCCCCTGAGCTGCAGCACAGCACGAAACTGCAACCGCCCCAGGCCAGCCGTGTGAAGCTGCCCCAGGAAGCTGCAGCCGCCCCAGCCCGCATTCCTTCACCCAGCTGCCTTCTCTCCCAGTTCCCCGCACCTTTTTTGCCCAGCCGCCGCGGGTGAAGCAGAAGCACTTTGCTGACTCCTTTTCGGACCCAGCTTCCCTGGCGAACATTTCCTCCAGGTGGCTCCTTTCAGAACGCTGTCTTCGGAAGCTTGTGCTCTCTTCTCAGAGGTTTCGGGAAAAGAGGCAGCTCTCCGAAGTCTGTGCAGAGGCAAAAAAGGTGAAAGGTCGGTGCGGGGAACTGGGAGAGAAGGCAGCTGGGTGAAGGAATGCGGTTGCAGTTTCGTGCTGTGCTGCAGCTCGGGGGCGTCTTGCAGCCTCAGAGCTGTGTGGTTCTGGGTCTGCTTGCCACCCCGCAAGGCAGGGTTCAGGGCAGCCAAAAGGGCAGAGATGGGGGGGGGAGATAGGCAGGTGGGGGGGAGTTGAAGTACCCCCTGCAGTCGTAAGTGCGGGCGGGCTGCCAAGCACCCAATTTTGTTCACGTGATTGCAGGGGCACTGCAACGGTCATAATTTTGGGCACAGGTCATAAGTCCATTTTTTTCAGCGCCGTCGTAATTTTGAACAGTCGCTGAACGAATGGTTGTTAAGTGAGGACTACCTGTAATTGTGTGACACAGGCCAGTGCTCTGAACTAGGAAGGAGTTTTTAGGTTTTTGTTCCTGATTTATTAGTAGAACATGGTATTGACTAAATAAACTATTAATCAGGATTTAGAATTAATCCATATTTATTTTAAAACATTTCCTGGAGTCACATTTATGCAGCAGAGTCCAGTGGTTTATATCTGAGTTTCATTTTTTCCTCTTTTTAAAAGTAAATGCGACTCGTCTCTTCAAAGAATAATCAGAGAGTGTGTACAAAAGGAGATCCTTTCAACCCAAAAGGGAAACTAAACTTTAAACTCTGTGAATTTGAAACACTGCTTGCACATTTGCATGCCAAATCTGAGGCTACAAATTACAGGAATTGTATAACAGGTTCTGATTTACAGGGTGTGCTTTAAATTAAAATATTTTGGTGGAGAGTGTCAGGGTTCTATTAATACACAGCCCGTGGTCCGATATTACAGTTTTTCCTCTGTGTTTCCAAATGTCATGAAAGGAAATATATTCCTGTGGAAAAAAGATATCTGGGTTTCAAGAATTGGTTGTCGCTTTCAGAGCTCAAATAAGAATGATGAGTAGATCTGGCATGGAGACGGAATAAAATTTTTCCAGGGTGAGTGCATTGTTGGTCTAAGGCTGCACCTGGTGCTTGTAGGTAGATGGGGTCTCTGTAGTCTGTAAGCTGTTAGGGTTGGGTTTCTGATGGACAGGTACTTAAGTTTCTTTGGAAATTCCATCCCAAAACTGGCAACGCAGAGATATTCTGTTGTGCGTGTCTTCTGGTTGTTTTTTTTACAACAAACCTGTTCTGTTGGAGATGGGAGGCTGTTGAATTGGGCATCTCTGTTTTTTTTCCCTTTGCCAATCTTTTAGGATAGTCTTCCTCAATGGGTGGCCTTCCAGATGTGTCACATCACAATTCCTGTCAACTCTGGTTAGTACAGCTATTGGCTACAAAGGCTGGGAATTTAGTCTCAGCCTATTTGGAGGACATTTGGTAGAAGAAATTGGTCTTGGTGACTTGATTTGCTCAGGTCACCTGGCTGAGTTTTGGTGACTTACTGTGGATATTTCTGTATCCCATGAGGCAGGGCCTTTGAGGCTTGTCTATATGCAGTAGTAGTTTTATTTTCCATACATCTATAACTAGGCATGGTAGACAATAATACAATCCAACATCAAGAAATTACTGTAATAACTCACTACAATCTGATTTAGGATTACAACTGAAATAGAGAGCCTTTCTCACCTGATTAGTCCATAATGCAAGAAATACAATATTATGACTACAGCCTATTGAGTTTTGCTTTCAACTATAGGATATAAATACATATTAGATGTACAATTAAATATTATATAAAATTAGAGTTAATTAGCCAATAACTTTTTTCCACTCCACATTGTAACAGGACAATAAACAGAAGACACACAAGTACACGCACACTCACACACTCTCTCTGATGCAGTACGTCCAACTTCAACCCTTCCCCCCTAAAATTTTGATGTTTGAAGGGGTACATTGCGATCACAATCATCTGTTAATCATTAAAATTGAGCAGGGTCATCTCCCCCAATCTCCTCCTTGGTGTGCTACATGTGTTATCATGCTTGTCTTTGTTATTTTATCTTCTTGTGTTAATGGTACATCTGAAGGTTCTCGGTCATCAAAGTCAATGCCAGGCTTGATTTTGTGAGTCCTATTTTAGGCCTCTTTAGACTAACACAGTGTTTTTCAAACTTGGCAACTTTAAGATGGGTGGACTTCAACTCATGCTGGCTGGGGAATACTGGGAGTTGAAATCCACACATCTTAAAAGTTGCCAAATTTGAAAAATACTGCACTAACACATTGGTCCAGCTTTGATATTCTCAGTATTAGTTATACCAGTAAATATACTCTTAGTTACTTAGGAATCTTGTACCTTGTGTACATGACCAAGTAAAACACCAGAGAGAGATAAAAGGCCTGATTTGTGTTCTCAAGTATCCTCCATTTTTGCTATTGAACCAGCATTCGTGCAAATTTCTCACAGGATGTTAACAAAGGATAACCACCCAGACTGAGGGGACTAAAAGCTACAGATCTAGGGTAATCAGGATCTCAATAGCTTGATGTTACTGGGATATATACATTACATTTTTATTGTGCAAATCCTATAGAGCAGGCCTTGTGAGGAGTCTTTTGAAATGAATATAGTTGACATATCTGGAACATAAAACATTTGATCCTCATGACAGCTGTGCTGGAGCTTTCAGTAATCAATTGCATCTGGACCTCGAGGTCCTTACTTGGATCCTTACTTAGATCTCCAAGATTACTTGGTGGGTCACTTGATTTAGGAAGGTGAGCTCAAAACATAAGAAAAAGATTCTGCTGTGTTGTTCAGGTGAGAGAGAAGACTAGGCTTCTTGTTATTTATGCCAATTCAGGAACTAAAGTCATACATGTAGCAAGATTGTGGAACTGGAGAACTCAAAATTTCAAAGATTTGCAAACTGATTCTAGCTCACTCTGTTTCTAGTTTCAAAGGCTAGCATTCTCCAGCATGATCTGGTTTTCAACCTCTGCTGGAAAAAGAACAGCAGAGAGACAAGAAACTTCCTAAATCATGATAGTTTGTTTTGTTTTCATTATTATTTGAGCAAACCAGAGTCAACTTGCAGACAAGCAAAGTAAGCATGGTTTGTTTGGACGATTTCTGGTTCCTTTTGGTGTTTGTTATCCCTATTTTGCATCTCTATGAATTAGTTTGAGTGAGGCACAAAAAGCAAATCACAAATGCACTAAGAAAGATAACTAACTATATGCATACATTCATATATCATTCTATGCCACAGTGGCAGTTAATAAGCCAACAATTAGTCATGGTTTCCAACTGTGATTTGACTGCTCTAAAACAACGTTTTATTCATCAATCCTTTGAGCACATCACTCTAAGCCAAAACCAAGCTAACTGCATTATAGCTCAGCATGAGGTACGAATCTGGCCAGTATCTAAAGAAATGCTGTGAAGCATTGACACTGATGTAGGTTACATTGTGAGAACTAAAATAGTTAATACTTAGTCTTGGGAACAACTTTGCAGCTATTGGTCTCTAGTATTTGAGGGGAAAGTGGGATGGGGGTGGAGAATCCATTTTAGGGGCTTTCAGAGATCATTGGGCAAGTCCACAGAAAGTCAAACAAGTGTGTGTACAGAAAGAAGCAGCTCCCGTCCAGCAATTATGGGTAGTGGGAGGCCTGAAACCCAACACTTACAGCCCTCATTAACAGCGATTGCTTGGCTTTCAGTAACATGTTATACTTTGGGGAGTCTGCAGAGTCAGATGTTTCCTTCATGACATCATGGAACCTAAAATTGTTTTAATATTACTAATTGAGAAAAGCTGGGATGAGGAGAAGGAGGAGGCTGGAAGAATTCAGGAACGTTTTACAGGGATTGACTGGAAGGAAGAACTTGAGGGTCGCGGCAGGAGATAGGCAATTTAAGGACAATCCAATAATTGCTCCATTTGCTTTCAGATTTGCAGAAGACCTTGGCAGCGGTACCCTGGCCAGGAGCTAAAGATTTATGGGACTGTTTCAATGAGCCTGGAAGGTTTTTTTTTCTTTTTCTTGAATGGCCTTCTGTGCAGGTGGCAACTGCTTTATTTACAAAGCTGGGCTTTGGTGCATGTCAAAAACCACTTGCAGTGCTGTAAGCAACTCTTTCTTTTAGTCAGAAGAAGCAGTGAATTAGTACAATCTTTTGGACTATCGTAGCATAGTTCTGCAGATTCTTCAGTGCATACGAATGTCCACGATGCTACAAAGCACTTTTCTGTTCTAGATTATTTACATCAGGAAAACTTTTGAATTGGCGTGATCCAAGAGAAAACCAGAACATTCCATCTCTGGAATGGGAATTCTCACACACATTTGGTGCATACAGCTTCATAGACCACCAGTTTAAAAAGCTTTTCACTGAAATGTGTACCAATCGAAGAGAATATTTGTAGCTCAGGGTTGAACTGGGGAGTCTTTGGTGCTCTCTGAGCCTCGTTGTTTTCTTGCAGACGTTTCCTTGCCAGGCTAGGCAACATCTTCAGTGCGAAAAGGGAGTGTGACTTGCTCTCTGTTATATACTGTGGTTTGTCTTGCTTGTGTTGGTGGAGGTGTTGTTCTCTCCTTGGGAGTTCCTTGATTGGGCTGTTGTTTGCTGCTTGGTTGATTGACTGAGTTAATAGTTATTTATTTATTTATTTATTTTATTTATTAGATTTGTCACCGCCCATCTCCTCCCACCGGAGGGTCTCTGGGCGGTTTACAACAGCATAATCAATAAAACAATAAATTACAATATATAAATTACAATATATAAAATACAATTAAAGCTAAAAATGAATATAAATAAAAAAAAAATGAAATCCAATGGCTGATGATCTAACTCAGTCCTTGTATGCAGCAATCACTCTAGGGTACTAGCCATCCCCAGACATGCCTACTCCTCTCCTTGCCCCAAGCCAGGTGGCAAAGCCAGGTCTTCAGATTCCTCCGCAAGGCCAGGAGCGATTGGGCCAACCACATCTCCAGGGGTAGAATGTTTCAGAGGGCGGGAGCTACTGCAGAGAAGGCCCGCCTCCTGGACCCCACCAACCAAAGTTCTCTTACTGACGGGGTCCGCAACATGCCCTCTCTGCAAGATCGGGTGGGATGGGTTGAAGTCTGTGGTCTATGGTTGAGTCTGTCCATGTCAACCATACTTTCAACTGGGAAACTGTGAGCATCTCAAACCAAGCCAAATCCAAAAATGCTAGAGAATTCCTGGAAGCTTGGCACTCAGATAAAGCAGCCATCAACAGACACATAGAGGGAAACAACATTTACATACCATTCAAAAGAGACAATAGAAAAGCCAACACCTCCTCACCTGCAATCAACACCCAGATAGGCAAAGATTAACACCAGAATTAGCACCAGAGGAACAATCAAACAACACAATAGAACTTAATCAAGGAACTATTAACTCAGTCAATCACCCAAACAGCACACAACAGCCCAATCAAGGAACTACCAAGGAGAGTACAACACCCCCACCAACACAAGCAGGGCAAGCCACTGTATATAAACAGAGAGCAAGTCCCTCTCCCTTTTTCGCACTGAAGATGTTGCCTAGTCTGGCAATGAAACGTCTGCAAGAAAACAACAAGGCTCAGAGAGCACCAAGGACTCCACATTGAAATGTATCCCTATTTTTGTGCTGCATGTTGGCTGGGGAGGCAGAGGAACAGTTGGACAAATTCCAGAAACTTCCCAGGCTGGGGATGGAGAGAGTAGAGATCAGCAGCCTAATACTGGGCCAAGTCCCATCTACCTTTGCAGTTCTAACATGGGAAGGGTGGCTATGGCTTTTCATAGTCACTGAAGTGTAGTGGCAGATTTGCTATGGTGAGTGAAAATACAAATGGGTGATAGATAATCTGTTGAGGGCTTCTTCATTGTTCCAAAAGCCACAACATGGCTTTCTTCTAAGAGAACAAAAGAAAACATTGATGATGGAGTCTCAAGAAATGTCTTGGTTAAGCGGTTGGATCTAATCTATATAAGTAATTGTACACATTTAAAGTAAACAAGTATGGGATGACTCTGGTAATAGTATTTGTAAAATAAAGTCTTGGATTAGTAGTTGATTACACAGCTGACTCATACTCAGTTTTTAATGTGGCTGCATTTTAGGCTCCATCGGTAGAAGTACAATTTCCAAATCATAACACATCATGCTTCCACTCTCTTCAGTTCCACCTTGAGTATTGTGTCAGTCTGGGACTCCACATTTTAAGAAGGATTCAGAAAAACCAAACAGGTTTAGAGAAGGAAGCAAGGATGAGCAGAGGACCAGAAACTAAGACCAATGAAGACAGATTGAAGATGCTCAGACTATTTAGCCTTGAGAAGATAAGGCTGAGAGATGATATCACACTCTTGAAATACCAAAATGATATAATACAGCATCTCAGGGCCTGTTCTCTTTTGTTCCAGAATACAGGACACAAAATAATGGAGTTAAGTTACAGGGAAGCAGATTTCAAATGAATGTTAGAAGAAACTTTCTAACATCAGTCCTCCACTGAGTAATTGGGGCCATAAATGTAATGCTTTTGTTTGGATTCTTGCACTGAGCAAGGAGTTGAACTTGACAGCCTAAATAGCCCCCTTCCAACTCCATGATGTTATGAAATTAATGTTTTGTAAAATTAGAAGTTTGCCTCTGTTAAACAAACTTGCAACTGGTGAGTTTGTTGGGCAGCTCACAACCATCCTTAGCTTGTCTTTAACAGCAAGTGGATAAGGAACTTGTGCGGGACAAGAGTCCGGCCCCCATACTTCCAAGGGCTGTGGTCAAGCACGAATGTCTGATTGAGGATGGTCTTTCTGAACATCTCTGATGTTTCCAGTTGTCTGGGGCAATTTGAATGGACTCTTGTTTCACTAAAGGAAGTCTTGGGGGATTTGTGGTGAGGAGAGTAGGGTCCTGAGTAGTGCATTATACTGCGGAGTATATATTGTGGTCAGGCCTGCTCTTGAATTCCTCCTATGCAGGAATGTGCTTCTGGCCAGAAGTATGAACTGATGGCATAGATTCCATTACAAAAATCTTAAAAGCATTTGGTATGGTTCTAATAACAATCTGTAGTTGTCCATATACTGGCAAATGATCACTGTTTTACCATTATCCTTATGCAACTCTCGATACCGATATTTGTCTTTAAATTAAAAGGCATTAAATACTTTGGCCGTAAACCAGAGAAATGTGTGAGAAGGCTCCATTGTAGCTGGTGGAAAGCAAGGATCCTGAAGTTGAGCTTGTATGATAAACCAAGAAGCAGTGCTCTGATGCCCTTGGCTCTTACCTTTGCACGTTGGTTGTTTATGCATGTGGAATGAAGTACATATGTGACCTTTTATATAGAGCACCATTTAGCTCTTCGTGACCCCGTGACCTCTGGCTTATTGATCCTCAACTAGGGAATGGGAGGATTTATGGACACTGGTGGGGATTTATGTTACTTGCCCCCAAGAGAATTTTCAACAGCATATAGCAAATATTTCTGAGTCTGCCCATACTCCCTGGTGGACATAAATTTTCCCTTCCTCACTTCTACAAATGCAATAACTTGAGGAGGGGAGGAATAAATTGAGTTTTCATTTTTGGTTTTTGTTGCAGTTCTCCCTTCTCTTCTTGTAAGAAGAATATGACAAGTTCTGCTCTTACAATATATAATTAGCTATTGTGGATAAAACTGGTTATGTTTCAAAAAGCATCCCTGCTTTATTTTTTTGCCCCCATCCCAAATTCAATTGGAATTTATTCTCATAGCCCTCCCTTTCCCCTTGACACAAGGTAGAAATTTTGTTGGAAAAGCTTATACATGTCAGATGTAGTAAGCTAGTGATATGTCTACCCAGAAATTTGGCTGTTGGCAATGCTTTCTCAAAGTACTTTTTCAGTCCTTCATGATAGCATTTTCCAGTTTTGTTCTCAGGTTTGCTGTTATTATCATGTAAGCTACCCAGAGAACACCTCATGTTGAAAGATGCTATTTATTTGTGTGTTTTTTTAATATAAATGCTATTCTCTTCAAATGGTGGTGGGTTCACATTAATTGACTTCTTCAGCTCATTGTCTTAGGGCTGTGCAAGATCACTATAAATCCATTCTGGGTTAATGTGTGAGTTAAAGAAGGAGAAGATCTGTTGGGTTTTTAATTTTTATTTTTTTAAAAAATCTTAACAGAAACCTAAATCCATGTCATTTGCAACTTTCCCTGGTAATACAGGAATTTTCATACAACATTCCCTAATACAGAGCTTTCCAAACTGTGCGTCGCAACACAAAAGTGTGTCACCACACACAGTCTGGTGTGTCGCCACACAACCCGGAAGCGCTGATCATCATCAGCGCTTCCGGGTTTTCCCGCGGCGATACACCAACTGCAATGCGCAAAACCCGAAAGCAGCAGCAGCACTTCCGGGTTTTTGCGCGCTGCCGCACTTCCGGGTTTTCCTGCGGCGACACACCAACACCGGTTGGTGTGTCGCCGCGGGAAAAACTTTGGAAAGCCCTGCCCTAATATATGAGTGCTTTATTAAATTTTCTCTAATTTGTGGTTCTTTGAATGTATGAAAGCCAGATGACACACACTAGCTTAAATTTTAGTAGGTAGCGACAATTTATGCATGTAAAAAAAATCTATAACTGGTTTATTCTTGTAGCTGTTGTATCTCTGATGGAGTGGGAAGAAGGTCTTACTAAGAAGCAAGTCGTATTTAAGTCCCTGTCAGTCTCTTCGAATGTTAATTTAGGATTGTACTGAATATCAACATGCATATATCCTAAAGCAGAGCTTTCCAAACTGTGTGTCGGGACATGTTAGTGTGTCGGCTGCATTGTCTGGGTGTGTCGTGGCTGCTGCTGCCTCCAAACCTGCCCTGCCAGGATTCCGCGCAGGTCCTAGTGCCTGCCTTGTGCCCTGCTGTAAGAGTGTGTCGCGAAATGATGCCCTGCTGTAAGAGTGTGTCGCGAAATGATGCATGTCTAAAAAGTGTGTCACCAACATGAAAAGTTTGGAAAGCTCTGTCCTAAAGTGTTCCCTTCTGCTCCAAAAGTACCTAAAGGAGATTCCAGCAAGGAAGGAACAGAATTAAACAATGTCAATACTACTTTTATTATAAGCTTATTGTATGCTAATAGTATTAGCATGCATGACTTTGGTTTCCTAGTCTGGTCTACCCTGAAGGACTGACACTATTTAATTCTGTTCCTTCCTTGCTAGAATCTCTTTTAGGTACTTTTGGAGCAGAAGGAAAATTGCAAATCTGAATGCACTTCCCCCCTTCCTCCCCCCTCCCTCTATCTTCATGAGAACTAGGGAGGGCCTTGTCTGAGATGCTTTCTCAGGTTACAATTCTGGCCCAGACTCGGATATCTTTTATCTGACTGTTGTCTTGGATGAGGGTCTTCCTCCTGTTCCCCAAGGTTACTTGTTCTTCCCCTTCCAAGCAGTTAATCAGGCCAGAGGAATTATGGACCTGTTGTTCATTACAATAAAAGAACATTTTAAATCTCATCTCTTTTCTCTTTCTCTGGTAAGAGAATGAGGTCTTCTGGTAAAATTTATTAAAATTGTATAGCTTCATAGTGATGTGTTAACGTTTACTTTTCAAGCATGTTCCCATGAAGTAATAACTTCTTATGTCTACTCATTTATTGAAAACAACAACAACAAAACTCAGTATGGCACCTTTCAACTAATTTAGGAAAAAATATAGACTGCAAACACAAGCAAAATTGTTCTGGCCTGGTGAAGGAGAAGCAGCTTGTAAGCCTGTTCGGATTTTTGAGGTGAGGTTGTTCAATGCTGTTCCTGAATGTCTTCCCAGCACAGATGTTGTTTTCAAGCCCATTATTTAAGCTCTGCTATTTATTTGGTCTTCCCACTTATATTCTGCACACTTAAACATAAGCTCTAGCTATCATTGACTCTGCCTGCTGTATTTCCAAGAATGTCATCTTGCATAATGTCAGGATGTATGCTGAGAGTTGATAAAGCTCCGTTAGACTGGCTGTCATCCATCTTCCACTGGAATCTTCCTGTTTTGACATTAACTGTTTAGGGAAAAAATTCTTCTTCAAAGGAGTGTGCATGTGTGTGTTTAGAATATAAAAGAAAAGTCAAAAAAGTTGTTAATGAGGTATCTGGTTCCCAGAAAATGGTTCATATCTATAACTTTGCTGTAGGCTCTTTACAATGTTGAGTTTAGTTAAAAACATTTGACAGATCATGGCACCTGTCCACAACGTGGTACCCTCCAGATAACTAGATGGCAGAAAATATGGGAAAAGCCATGTTAGAAAATAGTCATATAGGCCATTGCTTCCTTTAAGAAAAGTGGTATATGGGAAGTTATTATATCTTGCAATAATCTGGCACGTTGGCACATGCGAGAGAAACACAATTGGAGGTGCCACTCTGGAGCATGTCTGAACACTTTCCCTGCAGTGTTTTATGGTAGTGATTACTGGAGCAATCACAGCTGTCAAAAAGGGTAAATCGTGATTTCCCAGTTTAACATGTTGGGATTCAATCCCCTAGACTTTGAGAGAGAGCTTAAGTGTGGCCCCTGTTCTAGAAAATAATCCTCCCCCAACCCCAAGATCTTCAGTCCCTCTTCCCAATGGATTGCCAGTGGAAGAAAAATAAGAGTGAATTCTATAAAACTTCTTTTCCAAGTCAGTTTTTTTAAACGTGGCGGCCAATGAAAAATCCATTGAAAAATTTGAAAGGCAGTCATATGCAGCCTTCATGTAGAGCACTTTAAAGAATACAGCTAGGCTGTTGTGTTTGCATTATACCCTGTGTGATAGTGGCTTCTGTAAGAAGTGTAGTTTCAGGATAGTGAGAATATTTGCTCTCATGCTAAACTAGTATCCACAATACAGTAGAATAATGGTTAAGTTGGTTTAAGGCCGTAGATGTCTCCCCTTGCAAAAGTTGCTGTCCTTTTTATTGATAACAAATAATTTGCAGCTAGTGACAAAAAGTTACACTGCTAAATAAAATATTCGGGGCTGCTGTAGCCAAGAAGTTGAATTTATAATGGCTACTGCACAGTGTGGTAGGAGAAGAGCTATATTAGTGGCATGGTTGATTACATTGATTACATCGACCCGTCCCACCCGGTCCAGCAGGAAGGGCATGTTACGGACACCATTGGCTAAAGAATTTCGACTGGCAGGGTCTAGGAGGAGACCCTTTTCTGCCATTGCCCCTGTCCTATGGAACATCTTGCCCCCTGAGGTGCGGTTGCCCCCACTCTTCTGGCCTTCCATTAAGAGTGTTAAGATCTGGCTCTGCCATCTGGCTTGGGATTTTGGCAGAGTAAAGTTTGATCTGGACACGAAATAAATAAATCTGGCTTGGGGATCCAACGGTGGTAGGTGACCTTGGGGATGGTTGGTGGTTTGAGGACGCTTTCTTTCCCTTTTAGCTTTTCTCTTCTAACTTTGTATTTGTTATATTTTTTGCACTTTTTATAATGGTTTTTTATGACCTTTTATTTGTAAGCCACCCAGAGTCACATGCATAGTGAGATGGGTGGTGCATAAATTTGATTGATTGATTGATTGATTGATTGATTGATTGATTGATTGGTGGCAAAAAATCAGGAGCCTGGTAGCCCCTTTTCCAAGTAAGAAATGTTATTTAAAGGCAGAAGCTTTTATGAACTGCAGCTCATTTCATCAGATCCACAGACATGCTGCAAGGTGCATGTCACTGTATTTCAGTTACCAGTATATCAGCAGTGTTGATGTCTTCTGGAACATCCTCGGGACATCTTGCAAACAAATCAGAAAAGCCAGGTCTGTTCTGCTAGTGAGATGCTTTATCCTTTTTGGTAGGTAAACCTTTTTTTAAATTTCTTGGCTGTGCTTTTAGGTAGTAGTGGCTATGTGTAGAGATGGTTATTAATGATGTGGTACAGTTGTCACCGACATTGGCTGAAGGATAAATAAACATTGATGGAACCTTTCATTAAGTGGCTGGCCTCACACATCCTTTTAAGTCATGATGTGGTTTGTTTGGTTTCGGCTTAGTGTGATGTGTGAACTAAATCACTGTGGCTAAAAACCAGTTTGTGGTTTAACTTAGTGCACAAACCCAGCTGCTTGTGGTTTATTAGCTAAATCAGGTTTTATGGCTTGTGTGATTTATGAACTAGGCAGTATTTGCACAAGCATTGAGTGAAAGAAGGTGATGTGGCTCGGCATTATGGGAGTTCTCATTCAATAGATCTGGGAAGCACTGGCTGTAGGAAGTTGCTTCATATACTTCAGGGTCACTGGTCCTCTCAAGGTGTTCATGCCCCTGGAGATGTAACTTGCCTTCAATGCCCGTTTATGTGAACCAGGTGGAGAAGCCTCTGCCTGGCAGAAGGGACAGGTACTGTACAAATTTAACCTCAATTATGAGAACATGGAGGGATCAGCAGCAAAAGGCCTTAGATTCCTTGAACGTTCTGGCTCCAACCTTGGGGCTATTATATGTTAAAAAGGAAGGATTCAAGGTGTGGTGAGGGCAGGAAGGTACATAACTGGAATTTATTAACAAATCTGAAATCTAAACTGTAGTTCTTGTACAGCCTTCTGCTTCTCTCTCCTTTCCTGAGCCTTGACTTCTCCCTTCCTTGGATTTTATCTTTGGATGGTGTATCAAGCTAGAGTGAGTTAAGGAGAGATGGCTCATTGATAAGACAGATAAGACAGGAAGGGATTGTGTTGTGAGTTATAGCTGTAGTATTGTCTTGCTCTTCTTTTTAAAAGTCACAATGTCACATGCTGAACAAAAATTGTGCACTGGATCTTATGGCACTGGAGCAGAGTAGAGACTTCATTCTCACTTCAAATAAACATTCCATTTTGCTACTTAACACCTGGCTTGGAATCAAACTTGGTCACGTGCAGAGCAGACCAGTGAAATCAATGGGAGTTATTTTAAACACGAGTACCTTGCTCCTTTGGTTTGAATGAGTCCATCTAAGCACGACAGAGTCTTCAGTAGATCAGTTTTAAGCATGATGACATCTGGATCCAACCCAGTATTGTAGGCATGCTTAATGTACCCTCTGACACCTGGCTCCTTCTTTGCAGTGGCTCTCACCTGGCAGGTATATTTTCAAGCAAGAAATGATGAGAATGTGACATTTATTCCTGGCCCAAAGTCATGACAACCCAGTCAAGAATGCCTCCTCCCTGTACATCTTCTTGTTCAAGATGTTCAAACTGATCATCATTAGCCTTACCAACACATCATGCATTCTTTCCATGCCAGTTATGTTAGTCTCAGGGCACATGTAATTGTCAGCATTCAACTGGATAGTATTCAAGCTTGAGCTGACATATTTTTGATGGTTTGGACTAGTATTCCTATCATTCCTGGAGGCCAATGGCTGTGCTGGCTGAAGATGGTGGGAATTGGTAGTCAGATTGAACTAAGGTGTGTCTTTGCACCTGCAATAGTTCCATCTTTCAAGGAAACCCAGCAAAGAGTTTTATTAATTTCTGCAATATCATCAGGACTAGAGTTAGAAAAAAAGTATTGTGTGAGGAGCATGTTATGCCCTCTGCTGATCAGCCTTGTACTTCGTGCTCTCTATTATGTTATGGGAGAATCAGAATTTAGATACTGTAAGCATCTTGCTTACCAGGGCTAACCAATGCTGTGTTTTCACGCCAGCATTGGACCTTTGTGCCTAATGATTTACAGTATAATGGTGTAAGAAAGGATAAGTAGAGAATACTGTTTATTTTCATTTTGGAGACTATTTGGCTGAGATTATTAATGTATTTACATTTAACATATACATAGAAGAGGATCTGTGTATGGTAGAAAGTTATCTACATCAAAAATTTAGAAGGGGAGAAAAATGGGTTTTTCCCTCATGGAAAGTCTCCTCTTTCATAAATTCATTAGCGATAATAGATGGGTGAGTGGCAAATAAAATATTAGGCAAATTTGACAGCTCCAGAATTGTCAGTGGTTTTTAGGTGGTTATTCCTAGCAAGTAGGTAAGAAAAATGTATGTCATTGATCAGAAAACTTTCCCATGCAGTTTTTCCTGATAAAAACTGGCATATAAAGCCAGTTTGGTCTAGTGGTTAAGGCAACGGACTAGAAACCAGGAGTCTGAGAGTTCTAGGCCCGCCTTAGGCATGGAAGCCGGCTGGGTGACCTTGGGCCAGCCCCTCTCTCTCAGCCCTAGGAAGGAGCCAATGGCAAACCAGGAGACCGAGAGTTCTAGTCCCGCCTTAGGCATGAAAGCGGCTGGGTGACCTTGGGCCAGTCCCTGTCTCTCAGCCCTAGGAAGGAGCCAATGGCAAACCAGGAGACTGAGAGTTCTAGTCCCGCCTTAGGCATGAAAGCGGCTGGGTGACCTTGGGCCAGTCCCTCTCTCTCAGCCCAACTCACCTCACAGGGTGGTTGTTGTGGGGAAAATAGGAGGAGGAAGGAGTATTAGGTATGTTCCCCGCCTTGAGTTATTTATAAAAAAACAATAAAGGCAGGATATAAAATAAATAAAAATAAAATAAATATTTTTTACCTAATTCAAATAGCAGCTCAGAATTTTTCACCCCCCACATCACTGGAAAAGTCCAAGGAACATTTCCTACTCTTTCATTCTTTAGATCATTTTCATGTTAGAATTGATGTATTGGTCTGGCAAAACAAGAAAGGAATATGACTTTCAGAGTAAAGTTAGCATTTTCTTTACTCTTCTATGGTGTAATCAGTCTTCTTACAGTGTCCTTTCGAGGGCGTGCATAATTGTTGGGCGAGGGCAGGATATGCCTCTGGAAGGATTCTTTAAACAGTTTTTGCCTGTTCTGTGGTACTTTGGGGGAAGTACCTTCTCCTAATAAGGGCAGAATGCTGCCATAGGACAATAAAATGACAGATGCGGTACAAAATGCTAAGTGATTCCCTTGTAATACTTGCATTTTAGGCAGAATTCTTTTTAATTTTGTTTTAAAGAAAAGCCGTTTATATAGATTCCAAGAACAGTCTTCAGAGTGTTTGTTTTGGGTTTAGCGTGTCTTTATAATATAGTATGTGTCTTTTGCAATACTTTTTTTAAAAATAGCAAAGCAGCTGGCTTCCAGGAATACTTGTCCATGTCACATATATCTGACGCCTTTCTTGTCTCTTGAGGCCACACTACATTGCATATTTTATTATTACAGTGGAGCTTTTAAATGGATCTCTGCCATGTGGCTGAGTCATCTGCTCCGTCCCCTGGTTTGGGGAGGATTATATGTGGATCTTCCAATGGTTATGAAACAGTTGGGGTGGGGGTGGGAAATGAAATCCTTACAGCACAAAGGAGTCCAAACTTTATTAGTGTTTATTTTATTAGTATTCATTATATTATTGTCTTAAGCTAATGCAGACTTGGTAAAATTAACTGTATTTCACATTTCAGTTTGGAAGGAACCTCAAATGATATGCATTTTTGGCTTTTTTTAGAAATTTGGAATAATGGGAGATTAATTGAATTAACTGAAAGTTAATTGCTAAATTGGAAGAGACTAGTTATACTGCTGAATGGTTGCTCTGAAGAAGAACACCACAGATGTTCAAAACCAGGACAGGGAATTTGACATTTCAAAGTTACTTCTTTTATGCCCAGTGACTGCAGCCATGAAATTAAAAGACGCTTGCTCCTTGGGAGGAAAGCTATGGCAAACCTAGACAGCATATTAAAAAGCAGAGACATCACCTTGCCGACCAAGGTCTGTATAATTAAAGCTATGGTTTTCCCAGTAATAATGTATAGCTGTGAGAGTTGGACCATAAGGAAGACTGAGCGCCGAAGAATTGATGCTTTCGAACTGTGGTGCTGGAGAAGACTCTTAAGAGTCCCTTGGACTGCAAGGAGGTCAAATCAGTCAATCCTAAAGGAAATCAACCCTGACTTCTCATTGGAAGGACAGATACTGAAGCTGAAGCTCAAATACTTTGGCCACCTAATGCGAAGAGAGGACTCACTGGAAAAGACCCTGATGCTGGGAAAGACTGAAGGCAAAAGGAGAAGGGGACGGCAGAGGATGAGATGGTTAGATAGCATCACTGATGTAATGAACATGAATTTGAGTAAACTCTGGGAGACAGTGGAGGACAGGAAGGCCTGGCGTGCTATGTTACATGAGGTCACGAAGAGTCGGACACGACTAAACAACTGAACAACAACAAAAAGCAGTGTTACTTCTCCATAGTTCAAACTATATGTTGTGACTCTTCTTTCCTTTACCCAAAACAATTGTTTCTTCCCTGGTTTACAAATGGTCCCTTACTCTCTCTGCATTGAACTAGGTCAGAAAAAGTAGAGAAAGGTCTTGTTTATGGAAGATATACTTGAGTTGTGAGATGCACCATGGAAGCTTGTTGTCCAAATACACTCCCAGCATCTCTATCAACACCTGGTACAATAATGCAATACAAAGGGCTATGGATTGGAAAAGACTTTATATTTTATATGTGTCTGTGTGTGTGTGTGTGTGTGTGTGTGTGTATCAACAATTAAAACCACACAAGCTTAAAATCACCATCAACAATCAATACAAATAGAGAAAAAATAAATACAAATACAAAATCCAAGTGGCGATAGAAAGTTCTTCCCAAGGAACTTGTTCAGTCCCATCTAGGGCAAGCCCTGCATCCAGCTTTATATTTCTTTCCCAGTGGGAGAGCTTAAGGGTAAAAATAGGTGACTAAAATTTTGTAGTGGCTTCAGGCTGTTTTTATCATGAAAACTCAGTAGATGCGAGGAAACAAGTTAGAAGGTTCCACCAATGGAGGATATTAGATTAGGAAGTGTTAAGCTCATCTTTCTCAGCAGTTAATGGGCAATCATGTGTAATAAGTAGTTCTGTGATGTTCTCATCCTTGTTGCTATTTCAGGAGAGCATCTTCTCTACCTCATGAGAGAAAGGAAATTGCTCCCATTTTCCAGCTCTTTCATTTCATAGTTGCTCTACCTAGAAGGGACACAAGATTGGGAGCCCATCCATCATATATAGTATAGTATAGTATAGTATAGTATAGTATAGTATAGTATAGTATAGTATAGTATAGTATAGTATAGTATAGTATTTATTTATCAAATTTCACCACCACCCATCTCCCCCCGAAAGAGGGACTCTGGGCGGTTTATAATAGAGCTAAAAAATTAAAATACAATAAAACCACAATTAATACATAAAATATAAATTTTGCATGTTTCTATGTTGTTGTTAGAACTGTTATCCTGCTTGGACAAATTATAGTGTTTAGAGGGCTTACTGCCTTTTTTTGAGGGAACTGTCTTGATTTTTGTTGCTCCGTATGTGTGCTTCTACCACACCCTGTCACACTCCACCCTTTGGCACTTCTGCCTCTTCCATCTCAAAGAGGCCGGTGACTCCAGACAGTTTATTGTGTTTGTCTGAGTGCACGGGTGCAAAGCCACTATCTCTGACACCAGTCATCTGCATATTCCTTTTTAAACTCATGGACTCACACATGTTTTCATAAGCTCTTAAACTAGTTGTATCATGTCTGCATTTATGATACATTATTATCCTGGCTTCAGTTTTTAAATCAAGTGTTTTTTGCACTCCTGATTAAATAATTTTAGATGCTTTGAATATATCAACAATGTTTTCCAGTGGCTTTTGGGAGCAGAATAAGTATGTACAGGCTTTGCAGAATTGTTCATAGTAAGCTTAGTTGTGCATAGAGACCCACTGTGCTTTGATTTCAAAAAACTGAATTATAATTTTTAGGATTTGTTTGAAACAAACAAGGATACCTCTTTGGATGTTTTGCAGAGCACAGAAAAGCAATAAGACATAGCAAGCTTAAGAAATAAAGGCATGAGATAAGAAAAGGAAGTCTAACAAAATCTAGTTTACAATGACACGATTCACGATATATCTATCTGTACTTGCAAATCATCCTTTCTTCCACCTCAACTGTGCACTGCTTCATATAGTGCCTTTTGTTCTTTAAATTCTTACCTCTCTTTTTGAAGATCTCATCAACTTCAACCACAACTTTTTCAGTCTTCCCATTCTTCTTGACTCATTCTGTTTTGCAGTTCAGCCCTCATTCATCCTCTTTCTGCAACAAAGCCACTTCAGCATACTTCTGACTGTATCTCTTCTTTGTTTGGCCACATAGACTTCTTATGCAATCTGTCAATTGTTTACTGCAAATCATCAATAACACACTGTCACATTTCCAACTAACAGACCTCTAATGCCACCATAAGCATACCTTATATACGTAATTATCCATAATGCATTAAACAGTGAAGGGGATAAAATTGCTGAATATTTGTCCACGTACTAGCCAGCACTATCAATTTTAACCAATAGATTCTAAAACAGAGGGCTTTTCCATTAGTTGCTACCCAATCCTTCTGATTTGCAGGGATTGAATCTGAGTTCTTCAATATGTGAAACATACACTATACCATTGAACTGTTGGTCTTTCTACAGAACAGCCAAAACTTATATTGAATTGGGAACTTCAAATTAAGTGCTATATTAAGATTAAAGTGGGAGGCCCTGTGAATCTAATTGGAAATCCTGGGCTACTTATTCGTAGTGGAAGAAATCAATTGATTGCCATGCTGAGGCTGTGGATCAGGAACCACTCAAGGTGCCTGTACGATCATGTTGTGAAGGAGACCTGTAAACTTTAGATTATTTTTGGATGCAGATATAGAGCTCACTCATAGTGAGCAATAAATCATTATTCTTGTTTCAAGAATTCTGTAAGTTTACTTCCAGGTCATAATGCTGGAACTGTACCTGTTCCAGAAGCCTTCATAACTCTGGTCTGTGTATTGTATTTCCAATTTGTTGACACTGTGATACTGTGGTGGTCTTTTTGCAACCAGAGTGTATCAAAGCAGTCAGATTCATGATATAATTTAAATGTGATCTTTGGCATCTTCTGCCAAGGCTAGCTGTATGGCCTGCAAAATCACTTAAGCCAAACATCCCATTCTGAAGTCCAGAAAGGGATGAAGAAACAAACATGTAAATATTTGTGGTTTTGAAGTCTTGCCCAGTGGAATTGGATGATGAAAACCTCAGCCTTTAGAAAGTCATGCTGTGGTCCGGTGTGATGCCTGTTGCCTGGTGCTGTCTGATTTCTCTATTACTTTGAAAAGTGAATTTCTTTTTAAAAATTCTTTTCAGTTTTTGGTTGAAAACCAGCATTTTTCCCACTCCTAGTGAGAGGCTAGTTGGGTAGGATTTGAAGATATGTAATCATTGACTTTTGCAATGGGAAACCACGTAGCTACAGAATCCGGAGTAAGATTTAGCAATATTGCAGGAGTACTGAATAACTGACAGATTTTATTTTATTTTATTAAAATCAGAGGATGTCTTGCCATGCGTGTGCCACAATTCCAGTTTTTTTTGTGTGTTTCCTGTTCAGCTGCAAAAATTGGGCTAACTTTAAGCAGCATTTACTAAACAGATAGTTGAATTTTCAATATCTTCTCCAAAGGTTTGGAGAGAGAACAAAAGCATACAGTACATTGGGAGGACGGAGATTAGATATCAATAGAAACAAGAAGCTTGGGAATCCAATATTGATAAGCCCCTATAAAATAGAATGTATGCAGGTCTGTTTGAATAGTGTTTCAAGCAAGTACATGTTTTGGGGGAGATTAATTCCCTCCCAACTTGCTGAGAAAGATGGGTTGCATGTGATGACAGTAATTGCTCTTGTCTTGTCTTTTCTTGAGAAGTATTGGAGATAAAATCAGCAATCATTTTATTGCTGACTTGCAATTTCGGCAACAAGTTTGGCTGCTTCCTATTGTTCAGCAGTCTCCAGGTCGCATCCTGCCTGTGGTTTCGGCTACAATTTCTGTTCTTGTCTTGTTTGCCTTTGCGGGATCTTTTCTGCTGTGCACATGTGGGAGTTTGGGAAGTTGTCACATGTTTTTAATGTCTGTGTTCTAGTTCTTTAAGTACTTGATAAATCCCTGGGGCATCTGGTTTCCTCTCTGAGGGAACAAGTTCTAGCCGGCAAGAATAGTTTGGAAACCGAAAACTGTTAAGTGTTACAGAAGCATTGTCTTAATTGTTCACGTTTACAGTGAATCACGGGTCCTTCATAAATCATCTAAGCAATCTTAACTTTGGGTGCGGGAAATCCAGAGTAAGACATCCAACAAGGAAGAGCTCACTATGTGTTTTTCATGGTTTCCTCTTTATGCATTTTTAAAAACTGCATAATCAAGGTTCACTCATTTCTGTTGTAGTACAGGTGGAAAAGGTGGAAAAGGTCTTACTAGATCCCTAGGTTCCACCAGTTCCCATGACTTTGCTATCATGTGCCATGATAGAGAGAATATACCAATCGAAGAGAATATTTATAGCTCAGGGTTGAACTGTGGAGTCCTTGGTGCTCTCTGAGCCTGGTTGTTTTCTTGCAGACGTTTCCTTGCCAGACGAGGCAACATCTTCAGTGCGAAAAGGGAGTGGAACTTGCTCTCTGTTTATATGCCATGGCTTGTCCTGCTTGTGTTGGTGGAGGTGTTGTTCTCTCCTTGGGAGTTCCTTGATTGGGCTGTTGTTTGCTGCTTGGTTGATTGACTGAGTTAAGAGTTCCTTGATGAATATACTTCTGTCATTTTACCTTTTGGGGCTCCCCTTCTGAATCCTTCCCCTACTGAAAACATCTGAATCATATCAGATAGGAAAGGGTTTTGCTCAGAGATGTAACCCAGATTCTGAAGTAACTTTTTCCCGTTTCTATTGAAAATGTTAAGATAACATGCTTATCTCCCTTTCTTTATTCAGCAAAACTACTTAATGGCAGATGAACAGCTAGGCCAGGGATTGAACAGGAACAGCGTTTTTTAATAATTCGGCATTCCTGTATTTCTCCTAATGCCCTTTCCATTACTCTATGCTTCCCACACTTACTTAGTCTGACCTCTCCCTTTTAACATGTATAAAAAGCTTCACAGAAGTAGTGGTGCTTCGGGTGGACTGAAACAAATTATCATGACAAAAAGCTGCTTTGAATTCAATAACCACGAACAACACTTTTAAATGAACTTGTATTTTATTAATTACAACAGCATCTACCTACAGTTGAAAAATAGTGTTGTGTACATGAGGAAGTGTAGTATTCAGTGTAGAGACGATTACTATTTTCCAGGAAAATAGCCCCTCTGGCAAAAGGCTGCAGTGCCCCCAAAGGGTGGTTACCTCTCTTTCATTTCATTCTTTTGCCACCGCCCACAGATTTGTTCAAAAGGAATTAAAAAGGGGAAAAAAAGAAAGATTTTTGCTGACAACTCCCAACCCCCCCATATCCCACACCTTTCCTATTGGTTTCTTTTTCATCCCAGGGAATTCTTTGTGCATGCTTAGAGGAAGAACCATCTCTTCCCTGTTTTGCTGCTGGGGGTGGCAGGCCACAGCTGGCAGATGTGTGCAGGCAAGGCAGGGGCTCTTGTGAGGCTGGGGGTGCCTTGCAGGCTTGCAGTTAGGCAAGTGCTTCTGTGCGTGTGTGTACTGGAAGCTGATAGGTGGGTGAAGGCATTTCAGCTACAAGAATGCTTGTGGCCTGGCTGATGACAACCATGCAAGTAAACTGTGGGGGGCTCTCACCACTTCCGCAGTCCAGTCTCTGTGTCTTGATTGATTATGTGCCATCAATTTGTTTTTGACTCCTAGTGACCACATAGATAGATTTTCTCCATGATGAACTATCCCTAACCTGGTCCTTCAGCTCTTCCAATGGTGTACCCATCGCCACTATAACTGAATTCCTCCACCTTGCTGCTGGTCGTCCTCCTCTTCTCTTTCCTTCCACCTTTCCCAACATAAGAGCTTTCTCCAGAGAGCTAGGTCTTCCCATAATGTGTCCGAAGTAGGATCATTTGAGCCTGGCCATTTGTGCCTTGAGTGAGAACTCTGGGTTGATTGGTTGAATGATCCATTGGTTTGTTTTCTTGGCTGTCCATAGTATTCTCAGGTGTCTTCTCCAACCCAACGTTCAAAGTTGTCAATACTCTTCCTATCCTGCTTCTTCAAAGTCCAACTTTCATTTCCATAGATTGTCACAGGTAATACCATTGTTTGCACTATTTCTGTGTCTTAGCCCCACCCCCTTAGGGGGACTCTAAAGTAGTTTTAAACATTCAGTCGTGTCCGACTCTTGGCAATTTTATGGACGAGAGCTCTCCATGCTGCCCTACCAAGCACAGCTGCTTTCAATTGCTGGATGTTCATCTTGGTATCTGTTTTGATGGTGTCGAGCCAGCATATTCTTGGCCTGCCCCTTCTTCTTGTTCCACTAACAATTCCTAGCATCACCAACTTTTCTAGTAAAAGGTAAAGGTAAAGGTTTTCCCCTGCACAGTCGTGTCCGACTCGGAAGGAAGGAAGGAAGGAAGGAGATATATAGATATAGATACACACACACACACACACACACGATGCATGTCTAAAAAGTGTGTCACCAACATGAAGTTTGGAAAGCTCTGTCCTAGAGCCTTGGCCACTAACTCTGCAGCCCCAGCCCCACAGTCTAAGAGCCACTGTGCTCCACCTTCAGTAATTTATTAGGCATTGTTTAAGCACTGTCTTTGTGGCCTTAAGGGCTAGAAGCTTGCTTTGCTTAAAACAAGGAGACATTAGTCACAATACAGGTAGTCCTGGTTTAGCCACAACAATTGGGACCAGCAACTCGGTTGTTAAGCAAGCCTGTCGCTGAGTGAAACTGCAACTGTGCTTATGATCTTACTTCATCTTTCTTTTGCTTTAGAGCAGAGCTTTCCAAACTTTTCATGTTGGTGACACACTTTTTAGACATGCATCATTTCACGACACACTCTTACAGCAGGGCACAAGGCAGGCACTAGGACCTGCGCGGAATCACAGCAGGTTTGGAGGCAGCAAGGCACAAGGCAGGCACTAGGACCTGCGCTGAATCCTGGCAGGACTCGGAGGCAGCAGCAGCCGCGACACACCCAAACACTGCAGCCGACACACTAACGTGTCGCGACACACAGTTTGGAAAGCTCTGCTTTAGAGACATGCGAGGACTGATCATAAAGTTACTTTTTCATCACAGTCATACTGCGAACGGTCGCTAAACAAGGACTACCTGTATATCATCAGTTCCTGATTATAGCCATGGTGAAATGCGCTTCCCAACTAAAAGCGTTCAAAATATTGGCAGGCAGGGAAGAGTTGATTAGCTTGGATTAGACGAGTAGCTCTCTTCCTCCAGAGCAGCACAGCAGCAGGAGAAATTGCTGCTCCCATCCTTGTGCGAGGGCAGCAACTTTGCCAGCCTCCTTTTGTGGTGTGGCAAAAAGACGGCTATTGGAACAGCAGATTTCCACTTTGTTGAGGATGGGAAGAAATCCTGTCGCTGGTGGGATGACCAAGACCTCTTATCGATTATCAGGATTGATTTTTTTAAAACCTACTCAGCCTTTTACAGCCTGAGCCAGGAGCATTGTCAAAATTGGCTCCGGCGCTTTGCTCTTTTATTTATTATTAAATTTGTATGCTGCCCAACTCCCAACGACTCTGGGCAGCTCATAACAATCAAAGCAAAGAAATTGCAACAAAACCAATGAAAATAAAATGGTAATAAATGTTACCATAAAAATGGTAATAGGGAGCCTGCTGGTTGTATTATATGTAATATCTTCCCTGTCATGGTCTTGTTTCACCTATGCTTAATTGTTTTAATGGGTTTGCAAAACGTTTTAACTCTTGGTTTTGTTGTACGCCGCCCAGAGTCACTTCGTGTGCGATGGGCGCCGTATGGATTTGACAAAATAAAATAAAAAATAAAAGGAAGGAAGAAAGAAAGATAAAAGATGGCAAGAATTGACAGACTGGATGGAAACAAAGCAAAGGGGCTCTCTCTCCCTCACGGAAGGCCTGGGTGAAGAGCCAGGTCTTCACGGCTCTTCTAAACAACAGCAAAGTGGGGGTCCTTCTCTTTACCTGCATTACATCCTGTGGAGAACCCCTGCAATATCTAGGTTCACATCTAATTATTAAAATTACATTTATTTTTTGCCCACCTGCAATGATTTAATTGGGATTGCTTATCCCAATTCCTCAACCACTTTAGACCAGTGTTTCCCAACCTTGGCAACTCTAAGATGTGTGGACTTCAACTCCCAGAATTCCCCACCCAGTCTTGCTGGCTGGGGAATTCTGAGAGTTGAAGTCCACACATCTTAGAGTTGCCAAGGTTGGGAAACACTGCTTTAGAGGGTCGTAGGACTGCAAATTTCAGAAGCCTCACCCCTTTAAGGGGAGTGCATGGTATGACCTAAAGCACCTAAAGCAAGCAGCAATGGGGGGGGGCTGATTCTCCTGGTGCCTCTCTTTTTCCCCATGCAAGGGGCAAACTGCTCTCAACAAGAGCCTTGAATTAAGCAAAGGACCTCAGATTGCCATCACCTGACTTCAGCCTACTATATAGGATTGTTCCTTTTTACTTTGGTCAGAGTTGTTAATTACAGTTGTCATTATGAAGTTTAGGATCATCTTGTTTAAAAACTAAGTCTTCCTGAACTAGAATGTACAGTATCTCTGTGCAGCCTTCCAGTGACCCTGGGCAACTGTTATCTAGATGTTGGATTGCTTGGTATATAATTATTAATCCCGTCGTTTTATTTTTATGTTGACAAACTGAGTTTTAAAATGGAGGATTAGATTTCTAGATCATCAGCTAGATGCTAAGAGAGTGTGAGTGTATTTATATACAAATAATTTTTGGCTTCAGAGCAACTGGAACAGATTAATATTTCCCAGTCTCTGCACACTCCCACTTTGTTGACAACAGTTAATTATTCATAGAATGTCCTGACCTTTTCCATGCTGCTAAGTTAATGTCTATAGCACCTTCTAAAGATACAGCTTAAGCTTTTAAAATGAGCTTCCACAAACATAAGCTCTCAACAGCAGCTTGAGGAGAACTTGGAGTACATGCCAAATTGTTTGTTTTGGGATAATTCAACTTCCATAATTCAACTTTGGAGGAAGTTTTATTTTATAAACACATTCCTTCTCATTTCGGTCTTTTAGGATATAACAGAATAGAACATTTGCAGTATCCAGCTTAAGATAAACTGTACAGCAGGTGGGAAATCTTGCATGGTTTATGTTTAATTCTTTAAGAGATGATAAATAAAATTAACGCCTCATAAAACTAATCTCTGGGCCTTGTATAATTATTACATAGTGTTACAAGCATAACAAAAAATAGGAATTGCAGTGAATGTACAAGAATAATGGTAAGCAGAGGACTGTATTGCTGTAAAAAAACATACTGAATCACAGGAGAAATCCCAGTGCAAAACCTTCAGGATTAAAACCATCATTCAAACAACAAATCTAAAACAAGGCAGAGCAAACTAATAGTTAGCAGGTACCAAGGCAAGTTTTGCTAGCATTTTTAAGTTGGGGTAATTGCTCTCTCTTATTGCTACCCTCAGCCTCAGATTGAAGATGGCACTTGAAGGGAGTCCTTAAGCTGTAGATGTGTTTGCATGGTGGAGTTCGTTCAGGCCCCAAGATCCCATACCATGTTGTACTTTATACAGGTTGCGATTGTATGCCGTTAGAGTAATTTGAAAGGGTCTGGAAATGAACTAGGAGCCCATGCAGATGAGAAAAGATTAATGTTTGGCTCCAATTACAACTTTCATAGTGGTATTTTTGGACTACCTGAAGGTCATCTACTGTCCTCCAAAGCAGTCCCATATACTGCACCATAAAGGTAAAGTAAAGGTTCCCCCCGCACATATGTGCAGTTGTGTCTGACTCTAGGGGCCGGTGCTCATCTCCGTTTGTTAGCCGAAGAGCCAGCGTTGTCCGGAGACGCTTCCACGGTCATGTGGCCGGCATGACGCGCGTGGAACGCTGTTACCTACCCACCGAAGCGGTACCTATTCATCTACTTGCATTTGCATGCTTTCGAATTGCTAGGTTGGCAAGAGCTGGGGCTAGTGCGGGAGCTCACTCCGCATGCAGGGCTAGGGATTCAAACCTCCGAACTTGCGATCTTCCGATCGACAAGCCTGGCGTCTTACCCGCTGAGCCACCACGCCCCCTATACTGCACCATACATTGTTGTAATCTAGGCAGGAAGATACAATGTGTGGGTTACTGAAGTTTGTTTGTTTATTTATTTATTTTATTTATATGACCGCCCAAGTTTGTTTGTTTGTTTATTTATTTATTTTATTTATATGACCGCCCATCTCCCCCAACGGGGAACTCTGGGCAGTTAAGTTAAGCCTCCAGTTAAAGTTGTGACTAAAGTACTAACCAAAGTCAATAAAAGGGCTTTTTAACACGAAGGCCACATGTGGCCCTAAGGAGAGTAATGGATCCCAAGGCACCTAAAATTTGGATGCATTTTAACTTTCTGTCTTCCAGAAGAAACTCCTGCATGTGGGATTACCTGGTACGGTGCTCTGTCTTGCTTTGATTGTGCTTCAGTTTTTGTTTTTGTTTTGTCCCATCATCCAGTCCATTACTGCAGCCAGGCAATCCATTCTCCTCTTTCTAGCATTCTTGATTTAAGTTCCACTGGCATGTATTGCATTTAAAACACAGGAGTGCAGATTCTTCATACTTAGAACAGAATCTGCAGTGACCCTTAGTTTGTACTCTTGCCTGAGAATATGAGAAGCCGCTGTAGAAGAGAATATATGTAGTTCAGGGTTGAACTGTGGAGTCCTTGGTGCTCTCTGAGCTTTGCTGAGTATGGGAACCCCACTCACTCGCACTGATGATGTTACCTAGTCGGGTAATTAAACATCTGCAAGCAAACAACCAAGCTCAGAGAGCACCAAGGATTCCAGAAAAGGCCCTGGCTGGGTCAAATCATAGTTCCTTAGTCTTCCCTTCTCCAACCTGATGCTCTCCAGACACATTGGGCTGAAACTCCCAGAATTCTCAGCCCGTGTACAAGATACCATGTGAGGAAGGCTGATCGGGTCCCATATTCTTTATAAAAGTGGTTCCCAAACTCGGGGTTGTGGCACCTTGGAGGGTTGTGAGTAAATTTGAAGGGTTTGCAAATTTCCGAGTGACCAAAAGTCTTGAAAGGTGAGCAGATGGGACACAAGGACTGCAGATCTCCCATTCCTGAGCAAGGCAGGCATCCATGTTGCTAATGAGAGAGGGCAGACGCAGGCAGGGGCACCTCTTTAGAGCCAGGAACACACACACTATGATTTTGGGTAGCCTCTGATATAAATGGTACACTTACTTGGCTGCCCATCAGTATCATCATCATTATTCATGTACCCATTTTACTGATTTATTGATTTCTTCCATTTTTATGGCCATATATGTATCAAGAAACTCTGGGGGCAAATAACAAGCATATCGCACACTATATGGGCTCATATAACATCCCGGCCATCTAGTTTGGCTGCAAGAATGATTGATTCAAGTGATGTGTAGCCACTGAAATTTGGTCACTGGAGCATAATATTTCATTAAGATTTGTAAAAAGTTTTATTTCTTATTTCCCCAATTGTGGGGGGTTTTTTTGTTGTTTTTTTGTTGTTGTTTTGTTTTGCAAAGTTGAAGTTATTGTCTGACTAATAGTTCTGTGAGATTTCTTTTTTCTGAATATGGGCTGTCAAGTTACCAAGTTGCTAAAATTGAAATTTTCATTGAAATTTGAAATGGAATTGAAATGGAAATTTACTCTACAGTAAGTCCCATTGAGTGCAGTGGTTCTTAAAAGGTAAAGGTTCCCCCCGCACATTTGTGCAGTCGTGTCCGACTCTACGGGCCGGTGCTCATCTCCGTTTGTTAGCCGAAGAGCCAGCGTTGTCCAAGGACATTTCCACAGTCATGTGGCTGCATGACGCGCGTGGAACGCTGTTACCTACCCACCGAAGTGGTACCTATTTATCTACTTGCATTTGCATGCTTTTGAATTGCTAGGTTGGCAAGAGCTGGAGCTAGTGCGGGAGCTCACTCCACACGCAGGGCTAGGGATTCGAACCTCCGAACTTGCGATCGACAAGCCTGGCGTCTTACCCGCTGAGTAATAAATTAACTCTGCCAGCAGATAATTAAATGTTTATGAACTTTTTCTATCACTAAATCAAACATGTCCTGTAAAGTGATAATGACATTGTCACTGCTGTTTCAAGTCTGAGTGATTGATCTGGCTATAACACCTCCTTATGTATAGCAGGGTTCTTCAACTTGGTATCCTCTAAACGAGGTCCTGCAGTCAGTGCCGGCATTCAAACACCACTCTCTTCGATGGCAACTATTGATCTCTATTTAAAAAGAATGAAATAAAATAGCCATAATACCATGGGGTAGACAAATTCCATAAGGTCTCGGTGGATTTATATGAGATCTTGCAAGTTCTGTTGTGTGTGTGAACTGCTGCATTCTTGGTATTCGTGAAGGGAATTAACAACGCAGGGAGCAAAGTCCATTGATAAATGCTTATCAAATGATAACTTGACTATGAAATAAAATAGTACAACCTGCCTTTCAGTAAATAGTCCTGGCTTGTGGTATCTGTCTGAAATCTTTATAACCTCCAGTTTTGAAATTCTTGATTTTCCGTCTTGCTGGGACATGGAAAGTGGAACAGCTAGAGTTCAGTTGCTAGACATTTGACTACTCAAATGATTGTCTAGCTAGCAATATTTGACCATGGGTCAAAATGCCCTGAAAGTAAGGAGGCTGTCCTGTAAAACATGAGTGGGGCTACCTTTTATTGGCTGAGAGTTACAGTCAACATGTTTTGCAGCACTGGTTGCTGCAGTGGGAAGGGAGGTAAACGTGGTGGTGCTGGGACTGTTTTTTTCCCCTCTGGGAGTATGGGAAATGAGTAGCTTTCTTTGTGTTTTTTAAAAACAAGTAATGCCTCCTTTAGGGGCGTGGTGGCTCAGTGGGTAAGACGCCAGGCTTGTCGATCGGAAGATTGCAAGTTCGGAGGTTCGAATCCCTAGTCCTGCGTGCGGAGTGAGCTTCCGCACTAGCTCCAGCTCTTGCCAACCTAGCAATTCGAAAGCATGCAAATGCAAGTAGATGAATAGGTACCACTTCGGTGGGTAGGTAACAGCGTTCCGCGCATGTCATGCGGCCACATGACCGTGGAAGCGTCTTCGGACAACGCTGGCTCTTTGGCTAACAAACGGAGATGAGCACCGGCCCCTAGAGTCGGACACGACTGCACAAATGTGCGGGGGTACCTTTACCTTTACCTTTTAATGCCTCCTTTTAGGGCTTGCAATGCCTTTTCATGTATTTTCTACCTCAAAAAGGTGAACACTTCCACCATCATTTTTCAAAAAGGACAGAAGGTGCTCCATACAATCCTCAGGCCACAAGTTGCCACCTTGATATAAGCTGTTCCATAATTTTCATTTCAAGATCTTCTATGGAGGTTCATGATTAAACATGGAACTAGTAGAGGAAAAGACAGGCGGAGAGGGTGACAAGCCAGAAGGTATCCACACAACGGGGTAGGACAGGCAGTGAACCAACCTTTCATTATGCATTTCCAAGGTGGATGCACTGCCATTAGTTGAGTGATTTACAATGACTGAACTTTGGCCTGAATACGTGAGAATTCCGCCCTGATATTGCACATCTCTCTCAAGGACAGGACTCTATTTCAGAGCTTTCCTTTTCTTTCCTTGAAAAACTGATAAACTGATAACACCCAGCAGACTGGCACATGAGTAAGGTTGCTCCCTAGGCTGCGCAGCAGACCAAATCAACTCCAATTCCCAATTTAGTACATTTATTAAAGCTTCCAGCCCAGAGGAGTCAGAAATGGTTAGCTGCCATTTAAAATAAAGCAAAACTAGACGTTGCTAACTAAAACATACCAGAATTGGCTACCTAAACTTATCCAGAATCTGAGAGCTTGAGGATACTTAGAGGATGATTCCTTGAGATTCTGAAGGTGGGCCTGGCCTTGACTCTCCACGAGCCCCTTGAAGACCAAACCTCCAGAGGGGTTCTGTGGGGGTTGGGAAGAGCTTCCAAGGAGGGAAATTCAAATTTTATTTATTTAGATGTAAAGGGCGTGCAGCTCTGGATGGCTCACACTTTACAGGGGTGGGGAACCTTTTTTCTGCCAAGGGCCATTTTGATATTTATAACATCATTCGAGGGCCGGGGGGCAGGGTTTATGGGCAGGAGCCAGCCGCACGGAAGGGGGCGGGGTTTATGGGCAGGAGCCAATCGCGCAGAAGGGGGCAGGGTTTGCGGGCGGGAGCCAATTCTGCGCACTGGGGGGCTGCTGTACCCGCTGCACCCACCACACCTCCCGCACCTGCCACGCCCCTGCTGGTGCTCCCGCCACGTCTATCGCACCCACCGCCGCTTCGCCCACCGCTGCCGCGCCCGCCCCCGCTGCTGCACCCGCTGCCACACCTGCCGTGCCCGCCCCCGCTACTGCACCCGCTGCTGCCGCGCCTGCCACGCACCCGCCACACCTGCCGCCGCAGGCAAGACCAGTTGCTTTCGCGGGCCTTATATGGCCCACGGGCTGGACATTGCCCGCCCCTGCTTTAAAAGAATAAAAGCATTAAAAAAAGCCGAAGAGACCATGTACGTCTGGACCTAACATAACTGCATAAACAGTAAAAACACAATGAACGGGGGCTCTGCAACCACCCTACCCCACTGCGTGGGAGAACAGAAGTATGGAACCCAGACAGATATCTAGGAGGATGCTGTTCTGGAAGACAGGTGCCATGACAGAGAAGGCACACTTCCTGCGTCGCAATAGATGGCATTGTTTAATTGACAGAGCCCAAAGTGCACCATGTCTGTCCGGTCTTACCAGCCAGTTAGTATCCAATGATCAATCGGCGTCTTATATTACCTAATTTGGTGTCTGTAGTGATCCCATAGTAGCTGTTCAGATTAAAGTTGAGTAGTAGGAAAACCAGCCTAGGATGTAGATTCTGGCAGGATTTTGATCTGGGCATCTCTGTGTATATCCTATATTTGAAGGAGTGGACTAGCAAAGGGGTAGTTCGGATGAATCTCATTGAGCTTGTAACGCTGCCCGTAGAATACAGGACTGAGAGCAAATGTAAGCACCAGCAAATTCCTCTGAGGTCCTTTTCTTTCTTCCTGGCATCAGAGTAGATTAAAAACTTTCTTGGCTTCTAAGTACTTCTGAAGCCTTAAAGTAAGAGACAGATGCTTACTTTGCATCAGACATGAGGATGCTCAAATGCTGGGGAAACAATTCTTTGTATTCTCATTTAAAATGAGAGGCTTTCCCTTACAACCGATGCATGTGATGTTCTGGTCACCAAACTAGCAAATATGTTCCTTGGTTCATTTTTGGAGAGGAGATGTGAACCCCTTATGATAAAGGAAAATAACAGTATTTGTCTCTGCATCTCAGTTTTCATTTATCTGGCAAATTTATGTGCTGCCTAATCCTGATAGCTTAGGTAGTTTAAAAGGAAAGCTCTGTTTAACAGATAAAAACATTTGAAAATAGCAACATACAAATTCTATAAACAAAAAAACTGGAGTAAAAAGATATATTTTAAACTGGCTGTGAAAAGAGGGCCAGCTTCAACTCCAAATGGCAAGTTTTTCCAGAATATAGACCGTGTTTCAGAAAAGGCAGAATCAGTTGTTGATGGGGGCTGGGGGGCTGCAAAAGTGCTCCATTGAAGAGCATAAAATAAACTATATGGAATTAGGTAGACTTGCAGTGAATAAGTTATTGAATGAAGCAGGTTGAAGAGTCACAGCATATATAGTCAATCGGGGTGGTTGGTGCCTTGATGAGGCCCTGAGGAATTTTATTAAGACTGTTTGTTTCCCCATCTTGGATTTTATATTTATATTTTTATGATGAACTTGTTTTTATGGTATTTTAATCTCTTGTTATTTTAATTTGATTGTAAACCGCCCAGAGTCGCTTTGGCGAGATGGGCGGTGAAGAAATGTGAGGAATAAATAAATAAATAAATTCTGCTAGGGTGACTTGCTCTCATGTGTACCCAGATACCAGCAAAAGGTTCATTAATTGCTCCATGTTGAATTGGGAAATCCAAGAGAGGACTACCCATGTGTATAAGGCTAACAGTCAGTTGGATGTAACAGCCAGGCTGAACTTCAGCAGCTGGGTCATAGTAGCTTGTTCCAAAAAACTTTCTCATTTTCAGGTTTTGGCTTTTGTGTTTAAGCCACAGGCTTGGCTTACAGCTGCAACAGAATCTGTAGTTCATTAGTAGTGATGGAAACTCCCTTCTGGATTAAAGTCAGCCCAAGCTGTCAAAGAGCATTGTCTCACTGAATGTTGTGATGGTGGAAATATTAGTATAAATATTTACAACTTCTCTGCATATGAAAGATTGGCATTGCCTTCTGTTTACAGAAAGCCCAACTTGTGTCAAGGCACCAAAGGGCACATTTCCTTCTGAAGACTGAGGTTCGATGTGGGTTTCTGTTTGTTTTTGTGAAGTAAAAATGCTTTCAAGCAAAGGCATCTCCACCCTTAATTTTTCCATGTGGACCAACTTGTGAAAGGCCAGAGTGCACGGGAAGCTTCTTCTCTAACATGTCTTGGCAGTCCACTTCCCATGGATTCTGCTGGACCAAGCAAGATCAAAAGCCAGATTTGGTGCAAAATTCAGCTTCCAAAACTGCAGTACCACAACCCTCCAAATATTGCCTATAAATAAATTGTGGGGAAGTAATTTTCTTTATTGCATTACAGTTCTATGTAACCTTAATATAGGGATGTACAACTAATTAGCTGCATACAGTTCCAAAGCCTTTTTTTTTAATGGTCCATGATGATTCCCCAAATTGCTACACTGAAATTCAGTGGCCAACTAATAATAACTATGATGCAATTTTCCACAATAACTCCAGCAATTGCCCAAAAAGAAGATGACTGTTGTTAAGTTGATGACCAGCTACTACTCGTAGCCTGGAAAGATCGGAAAAAAGAAATGGATTTAAAGAAGGACAAAAAGAAATGGATTTAAAGAAAGACAAAGAACAGTACTTAGGCTGCATACTCAGTCATCCAGGGCTGTCAACTCCTATCGTTTCTTGAGATTTATTCCCCCCCCCAAAAAACCCTACTGATTAAAATAAGTACCTTTATAATAAGATACCCTGTTCACATTCACAAACACCCACTGTGCTCTCACAGGTATACATACACACTATGCTTCACAAACAGAGAGACCTGATACCTGGCTTCAGCAAGCATAAAATTGTACATGTGTACTCTGTAGTAAGTCCCATTACATTGGTTTTACTCCCAGATAAGTACACCTAGGCTGTTGCTGTACTAAACCTTGAGCAATTTGTTCCTTGTTGCCATATTACTGGAGAATGTCAGACAAGTCTCTCCAAGCCTACATAATTATTTGGAGGAAACATCCCGTAACTTTCTTTTTGATACCTTTTTCTTTTGGGTGAATACTGTAAATAAAAAGATGGAGTAAGCTTCTAATAGGCTTAATATACCTTTAACCCCCCAACAAGAGGGCAAAAGGCTGAAAGTTCCAGCTCCTACCCCTCTTGTGAATTATTGCATCTGTGGCCTTAATCAGTGGGAAAATGAATAAATAAAAATGCAGATCCTAGCCACAAAACTTTTTACTTGCCTCTGCTGGTACGTTTTAAAACAGACCACCATTATAGGCCAGAACCCATTTTTAAATTTGTGATTTGTTCGTCTCCTAAATATGTATGCAGGCAAGTTTACAGGTTTCTCAAATCCTATTGTGCATGATCCTGATGCCGCATGACGATGAAACTGAAGTTTGGTCAGTGTTTGGGTAGGGAAACATCTGGGCAATCCATAAATTTGTTGTTGATTCCATGAGAAGCAAAGGTAGGATATACTTGAAATAAGAAAATAGGTATCCCCTGGGACACTCTTCCTCATAATGTTCTTTAAATGTCTTGTCAGTCACTTTATTCCCAATCAGTGGCAAGGTTGATTCAGAAGGACACGAAAGGGAAAAATATTAAGCAGAGGGTCCCCAAAGCCAAGCATTATGAATGAATCCAAGGTTCACTACAATAAACCAGCAGCCATTATGTTAAATTAGTGTAGCCAGAGATAAATATGAAAGTGGGGTAATTGTTGTCTGTCTCGTGGTTCTGTCCCATACAAGGACTAGTACAAGCCAGATGCATCCAGAATGATTATTTTGGGTCGGGATGAATCTGTAGCCAATAGTAATCCTAAGCACCATTTAAGGAAACCAAGGATACTTTTATTCGCCTTCTTAATTTTATTTATTATTTATTTATTATTTAAATTTATATTAAATTTATATTTATTAATCCCCTGAAACAGTGTTTTTTTTCCTTCCTTTTGCAGACCAATGAGTGGAATAAGAATGATGACCGACTCCTACAAGCTGTGGAGAATGGAGATTTGGAGAAAGTGGCCTCCCTTTTGGGCAAAAAGGGAGCCAGCGCAACCAAACACGACAGTGAGGGCAAGACTGCGTAAGTTTACTTCACCTTCTCAGCTGAATAACCATACTGCAGTCCAGGGATGGACATTTGGCAGCCCCAGAGTTCCAGACTCTCCTCCACTGTGCTGCTCAATTTTTGTGACAAAATTGCTGAAAGTTGGCTAGCTTCATTTCCTGTCACTTTGCAGTGGGAAATACAAGGATAAATTGCTTTAGAACGATTGAAAACAGCAACTGCAACTGCAACCCAAAAAGAGATCCCTGCTGGTGGGAAAAAATGTGGGGGGAAAAGTGAAAATCGTGGCCCCACTGGTTGGAATTCGTGCCAGTCTCTTTGAGCCATGATGCCTCTGCTACAGTCCTTAACACCCCCCTAAGTGCTAAGTGCATGATAGGAGTTGGCGACCCAAAGATGGCCCACTTGTAGTTAAACAGATCATTTATATTTAGCTTGAGTTTTTGGTTGCCCAAACTAGACAGGTCATCCTCAGACTGGATTCTGTAAAAGTTAGTTGGAGCAATAGCTTGCAAAGTGGAAAGGAGCATTGTTGAAAGTACAAATGAGATACTTGTTTTCAAATGAGATGAGAGGATCTTCTGCCATTTTACACCCCTTCCCCACCTCCAATATATCTTCCAAGATTACTTTTCCCCTCTACTCATCCAATAATGGAAATGGAACCATGGAGATAAGTAGTTAGAACAGTGTTTCTCAACCTTAGCAACTTTAAGATGTGTGGACTTTAAATCCCAGAATTCCCCAGTCAGCATGGCTGTCTGGGGAATTCTGGGACTTGAAGTCCACACATCTTAAAGTTGCCAAGGTTGAGAAACACTGAGTTAGAGAGACTATAATAGAGATGAGGGCTTGATGGATAGAAAGGGGAGTGTTCTCCCATTAGCAGTCCCTCTTTATGCATTCAAAGAAGGTCTATGCAGAACTCCTAATTCAAGGGGCATAATGTGATATGGAGTGTGCATAGGCGCACACGTAGCACCTGTCAAGAACATCTTCAAGAGCTGTGTCTTCCTGGACGCCCACAGCTCCCTCTGCAGCTGACACACAAACCTAGGAAAACACGTGTTTGGTTTAAGGTGTTTTCAACAAATACAACATGTGTCCTCCAAATCATGTTTTGCCCTTCAGATCCGGATCTCTGCACAGCCCTAATAAATAGCGCCCACTCTTTTTGCTCTGAGGCTGATCCACTTTTAGATATGTGTAGGATGTGGAATGTGTCACTCTGCCTGTATTGAATACCATTAAAATTATAATTCTGCTTTTTAAAAAAATGTACTTGGGTCAATCTGGATCTCCATCTTCATGATCTTGACAGCTGTTTGTGTTCCAATTTGAGTTCTGATAGCTCGTGCAGGGTGCATTGTGTTTTTCTTCTTTTTTTAAAGGCAAAAAATAATATAAATACTTCAGCATTGAAAGCTGCAGAAAGAATTGATTTCACTGGACATTTCAAAAATAGCTTGCAGTTTCAAGTCCCTTGATGAAAGAAGAGCCCTTTGAATTGTGAGTGGGTTGGGAAGAGGGAAGCAGCCAAGGCGAGAAGACTCTGGGCAGTTTATGGCGAAGTCTGAAGCTGAAAAATGGAGCGTGCTCGCTTTGTTTACAGAGCCATGTTCTTGGCTAATTCTCGCTCGCTCTGGGTTTGCTTTTGCTGCACTGTCCAGTTTCTGTTTGGATGAAGAAATGAAATCACAACTTGGAGTGGCCTGAACTGAAAGCAATAATGTAGCTTTGAATTTCCCAAATAAGGCTTCCTCCACATCTTAATATGGCATTACAGGACCTAGTTAATTCGTTTTTTTATGTTTTAGAGGGGAGGAAATGGGAATTGGATTGAGTGCCCAAAACAGCTTCCTTTAAGCTGGTATCCTCCTCGTGTATTGGACTGCAGTTTGGGAATGATGGGAGTGATTGTCCAAGTATCTGCAGGGCACCTGATTGGTGAAAGCTTTTTGAAGAGCAGGGTTGGCCCTGTTGTCAACCACTGGCAGAGCGAAGGAACCATTTCAGACAATAGATCTTGGTTGTCATGAAAAGGCAGCAGACTTATTTAACGTGCAGATATTTTACAGCCAAAGATGGGAAGGAATATTTATGTGATTTAGTGGCCCATGTACCAAAGTAATGTGCTGTTATTATTATTCTTGTTTTGTGTGGAAGAGGGCCTCTCATTTGCTCCTCTAACCTTAAGCAGCAAAATATCTTAATTTAAGACAGATAATAAAGCACATATAATTTAAACTGCCCTGTACGTTACTTCTTTACTATATAATATCTGTAGTACCCTCTCTATGGGGGCATGGGGGCTCAGCGGATAAGACGCCAGGCTTGTTGATCGGAAGATCGCAAGTTCGGAGGTTCGAATCCCTAGCCCTACGTGACGGAGTGAACTCCCGCACTCGCCCCAGCTCTTGCCAACCTAGCAATTCGAAAGCATGCAAATGCAAGTAGATGAATAGGCACCACTTCGGTGGGAAGGTAACAGCGTTCCGCGTGCGTCATGCCGGCCACATGACTGTGGAAGCGTCTTCAGACAATGCTGGCTCTTCGGCTAACAAACGGAGATGAGCACCGGCCCCTAGAGTCGGACATGACTGCACAACTGTGCGGGGGGAACCTTTACCTTTACCTTTACCTTACCCTCTCTATACAATGATTTATGACTCTCTGATTTCGTTTCTGCAATCTGATGTGGTTCAGTCTGCTACCTTGCTCTGAGGTGTTTAGTGTTGATCTTTGCCATTGGCACCTGCGGCTTTATACCAGCCTCTCCCAATTTGAAGTTGTCCAAATGTGTTGGGACTACAGCTTTCAGAAGTTCAAGCCGATGGCCAGCTGACTGAGGAATATGCTGTGTCCCTATAGCAAAGCTGGCTGGGGAATTCTGGGAGTTGAAGTCCACACACCTTAAAGTTGCCAAGGTTGAAAAACACTGCCTTAAAGAGAGATATGGAGATGGCCTTGAGGTCAGTATTTAGAAGCTGTAACAAAATCACAAAGGGCAATAGCATTTCTTGAGTTGTATTAGGAAGAGACTCAGGCTGGCTCCTGCTTGACTTAGAGGGAGGGAAGGAAAAACACAGACTTGTGATATTCTTTTACAATAGCATATCTCAATAAAACTTAGTTCCAGTCTTGTGGAATCTGTTTCCTGATCTGGAACCTCAAATGGCTGACAGTTACCAAGCTGAGGAAGTCTGCTGCAAACTTTGTAGAAATTAGTCAGTTCAGAACGTGGTTATGAGCAGCATATCCTTAGCCTGCAAGAGTGTTCTGCTATAGCAGTGCTTTCCAAACTGCCGCCGTTGGCGACACACCAACGGCGGCAGCGGTGCGGGAGCGCACGCGTGCACGGCGTGGGGGGCGTGCGGGGGCGTGCACGGCAGCAGCAGCGGCCTCGCTAAAACGCGGAAGCGCTAATGGTGCGCCGCTTCTGCCGCCGCCGCTTCACAACACACTAAACTCTGTGTTGCAACACACTAAAGTGTCGTGACACACAGTTTGGAAAGCTATGTGCTATAGAGTCCTAAGTGTAAAACTAACTTCTGCCACACAGTGATATTTGAAGATGCTTTGTTGTGCAGGTATAGACAGTTTCATATTATTATGTAGCAAGGGGCCAATGATTTATTTATTCCACAATTGACTTTTTTCATATATGTCTCTGTGTGTGGTGACAGATTGACCATATAGCAGTGGCAGAATGCATAACCAGTTTCTCCAGTGAGATGTGTGGTGTAAAAGGGTTGAAAATACTTTTTCCTCAAAACCTTTTCTGATGAGAAAAACATGCCATTATAGTAATTTTAAGTCATCTGCTTTTTATCATTGCATTGATCCACCGGAATGCGATCAGGAAGGAGGAACTGTCACTTGCATACATATTTGTATGTGTTTTTTGTTTTGTTTTAAATTATTTTTTCCTTTCTATATAAAGATATTATATGTAATATCTTATGTAGATATTATAAGATATGTAATATCTACGTATCAGATATGTAATCTGTCATCTTGCAATTGATGTACATGGAATTGCTAGAGTAAGATAACTTTTCAAACCAGTATCAACAAGAGTTTAGATCAGAGCTTTCCAAACTGTGTGTCGCGACACAAAAGTGTGTCGCCACACACAGTCTGGTGTGTCGCCACACAACCCAGAAGCGCTGATCATCATCAGCGCTTCCGGGTTTTCCCACAACGACACACCAACGGCAGCACGCAAAAACCGAAAGTGGCAGCAGCGCTTCCGGGTTTTTGCGCGCTGCCGCAAAGGCGGCACTTCCGGGTTTTCCCGCGGCGACACACCAACAGCGGTTGGTGTGTCGCCACGGGAAAACTTTGGAAAGCCCTGGTTTAGATTCTCTGTACATCAGACCATATGCCAGTGAGTATAGAAGACAAAACATCTGACTAGGAATGGGAAGTCTAAGATTTGAATCCACATTCTACTCAGTAGTTCCTTCTCTCTCTACCTTACAAGTTTGTTGTAAAGATAAAATGAGGAACCACAACAATTATGCACTGACTTGAACTTCTTGGCGGAAAAGTGAGCAGTAAATTTACTTAGTAATAATAATAGTCCATACAATGGTCTGTAGCTTGAATCATGTCAACTGGATTTCTATTTTCTCAGTGGAAACGTTTCGCTCCTTATCCAAGGAGCTTCTTCAGTCTGAGCAAAGTTAGTAAGGGAATCCTTAAATATGTTTCTAAGGTGGCTGTGTGACCTTGCACCTGGGGCTAGGTCATGGTTATTTTGAGATGTTTATTTCTAAGTCCCTTTATCATCTAAAGGAGGATCGTTAAGATTACCATGCTGCTGTTGAACTTGCGAAATGGTCTTAATCTTCCTAGACACAGAAGACAAAGCAGGAAGGAAGATAGGGGAAAGATTGTGCCTGAGGCCCCCACCTCTATTCAAGGAAGGATTTTCCAAGTTGGCATAAATGGATTCCTTGACCCCTCTCTCAAACCACCTATCTTCTCTGTCTAAAATGTGAACATTAATGTCCTCCAATGAGTGTCCTTTTTCCTTTAGATGAAGATAAACTGCTGACTCTGGTCCTGTGGTGTTACTTCTCCTGTGTGAACCCAAGCATTATTCATGTAATACCAAGCTATATTTAAGGTGCAGACTCATCATTGGCGATCACTCGTAGCCGAGTAAGATTGTCTTCCAAAGGTAAAATTTTAACAGTGGATCCGTAAGTGGCTATAAAGGCCAATTCTGGATCTGCACAACCTCCCACAATGAGGGCATAGGTTTCCGGGTGGGAGACGGTCATGATGAGGGTTTGCTTGACGTGCCTTCCTTTTAGCTCTTTTCTCCCTTTCACCCTGTACTCGTGCTTCTTCAAAGTCCATAGCGCCATTAATAAAGGCTGACCTCCAATTGAAACGCTCATGAGTTAGGGCTTCCCAGTTCTCAATGCTGATATTACATTTTTTTAAATTAGCTTTGAGAGTATCTTTGAATCTCTTTTGCTGTCCACCAATATTCCGTTTTCCATTCTTAAGTTGGGAGTAAAGTAGCTGCTTTGGAAGACGATGGTCAGGCATTCAAACAACATGGCCGGTCCAGCGAAGTTGATGTTGGATGATCATTGTTTCAATGCTGGTGGTTTTCGCTTCTTCTAATACGCTAACATTAGTCCGCCTATCTTCCCAAGTAATTTGCAGAATTTTTCGGAGGCAGCGTTAATGGAATCTTTCAAGATGTTGGAGGTGGCGTTTGTAGAGGGTCCATGTTTTACAGGCGTACAGAAGGGTTGGTAGTACAATGGCGTTGTAAACAAGCATTTTGGTCTCCCTGCGAATGTCCCGATCCTCAAACACTCTACGCTTCATTCAGGAGAAAGCTACACTCGCAGAGCTCAGGCGATGCTGAATTTCAGTGTCGATGTCGGCTTTTGTAGATAGATGGCTGCCGAGATAAGAAAAGTGGTCGACATTTTCTAGTGACACACCTTTAAGCTGGATTGATGGCGCTGCGGAGGGATTGGTTCGAACTTGCTGGTAAAGCACTTTGGTTTTTTTAATGTTAATCGAGAGGCCGAGCTTTTCATATGCTTCTGCAAAGATGTTTAGGATAGTTTGAAGATCTTCCTCAGAGTGTGCACAGACTACGTTATCATCAGCATATTGAAGTTCTATAACAGAAGTTGTAATTACCTTATTTTTTGCTTTCAGCCTACTAAGATTAAAAAGCTTTCCTTCTGTTCGATATATAATTTCTACACCAATAGGAAGTTTCTCTTCAACAAGGTGTATAATCATAGCAATGAAGATAGCGAATAAGGTTGGAGCAATAACACATCCCTGTTTAACGCCGGATTCCACTTTAAATGGATCGCTTTGAGAGCCATTGTTATTCAGGATTGTTGTCGTCATGGAGTAGCCGCAAGATGTTCACAAATTTATCAGGGCATCCGATTTTCAAAAGGATGGTCCAGAGAGCAGTACGATTTACAGTATCAAAAGCTTTAGTCAGATCAATAAACGCCATGTACAGAGGGCGGTTTTGCTCCTTGCATTTTTCTTGAAGCTGTCGTGCAGTGAAGATCATATCCACTGTTCCCCTGGAAGGGCGGAAGCCATTTTGCGTTTCAGGGAGGATGTCTTCTGATACAGATAGGAGACGGTTTGCGATGATCTTTGCCAGGATTTTGCCTGCTGTGGCTAGAAGGGAGATGCCTCGATAGTTTCCACAGTCTGTTCTATCACCCTTTTTAAAGAGAGTGATAATTATGGCATCCCTAAAGTCTGCTGGAATCTCCTCCCTCATCCAGATTTTTTTGATGAGCTTATGAAGTTGTTGTGTAAGTTCAGGCCCGCCTTCTTTAAAGACTTCAGCAGGAATCCCATCAGGTCCACTAGCTTTGTTATTTTTCATTTGTTTAGTGGCTTTACTGACTTCCTCCAAACTAGGGGGTACTGCAAGCTCATCTCTTATTTGTTTTTGCGGGATTTGCAAGAAGACTTCATCAGCCACAGTAGAGTGACGATTAAGGAGATTGTAGTAATGCTCTTTCCAGCGCAGTGCAGTAGACTCTTTGTCCTTTAGAAGTTTAGCACCATCTACTGAGCGTAAGGGATTTGTACCATGGTTTGTTGGTCCATAGATGGCCTTTATGGCATTAAAAAAGCCCCGTGCATCATGAGCATCTGCAAAATGTTGGGTTTCTTGGGCTTTTTTTATCCACCATATGTTCTTAAGTTCTCTAGTTCTTCTTTGGACTTCTGCCTTTGCACTGGCGTAGATTTTTTTCTTAACGGCACAGTTAATATCTTTTTGCCATATCTGGAAGGCTTTCCTTTTCTTGTCAATAATATGTTCAATCTCACTATCGTTCTCATCAAACCAGTCCTGATGTCTCTTAGTCTGGTATCCGATAGTTTGTTCACAGGCTGAAATAATAGAAGTCTTAAATTTAATCCAGTGTTCCTCAACATTTTCAGGGAGTTCCATAGGCAGATGTTCCTTGAGACTAGGAACAAATCGGTGCTGGACTATGTTGCATCCTTGCTATTTCGGTCTTAATTAGCATTGGTTTTTTTTACCAGCCGGTTCTAACTTTGATTCTTTCTTCTATCAGCCTAAACAGAGAAGCTTTCTTGCTCTCCTTCCAATTTGCAATGCAAAAGCTTGGGTTTCTGCCAGATGATCATCCACCTAAAAAATCTGATGTAAATCACTTAGAATCATAGAATTGGAAAGGTCCTTGGAGATCATCTAGTCCAAGCCCCTGCTTGGTGCAGGATCCACTAAAGGACCTTGGACAGATGACATCCAGCCTGTTTGAAGACCTCTAGCAAAGGACAACTCACCACTTCATGTGGCAGTCGTCCCACGGGCGGTCAGGTCATACCTTTGATATATCCAAGTGGCTTCCAATGAAAAGGGTTGAATAGAGCTGGAGTCTGCTTTGTAGTGGTTAATTTACTCTTTTACATGTGTGAGACGACTCTGCTTGCCATGATCAAGGAATGGAGGAAGATCCCTCTGTAAACTGGCCCTAAGAGAGATCAGTTCCATGTTACTGCATCTCCTGGTCGAGTCAGCCTTGGTTTGGAAGCACAAGCAGAATGTGTTGGCTTTGCTGAAGGTGTGGGAGAAGTGGAGGCCTTGAGCTTTGAGCAAGAGAGGAAGTGAAAGGGATTGTGTTCTCCCCTTTTCTTCAACTCTCTTGGAAGGCCACAAGCACACAAAACAGACCTGTCTCCATGGCAGCTGATGAAGGGCCTGTGCTTTGATAAATAGTTTGTTGTGGTTTTAGGAGCGATAAGCCATGTAAAGAAATGTTTGTTGGGGTCTTGGTTTCTCTAGCTTTATCACTGCTGCTGGAGAGGCGCTGACATCATTGCATCTTTATTTCTGCAATTTCATTTGTCTGTGGCGAGATTGGTCCATCAGGAAGCTGTAGATCATTAAGTTGTTGGCAAATTAATCCTGGTTTCTTGAAAGGGTCTGAAGCAATGCATCAGGAAAAGTCAAGGGAGAGGGGAAAATAATACTGTTTTCACTCAGAACAAGCCTCTAGTTAGTCTGCCAGAGTGTACAGTAACCTTCAGATGATGCTATTGCAAATAAATGTATCTTAATCAGTACTTAATGTAAAGCTAGTGGTATGCTTGTAGCTTGGAATAGTCTTTTGGGATCCTTGTAGCAACTGCCGCCTGTTTCTGTCTGCATATGGAGTTCTGGCCACAAAGTTCACCCTCCCAGGATATGTGAAGAGGAGCTGAGCTGGTGACTTCGGATCACCTTCTCTGCTGTTGACAGATACAAGCGTCATCCATGTGCTAAAAAAGAAAAAGATCCTAAAATCTCATGGAGGTTTGGCAATCTCATCCTGAGATCTTACGTAAAAAGACCAAAACTCTTATTTGGGGATAAGATTTGGTGATGATGTGAGGTTTTACTTTAATATTTTATTAGGGGGTTGCACACCCCAGCATCTGCAACAAGCCATTTTGTGACCTCATATCTGGCAGCTCTCACCAGTAATTCAACTCCATTGATAGATCTGGTCTAGGAGGCATGTGTTACAATTCAGTCCACCGACTCCATGACGGGAGAATAGATTTCATTATCCATTATATTGCCCTCCAAATAATTTTGCATTATGAACAAATAAATCCCCCTTTTCCTGGTCTTTAAATTCCAGCAAGGGAAGCTTGTGTATTTTATGCACATTTCACCAGCAGCCTTTTTTGTTTGTCTCTAAAATGAAAAATCAAATCATTACAGTGAAATGTGTTACACTTGGCACAGTTTCTTTCACAAACAGAGCAGTTGGCATGAAGATTAAATCTGTCACTGCTTTAGCCAAACTGTTGCTATGCAAGTATTTTAATTAAGGCAGATACTGCTGAAATATAAACTCCCCTGAAGTGTGGTTTGCACGTTTCTACTACAAGGTATCTCTATCTTGCAAATGTCTTTTGAGTTTCATAGATTTAATTTTGTTTGGAAGTTGATATTGTGTTCTCTCTCAGCAAAGTTAGAACCTGGGCCGTTGATGAGGACGTGGTCTTTTCCCTGCCCATAGTTTAGGGAACATTTCATGGGAACAAACTTTTATAAAGTTCACCCTGTTGGTGCCTTGGTAAACAACGTTTTGTTCTTGGTCATTATTTCTCATATAAAAAGCATTATTTCAGTGAGTTCTAATGTATTTCATAATCTTCTTTGCTTGCATATAGACCTGTTTAGAACACAGAGTTGTTTATTACTTGCGTGAATTTTGTTCATGTTTGAAAACATACCACTAGAAGAGCAAGGTTCTCACAAGCCCAGGTTTGCCATGATGTGTGCGCTGGGAACCAAGGCATATGTTATACATGAAGAAGTGTCACCATAAATTGCTTCCCTATAACAAACCCCCTTTCCATTTCCCATGGAATTACTGGCGCCAGAACTGCTGCCATTTCATAACTTCCTCTCTCTCTCGGGGTGGAGAAATGTGTATGATGAAGACAACACTCCACGAATTTGAAGAAGTGGACTGTAGTTCATAAAGGTTTGTGCAACATACAAGTTAGCTTTTACAATACTGAAAGGTTCTATTCTTTCTACCACAAACTAACACAACCTAACACAATTCTGGAAACAGAATACAGGTAGTCCTCATTTAGTGACCACAATTGGGACCAGCAATTTGGTCGTTAAGCAAAGTGGTTGCTAAGTGAAACTGCTACTGTGTTTATGATCTTATAACCACCCAGAGTTCCCTTGTGGGGAGATGGAGCGGTATATAAATTGAAACATAAATAAATAAAATAAATCTTACTTCAGCTTTCCTTTGCTTTACAGACAAAGGTCATAAATGCAAGCGCTGGTTGCAAAGTTACTTTTCGTCACTGTTGTAATTGCAAATGGTCCCTAAACAAGGCAGTCACTAAATGAGGACTACCTGTACAAGCCTATATTTCTACATAAACCAGATTTTAGATTTCCATTTTATTGGAGTTAAATGTTTTAATTCTTATTTACTTATGTACATAAACCATTTTGGCAGAGCTTCAGCATATAGTATAAGATAGCTTAGAAATCATAATGATATCTGTTTGGAGAAAGGAATAGGTGTGACAACAGGATATCATTTGGAATGGTAGGTTTTATTGTGAGTAAACATGTAGTGCCATACAATTTCAACATACTGGCTATCCCTGTATAGATTTATATCAAAATTCTGCAGAGAATTGTGTATTTCTTTAGGAAAGAGAGGTAAGTATGCTTTTTCCATAAGATTCCAGAGTTCCTATAATCAATGAATCTTTTCAATCTTTTCAGTTGTGAGTTTTTGTAATGTTGAAATGTCAAGTATTAGTAGCTTTATTTAATGCGCAGTTATAACTAAGCTCAGAACAGAAGTTTCACAATCATTAACATCCTGGTTTTTTAAAAAAAGTTTTAATATTAAGTTCTTCTGAAGGCCTTCCCCTCCCTTAGACATTTGTAGGAATATAATCTTTTTCTCCCTGTTTGAAATGTTTGAATGTGGAAGTCTTTAACTCTCCCTAGAATGAATTTCCCTCCTTGGCTATAATCAGTGTTGGTGGTCTGACTTAAGTTCTTGATCTTTGTTATAGTGAAAATTACTAGCTGACTGATTTTTTTTTACTGATTTTATTAATGAAACCTTTAGCTGCTCGCCATTATTCCCAAGAGCTTTCAAGAGTACTCATTATAGGGTAGTTGTACTAAGAAAGTTTATGAGAGCCATCTGCTCTAAGCATGATTTTTTATGAGTGTCATTCTGATAAGTGGGTCAATCTGGGCCTGGGGAAACCTAGGTTCAAGTTCCTCCGTGGCCGTGAATTGTGTTGGGTGACCCTGGGGCATTCAATAATGTCTTGCAGCTTAATTTCCATCTTACTGTGAGCACATTTCCTTGAGTTCCTAGCATAAAAGTGGGAGATATATATATTATTGAAGCAAACTCTTTCAAAGGCAAAGATTGACTGTGATCCACCAAACCTTTTTCTCGTCACTTATTATGGAACAGGCCAGAGACATTGTAATTTCTTTCTTTCAGCTTCCATCTTGCTGCCTCTAAAGGACATGCTGAATGTCTCAGGATTATGATTACACATGGTGCAGATGTAACAGCTCAGGATGGAACAGGTACTCAGACTCTCTACTGTGAAGTGATATGATGCGTATGTGTCTGCGTGGGCATGTTCCCCTTGGCATTCTTTGCTTTTGTGGTACATAGCTACTGTAGAGGGAAGAGGGAATGGCCTTGAGGGACAGGAGGAAGAATCACTGCCAAGGCAACAGTCAGATAAAAGAAGTGTGAGCCCGGGGCAGAACTGTTACATACATAAACATCTCAGACAGCCCTCTTCCAAGTTCACACAAAGATAGGACGGGGGGGGGGGGGAGATATTCTGACTTGCAAGATTCAGTTACTATAACTTTACAATAATAGTAGTATTGGCCTACATGACTTTGGTTTCCTAGTCTGGTCTACCTTGAAGGGTTGACTTCTACCTTCTCTAGTATGGTGCCCTCGAGGTACATTGGACTACAGTTCCTATCATTTCCAGCCAGCCTGCCCCATGTTACTTAAATAAATCTGAATAATCCAGAGTTAAGCAAGGCTGTGGATGTAGTTGAACTGACATTTGGATGCTTGGCACCTACACATCGATGTAGGAAGGTAACTTCAGCATTCCCAAATCTAGTGCTGCCCAGGTGTGTTGGACTACAGTTCACACTACAGTTGGTTGAACATGTGAGTTGCAGCCAACACTTCTGGAGAATGCAGGAATGGGAAAGGCTGCATTACGCTAAATCATTCTGTTTTGTGCAAATATTTCTATTCTGATTAATAGCAGCTTTCCAGTATCTCAGGTTAGGCTCCCCAGTTGTCCCACCCAGAAATGCCATGAAGTGTATCTGGTTGTTATTGCATCTCGCTCATGTGTTCTGCCACTGCATTGTGCTCTCTCGCCCCCCTTTTTGTTTTGTTTTGTTTGGGATGTACCATAACTTTCATGGCTTGGGGTTGGGGTTGGAGGTCAGCCTTTATTAATGGCGCTATGGACTTTGAAGAAGCACGAGTACAGGGTGAAAGGGAGAAAAGAGCTAAAAGGAAGGCACGTCAGGCAAACCCTCATCATGACCGTCTCCCACCCGGAAACCTATGCCCTCACTGTGGGAGGTTGTGCGGATCCAGAATTGGCCTTTATAGCCACTTACGGATCCACCGTTAAAATTTTACCTTTGGAAGACAATCTTACTCGGCTACAAGTGATCGCCAATGATGATGACTTATGGGATCATCTCTCCCCAGTTGTTTCTACTGGTCCTGTTCGGTCCGGCGGGAGAGGTATGATCCAGGTCCTGTCTGCTAGGGAGTGTCATTTGGCAGGGCCCAGAAGAAGAGCCTTTTCTGCCGTGGCACCTGCCCACACTCAGGAATATCATCTCCCGGGAGATTAGATTAGCCCCAACCCTGCAGGCCTTAAGGCCTTGAAGACTTGGTTCTGTGCTTGAGCCTGGGGCCCTGAATGTGTGATGGAGCCCATCTCCTGGTTGTGTTGACTGTATGATGTTTTTTGTAATTTTTTCTTGGCAGGCTATGTGTTTTATGTGATTTTGTATGTGGCTTTATTATTTTTAATACTGTGAGCCATCAAGGGTCATGTAGTTGGGATGGACGGCCATATACATCTAATAAATAAATGAACTAAATGCAGCTTATGGCCACTGTGACTGGAATCAGCATATCAGTTAGTCAACCAACACTCTACAAATACTGAAATCTGAGTGGAAATTTTCTGCAGCCAAATCATAGCCTGCTCTTTGGTTTAAGTGCTTCAGAATCTCTGAAGCCTACAGTATCTCTTTATGACAGATATGTAGAGTTTTAAGCAGGCAAGGGCTTAAACCACGTACAAAACGACGAAGCCAGATGCCTTTGGTTCTCCTTTAACTGTAACATGTACTTAACTTTGGAGGTAGGGAGAAGAATATTGGCACACTGGTGGGTGGACTATATTATATTTCATCAGCATGCTTAAGAGCTATCCATAAGGATTTTTTGAATCTAAAGAGGCACATGCCCACTTAGTACTTCAAGCTCACGAGTATGAAGAATATTCATTTCATTTTTAATACCTTTTTCAGTGGGCCTGAAATAATTCTGAAATATTTACATAGGGCACAGCGCTTTGCATCTTGCGGCCAGGAATAGCCATGCTGACTGTGTCAAGAAGCTTCTTCAGGTGAGGTGCTTTATTCCCTCCCCCCCATACTTCTGATGTCCTGATTAAATGTCAGCCTGTGTTAACTTTCTCCCTACAAGTAGCTAATTAAAGGGATTTAAGAGTTTGCAACAGGGTCCATATTAAACACTGAATTGTTTTGAGTCCGGGGCTGTGAAAGGAGATCTTTAGATTATATGGTTGTGTGCTGCTTTGCCTTGTACCACAATTAGTGGTGCCTCACTAAGATGCCTGCTCCACAATTTCTTCTTGCTCATATGATCTAGTGCAGAGCTTTCCAAACTGTGTGTCGGGACACATTAGTGTGTCGGCTGCAGTGTCTGGGTGTGTCGTGGCTGCTGCTGCCTCTGAGCCCTGCCAGGATTCCACACAGGTCCTAGTGCCTGCCTTCTGCCTTGCTGCCTCCAAACCTGCCCTGCCAGGATTCCGCACAGGTCCTAGTGCCTGCCTTGTTCCCTGCTGTAAGAGTGTGTCGCGAAATGATGGCCTGCTGTAAAGAGTGTGTCACGAAGTGATGCATGTCTAAAAAGTGTGTCACCAACATGAAAAGTTTGGAAAGCTCTGATCTAGTGGGTACAGTTCAAATAAAATGGCATATAATTACATGTACCGAGAGTGGTAAATTGTTGACCTTTAACATCTGACGAGAATGCTTTGATGTCAGGCTAGAGCAGTGTTTCTCAACCTCAGCAACTTTAAGAAGTGTGGACTTCAACATACAGTAGCTGGCTGGGGAATTCTGGGAGTTGAAGTCCACACTTCTTAAAGTTGCTGAGGTTGAGAAACACTGGGCTAAGGAGTAACAAGAGCTGCAGTTGGCTAAATAAATGGTTTGTTGTAGAAGGTGCTAAATATGGTGTTTGTCCAGTTTGTTCACAACCACATCTGATAGCAGAGTTTAAGTGATGAATCAAGCTCTTCATTTCTATGTTTGGGAGGAAGAGTCCTGTTGGCTGGATTCAGGGGTAGACCCATGCAATTAGATGCTGGTACATCATTCTCCACTTTCCCCAAAACATTACACTACAGAATGAGATGGAGAGAAAGGCAGTCTCTAAAAATCCAGTAGTATTGTCTCCTGTGAGTGGAGCTCAATCCTCTGTCTAATTTTGTAATACCCGCCCCCCTTTCTAATTCAGTAGGCTCACCATAATCTTTATTTTTTATTTCTTTATTTAATTTTTATCCCACCTCTATTATTTTTATAAATAAATCAAGGTGGTGAACATACCTAATACTCCTTCCTCCTCCTCTTTTCCCCACAACAACAACCCTGTGAGGTGAGTTGGGCTGAGAGAGAGTGACTGGTCCAAGGTCACCCAGCCGGCTTTCATGCCTAAGGCGGGACTAGAACTCTCAGTCTCCTGGTTTCCCATTGGCTCCTTCCTAGGGCTGAGAGAGAGGGACTGGTCCAAGGTCACCCAGCCGGCTTTCATGCCTAAGGCGGGACTAGAACTCTCAGTCTCCTGGGTTCCCATTGGCTCCTTCCTAGGGCTGAGAGAGAGGGACTGGCCCAAGGTCACCCAGCCGGCTTTCATGCCTAAGGTGGGACTAGAACTCTCAGTCTCCTGGGTTCCCATTGGCTCCTTCCTAGGCCTGAGAGAGAGGGACTGGCCCAAGGTCATCCAGCCAGCTTTCATGCCTAAGGCGGGACTAGAACTCTCAGTCTCCTGGGTTCCCATTGGCTCCTTCCTAGGCCTGAGAGAGAGGGACTGGCCCAAGGTCATCCAGCCGGCTTTCATGCCTAAGGCGGGACTAGAACTCTCAGTCTCCTGGTTTCTAGCCCAGCACCTTAACCACTTGGCCAAACTGGCTTTAGTCAGCATTTTTGGGTAGGACTGGTATACAGGGGTCGTAAAACCACCTACAAAGTTCAGAACTGACTTTGTGCTCAGAAGCTAAGCAGGCTTGAACTTGGTTAGTACTCAGATGGGAAATCGCCAGGAAATTTCCAGTGCTGTAGGCCCAGTCCAATCTAAAAGCACGCTGGAACAAACCAATGGCAAAACACGACTCTATTGCTGCCAAGAATTCTCCATGCATGTGTCCATAAAGTCACCAGGAGTCAAGATTGATTCAAAAGTGCCATCTCTATCCAGGAACCCCAACATCCTCAGAAGAACTTTATCAAGATGAGACAACAAAGCTTCTACAAGCATCCAGTTACCACAGTGATAGCACTCCACAAACTGCCCACAATATTGTGAACCTATTTAGCCACAAACTTAGCCAAGTAGAAGAGTCCTGTCCTTTTGACCCAGTAAACTCACAGAAAATATACAACTCTGTCGGGACCTTGAAACTTTTTTTTGCCCCTTGAGACTTAAGAAGGAATACTTTCAAGACAAGAACCAGGAACCAGACATACAGCCATTGTCAATCCAGCACACCCTAGGACAAACACAACTACAGATCACACCAAACTCCACATACGTTTAAAAAAAAATCATGGATGGACATAACACTGAATTGGATTTCCCAGATGGATAACACTGAATTGGATTTCTACATTGAATGCTTTTGCCAACAAGCTCAAGCCATAATTACCAATATAATAAACTTCCCTTAACAACAATCCAGCAGGACAGAACAAGATGCCATCAACCATCACAGCTAGAATATTAGGTTTTATGGACTCAGTACTTAGACTCGATGCCTCCACCACTCCCAGTTATATAAGAAACTCCATAGACTTCCTAAGAAAGCTGAAATCTGTGACAACACCATTTGTCCATTTATTTTTGTTTTGTTGGAAATCTAAATGGATTTTCAGTTGAAAACCCTTTTTGTTTTATTAAACATTGGTAGTATTTTAATATAATTGTTCACCTCTGTTTCTTGACATGTCCATTCTAAGTTTCAGCCACTCAAAAGCAAATCGCCTCACCTCTTGTGTAAAATCAAGTGGTTTGGATGATCGAGTTTTCAAAATGGATTTGATCCCTCTCTAAAAATGTTCAAATTAATTTTGTCCTGAATATCTAGATAATTCTGGATAACTCTCAAAACTAATTTGATATTCTCACAAAAACTTTTCTCCCATACAGTATTGTAATCTGCTTTCAAAATCTCTTGTGCTTTATATTTTACTAAAGCTTCTTTTCTCCCATTCTACAGTCCAAATGTCCTGCAGAGAACACAGATAGCTCGGGGAAAATAGCTTTACACTATGCAGGTATTACATAATCCTCTTGCTTTCACACACTAGCATAAATCTAACAATTTGAAGGGAAAGACTGAATTGACTATATCAGGTCACTAATTATTTTGATTGTTTTCATTATGTTCACACAGTAAAGATATAGTTGAATAGACTTTGCTTTGTAAATTTCCACAGGAAGCTGATAGAGGTAGTCCTCGCTTACTGACCGTTCATTCAATGACCAAAGTTACGATGGCACTAAAAAAATAACTTTACGGCCCATTTATGACCTTTGCAGTGTCCCTCAGTCACATGATTGCCATTACAGTAGTACACATTGTTTTGTGCCTGACCTGTGGTTTTTTCTTTTTTCCCCCCTTTGCAGAGCAGATTGATTGGAGAGAAAGGGATTGCAAGAAAGTAAGGAAACAGCTTACTTTGCTTTTGCGATCACTCCAGCAGCCCGAGGCTAGGAGCCGCGGGCACACTACGCAAACAGCTTACAGTACTCTCTTGAAATCTCTTTCTCTCCAATCTCTCTGCTCTGTGGGGGGGGGATGCAAGCAATTTCTGTAGGCAATCTCTCCTTTGCCTGACCCCCCCCCCCCCCGCAGAGCAGAGAGATCGGAGAGGGATTTCAAGGGAGTACTGTACGCTGTTTGCTCTTCTACACATCGAAAGCAATCCCATCGCACCTTCAGGAAAGGGTCAGGCAAAGGAGAGGTTGCTTGCTTTTTTCTCTCCCCCCCCCCTTGCAGAGCAGAGAGATTGGAGAGAAAGAGATTTCAAGAGAGTACTGTAAGCTGTTTTCATAGTGTTCCCACAGCTCCCAGCCCTGGGCTGCCAGTACAATCGCATTGCTTTCGATGTGTACAAGACAGTAAGCAGGCCCTCAAGCATTCCAAAGGGTGGGGGATTGGTTAGAAGGCAAACAAAAGCCAAAGGTGTGAAACTATGTCGTCCTGTCTCTTTCCAGCTGGAAGGCACAATTGTGGTCACGTGATTTCCCACTTAGCAAGTGCTTCGCTTAGTGGCGGAGTTGCCGGTCCCAATTTCTGAAGAAATTAGGGTCATTAAGCGAGGACTGCCTGTACTCTTCCTCCTTGCAAAGATTCTTGCTGGACTCTGGCCTGTGTGGACAAATTACTTAAGGGATGGGCAAGCTGTAGACTTCATGCGATTATCACCCCCATCCCCTTTCTTTGCAGCCTCTGGAGCTCTTCAGAAATGCCCACTGGAATTCAGTGGCTAACCTCCAAGTAATAGCAGTGCCATTTTGGCTTTTTTGTTTGCTTGCTTTGGGCAAAATAGGTACCTTAGATAGACTTAATGCATCTATTTTCCTGAACACCTACCCATCTCGCCCAGACACAAAGGAAAGAAACAGGCGAAAAATTCTCCCCCCCCCCCCCCAATTCTGGGTATTTGACCACGTCCATGCCTTGCTCCATGTATCCTTTGGGCATGGATTGTAAACTGAGACAGCTCCTGGTTGCAGAAAGTTCCTGCTCAACAATGATGAGGCAGTGAAGCTTGTTCTGCACTTTCTCATCTGCTCCTCCAAAGTGGCACAACGTCTATTGGCTCAAAGGCCATGCCAGCCTTTGTATGGTATATCAAGAGCCATACTTTTAAAATGGGCAACATCAAGGCCCATTGCCATAGGCTTCAGAAATGAGCATCTGCAAGGCTGATGGTCACCATTCCCCCCCCCCCTTAAAACCTCCCAAAACACAAAAAACAAGGTTGAATTTTTGACCCCACCCACTCTTGAGTGGTTCTGAGGCCACAAAAAGGATGTTGGTAGACCACATGAGGCCATCAGGGTATGTATGTTTAGCACTGTACTACCCAGGTTTCACGTTGCCCTCACATTTCTTGTACAGATCTAGCAAAAATTAAATCCTGATTTAAAGGTTTATCAAGGTTCTAGCCAGGCTGAAGAATATCTTTTAAACAATGAACTTTTTATAACTTAAAAGAATAATGAATATTGCTGTGGAACACTTTGGATTTGAAGGCAAAAGGGTATTTTGAAATGTGGGTTATGCAGCTGCTTAAATCAGAGCCTGCTTCTGCCTGGGATTTTGCTGCAGCTGTGGATGGTAGTTGCACTGTCCTGAGAAAACATGAGGCTGCTACATTAATGTGCTGCATGCTCTGGAGCACCCTTTTGACTTCATGTCTGAAGCACTGCACGGCTCTAGCAATGAATGATGGTCTAGCCCAGAGCTTTCCAAACTGTGTGTCGCGACACAAAAGTGTGTCACCACACACAGTCTGGTGTGTCGCCACACAACCCGGAAGCGCTGATCATCATCAGCGCTTCCGGATTTTCCCGCGGCGACACAGCAACGGCGGCGCACAAAAACCCGAAAGCGGCAGCAGCGCTTCCGGGTTTTTGCGCGCTGCCGCAACGGCGGCACTTCCGGGTTTTCCCGCAGCGATACACCAACGGCGGTTGGTGTGTCGCCGCGGGAAAACTTTGGAAAGCCCTGGTCTAGCCTATGAAAACCTAGGCTGTGATGAATATAGTCGCCTGGTACAGCTCCACACCAAAGTGACCTTCTGAAAGCGCTTTAAAAAGAATCTTCTAATTTTGCAATTCTTTTTTCTCCTCCTTAAGCTGCCTGTGGCTGCCTTCAAATAACTCAGCTCCTGTGTGAACAAAAGTGTCCAATTAACATCAAAGATGTGGTATGTAATCATGATCTCACTGGCAATTCTTGTATCCTTTTAAGCTTTTAAGTTCTTTCAGTTCATGGAATCTTACTTGAAACCTAGTCAGCTGTTTTGTTTGGGGCTCCTTATTCTACTATTTTTAATAATTTTGCAGCAAATGAGCCAAAGAGGCATGTCCAGTTACAGATTCTCTCCACATGTCCCCACAGAGATATTTATAACCACTCATTTCACTTTCAGATGTGTTGTTATTAATGAGAAAGCATGCAGTAGAAAAAATGGCATCTGCTATATAAAGTATCAGCCAGCTTTTACTTTGGTATCTGTTTCTGCACCAGGATCACAAATTCAGAAGGCATAAATGAGAATTTTTTATCTAATTATCAAAAGGATAATGTTGGAATGGTTTCATAAGTGAGAGGAGGCTTGATGCTGTACAACCAACCGGCACTCATGGGTCACATTTATTTCCATCTGATGACGGTCATTTATGGGTGTTTCTGTTTCTTATTCCATGCCTGAAATATCTAACTCCATTAAGCTTCCTGGTTCAGTTTTACATTTTCTTATTTGCTTTATTTAAAGCAATTCATCCAACTCAGTTCAGAGAAAGAAGGCTGAAATTAGTTTCCAAGGTGGTCTGTCAGTTCTTTCAAGGATATATGTATGCATAAAGATCAACAATGGTGACACACAACTCACACAACTTCTCCTTTGGTATTATCTCTTAATCCAGTAACTGGGTGGTTGTTTTGTTGAGTTTCAGGTTATCCACACCAGTCCCCTGAGCATGAGAGCAGCAGGAGTTGCTTGGAGGTTCTGCTTAGGTTCAGTAGATCAGGGGTCCCCAACCTGTGGGCCGCGGCCTGTTAGGAAGTAGGCCGTGGGGCTCCCTCCTGCAAACCCCGCCCCCCCGGTGCGTGCGATTGGCTCCCGCCTGCAAACCCTGCCCCCAGGTGTGCACGATTGGCTCCTGCCTGCAAAAAACACCCACCCACCCCGGTCCGTGGAAAAATTTTCTTCCACGACCGGTCCCTGGTGCCAGAAAGGTTGGGGACCGCTGCAGTAGATGACAGCACTTTGTCAACTTGTCTGGTTTGAAGATCAGCAGGGACAGACCTGGTTAGTACTTGGATGAGAAACTACCAGATAATGCCAGGCTAAAGATGAGACTATGAAGTAACCCCCCTTCCCCCAAAATAACAGTAATTTGTGTAGTACCTGGAGTATTAACTGGACGTTTCCATACATTACTATAGGATGGGTAACAATCCTATAGCAAAGGGTAGGATGGATTTTGTTACAAGGAAGGTATATAATATTTGTGTAGGAAAGGACACAGCTGGTGAAGATAAGATTTTGGAGCTGTTTATCATGGCCAAGGTTTTTCATTTTGCTCTGGGTTTTTTATTGGAATTCTGTTTGGGTTTTTTTTTAAGTAATCTATGTTAGGGGTTAGGCTACAGTTGTGATATACTCAAAATGGCCAAAAAAACAAACAAAAAAACCCATGCCATCTATTTCCTGCAATCAAGAGGTGTTCTGGAGATAGCAAGTGAAGGGTTCAGGACCACGTGTGGCCCTAGGGCTGAAGGTTGCACGTGCCATGTTGCAGTAGGACCACTTTCACACTAGAGTTTTGGTTACTGATGCTGTGTGTAGAGTTTCTATGCAGCTAGTTTCTAAATAAGGATTATATTCCCTTGTTTCCAGTTTCTTGATGTTTCCAGCTGCTGTGGTGCACATCTTGTTATAAATGTGTTGAATTCTTTGAGTTCAGTTGAATAATTGATAGGGTTTAACTTTTTTTTTCCCAATGGTTTCTCCAGGATGGAAATACACCTTTCTTACTTGCAGTGCAAAACAGCCACCCTGAAGTATGCAAATACCTTCTGGAGCATGGGGCAGATGTCAACTCCAGGGACAAAAGTGGAAGGTAGAATTAAATGGCACATTCCCCATCTTCTTCAGCAGTAACTAGGACTCTGTATTTTCATCAGAATTTTTTTTCTATAGAGGGATTGAAATCAAAAGACCCATAGTATACATCAGATTTGCATGAGAATCAACTTTCAGAGATAAATCCTGATTGCTTCCAAATATTTGCTGATGTCCTTAATCAAGAAGGAAGAACTTACTCTTCTTTGCTGTGAGAGCCATGCTGGTGTTCTCTCAGTTCCCCTGTTGAAGCTTATCCTGAGGCTTAGATGTAATTAAACAACTTGGTTATATTTAGTAGAGATGCATGAAGTAATACATCTTACTGTTTTATATAAGACACAGCTTCCACAGTGAAATTCACAAGAAACATTTTATCATAGCCTATGTATGAGGAAATGTTTCAGCTTGTCATACCCATCCATGTTCTTTCTCTATAGCTTCTACCATCAGAGGCCGAGTACACAAATCTATAGACAGAGGATAAAGGTGGTTAATTGCTGATAATCATGGCATATACAGTACAATCCCTTGATTTGGCATGCTTCTGGATACTAGTTGTTGAGACATGTTAATGGGAAGTGTTGGTTCTCACTTGCCCTCCTCTGGGCTTCTCAGAGGCATCTGGTTGGCCATTGTGGGAAGAGAATGGTAGTTAGACAGGACTGCCTGAACTAGCAGACTAATGCCAAAATATGTTGTGTGATATTACATATGATTGGTATGGGATCCTTGTTCAGGTAGAATGCTGGCTTAGGGAAAGAGGCGCAGAGTAAACAGACAAAGAACAGTTGTTCAAAGCTATAAAATCTTTACTTGTGGTTAAAGCAGATTATATACATATAATAATATACAGCTCACAAGCGGGTACATAATCTTCCGTGTTGCTTCCACTGACAGACGTGAAGGAGCACAAACCTATGAGAGCAACACTCTCAGAGCCAGGTATAGCTACACACTTCTCAGTCCTCAGGAGCAGAACACATGAAGATGGCTAATAGACGAGCAGAAGTCAAGAAGCAAAGGAAACCATTTTCACAGCTAGAAATACAGTTCTAATCAAGTTCTGATTGGTTAAAACTTAGGTGTGAAAAACACCAAGCACAAAGCATAGATCATGGCACATAGTATAACCTGCCATAGGATGGCAGTGTCTCCCCCCTCCCGACTTTCCCAGGACAAGCTTCCCACGAAGCATCAGGGGCTAGACATAACAAGACACACGTGACAGTTTCACTAGCCACCTGGCTTCATATCTATGTCTAGCCCCTGAAACTTATCGTGGGAAGAGTTGCTTTGTTTTATACAGAAAGCCATTTCACATGAGAAATCTGACAATCCTGTCCTTCAGAGATATCTGTCCCAAATCTGGACCAGCTGGGCACTGATGTGGGCATAAAATGGGCAGCCTTTCCCAATCTAGATGCGTAGAACTACAGTTTCCATCAGCCCTACCCAGCATGTTTCAGGAGTTGAGGTCCAACACAAATTACGAGGGCTCATCGTAATTTCATTATGTTTGATGTTTTCGTTGAGGGCACTCTAATGACAGCTGGAATAGAACTGCCATTATGTCACTAAAGGCACCCGCTGCTTTTATCATCCTGAACCTAGCTGGCAGTTCAGTATTGTGCAGTTGATTTAATCTGGTGGTGCTTGTCTTCTAAGGAAATGAATTATGCCTTGAAGTCACAACTCTGGCATGGTATCTCCTTGCCACAGGCTCATGCTCCCTTCATGGTTAGTCTTCCTAATTTCTTTAGAACTGCTTTGATGCTGGCCTGTGAAGCTGGAAACCTGAGCATTGCGGAAATCCTGATCCGAAAAGGGGCAGATATAAATTTGGCAGATGCGCTTGGACACAACGCCCTACATTACTCCATACTTTCTGAAAATACAGGAATTCAGAGTCTCCTTCAGTCCAGAATGGTTCAAGATGTTGGTATGTGTACGCTTCTTAAATACTTCCTAAAATATACAAGTGAGGCCATACAGGTTGTCTTTGCTTACCAACGGTAACTGGGACCGGGAACTCCATCGCTAAGCGACACGGTCATAAAACGCGACGTCACATGACCGTGCTGACTTACGACAGCAGTTCCAGCAGTCCCAGTTGCCGTTGTTAAGCAATTCTCAGGGGGTCGCAGGGTCCCACGGTCATGTGATCACCATTTGTGACCTTCTGCCGGCTTCCCCATTGACTTTGCTTGTCAGAAGCAAGCAGTGAAAGTCGCAAATGGTGATCACGTGACCGTGGGACGCTGCGACGTCGTAATTGCGAGCCAGTTGCCAAGCACCCAAATCGCGATCACGTGACTGCGGAGACACTGTGACGGCCGCAACTACAAGGACCAGTCATAAGTACCTCTCGTTCAGCGCCATTGTAATTTCGAACAGTCAATGAACAAGTGGTCATTCAGTGAGGACTACTTGTACAGCAAAATAGAGCAGACTAGAGTGTTTCTCTTCAAGATTCCAGATGCTCCATTCTCCATTTCCCTTTCATTTGGTTATGACTATCCTTGATTTTCTTCCCAGTTAACAGTCAAGATTTTATGTCTAGTGAGCGTGCTTTGCTGTGCACCTGCGTCTGCCCCCCCCACCCCCGTGTGTGTGTGTTTGAGGGAAGTGGTTTAGACTGGGGAGTGCCAAAACTCAGTGCTTTCTCCATTGATCTTGATGGACTGCTTTCATTTTCAAACAGCTTTTCAGCATGAGCTAGAGAATTCCCTGTCCAGACAGTAAAATGGCTCTTTCAGCTTTTAATCTATCTGTCTCTTCCTCTCCTCCTCCCTTTTCTAATCCTTCTGGCCCATTCTTCCTCCCTGTTGGAGACTTTTTTTCCTCCAAACTCAATGTTTTGAATACCTGATAGGCCATTTGAAGATGCCTGTTACGTTTTCTTTTTTGTACTGTTTTTTTGAGGTCTGTATAAGTTGGGGTAACTGCATCTGCAGATAAACTTAAGCTGTTGTTTTTTTAAAAAAAACCTTAGTCTGTTCGACAGAAGAAAGGATGCTGACTCAGCCATCTTATGTTTCTGCATACGTAAATCTTGCTTCATTGTGTACAGCGGAGTGATTACATGCCATGGAGTATGGAATGTGTCTAGCATTATACTTGGATTGCTTCTTCATTCACACTCTCACTGTGCGTAATGAAGTAGTCAAGGCTTGAAAGTATAAGTATAGGTAGGATTATTTACATGTCTGGTATGAATTAAGGAAGTGATTCCAAACGGGTGTCCACAGGATATGATAAAAAAAAAGTCAAGAAGGCGAAAAAGAACAATACAGTTGAAGCGCCACCTGTTTTATATGTACAATGCACCTTTGTAGCTACCATCCTAACTTTTTTGACCATACCCTGTGGACACCCCTGACTCCAAATGTGTTCATTTGTACCTCAAGATATATTGAAAGCAGGGAATTGACTCTAAAATAATGGTAAGCATAGGATCTGGGTTTACATTTGTTAAATAGATATCTCAATCAACTTAAATGCAGTCTTTCTTTTCTGCAGATGCCAAGTCACCAACCAAGCCAAAGCAGGTAAAAAAGAAAAAGAAAGAAGATAGAGGCTTAATAAAGATAAACGTAGCATAAATAAATGCCTAAGAATTAAAATCATGATGGAAAATTAGTTTTGTAGAGTTTTTAGAAAGATATCCAACATGTGTATGAGTCTCCCATCTCTGTTTAAGAGATTATCATTTCCATCTCCCTTATAGTCACAGGGACCCAACATTTCATTTGAGGTGGAGCTTCCATACTGGGATGTCCTCTTAAAAAATATTGATTGCCATGGAATTGTGGCATGTTGGATCAGTAATGCCAGGATAAGACAACTTCCCTTTGTATTATTTGCCTGATTAAAATCTTCCATCAAAATGCTATTTGCTCGCAGGGGTAATTACAGAGAAACCCCTAGATTACCTAATGGGCAGATAGTTTCAAAGTGGGACAGTTTCATTGGGACAGCCAAAAGAAGCATTATATTCATCTCCCCAGTCTATACCTCTAACCATCTTTTGCAGCTGGAAGATCCTGATTGTAGATTTTCCACACTGGGGATGTTTTGTGGAAGACTCAGGATATTTAGAAGGTACCATGTTGAAGAAGGCTGCTTCAACCCATTTGAATATCTTCAGACCTCCTTGTAGTAAGGTTGGAGGAAACATGTTCTAATCTCCCTGCAGCCAAGCTGGAGGAGAAAGCAGAATGGGACTTTCATACTTGTTCACATAACAATAAACTATAATCTACTTGGCTTACGTACCATTTCAATGTAACAAGCCTAAAATTCTGAAATAGCTGCTCAAGCTTTATTGGGTTTAGGGGACTTCTTTGGCCCATTGTAAGAAGTTGCAGGAAATGGTCCTGTTTCCTTTGGAAGTCATATACCACTTCTAAACTAGCGTTGGTATTAATTACATCCAATTGGTTGCAGTTATGAACTACTGGTTTGCTGTGTTGAGTTCCTCCGTTCCTATTTTGTGGATTCCAGCTGTAACAGAGGATTCGGCAGGCAGGCAGGCAGGCAGAGACAGAAGAAGGTTGGGGGTAATACTGGTGATTTGACCTGGAGAATGTCCAGTTGTATATTTTGCAAAGATAAGTTTAAAAGCGGAGTGCTCCAAAGGACTCAAAAAATGGCCCAGAAATGACTGAGAAGAAAAGTCTGTCTCTTTCTATCTGTCCTGGGAAAGGCAAGGCAGGGATCAGAAGGTTTGACAGATGGCTTGAGGCTGTGAATAGCAGTGCATCTGAAATCATGGCTCAGAGGACGGGGTGTGCCTTTATTGACTGCAACGAAATGTACAGAGGCATGCATTAAAAAAGGAAGCGGGATGAGCTCATGCTTAAGCATGTGTCATATCCTCACAGCAGCGGCGTGAATTTTTTTTTAATGTCTTTGTACCTTCTTAAAGAATAACTTTTTAACACAGTCCTTACTAACAAACTAACAGACCTCCCTTTTCTGGCCTGTGAAACTTCCAGCATGATCAAGTCTCTAGATTAAGTTCAGAAAGAAGTGGAACTCCAAAAAAACGCAAAGCCCCTCCACCTCCGCCAATCAGCCCTATCCAGGTAAACAGCCAAGTCCAGCTTGAACATGTTGCTATATATAGAGAGGGAGGGGTGGTGGAGGAATGTCCTGTCGGGAATTGATCTGGTTAAATTTGCTTGGTGCAAATCCCCCTCTTTTTTTAAAAAAAATATGTGAGTCTCATGTATCATGAATGAATTCTCATAAGAATAGAAACAGGATGGCCTGTTGTTGGGGGGGGAAATCACATATTAATTAGCACTTTGCAGAGAGAGCTGCTGAGATGGGACAGGATCCTAAGTTTAGACTAGTGGCGCTTATAAGAGTGACCTCTGAGGCTGATAGGCTCGCCTTTTAACCATCAGCTGAAGGTTCTTGGACATGCATAAGCGGCTTTGCACATGGGAGCCCATAGCATTTTAACCAAAGTTTAATATTAAACTGAGTGGTTACTCAGGCGATTGTTTGACTGCATGCCTGCTGCCGGCAAACAATGAGGGCTGTGTAGTCCTGCTTATCTCGGACTAACAGAGAATGATGACTTCGGCTAGCAAGAAGCCATTTGTGTCCTTAAAATGCATCCATCTCTTCCAGCTTGCTGACAGCTCTTCACCACATTCAACAACTTCAACCCCAGGATCTGGGAAAGGCCAGCTCTTCTTTGCCCAACAGGGATCCAAGGTATATTCTTTCTTTTCTTCAGTCTTGCTTCTGATTAAATATGAACATTGTCCTGTTTGTAGGACAGCCTTCCCTACTGGGCTTTCCAGATGTATTGGTTGCCCCCTAGGAATTCAGGGAGTTGCATGCTCAACATATTTGAGGGGCACCTGATTGGGGAATGCTGTTGTAGAGGGTTGAGTGATGTGACATGATATTTAATTAGCTCAAGTTGGGCAGAAGATTTGCTCTTATGCAAAGGTGCATGGACAAAAATAGATACAACTGGAGAGTTCCAGCTTCTCGTACTTTCTGAAATGTTACCTGCCCATGAAGGTAAATGAGTCACTTGAAGCTACGATGGGAGGATAGTTGTGGGAGGATGGTCAGGGCCAAAGGGGCTAGGGGAATTTCCTTCCAGTGGCAATTGTGATAAACGTCCACTGCACAAATCCAAGGGCTGTGTTTCACATCATCTTGCTTGGCTAAGAACGAGGAACATCTCAGTGTTTTAATCAGTTGAGTTTTAAGATTACTTTGGTTAGCATATTTCTTTAGGGAGTGAAAATAAAAATATTAAAGAGAAAATATATTTTCTCTAAATAATTCTGCTTATCAAGCAATGCATTTTACACTTCCTTCATTTTCTTGGGAAGACACTTTTCCTTGCCAATTTTTGTCATTATTTATTGAAAGCACTTTTATCCCAACTTTCTGTAACTTTCCAAGGTGGCTTGTCAAAACCAGAACACAGCAGCCCAAGTACATAAGGGCACACACACCCTTCACCTATGTAACACTACAGCTACAAGAGCTTCACTGGCCACTACTTTGCTTCTAGGTCAAATTGGGGTGCTGGTCCTCATCTTTAAAGCTCTAAATGGCTCAGGACTTGGATAAGAACCAATAAGATCTAGTAGGGAGGGTACTCTTTGAGTCTCACCTCTGCAGAGTGTTAGCATCAGGGGCCACCAGGATATATCTTTTGCACTGCTGCCCCCATCCTTTGCAACTGTGTTCCTCCCAAAGTCAGATTAGCATCAACCCTGCTAAGCACCTGCTAAACCTCTAAGACCTGACTATTTTGGAAGGTTTAGGAGTGATAGAATGGTGAATCCCCATCCCTGAGAATTGTTCTTCAGCACGATGAAAAGTGTGAAGGCTATTGTTGTAAGTATTGTTTGTTTTGAGTCAAGTTATAGTTATTGTCTTAATCTTTCTTTATGAAATCGGAATGTAAGCTGCTTAGAGTCCTCTGCGATTGAAGTGGTACATAAGCTTAAATAAATAAAACCAGCAACTAAATTATAGTGAACAGTTTATGATATGCAGACATGTATAAATGTAATCAGTCAAACCTCTGCCACTTAAATCAATTATTATTGAAAGGTGGTTTTAAAGTTAGGGTTATTTGTTCAAAGGAGCATTCCACTTGAAAGGTATTTGGGTTTATTGTTGAGTAGTTTGGCGGGACTTGATTCTTGTTTTTAAGCAGTGGTGGTTTATATTTGTCTTTCAGCAGGAAGATACCAGTGCTATTCAGTCTGACTGCAAAGATGGGATGAGTGATAGCACTGCAGGTAAGATGCAGGAAAGGTGTGAGGATAATTTTCTCCATCTCTCCCTATTGTAAAAGTTTCCTTCTAGAAACTGAACTCTAATAGAAAGTTGTTGTCGGACATCATGCACTATGGCTATAGTAGAATTAGAGTTTGCTACTTCTCCGCAAAAAGGTACTGTTTGTTTCAAGCATCCACAGCAGTGCTGACTCATTTTGTCTCGACATCTCCATGAAAGGAGATTCCATGATTTCCCCCTATATTTTATTGCTTTAAGTTGGCTTGGTTCTTGGACTCCCATGTTCCAATTCCTAAATGTCACTGATTGCACCCTCCCAACCAAGCTCACAGGACTGTTAAACACTTGAGTTTTTAGAAGAAATAGAGGGGTCCCGGGACAAAAAACTAAAATTGTTTTGATTTTAATTCATTTACTTTAAATTAAAATTAAACAGATTAAATGCAGTTAATATGATCACTCCCCATGCATTCATAATTTCTTCCTTCTGTCATAATTATGTTACAATTTGTTATAATTTGGCACCAAATTTTGGAGGAGTTCCAATCTAGCACACCCACACCTAGTTTAGCTGCAAATCCACAGGGAATCTTGTTTGTACCTGAGTCTGCTTGTTCTAGAATTTTTTTGGTACTGATAGTGTTTCAGAGATGTTCATAGATTTCCAGATTCGCACAGTTCAATAAAATACCTTCCAGAAGCCATAGCTGCCAATCGGTTACATAAGTCAGACTTTCATGCGGATTTGCCAAAATTGGCTAGCTGATAAAAGATAATTGTCTATTTTCATGTTGAAGGTTTGCTAAATGGAAGTTATCTGAGAGTTGTAGTAGCATTGAAAGTTCAAATCATAAATGTACTTATTTTTTCTTGTTCCTTCCCTTTTCTTTTTTAAAGGTGCTGATAGCTTATTGGATGTAAGTTCAGAAACAGATCAGCAAGATTTGCTCCTGTTGTTGCAAGGAAGGGTTGCTTCCTTGACACTACAAAATAAGAAATTGCAAGAAAAACTTCAGGTTTGTGTTCAAGAATGGCTTCTAGTGCAAAACAGAAATTGTATCTTTTTACAAAGGATGTAAGTCAGAGCTTTCTAAACTCTGTGTCAGGACACATTAGTGTGTCGGCTGCAGTGTCTGGGCTGCTGCTGCCTCCGAGTCCTGCCAGGATTCCACGCAGGTCCTAGTGCCTGCCTTGTGCCTCCAAACCTGCCCTGCCAGGATTCCGCGCAGGTCCTAGTGCCTGCTTTGTGCCCTGCTGTAAGAGTGTGTCACGAAATGATGCCCTGCTGTAAGAGTGTGCTGCGAAATGATGCCCTGCTGTAAGAGAGTGTCGTGAAATGATGCATGTCTAAAAAGTGTGTCACCAACATGAAAAGTTTGGAAAGCACTGATTTAAGTGCTTCAGGGGAAAAATATTAAACTGAAACCTGAAGTGAGACTTCAGAATGGGTCTGTGCTGCAGATTCAGGAAATTGTTCTGTACGGGGATTGGAAATTTCTGGCCCACCAGTTGGTCCATGCAACAAATGGAAGCCAAAGCAGAGTTCCTCTAGTAAAGCCCCCACTTCCTCCCTGGCAGTGTGAACCACAATTGTGGCTTACTTGTGTATACAATTTATATCACATTTTCCTTCAGGAGCTGAAGGTGGCTTGGATGAGGATCTCCCTTCATTTTGTCCTTACAACAACAAGGGCTGAGAGTGTCTGGCCCAAAGTCATCCAGAGGGTTTCCACGGCTGAGGTTGGGCTTGGACTTGGACCTCTCCAGTCCTAGTCCAACACCTTCACTACTACCTCACACTGGTGCAACTCCACCATTATCTGTGCAACTGCAGGTAGAGAGCAAATGTGTTCTTACTTGCTCCTGCAGAGAGGAAGCATTTTTCTCCATGAAGCAGTAGCCTGAAGACCCATTATTTTCTGCCTGGCCCTTCAAAGAGAAAAGCCTTTTACTCTGCCAGGCCAAGCAGGAAGCAACATCTCTCCCCCTTTAGCCACGTGGAGATAAGTGCTCCATGCAAGACCCAGTGGGGGAACTGGTCCTCTGCTTTGTCATCTACAGACTGTTTCCTTTCCACACAGCAGCAGACCTACTGCTTCTCTCTACTCCTTCATGGAGTAACATTGGTGTGTTTGTGTCTTGGGGTATGTGGCTTGCCCTTACTAAAAGCCCACCCTGACATCACCTGGAACACATTCAATTCCCCACCCCCTTTTCTGTGTGCTCATATCTGTGGTTTATGCAGTCAGTATCATTATTTTCAGTATTCTGTATCCAGAAATACAATCCAGACTGCATTGGAAATGGGAACTCTTGGGAACAGCCACACCACAACATCATCCTTCTGGAAGAATTGGAGTGGTGGAGGGAGAGGTTTGCTGGCTGAATGGAAATCACACACTGACCCAGTAATGATCAAAGAGGGGAGAAAATGTAGCTCCTTGTCTTGGTGGGGAAGGAATTCATTGGATTCCATTAGAATTGAACATAATTGTTGAATACTGCCATCTGCTGTATCTACAGGCAAGAGCCCTCAAAACAGAAGATACAGATACCACAATGGATTCTTTTTGTTCCACCCACACGGAGTTTGATCCTTTGACTAACAGGCTAAGTGGGGGTTCGGCAGCCGAGGAGATAAGCACATCTTCCCTAAATCTGGCACAGGCTCAGGAAGAAGCAAGCCCTAATGAATTAAAAATTAAACAGCTACAAGAAAGCTTGGAGGAAGTGCAGAAGAGACTAGATAGTTCAGAAGCAAAGAGGCTGAACTTGGAGTCACAGCTTCAGTCTGGTGTGCTGGAGGAGGCTCACTTGTTAAACAGCTCAGAAATTTCAGAGAATGGCTCAGACCTCAATCAGAAACTACACGAAACCCAAATCAAAGATGAAGCAGCAGTGAAGGAGATGCTGCATGTCCAGAGACAAATGAAACCGGGCCTGGCAACTTCAGAAAGCAGAGAGGCTGACCTGCAAGAGCTCAGAACAACCTGCGAGGAAGTTGAGCTGCTGAAGGAAGAGCTGAGGAAAGCTCAAGAAGATGATGAGAAGCTGAAGGTGAGGGTGAAGGAGCTAGAGATGAAGCTGGAAGAAAGGGAGAGAAATGCAGCTGGTATAATGTCTGTGGAGGAATGTGAGGAAATGAAACATTCTTATTGCTCAGTTATTGAAAATATCAACCAAGAGAAGGCGTTGCTAATTGAGAAGTATAAGGAAGGACAGGAGGAAATTAAAAAGCTCCAAGACAGACTGAAGGCTCAGATGGAATCAGGGCACAATGATGAAGCTGAAGAGGTGAAGGATGCCAAGAACCAAATGATAAACGAACTCAGCAGGCAGGTCAGTGAACTTTCCCAAATGTACAAAGAAGCCCAGGCAGAACTTGAAGACTGCAGGAAGAAAAGCACTCCAGAAGGCCTGAGTTCAGGATACATACCTCTGGAGGAATATGAGAAGCTAATGGAGGCCACCGTCGTGCAGAGAGAGCAAGCTGAACGTGCTTTGTTGGAAATGAAGACACAATATGCAAAAGTGTCAAGTGAAGTGACACAACTCAAAAACCTGCTTGACACTCAGACGAAGAATTCTGTCTCCATCACAGAACATCTCCAGGTGGTTACTGCTCTCCAGACCTCAGTGAAGGAAATGGAAGAAGAAATAAATGAGCTCAAAGAGCAGATTCTTCATAAGGAGAGTGAAGTGCAGCGTCTGCAGAAGGAGTTGTTAGAAGAAGAAGCTGCAGTGTGTGAAGCCATGGTGCCCAGAGTATTGTATGAAGAGCTTCGGTCTTCTTCAGAAAATGAAGTCAACTCCTTGTCATCCAAACTGAAGGATTTGATGAAAGAGAGGGAGACCTTGTCTGCCGATCTTGCACAGTTGAGGAAGGAGATCTCACAAGTGAAAGGGGAGAAGGAGAATCTCCAAGCTCTTCTCCAAGCCAAGGAAGAGGAAATCAAAGGACTACTTCATCAATATCATAAGTCTCAAGAAGAACTCCTTGAAATGAAAAAAGCTTCTGAGAGTGCCTTAAAAATGGATGAAGACAAAGATAAAAAGGTTAGTAGTTCTTACAGCCCTATCGGGAATGGCTGGGTTTCCCATGGTCCAAATGGGCCCCTGAAGCAAGTTCATTCACTGATTAATTAGATGATTACTTGGACATACTATTTGAAACAAGTGTTACTGTGCTAGGTTCTTTGCTGTCATTGGAGAATCCTGGGCTAGACTGGATTCCTTTGGTTTTTTTCTTATGCCAGTAACAGAATTTTGGTGTAAATGCAGAAATGGTTTCTTATGCTCCAAGATGGTTACGTACAGTAGCTTGAGAACAAATGTGTGCCTAGAATAAAAGAATTGGGGCAAAAGCAGCTCAAACTTGTTGGGGAGGGGCCTTGTACTTGAAATATTCATGGTTCAAATTTTAATTGTTTAGAACTAAACTCATGATTAAAAATTAGCTTGGCCACTGCAGTGTAAACCAACAAGTTGAACAGTATATAGTTACTGATTGCATTAAGATTAGACGTTCCATCTGCATCAAGTAGATGATGATGGCGAAGGCTGTTTTCCCACCTCTAAAGCAGATCTCACTGGTGCCAGGACTTAACCGTTCTTTGATGTACTGTGGAATAATGAAGCTTTTTCCTTTTTCTGTCTCATAACCAGATATCAGACATGTCTAAGGAAGTTATCAAGTTAAAGGAAGCATTGAACAGTCTTTCCCAGCTGTCTTACTCAACTGGTACACCTAAACGGCAAAGCCAGCAGCTGGAGCTGTTACAGCAGCAAGTGAAGCAGTTACAAAACCAACTGGCTGTAAGTCTATAGCTCCCTTACCTACAATTGCTTATTTTTGTAGTTGGAGATCAAGATCTTCCTTGGGATAAAACTGGATATAGACATACCCTCTGAGATCAGGGAATCAGAGCAACAATCTCAGTGAGATACATACCATTGGTTTATGTCTATGAAGGTTCTCAGTCATCCAGGTGGAATTGTCTGTAGCTTGAATCATGTCAACTGGTTTTCTATTTTCTTAGTGGAAACGTTTCACTCCTTATCCAAGGAGCTTCTTCAGTCTGAGTAAAGTTAGTAAAGTTCACACACAGATCAATACCTGATGTTTGACTCCCACCAGCAGCACAAACTAGGAGTCATCAGGACATTGTCACACAGAGCAGAAACCATCCCCACCTCCATGGATTCCAAAAAGAATGAAAAGCAGCATCTGAGAACAGCTCTGCAGGCCTGTGGATATCCAAATTGGGCCTTCACTAAATCTAAGTCTACCAGACCTAAAACAGCGACAGATAGGGCTAAGACTCAGAGTAAATGGAAGAACCTGGTCATTCCTTACATGGCTGGCGTGTCTGAAAAGATAAAACGGATATTTGGCAAACACCACATACCTGTATATTTCAAACCCACCAACACACTGAGACAGAGGCTTGTACACCCCAAAGATCAAACTCCAAAACACAAGGAAAGCAATGTAGTGTATGCAATCCAGTGCAGTGAGGAGTGCTCTGAACTCTACATTGGAGAAACCAAACAACCTTTGTACAGGAGGATGGCCCAACACAGGAGAAGTAACACCACAGGACCAGAGTCAGCAGTTTATCTTCATCTAAAGGAAAAAGGACACTCATTTGAGGACATTAATGTTCACATTTTAGACAGAGAAGATAGGTGGTTTGAGAGAGGGGTCAAGGAATCCATTCATGCCAACTTGGAAAATCCTTCCTTGAATAGAGGTGGGGGCCTCAGGCATAACCTTTCCCCTATCTTCCTTCCTGCTTTGTCTTCTGTGCCTAGGAAGATTAAGACCATTTCACAAGCTCAACAGCAGCAGGGTAATCTTAACGATCCTCCTTTAGATGATAAAGGGACTTAGAAACAAACATCTCAAAATAACCATGACCTAGCCCCAGGTGCAAGGTCACACAGCCAGCCTAGAAACATATTTAAGGATTCCCTTACTAACTTTACTCAGACTGAAGAAGCTCCTTGGATAAGGAGTGAAACGTTTCCACTAAGAAAATAGAAATCCAGTTGACATGATTCAAGCTACAGACAATACCATTGGTTTGTGCACTGATGTTTTCTTAATTAGGGAGCAATGACAGATCCTTTCCCTTCCACCATGCCAGATCACTCTGACAAGAAAAAGATGTTTTTTGGTTCTTTCAAATCAGTGTGGGAGCCTGCCTGTAGAATTGTAGGATTTCTACATTTCTGAGATGTCAAACCAGTTAGAGCAGCATAACATTAAGTCTGAATGCCCTAAGGGCCAGGTTGTTACATCTGCTGATCGTGCTTTGTGCCAATGCCAGGTTTTGTAAGGCTTGCGTAAGAGTGAGTAGCAGTTTCCAGAATATTCTGAGGTTGAGTGGTCATCGGCTGCTTTAGGACGAAGGCATTTGCCCTGATTCAGCCAAATGAGCTACTGTATGTTTTCAATTTGGAAGTTGGCAGCATGGCGCTAAAGAGGACCAGAACACCCATCACAATCCCTGAGAAGTGCCAATCTTGCTGATCTCAAGATATTTGGCAGAGAACATCAGAACCTCATGACATTTCAATGTTTTTTCCTTCCTTCCTTATGCCCAGAAGAGGTTACTGGGTCCTCTTGTTTTCATTGATTATAGTTTTCTTCTCCAACAATGCACGCCTGCTCTCCAAAGGCATGTGTGGTTGAGGAGAAAGATATGTGCCATTTAAAAGCCAATATGAGTACTGGAAAGGTGAAAGGTACCTGTAATGATGTAGAACAGCTTTAACTAGACAGTGCCCCTTGAATAGGCACTTTTCATTTTAAAAACTGGGATGGGGGGCTTTCCTTTCCCTCTTGATCTTCCTCCTCAGGGGTTTGTTTGTTTGTTTGTTTGTTTGTTTGTTTTATATGACCGCCCATCTCCCCCAATGGGGGACTCTGGGCGGTTTATCCTCTTACCCCAACCAGAAATCTGTTTTCTGTCTTGCATGCACACGTCTGGAATCCTTTCCCCTGTGGGATGGACAGGGGAGAAGCTAGGAAATCCCTGGGATGGAGGGGCACAACTCTGCCCTTGGGTTGCCATCACCAATGTATATGTTGTGGATTATGGCTTGAACGAATTAGTATCACATTCTGTTTCACATTCTGTTGGTAGAAAGCTACATCAGTGTTCCTTTACAACGCTAGTGCATACTTGTTCACTTGTTGGTTGGTTATCTTTCTTTACAGGAAACAAAGAAACAACATCAGGAGATAGTTTCTGTTTACAGAACTCACCTGCTTTACGCTGTGCAGGTGAGAGGCTCTTTCCTTCAATTCTCCTTGAATTTCTTTCAAGGCTATCACCTGGTTAAAGAAATCAGTGGGTTATATTTGTGTGCTACTGCTAAAAAATTGGATGATGAAGGGATATGCTTCAGCAAGACCCATTGTACACAACCATTGTATGAGAATGAATGCCTCCTCTAAGTTGGTCTGGCCAAGTCATTGTAAATGAGGGGTAGTTCTAATTTGACTAAAGAAGTACATGTCATCGTTTTAACTGGGATGATTGAGTAAAGGTTGCCATCCCAACTTGTTATGTGCTAACGAAGGAGAACATTTTAGCAAACGTAGCAGAGTGAGGGATGCTTATAGTTTGGAGCATGATTGATTATTGTAATATAAAATGAATATTTGTTTTACTATTACAATAATAATTGTAATATTACAAGACATTAATTAAGAATTTGGCTTAATGGTCTTTGCTCAAATGTTGCTAATTTTCTTTCCCTATTCTTCCCCCCCCCCCCCCGCCCTCTAGGGCCAGATGGATGAAGACGTCCAGAAAGTGCTTAAACAGATTTTAACAATGTGTAAAAATCCATCACAAAAAAAAGGTGAAACTGTTTTTGTGGATCCCTGATGGTGCTGCTGCAGAATTTGAAACTCACCTTAAAAAGATATTATGAGCTAATGAGTTGTCCTGTCTTTCTTCACTCCACTCATATGTCCAGTGTGCTATTTTTGCACCTTGGACACAAATGCAGAATTCTCCAGAGATTGCAGTTTACTATAAATCAGGGATGATCAACACCTGACCTTCAGTATTAGAATGTGGTTCTGTGTTTCCTTGGATTATGATGAGTTGAGGCAAACTTTCACCATGAAATGCATTTTGGTTGTGAGCAGCTGCACCATTTGAAGTTGGAGGCAGAAATTAATTGTTCAGTTCCTGGATATGTTAAATGGATAAAATTACCTTCTTTATATTTTTAGGCCTTCAGCTGCCAGTATAACCTAGAAGCAACTTATTAATGGTAAGGAAGACAACTTCATCTTGTTGAGTAAAGCCAGCTGCAGTGTTTTCTTTTTATTTATCAAGTAATTTATGGACTGCGAGAGCACCAGATTTGTGATATGTATTAAATAGGTAACATAAAATATAGCCATGTACTAAAGCAAGTAACTACTTCTGAAAACAGCTAATTGCTAAAACCTCAGTTTCATTGTCAAGCAGGAAATCAAACTTATCTATGCAAATTTTTGCAGTTCTATTGGAAATAGAACTTACAAGAGGGAAAAAGGTATTCCAAATTGTAAGCAAGGGATCTGAATGAATTAATGATGTTTACAGTGAGTTATCTTATCTCACAGTTCCAAACCTCACTTTTGTAAGAAAAAAAATCTCTATGATATATTTTTACTGGCCCTCAAATTTAGAAAAGTCTTTATAATGAAAGTTGTTTGCTATGTAATACTGTTTCCTTTTTTTTGCGATAGACTTTAATAACAATTTAAGCAATTGCCTTCTTGGTTTTTTTCCCTTAATCTCACTCTGTAATAAAATAAGTGGAAGTAGTCCACTCTCTCTAGAAAAAACTTGTGTTGAAATAGAACTGTCCATGTATTCCAGAACTGTATTGTTGTTGTTTTCTTTTCCAAAATGCTGTAAAAATTAAAGCAGAGAAAACCCTGTTTCCCAGAATTGTTTGTCACATTAAATTTGCATAATATAGGAATGATCCTACAAATTGCGATGGTGCCTAAAAATCATTTGGCTGCTAAATTGGAGCAGAAATAAGTAATTGTTGTAATAGAAACACAGGATGATAGCAACTTGGATGATGATGATGACCAGTAGTATTAGAATATCATTTTGAGACAGCAGGAAGGGATATGTGATACTATTTTATCTTCTGTTTTAAGGACATGTTCATACTGTTAATTGGTTTCTGGAATCCGTTTCAAACTAGTGTGACCAAATTTCAAACTAGTGTGAGCTTGCCAAGAGTGTCAGTTATTTTGTGGAAGAATATCACATAAACACAGGATTCCCAGTAATCATTTGATGAATGCTATAATTTTCAGAGAAATTGTTTAAATCAATTTACACTTCTAGTGTAAACATGGTATTTTCAGGAGCACTCTTATATTTCAGAAACTGATGGTGGATACCACCTTTGAGAACTAAGAGAGCATTGATTAAAGTCTTTAAGTAGCATTGGAAAATAAGTAAGTGTATTATTCCAGCTGTCCATGGGTTGAAAAAAAAATCCCCAAATCTAAACAATTTATATTTTCCCTAAAGCAGAAACCATTTCATGTCTTTGGTTTATGGAATGATTTAATCATAAAGCAGCCTCCTACAAAGATCCCCAGCGCTCTGTAATAAGTGGCAAGTAATTGTTCAGTGCTCCAGGGCGACTAAATTCACTACGCACTTCCAGTTCTCCCATGATCTTTTTCCTATTTTGTTTTTTGTACAATAACCAGAATTTTGAACTCCTGGATCTTTTTCTTCTTTCTCGTTCTTTCTTTTGTCTTTCTCTGTGTCTGAATAATTTGGAAAAATATTTCTTAATTCAACACCTCTTTTAATGCTTCAAAGATGTGGGAAAACTTTGCAGCATTTACCAGCCAAACAAACAAACAAAAAATGACAACTCTAACATAGGCCAATAAATGCTGCCAGGTATAAAACTTGAGGAGCCGTTTTGTACGTTTGCCTAACAAACATTTTTATTTTGTTTTGTTACATGTATTTATTATGATTATCCTTGTGGAGACATTGGAAATTGTATACTATAGCGTAGTAATGGTCCTTTGTACATTTACAGAAGTTTCCTTATTCAGCAAATAAAAAGTTTTTTTTTATCTGTCTTTTCATTTTTAGATCTTTTGTGTAATGCTTTATATTAAGATACTGCAGAAGAACCAAAGGGGAAGCTTCTTCAAGGAACACGTGGAGATATTAAGATTATTTCCAAAGGCCCCAATGTCCTTAATCCACAACCAGGTTTCTGCTGCCAACACAATTGATAGGGCTTAGTTTGGTGGCAGGATTGATCAGGGAAAGATCAAGGGTTCTTTGAGTCAGCCTTGGCTCCTGGTGGCTTCATAGACACATCCATGTAGTTTCCTTGACTCTGATGCGGAAGGGCTGAGACACTGACACTCCGGGGATTTGCTTTTTCTTTTTCTTTTTTTAAGTATTTTAACTTTTCAGTCTAGCCCACGGAACTGGGATCTTCTGATCCTGTTCCATCCAACCGCAAACCAGATTCAGTCCTGCTTGGCTTTTTGGGATCTTGACCAGGTGTGGCTTTGATTTCCTGGCATGGCCATCCTCATTCTATAAGCCCTGCTTTGCCTATAACTTTTGCTTAAAGTGGGTCCATGGGGTTAAATTGGAATGAATTGTGGTTTTAGCTAAATATATTTTAAAATCAAAATATAAGACAACTGATCAAGCACTATTTCCTTGCAGTGGAGTCAGGCTTATTTATAAATTCAGTTTACCTTATTCAAAGTGATACGGGTCTATAGTTGTCATACAGTTTCCCAGCAAAAGTACGCAGTTTTTTCACCTGAAGTTTTTCTTGAATATTAACTCCCCCTTTTAGGACTAAACCAAGCAACTCACAGATGTGACACTAATGGGGGGCAGTGAAATGTCTATGGTAAAATTCAAGTCTCGGAGACAAACCAAACAGCTGGGGACTTTATGGAGACACCCTGTAGGTTTTCTGGAAACAATATTGAAGTGGTTTGACATCTTTGGGGATGGTTTTTCAACTTGTCAGTCTATCCTAAAGACTAGGAACTTCTGGTGGGAACACCCCCTTCCCTCCCAGTAGTAAACAGGTCCCATTTTGCTTCGCTTTTTGAGATCAGCCAAGGTGCTGCATGCAGCTAGGTAACACAACTGAATTTAAACACTCAGACACAAACATGTCTTAGTGGCACCACAGCCAAGCCATTCCCTCTGGTGATACTTCTGAGCACTGCCCCAAGCTTATGTTCCTGTACTTTTCAGCACTGGCATTTCAAGTACATCAGCCTGGCCTCTGTTTCAATTTTACTATCCTAAGTCTAAGATGTTGCCCTTGATCAGTGAGATTTCACTTACATTGGCTTGGTCTTTTTAAAGATTTGGTGAAGCGCCATTTAATTGGGCCTTTTAAAGCATGACTTAGATGCACTCTGATTAATCTGTTGTGTTACTGTATTGTACATGTAATTGCTTAGTACAGTGTGACTCTTACAGCTGCAAAATCTGGGTGACCTTGGGCCAGTCACACACACTCAGCCCAACTCACCTCACAGGGTTGCTGTTGTGGGGAAAATAGGAGGAGGAAGGCGTATGAGGTACGTTCACTGCCTTGAGTTATTTATAAAAAGCCTAAAGTCATGCCATGAGTTTGAGTAACAGAAGTTAGTTAGTTAGTTAGTTAGTTAGTTAGTTAGTTAGTTAGTTATCGAATTTCTCGGCCGCCCATCTTGTACACAATTACTCTGGGCGGCTTACAACAATAAAATAACAATTATTAAACACACACACACACACACACACATATATATTAATTACATACATACATACATATATACATACATACATACTGTATATATATATTCGAATCTAAAAATACAAAAATATAAAAATTCAAGATGGACATATGCTGTTATTTTGGCACGATCACGGCGCCAGCCACCCCCGTGAGTGACTATCCCCCCTCCCGTCCCAGGCCAGGTGGCATAACCATGTCTTTGCCCCCTTCCGGAAGGCCAAGAGAGGGGGGGCCTGTCTTACCTCCGGGGGTAAGTTGTTCCAAAGGGCAGGCGGCAGAGAAGGCCCTCCTCCTGGACCCTGCCAATCAGCAATCCTTCATGCATTGCATGGGTTTGTCTATAAAGAGGCACAGCATTTATTCTGCAGGGCAGGGTCAATAACCAGTCAACCAAAATGGCAATATGATCAATTACAAAAGGGGGGGGGGAATGACTTTTCTTCCTGAAGGCAAAGGTAGAAACAGGACAACAGTTAAAACTCATTCTGTCAACGTGACAAGTTCCCTTGAGTAACCTGGAAGCCAAACATTCATTCAGTGTATCGCTCCAGTTTTGAAGTGCTCCTCTTGCGTACTGGTTGTGGAACTTTTAATTTGCTTTTTAATTTTTCTAACGCCCCCACACACACTTGCAGTACGGATAAGATGGGGTGGGGAGAATCAGGGTCAAACACTGGTTTCATACAAAAGCTAACTATTGAATGCAAAGAACCTTTATTAAAAATTTTAAAATACAAACATAAAAACAAAGATTAAAGTAAATAGAATAGAAGAACAAAATAAAGAAAAAGTGAAAGCTTCAAAGATGGATGGATGGATGGATGGAAGGAAGGAAGGAAGGAAGGAAGGAAGGAAGGAAGGAAGGGAAACATAAGAAAAAGAATTCACTCCTGACCTCCTTTGTTACAGATATAGGAATACATTTACATCTAAATTTACCAAATATTTTCCATTATTTCTACTGTCCATTATTTATCTAATCATAAAATCCAAGTATCACAATTTCATTTTTTTTCATTTTCACACAAAACGTCCAGATGAGGTTTCCAGGTAGCAATAAAATTTGACAATGTCTTTTCCCTAATCAAGGCTGTCAGTTTTGCCAACTCTGCTAACTCCATCAATTTCATATTGAATGCAAAGAACCAACGTGCAGAAAGAAAAAGAGAGTGGTTTTTCTTAAATCTGGTACCCTCCAGATGTTCTGGGTCTGCCCTTCCCAGAATCCGCAGGATACATGAAGAATGCTAGGATGAGATAGCTGAGATCCCAGCAATAATCTGGATCGAATTGTATGATATATATATATATATATCATACAATTTGATCCAGATTATTGCTGGGATCCCAGCTATATATATTGTTTATTATTATATTACACACACACACACACACACACACACACACACACACACACACACACACACTATATATATATATATATATATATATATATATATATATATATATATTATTATTGATATTTATTGTTTTAATTGATTTTAAACCTTGCTGTGAACCGCCCAGGGTCCCTCCTTGTGGGGGAGATGGGTGGGATATAAATGTAATAAATAAATAAAATAAATAAATAATCTAGCCCGGGTTGTCCTGCTCAGCTGTAAGCTGCTCTGCCACCCGGATGCCCACCCTCCAATTTCTCTCTAATCCATATGGGAGGATAACCTACTGTAGAGCTGGGACCTGGAGTTGAGCTATGCATACTAACTAATGGGAGGAGGGGAATACGCAACGACGCAGCATTTTGTCCTGATTATAGAAGCCTTGGAGCTATTTGGATGGAGCCACCGGTTGTGGTTCAAAAGGAGGAACTGCTGGAAGAGTGTCCTTGTCACCAGGGCAGTAAGGGCAATGCACTGTGGCCATGGATACAGCTTGGGGTGTGGCCTTTGGTTGATCAAAAGTAATCCACCCGGGTTTCTGAAGCATGGAGGGCTTGGTGCCTGTTCCTTAGACTTGAATGTAAACCCACCTTACAACGGGGTTGATTCCTGAGAGGAGAGCACTGGTCTCTGGCCAGAAGCCCTGCGCTAAGGTAAGATGCGGTCCTCTTCCTTATTCTCTTTGCTCTTATGCACAACAGTGATTTTCGATATCTATGGAGTGTGGATATCATAAAGCCCAAATCCAGGGTGGCTTTCAGCCCGGCCTTCAAAGTCGCTAAGAGAGAATAAGCCATAGACCACTGATTTTTTCAAATGAAGCTTCATCCCACTTCTACAATTGGGCAGAGCACAAGGAGGAACCATTGCATGCGGCTGCCAAATACTAAAAAGGAGGGGTAAAGAAAGTCTTGATAGTCCTTGGGGTGACAAGGAATGAGGCATCTTTCAAAAGGCTGGGGGGCTGAGATGAACGCCTGGCTGCTGAGCGACTCCAGGCTTGTGTTAGTGGAAGTATATTGAGCAATCAACAAACCTTTTTAAGGATGTATTTCAAGTCTAACCTGATTTAATAGTCATCTGCTGTCCCTAAGAATCCTTGGAATTCTTGGTCCTGAATCAAATTACATTATATAAAATTTCTGCATGAGGAAGCCGTGATAGTTTAACTCATGGGAGATATATTACAGTATATGGCTGTAAGCTAAGATAGGTTTGGTGCTTTTTGTTTGCTTTTGTGTTTGTTTTTGAGGTTTGAAATGTCTCTCTATTCTGGGAAGTCTGAACGTGACTCTCTTTGCTAAGATCAAGTCCATGCATGCAACAAGTGCTGCCTGGTTGAAATCCCTTGCAGAAATTCTGGGCTCTGTCGCTGAAAAGGCATGTTAAATTCCCATTACTAGATAAGCAACTCTCTGCAATGCAGTAACCACTATATGCATAATTATGTGGGGGAACGTATTTGTATACTGCTTTGCATGGATGGCCTCCATCCAGCTGCTTTTGAAATTGCTCCAAATCATTCGTGCCAATGAGTGTGGGCGTCTGCACCTGCGTGCAGGGGGAACTCAAATCAACCCAGGGCTGTTCCGGACAGATTTTTAATTGCTTCTACATTGCAGCCCTTCTCCACCTTTTCTGTGCTGTGTTAGCATTGGTTGAAAACTTGCAAGCACTAAACTGACCAACTGTTGTATATGTAGAGCGGGATCAGAGCATTTTGCTCTCACCAGTTACATATCATTGCATCAGGAAGTTGGATCTGTATATTTTTGACTTGAGTAGTTGAATACAATACAGGTAGTCCTTGCTTAACGGCCACAACTGGGACCAGAATTTTGGTTGCTAAATGAAGCAGTCATTAAGCAAATCTGACCCGATTTTACGACCATTTTTGCGTTGGTTGTTAAGCAAATCTCCGTGGGCGTTAAGCGAACCATGTGGTCTTTAAACAAATCATGCGGTTCCCCATTGATTTTGCTTGCCAGAAGCCAGCCAGGAAGGTTGGAAATGGCAATCACGTGATCATGGAACACTGCGCTGGTCATAAATGTGAACCAGTTGCCAAGCGCCCAAATAGTGATCACGTGACCACAGGGACACTGCAACGGTCATAAGTGTGAGAATCCCATGATTACAGCTGCAAGACTTTTATATGCACAACGATGGAAAGATCCACAAATACCTACAGTTGAAGATTGGATTATTAAATTAATGGATTTGGCTCAAATGGCTAAGTTAACAGCGTTAATAAGAGATCATTCTATTTCTGGATTTATATCTACTTGGCAACCACTTTTAGAGTACTTGCTTGTGCTGGAAAAAAATGAAGTTTTGATTCTGGGTTTTAGTGATTAAATGGTTTGTTTTAATAGAAATAATGTTACTATGGTTAACTAATGGTAAGAGATTATATTTGTAAATTTATCTATATCTGTATTGGAGAAAGTCGGAAATCACTTTCCGTTTCTATTTTCTGTCTATTTTCACGCTTATAGTTTTTTTTCTTTAGTTCTATTTTCTATCTTTTCTACACTTTCTATTTCATATTCTAATTACACTTTGAAAAATAATGAAGTTCTTATAAAAAAAATAATTGTGAGAATCGGTTGTAAATCGTTTTTTCCAGCACCATCATAAGTCTGAACCATCACTAAACGAATGGTTGTTAAGTGAGGACTACCTGTAATTGAACTATTGGATCATCTACTTATTTTATAATAGCTTTCAGTGCTCTCAGGTACAAGCCTTTCTCAATTTCATTCCTCCCTTCCTGCCAACTTCAGATGTCCAGGTACTAAACCCAAGGTCTTTGACAACCCAATTATGTTCTTTGCCCTAGCTCTTTACTCAGAAAACTCAACCCTTCTCTCCAGAAACATTCAGATTTCTCATGATTAAGGATGAGGTCCTTGCAGAATAATAGATAACTCAAGCTAGCAAGCCAAGTCATGTGTTAAAGCAGAGCTTTCCAAACTTTTCATGTTGGTGACACACTTTTTAGACATGCATCATTTCGCGACACACTCTTACAGCAGGGCACAAGGCAGGCACTAGGACCTACGCAGAATCCTGGCAGGGCAGCTTTGGAGGCAGCAAGGCACAAGGCAAGCACTAGGACCTGCGTGGAAACCTGGCAGGGCTCAGAGGCAGCAGCAGCCGTGACACACCCAGACACTGCAGCTGACACACTAACGTGTCCCGACACACAGTTTGGAAAGCTCTGTGTTAAAGGAAAGGAAAAAAGCTGCAAAAATCAGTGGTGAATTGACTTTGAATAGAATTATCTTCTCTTAAAAAATGGAAAAGTAACAGCCTCCATAAAAAAATGCTATTGGATGCAACTCCTAGATGGTAGCTGTAATGCAAAATAATATTCATTTGGTTCTTATAACAGATAATAAAAATTATTTACTGTATATCTTCAGTCAGACTTGAGGCATTGTGGCAGTTTTTCCCCATTCATTTACGTTGCATTGATTCTAGGTGCAGACTCTCTTGTGTAGCATTTATGGGGACACCACTGTGTCCAGTACCTCCTATCTCAATCCTCTAGGCTCCCTGATCCACCTGCTTGTCCCCCAATGAAACAGATCCAGAAATAGTATACCACAAGCTAAGCAATGGATCCTGCTTTGAACTCAGGCATTTATTGAAAATAATGTAAAATACAGCTCAGTACTTTCTTTGGATTAGAACTGATAATGAAGATGTCAAAGTGGTAGATAGCTTCTGCCTTTTAGGATCAACCATCAACAGAAAAGAAACAAGCAGTCAAGAAATACACCACAGTCTAGTACTTGGTAGAGCATCCATGAAGGCCTTGGAAAAGATATTCAGATGATGTGATGTGATGTGTCTATACCTACAAAGATCAGAATAGCCTAAACAATGGTATTCCCTGTGACACTCTATGGAAGCGAAAGTTGGACTTTGAAGAAGCAGGACAGGAAGAGTATTGACATTTTTGATGTTGGAGAAGACGCTTGAGTATACCGTGGACAGCCAAGAAAACAAACCAATTAATCATTGAACAAATCAACTGAGAGTTCTCACCTGAGGCACAAATGACCAGGTTCAAAATAACATACTTTGGACAAATCATCATACTTTGGATACTTATGTGAAGGCCTAGCTCTCTGAAGGCTCTACCACTGGGAAAGGTGGAAAGAAAGAGAAGAGGGCAGCCAGCAGCAAGGTGGATAGACTTGGTTACAGTAGTGATGAGTGCACCATTGGAAGAGCAGAAAGACCAGGTTAGGGACAGATCATAGAGAATATGTGGTTGTTAAGAATCAACACCAACTTGATGGCACATAATCAATCACTTTCTTTGGAAGTATGCCCATTTGCTGGGAGATGGGGAAGATAATCTGGCATCACAGACCATCCTGGGAACTGGAGGTTGTAATAGGGAGCTGTGTCTCTAGTTTGCCTTCTGGCAAGTGGTGTGTAGTAATTGGTCCTTCTCAGTGTACCTATAATATGATTTCAAAACAGGTCGGGAACAGCTCGAGTGTGTTCATGCTACGTAACACGGATTGGCGACCTGTTTTGAAAGACTTATGTCATAGAGGAAGTTGCGGGGGGGGGGGGAGAAGGAAATGGCAGGAAGTGAGGACAAGAAGGGTGTATGCACTGGCAGCTGTGGGCTGGCCAGGATTTAAAGCCATCGCCAGCATTTGGTCCCTCCTATCTGACCACTCTAAAGTAAAGGTTCCCCCGTGTCCGACTCCAGGGGCCGGTGCTCATCTCCGTTTGTTAGCTGAAGAGCCAGCGTTGTCCGAAGACGCTTCCACGGTCATGTGGCTGGCATGACATGTGCGGAACGCTGTTACCTACCCACCGAAGTGGTACCTATTTATCTACTTGCATTTGCATGCTTTCGAATTGCTAGGTTGGCAAGAGCTGGGGCGAGTGCGGGAGCTCACTCCGTCACGCAGGGCTAGGGATTCGAACCTCCGAACTTGCGATCTTCCGATCAACAAGCCTGGCGTCTTACCCGCTGAGCCACCACGCCCCTGACCACTCTGGTTTTTGGCAAATTATGAGCATAATACGTACATGGGGCAGCTTTAACAAGCACATGCAGACGTGGGAAAGAGAATGCTCAGCCAGCAACAGTTCCTCCTCATTGTTCTAATATTAGCCAAGGACTTTTTCAACTAATACTGGTCTGGTTAAGCAGCTGGTTTTGTCAAAAGTGTTTTGGAGAAGCGAGGACAGAGTTGGCAGGCTAAGGCTCACCCCACCTCATTCCCCCAGCTGTTTTTCTCTTTCACCCCAAATTGGCTCCAGGCAGAGTCCACCAGTAATTCTCCACCTCTTTTTTCCCAGCGTCAGCTCTTGGAGATGGGCCAGGTCAAGAAACTGATACAGGGGTTCCAGGAATGCTATTTTATTGTTGTAGGGTGTATTATCAGAATCTTGAAAACCTGTCCGAGTTTCTCTCTGCCCCATTTTATACTGAAGAAAATCAAGGTGGGGTTATTTTGAGTTTCTTTCTCATGCTTCCTTCTACCTCGGGACTTTGCAATGGCTCTTCCAAGTCCCTCCTTAATGCCCACTCCTCCCTTCCCCCCCCCCCCCCCCCCCGTGAACAGCCTTCTCCTACCTTCCCCAAGGTCAGTTCTAAATTCCTTTCTACTTATTGAAGGCTCAAAGGAAACACTGGATCTGAGTACATGGATGGAATGGAGAGCGATGGGGAAGACCAAGAAATGAGGGCGCTGCTGATGGCCACTCCAGCAGCCAAGCTGATAGAAGCACAGAAAAGAGCAGAGAAGTTTGCCGAAGAAAGGGAGGTATTACGATGCATTTGCTTCATAGCTGTGTGCAGGTGAACAGTAATGGGTTGATATAAACTTAAATGGTGGTGCAAGAGAAACACCTTAAGGCAATGTTTCTCAATCTTGTCAACTTTAAGATGTGTGGACTTCAACTCCCAGAATTCCCCAGCCAGCATGTTCACACATCTTAAAGTTGACAAGGTTGAGAAACACTGCCTTAAGGTGTTATTTCCAACATATGCTCAGATTTCTGCCAAAAAATGCAGATGTTGACTATAATTTCTTTTTAAAAATAGCACCTGGGCTCAGATCTCTATAGGACATCTTCCTACTTGGCCTGAGTTTAAATCTCCTTTTGGTCAGGAGTACCCACAAGGTAGGACCAGTTTGGTGTAGTGATTAAGGCACCGGGCTAGAAACTGGGAGACCGTGAGTTTTAGTCCTGCCTTAGGCACAGAGCCAGCTGTGTGACCTTGGGCCAGTCACTTTCTCTCAACCCTAGGAAGAAGGCAATGGCAAACCACTTCTGAAATCTTGCCAAGAAAACTGCAGGGACTTGTCCAGGCAGTCTCTGAGAATCGGACACGATTGAACAGATTAAAAAAAAAAACCCACAAGGTAGTCCGAAAAGTCAAGATGGCAGTGAAAATGGAGGAAAACCCTCTTGGGTTTGGATGTCCTCTGTACTCACGCCCTACCTGCTCCTGTATTTTTAAAGCTTCCAGTTTTGAAGATCCTACTTGGCCGTTTCCCCACTATAATTTAAAGGACAAACCACCTCCTGTGTATCAGCAAAAGGGATGGCCTTCATCCGTTTCTTTGTCCAGATCATAGAATCATCCTGATTCTGTAGTTCTTATGGTGGTTCGGTGCCGAGATATGCTGACTTCACTGGTGGCTGTGCCCACATACTCCCCAACTCCCGTCCCCTCTGAAGTTGGCAGCCTTCCCCTCTGTTGGTGTCACCAAGCCACACCTTGGGTGTAGTCACACCTGCGGCAACAGCCAGAAGAAGGCCACCTAACTGACTTGCTCTAAAAGAGTCTGCAAAGCAGCCTACATTTCACACACCTTGTTGCTGTGGTGGGATGCTGTCAGTTTCAGCCAGAAAAAGCACTTTTAATCTGGGATACAATGGAGTGAAAGGAGACTGGTTAGAATCTGGCTTAGGAACTAGAGAAAGCCAGCTTCTTGTCATCAAGGAGGAATATCTGCACTGTCAGGGCATTTGGGGAAAAGGGGCTTAGTGTCTGTACTATGTACTACAGTAAGGACTCCCTTCCAAATTGGTGTTTTTATATTTAAATGAGGGTGGAATCAAGGCACCCCAAAGATTTTATATGCCATCCAGGCCTTGCAGGGTTGACCAGGGTTGGGGGGGGGGACAGTCAAAGAAGTCAAGGTGTTAGCCGTGACAGCTTGATCTAAGCCCTGTTCCTTTTACAGGCGCAGTGTTAAACTTAAACCGACCCAAGCAGTTGCACCATGCAGTTCCAACCTTGGTTTCAGTAAAAGTGAGAAAGGAATGAATGGTCTTATAATCTATGCCTTGCAAATAACCAGAATTGGAATGCTTGTGCTTCAGCTCAGAACTGAGTAGTATTTGTGTTTATCTGATGGGCGGTTACAGCTGAAATAACAAATCAGCCACGTATATATTCTTCCCCAGGGACATAAAGCCTGCAAGGAGCTGGTGCAATGTACAGTCCTCACTAGAATTATCTATGGAAATGGGCACTGGAGGCTGGCAGAAGCCCTTGCCAATCTCGCTCACGGCTACCTTACCCTACAAGGTAAGGCATTTTTTGCCGTGGACCCTCCAGAAAAAAGGTAATCTTTATTGATCTCTGGCGGGAGCGGGATGGAGGGAGTGCATCCATCCTAGCTCTTCTTGACCTCTCAGCGGCATTCGATACCATCGATCATGGTATCCTTTTGGGACGGCTCAGGGAGTTGGGGGTCGGCGGCGTAGTTTTGCGCTGGTTCACCTCCTTCCTCCAGGGCCGGTCCCAATCGGTGGTAATAGGAGATGAGAGATCCGACCCTCGCCCCCTCGTTTGTGGGGTGCCGCAGGGCTCGGTTCTCTCCCCTCTCCTATTTAATATCTACATGAAACCGCTGGGTGAGATCATCCGTCACCATGGGATGAGATACCATCAATATGCGGACGATACTCAATTATACATCTCCATCCCTGGTGAGGTAAGTGATGCAGTGGCTACCCTTTCTCAGTGCCTGGAGGCTGTGGGGGTCTGGATGGGGAACAACAGGCTTCGACTGAACCCTGGTAAGACGGAGTGGCTGTGGATTGATGGCTCCTGTAGATCCAGGAAGTTATCATCCTTAGTTCTGGATGGGGTTGCACTACCCCATTCAGACCAAGTGCGGAATCTGGGGGTTCTTCTGGACTCACGGCTCCTGCTCAAAGAGCAGGTGGCAGCCATAGCCAGAAGGGCTTTTGCACAGCTTCGTGTTGTGCACCAGTTGCGCCCCTTCCTGGATCAGGAGGCCCTCCGAACAGTCACTCATGCCCTTGTCATCTCCCATATAGATTATTGCAATGCGCTCTACATGGGGCTACCCTTGAAGAGTATCCGGAAGCTTCAACTGGTCCAAAATGCGGCTGCTCGCGCAGTTATTGGTGCGCCAAGATCAGCACATGTGACACCTCTGCTGCGACGGCTGCACTGGGTACCTGTGTGCTTCCGGGTCCAATTCAAGGTGTTGGTTATCACCTTTAAAGCCCTACATGGCATGGGACCAGGTTACCTGAGGGACCGTCTCATCCCCATAACGTCGAACCGTCCCACTCGGTCATTTAGAGAGGGCATGCTGCGGATCCCGTCGGTAAGGGAGTTTCACCTGACGGGGTCTAGAAAGCGGGCCTTCTCAATAGTAGCGCCCACCCTTTGGAATATGCTGCCCCCGGAGGTGAGGCAGGCCCCATCGCTCCTGGCCTTCAGAAAGAACTTAAAGACCTGGTTCTGCCGCCTTGCGTGGGGGGGGGGGAACAGCTCCTCTTGGGGATGGCTGGTGCCATAGAGCCCTTTTAAACATCGACCCATCAAATCTTGGATTTTGTATTTAAATTTATTGTATTGGAGAGTATTTATATACGTTGTTTTAATTGTTGAATTTTAACTGTCGATTTTTTGTAAACCGCCCAGAGTTCCCTCGCGGGGAGATGGAGCGGTAAATACAAGTCGAATTATAAATAAATAAAATAAAAAATAATCCAAAATTATAAATAAATAAAATAAAAAATAATCCAAAACGCTATTGGATGTTCTGTCCCTGAGGCCAGGGCCCTAGCATTGTGATTTGTGCCCTTCCACTTTCTTCAGTGTGGCTGAGAACGACTGGAGTTGTAGTCCAACTCTTTAGAAGAGCGCCAAGATGAAAGAGACTGGCCCCAAAACCACGAAGCTACTACCATTCCTGTTACTCGTAGGAAGAGAGCTGTGTTCGTCTGTGATGGCAAAAAATCAGGAGTCTGGTAGCCGCTTTTCCGACAAACATATTTTATTAAAAGGCATAAGCTTTCGTGAGCTGCATGAAAGCTCATGCTTTTTAATAAAATGTGTTTGTCGGAAAAGGGGCTACCAGACTCCTGATTTCATTCCTGTTAATGTCACTTACAGCATCCCCTTTCACATTTCAACAAGAATTGCCCATTTTTCCTCTGTCCTGGCAACCTTTCTTTGCCTTTAACACATAGGAATTTACCAAATAATGGTTGAAACATCGTGTAGATCTGAGAAGGACAGAAGTTCAGCTACTGAAATGTATGGCGATTGCACAGCCATGCACAGACAAATGCATCTTTTGGGAAACAGCAATCTTATCACAGCCAACCCTTGGGTTTCTGCTACAGGTTGGAGACCGAGAGCTTCCATGTTTAGAGCAGAATGCTAGATGTAGGCAAAATTAATACATAGGTTTTGGGGAATTAAAGATCAGAATCGTGCAAGCCATGGAATTCCCTGTGGCACTCCATGAAAGCAAAAGTTGGACTTCGAAGAAGAAGATAGGAAGAGTATTCAGAGTATGTCTTTGAACTTTGGTGTTGGGGAAGATTCCTGAGAATCCCATGGACAGCCAAAAAAACAAGTAAGTGGATCATCAAACAAATCAGCCCAAAGTTCTCACTCAAGGCACAAATGGCCAGGCTCAAATTATCCTACTTCAGATACATTATGCGAAGACCCAGCTCTCTAGAGAAGGCTCTAATGCTGGGAAAGGTGGAAGGAAAGAGAGGAAGAGGATGACCAGCAGCAAAGTGGATGGACTCAGTTACAGTGATGATGAGTGCACCATTGGGAGTCAGAACAGGTTAGGGATAGATCGTCATGGAGAAAATCTATGTGGTCACTAGGAGTTTACAACAACTTGATGGCACATAATCAGTTTGGGAAATTAATTAAGACAGTTTTTCCTACTTACTGCCCATCAGCTATGGTCTTTGGCCTGAGACCCTAGTAGGTATGAGAACTAAATATGTTTGCTGACTATTAATAAACCAAATAAGGCACATAAAAACAAATACACCTTACAAATCACAGTCCTTTAATTTGCTATATTGGCTAAGCTCTTGAACTCTATTCAGGCTAATACTTAGCTTCCCCTCTTACCAATAGCCCAAGGAAGAAGATATGCAGACTATATGCAGTGGACAACTCTGATTTGAGTCTTCAGATCAGGGGAGAGGAATCCCACCCAGGATCAGAGCTGTATACCCTCTTGAATAATATCATGAACTATTAACTTAGTCAATCAACCAAGCAGCAAACAACAACCCAATCAAGGAGAGAACAACACCCCCACCAACACAGGCAGGACAAGCCAGGGTATATAAACAGAGAGCAAGTCCCACTCCCTTTTCGCACTGAAGATGTTGCCTAGCCTGGCAATGAAACGTCTGCAAGAAAACAACAAGGCTCAGAGAGCACCAAGGACTCTACATCATGACTTCCTCTCACCACCTTGTAAGGAGTTGTAATATTTTGCAGGTATAGCAGCAGAAGAAAACAACAATCCCCCAGATGTTAAGAGAAGAAGCCTTTTAACTTAGCAAGCATCAACTAGGATGAGTCACTGTCAAGTGCAACTAAGGAGAAGAAAAGCGGTGCAGGCAACTCCAAGAATAGACATTCAGACCAGAGGAACAACAGGGAAGGGAAAATACCAGTCAACAGTCCAGATGCTTCAATCCAAATAACCAGACCTGAACCAAGAGAGAAAATTACTAGATTGATGATGGGGGGGGGGGGGGGGAGGATTCCAATTTTTGTAGCCTGTGATCATTCCACAGGCTTATTGCTGGAGTTCGGAGAAAATAGCAGGCAGTTGAAATCCTGCCATCTAGTGACTATTTCATAATTTCATCAAAGGCATACTAAAACCCAAGCTGATTCATTGAACTTTTTGATAGTGCAGGCTGCTCCACGCTTCCTTCTATTTTTGTTCCATAATTTTATTAATTATTCCAGGTCTTCCTCGTCAGGCTATACACCACGCAAACTCGGCGAAATACATCCTCCTCTTCCCAGGGAGTGAGACTCCTCCAGAAGCCTCAGAGGAGAAAGGAGCCGTTCTGAGCACCCTAGTGACTGCCTATTACACCTTGGGCGTGGCAAATCTGATGCAGAAAAAATATCCTTGCAACGCAATGGCCGGAGCAAAGGAGTTGGGTAGGGGAAGCACAAACAAACCCTTTTGCACAGCCTTGCACTTCACCAGATGGCTCTGGGTCTTTCCGTCAGTGGGGTAAACCAGTGCTGGGACATGAGTCTGATGGTTTAGCAGTATAAAAATGTATGTAATTAATCAATACCCTGGAGAAGAAGCTGATGCTCGGGAAAGTGGAAGGCAAAAGGAAGAGGGGCCGACCAAGGGCAAGATGGATGGATGGTATTCTGGAGGTGACGGACTCGACCGTGGGGGAGCTGGGGGTGGCGACGGCCGACAGGAAGCTCTGGCGTGGGCTGGTCCATGAAGTCACAAAGAGTCGGAAGCGACTGAACGAATAAACAACAACAATTAAATAAATACATACGCACATTCAGGGTAGAGAGGGCACCTGCCTTGGAGCTCCAGTCAGGCCTTTCAGTCTGTAGAAAAACCCTGGTTGGGGTCTGCTGCAGAAGAACTTAGGCCCTTGCATAGGAGGCCAGAGTGAGTCACAGCAGCAGACGGAAGTATACAGATTTGGCGATCACTAGATGGCAGCAAAGTGATGCAGAAAGCTCCTAACTCTTTGCTGCCATCTATTGGTTTCTTAGATTTTTGCAACCCAAATCTGAGAGGCTTAGCATTATGCAGACTGCTGGCCCTATTCCACATGAGAGAAGGTCTCAAGTCATCCTGCTGCCATTCCTCCCTGAGAGCTGCTTGTGCATGCAAGTCTTGGCCACTAGAACAGGCCAGCTCCCTGATTGATTTCTTTGCTTGTCTGTTCAATTTATGTCATCATCCCCCTGCCAGGGGACTCTGAATGTAGCATGAGCTGTTTGGGTTGTTTTCTCGTTTAGTCAGTTTGGGCTCTGTGTGGCCCCCTGGCCATCATCTGCCAGGGTTGCCTTTTGGTCATTGCTTCTCTATGTACTGTATGTATGTGACATATCTACAAACTCAGTCTTGGTGGAGCCTAGATGGGGAACAAAGTTCTTGAAGCTCATGCTTGAGTCATCAGTGGATAATCTCTAGCCACCTTGTCTGTTTTAACTGCCTTCAATTTTTCTGAACATCAGGATCTTCTCCAGTGGCTCCTTGCCTTTGCATTATGTGTCAGAATATTTAAGCTTTAGCAAATGGGGTGGCACCATCTGAGAGATTTGCCTTAGGGCCCAGGGAGCTCTACTCTACACCCCTATTTCAGTCTACCTCATGAGGTTATTGAAAAAACTAAAGTTGGAAGAAGGCAAGGATATAAATGTGACTTACAGGACTTGGGAAATGAATTGGGATTTCTCAAAATGTCAGCAATTTCTTTTCTACATGTGACTCTCAGCTCACTGAGCAAACTTCCATATACTGATTCTCAGGTAGCATCAAGATCCGTCAATGCACCACGTGAGGAACTCAAGACAGGATACATGCATCTGGGAGTCAGGGTTTCCAACATTAATTCAGCCACTAATAGCTTTTGCAACATTAAACTGAGCCTCCGGATCAGTTGACCCTGTCCCTGAGTGCTTATTCTCACTCAATGCCCCAACATCTTCCTGCTGCAGATGTTTGACAGATGGAGAACTCCCCTTTTCAAGCAGTGAGTGTTGCTGCAGAAACAGGAGCTCTCTGCAGCATTGTGCACACAGGGCAACAAACACAAGCATTGGGATGCCTGATGTGTCCTGCCATCCCTCAGTGGTGGGGTGAGTTGTAAAAGGTAAAGGTTCCCCCTGCACATGTGTGCAGTTGTGTCCGACTCTAGGGGCTGGTGCTCATCTCCGTTTGTTAGCCGAAGAGGCAGCGCTGTCCGAAGACGCTTCCACGGTCATGTGGCCACATGACGCGCGTGGAATGCTGTTACCTACCCACCGAAGTGGTACCTATTCATCTACTTGCATTTGCATGCTTTCGAATTGCTAGGTTGGCAAGAGCTGGAGCTAGTGTGGGAGCTCACTCCGTCACGCAGGGCTAGGGATTCGAACCTCCGAACTTGCAATCTTCCGATCAACAAGCCTGGCGTCTTACCCGCTGAGCCACCACGCCCCTATATAGAGGTCTAAATAGCAAAAAGGGATGCTGCGGGTATGCTACCATAGTGGACAGATGTTGGGCTTGCAGTTTATGTCCGTGTATATATTTACTTACTGTTTGGTAGGGGGAAAGAATTGGGTGTGAAGCTCAGGGAGTGGGATGAAGCATGCCTTATTAGCTGGCTGGTTGGCAAGAGCTGGGCCGAGTGCGGGACCTCACTCCGTCACGCGGGGCTAGAGATTCCAACCTCTGAACTTGCGATCTTCCGATCGACAAGCCTGGCATCTTACCCGCTGAGCCACCATGCCCCTCTGTGCTAATGTATTGGCCAGGATGGTCCATTTCTGTTGCTTATCCATTGCCTGAGAGCCCTGTAGTTTTGAAGTGAAGCAAACAAGCTGCAGACTCACATGTTTGTAAATACACAATTCTTGTAGCATGCAGGTAGATCTTAAACTGTTAGATCAGCCCATTCAAGCTTTGCTATATTTAAATTGTGTAGAGCTTAAGACTTCCGTAACCAAAAGGCTGATAATCCAGAAGGGCCCTGAATCCAAAATGTGAAATAAATGGGACAGTTCTTCTGTACAAGAATCAGAGTCTATGGAGGAATGTGTTATGCTATTCTGCATCTTCCTTTTATTATAGTAGGATTTTTATAGAATTCCCTTATGGAAATTCAGGCACCAAATGTCTGACAGCAGCGTCAAGAGTAAAGTAATTGTCATAGTCACAAAACTGCATCATTCAAAAGTTCTTGCTCTTTGTACTGCTTCAGGATATACTGATTTATGTTGCCATCGACTAGACAGCATAAATTGCCAAAACCATGTGCTGGTAAAAAGATGGTTCAGATCTGCCAAAATAACTGGAACTCCAAAGCAACAGCGCAAGTTTCTGTTGTGTTATTTTTGTTTGTTTGCTTGCTTGCTTTAAAGGTATTTCCGTTACTGATTTTTTCCTTGACTTTTCTACTGCCAAAGAATGTTACTGCAATCTGCAGAAGGCTGAAAAAGGTATGGAAGAACTGCAGGGGTTAGATTGGAAAGGAACTGCTAAACTTAAACTGTGCAACAAAGACATTATTGTGGCGCTGGGCAGGTAAGCAAAAGAGTAATTGTTTGAAGCTGGACTGACAAATAAGGTCACAGATGCATTATATGAACAGACTAAGGACAGGGGTGGCCAATGGGCCACATATACTTTCCAAATTGCTTTTTTGCAGCCACCGCAATACTCTGTAACTGCTGCCAAAATTCAGCTGCCTTCCCACTAAAAATCTGCAGTGCAATCATCATCTGTTGAGAAATACCACATCAAATAGCTGGTTAAGCTTCAGAATAGGTTAGAATAATTAATGATTTGGGGAGGAAAATCTCCCACAAAAATACTTCACCAGAAAGCTGAAGAAAAATCTGGAAAATTGAGCCCATCCCAATTTCATTGATGGAAATTTCACCAACACCCCTGCACCCCACTCAGATTGGCACCTTAGAACAGTGTTTCTCAACCTTGGCCACATTAAGATGTGTGGCCTTCAACTCCCAGCATGGCTGGCTGGGGAATCCTGGGAGTTGAAGGCCACACATCTTAAAGTGGCCAAGGTTGAGAAACACTGCCTTAGAAGGTATTAAGCTTACCTATCTAGGAATAAACATGACTAAACTCTGCCTGACTTACTTCTGAGCAGGCAGCTCGGGGATTGCAGTGCAGAGAATGTAAGGCCTTGGAACTACAACACATTTCCAGGCAAGGCCATTATATGGTCATTGTCTGCAAGAGTCATGCAATCTGTATATAGAGTGACCAATAATCAAAGTTGGTGTTGTCAGCTAATACATTAAGGCTGCTTTCTCAAGACATGACTGGTTCAGCCTGCCATTATTCCAGAGTACAGTAAATGACTGACCCAGTCTTGCAGCTGCAGACAGTAACAAAATCCAATGCAGCCTTTGTCCTATTAGCAACAGCCATCTTGGCCAATATCACAGTCTTTTTTGTGAGGGTTTTGTATATTTTATATTTTATTTATTAATTTATTTTCTATCCCGCCTTTATTATTTTTATAAATAACTCAAGGTGGCGAACATACCTAATACTCCTTCCTCCTCCTATTTTCCCCAGAACGACAATCCTGTAAGGTGAGTTGGGCTGAGAGAAAGTGACTGGCCCAAGGTCACCCAGCCAGCTTTCATGCCTAAGGCTGGACTAGAACTCACAGACTCCTGGTTTCTAGCCCAGCACCTTAACCACTAGACCAAACTGGCTCTTCATAAATGTTTTTCATAAATATTTAAAAACCTAGGGTGACCTAATCAAGGTTCAAGCAACTTTTTTGCACCCATTTTCATCTCCATGCCCAGGCAGGGTAAATTTGTGTTTGCAGGGTAAAAGTTTAAAAACAAACCAACAAAATTATGGGATTCAGGGCTGCTCTAGACCCCTATTTTGTGCAGGTAGCCAGCAAAGGGAATTAATCCTATGTTAATCCTAGCTTCTAGGTTTGCATTACACAAGTTGGCTTGCTTAAGGTAAAACTCAAAACTTACCTGGAGTTGTTTAGGGTTAATTAGGACCTAGGCTGACCAGGAAATGACCCCTTTCTGGGTTTTGACATTCTAGGTCTTTAAAGGACCCTGTTAAAGATTTTGACCCTTTAAAAAGATTCAGAGATGCTTCTGAAAATACTCTGTCTGGGTTGGCACAAGAGTATTTTCAGAAGCATCTCTGAATCTTTTAAAAACATTTTTTCCTAGATTAATGTCCCACACTTCCTCCAGAGGCTGAAGGCCGCATACATAGCATTCTTTCCTTGCATTCTTGTCCCACAACTGCTCTGTTAGGTAGGTTGGTTGGTGAGACATTGACTGGACCAAAGTCACCTTGGGAATTTCTCTGGGTGAAAGTAGACTTGAACCAGATTCTCTCCAGTCCGAGTGCAACCATTTGGCAACTACACCACAATCCAGCTGCTGTTTTTATTTTTATTTTTGTCCCTAGGGCAAGTTTGCAGAAAAACAAATTAGATTTGGCATCCAAGTATTTTGAGAAGGCCGTTGATATTCTCATTTCAGCTGAAGGGGACATGGCTCCAGAACTGATATGTCTTTATCAGGAAATAGCCAAAATCAAACAAATGAAAAAAATATATGAAAAAAGCATCTCATACGCATTACAGGTAAAGGACATTTTTTACTTAATTGTATTAGCCAGTGTGTTAAACAGATTAATAATCCCATTCTGAGTTTCCTGGGAATAAATCCTATTACATTCAATAGGACACCACCAGACCATGGAACATGGTGGGTTGGTCCTTCTGGCTCCTACAAGAGAGATCTCTCTCTAAATTTTCCTCTCACAACCCCCTGCCCCCCCCCACCACTTTGCAGGAGACCCTATATCAGAGCTTTCCAAACTTTTCATGTTGGTGACATACTTTTTACACATGCATCATTTTGCAACACACTCTTACAGCAGGGCATCATTTCGTGACACACTCTTACAGCAGGGCACAAGGCAGGCACTAGGACCTGCGCGGAATCACAGCTGGTTTGGAGGCAGCAAGGCACAAGGCAGGCACTAGGACCTGCGCGGAATCCTGGCAGGGCAGGTTTGGAGGCAGCCAGGCACAAGGCAGCCACTAGGACCTGCGCGGAATCCTGGCAGGGCAGGTTTGGAGGCAGCCAGGCACAAGGCAGGCACTAGGACCTGCATGGAATCACAGCAGGTTTGGAGGCAGCAAGGCACAAGGCAGGCACTAGGACCTGCGCGGAATCACAGCTGGTTTGGAGGCAGCAAGGCACAAGGCAGGCACTAGGACCTGCGCGGAATCCTGGCAGGGCAGGTTTGGAGGCAGCCAGGGACAAGGCAGGCACTAGGACCTGCACGGAATCACAGCAGGTTTGGAGGCAGCAAGGCACAAGGCAGGCACTAGGACCTGTGCGGAATCCTGGCAGGGCTCAGAGGCAGCAGCAGCAGCAGCAGCAGCCGCGACACACCCAGACACTGCAGTCGACACACTAACGTGTCCTGACACACAGTTTGGAAAGCTCTGCCCTATATGGTGAATGCTGCCACCAACTGCTTTTTCCCCGAGAAATCATCTCTGGTGCTGAATTACTTGAGAAGAAGCATGTGGCAATGTTTTTCTCTGCTTTTCTTCCTCTAGCTTAACCAAGTGGGAAGAAGCGCACATAGGCATCCTCATGGGGAGAGTAAGGTTGGCCAGTAACAAAACACATACTTGCATCTGACGTCAGGATGCTCGTAGCCAGGCTGGAGCTTGCATTGTGACGCACATGTTTTTTTCACCATCACTAGTTATACTATACGCCCATGGAAGCATGTGCTGAGATGAAATTCTCTTGTGATTCTGTTGGGAAGCACTCACATTGTGGGTGAGATCAGGACCCTAACTTTAGGACTGTGAACAGGACTTGAGAGAATAGACTGTCAAAATAGAGTGTGATAGCTCTTTTTTTGTGAACTGGAAACATCTATCTCTTTCCCTTAGGCTCATTCTGTGTCACTAGCTGTCTACCAGAAATTCAGCCCTGAAGTTGGATCAGCAGCATTATTCCTGGGAAAGGCTTATGCTGCCACTAGAGAAGAGAAGCATGCTGGTAATTATGGAGTAAAACCCTGAGAGAGAGAGAGAGAGAGAGAGAGAGAGAGAGAGAGAGAGAGAGAGAGAGAGAGAGAGAGAGAGAGAGAGAGAGAGATGATAGAACTACTGTATCATTACACTAGAGCAGAGTTTCTCAACCTTAGCAACTTTAAGATGTGTGGACTTCTTCTCCCAGAATTCCCCAGCCAGCAATACTGCACTAGAGTATTTTTTTATGATTATGATGTGCCACTCTAGCCTTAATATTTCTATCCATGAACTAGCTATATGGAAATTATATTGTAAAATAATAAGTCGTATTTTACTTCATTGCCCCATCCGCTGTACTGGACGAACAAAGCTCATAGTCCCACTTCTTACCCATTATGTGGGCTATCGAAAACTAAAGTTATTTGCTTTTTGCTTGCTGAACTCTCTATTGAAATTTCCATATTTAGCGAAGTTTTACTGTACTTGATTTCATGTACTGTAAGAGGGCTTGGAGTTTCACTGTGATGCTGGTTAAGGGCTCTGAACTTCCACTTTCACATCTCTCTGTCTCTCTCTCCATGCACACTTTAAATTCCACTTTTTTCTGCTTTGACCAGTTCTCAGCTTGAGTATCATGTCTTGTTCTGGGCACCATGCTTTATGGTGGGTTCAGAGAAACTAGAACAGGTTCAGAGAAGGGCAGTGAAGATGATCAGGGGACTAGAACTAAGAAAGACTGAAGCAGCATTGAGAAAAGATGACTATGGTGAAGATATCGCAGTACTCTTCAAATAACCACAAGGATGTTACCTAAAAACTTAAGATCTACTCTCTTGTTGAAGAACGCAGGACATGGAATAATGGATTTAAATTACAGGAAGTAGAAAGGAATTGATGTTAGTTAGTTAGATAGTTAGGTGACCTTTGAAATAGGAGTTTGAATATCCTAGCTGGGAAATTAATGGAGGATTGCATTAAACCACCTGAAATTTCTTTCCTGTGATCTTTAAGTGAAAGTACAACAACAAAAATTCCTTTGGTGTATACTGAATGCCTCAGAGAATATTCAGCAAGAGGTGGTTGCCATCACCTTTTGTTGGAGATGTAACTCAGGACTTGGAACCATAGCCCATATGGTTTGGTCTTGTCCTATGATTATTGCATTGGGGTAGGATCAACAAATGTATTACTATGATTTTTGATCAATCACTGTCTGTTAAGTAAGAAAATGTTTTCCTTGGCTATATCCCTAGTATCTGGAAATTATCAGGATATCAAGAATGGTGGATTTTTGGAGCACAGTTGAGTAAAAGGTTTATTTAAGTAACACTGATCAGCACCTGACTTCAAGCAATGGATTATTAATCTGTATTTCTAACATTTGATTTTTTTTTACAAGGGGGCTTTTGAACACTCTGGCAGGAGGGGCATGCTCTGGGTACCGTTGTCTGAGGAGTGTCAGCTGGCGGGGCCCAGAAGGAGAGCCTTTTCGGCAGTGGCGTCCGCCCTTTGGAACATCATCCCCCCGAGATTAGATTGGCCCTGTCCCTGTTGGCCTTTCGTAAGGCCTTGAAAACTTGGCTTTGTGCCTGAGCCAGGGGCCCTGGGCACAGGCTAGAGCCCATCTCCTGGCTGTGTGGATGATTGGTTGGACAATGCCCAGCTGCTGTATGTTTTATTTTTATTTATCCTGTGTATTTTATTTTAAGCCACCTAGAGTCATGTAAAAGTGAGATGGGCGGCTATATAAATCAAATGAATGAATAAATTTGTACTTTTCTTTTTTAGAAATAATGAAATGACATGAAATAAAATAAGGAAAGTGAAGTTAACCAATCCATACAACTTCCCTGAGCAAGACCTTAAACTGATTTGTTCTTCAAGATACATTTCATACAAAACCTGCTGCACTTATTTTTCTAGAGGCTGCCGAGATGCATTTCAATGAGAGCTTGGGAGCCTACAAGGCAGCACTAGGGATGGACCACCCTCAGACCATCTGTGCCCTCAAAGTCTTCAGCAAATGGCTTGGACAAATAGGAAAAAGAAAGGTAACGACACATCTGCTGGGATACAGCTGTGTAACTTTCCGCCATGCAAGAGGTTGCAGGGAAGGAGAGGGGGGTGCACAGCCAACAGAAATGACCAGCTTGCAGGGATGGGGTGGATTTTTTTTCCAACTCTAGTTGCAACTGGGGAGGGGGGGCACATGGCAGGGAGGAAGAAGATTGCAGCTGGGTTGGGAAAGTTTATTCTCCCGTAGGAACTTACCTTTTCCCCAAGTGTTGGGGATAAACAACCCCTTTGGGTTGGGAGAATTCACTACTGTAGAGTACAAAGAACTGAGGTCATCGTGATTTTAAGAACCATATCGATCAGCCACAAAATTCAAGTTTTTAAACATAAGAAGCCGTAACCTATGAAAGTCTAGTACAGAGCTTTCCAAACTCTGTGTCGCGACACAAAAGTGTGTCGCCACACACAGTCTGGTGTGTCGCCACACAACCCGGAAGCGCTGATCATCATCAGCGCTTCTGGGTTTGCGGAGACACACCAATGGCGGCGCGCAAAAACCCGAAAGCGGCAGCAGCGCTTCCGGGTTTTTGCGCCCTGCCGCAATGGCGGCACTTCCGGGTTTTCCCGCGGCGACACACCAACGGCGGTTGGTGTGTCGCCGCGGGAAAACTTTGGAAAGCCCTGATCTAGTATTTACCAGGATCAAAGCAAAAGGGCTGCAGCTTTAATTGGCTGCAGAAACAGTTGTTCACTAGAGAGAGAAGAAAGACTGCATGTCTTTCAAAAAGATATGTGTCAATGAATGGATGGATGAAGAGAAGAGATAAAGATGTAGTGAACCCAAAAGAAATGAGCCGTAAATAAGTGGAATATTTGTGCTGGAGGACAGAAGTTATAAAAATATTTTAATTTTTTATGATTTCTTTCAGCAAGCCTATGAATTACTCAAAGAGTCGTTTAAAACTCAACAAAATCCCTGCAATTATTTTAATAAGCAGGCAGCTGAACGATTATATATTATGGGCTGCATTTGCCTAGCAGAGGAGAAAATAAGGGAGGCCTATCAGCTGCTCAGTAAGGTAATTACCAAGTGAAGTTGTACTATCAGCTTGAATAAAAAGACCACCCTGGTGGTTTGAAAAACATTTTGAACTTGAAATATCTCAAAGTTGCAGGAGTGCTGTTTTGAGTTCAAGATATTTCTGAATATAACTATTATTAAGAATTTTAATTACAATAGTAAAAACTAATACAAACTAAATTTAGAGAAAGAGAAGAGAATGGAAAAAAGAAGGAAAAGTGCAGGAAAGAAGAAAAAGAAAAAAGAATGTAATAAAGAAAAAGAAATGTATAAAGAAGTGACTTCCAACCTTCATCACAAGTATAAACAAATTTAATAACTCTTCACCCCCTATAAGGTTAAAAACAGATATCTCTTCATCCCATTTCCCAAAAAATATCCTATTTTAACCTTGATCAAACAAACCGCTCAGTCTACTGCGGTAGAGATGGGTGGTGATAAATTTGATAAATAAATAAATAAATAATCCTTCCTTCCTTTTACTTCTAACAGTTTTAATCTTTAATTCAATCAAATATTGTCATAGGATTTGATTTCTCTTCTTTGTCCCATTGCACAGATTTCTTCAAGGCTTTAACAAGCCTCTTTTGTAGATCCAGTAAGAAAACGTTTTCCAGGTCGTTCTCTTGGTTCATCATTTGTACTTCCCTTTTAATTTTTAAAACTTCAGCCAGTTTCTTTTGTATATCCAGTAAAGCATCCTTTTCCAAATCATTCTCTTGGCCTGTCATTTGTAGTTCCACTTTTGGTACTTTCTCTGTCTTGTCAGATAAAATTTGTTCCACATCTGTCATTACTTCATGAACATCTTTTATACATAATCTTCATAGAAGCAGACATCATTACTGACAGTGTTGATACAGTAGTTACTAATTTCTGGCTCCATTCTTCAAAGATCTCCTTTAATATTTCCAATGTTATAACGTTTTGTGTCTTTTTGTAAGTCCCAGTATTAACTAACATCAAGAACAGGCTTGTATTTTTTTTCTTCTGCTTAGAATCTTTAGTTTCCTCTAGTGTCCAGTTTCTAAAACCATCACTTATCTTTGTTATGACTTACAATACTGTAGCCAGGATAGCCAAAATAAGTCAGTTTCCCATGAGAAGCTGTTTTTATAGTTAATTCCAAAATCTTGTGGTAAAAATCAGTATTCCAAATTTATGTGGACTCTTAATCCATTTATAACTTTCTTAGATGAAAATCTTATTTAGCTTTTTGGTGTTTATTTCACATTCTTTAAGTTCTAAAGGTTATAATTAATTTTTCTTTTGTTCAGAGTTGAAGATAAACTCACCCGATGAAGAATTTTCAAACTTGTCGTTCCAAAGGTCTCTAATAGCTTTAAGATGGTCAATAGGCAATTTCCAAAAGTGACTAGAAAGTGAGGTTTGTGAACTTAGTGTCCTTTAAAAAGGCTCTGCCACACTTGTGAGCAAGACGGCTGATCCTGTCATCTCCCGGCCTCAAACCCGCTGTCCTGAGGTCTCCTCATGAGGAGCAGCTGTCCAGAGCACGTGTGGGTGATCTCCTGACCTCTCCTTATCTGGAGAGGTTCCAAGGAACTGGTCTTCTCACCGGTTCCTTGGTCTTTGCTGCAGTCGTCGGCTCCACTTTTGTGGAGCCATCTTCAGTTCGCCATACCTCCCCCAGAAGTCGAATTCAAGGTATTTCTGGAATGATCAGAAGAGTTTCAGAACACTCACGATTTCAAATTCAAATGTTTGTAGGTCCCTAGATACCTGTGCTGCAGATGAGAATTTTTCTGTAGATAACAGTATAAATATTCATTTTCAAGCTATAGGACCTGTTTGCTTTAGCAGTTAAATTTTTTGCAGTTGACCATGCTGGCTTGGAACTCTAGAAGTCCCAACATCTGAAGGGCATCAAGTTGTGGGAAGCTGTCTTAACCTTTCATCTTGGTTTTATAAATGGGCAGATTCTGGCTAGCAAAATATGCATTTGATAGATCTCTACTAACTATAGCATTATAGAGTCTAGGCAGGCAACAGGACCAAAACACAATGTACAGATTTCTCCTCAACTTAACAACTGGTTTAGATCTGTATTCAGATTATTTTTAAGGCATTCATATTTGCGATAGTTTCCAGAAAGTTAGCCATGCTAGGCTGTTGCAGAAGAACCGATTAAGTCCATTTCAACATCTTCAAAACTATTACTCTCATACGCCCCCACCCTCTTTGTGACTGGGGGCACATTTGGAATGTTAATACATCATGGGCACTCTCTCAAAATGTCCATAATGGAGGCCACGGCCAGTCACAAAATTCATTCATCGGGAGGCATTATACCTCACCATGATACCCTCTCCTCCCTCAGCTTCCCTTGTTTTCTAGGTGTTTGGGCACCCTTTCAAAAAAAAAAAGCACTAGGTTATAGCTATACCCCTCATTTTTATTTTCTAATAACAATAGTTTGGGACGGCTGTTGTGGGTCTTCCAGGCTGTGTGGCCGTGTTCTGGAAGTTGTGGTTCCTAACGTTTCGCCAGCATCTGTGGCCAGCATCTTCACTGATCTTGCCACTCTACCTGGGCACAGAGATTTTGCTTCTATCTGTGCTCCTGCCCTCTAAAGATGCTGGCCACAGATGCTGGCAAAACGTTAGGAACCACAACTTCCAGAACACGGCCACACAGCCCGGAAGACCCACAACAGCCATTGAACTCCGGCCGTGAAAGCCTTCGACAATACAATAGTTTGGGACCTTTGCAGAAGTTGCACTTGTTCTATAGCATGCTGGTTTGCTGGCTCCAATGACTGTGTCCCTAGGTACACCACACCCATTGATGCCACAGTAGTGAGTACTCACAGTAGTGAGCCCAGGCATCAGCTGTCATGGGTCCCCATTCATTTCATCAACTGCATAGCCAATGAAGTAGACTGTGATCATCAAAATTTTGTGCAGTAAAAAAGGTGTTGCTAGTCTGCGAAGTGTCACAAGATCCTTCCTAATGTTTGCACACTGGTTACAGAAAGCGCCCCCAGGTTAAGCCTATCAACAACAACTTCACCTTGGTTAAAAAAAAAGCAAGGCTAGTAAGGTTATAGTTTAAGTAGCTCTAAAGCACAGGCTCGGTCTTAAGATTATTTTTTTCTTTCAAAGGCGGCTTTAAAAGACATTGGGATACATAAAATAACCAAATGGAAGTAACGGTGTCTTGCATTTTGTATCCATACAGTGTGTGCAGATCCAGATTGCTATTTATGGGTCTCACCACAAGAAAACTAAAAAGATACAAGAGCTGCTAGACATGCTGCATATGTAAGTTTTAACCTTTTTAAAGGACTACAGTTGGAGGAGGAAAAGCATAATAGATATCCAGGCTTTGGAGCAGCAGGGGTGGGAAGGCTGACTTTGCCTGGGAGATGCATCATACAGTCCCCAGCCAAGCAAAAGCCTGGCTTGGAAGACTTAACATTCCTATTCCAAGATGGATCACAGAACTTTCAGCCAATTCGCATGTGTTTGTGTGCACAGAGATACACACATGTGCACGCACTCATGCTGCCATTCGTTAACTACCACTGCCAAACATATCACATCTACTATGTGCTCAGATGTGGCTTTTGTTAGAAAAGACAGCGTTCAGCCAGGGCCACCACTTTTAACATCTATTTATAACGTGGATTGCGGCTCTAAAGATTTGGTCCAATGCTACCTAAATTATTAACTAGTACCAAAATCTGTAGCATTTCTCTTGCTTTGGAATATGGGCCCTAAAGCTCCTAAAGAAAAATCTAGAAAATGTAATGACTGAGTTCATGCTAGCTTATGTTACTTTTCCAAAGACTGGTTGTGTTGAAAACAAATTATAGTCCAACCTAGAGAGCATCAGGTTGTTGAAGGCCATTTCACAGAACAAAATCCTTATTTGCAAAAGGAACTATGGTTCTCCACTTTCTTCAGGTAATTTTTCTGGTCTGTTAAATACAGACAACTTACAAAATGTGGATTCTTAATTACATCCCGCAGTTTCCCAAAACTTCACTTTCTGAATTCAAAGTGAACATTTTTTCTTTATATCAGGACTATTCCTCTGGGTTTTCTTGAATTTTTTTATGTTTAGTTTTTTATGTTGGCTACGTTGGAAATCTGATCAAGGGGAATCACTTTTTGTGCCTTGTCTCCTTTTTTCAATGTGTTATGACACATAATAAGTGTCTTCCTTTTCTTTTAAAATTGAATTTAGAACCCTTGCTTGTGCTATTAGAAATTCTTAATATATTGAAATATATTATAAAAGATGAGATAGAATTTTGTATTTCCAATCTCATATTGTTACAGGTAGTCCTCGCTTAACAACCCTAATTGGGATCAGAATTTCTGTCACCAAGCGAAGTGGTCATTAGGCAAAACATCATGTGACCACACCGCTTAGCAACGGCAGTTTTGGTCATCCTGGTTGCGGTCGTTAGACGAGGACCCTGCCGTCATTAGGCAAAGATCTCATGCTTCTCCTGCACTGCCATGCTTGCCTCTGCTTCAGCTCCCCCCACCTGCCTATCTCCCCTTATCTCTGCCCTTTTGGCCGCCCTGCATTCTGCCGCCCCCTCCGCTCCAGGGAGGCTCCGGAAAGGCTTTGGGAATGCTGTGCGCAGCCAGCAGCTGCCTGGTGGAGGGCCAAGCCAAGCATGCCTCATCAGCAGGAGGAGGAAGGCAGCCAAGGTCAGCTGCAGGCAGCAGGAGAATGCAGGGCGGCCAAAAGGGCAGAGATGGGGGGGCGATAGGCGGGTGGGGGGAGCTGAAGTGCGCGTCGTAGTCATAAATGCGGATGGCTGCTAAGCACCCGAATTTTGATCACGTGACCATGGGGGTGCTGCAATGGCTGTAATGTTGAGGACTGGCCATAAGTACCATTTGTTCAGCACCGTTGAAACTTTGATTGCTGAATGAATGGTCGTTAAGTGAGGACTACTTGTAATATAATTGTTTTGTATTGTATCTCAAATACTGTGGTTGCTTAATTCTACTTTTTAAAGAGCAAATGAAATAGAACAGTATAATCTGATTAACTATTTATTGATACATGCCCATTAACTATAACAATTTTCTTTGCTTTTCCCCCCGCAGGCTTCCTGCTGAACAAAAATTGACCAAGCATCTAAAACAGGATAAAAAGGCAGTACTAATTTGCTCCATCCCAGATCTTTAGGCAACACAGGACTAGTATAGGAGACCAGGAAAGATATGCCTAATTTACAACAAGAAAAATCGGCATCTAACTTCTTGATTAGATTTCTGCAACACAGTTTTAGTATTAATTTCTATCCCTCCTTTTTAGAAAGATACCCATGAACTAGCAGTAGTGTTTGACGCTACAGCATGACCCAGCTAGCTACAAGATGTGGTAACATTTAATCATACAAAAAGGGGGTGGATTTTAATTGTGCACTGAGGGATACTTTTCCTTCCATTATGACTTGCTTTATCCACTGTGCTACACCATAATGCAGTTTATTTACTTTGGGTTTAGTCTATTGCATAAGCTCAGCCTTAGGATATGACCAGGGAGTTACTTCAGTTTTACTACATGCACACATCAATGTGAGGTAGGTTTCCTATCTAGGCCATTTCTTTGACTGAAGTAGGTACATCAGCTTCTCTCTCCATTGAAAGTCCTGTCAACTAGTTTTGGGCTTCAGACAGTGGTGCTGATTTCCAGTGGTGGCTGGTGAGCAGAGGAAAGGATGGCTAATAGTAAGTGGTGCTTGTTTTGCCCACAACTTTTATTCTTGTAATGATGCTCAGCACCTAACTGAATTTGAGAATAATCTCTTTAAATTAGTTATAGGCTTTCATTTTACTTTTTCTGCTAGGAAAAATGTGTTTTCTCTCCCCAATACCATTTCTGGTCATCTGTATCTTCCAATTAAGCCACCATGAGAAAAGGCAGAATTAGGGACAGATCACATAAAACTGGGTTGCCCACCTTCATTTTTCATCTAACCCATTCACACATACACACAGCCCTGAATCATATTCTAAGCATATCAATGACCTATTTTCTTATAAACTGTTGAGAGTTTCTTCTGTCCTGGCCTCTAAAACAGAGATAAAATAATTGTTTTGCTCAAGCACTCTGTGGTCCTGATTTTCTTCTTGTGTTTGCTTGGGGAGAGAGGCAGCCTGAAAGAGGGGGTCCCCTTAGTTCAAACTAGGATAAATGGATACAGGATTTAGGCTGCTCTAAGTCTGCTATCATGACAAGAAAAATTAAATATTAAATGGTTACATTTAAATATATTTCAGAAAAGGTATTTCCCAATATACACTATAAAAAGGGAAATATAGCCATTCAGAACTTGTGACACTTTCTAGATTCAAACAAAAAGTAGGCAACAGAACAGTTTTGCTGTTGGACAAATCTTCCTCCAGGACAGAAATTCAGTTAGCGGCTCACTGTTTGGCATACAACCAGTCTCTCTCTCGGCACTGTTTCAGAGACCCGTTTCTAGCTTCTATATCGGGTATGTAAGCCCCAATGCTACAGATAGCTCCTTTAAGTTGCCCCTTGTAACTGTGATTTTTAATTTTTTTTCAGCTACCTGAAATAAAAATACTTTTGCCTTTGCCCTGCCCTCCTTTTGGAGGTGAAGCAAAACCTCTGTCTGGAAAAAAAATGTGCATTCTCGTTCTAGACTATGAGCCACTGCATTAAACACATTCCTCCAGGGGCCTTCACAGAGAGCAGCTACTGAAAGCGTTTGGTCTCCATCCGCATTTTTCCTCACCCTAGTCTACACGGCTCAGGGACACTCTGACTTCCATTTCAATTGGGCTCCTCTTGTTTTGTTTCTTACCCAATCGTCTTGAACTAAACTGTTTTCTCAGGTGTTCGTTCAATAACATTTTCATTATAGCTACAGTTCTGCTTCAGTAATGTCCTCATCAGGGCAACAGTAATACTCCACAAAGCATATCTCTCCATCTTCGTTCCTTATCATATATTGCAATGAAAGGAAGCCTCGGTTATCTGTCCGAACGGATACCTTGCAAGACAGAGCTAATGCTTTAATTGATGGCTTGAGTAATGATATCTTGTACCTGTAAAAAGGAAAGGGAGTAATGTCAAGTATAACAAAGGTATATGTGACTGCCAATGTCTGGGTTCAAAAAAGAAACCTCCGGGAACAGTATTATGAGGGGGGAAAAGTGGAATGTCATCCTTTCTCTTCACGCTTTGTCTTCAGCTCAAGCCCCACTTGCCCAGCATGATCAGCACACTCACACAACTTCACCATGGAAGGACACACCTATCTTGATTTGTGGCTTCCTGTAAGGGATGACAATGCAACAGCCAGAAATATCTGCTCTCCCAGGATACTTCTAGAAGCTGTTTGTGGAAGCCTCCAATTAAATACAAGTATTTTTTCAATGTGGAGTCCTTGGAGCTCTCTGAGCTTGGTTGTTTGCTTGCAGACGTTTCATTACCCAACTAGGTAACATCATCAGTGCGAGTGAGTGTGGGGTTTGCTTCCTGTTTATATACAGCAGCTTGCTATCTTTATCGTTATCTAGTTGGGTAATGAAACGTCTGCAAGCAAACAACCAAGCTCAGAGAGCACCAAGGACTCCACAGTTCAACCCTGAGCTACACATATTCTCTTCTATTTTTTCAATGTAAAAAAATGTCCAAAATCTCACAGCACTGGCCATCCTTGCTAGATTTTAGGATTCTCAATATCAGACTTCCAGTGGGGACATAGCGGACTGAACAGCTGTGCCCGCGGGCTCAGCGGGCGGAGCTGACAACACGGCAGTTTTTTTGGGCTCAGGCAGGTTTTCCTGAAGCCCAGGAGTATTTTCTGGAAAAAGGAAAACACCTGGAATCACCCCATCTGTCCTCCAGATGGCTGCTTGCAGCCAGAAGATCGCAAACAGCGTTCACGTTTGACTGGTAAGAGCTAGCTGGCAGGTGGGGACGTCACCATTTTCCAAGCCGCGCTGTAGCCTTAAAGGGACACTAAGACCGGCCACCCCATTTCTAAATCACCCAATTTATATTTCTTTTAAGTACGCGTACCCTAAGAGAGGCTTTCTACAGCAAGGAGAAGCGGGCTCTCTTGGTGCTTGTTATTTTTGGGATTGTTTCTTTTTTAAAAATTCTTTTCAAGTTTTGGATTTTGTTTTTCCTCCAAATATTAAGGAGGATTGAGAGTAATTAATTGTCTCCCTGTTATTATTTTTGTACTAAATTTGAAGATATTAGCATTTTCCTACACGTTGAATCGGCTGATTTGAATGTTCAGCTTTCTGTTTCTACTTTCCCTTGGGAACTGTCTGCATATCTCACTTTCGCTTGTGTAAACATGTTTCGGAACTTTTTCATATCTTTGACTTCTGCTGGTTAAGATCCTAGGGGGCGCCATAATCTCCTGCAGTAGACATGGAAGATTTTAAACAGATTTTCTCTGACTTCCACCAAGTTTTTGAACAGATTCTTTCTGACTCCTACCAGGTTTTTATGCAAGACATTCAGGACATTGTGGAAAATATGAGGTCCAAAATGTGTCATCTGGTTGGGTATGTCATGGATGAAATTGAGGAATTCAACAGTGACAGAAAAGTTTCTTCTAAGAGTGAGATCGGGATTTCTATTGAGATGCTGGATGAAGATCGGATAGTGGAGTTGGAGAAATTTAAGGGAGAGAGATTTGCAAGCCACAAGTGAAATTGATTTTCTGGAGGAATGCCATGAAAAAGAAGGGTTTATTATATATGGGAGGTTTTCTGAAGAGAAGTCGGAGTTTTTGAGGGGGGAAATTGGGCTGTTTGATTTTTTTATAAAAAACCTGTGTGTACATTGTGGGGATATGTAAAAGCTCTGGTTTATTTTGAAGTGGGATATGGGTTAAAGAATATCTGGACTGCTTTTAAGGTTTGGCTGATTTCATTTATCTTTAACGATCTGGATTAAGATTAATAAGGTGTAAGAAAAAATGTCTACTTGGATGGTTTGGGGTTTATTAAGATAATTAAAATTGTTGTATTAAGTATACTGGCAATTTATGTGCTTTTTAGTTTGATTTTTATTATAGTAGACAGAAATGTATAGAATAGTAGTAGGAAGGGAATAATTAAATAGATGTTATCTTTGGGGAGGGGGAAGTTGTTTAGGTGGTTTATATGAATGGAGCGAGTAACTGTACTTAGTGATTTTTATAATGTGCCAATGTGGAATGATTTATAGAAATAATGTGGTTTTGGTTTAATATAGAGTAAGGGATTGATTATGGAAAATCTTTGTATATCCTTGCTGTTAAAGTCGGAAGTCACATCTTTCTGTAACTTTGAAAAAATTTTCTCTTGTGTTTTCACACCCTTTTAGTTTTTTTTCTCTTTTTTTGTTTTTTCATAGCTTTTATCTTTGCTTGAAACTTAATAAAATTCTTATTTAAAAAAAGGATTCTTAATATCATTTCAGATTTGGGGCATTTTTTTTTAAAATCAATGTTTTTTTACTGTGCAAGTTGACATGAATGGCACTCAATACCAGAAGATTTTGCCACACCTGCTACAAAAATTCCACATAAATGACATTGATCACCTTTCTGCCAGGGGACATGCAGCTTAGCGTACATAAATATCAACAGCTGTATGATACAAATGGTCACTATAATACTTTGGAGGTAAATGTACTGGTATAGCTCACCTGTTTGTCTGAGTGTGATTACAATGAAAAGCTTCAATAAGGTCAGAATCTTTTGGGTAATCCAGGTGAGTGCTTCCAGCATTCCCAAAAGTGGATAATCTTAAGAAGGAAAGACACACCAGACTGAATAACAAAAATAGCAACATTGCATATGCAAATACAGTATATGACAAAATTGAGCAAACCCTCTCTACTTCAGGATTTGTCATTAATACTCTAAATTACTTTACCTTTGCTTAGCATCAAAGTCTGAAAAATACTAAATGTTTCTGTGAAACTGTTGCAACTGGATATTAAGAGAAAGGAAGACAATGACTAGAGCTGGACTACATTTTCATTTTGGGATTAGTAGGATTTAAAGAGCAAAATGGACTTAAGTCTTGCAGAGTCATGTGACATGCATTACACCCATTAAAAACCAGCAAACAGTCAAAAAGAGGAAGTTATTTTTTCCTTTTTTTTAATAGCAAGAAGAATTTGCAAAAGCTTAAGGAACTCAATCCTGCTCCTGAACCATCCCAAAATACAATTTCATCGACTCTAGTGATTTCTGTTTTCCACTGGTTCTTCTGCCATTTAAAAAAAATAAAATGTTTGCAGTGCTTTCCCCATATCACTATAGAAAGTGTGTTAAATTTCTGGTTCCCCTCAATCTCATTCCAAAATGGAAAAACAGGTTCCTCCCAGGAGCCTCTGGTTGTATCACCAATCTCATCACTACTATGTCCTCTGAAGCATAGACATCTGCAAAAAAATCTGCAAGACCAGGTGCAAAAAAGTTGCTTACTGCTGATCTACTCTGACTTGGTAGCTCTCCAAAATCTCAAGCAGTAGCTTTCGCCTCTGCTACTGGCTACTTAGAGATCCTTTACAGCTACAATTTTCCATACACATACTTGGAAAAAAGCCCTGGAATTCAATAGGACTTACTTTTAGATATATGAAGGACTGCTTTGCTAGAACATAGCCAAGATTGAATTTAAATATATTATTTAAATATAAAACATTTTAAAGTATATTTATTTATTTATTATTTATTACATTTATATCCCACCCTTCTCCCCCACAAGGAGGGGCCTATAACATTGTATTTATTTGTATGTATTTAGCTTACATACATACATACAGAGTTATTTTATGCCATATGTTTACACTGTGTTCAGGATCACAGTTGTCCGATTTTGAGACATGGTTATCAGACTAGGACAACTATTTCTACTACCTGAAATAAGGCTTGTCTGGAGACATTGTAATCTGCAGCACCTCGCTGGTCATATCGAGTTCGGAAAATGCTTCTCTCAGTCCTTCTGACTGCAGGATAATTTTATTTACGACATTAGTACTGCAGAAGTCAAAATCGAGAATCTCTTCAGGTTCCTGAGTGTTGATTTTACATACAGTCACCACGCCTCCTTCCTCCAGGAAGAGAGTTAGAGGGTAGCCATATCCCTCATAACACATCCGAAGGGCGGTTTGAGTTCCTGAAATGAAAAAGAATCTTCTATAATATTGCAGTTCTAACTATGCCTATTCAGTAGGGTTGGGCAGCACTTTGGATTTAAAGGCAAAAATAGAGCTTTGGAGCGGGAAGGGGCACCCATGTAGCTTCTAACAGAACTTTTGAAAGCAGCTGCATCTGTTGCCAGGACTGTGTGGCGGCTCTTTTCAATTGCAGCATGATCCTGGAAAAAATAAGCACTTGATTTAAGGGCTTGCAGACAGGTGCTGTACAAGTGGCCTTACATCCTCTGAAGCACCTTTCTGCCTTTGACTCTGAAGCACTGCACGATGGTCATACTTTTTTTTTTTGTGCCTTCAAGTCACTGTTGACTCCCGGCAACCGCCTGGACAACTCCCTGCAGTTTTCTTGGCAAGGTTTTTCAGAAGTGGCTTGCCATTGCCTACTTCCTAGGGCTGAGAGAGAGTGGCTGGCCCAAAGTAACCCAGTTGGTTTCACGCCCAAGGCGGGACTAGAACTCACAGTCTCCCAGTTTCTAGCCTGGTGCCTTAACCACTACACCAAACTGGCTCTCATAGTCATATTCATCTGGCTATAAACTCCACTGAACATAATGGGATTTTCTTCTCCATAAACGTGCATGAACTGCACTGCAAAATTGCCACACTGCATCCTGATCAATCCATCAGTAGAATTTTGGAACTAGATATTAGGCATATTGATATTAAAATGGACAAATAAGAGGCATTTCTAATTCAATCCACAATTCATCTTACAGCAAAGGATAATTATCATAAGGTAATAAGAGACAAGTTGGCATCATTCACTAAAACATAAACTCAAGCAATACCTGGCAAAGAACTTGTTCCAAAGATGGTCAAGCAGTCTAAAAGGACAGACAGATTGATTCTGAACGTCACAGATTCTTCCTGCACTACAAATTCTTGGAAAATTCCCGCCTGTAAATTAACAAATCCAGAAACTTGAAGGCCAAATAGTATAAAATGGCACTCTTTTAAACTGCAATCCAGTAGTGTTTAATAAGAGAATAATCAAGCAGAAAAAAGAGTTTTACAAAACAGTACATGGAACTGATAAAATAATTTGCAATAATAGATGCAAGAAAGGGCAAGGCTATGATGATTAAAGAAAGGCTTTGTTGAACAAATGAACTTTAATTTCTTCATGTTGTATTAAATTTGGTCCCATGCTGTGACTAACAATAATCACAAAAACAATAGGACTTATACAATAAATGGGAGCAAAGCAACTAGAGCATATTAATGCCAGACAAGTTACTTAAAAATTTAAATGGAGAAGTAGTGAGTGAGGAAGTATGTGGCCTTTTGCCAGTGACTGTTGGCATATGTGGGGATCCAGGGCTAGGGTGGCCCATGAATGTAGATACACTGAGGTAGACCATATGGTGAACCTCCAGAGACCCTGCTTTGAGGTTCAATGAATCACCAAATAGCTTTCCTATGTTCATATAACATGCTACATTCAAAAATGTAGACCATACTATGACTCACTGTGATGGACTGTTTGCATAAATAATAATAGTATTTTTATCCTGAGACAGACAGACATGTCAGCTCGAGGAAGCGAACCTACCTAATCACAGTCTGTTTTCCCCAAAACACCTGCAAGGTGGGTTGGGCTGAGAGAGAGTGACTGTCCCAAAGGCACCCAGCTGGTTTTCATGCCTAAGGCAGGCCTAGAGCTCACAGTCTCCTGCTTTCTAGGCCAGTACCTTAACCACTACACCAAAGATTCCCACAAGATACTACTCAACCCCATTTTAGCTTAGTCTAGTGCAGAGCGTTCCAAACTGTGTCGCGACACAAAAGTGTGTTGCCACACACAGTCTGGTGTGTCGCCACACAACCCGGAAGTGCTGATCATCATCAGCACTTCCAGGTTTTCCTGCGGCGACACACCAACGGCGGCACTTCCAGGTTTTCCTGCGGCGACAATGGCGCACACCAATGGCGGTTGGTGTGTCGCCACGGGAAAACTTTGGAAAGCCCTGGTCTAGTGCAAACCCTGCTACAAAGTCACACAATGCAGAGCAGGAACAACCATTCCTTTTTTTTCAAAATACCTCCTGTTGCATAAATATATAGAAAAACGATTTTAAATGTACAATATTTGTTATTAAATGTGTATCAAAAAATACTCCACTGCTGGAATAACATTATACCAGGCTGGGTGGCTCAACCACCTCAGTGTTGGATAAAGAGTTCCCTGTGCTGGAAATAAGATATGCTGAGAAACTACAGCAGGATTTGTTTTCGTTTATCAGAATATGTCATTTCTTTTGGAAGCCTTATTGGTTGCCACACATGTTCACTTAATTCCTCTAGTCAAACTGAAATTTCTCAGTAAGTCCGCAGAAAAGAAACCCTCCGTCTAACCTGAATAAAAGCATTGGCTTGCAAAGACTTTGCATTTTCCACTGTGACTTTGAGTCCATTTTCTGTAATGAAGCAGGTAGCGTGGTCTTTGAAATGAATGGCCTTCAAAATATTGGAGAGGTTTCTGACATTATCAAGAGTTGCTACCAAAACATTCTGCTCTTCACCTGTTTCAGGCTGGGTTGAGAAGGGCATGGCAACAATGCCCCTTTAAACCCCTCCTTGGAGAGCACAAAGAAGGAATCCGGAAATTCTACAAGAAAAACCTGTAAAAATCCAAACACAGACGAGTTACCTGAAAGAGACATTACTCGACACAGCATTATTATTTTTAAGCAGCAATTATACTACTAATTAGGAACCAAAACTGCCAGAACACGGCCACACAGCCCGGAAAACCCACAACCACCATCGGATTCCGGCCGTGACAACCTTCGACTATACAATTATACTACTGTCATATATTTTTTCTCTAGGCACAATCACAATGTAACCTTTCAAGAATCCCTAAACTAGCCAAGTGGACGTTTTTGCTCATGAGAGATCTGTTTTCGTTCAGTAATAAATTGAAATTGGATTACAGTTCACTTCATCACCCGCAGCATTACAGGAACTAAGGCACTATTTTCAGAGAGAGAGAGGGGGAGAGAGAGTATGAGATATATATAAGATGTATATGAGATAACCTCTCCGCGACGCTAGGAAGACCGTTGACCGTTAGAAGTTGCCCCAACGCAGGAGTCCGCTTTGGGACAAGGTGCGTTAACTGCCTTACGACACGCCGAAGCGGCTCAAGGCGACGCAGATTGAACTTCCGGTCCTGGCTGACCTCTCTGTGATATGACGTCTCTATGGTTTAACTACCTGCATATCCATAGCTGAGTCGGGAGCGTTCCACAGAGCGCAAAAAAGGAGCAAAGAACAGGAAGCCAAAGCAATTAAAAGCAGGAGATAAGAGACCATCTGACTAAATTTAGTTTACACAACACCATTCGCTAGACGTGTCCACGTCTTTAAAGGCACATGGGCACATCCACCTTCCCATAATTCTCAGCGCGAGAGAGACAAAAAGCTCTATCGGTCTTTCAGCAGCTCCTGAAGGTCCTAGAACGGTCAAGGGGGGGAGGTATTCCGGCTGAAGGCAAATGGCGGCGGCCAAGAGGCGGCGTGGGGCCGGCAAGGCAACCGCGGCCGGTCCGAAGAGAAAACGTGCGAAGGGAGCTTCGGAAGGGAAGGAGGGCGAGGAGGCGGAGAAAAGCCCGTCCTCCGTGGCGGGCCAGGATGAGTTCCACATACCGCCCCCGGTCTCGCAGGTGTGGATGCCGCGAAGGGGGCTTGTGGGGTGGGCGGGTTGATGCCTCTGAGCCCTTCTCTTCCCGGGGTTCAACCAACCGAGTCTGTCTGGTCCGGGCGATGCTGCTGTACCTCTGAGCATGTGCATAGTCTCTCTGGGAATGTGGGCTCGTATAACGGGGCGCCTGCCTGCCTGCCTTTCCCTCCCCCGAAAGATTTTAATACATAATAATATTTGAATGAGTTTTGAGCTTTGAATGAGTTCGATCAAGGCTGAACCTTTAGGGGTGAGCCGAGGGAGCTCTGGGGATGAGCTGCAGCTTCCCCCGTGAGAAACTGGAAGTTAAAGGTACTTTGTTTAGAGTTGATGGTGTGGCTGTATAATGAAAGAACTGTAAGGCTCCTGCATCTTATCTTTTGGAAAGTCTTTAGCCAAGGTAGCCCTGTCCATAGTAACCTGGGAGACTGTGGGGAGCTATTGGCAAGTGCTCCTCCTTCAGTAGTGAGAGTAAATTTTGTGTGTGATTGTAGGTACCCTTATGGAGCCCTGGACTTTGGCACTGAAAAGCATTTCTCACATTAGAGTAGTGTTTATCAACCTTAAGATGGGTGGAGTTCAACTCCCAGAATTCCCCAGCCAGCATGGCTGGCTGGAGAATTCTGGGAGTTGAACTCCACCCATCTTAAAAGCTGCTGAGGTTGAGAAACACTTGCTTTAGAGCATGACCATACTAAACCATTGTTGTTGTTGTTTTAATCTATAAAAACGGACATCTGTATGGAGATATTGAAGCCTCTGTCAAATACTTCATCACTTTTGTACTGTTTTCTTCGACATAAAATAATTCACCGTTAATATGTTTAACCACTGCTTCGGTTAAATGTTTTAGTTTGGTTTCTTCCTAACTGGGTCATGCTAATGCTTCTGTTTTCCAGGGTAAATGGAAGAACAAAGAGAGGGTTCTCATTTTTTCTTCCAGAGGAATAAATTTTAGGACAAGGCATATAATGAAGGATTTGCGTACATTAATGCCACATTCCAAAGCAGGTAGTTTCTGATTTTACTTGCATTACCTCTCTGTCTTTTTAGCTAGGTAATTATTATTTCAACTTATGGAAGCCAGTGCAAATCTATACACTAAGAATTGTTAGTTTCTGAAAAGATGTTGGAGTTGGAACAAAACTGAGTGAATCAGTAGTTTTGATATAATGAGACATATTGCTGCCTCCTATTAATGCCAGCTAGCTTATGATTTTTTCCTGCCCTTACAAAATTCTGTAGCAAACGGTATGCTAAACAGCATATTAACACAAACCCTCTTCCATTTGTGCAGACATGCAGTTCTTCCCAATTAATTGCTTTGAAGAGAGCTCTTTGCTCATTTCAGCAAAGGCATTAGGAAACAGGAAACACATACATAACATTGAAATAAGCACCACCTATAAACTAAATGTGTCAGAGCAACTATTTTGAACATTAATTTCAGTGGAATCTTCAGTAACTATAAAATAAATTCCATACTGTTGCAATTGTGTAAGCTTAAGATATGCTTTTATTTGTGTTCCAGACACCAAAATGGACAGGAAAGACAAGTTATTTATTATTAATGAGGTAAGTTATATAAATTTTCTGCTTTTTCCAAGTTACTAATTGATTGTCCTGGTTGAGTGGGAATTTAAATCCAGCTTTTCCTGGGCTTAAACTTTCCACTGTGCCTCACAGTGGCAGCTTTCTGTAATTATAAACTTGACCATTATCTAAAACAACACAAGTGGGCTTCAGATACACTCATCAGTTCCTTTTATATTCTAGATATTAGATGAAAACAATTATATATGCTTCTTTGGATTGAATATTGATGTTTTTCTTGCTTTGTATAGGTCTGTGAAATGAAAAATTGCAATAAGTGCATATTTTTTGAAGCTAAAAAGAAGCAAGATCTTTACGTTTGGTGAGGACAAATATTAATTTGGGGCACTTCTGCCTATACATTCCAGTTATTGATATCTAGACACTTCTGAGGATAAGTGAAAAACAGGAACATGGAGGTGGGGAGGGGTTGTCCAATTATCCCAGACTGCTATTTTTTAGTTACTATAGTTTCTTACCAGTGGATAATAACTATCAATTTTGTTATATCAAGAGCAGCCAGTTGCCTGACCATATCTGTTCCCTGTTATGTCACTTTTTTTGGTCATTTCAGTCAACTTTGCAACAGACTAAATATTCAGGGTGCCTGGCAGGAACTTTTAGCTGAGGGAGTTGCGTTCTGAAGATTGGGTATAAATATATCTATCTATAATACCTTTTTGTGTAGGCAAAGTTTCAGATATTAATAAAGATCTGTATGTACTTATCAGACCTTAGCAAAAGTTTTAGGGAAATCAGTTGCCCTCTCATAGGTTCTGCGTTCCGCCAGTCCTGTCTTCATATCTCCATCTAGTATGCTTGTGCAGGATAGTGCTAATATTGGTAGATCTTTGATTACCTTTACAATGATACTGGGCCTGTGCTAAATAGGGCTGTTTTGTGGAGGGTCTGACTTTTCTGTTCTTAAGACAAGGAAGTGTTGTAGCTTAGAACTTCTGGCCCACCAAAAGATGCTCTAGCCGTACACTTCTCACATGTACTCCTGGAAATCTGGAAGTTGTTTTCTGATAGCAGTATGCAGAAGTATCCTCCTTTTTGAGAAGGAGATTTGTTAGTACTTCCTGAACACTGTTGGATCTTCTCTGCAGGGTACATTTTTCTCCATGAAGATATAGGACAGCATAAAAGTGATCTTCAGAATCCAGAATTCTTTTTTTTAAATGGATTAGGTTTCCAGAATGTTTAAAAACAAGAGTACTTATTTTTTTAAAAACGTGATAAGACTGTTTTTTTCTTTCTTGCTGGTGTCAAGAGTATTCCATAGTAATTTCTTGTGCAATCATTTTGGTCTACTGGTTAAGGCAACAGGCTAGAAACCAGGAGACTGAGAGTTCTAGTCCTGCCTTAGGCATGAAAGCCGGCTGGGTGACCTTGGGCCAGTCCCTCTCTCTCAGCCCAACTCACCTCACAGGGTGGTTGTTGTGGGGAAAATAAGAGGAGGAAGGAGTATTAGGTATGTTCGCCGCCTTGAGTTATTTATAAAAATAATAAAGGCGGGATAGAAAATAAATAAATAAAAAATAAAATATACAAAACCCTCACAAAAAAGACTGTGATATTGGCCAAGATGGCTGTTGCTAATAGGACAAAGGCTGCATTGGATTTTGTTACTGTCTGCAGCTGCAAGACTGGGTCAGTCATTTACTCTGGAATAATGGCAGGCTGAACCAGTCATGTCTTGAGAAAGCAGCCTTAATGTATTAGCTGACAACACTAACTTTGATTATTGGTCACTATATACAGATTGCATGACTCTTGCAGACAATGACCATATAATGGCCTTACCTGGAAATGTGTTGTAGTTCCAAGGCCTTACATTCTCTGCACTGCAATCCCAAAGCTGCCTTATATATGAAACTTAGAAAAAAACTGGCAAAACTGCAAGAGCCTTTTTAATACACATATTTTGGGCATCTTCAGACATCTCTTGGTAAATGTATTGACTGTTTCATACATTCAAAATATTACACCCCAGGTCAATTAGTAAGTCCAAGGAAATGCTAATTTTTTTCTGACCATCTTCTGTATCCGTTTTAGGTTTTCAAATGTCCCCCATGGACCATCAGCCAAATTTTTAGTCCAGAACAGTAAGTACAGCTTCCTAGTGAAATATCTTCTAGTACTATCCTTACGTTTTAACTGCTTCCCAACAATCCACAAAGAAATAAGATTATTGTAATTATGTTGGGTATTTGCCAAAATTAGCCTCGCGGACTGTGATCAGCTGCTATATTGTTCTGTTCTTTTAAAAGACTTCTTTAATTTCCCCACATAGCAGACAGTACGTTCTTAATTGTACTTAATATCGTTACAGTTCACACATTGGCTGAGTTGAAGATGACTGGAAACTGTTTGAGAGGCTCTCGACCGGTTCTTTCTTTTGACCCAGTAAGAATAAACTTGCAATTGTTTGGGCTACTCTCCTGTATATCCTATAATCCTCATGCTTTTTCCCTTATTCCTTTATTGTTCTTTCACAGGTTTTTGATCAGAAACCGCATTATGCTTTGCTGAAAGAGCTGTTTATTCAGGTTTGTATATAATTTGTTTATTTATTCCTAAGGGGCAGTTTACATGGCATATTCCTTATCTATAATTATGTGGTTGTGCACATTTGGAATCCTTAGATCAGTGTTTTATAAGTATATTTGAGGAAGAAGGTTTTGTTACACTTCTAGTAAGTGTAGGTTTCCAAGACCTCATGTTTCTACTTCAGTAGGAACTGCATGTTAAACATTAATATTAGTCTTTGTAAGACTTTGTCCCTAAAGAAATACAGTAACAGTAAGAATTGAAAAATTCAGCTGACGTTGGGTTTTCCATGGGGTGCGATGGCTCAGTGGCTAAGACACCAGGCTTGTTGATTGGAAGGTCGCAAGCTCGGCGGTTCGAGACCCTAGCCCCGCGTGATGGAGTGAGCTCCTGCACTCGCCCCAGCTCTTGCCAACCTAGCAATTCGAAAGCATGCAAATGCAAGTAGATAAATAGGTACCACTTCGGTGGGATGGTAACAGTGTTCCGTGCGTGTCGTGCCAGCCACATGACCGCAGAAGCGTCTTCGGACAGCGCTGCCTCTTCGGCTAAGAAACAGAGATGAGCACCGCCCCCTGGAGTCGGACACGACTGTGCAGGGGAAACCTTTACCTTTACTTTTACCTGGGTTTTCCATATTTTGCCTCCACTTCTGTGAACATAATTGAACTAAATGTGTTGTAATTGACACTTTTGTCCATCTTTTCAGTGTCCCTGTAATGCAGGGATGGGGAACCTTTTTTCTGCCAAGGGCCATTTGGATATTTATAACCGGGGACTAGGGGGGTGGGGGCGAGGTTTCCGCAGACCGGGGGCCAGAGTTTGCGGGCGGGAGCCAATCACAAGCACTGGGGGGCGGGGTTTGCGGGCGGGAGTCAATCGCGTGGAAGGGGTGGGGTTTGCGGGCAGGAGCCCCGCGAGCCTTAGGCAGGAGCTCCACGGGCCTTATATGGCCCGCGGGCCTGACGTTGCCCACCCCTGCTGTAATGTAAGCAAGTTGACATCATGCTCTGCAGGAACCAAGAGTGGCCAAGATAAAATTTATGTTGAAGTTGCATTCAACAAATAGAGAGTAGAGAGTCTTCAGATTATGAAAACATAAAAAAAGGGTGGCCTGACTTTGTGATAAAGAATTTGGTGTTCAAATTATTTTAATAGCAAGGAATGGACCAGACAAATGGAATGTATGATCCTTGTGATACCCATCTGGGATTATGCTAAATCTTTTTATCTCCCTGATTACTCAGAACTGTTATTTCTCCCTTACTAGATCTTTAGTACTCCACAGTATCATCCCAGGAGTCAGCCTTTTGTAGACCACGTTTTCACATTCTCCATCACAGATGAGAGGATTTGGTTTCGAAATTATCAGGTTAGTTCCCATTTTGCTTGTGGGCTGTAGTCAACAGTTGTGATAGGAACTCCCTGAAGTTTGGCCTCAGAGAGAGAAGAGGACCATAGAGTTCCAACCTAGAAGAGGCTAAATGGATTTGTTTGAGTTATTTTTTTCTTTCAACAGACTAGCTTTGGATGATTTATTTTTTTTAAAAAAACTTTCTTCTTGGATAAAATTTATCAGGTGGTATCAACAGCAAAAGCCAGCAACCTGAATTTGCTAATGGTATAGGTAACAATGGAGGGGCGTGGTGGCTCAGCAGGTAAGACGCCAGGCTTGTCGATCGGAAGATCGCAAGTTCGGAGGTTCGAATCCCTAGCCCTGCGTTCGGAGTGAGCTCCCGCACTCGCCCCAGCTCTTGCCAACCTAGCAATTCGAAAACATGGAAATGCAAGTAGATGAATAGGTACCACTTCGGTGGGTAGGTAACAGCGTTTCACGTGTGTCATGCCAGCCACATGACCGTGGAAGCGTCTTCAGACAACGCTGGCTCTTCGGCTAACAAACGGAGATGAGCACCAGCCCCTAGAGTCGGACACGACTGCACAAATGTGGGGGGGGGAACCTTTACCTATAGGTAACAATGGTGCATATGGTCACAGTGATAATGGTAGAAGCCATCCTAGGCAAGCTCTGAGTTTGCCTGCTCCTCTCCTTTTTCTGCACAGTTCCAACCAGACTGGAAGAATTGTTTTTCTTCCAATTAACTGATTTTTTTTCAGTTTGTCATTTTGTACAAACAGATAAATCGTGAAATTTAATTGAAGTTTAACGAAAGAAGCCAGCAAACTTGGTTTTCATGATTTCTCGTTTAAAGAAACAAAAGAGCTTGGAATTTATTTATTTTGTTTATTCAATTTGTATGCTGCCAAATCTGTTGAGACATAATGGTAAACTGCATTTACACAAACTTGATTTTTGTCATGGCTGTGTTCAAAGGGTGAAGACAGAAGGCTTGGACTTGAGGCTTGCTCAAGCTGATTTGTATAATGCTAGGCCACATGTGAGTGTTACGTAGTCACTGAATCATAAGAAAAGGAACACTTCCTATACAATTTCATGCAGCAAACAGTGGCTTTATCTTCCAATGACACTTTCCGCTGAACTTCTAATTTCCAGTTTTTTTGTGGGTCAAGCAGAGATGGGTTAAATCTCAGGTGCTCAGGCTATAAAAGCCCTTAAATTGTTATATAATAAAACCAGGAAGATTTGGATGCACTGAGGTTGAAGGTCATTGAAAAAAATAGCTGATAGAAAAGGGTATTAAAACAAATAAATATGCATCCTGCTTCAAAGTTCTAATCAGAATAAAAATGTAATGCATTGTGTAAAATGCTGTTAAGTACTTTGATCTCAAATGCCAAACCAGCAATGTGTTCTGCTCTGTTGCAGATCATAGAAGAAGATGGCGCTCTTGTAGAAATTGGGCCTCGTTTTGTCCTGAACCTAATCAAGATCTTCCAGGGCAGCTTTGGAGGACAAACCCTCTATGAAAACCCTCATTACCAGTCTCCAAATATGGTAATACTATATTCTTGTGTTTATTGTTGGTTAGAGATAGATAGATGATAGATAGATAGATAGATAGATAGATAGATAGCCTTTTTTCTTAGGTACTCAAGGTGGTTTATGGTGGAGGAGAAGGGAGGACGACAACTCCCTTCTCCTCCGGCATAAAGTGCTGTTGGAGGTAGGTTGGGTTGAGAGAGAGTCGTTGGTCCAGAGTCTTCCAGCAAGTTTCTGTGGCTGATGCTGGACTTGAACTGGGTCTTCACAGTCCTAGACCAATTAGTTGTTGTTGTTCAGTCGTTTAGTCGTGTCCGCCTCTTCGTGACCTCATGGACCATAGCACGCCAGGCCTTCCTGTCCTCCACTGTCTCTCGGAGTTTACTCAAATTCATGTTCATTACATCGGTGATGCTATCTAACCATCTCATCCTCTGCCGTCCCCTTCTCCTTTTGCCTTCAGTCTTTCCCAGCATCAGGGTCTTTTCCAGTGAGTCCTCTCTTCGCATTAGGTGGCCAAAGTATTTGAGCTTCAGCTTCAGCATCTGTCCTTCCAATGAGCAGTCAGGGTTGATTTCCTTTGGGATTGACTGATTTAACCTCCTTGCAGTCCAAGGGACTCTCAAGAGTCTTCTCCAGCACCACAGTTCGAAAGCATAAATTCTTCCTATTCAATTCCTAGACCAACACCTAGTACCTTTCTGTCTCTCGTGTATTGCACACTTAGCTGTTTACCCTGGTTGCTGCGACTCTGTCAGATCAAATCATTGTGGCCTGTAGATAGAAACCATTAATAAAATACTATCAGTAGTATTTTGTTATTTTCCTTAATAGTCTAGTATGCTGGGTTGTCTGCTAATGACTATTGCAGAATTAGCACTTGCCCCTGTTAGTTAATCTTAGGTAGTTTCTTTGGGCTTTATATAAGGAATTCATTATAAAGAGTGATAATTCCCTTTCATGCTATATAGAGCCCTCAGATCTAAAATAGTGTTACAGGGAATACCATTGCTTGCACTTTTCTGATCTTTGTAGCTATAGACCAGGGTTTCTCAACCAGGGTTCTGTGGAACTTTAGGATTCTGCGAGAGGTCACTAGGGGTTCCCTGGGAGATCACGATTTATTTTAAAAATTATTTCAAATTCAGGCAAATTCACATTAAAGAGGTAAGTTTCATTCTTATTTTTCGTTTAAGAATACTGTTAACGCATATATATAGGCCTACACATGAAATGAATATAATAATAGTGTAACTTCTGGCCTATATTTGAGCCTGAATGTGCAGGGGTTCCCTGAGGCCTGAAAAATATTCCAAGGGTTCCTCCAGGGTCAAAAGGTTGAGAAAGGCTGTTATAGACACCTCATGGCATCTGAATATTTTTTCCAAGGCCTTCATGGCCACTCTACCATGCGGTAGTCTGCAGGGTATTTCTTGACTGCTGGTACCTTTACTGTTGATAGTTGAAACTAAAAGGCAGATGCTATCTACCACTTCAGTATCTTCATTGTCAAGATAATAAGTACTGCTTATAATGTTCCCAAAATACTATTTTTCTCTAGGAGGAAAAGATTATTTCCTCTCATTTCAAAATTTGTGGAAACATTGCCTCTTGACCCCACTACTAGCTGGGATCAGTGCAGTCTTCAGTGTCTTGTTGCAGTGTGCAGTGCTATTTCGATGTCTAGACCTTTGGGGACTTTCATGTTCATTATTACTCTGATATAGCAGACATAGCATAATACTATTAAGTTGCATATCCAGGGGCGTGGTGGCTCAGCAGGTAAGACACCAGGCTTGTCGATCGGAAGATCGCAAGTTCGGAGGTTCGAATCCCTAGCCCTGCGTGCGGAGTGAGCTCCCGCACTCGCCCCAGCTCTTGCCAACCTAGCAATTCGAAAGCATGCAAATGCAAGTAGATTAATAGGTACCACTTCCGTGGGATGGTAACAGCGTTCCGCGTGCATCATGCCGGCCACATGACCGTGGAAGCGTCTTTGGACAACGCTGGCTCTTCGGCTAACGAACGGAGATGAGCACCGGCCCCTAGAGTCGGACACGACTGCACAAATGTGCGGGGGGAACCTTTACCTTTTTATTAAGTTGCATAATTATATGGTTTTAGGTAATATGGCTAGCAACAGTGTAATACACAACCTTTAGATGTTGGGTAGAACTGGAGATCCAAGTTCAAATTCATCCTCAGCTGTGGAACTCATTGGGTGGCTTTGGGCCAGCCACTACATCTCTTAGCCCATCCTTATCTCACAGGATCATTATTGTGGAGGAAAGATGGAGGGAAAATCCAAATCTTAACTATCTTAAGCTCCTGGCCAAAAGGTGAAGTATCAGTCCAAGTTGGTTGATGCTAACTCATTAAAAATTTCTGGAAACTGAACTGGTAAGAGGGAGAAGCCAGTAGTTCAATGATAGAACATATTCTTTTTGCACACAAGGAGCCCTGGTTCTACCCCTGGAACATTCTGGTACAGCTGCACAAAACTATCTGAAGGCCTGCAGAGCTTTTGCAGTTGCTGTATAAAACCTGGAACTGGCTGGACCAGGAGTCTGATTTGACGTAAGCAGCTTCCTAATTCCTATGATAGAGCCAGTTTGCTGTAGTGGTTAAGGCACTAGGCTGGAAACGGAGACCGTAAGTTCTAGTCCTGCCTTAGGCACAAAGCCAGTTGGGTGACCTTGGGCCAGTCACACACTCAGCCCCAGGAAGGAGGCAATGGCAAACCACTTCTGAAAAACCTAGCCAAGAAAACTGCAGGGACCTTTGCAAAAACTTGCAGGGATCTTGCAGTCTCTGAGAATCGAACATGATTGAATGGATAAAAAAATTCCTAAGATAGCACGCATACTAATTTGCTTTCTCTTTCTGATTATAGCATCGTCGGGCGTTAAGACTGGCCCTAGTTGCTAAATTTAGAGAAAAACAAAATATGAAACAGCTACAGAAATTGAGGAATAAGGAAGACAAAGCGCTCATTCCTGAAGATCCCACTGAGGAAGTTTTCGAAACGCCAGCTGAAGAGAAGCCGATGGAGATAGAACTGGTGAAACCAGAACCAAAACCGAGATTGAAAAAGAAAAAGAAGAAAGTACACCAACGAGAGCGGAAGTGGAAGAAAAAGCTTGGCAGAATTGGAGTGCAAAATTAGAACTTTGAAAAAGGATGGAGATTGATTGGACTTGATAGTACGGGAGTCTAATCAGTTACTATGCTACTTTTGTAATCAAATTATCTGTCAGACTGTGTGTATGGTCAGTTATTGGCTGGTCTTAAATATTTTTCAAAAAAACTTTTGCCCTTTCTTGCTTTTTGACTTTAAAAAAGAAGGTGGGTGATATGTATAGCACAGAGTTGGAGAAAGCCAGTGGGTCTAGCAATATCTCTCAGGGCTACTTTGAAAAAAATAGCCGACTGGAACAAACCAAACCTCTTTCTAGCCTGCTGTTTGGAAAAATAACCACAAATCAACTGAACAATGCAGAGAGATCATCCACTCACACTTTCCAATAGTTCAATGACTGCAGTACCCTCTCTGTAATTTTCACTGTTGGGAGAGTGTAGTAGTTTATGGAACAGGTATGTATGGTAATTCCTGCCTGTAGAGCCATGGTGGCTCTCAATCCTGTATTATAGATACAGGCTGTCCATTTCTGATGCTCATCAGTGAGAGAACTTTTTTGTTACTATTATTTTGATAGCTAGAGCGTAAAGTTTGGTGTGTGCACACATGCTCAGGTGAGATTCTGCAATCTTGGGAAAATTGTCTTGTGTCCATAAGCATTTACATAGTTTTGGACATACTGTAACCCCGATTGCTGTCTTGTTAAAAAAAAAAGTGAAAGGAAAAGGGTAAGAATTACAAGTTAAGTTTATAGGGGCTGTGCTTGCTTTGGAAGAGATTATGAACAGGCGCTTTGGAATTTATTTATTTATATTATTTATTTAATATCTATCCCTTTATTATTTTTATAAATAACTCAAGGTGGCAAACATACCTAATACTCCTTCCTCCTCCTATTTTCCCCACAACAGCAACCCTGTGAGGTGAGTTGGGCTGAGAGAGAGTGAGTGGCCCAAGGTCACCCAGCCGGCTTTCATGCCTCAGGCGGGACTTGAACTCTCAGTCTCCAGGTTTCTAGCCCATTGCCTTCCAGAGCTTTCCAAACTTTTCACGTTGGTGACACACTTTTTAGACATGCATCGTTTCGCAACACACTTACAGCAGGGCATCATTTCGTGACACACTCTTACAGCAGGGCACAAGGCAGGCACTAGGACCTGCGCGGAATCACAGCAGGTTTGGAGGCAGCCAGGCACAAGGCAGGCACTAGGCCCTGCACGGAATCCTGGCAGGGCTCGGAGTCAGCAGCAGCCTCCACACACTGTAGCTGACACGCTAACCTGACATGACAGAGTTTGGAAAGCTCCACTAGACCAAACTGGCTCTCCACAGAATGTACAGGAGCGCAGCACTTTAAAGCAGTTGTGTCTTTTTTCTGCATGAGCCTGAAAAAATGCAACTGCTTGAATGAGAACTGAAAAAATACAAACCTGCTTTAAAGAATAATGTTGAACCATGCACAGTCCTATAATACTTTACTACTTCAAAGCAAGTCAGTATTCTTGATCTATGCAGGTTTGTGCAAATTATCCCATGTTAAAAAAAAAAATAGGTGGATGTGAGGTGACATGAATATGCAGTCTATAATATTTGTTTACAATATTTGTTGGTTCTGTAGCCATTGCCCAGCAATTTAACTTAAAGGTTGCTAGTTTCCAGTGTTACAAGTTTTCTTGGCTGCATTTTAAGGTGCTGGACTCCAAAGATGAGTGTTTTTCAACCAGTTACATTAGCATTGCCGAACTTTTGAAATCATGAACTTTCAAATGGGATTTAAATTTTAAATTGGAGGGAAATAGATTTTTCTTAGAGCAGAAAGAAGGTTGCAAATAACAGGAATTAAAAGAGCTCTTATTAAGAGTTTTTTATGAATTACAGTAAACTGAATGGTTACAAAAAATATAAAAAGGTAAAGGTTCCCCCTGCACATTTGTGCAGTCATATCCGACTCTAGGGGTCGGTGCTCATCTCCGTTTGTTAGCCGAAGAGCCAGCGTTGTCCGAAGACAGTCTCATGTGGCCGGCATGATGCACGCGGAACGCTGTTACTTTCCCACCGAAGTGGTACCTCTTCATCTACTTGCATTTGCATGCTTTCGAATTGCTAGGTTGGCAAGAGCTGGGGCTAGTGCGGGAGCTCACTCCGTCACGCAGGACTAGGGATTCGAACCTCCGAACTTATGATCAACAAGCCTGGCATCTTACTATATAACACTCTAATAATCCATAGTATCCTATTAACAGGAAACGAGTGCATATAATGTGCAACGTATCTTGCCCTTCTGCCAAAAAGCATTGTGAAGTAGATGATGGGATTGCCCTATTTTAATTCCTAACAGTCGAACAGGTTAGACTAGCGTGAAAGATAATTTACTAATTCTATTTCTGCACAAGGGATTCAACTCCAATCTCCAGAATTCAAGAACAGAGTTTTGGAGTTTTTCCCCCCGGAAAATAGAAATCCAGTTGACATGATTCAAGCTACAGACAATTCCACCTGGATGACTGAGAACCTTCATAGACATATTCCCCCCGGATGTTGTTTTTTATTTTATTTTTTAAATGTTTTTGTCACTTGCTGTGAGCTGCCCATAGTTATGGCTAGAAAGATGGCCTTGCTTTCAGTGAAATAATTTCCTGCACATGATGAGCCCTTTGTATCAAATGTCCTCGGGCCACGCTACAGAAGCGGTCCGCTTACAGATCCGCGTTGCATTTCCTATCTGTGGACAAGCAGGCGGGACCTCCCTTTCTCTAATAATCAAGGCGGAGGCGGCTTCGAATCAACAGACTTGCAAACGCTCCACCCGCCTCAGCTCCCGGCAAGCGATCCCAGAACGCTCTGTCCCCGGCGTTCCACGACATCAAAAGTAGCCCGGCGATCTCGGAATGTTCACGCCCCGACGTTCCACGCCACTGAAGCCTCCGCGCCCCGCCGCTGGTCCTTCTACGTTCCATCCCTTCCAGAAGCTCCTCCCACCGCCTCCGTCAGTTCCGCCTCCCAGCCCGGCAGCGAGGAGGAGCTTGGACTCCCGTCCGGCTCTTCCGATCCCTCCCCTTTCCTCGCCGGCTGTCTTCACTCACGTGCGGGTGCCGGCCGGGGAAGGTCCTCAGCCGCTGGGCTGAGTCTCCCGGACCCCGAGCATGAAGTGTCACTACGAAGTGCTGGGTGTGAAACGCGACGCGTCCGATGAAGACCTAAAGCGAGCCTACCGGAAGCTGGCCCTCCGTTGGCATCCAGGTATTCACCCGGCCTGAGCCCGGCCTGGCGGGGAAGCGTCTCCCCTGATCTGGTCCCTCGCAGAAATGGTGGACTAAAAACATGGGAATCAGCTGGATGTTGGGCAGGATGGGAAATGGAACCCAGCAGGGGGGTGTCGTGATCCAGGTGTTGGATTGGGGGGGGGGGACCCAGTTCAAGGCCACCCTCAGCCATGGGAGCCTGCCGGGTGGCTTGGCCAGTCACTCTCCCTCAGCCCAGCCTACCTGGCAGGGTGGTGGTTGTGGTATGGAAAAATAGGAGAGGACGCTCTGCATGCTACCTTGAGCTCCTGAACAAAAGTGATATAATAATGATGATGTATTAAACTGGTATGCCACCCAACTCTCAATGACTGGCATTTTCTCCCCTAGGTAAGTATGTATACTGGGTTGTATGTAAACCTAGTTGTTACAGATTGGTAGTTTACTTGATTTCTGGAGCAGACTATGACTGTAATCTCTTGGTGCTCAGTGATCAGAGCCAATAATCTATTAAAACAATGTGTATTGGTTGTTAGATGTATGCCCTGCCTGGTGCCAGTCCAACCCCTTAACCACTCACTACCTGTCACTGTGCTAAGCAGTTCTTTAACAAGTTGATAGGCAGGGACTATTTCTGTAAAGCTGCTGTAGAAGGGAGCTTTTAGGATTGCATAGTCGGTGCCTAGAAGCTTTAGGTAATGTAAATTAGCAACTTGAAATGAAGGTAGGTCTTTCTTAATTTAGTGTATTATTTGGTTTTGTAAAATTATTACTATTCTATTAACCAAAAGCATACTCTTTCTGATTCTAGATGGAAAATGAATTCTGGCTTTAGTTACTTTTCAAGGCAGCAAGGCAACTCTGTAATCGAGTTTTGACTCCTGCTGTTGACCTGGAGCCATCCATATGCAATAGCATGGAAGTAGCTTCCTGTTCACTTTTTCTAGAATGCTTTTTTAGCTTCCAGTTTAGTCCACACCTCTGGGATTTATTATTATATTAGTCTACAGAAGATGGCATTTATTCATCTTCAAGCAAATGCAAATTCTGTTGGATTTAAGCTGTTAAAATCAGAAGCCTGACTGTTTGTACTGGTGCTCTTATTAGTCAAATCCCAGCAGGATGTCCACACATAGTTTGGTAATGAATTGTTTTCATGAGGTCATAATAGGTGTGTCTGGCAGCAAGGTTTTGTTGAGATGCTCCTTAAACATAATGTCAATTTAATACCCTCCTGATAGTAGAATCTTATATATGACCACTCAAAAATAAATCCTGCTGACCCAGATAAGCAATCTTAGAATTTCAGCCTCAAAGTAATGAAAATAATGTTTATAACAGCATTTCAACTGCAGGCCTTCCCTACAGCTCATTATTGAAAAATGAAGTCATTGTGTCATGCCTTAATGCCATATTACCTTTCATTGTTTTCTGTCTACAGTGTGCATCATAGTGTTAACAGCTGCAATTGAAATTATTCAACCCCCATTGCAAATCAGGTTTATTGTCAAAATTTACAGACTTTCAGCTGTTTGCAGTGAACAAATCAAACAAAAGCAATTGAAATAGCTCAACACAACAAGTGCTTCAAGTGGTTTCCCCAAATTCAGCTGGAAATGCAACTTATAATGACTTCTCCAGTCTCAAAATTATTCAACCCCTTCATGGCAAGCATCTGCAGTACTTAGTAGAGCACCCTTTTGCTGTTATGACCTGCTGCAAACGAGATGCATAGCCAGACACCAGCTTCTGGCAGCATTCCTGAGGAATCCTAACCCATTCCTCATGAGCAATGGCCTCCAGTTCAGTAATATTCTTGGGTTTGCGTGCTGCAACTGCCTTCTTCAAATCCCACCAGAGAGTTTCTATGGGGTTCAAGTCAGGTGACTGTAATGGCCACTGTAGAATCTTCCAGGACTTCTTCTGCATCCAAGCCTTAGTGGAATTTGAGGTATGCTTGGGATCATTGTCCTGCTGGAAGGTCCAATGATGCCCAAGCTTCAGCTTCCTTACAGACGGCATGACGTTTTCTCCTAGGATTTCCTGATACTTCAATGAATCCATCCTGCCTTCCACACGCTGCAGGTTTCCAGTGCCAGAGGATGCAAAGCAGCCCCAGAGCATCACTGAGCCACCACCATGCTTAACTGTAGGCAGAGTGTTCTTTTCAGCGTATGCTTCATTCTTCTTCCTCCAGACATACCGCTGATCCATCGGGCCGAAAAGTTCCAGTTTTGTTTCATCGCTTCACAGAACAGAATCCCAAAAGTTCTGTGGCTTATTTATATGATTGTGAGCATATTGGAGGCGACTTTTCTTGTACTTTTGGGTCAGTAGTGGTGTACATCTTGGAGTTCTGGCATGGATACCTTCTGTGTTTAGTACGCGCCTTACTGTGCTCACTGAAACCTCAGCACCTGTTGCCACCAAGTCTTGCTGCAGGTCTTTTGCAGTCACTCGCGGGTTTCTCTCAACCTGCCTTCTCAGAAATCTGGCTGCAGCCATTGACAGCTTCCTTTTTCTGCCCCATCCAGGTAGTGTAACCACTGTTCCTTTAACTTTGAACTTGCGAACTATGCTTCCAACGGTGTCTCTAGGAACATTCAGTGCCTTCGCTATCTTTTTGTATCCTGTTCCTTGTTTGTGAAGGGCGATGATCTCTTCTCTTACCTTTTTGGACCATTCTTTTGACTTAGCCATATTTCTAACATGCAGTCAAACGTGACACTCAACAAAGCCCTAGCCACTTCAGGTATTTCATGTTTTCCAGCTTAAGCACACCTGGTGCAACTAATGAAGCCCTTGTTTAGTTGCATCAGGTGTGCTTGAGACAACACCTGTTTTGCATACTGTACAGTATGTGTGCTGCTGTGACGGATTCTATTCAGGGGGTTGAATAATTTTGAGACTGGAGAAGTCATTATAAGTTGCATTTCCAGTTGAATTTGGGGAAACCACTTGAAGCATTTGTTGTGTTGAGCTATTTTAATTGCTTTTGTTTGATTTGTTCATTGCAAACAGCTGAAAGTCTGTAAATTTTGACAATAAACCTGATTTGCAATGGGGGTTGAATAATTTCGATTGCAACTGTATTTGTTGTTGTTGTTCAGTCGTTAAGTCATGTCCGACTGGACCATAGCACGCCAGGCCTTCCTGTCCTCCACTGTCTCCCGGAGTTTACTCAAATTCATGTTCATTACATCGGTGATGCTATCTAACCATCTCATCCTCTGCCGTCCCCTTCTCCTTTTGCCTTCAGTCTTTCCCAGCATCAGGGTCTTTTCCAGTGAGTCCTCTCTTTGCATTAGGTGGCCAAAGTATTTGAGCTTCAGCTTCAGTATCTGTCCTTCCAATGAGCAGTCAGGGTTGATTTCCTTTAGGATTGACTGGTTTGACCTCCTTGCAGTCCAAGGGACTCTCAAGAGTCTTCTCCAGCACCACAGTTCGAAAGCATCAATTCTTCGGCGCTCAGCCTTCCTTATGGTCCAACTCTCACAGCCATACATTACTACTGGGAAAACCATAGCTTTGATTAAGTCGAAATAAATCTGATAGGAGCCCTCAAACGTGTTACTGAACTAAAGTCTCATGGGATGTGCTAGATCAATGTAGGTTTCAAATGTGAGCCTGGAATTGGTTTTTTCTGTTGGCTTCTTAACATCTGATAATCTAAGATGGATTGTACAAATCTCATTGTGGTGGGGTTGTTTCTGTTTTGGGATGGTTAGATTCTGCTTCATTGACATTGCAGACAAAAATCTAGAAAATGCTGAGGAAGCAGCAGAACAGTTCAAGCTGATCCAAGCCGCATATGATGTGCTGAGCGATGCACAGGAAAGAGTGTGGTAAGTTTTGCCTTCCATTCGAGACATTTGCCCTTTGACAGAAGCTTGACAATTCTCACAGTGGTATCTTGGCTAGGTGCTGCCACTAGGTGGCAGCACAGAGTTAACCAGGTCTAATTTTGAAAAAATTAGAGCTGCACCTGATTAATACTTGGATGGGAGACCATCAGAAAATCCCAGGATTATAAACTAGACCGGGAACATCACGAAAGAAGGCAGTGGTAAACTACTTCCATATTGTTTCCAAAAAACGTACCTTGTAGCCATTAGGAATTATGCTCAACTCAAGGGCGTGTTTATTTTTGTTATATCTAAGAAAGAGCCACCCAGGCAGATAATTAAAAGTTGATCATCAAAGCAAACTGCAAAGGTATTTAGCAAATACTGCAATATATTTTCTTGCATTACAAGAATACTTCATGGAACTGACATTGATTGACTCGCACAGACAAAATATTCGCCAGAATGTCATTGAAAATTTTAAAACGGGGCTCAGCAAATGACTGGTATCACACTAAGCAATAACATAGTTTAATTGGTGTTGGCTTCCTGTTTAGTGTAAATCCAACTATTGTGATTAATAAACCATGATCTATTACAGACCTGTGTAGCCTGAGGACCCCCTGCCCCATTGCTCACTGCTGGAAGTTCCAGCCTCTGAAACATGCAGCTGAATTACAGTTTTTTTTAAGATGAAAGAATGCAAAAGGATTAAATGTGCAGGGAATAATCTTATTCTCCATCTTTAATTAATGTGATTAAATTTTATTTATTTATTTATTTATTTATTTATTCAACTTATATCACCGCCCATCTCCCCCCACAAGGGGGCTCTGGGCGGTTTAATTTAACAGATTAAATGTAGTTTTTGCCTGGGCCCAGCACACTTTTTTCAAGCGTGGCTCCCAGTGTGCCTCTGAAAGGCCAAAGATGGTGGGGCACCCCTGGCTTAAGGTTTAGCATCTTGTATCATCTTCATTTAGCATCTTCATCATCATCTTAATTAAACTTGTATGCTGCCCGACTCTCACCAGCTCTGGGCGGATCACGCGTCAGGCAAAAGTACTTATCCCATCAAAGTTGCTGAAATTAAGATGCCATGGAATAAGTAGGAGTGGAAATTTGTGTAAGGTGAATTCACCTTGGGATCTGTTATTTATTTATATTTATATGTAGTCCTTTATATCTAGAACTTGGTGAAACTGATGGTTTTGTTTAACAGAAGGTAGACGTGGCAGGCACGAGATCTGTTCGCCCCTGATAGTAATGAATTCAGCCATCCTTAAAAGAGTCCTGTTGAGAAAAAGGAAATGAGGAGTTGGAGGAGGGCTGCGTTCGTCATTTGGGCTCCTTTAGGAGGAGCAGCAGGATACAGAATAGACAAATATTAATTGAGAAGCAAAGAAGAGAGAGCTCGCCCCTGTATCTTTCCTTTGGATGCATCAGCATGCATGCAGCCTAAATCATTGACGCTACGTAGGGCTCTGAGAGCTTGAAAAAAAAGGCCCTTTGCTTCATTTTCTAACTTAAAATTAATATCTGGTAGAAATGAAACACAGTGATTATAGCAAGACTCGAAAACTACCCACCTTGTAGCTGTGATTCAGGAAACAAATTTGACTTCCCCGCTGGTAGATGCCATTCCTTTTTTTATCCGTGGTAGAAAGTTCCATGGTCTCGGATTTAGTTTGTTCTTTTTCTTTTTAGGTACGACAATCACAGGGAAGCTCTTTTGAAAGGAGGGGTAGATGGAGGATATCAAGATGACAGCCTGGATGTGCTCCAGTACTTCACTGTTACGTGCTATTCTGGCTATGACGATGATGCAAAGGTCTGGCTCAAGTGCTCACCTGGGCGAGTAAAATTTACCGTTGGGTGACCAGAGAGCAACATTTTGGACATTGTAAAAGAAGGGTGCGAGACAGGCGTCCTGTGAGCCCCTGTGGTCCACTGAAGCCTTTATGCAGCCCCAGGAGCCCCCATCTCAGTGCCCAGAGTGGTGGGTCAGTGTCGGGCACCCTTTTTATGCCTTTGCAGGGGCTTTAAGGCACCCACTGCATCCCTTTAAAGGAATCCAAATTCACCTAAGTTTGGGCTAATTTATAGCATTATTTCGTTATTTTCAAGGACAAAATTGGTAACAATGTTTGCAAAACTACCAAAATAGAAAATAGTGTGTGGAAATAAGCAGTGCAGTGGTTTATGGTTTTTGGTCTTTAATTCCTCCCACAGCCCCCAACATTATCATTACTGTAGCTTTGGCCCCATCTACTTTGGTGACTGTCATCCTTTTTTTTTTTTAAGGCTATAGTATTTTTTTTTAACAGTAGGGGGAGGTATGAAAAAGAGTGTCAGTATGCCCTCTTCTGAAAGCCAGTTTGGTGTAGTGGTTAAGGCACCAGGCTAGAAACCGGGAGACCGTGAGTTCTAGTCCCGCCATAGGCACAAAGCCAGCTGGGTGACCTTGGGCCAGTCACTCTCTCCTAGCCCTAGGAAGGAGGCAATGGCAAACCACTTCTGAAAAGCCTTGCCAAGAAAACTGCCGGGATTAGTCCAGGCAGTCGCCAGGAGTCAAGACTGACTTGAAGGCATACACACACACACACACACACACACACACACACACACACACACACAAAATGTCGTCTTCTATATGTTTTTACAGTATTTAATCAATTCAGTATTTAACTAATTTACTGAAAATTAATTTATAATTTCATTTGTGTACATCAGGGTTCTCAAGCATTCCAAGAAGTGTCCTTCCCTCCTGGCCAAGATTGCCAGGGTTTGCTAAAAGACCCCTCCCCCCGCCGCCTCCTGTCCCTGCCCGCCTCTTCCAGAGCCGCCAGTCCCTTGCAACCTGGCTAAAGGCTGCAGAGTGCAAGGTGGCCCTCAGCGATGCTGGCCTGGCCTTGCTGACCCTCTGTCCCCCCTCCTCTGGATGGGCTGAGTAGAGGAGCGGGAAACCCCTGAGCAGAAGCATAAAGATGACGGGCAGGAGGCCAGTGGGAAGACCCGCTTCCCCCGAGACCAGCACCGCTTCTTGCTGCTAGTTGTGAGCCGACAGGTTCCAGCCTGAGATGTGGTTACCCCAGAGGCTAGCAGCGCACGCCTCCCAAAATGGCCTAAAGGACCACGTGGGGCCCACCAGCTGTGAGTTTGAAACCCCTGGGGAACATCATTTACATAAGGCGCTAAAGACCTGGTTATGTACCGGGCCTGGGCCCCCGAATGTGTTAAGGGCCCCATTTCTTGGCTGTACCGATAATCACGGTGATAATTTTTCTTGGCTTCCATATATATTTATTTTTGTATTGTATTGTAATTGTTTTAACTGTTTTTATAATTGTTCGCTGCCCAGAGTCCCTTGGTTGAGATGGGTGGCCATATAAATGAAATAATTAAACTAAACTAAACTAAACTAAACTAAACTAAACTATTAAATTAAATTAAATTAAATTAAATTAAATTAAATTAAATTAAATTAAATTAAATTAAATTAAATTAAATAATTAAATTAAATTAAATTAAATTAAATTAAATTAAATTAAATTAAATTACTAAACTAAACTAAATTATTAAGTTAAGTTAAGTTAAATTAAATTAAATTAAATTAAATTAATTAAATTAATTGCCTACAGAAAACCCTGCTTCAGCCGATTCGGCTAGAGAGAAGGTCATTTGTTTCTGGAAGGAGATACAACAATTTTCTGTGATTACAAATGTGGGAAGGAGAGGGAAGCTTTAAGTCTACCTGGTTCTGTTTTCAAACAGGAATGCCTGTCTGATCCCCCCAAAGCAACACTGGCTGTCAGACAAGAACCTGGTTGTTGATCTCACTGTCAACAGCTCAGAAAGCTAAGCAGTTATTCCGGATGTCATCTTGTTGATGTCTTTGATTGTTCTCTGCAATTAACAAGCCTCGTTTTCTCTCTGGGTGATCGTATTGTTTGTTTCAGGGGTTCTATGCAGTGTATCGGCACGTCTTTGAAATGATTGCGAAGGAAGAAGAGGAATCCATACTAGAAGAAGACTTTGAAAAATTTCCAAATTTTGGAGATTCTCAGAGTGACTATGATACGGTAAAAGCTCTGAAATCCATAGTTGGACAATTGCCTTGTTAGGGTCAGCTCACATGGCACCAAATAATCTATAAGCTTTTGAGGTCACCAGAACCTTTTCTTAAGTAAAAAATATAACCAAAAAAAATGTCATTATAGTGGGGAGAAACCAGCATTTCAGGCCTAAGGCCGAAATTGCAAATTCCTTTGACTTGCACATTTTCTTGCTGAGTGCTGCACTTTCAGATTCTACCTGTTGTGGAGTGTCTGTCCCCTGTTTCTGAAAATCGGGAGCATTAAAGCTGCTGTCACATAATAGAATAGAATAGAATAATAATAGAATAGAAAATAGAATAGAAAATAGAATAGAAAATAATAATAGAGTAGAGTAGAGTAGAGTAGAGTAGAGTAGAGTAGAGTTAGAATAGAATAGAATAGAATAGAATAGAATAGAATAGAATAGAATACAATACAATACAATACAATACAATACAATACAATACAATACAATACAATACAATACAATACAATACAATACAATACAATACAATACAATACAATACTTTATTGGCCAAGTATGACTAAATATACAAGGAATTTGACTTCGGTGCAAGAGCTCTCAATGTATTTACCTAACATCAAAAAAAATAATAATAAATTATACAATCAAAAAAAGAAAAAGAAAAAAACTAATACTACAGTTATTTAACTAACACATACTCATATTTAAAGGGAAAATTAAGGGACAATAATACTGCATCTGTTATCTAGCATATGTTCACATATAACAGATCATTACCGGTCATGTCTTAGCAGTCATGTCTTATCATACATCATCAATCATTATCTCATGCTACATTAATTAAAAGTTCAACAGAGCAATGGCATACATTATCAATCATTATATCATGCTGCATTAATTAGGAGCTCTTTTTCTTATTTTGGATGGAACAGAAGTTCCTGTGTAGAAGAAATATAGCTCATCTTGTAGCAACAAGGTATAAGTATACAGTTTTTAAGAATAAGGGGTCAGTGCACTCTCCTGTGAAAGAATTCTTGTTTTAGCTGGGCTTGTAAAGAGTATTATTGTGTACCAAAGTCACACACATTTTTCCTTTGTAAACAATGAACTTTTAGTAAACCAATATAAAGGAAAATGATGCTAATTCTCTACATATATAAAAGCCCTGCAAAATTCAGGAGGCTTTCTCCCAAGGCAAGGAACCATTTTCTAGAATCGTTGAGCTGGGAAAAGCCACTGCGTCCACCCTCCTGCTCAGTGCAGGAACCCAAGGCCAAAGGAGCGCAAAGCTGCTCCGACAGACCCCGTGGGAACACATTCAGCAAAAGGAATAGTCAGATAGGCGTGATGGATGGATACCGAGACACACAGACTCAGAATCAAAGTATCGGAGTGCTTCTACAGCTAAGAACGTTTTTTGACTTGCTTCCAAAATTGGCACTAAAAACGTTACACTGCAGAGTATACAGTTAATTCATATGGCAAGTAAGTTTTGCACAGATTCAGGCATTGGAGAGCTACAATTAGCGGTTGCTCTCCATTGAGTAAATGCCGAGGGATCTACTGAGCCAATGTGGTAGCTGAGATGATGGATTGGGAAGAATTCACTGGATGATTTGGGGCTGTTTTCTCTCAGCCTCACAGGATTGTTGCAGGGGTAAAAGGAAGGGAGACAGTTTTGTAAATCAGAAAATAACAATTGAAATATGATGAAGAATTATGGAATATCTGGAAAAAATCACTTTTATTGTAAAAATGTATAACTGTGTATGTCAAGCTGGTAATGGATTCATGCCTTTCAAAGTTAAAGGAAACAATGTCTGTAGCTTGAATCATGTCAACTGGATTTCTATTTTCTCAGTGGAAACGTTTCGCTCCTTATCCAATGGATAATCCATTGGATAATGGATAATTGGATAATGAATAATCCAATCTATGGATAAGGAGCGAAACGTTTCCACTGAGAAAATAGAAATCCAGTTGACATGATTCAAGCTACAGACAATTCCACCTGGATGACTGAGAACCTTCATCGACTTAAAGGAAACAAATGAGTAGAGATCCCACCGACGTTACCTTGAGCTCTCAGGAAAGCAGGATATAAATTAGGTCTGTGCGTGCTTGACTCGAAAGAGCTTTGGAATTTGTACGAGTGCAGCGTCCATCTGCTACTCATTAAAGCAGCTGCATCTTTTTTCGTGCTCATGGGGAAGCCTAAAAAGAAAAGATGTAGTTGTTTTGATGAGCAGAGGGATGCACTTGTGTGACACCCCGAGCAATTTTTCTGAACCCTTTTCAAAGTGTATGCATCCTTAGTGAAAATGCAAAAAATAAATCCTCCTCCTCCTCATGCGGTATGGCACTCCAGTTGGGCTACTGCATCTTCTTTTCAAAAATTTTAAGTCAATGCAGAAAAAAATGTCCATATGTTTGGCCTCTCCCCATAAATAGTTTTATCAGCTACCACATGCTGTAGGTTTAATATGTAAACTCACTTTTAATAAACAACTTTAACAAAATCGCTGTTTAGTGACGGGCCTCTTCTAATTGTTTGTTGATGGGAGCGTTTCTTTCCGTCTTCTCCCTCTCTTCCCAATTAGGTAGTCCATTGTTTTTACGCTTACTGGCAGAGTTTCTGTACTCAGAAGAATTTTGCATGGAAGGAAGAGTATGACACTCGGCAGGCATCCAACCGCTGGGAGAAGCGGGCAATGGAAAAGGAGAACAAGAAAATCCGAGACAAAGCAAGAAAGGAGAGGAACGAACTGGTCCGTGAGCTGGTGGCCTTTGTGCGGAAAAGGGACAAGCGAGTGCAGGCCCATCGGAAGCTCTTGGAAGAGCAGAATGCTGAGAAAGCCAAGAAGGCAGAAGAGCTCCGGAGGCAGCAGAAGCTGAAGCAGGCCAAGTATGATGGTCTAGAGCAGGGTTTCTCAACCTTGGCAGTTTTAAGATGTGTGGACTTCGACTCCCAGAATTCCCCAGCCAGCAACGCTGGCTGGGGAATTCTGGAAGTTGAAGTCCAACACTGGTCTAGACAGCCAAGCCACCCTGAGCTTGTATCTGCCTCTTGGTGGTTTATTGGGGTGACCTCCCATGCAATACCTAATAATTATACCACCACAAAGCACTGCATAAGCCCCATCTTTTTATATGGTGCAGACCCCAAAGGGCAACAGAGTCGTAAAGGAGAAATCAGGATCTAACACAGCTTTCCCCAATCAGGTGCTTCCCAGAATTTTCAGGCAGTGGCCATTGTAGCTGGGGAATTCTCTAACTCGTATGTGTAAACGTTCATAAACGTTCTTCCTGCAGTTGGTGTGGAAGGAGCAGTTGATGTTCCCAAGCTACTCCCTGCCTTCAGGGCTGTGGTCGTACAGCCTCTGATGCTCGTTCTTAGCAGGTTAAGTTTATAAACGTGTGGACTCGGCTCTTGTAAGGGCTGGGTAACCAGGGAGAAAGATGATACGAACTCTGTATTTTTAGATACAACCTCACAACAGTCAAGAATGAAGATGGAAATATTGAGGCTGATCGTAAGGTTGATGTGCTGACGTAAGGCTGGTCTAGCTTTGATTGCTGGCATCCACAGCGCACAACTGAACCGTGTCTCTCTGTTTCATAGCACCTGGTCAGCGTGGCGCTGCCTGCACAGAAGCAGCTCCAACTTGCTCCAACTTGTGCAGGAAAATGAATATGCCAGCAGGGTAGCTCAGTCTTCCGCAGTGTGGCGGCTGCCAATGCCTTTATAAATCCCATGACTTCTAGGCTGCATAGGCATTGGATTATTATGTGCTTCATTTGTTTGGGCATCGATGTTGTAAGCCTCACCAGGTGGCAGCACCTGGCCAACCTGGTCTGGGCTGTGAAGCTGAGTAGAAAAGGAGACATTGGAAAAGCTGCAGGTGAGCCAAAAAGCCTGGAAGAAGGCTGTAGCCTCCCACTTTTGGTTTTGTTGGTGAGGAATTTGCATGCCCCTTGCTATTAAGTCACCAGTGGTTGAGCTTGACTCTCGGAGAGCCTTCTTTAGCTCCTGGACCCACCCATGTTCTGTTTCAGGACCATGTTTAGAGTTTAGGGTATTCCCCAAAACCTGCCTGTGAGAAGACCCACCTGTGGCCTCCCCCTTCATTTCAAAGGCTGGCGGAGCAGTATAAGGAGCAGAGCTGGATTACCATGTCTGACCTAGAGCGAGAACTGCAGCAGATGGAAGCCCAGTATGAAAAGGAGTTTGGAGATGGGTCTGGCGAGGAAGAGGAGGAGGAAAAAGAAGAGAGGAGCGAGGACCAAGAACTGAAAGGAAAGCAGGAGGGTGAGGATCGTCTGGCAGTTAGTCGCTCCTTGGGAGCAAGTGTGAATTGTTTTTCTGGGTATAGCTTGCTGGGTGGTTTAATTTCCTTTCTTGATCTCCAGAATAAGGACTTAGAGCTATTAAGTCAACCTAACACAACTAGTCTCCTTGCTCACTGTTGCAATCAGCCAGCCATTCTTCCCTTTTACCGAGAGTTTGATTATCTTCCCCTGCCACCACGCAGTATTCTTTGGGCCCTGGATAAGGCCAGTCCTGAGTGGTACAGTTCTCTCTCTCTCGTTCCTGAAGATTTTTTTTGGTACTCTTGGCAGTTGTTGCGGTTTCTCCAACCTTGCTGATTCCTTCCTCTCCTGTACTGTTTTTGTTACTTCAGCACTTACATTCATAGCTAGGATGTTGACAATAGGAGAAAAGACGGTCAGGCCATCAAGCATCTTACACAGAAATATACCTATATGTATTTCAGACAAATTAAGTGAAGAAGGTGATGCGGCCAACCTCTTTGATGAACTCTACTGCCCTGCTTGTGATAAGTCCTTTAAGACAGAGAAAGCGTGAGTTTTTCTTTAGCTACAAACTAAAATGGGTCTTCTAACGCACACTTCATCTGTCATCTTGCCCCGATTCACTTGAAAGCCACCTTAGTTCCCAGCAGGCTTCCCTTCCCAAGGGAAGCTCTGCACAAGTCCCTTTAATAAAAGGCAGCCATTCTTTCTGGACTCAGATCTTCTTGTTCCCAGTAACATCCGTCTGACCACTCTCTGCAGGATGAAGAACCATGAGAAGTCCAAGAAGCATCGGGAGATAGTAGCCTTGCTGCGGCAGCAACTGGAAGAAGAGGAAGAAGCATTTTCTCTCTCCACGGTTGATGAGAATGGGTGGAACAGTGAAGAGGAGGCAGAAGAAACAATGCCCAAACAAAAGTACTTACAAAAATATGTAGAAGTTCAGACTACCAAAGACCGTAAATTGCTTCTGGTCTCCAAAGCTTCAAGTGGGAGCTGGTCAGCTGCCCTATTTCAGGATGTGCCATTCCATGCTCCTTTTCCCCATCCCCTGAGGGTCAGCTAACAATCTATTTCAGTTGAACTGTTTTGTGTTGATTCCTCTCTCAGCCTTTTTTTCCCCTTAATCTTTGTGGTTTCTCTGAGCTTGTTGATCTTTGCTTTGTGTGCCAGGATACATGGTGCCCCCTGCCTCTCTAAGAAGCCCCATGAGAGAACGGGGCTACCCACAGTGGGAGAAGATAGTAATTTTTTGGTTGTGGGGTGTGTTGCTCAGAAATAATCCATTAACCATTACTTGTGGGCATGGCTAAAGCAAGCAGTTGGTTGGGACAGGCTTCACACTTTCCCTGGGTACAGAAGGGGTTTCAGATTGCACCCAAGATGTCTCTAGGGCTTCAGGAAGGACGCAGCAAGCAAAGATTGATTTTCTAAGTCATTTTGATGTTACAGTTTTGTTTCTGTCCTTAACAGGCTCTCAAAGAAACAGCGAAAGAAGCAAAGAACAGCAGGTGTAGGTTTTTTTAAAGCAAATTTCCCTTTGCACGCTCTCATGTTCTGCTTTGCAAAATCAATGATGGCACCATTCTGGAATTGCTTTTGCCTCTGTTTGAATGTGGCGTTGATTGCTGGCAATGCCCTGCTGAAATACTCTTGCCTTTTGTGATGAGAACTAGCTAATTTTTCAAAGCTGTAAGTAAAGCTGCATTCAATTTCTGGGAAACTCCAGAGTTCCTGCCTGGGTTTCTTGGTTCCTGACACTGTAGGTTCTAAACTCTGGCCCCTCGCATGGTATACGACTGGGCAAATGCCAGAACCAAGGTCCTCGGGGGACCCACTGGTGTCAGTTGTGAACGCCACCTGCTGTTGAAGCAAAGCACAACTGAGGTGGCAGATTTGTTTCCCCCACATGGCCTCCTTTTGAGGAGATGGAGATGATCCTTGTAGAACACCTCAGCCCTGGTCCACATGATTTCAGGTAGGAAGAAAACTGGACCAATGTCTGCCAAGTATAACGTGGCTTACAGGAGGAGGTTGCTGGATCCACAGCTGCAGAAGTTGAAATAGTTTTCAGGTTGGGCAGATGCTTCCTCAGAAAGGAAAGTCTGAGCATGTGAAACTTTGGTCACCAGCCCACCACAGTAGTCTCTTCCCGATCTCTGTGCTGGAACTGAAGGCCCACTTGCATCAGAAACAGATTTAGCAGCGCCCACATTGAAAATATGTAAAGGCCTTCCCCAAGTGGTTGATTTTCCAGTCGATGGCCAGTTTGGTCTAGTGGTTAAGGTGCTGGGCTAGAAACCAGGAGTCTGTGAGTTCTAGTCATGCCTTAGGCATGAAAGCCGCCTGGGTGACCTTGGGCCAGTCACACTCAGCCCTAGGAAGGAGCCAATGGCAACCCAGGAGACTGAGAGTTCTAGTCCCGCCTTAAGCATGAAAGCCAGCTGGGTGACCCTAAGCCAATCACATTCTCTCAGCCCTAGGAAGGAGCCAATAGCAAACCAGGAGTCTGTGAGTTCTAGTCCCGCCTTAGGCATGAAAGCCAGCTGGGTGACCTTGGGCCAGTCCCTGTCTCTCAGCCTAACTCACCTCACAGGGTTGTTGTTGTGGGGAAAATAGGAGGAAGAAGGAGTAATACTGTAGGTATGTTCCCCGCCTTGAGTTATTTATAAAAATAATAAAGGTTTACACAACACACTAGGCCAGTTTGGTCTAGTGGTTAAGGTGCTGGGCTAGAAACCAGGAGTCTGTCAGTTCTAGTCCCGCCTTAGGCATGAAAGCCGGCTGGGTGACCTTGGGCCAGTCCCTGCCTCTCAGCCCTAGGAAGGAGCCAATAGCAAACCAGGAGACTGAGAGTTCTAGTCCCGCCTTAGGCATGAAAGCCAGCTGGGTGACCCTAAGCCAATCACATTCTCTCAGCCCTAGGAAGGAGCCAATAGCAAACCAGGAGTCTGTGAGTTCTATGAAAGCCGGCTGGTTGACCTTGGGCCAGTCACTCTCTCTCAGCCCAACTCACCTCACAGGGTTGTTGTGGGGAAAATAGGAGGAGGAAGGAGTATTAGGTATGTTCACCGCCTTGAGTTATTTATAAAAATAATAGAGGCGGGATAAAAATTAAATAAATAAATAAATTTTGCAGGACCTGGAGGGCACCAGGTTGGGGAAGATTGGCCTATATGTTTGTGTTCAGATGTGATGTTCTAGCATAGCAAGGCATCATTTTTTTTCATCTTGCAAGGAGACTCTGTAGATCTCTTGTGATCATGATGGATGTATTTATGTCATTATCTCACATCATTCCTCTGAATGGTCTCTTGTTCTTCAAACAGACCCAGGAGCAGCCTTCCAACGACAGCGGCCCTGAGCAGCAAGTTGAAGAGGCAAGACCGGTTAGCAGCAGCGAACTAGAGGGGGTGTCTGAAGAATCAGAAAATGTCAGCAAAAGCCACGATTCGGATGATGCTGGAGAAATTTCAGGACCTACAGTAGAATCCAAAACTGAGGTGAAAAGGTAAGCATTGTTCTCTGATGATATGAAGGGAGTTTTTGCTAATGAGATGTAAAGGTTTTGAATCGAAACATTCTGAAAATGTTTTATATAGTCTATAGAACCTGCTCAATGTTGGTAAAGCAGAAGACTAAGAATTTATTTTCTTGTTTAGCAATTCTAAAGGTAAAGGAAAGAAAGCAAAAGAGGCCAAGAAAGCACCTCCAAAAGCTTCTTCAGAGCACCAGATAAAGGTATGTACAAGAGATCAAGGCAGAACATTTTTAACTGTGACAAACAGATTAATGTTTTTGGCATCAAGTCTTAACAGTATCTAAAGGCAAAAGTCTTTCCCTTCTTTTTTTTCTTTTAATGGAAGTCTCCAAGTTGACCTCAACCCCCAGTGACTTCCTGGATCCACCCACACAATTATTTGGGCAATAATATGGAAGTCGTTTAGCATTTGTTCCTTTTGGAATCTCTCCTAATTTCCCATCTAGTTTACAGCCCTGGATTTTCCTGGTATTCCTCTGGCCAGATGCTAACCATGGCTCTCCCTATGTAGCTTCTGAAGATAACCAAGATTAGCCAGGTTCTGCCACCTGCTGAGCCTCTTTTCTTCAACATGTTCTCCAAACTCCAAGTGTGACCACCAGCTTCAAAAGGTTGCTTGAATTGGTGGCTCCACCTAGCTCCCTTGGGCTAATTAAAAAAAAAAAAGCTAAGCAGTGTCAGATATGCTTAATACTTGGATGGGAGACAACCAGGAAATCCCACAGCTGTGGACTAGACTGGGAAGTCCAAAAGGGTCCTGGGAAAAGGCAGGAGCAAACCACCTCTCTATTGCTGCCCAGATAATTACATGGACATTAATTAATTAATTGGATTTATCCCCGCCCATCTCCACCATGGTAGACTCTGGGCAATATAAAAAGTTAAAAACCTATACATCTAAAAACTACTATAAAAAAAAATCCAAAAGATGGTGTGTTCTTAAAAGGAGGATATAACTAAGCTAACCACCCCCAGGAGGAACTATTATTTCCTTCATTCCAGGCAAGGCGGCAGAACCAGGTCTTTAAAGACTTCCTGAAGGCCAGGAGCGAGGGTGCCCATCTCACCTCAGGGTATTAGCCCCATGTAGAGCGCGTTGCAGTAATCTATATGGGAGATGACAAGGGCATGAGTGACTGTTCGGAGGGCCTCCTGATCCAGGAAGGGGCGCAACTGGCGCACAACCCAAAGCTGTGCAAAGGCCCTCCTGGCCACGACTGCCACCTGCTCCTCGAGCAGGAGTCGTGAGTCCAGGAGGACCCCCAAGTTTCGCACTGAATCTGAACGGGGCAGTGCCACCCCATCCAGAGTTAAAGATGACAACTTCCTGGGAATCGAGAGGCCATCAATCCACCGCCACTCCGTCTTACCAGGGTTCAGCTGAAGCCTGTTGTGCCCCATCCAGGCCCCTACAGCCTCCAGACACTGAGAAAGGGTGTCGACTGGAACACTTATGTTCATGGTAGTCATGAACTCCCGAGCCGCCTCTGAGGCCCGTCACCAAGACTTGAGCTCATCTTGAAAGTCTTTTTGAACACACAAATACATCAGTAAGCGAGGTGGACTCAAAGTCTTGATCTACATTCCTGCTCTTGTATATTCTTCAGTTTATATTACATGAGCAACCATTTTGATTTGGATTATGTAAAATAGTGGCTGAGGATTTGCATCAAGGTTTGTGCCTCATCTGGTGGCACATGGTTTGTCAGTCTTTGCTCTTTCAGAAAAAGGAAGGCATGGCTCCACCACAGCCCAGGCATTGTGGCAGTTAGAAAGTGGCGGTTGGAAGAGAGCAAGAAGGTTGTTGCTAAATTTGATCTGACCAGTATTTGTAATGGTGCTTTGAAAGGAGGTCTGCACCCTTTTCTGGGTGACTTATGACTGATAAGCTTTTATTTTAAGGCCATCTAGTGCATTATCAACACTGAGCTGCATTCATGAATGGAGCAAATGGAACAGTTTCCCCATATTTTAATATATACAGGTTTCTCTTGCCTTACGTGAATTCACTTTATGCAAATTTGTTATTATACGATTCATTTTTGCCCAAGAATTTGCTTTACGAGGGGAAAAAATTGCTATTATGCGATTGTGCCAGGATACAGTAGCCAATTTGCACCAAAGTTCTGGAAACATGCCAAGACTTCTTCCCACCAAAACCACTTGAACATTTTCCTGCCAAGACCCCTTTGTGCCTCACTCATTTACCATCACGGTGTGTAGTTGTTCTGGATGTGCATCCTGTCTCCCAGTTCCTGCTGTACCTGCAGGAGCTGCTCCTGTTACTGTGGGGTCAAAACAGCCATCAACTTCTTATCCAACCCCCTTACCAAAAAGGAAAAGGACCTTTCTAACGCTAGAAAGGAAGTAGGACATATTATGTTGTGCCGAAGCTGGTGAAAGATCCTCGGCCGCAAGATGAGCTTTTAGCTTTGAATCTATTGGGCACAACATAACGAAGGATGTTCATAAAATTTGTAGTACCATGATATATTCTATCTCATTGTCTGCCTTGATAAGTATGTGCATTAGCAATCTAGCTGTAGAAAAGATGGATAAAACGCTTTTCCTGTACGTAGTACACGAAACATGGAAGAAAACATGTTTGAGTAATGTAATGCTTAAGAATAAGGGTCTAAAAATTGAGAGCACGTTTGTCAATGCACAGGGTTACCAAATTTGACACTATACTTTGCAACGCACCTTTTCCCACTGGTTCAGGGTCTCATATTATGCAAGGTTTTCAGGGAACATAACCCTAACATAAAGCGAAGGAAGTCTGTTGTTAGCTTTTGTATTAAAATACTTTCTACATGTGCTCCATTCTTTTGCAGGGTTGCCTTAGCCAACTTTCAGCCAGGGAACAGAATTGTTGATCACTGCTTTAAGTACTGTAACTTTCTAGAAAAGATGACCAGCTTTAAGTCTAATTTTAGCAACAACTGTTAGCTGATAGAGCAATGACCCTCCAGGTTTAGAGGCAGTATAGCTGAGTACCAGATGGTGATATTCAATGGGATGGCTGCTTCCTTCCTGCTCACAAGCTTCTAGAAATGTGTTTTGAAGCCAATGTGGGTCTAACTAGGCCTAGTCTACTCCAATCAGATAATTCTTTATTACGTTTTTGCTATCTGTTATCAAAGAAAGACTCTATTAATGGTAATAAAATGCTTCCTGTCTTTTGGGGGGTTGTTTCTTCTGCTTTTCTGCTACCAGCCTGAAGCTCCCCTCCAGTGTGTTACCTGCAGCTGTGAATTTCAGTCGCGGAACAAATTGTTTGAACATCTGAAAGCCACCGGGCACGCCAAAGCATTACAAACATCCACCGCCAACACAGCTATCGGCAGCAGAAGCAAAAAGGAAAAGCGGAGGAACAGATAGGCTTTCTGGAAAGCGCTGAGAACTGCCGGGCCATTCAGCGCTGTCCCATAAAAAGGCACCTTGTTGGCCCAAAGAGAGAGAGGCCTTTTCCACGTAATTTCACCAGGATGGAGACTGTTGGGTCCAGCCATAAGCAGAACGGCAAAACATTTAAAGCTGTGCAGCACCTGATACCTGTTCGTGTCTGTATTTTGTTTCATCAATTGGGCTAAAACCCCAGGTGGTTGATAAAGAGAACCTTCCTTCTCCTTAGACTTGTAAAAACCTACATGTACAGGCAAATGAAATAAATTATTTTACTGCACATTTCTGTCTATTTTTAAAATTTGCAGTGTTCGTTTCATCTGGGATGTCCTCTTTATATTAAAAGCACTTCTTTGCTACCAACCTGCCTATATTCATTTAGCCCAATCCTGGACTGGCTGTCCTAAGACAGTGGCTATCAATCATAAGATTGCAAGTGTCACTCACTCACTCTATGAAAGAAGGCTTCTCCTGCCATGATAGAAACAAACATTTTCAAGAAAAACATATATATATTTAAAGCTATTCCATTAGTTATTGTATGTTTCAATACCTTCTTCTGTGTGCCATCTATGCTATTCATAAGCCCCACCTATGGTTCACATTTCAACCACCAGTTGAAAACCACTGCTGTAAACAATATTTGGGGATGCTGTCACTCTCTTGTTCTTGCTGTATTCTAATGCCCAGGGTTCTTCAGCAAAAGGAATTTGAGTAAATTATCTAAAGCAGAGCTTTCCAAACTCTGTGTCGGGACACGTTAGTGTGTCGGCTGCAGTGTCTGGGTGTGTCGTGGATGCTGCTGCCTCCAGCCCTACCAGGATTCCGCGCAGGTCCTAGTGCCTGCCTTGTGCCCTGCTGTAAAAGTGTGTCGCGAAATGATGCCCTGCTGTAAGAGAGTGTCGCGAAATGATGCATGTCTAAAAAGTGTGTCACCAACATGAAAAGTTTGGAAAGCTCTGATCTAAAGTACACGGGGAAACACTGGAAGTCCAGATGGGTCTTATGTTCAGAGCCATCTCAGCCGGTATGGCCAGCAAGATCTGCAAGTGTCAATTCAGCTTTAGCAGGACAGTCATAGCTTCCTCATCCCTGATCTAAGAGCTAAGAATTGAATTAATGTTCCTTTAGCTTAATATACGCTAGACAATTTATTAAAGCACTAATCAGCATGGAACCATCATTCTACCTGATGGGGAAGTGTCTGTGGCCCCCCTTCTTTAATCAAGAAATTTGTAATAGGGTTTCTGAACGTCTGTTCAACATAATATAATTTCTTACGTTCCAATTTTTGCTTTATGAGATAGCATTCTCTTCAAAACATTCAAGGATTTGGATATGTGCTTTCCCTAATGCAGTTCAAAGTGAAACATCAACGGAATTAGCTCTTCCCCTTACGGCAGAGGACTGGAAAGAACTCACATGCTTGAGAGTTGCTTTGCTGCTCAGCTGCGTCTCAAACCTGTTTCCAGCAATGTTCCAGGCAGAAGTGTGTTCCTAGCCCTGAGTTTTAAAATCCCTTTGTGTAGAGGGGAAGAGGAGATGGCTCCCATGTTCTCAGCCAAAACATCAGCTGGGCTCTTCTGATTCAGCTATGCACATATTGTCCAGCTGCTGCACAAGCTATAAAACAGCCAGAAAGAGGTGCGTGTCGAGAAGCCTGCTTCCTTCTGCATGCAACCCTATCCAGATTAAGCTCAAAAATGACCATTATGAATCAGTGCTTCTGGCAATGAGTTCTGGTTCACGGATTTATTCACAGCGAGTCCAATGCATTTCAAGTCCAGGGGGGAAGGGACTCCTATTTTTCAGCTGTTGTTCTTTCCATATGTCTCATTAAGGCTTCATGAAAGACAGCCACTGCAAACTCTGCATCTTCTTGAGTAACGCACATAGGAGGTTTAATTCTAAATGTCTTGGGGGGGAAAAAAACAGAAAAGTTAGAAGACGGGGGGAAAATCAGTATAAGCTTATTTAGTAGTAGACATGTTTTGGCAATAGATACAATCACAGAGCAAAATATTGTACAGTCACTGCATAAGGGGCAGAGGGTGGGAATGGGCCAAGCTAAAGCAATTCCAGTCTAAAACAAACTGAATTTATTGATGCATCTGTATGGCCCTACTCTGTACAATTTATTTTGCCAGCCATAAAAAAGGGTAGGTACATCCCCTCTCAAACATGCAAAAGACACATGGGATGAAAACCACTGCAATCACCTAACAAATGCTCAAAAATTACTTAGGAAGCTGTTCTGAAGACATGAAACCAAAGGTAGCCTTGAAGAACATGGTCACTCCTTGGCCTGAGAAGGCCTTGCACTACATGTACTATCGTAGATATTAGAAGGTAGGAACTTGAAATGTACTGTAATTATATGGAGAAGATGACATAGAAGAAGGTTGAATGTCAGATCATGTGGACGTACCCAAACTGCTAAAGTAGCTTTCCTCAATCTGATGGTTCCCAGGTGTATTGGGATTAAGCCTTTACCTGGATATTCTGGGTGTGGAGATGATTGTGTTAAGGCTTTAAGGACCAGCACTTTGAACTGGGCCTAGAATCCTAGCAGTAGCCACTTAAAGCAGCTCTTTCAAGACACTGAGTTTTGCATCCAATGCAACATGAGGAAACTCTGGGCACACCCACACAACCAAGGGAAAAAGGCTGGTCGGTTCTATCTTTTTACAGGGAATGTTGGGATCAATCACGGAAACATCACCGAGCTCTGTCTCCATCTTGTGAGCTACAGGAAGCAACCAGATGACGGGGGACAGAAGGGATCCAACTGAGCGGCCCTAATTGTTCTTATTTTGATTTTTTTTTAAAAAAAAAGCAAAGGAAATGCAAACAAGGATTGCTTCAAATGAAAAAGCAGAGTGAGGTGTCTCGTGTCTCGATTGGCAAAACCTAGACTGGTAAAACTGTTTCTGATTGAACTAGGCAGGGAGGGGTTCAGTAGCTCTGGGCACCGGCTTTGAATGTGAAGTTAAAGAGAGCGGGGCCAGGGGTTGTGCTGTCTTGTAACGGTGTGGTTGGCTGGCCATCCTGAAAGCTGAAGTATAACATCACATTGCGCACACCGGACAGAGGAAGACTAACCTAGAGAACAAATGGAAAAGCTCCTGGAGACTGCTTGCCAGCTGAGAATAAATAACTCTGGCTAGAAAGGCAAAACCTACAATTTGCACTTTAAATAAAATTGCGACTTAGACTTTGAATGATTATTTTGTACCACCACAAAACACTTAATGTTCCCATTTCCATATTTCATAGAATTAAGTGTCCCCTCCATTTTCTAATGCTGCTTGTGCCATTATTTCAGCCCCAAAGACTTCAGCTGTTCTGCTTTCACTGTGGCTTAATCAGCATTTCCTAGGCACTGTCTGTGTTTGCACCACACATTTAACCAAGTTAATTAAAGACTAGGGGTTGCCTTTACACCCACATGTGAAACTTGTTTATTTTTAACCTTTCTGTTTTCTTGTTTGGTTCAACGTTATTTTAACTCAGGCTTCTCTTTAGTTAGGATTCAGAGTATTATGCAAATTCAGAAAAGTGGGTTAATTCATTAACCAAGTTACACGTATTGCTGTGGAGGCAGTCAAAGTGGCAGAGTCATCTACCTTTACTTAGCTCCTAACAAAACCATGATAAGCCTACTGGATTCTAATCCAGCACCTTGTTCTCATACTAGCTAACCAATGCCTATGGCAGCGTTTCTCAACCTTGGCAACTTGAAGATGGGTGGACTTCAACTCCCAGAATTCCCCAGCCAGCAAGGAGCTGAAGTCCACCCATCGTCAAGTTGCTAAGGTTGACAAACACTGGCCTATGGAAACCCCATGAGGATGCGGGTGCAGAGCTTATAGAATTTCAACTGATGTTTGGAGGACATCATTAATAAAGCATCATTTATAACAGGGCTGGGGGGGCGTGGTGGCTCAGCAGGTAAGACGCCAGGCTTGCTGATCGGAAGATCGCAAGTTCGGAGGTTCGAATCCCTAGCCCCGTGTGATGGAGTGAGCTTCCACACTCGCCCCAGCTCTTGCCAACCTAGCAATTCGAAAGCATGCAAATGCAAGTAGATGAATAGGTACCACTTCGGTGGGTAGGTAACAGCGTTCCGCGTGCGTCATGCCGGCCACACGACCGTGGAAGCGTCTTTGGACAACGCTGGCTCTTCGGCTAACAAACGGAGATGACCACCGGCCCCTAGAGTCGGACACGACTGCACAAATGTGCGGGGGGAACCTTTACCTTTTATAACAGGGCTGGCTAATCTTTTTCCATCTGGGGCCACACTTTTGTTGTTATTCTGTGGTCTGGATGGGGCATGATACTGACATGGTGATGTCACTAGAGCAGGGGTGAGGCTGAAGTTGGCTTTTGCCATCCTAAATTACTTGGTGTCACTCGTCAACCTCACAACCTCTCAAGGACCTAAGCCTTTTGAAATACAGAGGACTGCCTGCTGCATTATTCTTTTTCATATGCTTCAAACAATACTAAAAGTTAAAAGAAAAAGCAGGTAATTGATTCTTCTTCAGCATGGGTCATCCTTGTATGTGCTAAAGAACTGGCTATTGTCACAGCTTAATATAATATGCTTCTCAAAATTTAAAGTACCTGTGAATACATTCCTCCTTTACCAATCAGCACTCCCATATCTTTACAGTCTTCCCAAATCTCGTTCATCTCTTCAGCTGGAAGTGGCTGGCAAGTTTCCTATGAAGAAAGATTAAACTTTAGCTTCCAACCTTTTTTCATTTTTTAAAAACGTGAAGACATGAAAGACTCGAACAATACATAGCCATTCATCACAAGAAACCTTCTAAAACCTGTAAAATTGCATGCTGACATACCCAACATTACAACATCTTGTATTTTATTTACTTATTTATTAAATTTACACTCTGCCATTAAGAACTCAAAATAGCTTAGATGGGAACAGAGTTGTCATGGGAGGGAGGGGGTGTTGTAAAAAAAATATCAAGATGGCAAGTGCCATCATGCAATCAAAGCCCAAACCATTTTTACATGCGCATGACACATGCAATGCCTGTTAAAAAGGCATTCTGCGGTCTGGATGGGGCATGAGAGAGAATGACTGGGCCAAAGTCAATTAGTGAGTTTCATCACTGAAGATGGATTTGGACCTGGATCTCTCTGATCTTAGACCACTATCTTAGCCACTACCCCACATTTTAATTCATTTATTTATTTATCAAATTTGTACCCAACTCCTAATGACTCCAGGCAGCACAACAACAACATTGTGGGTCTATTGAAATCAGAGCATCAGGCATAAGAGTCTTGGTTTCAGCAAGGAGCCAACAAGGATCAAATCTGTCTAATTGTGAATCATCCGTGGAGCAACTCACTTTGCTGCAGGAGGATTGCACGAGCAAGGGCCTATGAGTGCACCAATGCACAGAGGAATGGAATGTATGGTTTTTGGTCATAGTCACCTATGACCTGAAAGTTTCCAAAAGATGCTTCTCCGTGGTGGTGCTTCACAGAGGTTTTAAAGCAGCAGTCCTCCACGTCTTGGATGGGGCACCCCAAGAGCCTTCAAAACTTGCAATTGTTTTGCAATTTTTAAAATGATGGAAGGGGAAAATGACATGGGAATTATTCATATTAATATTTATTTATTTATTTATTTATTTATTTATTATTTATCGCATTTTTCCACCGCCCATCTCGACAATGACTCTTTAATTTATTTGATTTAATATGAGTTTACATTAAAAAGGTAAAGGTACCCCCCGCACATTTGTGCAGTCGTGTCCGACTCTAGGGGCCGGTGCTCATCTCCGTTTGTTAGCCAAAGAGCCAGCGTTGTCCGAAGACGCTTCCACGGTCATGTGGCCGCATGACACGCGTGGAACGCTGTTACCTACCCACGGAAGTGGTACCTATTCATCTACTTGCATTTGCATGCTTTCGAATTGCTAGGTTGGCAAGAGCTGGAGCTAGTGCGGGAGCTTAGATTCAATCAATTGTAGTTTTTGCCCTGGTTCCATTCAACCTTTTTTGTAGCCCACCTACAGTATATTTGAACTGAAGATCCAGGCTGCCTATCAGAGAGCACAGGTGGCTTCAGCTCCCCAAAAGCTGTATATCCCAGTTTTATTTATGACTGCTTACCCTGGGCCCTGGCCTGATATGCAAAGAACGTCTGTGCAAGCACAAAGAACCACAACACTGAAATGCACCAGGTAGAGTTTGATTTTTCAGTAATTGCCACAGTGAGGCAGCAGTGTTGAAATAAGACTCTAGTTGCAATAATGCCAGAGCCAAGTTGGATCCACAGCCAAGATTGTTTGTACCGTTCTCTGCTCACCTAATTTTTTTGCACCATAGTTTTACAGTTACACCATTAATATTCAGTTCTGAAATACCTATAGATTTTATATTCTGGGGTAGGCATTTGTACCCTGTTTAGTCATTTTTAGCATTAGATTTAATTTTATGTAATAGTTTACTGATTACATAGATTTGTAGCACTACATTCATCATTAATAATCCTAATTATATTTATAATCTTAATAGTATTGATATTATGCTTTTATATTTGTGCTAGCACCTTACATTTTAGTTATTCTTATAATATGTAAATTAGACTGGGCCCAACAGGATGACTTTAATGTTAGTATTGAATGTACATTTTGTTGGTCAGTGACCAAAATAAATGGTGGTTCTCTACTCAGCACTGGTGATAACACACCTGGAGTCCTGTGTATGATTCTGGGCGCCACAGTTCCAGAAGGCTACTGATACGTTAGAGGCCAAAAAAGATGATACAGGGACTTCAGGGCATGTCCAATGGGGATAGGGAGAAAGAACTTGGACTTTTCAATCTGGAACCAAGAAACTGAGGGGAGACAAGATATGCTAGCCATGGTCAGGTGCATAAAGGGAAGCTACAGAGAAGATGGTCAGAAATTATTTGACACGGCCACAGAAACTAGGAGTAGAAATAGCAACCATACGTTTAAAATTCATTAGAATGTAAAGGAAAAACTTCCTATCAATAGGATCTGTGCAACAGTGGAACTGTCCAGTTACAGTACGGAGGTTGTGGGTTCTCCCTCTGTGGGGGTTTTTAAGAAGAGGATGGACAACCACCTCTCATGAGTGGAAATGTGGTTTCCTGCACATTTAACCCAAACTAAATAACCCTTGTTGTGCCTCCTAACTCAGTCCTATGATTCTATGTTTTTATTTATTTTATTTATTTTTCAATTTCTATTACCGCACCATCTCCCCCGAAGGGGACTCTGGGCGGTTACATGCACGATAGGCCCACAGAGTGGATTCCAGACCTTATTCTTGACCATCTCTATCCCAATCATAAGCCCTTTGCCACGGACATCTCCAACAATTTCAAACTTATCCCGCAGCTTAGCAAACTCTAAGAGCAAGTGAGTTCCAACATCTTCGCAATTTTTCTGCAAGCCATCTTCTGCTATTGCCTAGACACACAAAAAGAAATCATCAAGTATTCTGAAATAGCATCGCAGGCACATTTAGTTCTACAAGGGGCCTCAGAAACCAGATAAAAATAACTTTGATAAGACCACAGCCAGACAAAAAATATTAAAATGGCAATCAAATTCATTATGTGCAAATACATGGAGAAATTCTGGAGTACATTTGATCTAATACAATATTCAGAGGCTTCGGGGAGGGGGGTCCACCATTAAAATAGTGGGTGCAACTGGGGCAATCAAAGCCCTGCCCCAGTAAATTTGCATGCAATGTGTATGGCCCACATTTAAAAGGGGGTGGAGCTTCAACCACCCAAAGTACTGGCCCCAATACTTTGCAGATGTCCCTGACAATATGGAGAATATGCATTCCCTCAAGCCTAACTTTCTTTCTGTCCAAATACAAAGTACAGTGAGATTACACACATGCAAAACCCAATTAATTTCCCTGGAGTTTGCAGTAGCATGAATAATCTGCATTGATTTATCTGCACGGAAGTCTCTTAATCCATAGTTTCAGTGCTTATTACCATAAATGGAGCCTGCCTTCGGTTTCCCTGCATTTAAGCAGAGAAGGAAGTTGTGTTTGAAAATAAAAGGGGTTCCAGAATGCTTTGCTAGAAATGAATAAAGAAACCTCTAGCCAAGGGGACCAAATGTGCAAGCTTTAAGGCACAGCAGGCCATCATTTTACCAGAACAAAAAGTCCCTTTAATTTAAGGGGGGAAAGGCAATTTTGTCAAAGCTCATAAATAATAATATAAGTAAAAAAACTGGAAATGTTTTCTTACATCCAGAACTGCAGATCCAACTGTGCAAGCCACAGGATTGCCTCCAAATGTGTTGAAATGGAGGTTCTCTGTCAAAGCATGTGCAATTTCTAAAACCAAAATATATTAGTATTAATAAATGAAGTTGTAAAGTCATGAAAGAGACCAGCAGCTGGATGAGGCATAAAAAGAAAGACCAACATTCACACTATTTGGGACCTCAGTCTTACCACAGTGGCTCAGAAGAACTTTTGTGAACGCTTCTGTCTGTGCTCCTGCCCTCTGAAGATGCCGGCCACAGATGCTGGTGAAACGTTAGCAACCACAACTTCCAGAACACGGCCACACAGCCCGGAAGACCCACAACAGCCATCCATTCATAGTGTTTGTGGGTTTTCTCCATATGAGATAAAATTCTACTGGTCCAGCAAAATTTATCTTCTCATGCACGATCTAAAATAGGAGCGTCCATCCCGTGGCCAAGGGTAACATGCAACCAGACCCCTTTTTATGGCCTTCCAGAACCCTGGGAAAATGATTGCTGAAAAATGTGGCACAGCATCCTGCCATTTTGAACACATGAAAACTGTAAGGAAAGCCTTAAGAAAGGTATGGCCCTATTGGGGGGGAAGCCCAAAACTCCTCTCCAACACAGGAAACAACAACAGAGAATTACCTGACCTTTCTCCCAGGTTGAAGTGGCTGCACCCCGCATGTAGCACCCCCTGCACCCCCAGACCCTGAGCATCAAAAGGTTGTTCACTCCAATCTGAAACCCACCAAGCGTGAAAGCAATTCTCACCCGCCGTAGTCACAACCGCTGCCATCGGAAAGCCGTTGCCAATCCCTTTGGCCATGGTAACCATGTCTGGAATGACATCGTGCCCTTGAAATCCCCAGAAATGACTGCCCGTTCGAGCAAATCCAGTCTGAACCTTCAGGGAGCAAAAGGGATGTTTTAAAAAGGTTTAGAGTTTCTCTACGTAAATAACGTCTATATTTTAAGGGTATTGTTTCCTGATAGGAAATTGGGTATGTTCGCTGTCAGACAGGCTACGTGCATACCAGTATTTCACCACCTGCTTCTCACACAGAAGTGACTTCCAAACTGAAATCTGTGTACGGTAGAATCCTTAGAGAGCAGGGTTTCTCAACCTGGGTTCGGTGGCACCCTGGGGTTCTGCGAAAGGTCACTAGGGGTTCCCTGGGAGATCACAATTTATTTTAAAAATTATTTCAAATTCAGGCAACTTCACATTAAAGAGGTAAGTGTCATTCTTTATTTTTAGTTTAAGAACACTGTTAATGCATATATACCGTCCTACTCATGAAACAAATACAATAATTTTGTAACTTCTGGCCTATATTTGAGCCTGAATGGGCAGGGGTTCCCCGAGGCCTGAAAAATATTTCAAGGGTTCCTCCAGGGTCAAAAGGTTGAGAAAGGCTGCCTTAGAGAAAACACCACCCACTTCTCCGGAGTTCAGGATTCAGTTTAAATTTTGCTCTGCGTTTGCTTTCTGTTCTCATCCTGCTCTGTTCAGAAACTTGTTATGTTTTGTTGTGATAAATATATGATAAACAGTTCTTTTCTTTGCGGTTCAGTTAACAAAAAGATGCAATGATGAATCTCATCATCACATCAATTTTCAGCTCGGGTTCTTTTTTCATTCACTCTGGATTTTGTACGAGTCGTTTACAGGACACTAAAGGGGGCAAGTGTGTAACACAATGATGTCGCTGGACAGGCAGGGCTACAATGGTAATTCCATTTTAACACTATTTAGGGATGTGTTTACAAAAAAACACAAACAGAAAAAAACCCTCTTTGCCTCCATGAGGAGATTGTCAGATGACTTTTTCATTTTATAGGTAAATTAGAATATGCTTTCAGGTAAATACACTAATATTATCTCTCAAGGTCTAGAGCAGTGTTTCTCAACCTTGGCAACTTTAAGACATGTGGACTTCAACTCCCAGAATTCCCCAGCTAGTATGGCTGGCTGGGGAATTCTGGGAGTTGAAGTCCACATGTCTTAAAAGTTGCCAAGGTTGAGAAACACTGCTCTAGAGTAATGCCTTGTTAATATGGATACTAATACAATGTATTGGCATACCGATCCTCAGTTACATCAACTTTTAAATATTTATTCCCAGATTTTCATATTATTGGGTCCTATAGATCCACTCATCTTTGTATAAATTATTACTCAGCTATATTAAAAAACCTGTAGATGCACATTCTCAGGATACATTTCTCATATTTTGGCACATATATGTGGAAAAAAACAATATAGTAAAGTAGGTACAAATTTGTGAAAGATGTTTGCAGTGCCAGAATGTTCACACTGGAGTAAGAGATGTCTTTTCTCAACTCTTGGGCCATCCCCACAATCCACGTTCAAGGAGACTGTGCTTGCCTTAAAAAGATCGAGTTTTGACCTTATTCAAGGACAACCCCTCTCTTATTTTCATTACAGCAGCCCAACTTTTCTTAGGCTTTCTCACATGCCTGAAAAAAAGAGATGTTGCTACTCTAGGAAATCCATTCATTAAAGTCACTGCAACTCTTACAGCAGCATCACCTTTTATTCTTCACAACTCAACAGAAGGTTGGAAAGAATGATTTACGTGGGCTGAGGACTTCGCAAATCAGTTTGGCATGAGTGAACCATCCCTCATTAAAGTGTGAAAGGCTGAGCAGGGCTACTTCAAAGGGTTTTCCCACTATCTGAGTGTATCTGTGAGTGGACAGTAACTTTGCTTTGCTGTAGACCAAAGCTTTCCAAACTTTTCATGTTGGTGACACACTTTTTAGACATGCATCATTTCGTGACACACTCTTACAGCAGGGCACAAGGCAGGCACTAGGACCTGCGTGGAATCACAGCAGGTTTGGAGGCAGCAAGGCACAAGGCAGGCACTAGGACCTGCGTGGAATCACAGCAGGTTTGGAGGCAGCAAGACACAAGGCAGGCACTAGGACCTGCGCGGAATCACAGCAGGTTTGGAGGCAGCAGGGCACAAGGCAGGCACTAGGACCTGCGCGGAATTACAGCAGGTTTGGAGGCAGCCAGGCACAAGGCAGGCACTAGGACCTGTGCGGAATCCTGGCAGGGCTTGGAGGCAGCAGCAGCCGCGACACACCCAGACACTACAGCCGACACACTAACGTGTCGCGACACACAGTTTCGAAAGCTCTGCTGTAGACATTGTAGAAGGAGAGCCATGTGTTGCCAGGTGGTCCAGACAGGAAGCATGCCCAGATGAACTAATTTATTCTACTTTATTGTAAGGTTACATTAACAGAAACTTGCAAGTCTGAAAGTACATTTCTCCCCCATTGCCTATACTGCCCAAGAAACTAGGGAGGGTCCCTTCTGAGATGTTTGCCTCTCCCACATTCCTGCTGAAGGCTAAGCTGCCTCTTATCTGACCGTTCCCTTGGCTGTGGCTCTTCCTCTTGTCTCCCAAGGTCATTCCCACAGACCATTACACTATGTGAGTCTAGTGCATGGGTGTCCAACCTTTTGGCTTCCCTGGGCCACATTGAGTGAAGAGGAATTGCCTTGGGCCACACATAAAATATATAATATAGTTAACGTATATAAGTAATAAAACTTCATTTATTTTTTAATATTTTTTATTATAAAATTTTAAAAAAAGGGCAACATAAAACTAGTGGGATATTTGACCTTGTTTTTGTGAAACTAATGCATCAATGTCTGGTTCGATGAAAGTGGTTGCAATTCTCAGCGGCGGCGTTAGCACTGCACTGCCCCCTCCCCTACACAGCGTACCGTTGTTTCTACCTACACAGTCCGCGCTCGAGCACTGTGCGCTCGAGTCACGAAAAAAATCGCAAAATAATGTTAAAAGTTTACGATTTTGGGGGGCCGCATTACTACCTGTTCAGGGCCGCATGCGGCCCGCAGGTTGAACACGCCTGGTCTAGTGGGAAAAAATCAGGAGGAGTCTGTTAGCACCTGTTCTGACTCACCAATTTTATTAAAAGGTATATGGTAACAGGTGTTATCAGACTCCTTCTGATTTTTCGCTTTGCTGGTGATCCAAAGTATAGTCTACGCACATACACAACGGACAGCCTTCAAAGCACACCTGCAATTTTTCTGGAGGACACACGTACTGCATTGCTTTTAGGAGAGGTTGTTCCCTCAGGCCAACTTGTCTTGCAAAGTGCCCCTTTCAAATGCTTTGTACCGTCCCTGTCCCAGTGACCCAGCCATCACAAGCACTCTGCCAATGATATCTAAAATAGTTGTCAGTGTAGAAATGATACATATAAAACTTTGGACAAGGAAGTCACATTCAGATATTCACCTCGTCTGCGATGCAGACACCTCCTCTTCCACGCACCAGCTGATAAGCCTCCTTTAGGAATCCTTTGGGAAACTGAACAGCTCCATTTACACCCTGGAGAAAGCAGACATGCAGGAGAAAAGCAATCAAAGGAAATGGTGGCCTTTCTTTCATGGAACAAAATTCCACATTAAGAAAACAATTTTTTTCCTCTTATTTCCAACAGTATCTTATTCCGGCAGTGCTGATATACAAGAGAGTTAAGAGAGACAGGGGATGCTAATAGAGTAAATTAAAGGGTAGGGAAGAGACAAATAGGAAAGGATCTGCAAAAATTGGGTATTCTTATTTGGACAGGTGGAAGCACTTTTATGCTCAAGCAAAGCATTATTACCTACTACCAAATCTATTGGGCAAAGCATAAAATAAAAAATATGTCAGCAACTACTTGTTTCTTGGATCCTAGCCATAATTTATCCCAAATGCTTCCTTTTACTTTTATTGTAAGAGAGGATATTTGTGTGCAGTTCAAACTCATCATGGGTCTATGGCTGAACCCTCACCAAATGAAGCTATGATCCTACACACATTTTCCAAGTAATAAATTGGCATACAGATCTATTCTCTAGATGAATAAGGAAAAGTTATCTAAGAACTATACTAAATTTGATTTTTTTTCCTCTGTCTACTATTAAATGCTTTATTGTCTTTAGTATTATGTTCTCTGGGGGCGTGGTGGCTCAGCGGTTAAGACGCCAGGCTTGTCGATTGGAAGATTGCAAGTTCGGAGGTTCGAATCCCTAGCCCTGCATGCGGAGTGAGCTCCCGCACTCGCCCCAGCTCTTGCCAACCTAGCAATTCGAAAACATGCAAATGCAAGTAGATTAATAGGTACCACTTCGGTGGGTAGGTAACAGCGTTCCGCATGCATCATGCCGGCTATATGACCGTGGAAGCGTCCTCGGACAGCGCTGGCTCTTCGGCTAACAAACGGAGATGAGCACCGGCCCCTAGAGTCGGACACGACTGCACAAATGTGCAGGGGGAACCTTTACCTTTACCTTTTAAGGAACATAGGCTGAACCCTACTTCTTTCGCATGCTGGGATCAGGATACCTGGTGAAATGACACCCACGGAAGATAAGTGGTGGCAGAAATGGGAGAGGAGGTATGAAACCTCCAACTTTTCACCCTGTGGCTCAGCCATACTACATACTACACCCATCCTACATACTACATCCATCATGTCAGATCACATGATGGCACTTTGGGCCTGAAAAATTGGCTGATGCCCATCAGGGCTCCATTAGTAGCAGGAGATCTCAACCCAGGAGGAGCAAATTATCTGGATAGGAGAACAGGAATGCAGAAAATCTGAGCATATAATTGCTCTCAATGGATGGGTCTTGTGGGTAGGAGAAACAGAAGGCTAACATGTCTCTGCGCAGGGACTGCATGGGAAAAGAGTGTGCCAGATTTGAAATAGGACTGGGTAGATATTCTGTACCATCTCTCCTGCTTACTCAGAGAATGGTAACTCTCTTTTGTAGCTGCCATTCTACTATTGCCATAAAGATTTAGTTCCTAGCTCATCCAAGACTCTTACAGCCTAGTTTGTACCAGTATTGGGGAAGTTTAAAAGTGCTCAGTTTAAATCCTGAAAGGAAATCCCTTCTGAATCTCCTGCCACATCAAAGGAGAGTTGGGGTGTCCAAGGAATCACAACATGGAACCGACCACCAGAGAAGTAGTGAAATATCTGATGTCTTGGTGGTTTCTGCAAATTTTGATTAAACTGGTATTTTTTTTCTTTTTCTTCTTTTGTCCTGCCTCCTCCCCATCTTTTTGTCTTAATTTTTATGAAATCACAACTTTACATACTATAACTATTCTCTTGAACTAAAGTGGTAATAAACAAACCATCAAAGTAATGCTGTAAGAGTTTACTTTTCAACTGAAAACAAAGCACATTTTACAGTGCAATTCTATGCATATCTAGCATCATGAGTTCAGTGAGGCTGACTCCCTGATTAAATGTATATAGGACAGCAGCTGCAATTCTAGATATATCTAGAAGTAAGCTCCACTGAATACAACATGCTTAAGAGTGTATTATCTTTTATAACTAGGCTGACCATACGTCCTGTTTTGAATGGGACAGTCCCGTTTTTTAAGCATTTTTCAACCATCCTGTCGTTTTCATAAAAATCTCAATTTTGTCCCATTTTTCAAACCCGGTGGGAATGGCGCGGAAGGAGGATCTGAGCCAGAGTGCGGACTGGGGGTGGGGTTTGCAGATGGGAGCCAATTGCGTGGACCAGTGGGTGGGGTTTGCAGGTGGGAGCCAATGGCACGGACCGGGGACGGGGTTTGCAGGCGGGAGCCAATTGCACAGACCGGGGGTGGGGTTTGCAGGCAGGAGCCAATCGTGTGGACCAGGGGCAGGGTTTGCAGGTGGGAGCCAATCGCGTGGACCGGGGGGCGGGGACCCCTGTCTTTTTCATGAATACGGAATATTACATAAGACCCCGTCCCATTGTGCCATCCTGAAATATGGTCAGCCTATTTATAATGAGAAAGCAGTTGTTTTAAGAACCAAGCATATTATGAACTAATCAGTGTTGGAAAGAGCACTGACAAGTTTTAGGTCCTTGCAGCCTATTAAAAAAACACTTACTTGAATTGGCTCAGCAATAAATGCAGCAACTTTGTTTGGAACACAAGTTCGGAGTGTGTCCTTGAACTGCTCAATGTACTGGTCTTTTGCATGGCAGGTTGCTGTATTGGGGGTGAGGGGGGAAGCAATACATTGATTATTTTAAGGCTATTATTTGTGAAAGAAATGTCACAATCCCTTTTAGCATCTAAAGTGCCAAAAGGCCTTTCCCCACTTGCTTCCAGCTGTGACATAAAGTTGCCTTTGCTACATCCTTTTTTGGCCATGTCTCCGTGATGTTGCTTCATCTTGTTGCCAGGCATTAGTAAAGGCAGGCTTACAGTGTTGTTAGTGAATCAGTGTTAAAGTAGTATTTTCCCACTTATTCTAACACAATCCAAAGGCAACCTGAAGGTATATGAAACCTGCTAGATGTTGTCACCCACTACTTTGGAAAGAGGATCAGGTAGGGACTGGGTAGGAGAAGCAGGTGAAGGACCGGCCATGGGGAAAACAAATTTCACCCGAGTGAATTTCTGCTGAATAAGGATGGGTAGATAGCACCAGCTCAGCACTGGGGAAGGATCCTATGATGGAGATCTGATTAAATACATCCTGACACTTATTGCCAAGAAGCTGGTGCAAGACACATGCCCTGAAGTGTGACATTGCCAAGACACACATTTCATACATTTTCCTTTCTATTTCTTTTTTAAAAAGTACAGAAAATATCCTTCAGAAGCTTCAGGACAACCACTAGTATTTATTTCTTTAAAATACTTCTACACTGCTGTTCATGCAACAGGGGCGTCCACAGGGGGGGGAAGTCAAAAAATGTCCAGAGGGTGGCCACAACCACATGATTGAACTCCCACCCCTTTTTATGTAAACTCTGCAACATGTGTAAAAAAGGGGACGGAGCTTCAGTCACATGGTTGCATCCTTTCGATCCCCACCACAGATGCCTCCAGCATGCCATATATTCCAGGTGAAGTACAGCCATTTAAAATGTAGCAATAACAAGATTTAAAAAATATAAACCAGTGGCTATCAGTAGTGGAGTAGTGCCAGCATGAGATATTAATGCCGCAGTGAATAAAAAATGTTTCAATATTTTTATATCACCGATAAATAAGCTTATTACACATCCAACTCTTCCTTTTATATTCCTCTTATACACTGTATGTGATAGCAAGTCAAATAAGACTGAAATTGTTATATCTCAGATTTTTGCCACCAGGTGTCCTCCAGATGTGTTCAGTTGCTACTCCTGTGATTCCTAATCATCTACCATCCTTTGGAGGACTGCTATGAATGAATGTTGCCTTGAGGAAGAATAGGGCAAACATCAGTAAAAAGCAGGTAATGGTTCACTTTTAATGACCCAGTGTGCTCACAACTAAGAATTATTTATATTTTATTTATTTATTTATATTTCTAACTTATATCACCGCCCATCTCCCCCCATTCCGGAGGGGACTCTGGGCGGTTTACACCAAGCCAAATTATATTTGGTAAGCAACAAACTTTACATTTAGAGACCGCACTGGGGTGTCTTTGAGCATCAATATAGCTGCAAGTTACTTTCTAAAACAAAACAAAAGCCAAAAAACCCAGCACCTCAGCCATTCTCCTGAGATGCCCTCAACAGGCCGTTCCAAGGCTCCCATCTCACTCAACTCCAGGCCCTGCGGGAAGTACCAGCTCTTTAGGGCGTTCAGCAAGGCTAAGTCATTGGCGATCACTCGTCGCCGAGTAAGATTGTCTTCCAAAGGTAAAATTTTAACGGTGGATCTGCTAAGAGGGTGGGGCCTGCCAGGTCGCCAGGGGAAGGCTGTTCCACAGGGTAGGGGCCACAATAACAAGAACCTCTCCTTGAGGGTATCTGCCCGACCGACCAGGTGGGATAGAGTGGATGTGCTTCCTAGGTCCCACTAGTTGGCAATATTTAAGGGAAGGGACCTGGAGCGAGCCTGCTCCCCCTGACCTAGTGGGGCGAGCAGATATCCTTAGGGAGAGGATCTTGTTATTGCCTGTGAAAATCAAGAGGATTTTTTCCTACTAACCAACCTGAAGAACAGGAGCATTTTCGAATTGTTTGCACTGGAGAATCACGGCAGTGGCTTCCTCCCCAGGGACCACGGAAAACATCAGGCAACATTGTCTAAAGAAACAATAAAGATAAAGATGTCCATTGCTCCACCACAACATATTTGAGTATGCTAGATTTTTAAAAAGTAAATTCATGAAGAAAAGACGGAACTAAGATGGCAAAGAGAGAAGAGGATGAACCCTTACACTAGAGATCTCCACCATTTATCCCTTGTTTATAAACCAAGTTTTCTCTGGCATGAGAATCAGAGATCCCCACCTCACCAACTGCAGCCCTTGCCAAATACAAAACACCCATGAATCCATCAGAGGACAAATAAAATACGGGATTTTACTACCGATCATTTCATTTTTTATGAATGCTACTGGGGCCCAGTGGGATAGTTGGAAATACAGATTATAGCTGGTTCTTTCCTTTGCAATATGCTAGATTATTCATTTTTTTATTAAAGGAATCTAGACTGTAAAATTAGAGTAGGGAGTTTGGTGGATACTAATGACATTGTATAGCTCCCAAGTGTCACACTGGAGACCCAGCTTCTACCCTTAAATAGAAGGACCATTTTTTTAAACGAACATAATAAGGATTTCCAAATAATTTTTAAGTCTCAAAAGATTTTTTTTAATTGAATTCACCCACCTATAATCCTGGCTATATCCACTTTTGCTTCTGGCCCCACCCATGTTTTGCCTCTGACATGTCACCTGAAAAACGTTACCCACCCCTGCTTGTACAGTGTCTTAAAAAGTGGATAGCTTGTGCAAGACATCAAATCATGTTGATGGACCACGAATTCAAGCAGCTGTCTATGGTAGCCGCTGTGGTGTCATCCCCATTGGAGTTGGAGCTTTTAGACAACAGGCTGCAAAACAGCCTAAGATTGTAAGACCAGGAGGGGCAAGGTGAATGAAGAGATGAGAAAAATAGGAAGGTCAACCTGTGATATCCCAAGAAGAACATAAATAAGGAAACCGAGGCTGATGGAGACACCAATATGTCATCGAAGTCAGGTGAGCATCCTATTAAAGCACTTTCCTATAGCCCTTTTTTAAGAGTGCAAATTCCACAAAATACTTGCCTCAATTTCTTTCCAACACAGATATTTTGGTCAAACTGGCAATATGAATAGACCACCAAGTGACAAAAGGACGCTTGCATTGAGCATCAGTCGGCATACCTTCCCTTGAAAATTGAACTCTCCTTTCATTCTTCATGATGAAGAACTGGCTCAAAAGCTGATGGGATCCAATACCAGCAATACTGACACCAATCAGGAATATGTCCAACATGTTCCAAAAACATATTCCCCCCCCCCCCCAAAGCAAGATACTGACCGAGTGGCAGTTGGCTCCATTGGCAACACCATGCTTGTACATTCCAATGGCTGTGAAGCCCATACAACATGTACTACCTCCATGATAGCCGCCTCTACAGAAAGAAAACCATCACATTTTCAACCTCAGTGCATTAATTTCCCTGCTAATGTTTTTATATATTTAGAACTTCAGAAGCTGCATTAATTGCAGAATAAAGAAAAATGACACATTTCTGAAACTCACAGAACTCTTACTTAGTGGAATATATTTCTGTCAAGTTGCACGCTCTCAGTGCCTCATCTTGATTAAAATATTAGCACCTTCTGTTCTTGAGACTGTATCCAATGGTTTTACTCTGCCAGCGGACAGATGCAGCTGACATATCAAATGCACTCCTCCAAATCAATCAAATGTGTTTTAGAAGGCTAGGGAATCTTCTAGAACTGGATTAGAAGGGGGTTTCAAGAACAAAATAAGGAAGGGAAGTGCCCATTTCTCAAGTACAAGTTTGCATCCATAATAGGGGATTCAGTTCATGAAAGTTTTCCTAATTCATTTTGCATATCCAGTTTGCAGACCAGTTAGTTGGTCCAATGAAACTTCATGTAATTTGCTCTATGCATTACAGAGACACTCTCAGTTTAGAATGTATGCATGTGTAGTGGCTTCCTTTCGTATCTTTGATGGAGCACCAGATCATCATCAATCCTTTTTAAACTTGAATGCTCCAGGGCAGGGATTGCCAATTCAGCACTCATGGGTGTCAGGGCACCCATATACCTCTTTATGGTGGCCCCAGCTTTCCAAAGCTGATATAAAATTAAATACGGCAATACTGCACTAGGTTTTCTCAGATTTTGCACAAGAATGTTGATATCGTGTAAGGTTTGGGGGTGATATTGTTAAAATCATACTAGATTTGGTGATCTCATATGTTTTGGGGCAGGTCAGGTATGGTTGCATGCCTTTACTCCAATATTGGCTGAAAGAAAATCTGAATATTTAATAGATAGGGCAAAACACTCCTTATTATTAGCTTCCATTGTTTAGACTACATATTTTGAATTATTAACCAGTGATCTGTCTAGCATAAGATGATAATGCAGAGTCAGATAACATTTAGTGCTAATGAAATTATAAAGGGATTTATAGCAACTCAGGGGTTGGTTTTGATCAGAAGAAGGCTGCAGAATGGAAATGCTTTGGCATGAATATCTGCAAGCCAGTTATGGGAGATCTGCTAATCCTTAGGGAGAACACAGAAGGCACCGAAGAAGACAAATCACAATGCACAGAACAGAGCTACCTCAAACAGATGATGTCAACATTGCGGGTAAAAAGTCTTGCCATTAACACTGCCAGGTCGTTGGCTTCAGTACCACTATTAGTCGGATAAATTACCTAGGACAAAGATTGTGATGACAATGCAGCATTAGAGAAGAGACTGAAGCCACCACAGATCTACATTCATGTACAGTTACCAATCCAACCAAGTGCAGTGCAAAATTACCTATCTTTCAAAATATATTTTGCATTTTCAACGGTTCTGGCTCTCAGATTGTTACCATAACTCACAAACTGAGTTATCCAATTTCGATATTAGGGCCCAGTTCCTTTTCCCTCTACATAAATGATATTAATGGCATGCACCCACCCCCACCCTCTGAAACAATCCTGCAGGTGCCCATCCTAACACACCTTTAAGGAGCCTGGAAGCAGTGCGGTCAACTTCTCAGCATATTCTTGGATTCCTGGATGCACGTAGAGGTTGCTCGTGTGTCCCAGGCGGCCAAGCTGTCTCTGAGTAGCTGCGGTTACCTTCCTGGATTCATTAGAAAAAAGTGGCAGTTTGTTTCAAATCTAATTTGTGGCAATATTAGTCCTTCATTCGGAGCCTAAGACTTGAAGAAACATCTCTCCTGGTATGTCCCTGCTTGAGCATTAAGGCCTCGGGGATGGTGGTAAGGAAGATCCTCTCCATCCCATAGCTGGGAAAGAAACACTAGGGTCTTCCTTGGGTTGCTCTGGCTTTGGAATCCCCAGAGGCCAGGCTGGGCTAGTCCCTCCGTTTCCAGCTTTTTAACGACTGACCTTTCATTCTCACATTTGGGACCTAGCATCTGAAACCTGTATGGCTTAACTGCCTACCTGTCGGTGTTATTATAAATACTGTATGGCTCAGCATTTAAAAATGAATGGATGGATGGATGGATGGATGAATGGACAAATAAATAACAGTGAACTAAGGTGCTGCAGCACTTACAGAAATGGAACCAAACTTGAGTCACTAGGAAATGAGACAAAGGTATAGGAACACTTCGCAGGAATCCCGTGGTTTTCAGAAGGACAAAATATCAAAATAAATAAAAGGTCACCAGGGGTATTTCCCTGCCCACAAGTTCAATTAAATAAGGATTAAGCCTGTTCAGGAGGCACTTGGAGCCACAGAATGTTGATATTGGTTGGAAATCAAATACATCCAAGGGAAGGATGATGGAGCGTGAACTTTTGAATTATCCATTCAGTCGTATCCGACCCTTGGCGATTCCATAAGCCAGCTCTCTCCATGATTTCCGATCTTGTACAGCTTCTTTCAGATGATTTAAATTTTGGCCCGTGTCTGCTTTGATTACATCCAACCAGCACGTTCTTTGGCATCCTCGTTGTCTTTTGCCACTGACCGTTCCAAGCATAATGTCTTTCTCTAACGATGTTGATCTCATGACATGACCGAAGTAACTAAGTCTAAGTTTTGTTATTTTTCCTTCTAGTGACATGTCCGGTTTTATGTGCTTCAACACTTCTTTATTCGTTATCTTTCCAGTCCAAGGGATTCGCAAGAGCCTCCTCCAACACCACAGTTCAAAAGAATCAATTTTCCTTCTATCCAACTTTTTCATCGTCCAACTTTCACAGCCATACAGTAAGTAGTTATGGGGAACATGATAGTGCAGACTAGTCTACAGTCGTCAAACTGACATCCTTGCTTTTCCAAATTTGATTCATACTCATCATTGCTGTATGACCCAGCAATGAATTTACGACCGAGCAATGAATCTACGACCCAGCAATGAATGAAAGGAGTGTGAACTAGCTTGCTACAAGTTCAAGCACAGCACAGTTACACAGCAACACTTAGCTAACCTTTGCTACCTAGCAAACTAAGTGGAGTTAACTCTGGTTAATATTTGGATGGGAGATCATCTGAGAAGGCCAAAGTTGCAGATTAGACTAGGACGTTGGACCTGGAAGAGGGCAAAGAAAGCCACTTCCATATCATGCTAAGAAAACTGAAAGCTACACCCATGTAAGTCACCAGAAGTACACATTGAAAGTGATTTTGCTTTGGCTTAGAAGAGAGATGGACAAGCTCTTGTGCCTTGTGTTCTGGTCATTAGGTCCTCCAGTTAGAAGATGAGGCTACCCTGAAATATATCTGGCAGGAAGCTCCAATTCTCCATTTCTTGCTATAATATATAGCAAGATATACTGTCTACCACAAATGTAATTAATATCTATCTATCTATCATCTATCTATCTATCTATCTATCTATCTATCTATCTATCTATCATCTATCTATCTATCTATCTATCTATCTATCTATCTATCTATCATCTATCTATCTATCTATCTATCTATCATCTATCTATCTATCTATCTATCTATCTTCTATCTATCTATCTATCTATCTATCTATCTATCTATCTTCTATCTATCTATCTTCTATCTATCTATCTATCTATCTATCTATCTATCTATCTATCTATCTATCTATCTATCTATCTATCTATCTTCTATATCTATTTATCTATCTATCTATCTATCTATCTATCTATCTATCTATCTATCATCTATCTATCGTCTGTCTCTATCGCATATTTTAAAATACCAAAATAATAATCATGGGTCCTTTCATTTCCACTTCAACTGCTCGCTGAACAAACATGAACAGTCCACCATAATGGACCTTCCTCTCAGGCTGGTTTAGACCTGCAGAGTAGGGATTTCTCAGCCCTGTTTTAAAGCTGTATTCCAGCATGGGGCAACTGAAAAAGAAAAAGCATTTCTCCACGACCCTCTGAAGAGCAAAAATCTGGCTTGTGCAATCATTGTCATAAATCCATAGTGTACTTCGCAAATGTTTCTCATCGTCACCTCTTGTACCCTTTCTGCCAAACTCTTGCCCAGATAAACCACTAATTCTCCTCTAAATTCTGCATTCAGTCTTGCTCCTTTTCCTTTTATATAAGAGAACAATAACAGGATTCTTCTGATCATCAGGCACAGATGCAGCTTTCACACACATTAAACAAATCACACATGCATTCCATAAGCAAGCCACGTCCCTATTTCTCCAGTTACACCATCTACACCTGCAGCCTGTTTTTCAGTATTTCAACTGTCTTGATTTACTCCTCTTGTAACTCAACTTGCAATCTTCCATATGCCAAGGTCATTAGGGTCGTCCTAATTCTGACTTGTGCCTGGATGCACACACATCTTCACACACTTGCCTAGAGACACTCCAATCCTCAAGCTATGTTAGTTCAAAAATTGTAAAATGCAAAAAGGGCAGCCTGTGATGTCATTCATTTAGTGCTTAAATATATGCAAGAGATACATTCCTCTTAGTGTGTCTAAGTAAATTAGCACTTGAAATAGGATGAGAAGTTCTTTCCTCTATTCATACTCAAACAAAGAGAATTAAGCTTCATTATTAGTTTCATTTCAACTGTTTTACACTAGAGGCTCTTTTTGAAAGTCTTCTGTTAACACTCTGAGAAAAGCAAATTCTAGGTCAGTAAGACTATCATGAAAAGTTTCACAACTGCTTTCCAACAATTGCTTATCCTGATGTTAGATTTCTGCCCATTTTTTTTGCTTTTGCACAGAGTCTGACTCCCCATTCTAGACACAAAGGAGAAGAGCATTGCAGGCAAGGAGTAGCAAGTATCGTGAAAGGAAGGTGAGGGGGGCCTTGGTGTTGTGGATGACATTCTTAGGCCCTGTGAGAATGTTATATTACCCAGCAGCTATTGAAATGCAGGTGACATCAGGATCAAGTACAGGAATGGGCAACCTTTTGGTGGCTGGGGGCCACACAACATTTGGGCCACATTCCACAAAATGGCCACATTCTACAAAACGTAAACAACAAAAAATAGAAATATCACATCAGGTAGGGATGTGACAGGATTTTCCACATTTTTCTGCTGCATTGTGGTTTTCACATGTTGTTATTCAAGATATACAGTATTGAACCTGTTTCAGGGCTTATTCTACCATTTTGGAATATACCCCACCTCAGAATGTTGGGAAACTGCACCACTAGTTTCAGGCAGTTAGGTTGGCAAGCGGCTCTAGCATCACAAAAAGGGGGACTGGGCTTTGTACCATCTTGGATCTCCAAAGCAGCCCCCTTCACCACTAGTGACCAACTGTTTTAGGTTGTAGTAATGTGTGCAAGCAGGAACAGTAGATTCTGTTCAGTTTTTGAGTTGCCCTCCATCCATCTAAATCAAGGCTACGCAGAGTAGCTGTGATGCCAGAGAATCTACGCCAATCGCAACAAAAGAAAGAGAACTTTTCCTGGGTCTTTGCAAATGGCACCCACTGCCAATGGAGTTCAGTCATGCCAATCCTTGCATATCAGCTTGGGTGTTAAAAGCTTACTTACGGATGGCAGTGACCGACACTGACAGTAGCAATTCCACCAAAGAGATCGAGGTATCTCCGTCCTTCAGAGTCAAACAGCCACTGCATGTGTCCTTGATGGATCAGGAGTGGTCTCCTATAACTAGTGTACAGGGATGGGGACACTTTCTCTTTCCGGATCTTCAGCATTTGTTCATAAGGATAGGACTATAGGTAGCAAAAAATTAAAAATAAGTATTTGTAAATTTACTTCCACTCGAAAGATGTGAATCTCAGCACAACATCAGGTCAGATAAAGACTGAGCGGCTGCATTCACACAACATGCTAAGATTGCTTAATTTTAATCTTTAAAAAAAGGTAAAGGTTCCCCCCGCACATTTGTGCAGTCGTGTCCGACTCTAGGGGCCGGTGCTCATCTCCGTTTGTTAGCCGAAGAGCCAGCGTTGTCCGAAGACGCTTCCACGGTCATGTGGCCGGCATGACGCACGCAGAACGCTGTTACCTACCCACCGAAGTGGTACCTATTAATCTACTTGCATTTGTGTGCTTTCAAATTGCTAGGTTGGCAAGAGCTGGGGCGAGTGCGGGAGCTCACTCCGCACGCAGGGCTAGGGATTCGAACCTCCAAACTTGCGATCTTCCGATCAACAAGCCTGGCGTCTTACCTGCTGAGCCACCACGCCCCTATTTAATTTTATAAAATTTTATATAATTTTAATCTTAGGTTTTCTTTTTTTCTTTTCTTTTTGATGGCTATGCCTGATGTGTGAACCCAGCCCATTTTGTATCAAGAACAAGAGAAACCATTACTCCTCTCTATTCTGAATTGGTTAGACTGCAGAGATTACATCAGGTTTTAGACTTGTACTTTAGGACAGACATTGACAAACTGAAGTATGTCCAGAGGAGAACAACCAATATGATGAGGGGCCTAGAAGGAGGAACGCACGAGGAATGGGTGGAGGCAGAGGGTAAATTTAGCCTGGAGAAGAAAAGACTTTGCAGGGAGACAGTATAGCCTTCCTCAAGTATCTAAAGGGCTGTAGTGTAGAACAGTGTTTCTTGAATCATGTCAACTGGATTTCTATTTTCTCAGTGGAAACGTTTTGCTCCTTATCCAAGAAGCTTCTTCAGTCTGAGCAAAGTTAGTAAGGGAATCCTTGACTTTGCTCAGACTGAAGAAGCTTCTTGGATAAGGAGCGAAACGTTTCCACTGAGAAAATAGAAATCCAGTTGACATGATTCAAGCTACAGACAATTCCACCTGGATGACTGAGAACCTTCATTGACATAGTGTTTCTCAACCTTCGCAACTTTAAGATGTCTGGACTTCAACTGCCCAGCATGCTGGCTGGGGAATTCTGGGAGTCAACGTCCACACATCTTCAAGTTACCAAGGTTGAAAAACATTGCTGTAGAAGATGGAACAGAATTCTTCAGAGTTGTTCCAGAAGACGGGACAAGAAACAATGGGCTTACATTACAAGAAAGCACATTTCAGTTGGTAAGAACTGTTCAGCAACGGAACAGACTGCTTTGGGAGATGGGGGGCTCTGCTTCACTGGGGGCATTAAAACAAAGGCTGGATACCCATCTCGGGGCAATGCTGCAATAGTGGATTCCTGCACTAGATAGGGATGAGATCACCTCCAAGGTCCTTCCCACCCTTCCAAGGCACGATTCCATGATTATATGCATCCTGAAAGCATATGATGGGCACCCAGAAAAAAAAGTAATGCAATAACTAGGCTGCATTTTTTGTGCAAATGTAGCCATTTAGTTAGACCATTGTTTGATCTAGCCTGATGAACACTAAGCAGCAGAAACTGTTTGGGATTTCTGGCAGGAATTCTTCCAGCTATTCTGCAAGATGCCACAGATTAGACTGAAGATCTGCTAGAATATCACACATGTGCTCAACTCCTCAGCTAAAGCCTTACCCAAGTTTATTTACTTATTTTATTTATTTATTTATTTTTTTATCCCGCCTTTATTGTTTTTATAAATAACTCAAGGCGGCGAACATACCTAATACTCCTTCCTCCTCCTGTTTTCCCCACAACAACAATCCTGTGAGGTGAGTTGGGCTGCGAGAGAGGGACTGGCCCAAGGTCACCCAGCCGGCTTTCATGCCTAAAGCGGGACTAGAACTCTCTGTCTCCTGGTTTCTAGCCCGTTGCCTTAACCACTAGACCAAACTGGCTCTAAGTTCCTGAATGACAACCACAGTGGACATTTCTCTGGTTTCATCCAAACCAAGGCTCTGCGTTTAGTTCCCATTGGTATCGATGATACAGGTTATCCATAATAACCAAGACTAGCAGACGCTTACCTCATACTTTTCAGGTAAAAATGCACAGGGAGGCATTTTTGTTTGGAAGCAGGGAGAGTTTTTTAGTTCTTGGTACTGATGCACCTCTAACAAAAAGAAAGGCAGATTAGTACAATTATCAAAACCCACCACAGTAGCCATCTGAAATGCAATTTAATTTCACGGCAAATAATTTTCATATTTAACGGCAAAGACGTTGCCTGTGATGGACGAAACGTCACCTCAAACTTTGTGAATGAATCTGGAATTGCACTGCGTGGGCCAGGATGGGAGATTGGAAGGAATTCTTGAACAAATCTGAACTCCGAGTTTTGTGGAATATAGACAAAGGAGGTCCTGGGGTTAGGTCCACCTCCATCCTTCAGGAACAATTTTCGTATCAGTGTGCTTAGTGCGGTTTCTTTGGGCATCGTCTGCTTCACCCTCCCACCTCCCAAATGTGTTGGATGACAGTTCCCATCATCCCCACCTGTATCAATATTCTGTTCCTTGCTGGCCAGAAAGAGTGGGGATCGTAGCATCTACCACATCTGGAGAGCACAGTGAGATAGGCTAGTGGGTATCTATGGGCACAAAGACGCTTACATTCTCCCCCGTTAATGTCTGCCAGCATTCTTGCTTCCCCCAAGTCTAATTTTCTTTTCCACTTTGGCTGCTCTAAGAAACTGAAAAAACATTCTGGAAGAAGGCAAAGGTCAACCATCATCCCTGTGCAAAGAAAGCTACACCAGCTGGTCCATATAAATCATGAGAGGTCATCTTGCTCCAAGGTGTCTTGATTTCACTTACAAGTTAGCTGAAACGGGAAGGAGCATCCCAGAAGAGCGATAAGGAAGGAGCAACTGCACCCGTTGACTTTCCACTCCTCTCCTTCCCTTTTCCAGCAGCCTGCAGCCATAGTTTCCCCAGGTCTTTCTCTGACTCTGCCGACCCAGCTCCCCTCCTCCCCCTCCTCCATTTCCCAAGGAAGGGGAAAGTCAAGCAGTTTCCAGGGTTGGTCTAGGCCGGTGTTTCTCAACCTCGGCAACTTGAAGACATGTGGACTTCAACTCCCAGAATTCCCCAGCCAGCAGTTGAAGTCCACACCTCTTCAAGTTGCCAAGGTTGAGAAACACTGGCCTAGCCTTTCACAGCTGGTATCTGTTGGTCAGATTTCCGGACATTTCAACGGGAGAGACCAGCCCTCACCAACCTGCACCAATCACAAACCAGCTTGGCTAAAGACCAGTGAGAAGTCAGGTCACCTGGCTGTAAAGACCGAGGCCCCATCAGTCCCTGCTGAGTCGCCTGTGGTCTGAGACCACTTTGCCTCTGAAGACGCCAGCCACAGCTGCTGGCCACACGTCAGGAAATCGTCAGGAAATCTGTTCTCCAGACCGGGGTCACTAAACCCTGGAGCCCAACACTGCCCCCAAGACTCCAGGGTTCATTCAAACAAAAACCCTCAACGGTTTGGGGCTGTTCTTTCTCCTCCAAGTGCAGGTCAAGGACTCTAGGAGGCTCGCTTGATGGCCAGTGGCTGACCTAAGTTCCCCCCTGCCGCTTCCCCCCTGGGCAAACAGTGGCCTCGAAGTTCAAGGTGTAGCCCAGGGGTGGAGCGCTGCGCACACCCACAGGTCCTCGGCCAATGGTGAAGCAGCCGGGAGCTGCAGTACAGCGAGAGTTCAGCAACCCTTTGGCCGGCGGCTGCCTCGCTCTGCTATGGCAAATGCACCGCCCCGGCTGGACAGACCAGCTCCGGTTCGAACGAAGGAGGCCGGCGGGCAGAGTCTCCTCTCGCGGCCCGTCTCCCCTCCGAGAACGGGGACAGGGGGTGCCTGCCCGGCCCGAGCGGGCTCTGCACCTTGGCCTCTCCGCAGCCATCTCTCGAAAAGGGCCAAGCGTCCGAGCAGCAGCGGCGGCGGCTCGAGATCGCCTTCCCCTCCACCCAGGAGCGGGTCGCTCGCTTACGCGCCAGCCGCTGGCGTGGCTCGCTCTTCTCCCGCGACGGGTCACCTCAACGCTCCCCCCCCCCCCCAGAGCCTTCTCCCCGCCTCCGGAGGCCCGGAGTCTGCTCACTCGGTGCCTTGCGCGCTCGCCCGGCCGCCCGCCCGCCCGCTCGGACTTCGATCAACCGCCTTTCCCCAACCTGGTGCCCTCCAGTTGGGTGGGATCTTAGCCTCCGTAATAATCCCCAGCCAGCAGGGCTACCAAAGATAGGGGTTGAAGTACAAGACATATCGGGGACATCCGATTCGGCAAGACCTCGAGGGTAAATGCTGGCGCCTTCGAAATGAGCCCCATGAACTCCCATGTCAACAACGGGCAACTCCAATTGCCGCCTAAATCTGAAGGATTTAGCAGGGGGGGGGGCATTGATCTAGATGTGCCTAGGAAGAGGTGAACGATAAACTTCCCCCATCATCTACAACGTTGACGGGGGTTATGATCTAGACCAGTGTTTTTCAAGCTTGGCAACTTGATGTGGACTTCAACATGCTGGCTGGGGAATTCCGGGAGTTAGTTCACAGATCTTCAAGTTGCCAAGTTTGAAAAACAGTGACCTAGATGCACCGGGTTGGATTAGGTCAGATGCCTTTCGAGTGAGTCCTCAGATGCCTTTTCCCACGGTCCTCAGTAAGGGAGCGGGGATCCAAGCTCACCCCTCCTAAAGTCGGATCCTCCTGTTCTTGACTCTCACCCCGTTTGGGTACTTGGGGAGAAAATCCTGCATTGGAACGTGGAAAGTCCCGTTACTAGATCTAACCTCATAATCTCTCACGGCTGCAAAAGATCGAACCCCCTGTATTGGGGGAGACACCGAATTGCATCCCGCCGTCTTGATTTCCGAGTGAACAAGCGACGGCTCGGACACCAACCCCATCTTACGGCAGCGGGCTGATTCTGAGGTGCCGATTACGCGAAGCGCAACGCGAACAGGGGGTGGCGGCTATTCTGGATTAATGGGGGGAGAGGAATTTTGCCTGTGCGGGATTCCCAAGCCACGGGCGCAAAGTCGCGCGCGTTCCCGCCTTCAGACGACACTCCTGACCCGGGCAGAACGCAGGAGAGGGCAGTGGGTGCCCCCGCCCCTCCCGATTCTGACCCCGCTCCCGCAGCCTCCGCCAGATCTTTCACATGCAGTATAAACAGTATTCTGGATTGTCTAAAAGGGGCTTCGGTTTGGGGCTGCGGCCGGATTTCCAGAAAGCGGTTTTGTGGCTTCCCCTGTTTGAATGAAGGGAAGTGGACCGGGGCTACACCCGCCCCTCGGGGCTACTTGCCCTCGGTGGGGCTGTGGGAGAGCCGCCCTCCTCTTTGCGACTGCAAGCCTTCGGGGCAAATGCATTCTGGACGTCCTCAGAGGCACGGCGGTCGCCATCCCCGGGGAAAGGCTGGCAGTCCTTCCCGGCCGCCTCCACTTACCTCTCCTCGAGAGGGCCCGCGCCACGTAGGGCCTGTTCCCGGCCAAGAGCCGGGGCAAATGGGCGAAGAGCAGCCGAGTTGAGCAAACCATCTTTTCGCCGCCGCAGCAGCCCAGCAGAGTGGCGGGGACTTTAAGACCGGCGCGGCCCACCAATGGCAGCCGAGCTGCCGTTGCCGCCTCTTGAACGCCTCTTGAACCGAGTTTAACCGAAAGGGCAATTCCGGCCGAGAAACGTGTGAAGGAACGCGATGCCACTCCGTGTGCGCAGCCCGTACAGCCAAGGCCGCCTCTGTGCCTGTGCAAAGCGTTCCTCTTCCTCCTGTCCTGCGAGGGCGCTCCCTCACCCTTCCATCGTGGAAGCCTTCATTCCCCTTCCCGCCATCTTCTCCTCAACCTCTCTCTCAGAGGGCGACCTCCCCTTTCTCACCCGCAGCTTCCTTATCTTTTTGCTGCCAGTTCAATGGGCTGGTTCAGATTTAAACTGAACCCCCCCCCCCCCTTCACACAGTCCTTCCCATCTGAGGCGTTAGGAGAAGGGTAAACTGTGCCTTCTGGACTTGGCCAATTTTGGGAGGATGGCCCAAGGGGCGAGACAGATGGATAAGTGGTGCTGCCCCTCCAAACCAAGTTGCATCCAACCAGGGGGGTCCACAAGGTATGGTCGGAAAAGTCAAGATGGTAGCCGAGAAGGACCAACCCAAGACTGTGACAAAAAACAGGTGGAGCTAGGATCACTCCTTCAAGGCCACCATCTTGACTTTTTGGACCACCCCTGCATCTGGCTGGAGCATGGGAGGAAGTCAGGTGACCAATAAGTAAGAGAGATGATGAGAGAGGCATCGGATAGGTGCTGCAGGCTGATGCTGTCATGCCGTTTCCACTCAGGTCCTCCTTCCCTGCCTTGCTGCGTCTTGCTCTCTAAAAAGCTGGACAAGCCCTTTCCCCCACTGCCTAATTTCCCTGCTGTTGGAAACAAAATTGCATGGATGTAGGCTTGTTCCCAGGGGTCACACTAGACCTAAAGGTGACTTCGTGTTACTTCTGAATGCGTTCTTAGGGCAGACACAGTTGCGCGAGTGTGGGTTACAGCCTAGACCGCTGTCTGGTATTGTGGTGACTCCTCTGTGGCCCTTGTCAGTTTTGTGCCAGGCTGTGATAGTGCAGCAATAACATGTTGAGATGGATAATAGAAAAAAGTGAGCTTTTTTTGTAATCATAGAGCAAGAGATAATTTTGTAATCATACTTATATTTGCTGCAGAGAAAATCGGAAGCTTCTTCTTTCTATTTCTTTTTATTCTTTCTTGCTGCACTTTTCTTTTTTCTTTTTTCTTCCTCTTTCTTTCTTTGTTCTCTCTATTTTGTATTAGTTTGTGTTAGCTTTTATGTTCTTTTAAAAACTTTTAATAAAATTTATTTTTTAAAAAAACAATAACATGATGAGATGGATAATAGAAAAAAGTGAGCTTTTTTTGTAATCATAGAGCAAGAGATAATTTTGTAATCATACTTATATTTGCTGCAGAGAAAATCGGAAGCTTCTTCTTTCTATTTCTTTTTATTCTTTCTTGCTGCACTTTTCTTTTTTCTTTTTTCTTCCTCTCTTTCTTTCTTTGTTCTCTCTATTTTGTATTAGTTTGTGTTAGCTTTTATGTTCTTTTAAAAACTTTTAATAAAATTTATTTTTTTAAAAAACAATAACATGATGAGATGGATAATAGAAAAAAGTGAGCTTTTTTTGTAATTATAGAGCAAGAGATAATTTTGTAATCATACTTATATTTGCTGCAGAGAAAATCGGAAGCTTCTTCTTTCTATTTCTTTTTATTCTTTCTTGCTGCACTTTTCTTGTTTCTTTCTTCTTCCTCGCTTTCTTTCTTTGTTCTCTCTATTTTGTATTAGTTTGTGTTAGCTTTTATGTTCTTTTTAAAACTTTTAATAAAATTTATTTTAAAAAAACCCAATAACATGACGAGAGTGGGAACCTCTTCCTGCAACTGCTGTTAAGTGTCTCCCTCCCCTCTGGGACTCCTACTTGGTCTGTAAAAGCACTTTATCGAAGTCTTGAAGGAAAGGGGTGTGGGAGCAGATACTTGGCAGGGTCCTGGGGTCCAACCTGCCCCACATCCCATTCCTGAGACATGTCATGATTGTCAGATGCGTTTTCCCACTGGCCGGTGGTGACATGCCGAAGAGGGAGGGCTCAGGCACTCCCTTTGCTTATCATGGGCTGCAAAGATTGGGATGAGAGCCAATAGAAGCAGGATCAGGACTGGCAAGGGGGGCAGCATCTGGCCAGCTTTCTGTCAGCTCAGGGATTGGTGGAGACCACTTCAACTCAGCAGTGGGGAACAGTCTTTGGTGTATGGAAGGGGCTACACTACATCTGAATGATGACATGAAGGCTTTTTCACATGCTCTTCCTGTCTGTAGGTTGAGTCGTGGCAACTGGATTTCTTTCTTTTGGTTGAAACGTTTCGCTGCTTGTCCAAGTAGCTTCTTCAGTCTGAAGCAGCTACTTGGACAAGCAATGAAACGTTTCAACCAAAAGAAAGAAATCCAGTTGCCATGACTCAACCTACAGACAATTCCACCTGGATGACTGAGAATCTTCATCGACATATGATCTTCCTGTTTCATCCCCAGAACATTACAGGAAGTCCCATCAGTTTTGTTCAAGAGGATAGAATTCCATGTATGTAGGACCGTTTCAGGTGGTGGGGGAACAAGAATACTGAAAAGAAACATGTTTTAATAATACTTTTCATGTTCCCTTTCATTCAATATATCATGTATTAATTGTAACGCACGATGCAATATTACATCAATGTCTTCAAGAATTGGAGCAACATTCAGTTTATTTTGGTAGTTGGTGTTGGTTGCAACACTTGAAACATGCTGAAAATTCACTTTCACAAAGATATGGAGGAAAAGGAAGCAGGACTTCCAGTGCCTTTTCACTTAAAAATATATTTCTTTTGTGAACCTTCATCCAAAAGTCTTATAGTGCTTTTTAAAATAATAATAATAATAATAATAATAATAATAATAATAATAATAATAATTATAATTATTATTATTATTATTATTATTATTATTATTATTCAGCATGACCTCTGCTAATATCTCCCTTTACTCATGGACAGTAAAGGGAGATATTATTTTGTTAATAAAACTAAATGGACCCCAAATTCACCCCCACTGTGAATTCCTTCTACTTCCAATGATTTGTGGAATACTGGTGGTCCAGGGTTGGTAATCAAGGAACCCTGGTCCAGAAGATGTTATCCTCTGTCACCCTTGTGAGTTTTCCTATCACCAAGTTTTCTTATGTTGTTTTATTCTTCAGGAAAAAAAAGATTAGCCATGGTTTGTAATTTGATTCATAGCACTAGGAGCTGTCCATCTGGAATTACCCATTAACAACATACTCTTCTAGAAATTTCTAGGGTAATTGTATTTTTTAAAAGTTGATATTCACAGTCTTGTTTCTGCTGATTATTGCATTGGTCCCCAACCTGTCTCCCTAGTCTAGATGAATCTACCCAACTCCCATAATCCCCAGGCAGTTTGGTCAAAGGTCATGTTATTATGGGAACTGAAGTCCAAACCTTCTTGAAAGACACTGAGTAGAGAAAGACGGCTTATGTATTGGCAGTGACTTGGAAGCAAATTGTACATGCAGGGTGTGAGTTAAGAGTTGATGCATCCTTAGGAGTCTTAACAATACAAAATCAGGGGTCCTACAGGGTTCTAACCTAGTTAGATTTCTGTGGCTCAGTGGGTAAGACGCCAGGCTTGTCAATCGGAAGATCGCATGTTCAGAGGTTCGAATCCCTAGCCCCGCGTGACGGAGTGAGCTCCCGCACTAGCCCCAGCTCTTGCCAACCTAGCAATTTGAAAGCATGCAAATGCAAGTAGATCAATAGGTACCACTTCAGTGGGATGGTAACAGCGTTCTGCTTGCATCATGCCAGCCATATGACCGTGGAAGCATCTTCGGACAACGCTGGCTCTTCGGTTAACAAACGGAGATGAGCACCGGCCCCTAGAGTCGGACACGACTGCACAAATGTGTGGGGAGAACCTTTACCTTTATTCCCTAGCAACCAGTTTTGTTGGGCTTTTTATATAAGGTGTTAATTGGGGTTGATCTTCTATCCTGATCTGACCAACTTTCCTTGATTTGTAGAAGTCTCAGGTTTTGCTTTTCAACTTATTACCCAACACATTTCTCATACTCAGATTGCTTATTCACTCAGCTGACCTAACTGCAAAGAACAGATTCCAGAAGAATGAAGGTTAGTTAGAGCAATTTCCCCTAATCTGCTGTGCCCCAGAGGTGTGGGGGCTTTGATGCCCATAATCTCTATCCAGCACATGGCAGCCACTAGCCTTGCAGGCATTCAATTATAGGAACTGAAGTCCGTAATCTGGAGGAGGTCAGACTGGGGAGGGCTGCCTTAGTACCATAGATGGCAATTCTTGACATTTCTCCAGAAGCATCACTGTTGCCTAGAAAATATAGCCCAATTTGTGAGCCTCAATGACTGAACAAAGGGGAGATCAGGAATGCTAGAAACCAGCTGGGTTTGCTGATTTCACAAAAAGCTGGGCCAGACCTGGTTAGAATTTGGAAGGGAGACCAGGAAATCCCAGGACTATTGACTACAGTAGATTGAAAAATTGAAAAACATCTCAGAAAAAGGCAGTAGCAAACTACTTTCACATTGCTGCCAAGAAAATGACATGGTTCCTTCCATGTAATCACCAGGAGTCATGCTTGACTTGAAGAAGACCTTACCTATTTGGGTGCAGTTGCAAGGACAATGCCTGTCTCTTGGGTATTAGTGTGTGTGTGTGTGTGTGTGTGTATGCATGCACACCTTTGAATCAGTTTTTGACTCCTGACAACTGCCTGGACAAATCCCTGCAGTTTTCTTGGCAAGATTTCAGAAGTGGTTTGCCATTGCCTTCTTCCTAGGGCTGAGAGGGAGTGACTGGCCCAAAGTCACCCAGCCAGCTTTCATGCCTAAGGTGGGACTAGAACTCACGGTCTCCCAGTTTCTAGCCTGGTGCCTTAACCACTACACTAAACTAGCTCCTTGGGTATTAAAGGGAAGGAAAATACTATTAAGAGAGAAGTGGCCAGTTAAGAGTTAAGGATGGCCAGCTAGCTTTCACCAGTGGAAGCTCATTGTTAGGACTGTTTTTGAATGAATTAGATAACCTATGCTGGAATTTAAATATATTAATAATTTTCTAGCAAAGGACAGGGTTATATGTGTTATTGTATGTATGGAGTAGGAAGGAAGGAAAGAAATCAGCTGGCAGCTGGAAGTGTGAACAACCCTGAGGTTTAGATATAGCATAGTAGTGCATCTTAAAACATCTGGCAGATTGACTCCATGCTGAGAGGGTTGAATAAATAAGACTTAAGTACCTCTTCCTTGAAAAGCCATTTATATGTTAGAAGTGATTAAATTAGACTAAGCTTTTCTAATTTGACTAAAGATTATTAAGGAGGTGGATTTCATCTTAACATAGTTTCCAATTTGCTGGCTAGACTCAGGACATCAAAGATAGGTCATTGTTCTCCACTGGGCCAATATAACAGTCAGTCTCTTGTTGTTGTTGTTCAGTCGTTTAGTCATGTCCGACTCTTCGTGACCTCATGGACCATAGCACGCCAGGCCTTCCTGTCCTCCACTGTCACCCGGAGTTTACTCAAATTTATGTTCATTACATCGGTGATGCTATCTAACCATCTCATCCTCTGCCATCCCCTTCTCCTTTTGCCTTCAGTCTTTCCCAGCATCAGGGTCTTTTCCAGTGAGTCCTCTCTTCGCCTTAGGTGGCCAAAGTATTTGAGCTTTAGCTTCAGTATCTGTCCTTCCAATGAGCAGTCAGGGTTGATTTCCTTTAGGATTGACTGATTTGATCTCCTTGCAGTCCAAGGGACTCTCAAGAGTCTTCTCCAGCACCACAGCTCAAAAGCATCAATTCTTCGGCACTCAGCCTTCCTTATGGTCCAACTCTCACAGCCATACATTACTACTGGAAAAACCATAGCTTTAACTATACGGACCTTTGTCGGCAAGGTGATGTCTCTGCTTTTTAATATGCTGTCTAGGTTTGCCATAGCTTTCTTCCCAAGGAGCAAGCGTCTTTTAATTTCATGGCTGCAGTCACCGTCTGCGGTGATCTTGGAGCCCAAGAAAATAAAATCTGTCACTGCTTCCATTTCTTCCCCTTCTATTTGACAGGAAGTGATGGGACCAGGTGCCATGATCTGAGTTTTTTTAATGTTGAGTTTCAAGCCAGCTTTTGCACTCTCCTCTTTCACCCTCATCAAGAGGCTCTTTAGTTCTTCACTTTCTGCCATTAGGGTGGTATTGTCTGCATATCTGAGGTTGTTGATATTTCTCCCGACAATCTTAACTACAGCTTGTGATTCATCCAGCCTGGCATTTCTCATGATGTACTCTGCATATAAGTTAAATAAGCAGGGTGATAATATACAGCCTTGTCGTACTCCTTTCCCAATTTTGAACCAGTCGGTTGTTCCATGTCCGGTCCTAACTGTTGCTTTTTGACCCGCATACAGGTTTCTCAGGAGACAGGTAAGGTGGTCTGGTACTCCCATCTCTTTAAGAATTTGCCAGAGTTTGTTGTGATCCACACAATCAAAGGCTTTTTAGCGTAGTCAATGAAGCAGAAGTAGATGTTTTTCTGGAACTCTCTTGCTTTTTCCATGATCCAGCGAACATTGGCAATCTGATCTCTAGTTCCTCTGCCTCTTCGAAACCCAGCTTGCACTTCTGGTAGTTCTCAGTTCACATACTGCTGAAGCCTAGCTTGTAGGATTTTGAGCATAACCTTGCTAGCATGTGAAATGAGAGCAATTGTACGGTAGTTTGAACATTCTTTGGCATTGCCCTTCTTTGGAATTGGAACGTAAATTGACCTTTACCAATCCTGTGGCCACTGTTGAGTTTTCCAAATTTGTTGGCATATTAAGTGCAGCACTTTAACAGCATCATCTTTTAGGATTTTAAATAGCTCAGCTGGGATACTGTCTTCTCCACTAGCTTTGTTGTTAGTAATGCTTCCTAAGGCCCACTTGACTTCACTCTCTAGGATGTCCGGCTCAAGGTCAGTGACCACACCATTGTATATATCAGGGACATTAAGATCTTTCTTGTATAGTTCTTCTGTGTATTCTTGCCACCTCTTCTTAATCTCTTCTGCTTCTGTTAGGTCCCTGCCTTTTTTGTCCTTTATCATGCCCATCTTTGCACAAAACGTTCCCTTGATATCTCCAATTTTCTTGAAGAGATCTCTAGTCTTCCCCATTCTATTGTTTTCCTCGATTTCTTTGCATTGTTCATTTAGGAAGGCCTTCTTATCTCTCCTTGCTATTCTCTGGAAATCTGCATTCAGTTGGTTATATCTTTCCCTTTCTCCCTTGACTTTTCCTTTCCTTCTTTCCTCAGCTATTTGTAAAGCCTCATCAAACAGCCGCTTTGCTTTCTTGCATTTCTTTTTCTTTGGGATGGTTTTAGTTGCTGCCTCTTGTACAATGTTACAAACCTCCATCCACAGTTCTTCAGGCACTCTGTCTACCAGATCTAATCCTTTAAATCTATTCCTCACCTCCACTGTATATTCATAAGGGATATGATTTAGGTCATACCTGAGTGGTCTAGTGGTTTTCCCTACGTTCTTCAATTTAAGCCTAAATTTTGCGATAAGAAGCTCATGATCAGTCAGCTCCAGTTCTTGTTTTTGCTGATTGTATAGAGCTTCTCCATCTTTCGCTGCAAAGTACATAATCAATCTGATTTCAGTATTGACCATCTGGTGATGTCCATGTGTAGAGTATTCTTTTGTGTTGTTGGAAAAGAGTGTTTGCTATGACCAAGTGTTCCCTTGACAAAACTCTATTAGCCTTTGCCCGGCTTCATTTTGTACTCCAAGGCCGAACTTGCCTGTTATTCTGGTTATTTCTTGACTTCCTACTTTAGCATTCCAGTCCCCTATGATGAAAAGGACATCTTTTTTTGGTGTTAGTTCTAGAAGGTGTTGTAGGTCTTCATAGAACCGGTCGACTTCAGCTTCTTCAGCATCAGTGGTTGGGGCATAGACTTGGATCACTGTGATGTTGAATGGTTTGCCTTGGATTCGAACTGAAAGCATTCTGTCATTTTTGAGGTTGTACCCCAGTACTGCCTTTCCCACTCTTTTATTGACTATGAGGGCTACTCCATTTCTTCTAAGGGATTCTTGCCCACAGTAGTATATATAATGGTCACCTGAATTAAATTTGTCCATTCCTGTCCATTTTAGTTCGCTGATTCCCAAGATGTCGATGTTCAATCTTGTCATCTCATGTTTGACCACATCCAGCTTACCTTGATTCATAGATCTTACATTCCAGGTTCCTATGCAATATTGTTCTTTACAGCATCGGACTTTCCTTCCACTTCCAGACACATCCACAACTGAGTGTCCTTTCGGCTTTGGCCCAATCGCTTCACTCTTTCTGGAGCTACTTGGAATTGCCCTCCACTCTTCCACAGTAGCATATTGGTCACCTTACGACCCGAGGGGCTCATCTTCTGGCGTCATATCTTTTAGACTTTTGATACTGTCCATGGGTTTTCTTGGCAAGGATACTGGAGTGGTTTGCCATTCCCTCCTCCAGTTTTGGACCACGTTTTGTCAGAACTCTCCGTCATGACCTGTCCGTCTTGACCTGACTTCATTGAGTTACACAAGCCCCTTCGCCACGACAAGGCAGTGATCCATAAAGGGGAAAAGAAAAGATCAGAAAAAGAGCAAAATTAAGAGTGCAGAAAAGAAATAAAGAATAGAATAGAATAGAATAGAATAGAATAGAATAGAATAGAATAGAATAATAGAATAGCTTCTGACTTTCTTTGGTAGAGATACAAATATAAAATACATTAACCTCTTACTCTAAAATTAACAATAGTACACAATATTTCTATATTCATAAACAGTTCTAATCACCAAATCTCAAAATTAGTTTTATTTCTTTCACTTTCAAGCAAAAAGTCCAAAAGTGGTTTCCAGTTCGAGACATAGCTAGATGAAGTCTTTTCTTTAATCAAAGTAGTCAATTTCACCATCTCTGCCACTTCCATTAACTTTACCATCCATTCTTCCATTGTAGTTATTCTGTAAGTCCTTCCACCTCTGTGCATATAAAAGTCTTGCTGCTGTTATCACGTATAAGAACAAAGTCTCATGTTTTCTTTCAATCTGTTTATCCATCAAACCTAAAAGGAAAACCTCTGCTTGCAATTGTATATTTATTTTGAGAATTCTCTGAATTAAAGTACATATCTGATGCCAATATTTCTTAGCTTTCTTGCATGTCCACCAAAGATGATAAAAAGTACCTTCACATTGATTATATTTCCAACATATATTTGACACTCCCTCATACATCCTTGGCAATTTATCAGGTGTTAAATACCAATGATACATTATCTTATAAAATTATCTTTCAGATTATAGTTCAATGTAAATTTCAATCCTCTACTCCACATATTCTCCCATTGATCAAGCATTATATTGTATCCAATTTTTTTGCCCATTTAATCATACAATCTTAACATATTAATCTTCCGTATTCATTTTCAATAAAAGTTTATACATCTTGGCAATAACATGCTTGTTATTAGTACACAAATCTGCTTCAGAATCAGTTTTCTCATTTATAAAATCAAAATTCTTCTTGTCCAATTTAAATCTTTCTGACAACTGAGCATAAGCAAACCATTGACAAGTATGACCTTCCATTTCCAATTCTTCTCTTTTTCAATTTATGTTCTCCTCCAAAAAAGTCAATAAATCAGCATATGTCAACCATGTTTGTTTAACTATCATTTCTCTTCTAAAAAAAGGCTTCTTGGGGTGACAGCCATAAAGGAATTTTGGGAGACAATCTTGCTTTATACTTATTCCAAACCCTCAATATGGCATGAGTAATAAAATGATTTTTGAAATCTGTATTGACCTTAACTTTGTCATACCATAAATAACTATGTCACCCAAATCTTAAATCATGTCCTTCCAATTCCAATAGCCTCCTATTTCTCAAAGTCACTCAATCTTTCATCCATACCACACAACAGGCAGCAAAATACAATTTTAAATCAGGTAATCCTAAGCCACCTCTTTCTTTAGCATCTTGCAACAATTTGTACTTAATTCTTGTTTTTTTGCCTTGCCATACAAACTTAGAAATATATTTTTGCCATTGTTGAAATGGTACATCAGTTGTCAATATCGGTATTGTCTGGAATAAAAGCAGCATCCTGGGTAAAACATTCATCTTAATTACTGAATTTTTTCCCAACAGTGACAGTTGTAATTTGTCTCACCTCTATAAATCTTTTTTGATATCATTCCAAAACTTAACATATTCTGGTACAACATACAATTCATATTGGTCAATGTAACCCCAAGATATTTAACCCTTTTCTCAATTTTAAAACCAGTCTTTTTCATCAAAGTCTCTTGATCTTGTATATTCAAATTTTTAACTAATATCTTTGTTTTTTGTTTATTTACTTTAAAACCAGCTAAAGCACCAAAAGTCATTCAATTTCTTCATCAAGTGTTCAATACCATTCAAAGGCTCCTGTGAAAACAAAACTAAGTCATCAGCAAATGCCCTCAATTTATAAGTCTCTTTTTAAATTTTCGGCATGCTCATGCAATTCTATGCAAGCTGGGGTCTCTCATCCAGAGACATATTGTTCCTTGCATCCACCAACTGGGCAGCACATGAAGTGTACTGACACACGCTCAGCTACGTATGTACATGTCTATATGGGAGCCAATGTGGAATAATGGTTAAGGAAATGGACTAGGAGCAGGGCGATGTTCTTTATGATCATTCCAGAGCTCTCCAAATCAGACATTAACTAGACATTGACCTTCATAGACCCCAGCCCAGAGTGGCTAATGGAGCCATTGACTGGACAATTGTGAGAATTGAAGTCCAACCCATCTTCAAGATACCAATTAGGGAAAGCCGCTCTTAACAATAAGGAGAAATGATGTTGATTGCACTGGACTCCTCAGGAAAACCAAGAATAAGTTAAGCAAAATCTTCAAGAAATCGTGTAATAGAGAATTTGCCATTGTTGTCTGGGAGTGCGTGTATCAACTGGTTTGCAGGAAGAAGTGAAGTGAAGTGAAGTGAAGTGAAGTGAAGTGAAGTGAAGGCTTATGCTGAATGGGCTAAATCATGTACTGCCTCCTCACTGTAAGTCTTTAATTTAGTAAATATAGTAATTTAGTAAAAGAAAAAGAACGAGATTCCAAAATGTGCTCCAGAAATAGTTTAATACATTTGGTAAGATAACAAGGACCTTCCCATACACATTAACAAAAGTAGAAATGGCATTGAAAACAATGGACATGTGAGAAAAGGATACAAGACACAATAACAATGATTGATCATGGAAGTAAAATCTTGTTTAAACAAACAATAGGTTAATCAAAGCAAACTTTTCCCCAGTTACCTTCAACTAAACAGTTCATCTTCCAAACACATTTAACAAACAATAATGTTTTCCTGAGCTTTTGATTTTATACCAGCATCTCCAAATATTATTAAATGCAGATTATTGCCAATCTCTGTATCTATAATTTAATTCAGTCCATGCAACTGGGTATCCATCATACAAATCTAGAGTTTACCACGGTAGAGATGGGCGGGGATAAATCCAAATAATAAAATAAATAAATCACTGATAATATTGTTAGACTTGTGAAACAATAGGCAAATCTTTTCTCTCTCTCTCTTAAATATATAAATTAAAATAACTATTCTAAAAGGAATAGGTTCATAATTTGTATGTAATATGACCATACTGGTGGGGGGAAAATAGCCTTTTTTCAACTAGTGTGTGGATTCAGAACATTCAAATACACATTGAATGAATTATTAAATGTGGCTTTTTAAAACTATATCTTACTCAGACATTTTCTGATAAAAAATCCCCGAGAGATTTTTGTGAATTGCAAGATACTTATGAAAATACAAATCTTTAATTTTCAACTGTATTGCAAGAAATAGGCAAGACGAAGCTGCAAAATTTGTGGTCAGATCTCAAATACGCATCACTGGCATTTCCTAGCAATATAGATCCTCCACTGGGAAGCTTTTTACGACTATAAAAATGTAAAACATATTTTGCAATGATGGAGACATTATGTTTTCCAAGGCAATTATCTTTTTAGAACTCAGGGCTTTTCTTTTTTTGCTGTTCCTATAAATTAAGACAAGTTGAATGAAAACCCCCAATTTAACAAAATATTGGGTACTAGGCAAAGACAATTTTCTAGCCTCAAAACCACAGCATTGAGTCTAAAATAAAAAATAATAAAAGACATCTTCTGAAACAACTAAATAACAATTTCTCCTCTTTGGGGGAAGAGAAACATTGGGTTTCTTCAGCCTGTATAAGTAGGGAATGTCCAAGGGAGAAAATGTTTTAAGTTCCTACATTTTATAAATACCAAACTACGGAATGTAAATTTTGTAGTTTACTGAATGTCCCTGAAAAAAGAAACTTGTTCAAAATAGGCCTTAATCAGTTCAGGCTGTTTTGAGAACTTGTTCTTCATTTGCTGCATTCAGTACCTTTTGCTTGTTTTTGGTTTTGCCATATAAATTCCCAGTCTTATTTGATTTCTTACTTAAAAGGATCCATATATATCTCAGGAGTAGCGATTTTTTTCTGGTTGTAGATGCCTTCACCTCAATTTGAAAGATGGTGTTCCCTCATTGAAATAGCTGAAATCTCACAAAATTTTGGCAAGCTCTTTTGAGATTTCACAGAAAATTGTTAAAATCTTGGGCAAAACAAGCAAACTTGTCAGAGTGTGCACCGTGGGGCGGCCTGCTGCCTATTTCCAAGACTCCAGTGATCCACGTTCTACGCAGTAAATAGACACTCAAGCAGAGATTAGATAAAATAGCCTATTTACTTTATATACATACGTAGTCCAAATACATCCAACAGCAATAACAAATGATACAGCAACGAGATGGAATACAGCGATGAGAAGTTTAACAGCAACGAGAAGAAAGACTACCAGATCTTCTCTGCTTATATACATAAACTGACCAACCACATTATAGGTCACTCTCATCATCTGCCACACTCAACTAAATCACAGCACCTGTAGTATGAGTCATCACTGCCACATCATCCCTACAACAATGGCTGCTAATTGGGTGACTTGCAGAATAATTCCCCTCTCACCTAGATATCAAGCCTCTCCAGTATACTTTATCTATCTGTAAATTCCTGGGTATATACAAACCCCAACAAAACTCTTGCAAGAGGGTGACATTCTCTTGTAAGATTTTGCAATATTCTGACAATTTGGGGTCTGTAGAGACCTCAGGATAGAGTTACCAGATCTCTGAACAGGCAAAGGAGGACACAGACAATTGGAAAGGAGGCCAAATGGAGGGAAAAGGAGGACACACTAACTGTTCAACTTTCTTGGCATCAGCTACAAAAATTACAGTGAAAAACTGCAAAAAAAAAAAAAGTACTTAGGTCTACATGTATATGAAATGACTTTTTCCAGCACCAGAAAGACTGGTTTTTCAATAGCAGGAATGCGCTAGAGCAGGTTAGCAGACAAAAACCTTCGATGTTTAACTGATTAAGGTCTTTTCAATTTCAGGTAGCAGCACAAGTGGTGGGAGGGCACTAATCAACTAATTAAAGCCAGGGAGTGAAGCTTGTTAACTTGCAAATTAGCACTTATTAGGGAAGTTCTGTAAGCAGGAGAAAAGGTGATCAGGAAGATATACTCAAAAAGCTGGACAACATTTGATTTTAAGGTGGAGGACATGTCCTCTGGTAATCCTACCTCAGGAGGTCTGACACATGCTTTGGAGCCACTGATGCCTCATTATCATTTCCTGGTATGCTTCTAGGATTGGGAGCTGGAGCTGGAATTAATTGTTCCCTCAGACCATTTTACCTTCTCCACCTCTTTAAAAACAAATCCACATACTCCTCAAAGCATCTGTAAATTACCAGGCTTGTGAACTGCTTTCAGTTTGCAATTCTGCAGGCCTGTAGTAACAGTTCACGCTTATTTTAGGTTTTTATCTTCCTAACATTATTTGAAAAGGCTCTTCCAGAGATCTTTCTTTGACCATTTTCATGATACTTGACCTGTCTACTGCATCTATCCCTCCATCTTCTTACTTGCTGAATTTATATCTTATCTTTCCTCTGGGGACTCAGGGCACGGGTCAGGAGAGACTCGTTTAATTTTATCCCCACAGCTGCCCTGGAGATGAGGAGGGCTCAGAGAGAATGACTGTTCCAAAGCCACCCTGTGAGATTGATGGTTGACTGAGACTTGAATGTGCCTCTCCCCAATCCAAGTCTAATGTTTTAACCCATTAACCAGTATGGTTTTTTTTTCTTTTTAATCATTCAATCGTGTCCAATTCTCAGAGACCGCCTGGACAAGTTCCGGCAGTTTTCTTGGCAAGGTTTTTCAGAAGCGGTTTGCCATTGCCTCCTTCCTAGGGCTGAGAGAGAGTGACTGGCCCAAGGTCACCCAGCTGGCTTTGTGCCTAAGGCGGGACTAGAACTCATGGTCTCCCAGTTTCTAGCCTGATGCCTTAACCACTACACCAAACTGGCTCTCAACCAGTATGTTACACTGGCTCTTTATGGGTATTTCCCCACTTTTGAGTTGAAGTCATCTCCACCTATCCTTGAGTCAACAGAAAACTATACTAACATGAGATTGGTTGTCCTTATTGCTGAACTCTATTCCCAATCTCTGCCAATTCCAACTTCCCTGCAAGGGATGGTTGACACAGTCTGAGGGTGAGGTTGACGCACGTGGAATGCTGTTACCTACCCACCGAAGTGGTACCTATTCACCTACTTGCATTTGCGTGCTTTCGAATTGCTAGGTTGGCAAGAGCTGGGGCGAGTGCGGGAGCTCACTCCGTCACGCGGTGCTCAGGTCTCGAACCGCTGACCTTCCGATCGACAAGCCTGGCGTCTTACCCGCTGAGCCACCACACCCCTTCAAAGTCAATATAAGGGGGGAATAAATTACTTTAAAACAGTACAGTGAAGAATGATTTAAGCCTTTCTCACTCAGAGGCTGGGAACAAGATAAAGACCATGTTGTAGCACATCCATGACATGGTTGGTTGTAAGTGAGGAAAGACCCTATATAGGCCACATCTTAATGAAGGATAAATGTCAAAGAGACATCACAAGAACATTATGACCAAAGGCGAGTCCCAATGGTCTGCTGTAGAGAGTAAGGAAGATAACCTTGACAGAAATATGCAGGAACTGTTACCTAGGCAAAAGGGGCTCACACGGTGTTTTAAGTCTAGACAATGAGATTAATTTGGCAGATGCCTCTCTATTCATTGAACTATAAGGAGGAGGAGGAGGTACAGCATAGCCAGAATTGCAAGATTCTGTTACTACTATATAGCCAAACTCAATAAAAGTAGTTTCAGCCTTCTTGTGGAGTTGATTTCCTGGTCTGATCTACCTAGTGGGGCTGACATCTATTGAGTTAATTAGAGCCGATTCACCCACATACAGTAGCTTGCTAGTTTTAGGAGGCTGACAACTTCTGTCCCGTTTTTGCAGCCCCAAAGCAGTATTAAAAGGAGGTGATTCAACAGCCCCCCCAGTCAATGGACTTCCATACATGGCGCATATGAGTGAGCTAAATTTGATTTAGTGGGTTAAAATTGTACAGGACACCTTAAATCAATATAATTATAATATTCACATTACGAGAACAATTGGCACTGCACAGGCTAAACACCTTTTTGAGAACCATCAGTTTAAGCAGCATCAGAATATGAAACCCCACCTTTCCTAAAAGAGTTAAATAATAAGAAAATATCATTTTAGTTTTGATAATCAAAGCAACTACCTGCATGCAGAAAGGGCTCATTCATTTTGATTACAAGATTCTTTCTCCAAAATGTTTGGACAAAGCTTTTGATTCCTGAATTTACAGCATGTTGTCCTATGGAACCTTCATAGCACCTGATCTGAAAGAGGGGATGATGAAACCCAGCAGAAACTGATGGGTCGAATATAGCCTCCAAGAGTGACCCAGGGGTAAACCTATTGAAAATATAGGTAGAACCGGCAGATTCTGATGGGTCATGTGTGATATTTATTACTATTTCAACATCATTTGTTTTGATACCAGTAACACTACCATTGGCCAGCCCTAATTTAATACACAGAGTTTATTTTATTTTAAATTATTTAATCCTCAGTGGAGACATGCAAAGCTAGTCTAGGCCCATTATGAAGTTTAAACAATTGCTTGATTTACGTCAGGGGTGGGCAACGTCAGGCCTGCGGGCCGTATAAGGCCCGTGGGGCTCCTGCCCGCAAACCCCACCCCTTCTACGTGATTGGTTCCCGCCCACAAACCCTGCCCCCCAGTGCTTGTGATTGGCTCCCGCCCGCAAACTCCGGCCCCCGGTCCGCAGAAATCCCAGAAACACCGCCCCCCACCCCCCCAGTCCCCGGTCATAAATATCCAAATGGCAGAAAAAAGGTTCCCCACCCCTGATTTACGTGGACACTCACTTCCTGATTGGAATGGAGAAAACACAGTCTCTGCATGTAAATAGCTGTCAGTACAAGGTTCTTTCAGACCTTAAAATAAGCATTTGATCTGCTCTAACCTTCATGCATCTAAATAATGGCTGAAGATTGTTATATAAAAAACAAACACAGCTCATCCTGGCACATAGTGCGAACTATTTACAGCTCTCTTGACTTACATAAATGTGCTTTGTGATTCAGACAAATATCAAAGCAATTACAAAAGACTCAATTCACTCCTTTTGAAATAGTCAGCAGTTAGAAATTGCAATCTCTTTTTTCTTGCTGGTCATAGACCACATTTACTACTAAATAAAGCAAATACGCCTCTTCTTTGTTGGCTTTTAGAGGGGCAAGAAAGCATGAGGTAGTATGATTTGTCCAGGGAAAAAAAACCAAATTGGTCTGAAAGTATCCACAATTTTATGGCTTTCCATCATTCATATATCGAGCTGCACTGGGTCCCAGTTTGCTTCCGGGTGCAATTCAAGGTGTTGGTGATCACCTTTAAAGCCCTACATGGCATGGGGCCAGGATACCTGAGGGACCGTCTCATCCCGGTTGCTTCATCCCGTCCCATCCGGGCATGCAGAGAGGGCATGCTACGGACCCCATCGACTAAGGAGTTCCATCTAGCGGGGTCTCGGAAGCGTGCTTTCTCTGCTGTTGCCCCTGCCCTTTGGAACAGTCTTCCCCCAGAGATCAGACAGTCCCCCTCGCTCCTGGACTTCCGGAAAAAACTCAAAACCTGGTTCTGTCAGTTTGCTTGGGACGGGAAGGAGAATGTATATACCTGGAGATGGCTAGCACCTTAGATTAGTCCTGGAGTGCCCTTTTTATGAACTTAAGAAGATTTGGTTATTGGATTTTGTTATATTCATTATATTTTAAACTGTTATTTACTGTGTATTTTAATCTATTTATAATTGTATGTTAATGATTTTAATTTTGTTGTAAACCGCCCAGAGTCCCCCTTGGGGGAGTTGGGCAGTGATAAATTTGATAAATAAATAAATAAATAAATAAATAAATCTAGCTGGCTTAGCTTATTTTGGTTTCCCAGCACAACACTCAACATATCATCTTAAGTCAACAAAGAATTACAATGGCTATCAACATTTGCAAATAAAAAATAAGTCGCACTGAGTTCCTGGGAGTTACTTAGGACTGGAGCTGAAGGATGTAAACTAGGGTTATAACTGTGAACTCCATATCCAAAATATTTTAGCAATCACCACAGGTAAATCAGCAAGCCGAAAAGTAACCCCCCCCCCAATTTCTGAGCTTCTAAAAAGTGTTAAAATACATAGCAGCACGTGACATAAACCTGCAATTTTTCACTAGCAGCATGTCATAGGACCTGCATGAATAACAACAGAACATTGAGGCAGCATGTTATGGATGTAGATTTTCAATCATGGAATTTAGGTGTTTGTTTGGTTGTTAAGTGTCATATTTATTCTACTGAAGCAACAGCAAAGCATATAGATTTTGGCTGGTAAAAGAATGACCGAGCTTGGGCATCAACAGCGAATTTCCCTGGATACCGCCATGAGCCCCCTATTACTGACACAGTTCCTTGAGATATTCTAGTGCTTCCACTGAGCATTGAGCACCCCAGCCATAATTGCCCATAGCTCAGTAGAACAATATAGCACAGATCCAGGTCACTGGGGGAAATATAAATGGCAGCTACTCAGGGTTCTTTAATTTATTTATTAATTTATTTATTATCCTGCCTTTATTATTTATTTTTTAAATAACTCAAGGCGGCAAAAATACCTAATACTCCTTCCTCCTCCTATTTTCCCCACAACAACAACCCTGTGAGGTGAGTTGGGCTGAGAGAGCGCGACTGGCCCAAGGTCACCCAGCTGGCTTTCGTGCTGAAGGCGGGACTAGAACTCTCAGTCTCCTACTTTGCCATTGGCTCCTTCCTAGGGCTGAGAGACAGGGACTGGCCCAAGGTCACCCAGCTGGGTTTCATGCCTCAGGCGGGACTAGAACTCTCAGTCTCCTGGTTTGCTATTGGCTCCTTCCTAGGGCTGAGAGACAGGGACTGGCCCAAGGTCACCCAGCCAGCTTTCGTGCCTAAGGCGGGACTAGAACTCACAGTCTCCTGGTTTGCTATTGGCTCCTTCCTAGGGCTGAGAGACAGGGACTGGCCCAAGGTCACCCAGCCGGCTTTCGTGCCTAAGGCGGGACTAGAACTCACAGTCTCCTGGTTTGCTATTGGCTCCTTCCTAGGGCTGAGAGACAGGGACTGGCCCAAGGTCACCCAGCTGGGTTTCATGCCTCAGGCGGGACTAGAACTCTCAGTCTCCTGGTTTGCTATTGGCTCCTTCCTAGGGCTGAGAGACAGGGACTGGCCCAAGGTCACCCAGCCGGCTTTCGTGCCTAAGGCGGGACTAGAACTCTCAGTCTCCTGGTTTGCTATTGGCTCCTTCCTGGGGCTGAGAGACAGGGACTGGCCCAAGGTCACCCAGCCGGCTTTCGTGCCTAAGGCGGGACTAGAACTCACAAGTCTCCTGGTTTCTAGCCAGTTGCCTTAACCACTAGACCAAAAACTTTTGTATCTGGTGGAAATAAAGGAGAGCAGGTAGGAAAGACCTCTCTCTCAAATGATGATGAGGAGGGACCTATGTACAAAACAGTCACCAGAAATCTGAGGGTGATACAATTCTGTGGCACTCGAAAGAGGAATGTCCTTGAGTGCAAGGCCTGTGCTCTTGTATATTTCTTCTACATTATGTCAGATTTCATGGCTCAATAAATGAAAAGTAAATATGGTGGGTTGCATATGCATTGAAGCCTTCACACCAGGGTGGCCACTGCCTAATTACCAATATTAATGTTTGATACTTCATCCTTTTTGATAAGGCATCTCAGAAATAGGTGCTGCTGATCATTGTAGTTTGGAATAAAATGACACATACTTTGATTTCCTGCAAGTCAGACTTCACAAAAATAACTCTCCTAATCACAGACAGCAAGATGACTTTTTCCCCTGTCTGTTCTTAATGACTAGATATAAAGCATAAAAACATGTGAGCTACAGCTGAGCCATTTTGTGCCAAGAATGTTTATTTTCCTTGTGTCACCTGGGAATTTTAATTTGTTCATGAATGAAAGGGTGACATAAAGTTATTTGGATCCATGTAATCTGAACCACCAGTCTGTATTTTGCATATGTTTGGAACTGGGAGGCAATAGATCATGTTTTTTTCTGCCTGGCTCTGCTGGTTGGACTCCTTTGCGGGGTCCTGAAAAGAAGGCAAAACCTCCATTCCGGACTCTGGTAATAACACCAGAATATGATTAGCTCCAACAGTTGAAACCTTGGTGTATTCTTTTGCATCTGTAGGTCCAGGGCCCTTTTCAGTTTTGTCAATACTTTCTTTCTGCTTGGGTAACACAGCCAATGTGCCATCATTGCTCACCTTGTGAACCTCTACATAATCCATGGGCTTTGTAGACGTCAAAGGATGCTGCCCTGGAGGTGCTAACCAAAACACCCCTTGATTGTACTGAGCATTTAGAGACAAATTTGCTCCATCCTCCAGTTGGGCTGTTTTTTCTTTACTAATAGTCCCAATGGATTCAGGAGGTTGAGAACAACACTTTCCTTCACTTCTCCCCAAGTTGGGTGACCTTTTTACATTTGTGGCTTTGAGTGCCATTTTGCAGATCTCTATGGTGTCACGGGAGGAACACTTTTGATTGTGAGTGTTCCCTGGCTGGTCTCCAGGCCATGTAGGTGCTTTTGGGCTCCCACTAGTCAACCATGCGAGATGCCTTTCAGGGTCTAGTTTTAATGTTTCTGATAGGTTTTTTCTATCAGTGTTCCTGTGCACCTTATCAGGATCCAGTACTTCTACTTCAGAGGAGAGTTTTCTGGCTTCCTTATGTTTCTCTCGCAGTAGAGATGGACTCTCACTGCTTCCTCTTCCTGAGTCGCAGTCTGTTTCTTGATGTGCTGGCTTTACATTCTTATTTGGGTGACTCTTTCCACGATTTGGCATTAACTGCTGGTCTTCACTGTCGTCTATCTCCAAAAATTCTACCAGCAGATCATCATAGTCTGAAGTTGGAGGAAAACCCTGGCAATCGAGAGCACTCAGTAATTCTTCAGATTTCCCCGCCTGGAGAAAGATGAAATACAAACTGGATGACTTGCATAAGAATGACCTGAATACATCTGAACATACAGCAGAGGAAATACAGATCTAAAGGGTGTGACATTTTTTTAAGCTGAAAGGTGCATGTGGCTGTTGAGCCATGATAGGAGCTGCACTTCAAAAAGTTTTCATTCGTTCATTCACTAATTTATCAAATTTACATGGCCGCCCATCTCACAAAAAGTTGTTGGAGTCAGCATAAAGCTATATTTAATTTAATGTAGAAGTTTTACATGTAACAACTGTTACATTAAATATTTGGGAAGCGCTCCAGCAGCCGCATTTAAAATTTTGGAGGGCCTGTGTGAAGCCCGGAGGCTATAGCTTTGCATCCTTGCTATATAAATAGGCACTAAACTGGTGCAGAATATCCAATAAACACCAACAAATCTATTTTATGAGTTTGTTATAAGGATCAGAATGAGGAAATAATTTCTTTGAAAGAGGTGCTTCAGGACACAGCCCTATAACACACATGAAATACTTTGTCTCTTAAACATGTACAGTTGTTCAATACTGTGGTTACCAATGAGACAAACTGTTGCATTGTGGCATACTCGTATCAAATATGGTATCAAAAATGTGATATGGCAGGCCCAATTCAGATTGTAAGCATAATTGAGGACAAGATAAAGCTCCCTATTCTTACTCCATGTTTCCATTCCAGAACAGACCTTCTGCACTGGCTCTTAATCAAAGAAAATCCCATTCAAAGTAAATGTGTCTGTGTATGAAAGTAGAGAACTTGTTTGCTTTTAGTTCAGGCAAATTAGCAATAGCAGAAAAGTTATCCATTTGGAAGGCTTAATGTTTCTCGCTTGATGTTCTTTTTAGTCAAACAACGTGTGACCAAAGTAAAGGATTTTCACATTCTGTTGGCGAAGTCCCAAGTTCTCACCTGTAATAGTTGAGCATCAAAGCCTTTTATTTTTGGACCTGGAACTGGTGGTAGAAGGCGAGCCACCATTCTGAAATGCAAAAGGGAGACAGAAAAAAAACCCTCCAAAAGTGAACTTGATTTTACAATTATTTCCTTCCTCCTTATGTTAAAATGACATTTCTGAAGGCAGCTACCGCAGTGGGATTTAATTCCTTTTCCAATCGATCTGAACATAAAAATAACTCTGCTTGCTGGAACATTTTAAGCAGGGCTCCTCACAGGTGACTCTTCAATGGCTTGGAATTGGCAGAGCCCAGGAGGAGACTGTACAGATTGGAAGAGAGTTGTTACTCTAATGCCCATCATTATCCTTTGAATAAGACTTTTTGACACAAGCAGGCACCCTTATATGATGCTCTAGACCAGGGGTCCCCAACCTTTTTGGCATCAGGGACCGGCTCCATGGAAGACAATTTTTCCATGGACCGGGGGGTGGGGTTTGCAGGCGGGAGCCAATCACACGGACCGGTTTGCAAGCGGGGGCCAATCGGGCCTCGCACTCCTCAGCCCGCCTCTCCGACCTTCTTTGCTGTGCGCTGATAGGTGGAGGTGTTTCCCCTTCAGGGTCCCCACCAATCAGCTGCTCCGGCTCCGGCTCTGTCTTTGCGCCTTCCCAGCTTCTTCCTGCTACCGGCTGCTCTTCCTCCGACTCATGGCGGCAGGGACAGGCTCGTTCCTGACACTACCGCTCACCTCCTGCTGTGCGGCCCACTTCCTAACAGGCCATGGCCCACTAGTGGGCCGTGGCCCACAGGTTGGGGACCCCTGCTCTAGACCAGTGCTTCTCAACTTTGAAATATCTTCCCTCTCATCTTTTGGTTACCGGGCTCAGATAATAGCTGGATGAAAATACTAAATGATTAAAAACTCTAGACTACCATTCAGTGGCAGTATAGGTATAAGTTGCACATGGAAGGTCATCTTCAGATAAAAAGATCTCTGGTACCAGAATTATTAAACATTTCCTCTGCCTCCTGCTCAACTGATTGTTCACAGCCAGTTGGCTACAGATAGCATCTACTACCTTTGAGTCTGAATATTCCTCTTTAAATACTAACCATGGCAAAGAGGTCAGAATTGGGACCAGGGTGGATAGAGAGAAATTTCAAATGCTTTCTCCCCATGTTACAGGTCTGTTAGGAATCACATCAAGTTGCTACTTGCCACAAGCGGGAAGCCTATATTCTGACCTTCCACTCCTGCGGTTTAAATAAGAAAAACGAGATAGCATGCATGTATTTAAGTAAGATCTAGAATTGTCACTGGCATTCTTTAAAGAGAAATATCAGAGTTGGAGTATAGGATTTTGGTACACAAACCTGACACTGAGTTTTGGGATACAGGAATTGACTCTACAACACATTAAGCCAACATTTGTTTAGCTATGAATTACTGAATAACACAATTAATCAGATTTGCACAACATGCTAAGTCATAAACTGAAGTTTACAAACCACAATATGCTAACCCCAAATCAAATCAATCATATTGCTCTTTATCAACCCCAATCTGAAATGCTGATAGTTTAGAAAGTATTCTTTAAGTGAAGGTAGCATTATCAATTCTTAATAGCTACACAGAGCTTGAACAATCAACGGGCTAAGATGATGTAGGTATGTAGTGGAGATTTGTAAATAAACCCCTAGTACAGAGCTTTCCAAACTTTTCATGTTGGTGACACACTTTTTAGACATGCATCATTTCGCGACACACTCTTACAGCATGGCACAAGGCAGGCACTAGGACCTGCGCGGAATCACAGCAGGTTTGGAGGCAGCCAGGCACAAGGCAGGCACTAGGACCTGCGCGGAATCACAGCAGGTTTGGAGAAAGCCAGGCACAAGGCAGGCACTAGGACCTGCGCGGAATCCTGGCAGGGCTCGGAGGCAGCAGCAGCCGCGACACAACCAGACATTGCAGCCGACACACTAACGTGTCCCGACACACAGTTTGGAAAGCTCTGCCCTAGTATTTGCCTAGTCCAGAAGCAGAATCCAATAGTTACAGATAGTCCATTAGACAGGAGGAACAGCCTTTTCCCTCCACTGCTAATGTAGATTTTATGGCAGGTTTGTTTTTGTGCATCTTGCAATATCTAAAGTTGTAGCTTACTTGGTTCTTTTCAAAGCCAGTATCCAGACCAGGATCAAACACGTGGTAATTGATAAAAAACCCACAAAGATCCAAACAACTACATCCTTTAGGTTAATACCTAAGAGAGAAAAGAAGGTTTAAATTTCATGCAGTTGCATATAACTTCATTAAACGTTTTTAACTTAGAGGAGGAATTTTATCTCCAAAATTTAATTTTATCTTCATAACAACTCTGTGAAGCTAAGTTATGGTGCCATGACTGATTCAAGAACATCCAGTGAGTGGTGAGATTTGACCTGGGTTATTACATTTGCTCCTAGATAAATTCATGGTCATAAGTCATCTCTTCACCAGACTACATGTCTTTAAACTTCTTCAAGATGGATTATCGTGGCATGCCAAATTTTATACCAGCGATGAGCAACCTGAGATCCTAGGACTACAGGTCTACTTCCTGAGCCCCACATTCGGGGTTGCCAAAGCCCTTCCTGGCAACAATGACTAAAACTAGATTTTTTTTAAAAAAAGAAACCCTCTCAAATAGCCTACCCCCAAACCAAAAAATAAATGTAGGCTGAACCCAGGTACGTAGTGTGGCCTGGAATCAACTTAGAATCATTGCCCCCAGTTGTGGCTGTCACTCTTCCAACTTTTATACAATGGTATAAATACTTAGGGGTGTGGTGGCTCAGCGGGTAAGACGCCAGGCTTGTCGATCAGAAGGTTACAAGTTCGGAGGTTCGAATCCCTAGTCCTGCGTGCGGAGTGAGCTCCCGCACTCGCCCCAGCTCTTGCCAACCTAGCAATTCGAAAGCATGCAAATGCAAGTAGATTAATAGGTACCACTTCAGTGGGAAGGTAACAGCGTTCCGCGCGCATCATGCGGCCACATGACCGTGGAAGCGTCTTCGGACAACGCTGGCTCTTTGGCTAACAAACGGAGATGAGCACCGGCCCCTAGAGTCGGACACGACTGCACAAATGTGCGGGGGGTACCTTTACCTTTACCTATAAATACTCAAGTATGTATCACATGTAAACAGCATCAAGTTCAAAACATGTGTACAATTTTTATACCTCATTTTTATTCCTTTTAAATGGAATTTGTTAATATCAACTATTCTTTTACAAATAGAGCAGACAATAAAGGGTCAGAAATTTCACTTCCATGATTTTTACAGGGTTTGTTTGTTTGAATCACAGAACTGGAGGGGCCATTTAGGCCCTCTCATCCAAACCACTTTAAATGGCAGGAATCCAAATTAAGACAACCCTGACAGACGGCTGCCAAATTCCTGTTTGAATCTAGCCAGTGAAGGAGAATCCACCACTCTCCTTTCACAACTGGTTCCCCTGCTGAATTGCTCTTACCATTAGGAAGTTTTCCCTAACACTGAATGGGATTTGCCTTCCAGGAATTTCAGACTATAAATCCCATTCTTTTCTCTGGGATGGTAGAAAACAGCCTAGCACTTCCTATGTATGATAGCTCTGCTGATCCTTGAAAAGTGCTACCATATCTCCTCCCTTTTTTTCAAGACTAAACATTTCAAGTTCCTTCAGTCTCTCTTCATGAGATTTAAAAAGTATGTAAGGTATCAAAATGACTTTTATATAAAAAAGAACAGAATAACAGAATCATGCCCAGTTCAGACTGCTTGTATCTGTTGCCTTTCTCTGTCCCAACTGAAAGCATTTAATCCTGTTCAGCCAAAACAGGTCCCAAAGTAGCTTCAGTAACTCTCACCTTTTTGGAGTTTAATAGAACTTTCAAGGCTCCAGGTGCTCCAGTTACCATGATCTGATCTGCAACGAACCTGTGCAACATATCTTTCTCCTGGATTTACACTGAACATCTTATAAGTAGTCCTTTGCCCAACAAATATTTTCTGGAAATATAAGAATACAAATAAATAGAGAGAGTGCAGTGCTAGGAACAGCTGAGATCCTGCCCAGAACCCTCAAACTCCCAGGCCTCTGGTAGAGGACCTGAGGTTGAGGGAGACACATACCACCCATAGGGGTGAGAAGGGAATATTATATACATATACATATACATATACATATACATATACATATACATATACATATACATATACATATACATATACATATACATATACATATACATATACATATACATATACATATACAGTTTCTATATAAAACATAGAAAAGACCTTTTTTTAAAAAAAATGCAACAACAAAGTACAAGTACCCCTGGTTTAGCAATCACAACTGGGACCAGTACCTCGGTCATTAAATGAAGCGGTCACTAAGTGAAACCACAATTGTGCTTATGATCTTATTTCAGTTTTCCTTTGCTTTACAGACCTGCAAAGGTTGTAAATGCAAGGATTGGTCATAAAGTTACTTTTTGATCACTGTCGTAACTGCGAATGGTCACTAAATGAGGCAGTCGCTAAATGTGGATTAACTGTATATTAGTTCTTTTGACAAGAAAAGAGACATTTAAAAATATAGTATATACAGTATGTATAGTCTGGAGAGCGAAAGAGGATAGTAATTTTGCTTTCTACTCTTGCAATAATGAAATTTAAGATTCAAATAGACAAATTGATTGACAAAGGTTGAGGACAGATTTTAAAAAAATAACTTCTACACAAAGTATCCCCATTCATCCCATCCTGGTTAGCCCAGATCACTTTACATACAGCCAAACGATACAAGTCATGTCTTATCCAGTTTGGCCCCTAGATTGCTTTCAACACAGCATTGCAACTGCAGCCCCTGAAAATCTTGGATGGGGTCCCTAAAACCCTTCCCAAAATTTCTGCCAGGCAGGGATGTCTGCAGGGGGGCACCTACTATCTGGTCCTCTTGTCCCATTTGCCAAGTTGCAATTTTTAATGGGACAGAAGGAAAAAAATAAATAATATGTAATCATATTAAATGAATTGAATTAAATTATTAAATTTTAATTAATATTACACTTAATTTCAACCAAATCAAAATTAGGTTTTGGTCTCAGCAACTTCTTAGCATTCCTGCCCATTTCTGGGAATATGGCACTTACATGCTACTTGAAGGCCAGATATGGTTGCATACCCCTCCTTGAAAGAGCCTTGGATATACAAGTGGTCCTTGCTTAACAACTACTTGTTCAGCAACTGTTAGAACTTATGACAAAGCTGAACGAGTGATAGTTATGACTGGTTCTCATACTTACGATTCTGTCGCAGAATCCCCATGGTAATGCGATCGCCATTTGTAACCTTTACTGCCGGCTTCTGACAAACAAAGTTAATGAGGAAGCCGGCAGGAGGTCGCAAACGGCGACCACGTGACGTCACGCTTAACAACGGTGTGGGATTCATTTAATGATGGCAACTGGAAATGCCGGAACTGCTTTCGCTAAGTGGTGTGGTCATATGACATTGTGCTTTACGATTGCGTCACTTAGCGACAGAAATTCTGGTCCCAATTACCACTGTTAAGTAAGGACTTCCTGTATTTTGTGAATGAGACTGGAGAACTGCACAGTGAAAACAGCCTCACACATGCATCAGAAGGTACTGTTTTAGGATATGCTATGAACTGCTGCAAAAGCTTTATCTGGATTACACATATGAACGTATCAATACGTAAAGAAGTATTTTAAGTGCTTGCTCAATCCCAGATTTCTCAAGACAAATTTCTTTTTTTTTTTGGTTTACTATTACATTCTTCAATATACAGCATATATTATTTGTTATATTGACCAAGGTTTTTTGTGACATAAAAGACATGCAGAACGTTTGGCCACCAAGAATGAAAAATCTTACTTCCCACTCGTGTCCTTCTTCAGGTTTTATGCGTAGCTCATACTCCAGAGTTAGCCAGCCTGATTTGACATCACCCAGGGAAGGTGGATTCCAATTCAACAACAGATATTCTCCATATACTTTTTTCTCAAATTCTAGGGAGAGATTTTCTGGAGGGTCTGGCTGAACTGAAAAATGAAGGATCAGAGATTTACATTTCATGGATGAAAATGGAGGCATCCCTTGAACAGTAAGACTTGGGCTCCCTCTCTTGTACCCCATTGTTATTTATTACAAAGGGGACTTTTACAATGACTTGGGCCACGTCCATAGTTACCAATCGAAGAGAGTATTTGTAGCTCAGGGTTGAACTGTGAAGTCCTTGGTGCTCTCTGAGCCTTGTTGTTTTCTTGTAGACATTTCATTGCCAGGCTAGACAACATCTTCAGTGCAAAAAGGGAGTGGAACTTGCTCTCTGTTTATATACTGTATCGTGGCTTGTCCTGCTTGTGTTGGTGGAGGTGTTGTTCACTCCTTGGGAGTTCCTTGATTGGGCTGTTGTTTGCTGTTTGGTTGATCGACTAGGTTAATAGTTCCTTGATTAAGGTATAATGTACTGTTTGATTGTTCATCTGGTGTTAATCTTGGTGTTAATCTTTGCATATCTGGGTGTTGATTGCTGGCAAGGAAGTGTTCTAGTCTTTTGGCTTTTCTATTGTCTCTTATGAATGGTATGTAAATGTTGTTTACCTCTATGTGTCTGTCCATGGCTGCTTTGTCTGAGTGCCAAGCTTCCAGGAATTCTCTAGTGTTTTTGGATTTGGCTTGGTTTAAGATGCTCACAGTTTCCCAGTTGAAAGTATGGCAACCAAGGACTCCACAGTTCAACCCTGAGCTACAAACATTCTCTTCAATATTTTAGTCTATTTAGATGCTTAATAAAGCTACCCTTCACCGGCTGCCATTCATGGATAGTAGCCAATGCTGCATGCAATAAGATGCAGGTAAATTCTCAGGATCTTTTGAACATTCTGCCATCTCTCCTGTTCAAAAGAATTTGTTCCGCATACCTATGTTAGCTACATCCACATAATAAGGGTCTGCCACGCTATTCCCCATCTCATTCATTGCCTTCAAAGTAAAATTATATGTTGACCAAAGCGATGTATGCTTTTTATCAAAGTAACAGGAATTGGGCCCCGCTGTTGTGTAATCTGGGCATTCATAGTATTTCTTATCTCTGAAAAACACAAGGAGAAAAAGGGAAACAAATCAGACTGCTGAAGTTGCCATTGTTTACAAATTAGTAAGCTGTCCTATGGAGAAAGCTAAACGCCAACTTCTCTAGACATGCAAAATTATATGATAATCCATTCTGAGAATGATTTATAACTTTTACCTTTCTCTGTTATAGAGCAGTGTATAGTTTCTTGGGAGACTTCCCTCAGAGCTAGGCTTCCACCAGCAAGTAAAGGTTTCTTTTTCAGGAGAGCGACATCCTATAAAGACTGGCTTCCCTGGAGGCTGGCCTGTAAGAAAATAGTCCATGTATTCAGCCAGTGTGCCTCATGTTAGCACCAGGGTAATGATGCCTGTAAGCTGGTAAGACGCCAGGCTTGTCGATCGGAAGATCACAAGTTCGGAGGTTCGAATCCCTAGCCCCGCGTGACAGAGTGAGCTCCCGCACTAGCCCCAGTTCTTGCCAACCTAGCATTTCGAAAGCATGCAAATGCAAGTAGATGAATAGGTACCACTTCGGTGGGTAGGTAACAGCGTTCCGCGTGCGTCATTTATTTATTTATTTATTATTTCAATTTATTCCCCGCCCATCTCCCTTGCAAGGGACTCTGGGCAGGTTACAACAATTGAAAGTTTAAAAACTATACAAAAACAATATCTAAAATACATCCAATAATAATAATAATAAATTACATAAAATCCAAGATGGATTGGGGACTGTAGGATGGATCGTATTACTACGGGGCCAGCCAACCCCAGGAGGCACTGCCGCCTCTGTCGTCCCAGGCCCGGCGGCAGAGCCAGGTCTTAAGGGCCTTCCGAAAGGCCACATGACCGTGGAAGCGTCTTTGGACAACACTGGCTCTTCGGCTAACAAATGGAGATGAGCACCGGCCCCTAGAGTCGGACACGACTGCACAAATGTGCGGGGGGAACCTTTACCTTTTTAATGATGCCTTAGAGAGCATCTAACTATGGCTAAGGCTGGTATGACAGTAGGAGAGATTACAACCCAGTGTAACTTTGTAGTATGGATCCTTTTAAATATTAGGGACATGTATTCTACCAATAGGAGAGCCAGTTTGGTGTAGTGGTTAAGGCACCTGGCTAGAAACTAGGAGACTGTGAGTTCTAGTCCCGTCTTAGGCACAAAGCCAACTGGGTGATCTTGGCCCAGTCACTCTTTCTCAGCCCTAGGAAGGAGGCAATGGCAAACCACTTCTGAAAAGCCTTGCCAAGAAAACTGCAGGGACTTTTCCAGGCAGTCTCCGAGAATCGGACACGACTGAACGGATTAAAAAAAAAAGATGCCTTGGGCCAGTGCTAGTCCTCCAATCTAACCTATCTTCTGGTGGGGATCAATGAAGTTTAAGGAGACAGCCTTGTATATGGAGAACTTCAGCTATTGGGCAGTTTACAAACATTAGTTGTTGGTGACTCTCTAACACTTTACCCAGAAAAGATTAATGTAAGGAATTAATTTTGCTCCTCTGCAGTCTTTAAAACTTCTTTTAGTTATAATTTCTACCTTATTGCCAGGCCCTTCAACTACCTTCCCCACTAGTTTCTTGCTATGTGAAGGACTCTCATTTTACTACCTATCTTTATATTTTTAACAATATGTTCTTCATATTTTTCTACTCTTGCCTTGTTGTCAATTTAGATTCATTTGTCTGTTCACATTCTTTTATGTCTTCTTCCTTCATTTGGGCAAGACTTCATTTTTTAAAAATAGCATGTTGGTGCCTTTTTAAAATTTGCATTCTAACTATGTCAATATTCTGTTGGATTTGTTTGTACTTTTTAAGAACCGTGGAATAACTTTTATTGGAGTCTCTTTTGCAATCGTTTTAAAATAAGCTTCAAGCTTCTTCTGACTTTTAACAAGATAAACACATGTCTTGAAGCCTAGAGGTTTGGATGTAGCTGAGAAGTTTGGGAAAGATGCTACAGAAAAGCTGCAAGCAAATTCATTCCTCAGCTGCTTATATGCCTATATGAATCAGTAAGGTAAAGGTAAAGGTTCCTCCCGCACATTTGTGCAGCCGTGTCCAACTCTAGGGGCCGGTGCTCATCTCCATTTGTTAGCCGAAGAGCCAGCGTTGTCCGAAGACGCTTCCACGGTCATGTGGCCGGCATGACGCACGTGGAACGCTGTTACCTACCCACCAAAGTGGTACCTATTAATCTACTTGCATTTGCATGCTTTCGAGTTGCTAGGTTGGATTAGATGACATCTCTTACCCGCTGAGCCACCACACCCCTATATGAATCAGTAGCATAGCTTTTATTAAATATACTTGCATGCAATGTATAAGTCTATCCTTAAACATGAGTTCTGCCATTTTTCAGCTCCACTTTTTTGTCAAATATCAACTCTCTGATTTTCAAAAACAGAAAAGTTTCAAGAGACTGACTCACCACTGTGGAGGTGGATGTAACTTTCTGGGCTCCACGTACTCCTTTTGCCATGTTCTGTTATACAGCGAACCTGAGCAGTGTATTTCATTCCTGGGTGCAACTGAGATATTTTATACTGCATATGCTCCCCCACAAAATAACTCTGCAAAGGGATAAAGGGATAAAGGCAATGGGAACTATGAAAAATGTGGCAGGTCCAAGTTTTAAAAAGATGAAATCCAAATCACATCAGTACATCAAATATATGGCATATTTGAATCTGTATTTTCTAGTCTAGGTTGACCTTCAAATGTATTGGATTATAAATCTGATCATCTCCTTTTAGCATGGCCAATAACCTTGTTACCTGGCAGTGTGTACAGTTTTAATCCAGAATGTATGGAGAAGACAACATTGGGAAAGGATCATCAATAGCTCTAAGTATTCTAATCTTTCAGGATCACAGTAAACAGAGTCTCTGTATAAAATAAATATTTCTAAGACCATGCATACAACAACTGGACAGATAATCAGACAGCCTATCATTTAAGCAAGTGCTTCATACGCCTCTTTATTCTGGCCATTCCAGGCACTCAGGAAAGAAAAAAGGCTCATAACAAAAACCATATAATCAATTGCAGGTTTTGTTTGGTCTGACGCCACAAATAGCATAGACCCATTTTGTATCTCACTCCCTCTCATATCAGAAATAAAAGCTCAGGACAAAACCTTTCCAGTAACAGTCATAGTTAAAATATATGTTTTAAATAACGACAAAATCAATTAAAATCAAGAAGATTACAAAATTACCCAGTACTGCAAGTCCAGTCAAACAATTTAACACTGAAATGGAAACAACGGAAACAGACCTTAACATTAGGTTCAAGAATAAATAGGCAAGCAATGCAATTAGCATAAGATGTGAGTGCCATATTTTGAAACTTGGCCACAGCCAGCATCCAGACCTAGCCATCTTCTCTCTTGTAAAGACATGTCTGTGCTGTGTTACGCAGGAGAAAAGCAAATGTGAGCTATTTTCTGATGACCACCCAATACTATTTCTGGGATGAACATTTGTATCCATCTCACTGCTCACACTGAATGATTCCTTTTTCCGTCCTTGTTCAAGAAAATGTTTCTTAGTTTAATGCTCCTTCTGGTATTTTATTTGGAGAAATGTCTATTTAGTTGGAATTCTCAGAAACATTTTTCATTTGTTTATTCTGCATCTAAGAGGCTTGCTTCCTTATTGCTAGTATGACAATAGCACATGAGTTGTTCACTAATTTAAATGGTTCCTTCACAGAAAACTTTACATCAGGGGTCCCCAACCTGTGGGCCTGTTAGGAAGTGGGCCACAGGGCTCCCTCCTGCAAACCCCGCCCCTTGGTGCGTGCGATTACCCCACCCCCGGTGCACGTGATTGGCTCCCGCCTGTAAATCCACCCATCCTGGTCTGTGGAAAAATTTTCTTCCACAACCGGTCCCTGGTGCCAGAAAGGTTGGGGACCACTACTTTACATGAAAGATACAGAAGAAGCTGACCTCACATGCTATAGCCTTTCCTGTAATAAAACATATTCACCCACACATTATGTTTTATGTAGTCCTTTTTCATTTCTCTTAAGCATCATTAGGAAATCTGCCTATGTGAAGGTTGTTCACCTGGTAGGTAGATTCCACCCTTATACTGACTACCGTCTAACCCAGGGGTGGGGAAACCTTTTTTCTGCCAAGGGCCATTTGGATATTTATAACGGGGGACTGGGGGGGTGGGGGGCAAGTTTTCTGGGATTTCTGCGGACTGGGGGCTGGAGTTTGCGGGCGGGAGCCAATCACAAGCACTGGGGGGTGGGGTTTGTGTTAGGTGATGGTTAACTATGCGGGGTTCCAGGCTTGAAGTAATCCAAACAACGTGTTGTAAGGCTAACAATATCTTTATTGATAGCATAAGGCAATAATGGATGTATAGTGCATTATTGCAAAAAGGTAAAATCAAAGCATAAGCAGAGTTCCATCACCAGAAGTGAGGAAAGAAAAAAAATCATGGTCTGTGCAAAGACCAGGCATGGTTACAGTTCAGATACAAGTACATGCAGATAGCAGCCTACATAAAGAACAGAAGACATATGTATGTAGAACATAAGTATAAAGGACTACCCATGGTTCATAGCTCACATCTGATTGGTTCAAACATGGGCATCTCTTTTAGCATAGCATTTTTGGTGGTAATTGTACTTACTATAAAGCGTCACACGATGGCAGTGTTGTGTATTGGCCTTTCTTTGTTTTGAGAACAATCCTGATTACGGGTTTTTATTATGTCTAGCTACAGAGATATCTCAACACCTGCCATCTACGTCTCAGATGTTTTTGAGAACCAAACTTACAATGCGGAAAACAATGTAGATTGTTTTCACTTGTATTTTTCCACTCTCTGGCCAGACACAGTGGAAGAAAATGCCATGCGTTTAATTCTGCATAGAATGCTTTAACCAAATAACCTTAACAGTTTGCGGGCAGGAGCCAATTGCATGGAAGGTGCAGGGTTTGTGGGCAGGAGCCCCGCAGGCCTTAGGCGGGAGCCCCGCGGGCCTTATACGGCCCGTGGGCCTGACGTTGCCTACCCCTGGTCTAACCTAACCCCTGGCAAAGGGAAAATTGGATCTTTATAAACAGGAGAAGAATTGGGATTTTCTGGGGGGAGGGGAAACACCCCTTGGTCCCTCTCCAGCTGCATCATGCCCTGGAAAAGAATGAGATCCAGGTTTCACTAAGATACTGTCCCCTTTACTTTACAAGAGTCAGACCACACTAAAGACCTATTAGTCCTCAGATGTCAGTGATAAAGGTCAGTTCCTGGAAGGCTGTCTTAAAGCAAGCCAGATGATTTGTCCACCTAGCCAGTATTGCCTGTCTATTGACTAGTGTGGCTCTCCAAGGTTTCAGGTGATGCACTCTGCTCCCTGATTCCATTACCTTGAGATGTTGGACTGTAAGCCCGGGCCTTCTGCAAACCAATTATGTATTCTGCCCTTGCGCTGCAGCCTGGTCCTTCCTACCTCATTCTTCTTGTACAAAAGTGTTTGAATGTAAAGATATGTAAAGAGTCTAAGCCAAAAGCAAACCTTCTTTCTTTCTTTCTTTCTTTCTTTCTTTCTTTCTTTCTTTCTTTCTTTCTTTCTTTCTCATTCATTCATTCATTCATTCATTCATTCATTCATTCATTCATTCATTCTTATCCCGCCTTTTTTATTTTTATAAATAACTCAAGGCGGCGAACATACCTAATACTCCTTCCTCCTCCTATTTTCCCCACAACAACAACCCTGTGAGGTGAGTTGGCCTGAGAGAGAGTGACTGGCCCAAGGTCACCCAGCCAGCTTTCATGCCTGTTGTTGTTTATTCATTCAGTCGCTTCCAACTCTTCGCGACTTCATGGACCAGCCCACACCAGAGCTTCCTGTCGGCCGTCACCACCCCCAGCTCCCCCAAGGTCGAGTCCGTCACCTCCAGAATATCATCCATCCATCTTGCCCTTGGTCGGCCCCTCTTCCTTTTGCCTTCTACTTTCCCTAGCATCAGCATCTTCTCCAGGGTATCCTGTCTTCTCATTATGTGGCCAAAGTACTTCAGTTTTGCCTTTAATATCATTCCCTCAAGTGAGCAGTCTGGCTTGATTTCCTGGAGTATGGACTGGTTTGATCTTCTTGCAGTCCAAGGCACTCTCAGAATTCTCCTCCAACACCACAGTTCAAAAGCATCTATCTTCCTTCGCTCAGCCTTCCTTATGGTCCAGCTCTCACAGCCATAGGTTACTACAGGGAATACCATTGCTTTAACTATGTGGACCTTTGTTGTCAGTATGATGTCTCTGCTCTTAACTATTTTACCGAGATTTGTCATTACTCTCCTCCCAAGAAGTAAACGTCTTCTGATTTCCTGGCTCCAGTCATTTCATGCCTGAGGCAGGACTAGAACTCATAGACTCCTGGTTTCTAGCCCAGCACCTTAACCACTAGACCAAACTGGCTCCAAACCAAACTTTACTGTGGTTTAAGCACAATGTCTGAATTGAGGAAATGATGACAGCTGACCTTTCTTTCTTTTTGCTAACATCACTAGCAAAAGTATGCAACTTTCTTACCTCCCATTCTTTTGCTTCTGCAGACTTTAGTTGCAATTCATAATTACATAGTGCTGAATCATTGACCCATGGAGGTGGTGACCATTTTGTCCACAAATACATTAGCCCATTCATCATTTTGACTTCCAGAGAGAGATTCATGGGAGGGTTTGGCTTAACTATGGGAAAAAAATGCAGATGTCAGTATTTTTATTGTTCTTGCCAAGAATTCCTCCTTTTATGATTCTGCACGTCAGCCTTTCCCAATATCTGGGAATTGTAGTCCAACCTATCTGGAGGACACCAGGCTCCAATAGTATCAAACCAAAAGATATAACATGCATAATGAGAAAGACTAGTAGTTTATCTAAGCCAGTATTACCCATCTTTCCAGCATTTCATCTTAAGAATCTGGTTAGCTAACAACTCTTTTAACTAAGATATCAAGAATCAAATCTGGGTCTTAAAACCCATGAAACATATACTTTAAAATGAGCCATAGATCTTGTGGATGAAATCATCTCAATCCAATTCTTTTCCTTTCTGATTTTCAACAAAACTGATGAGTAGTACTGGGTGAGAAGATGGCCGACTGAACACCCTGCTCGCAAGATCAGCGGGCAGACCCAACAGCATGGATTCTTTTTGGAGGCACAGGCAGGCTTTTCCTGTTGCCCTTGAGTGTTTTCATGGACAGAAAACACTCGGAATCATCCCATTTGTACTTCATAATGTCACCTTGTAGCCTGAAGATCGTCAACGGCATTGGCACTATTCTGGTAAGAGGAGACGGGAGTCAGGGATGCCACCATTTCCAGACCACACTGCAGCCCCTTTGGGACACAAGGTCGAGCCTTTCTCATTTCTAAATCACCTAGTTTGTATATTTTAAAGTTCTTGGACCCCAAGAGAGGTTTTTAACAAAAAGAAGATACAAATCTCTTGGTACATAATGTTGTTTCTGGAGGAGGTTTAAAAAAATTTTTTAGCTCCTAGCTTGCTTTCCATTCAAAATTTAAGGACTGAGAATAAATAATCATCTCTCTGTTATCATTTTTCTATCTAGTTTGAAGGACTTAATATTTTCCTACACATTTAACTTGATGTTCTTAGTTTTTAGTTTTCTGTTCACTTGCCTTGGATGCTGTATTTTAGCCTCTAGAAGCCTTTTATTAACCCACTAGTTTATACACATCAGCAGAAGGTGCCAGACTTTACTGTCTGAGTTATGGACGACCTTAAGAAAACAACCTTAGAGCTCCGTGCCGAGCAGTCTGCTGACTTTAACGAGATTTTCCATGAAATTGTTCAAGCTACTTTACAAGAAGTACAGGATATTGCTTTTAAAATGTATCAATTGATTGAGGATTTTCTGAAGGGAGAGAAAGAGATTAATCAAGGAGGAAGTATCCCTTCCAACTGTGAGAATCCAGATGGTGAACAAACAACAGTCATGAAGGAGTTACAATTTGACTTCCAAAAAGAAAAATGGCTTGTTTATTACAGGGCCTGTTTTGAGAATGAGATAGCTTGGTCATGTGGGAAACTTTCTGTTGACTATGTAGGGGAGACAGCTGGGTTTCTTGATTTGTCTATAAAAAATCTTCTAATATGGAGACAAATAAATGCTTTGGTTTATTTTGAGGTGGGATAAGAAATTAAGAGTAAATACGTGGATTGATTTCAAGGCTGTATGATGTTATTTTTCAGTAATGATTTAAAAGTTTGTTGTTATATGGAGATTAAATGCTTTAGTTTATTTTGAGGTGGGATAAAAATCAAGAATAAGTATGTGGATTGATTTTAAGGCTGTATGATTTTATTTTTCTGTAATGATTTAAAGTTTCTTGCAGTGATTTAAAGTTTGTTTTTTAAGGTTTAATAGGGGTAAGATTGAAATAACAGTACTAAGCATAAAAGTAATTAATTTAAATGTTTTTTAAATGTTTTTACAATTTGATTGTTAACATAGAAATATAATATAGAAATTAAGAATAAGTATGTGGATTGATTATAAGGTTGTATGATTCTATTTTTCTCTAATGATTTAAATTTTTTAAAGGTTTAATAGGGGTAAGATTGTAGTATTAAGCATAAAAGTAGATAATTTAAATGTTTTTTTAAATGATTATAATAATTTGATTGTTAACATAGTGGCCAGAAATATATAGAATAGTGATAGGAGGGAAACATTTTATAAATGAGTTTTTATGGGGGGGGGAAGAAGTTGATTTGAAGGTTTATATATATTTGTGTGTGTGTGTGTGTGTGTGTGTATGTGTATGTATGTGTGTGTGTGTGTGTGTGTGTATGTATGTATGTATGTATGTATGTATGTATATATATATATATATATATATGGAAGAAGCATTTGTTTTTATTGATTTACATAATGTCCATGGAATGATTTATAGAAATAATGTGATTTTGGTTAAATTTAGAGAAAGGGATTAATTATGGGAATTGCTATATATTCTTGTTGTTGAAAGTCAGAAGTCACTTCTTATGTAATCTTTAAAATTCTCTTTCTTGTGTTTTTCACTTCCTTTTTTTCTTTTTTCTTTTTTTTGTATTTTTTTCTGTTTTCTTTTTTCTTGTAGTTTTTATCTATGCTCTAAACTTAATAAAATTCTTTTTAAAAAAAACAACCCCAATGACTAGTACTGCTGGCCTCCTCAGTGTTTCTCAACCTTGGTGGCTTTCCCCATGCTGGCTGGGGAATTCTGGGAGTTGAAGTCCACACATCTTAAAGCCATCAAGGATGAGAAACACTGATCTACACTGAGATTAGCTTTGAGAATATCATGATGTTGAAATATTATGCCATCTTCTCTCTTTCTAATTTTAGAGCAAAATAAAAGGTTGAGTTTCATTCGGCTTCTGCTCTTACCCATTTCTTTTATATCCACATAATGAGGATTGGAAATATTACTTCCTGCATCATTGGTAGCTTTTACACTGATGTTGTATGTTTGCCAAAGCTTGGTGACTCTTTGATTAAAGTAACAGGAATTGGGGCCAGCAGATAGGTAATCTGGACATTCATGGGTCTCTTCTTCACTGAAATAAAAGCATGTAAAGCAATAGTTAATACAGAATTGTTTATACTTATCAAAAACAAATAGGCATATACTTAAATTACCTAAAAGCCAGTGTAAAAGTAACATTACTATTGTAATTTATAGATGGATAGAAATAAATAAAATGGTTCAGACCTAAAAAACACTATAAACACCAGTGGTAGAATACTAAGACATTTCAATATTTAAAACTAGTTCACTAAGTTATAAAACTACTTTGTGAACAAAATACTAAAATGCTAAATTACTAAACTGCTCAGTGAATATCCATCCATCATCTTTGCTCAGTGACCAGTGAGATGTAACAGAAAGATATAAAGATATAAAACAGCATAAAAGGCATAAGAACATTTTTACTATTTAAAAACACTTCAAATTAGGAGAACATTTTCTTTTGTAAAGCTATGACAGCTAAAAGAAATACTCCAGCTCTCCTGGAAATGTTAAGGTTCTGTTCTGACAACAAAAAGCAAATGAAATCATCGGAGCAGATGAAACTTCCATTAGCAAGCTGGATTAGGAGGGTGGAGTGCAAATTGCTGTAAAAAGGATATGGAGGAACATTTCAGCTGGAGTTTTACGTTCTTCCAGGACAGAGAGGTGGGTTTGCTCTGCAAGGGGGATATTTATTTATTTCATTTATCCCCGCCCATCTCCCCGAATAGGGATATGGTCATACCCTCTAATATCGCAATGGGCAAGATGTCAAAACAGGCTAAGAAAAGAAGAGTTTGGATGGGTAATCAGGTCTGGAGCCAATCCTAAATGACTCGGGACACAAAATACTGGTTATGGATGCCCCCTGAATGTCAAATGGAAGATATACGCAACAATTCACAAACAGTTGGAAGCGGCTGAACGACAACAAAAATAAGAAATAATCTAACAAGATGCAAACAAACAAAGAAACAAAAAGTACTTCAATTCAAGTTTATTTTCCCCATAATTGCATCTAAACTATGAGACTCCTGAAAAAAAATTAAGTGACATTTTTGGACATACAGTAATAAATGCTGGAACTTTCTTGTGTGAAAGGAAATAGTGACTTATTGGCTTAGTGACTTATTTACTTAAAATGTTTTGCCATAGTAAGGTTTATTTGTTTTGGGCTTAACATGATGTACAAACATAGCTTTGAGTGATGTGTAAATTAAGCCTCTGTGGCTTGTTCAAGTAATCATAGATTAAAAATTATGTCTTAGATTTATGTGTGATAACAGGCATTTTACTTTATATCTGGTAATCTCGTTCTTAAGTCTCTTCTGATCTATGTGAAAAAGAACAAAGTATATAAGAGTTACTCCCCCCTTCCTTTCCCATATATTCTTACCCAAACGTGTTGTACAGCAAAGTATAATTTGTAGGAAGACCCCCATCTGAACTAGGTTCCCATCGGCAAGTAAATGTTTCATTTCCTTGGGACAGGCAACTTATTATTCTGGGCTTTCCAGGAGGAGATTGTCCTGAAGAATTGAAATAACAAAATCAGTCATTATTATTAGAGTGGTTATCAGCCTAGCACATGGATGTGAATTTGCCTTTGTTGGCACTGTGTTATGTGTTTATGATTGTTTATTTCTACCCTGCTTTTCTCTCCCAAAGAAACTAATAACATCATACAGAAATGAGTATCACCCTGTTAAAATACAGACAAGAAATATAAATGGGTAATAAAAGTTCTATAATAAAGCTATTGAGTTTCAAATTCAGTACGTAAAGCAGTGTTTCTCAACCTTAACAACTTTAAGACTTCAACTCCCAGAATTCCCCAGCCAGCATATTTGCCTCAAATACAAACAACTATTATAACAAATTTTTGGAACAGACATTTGCAAGGTTTCTGACTCACTAGCCTCAGCTCTTACAGCTGGTAAAGAATTGACTTGGACCAGAAAGGCTGGATCCATTATTAAAGCCAGGCAACAATGAAATAATCATAACTACAACCTTTTAAAGACTCTCATGGGGTGGTCTCAAGAGTCCTCCTCAGACAAGGACCAAGACCAGGCATCACATATATGAGATCCTGTGCTGCCAGGCCCCAGCAGTGATGCAAGCCAACAACTAGATATCTTCCCTGTTCTGGACTCAGCAGATTGTGATCCAGACCAAGAGCCTCCTCAATTCAGCCTTTGAGAACACCTGCATCTGAAGACAGAGCAGCAAACAACAACAACAGAGGTAGGTAAAAGAACTTGGCTCTGTTAAGAAACAGCTGGATCTGATAGAGCTACTCAGCAGTATTCTGATGAAAGACACCAACCCTGATTAGCCAATCCTGAACTTAGTAATGTCACCAGAACAGAGCTTTCCAAACTTTTCACGTTGGCGACACGCACCAACGGTGGCGGCGGCGGGGCCTGCGGTGTCCTAGTGTGTCACGCAAAAAAACCAGAAGCGCTGATGGGGGGAACTGAAAGAAGCGGCACCCCCGCCAATCACTGCCACTGGCGGCAGTGCTGATTGGCGGGGGTGCCACTTCTTTCGGTTCCCCCATCAGCGCGTCTGGGTTTTTGTGCGACACACCAGGACACCGCAGGCGACACAGTAGTGTGTTGCAACACACATTTTTGGAAAGCTATGCACCAGAACAAAGCCAGTCTATGAACGCTTCTGTGGTTTTCATCTTAGAACTCCTAGCTGCAAAGACCTTCCTTGAAATTGACTAATTTTGTCTTCTGACTCTCTCTCTCTCTCCTTCTGTTTTGTACATTGTCTTTCTGTGAGTCAACTTGGATTGAAATTAGAATTTCAAGATAAATTTAGCAGATTTATTATGGCCTTAACCCAAATAAGCCCTGCAGTCTGTGAAGCTAAAACAAAGACACATAACTTGTGAAACTTCAAATGAAACAGCTTCCAGAGCAAAGGCACACTGATCACCAAATATTTTAAGAACAAACTCAACCAGGCTATCCAGAATACTTAGGCAGTTTATAAATATGGCAGACATGACACAGACCAAACTTTCAGCGTTATATATTTATTTCAAGCTCTAGAGATGAAAGAGTACAAGGCTGTACAACTTTCCTGCGACAAATTAGAATATTCAGTGTAAAAAGCACAGCTGCTGTTTTCTCAGCGGGTTATCATGGTATAACAGATGAACCAGCAGGCATTAGAAGAGCAGTTGCTAAGTTCTTGTTTCAGTTGCCAAGCCTTTTTTCCAGCTGCCCGGCTTCTCTGGTTACACAACACCAGATAAAGAGTATTCAGTTGTCTCACTTTAGCACTTTGCCAGATTTCTGTTTTCTAAAGTTTAAGCTTCCCCTAACCAGATGCTTTTCAGATGTGCTGGACTATTAATCCCATCATCCCTCAACAGCATGGCTTCCCAAGTGAGTGGGGGAAGACTAGTGTGAGACTTCACACAAGAAGACCTTAGTTTTGAACATATGCTTAAATTTGGCTAACGGTCCTTTCTTTTACTCATTACGTTGTTTAATTTATCAGCTGTTTGTTAACGATTATGCCACTGGTTGAACTGCACATGTGTATGCATGTGCAAAAGTGTTAGACATATCGGGTTTCAGCCAAGCACATCTCACACAAGCTTGAAGGAGGAGGCAGCCTCTGTTGCAACCTAATCTTACTTGCTTTGTGTGGGAGGGGCTGAACCCCAATTTCCTGTTCCTGTTCCCTTTGTCTCTTCTCTTTCCTGTTTGAATCTCCTCCCTGGGAGGATGGTCAGCTATGGCTGTCCACGTTGCTCATACATGCATTCAGCAAGGCCACATTAAGAAGACTGTGGGTTTGGTCAGAACCTATCGCTCGCACGCATGAACCATCCTCTGCTACCATGAAACTGATCTACAATAAAACTGTAAGCTATTTTTCTATAACTTTACATTAACATGTGAAGTGTGTTTGTTTTGTGTTTTGAACTGATTAAGCCTTGTGCAAGTTTATTGGGATGCTTCTGCTCTGCTAAACTAAACTAATTAGAAGCTGCATGGAGTTCTGTCATTAGCATTTCAGAATTTCTACACAAAGTTGGCTAAAGATGTGAAAGAAATCTACATTTAAACATTCATTTAAAAAAAATTAAAGGTAGGTCTGTTTTATTGTCATAGATAACTTCTGCTAAATCATCTCAAGATAATAGTCCAGAGATTACTAGTAACAGATTAAATTTCTCACTTCTTCCATGGTGCTCGATGTTTAAATGAGATCTGTATCCAAACTTGCCCTTCTTGGGGGCTATAATTCTCATTTCAGTTCCATGATTTGGAAGAAAAGATTATCAAGATGACTTCTATGGGGCCTGTTCCCCATCTTTTTATTGTTGCTACTGAGTTATTTGTGTTTTATCTGGTCCCAATCCATGTAGCTACCCAAAGGAAGAGGATGAATGGAGTGTTTATTGCTGCTCCTTCTGTTGTTAGTGCTACCCCCTTTCAGAGTTAACAAACAAATAAGTAATAACACTTGCAAAAAGGAAAACAGCAGAAGACCACTGGTTAAGACATGGACATTAGCAGGCATCTAACTATGGCTAAGGCTGGTATGACAGTAGGAGAGATTATAACCCAGTTTAACTTTGTAGTATGGATCCTTTTATTAGGGACATGTGTTCTACCAATAGGAGAACCAGTTTGGTGTAGTGGTTAAGGCACCCGGCTAGAAACTAGGAGAGCGTGAGTTCTAGTCCCGTCTTAGGCACAAAGCCAGCTGGGTGACCTTGGTCCAGTCACTCTCTCTCAGCCCTAGGAAGCAGGCAATGGCAAACCACTTCTGAAAAGCCTTGCCAAGAAAACTGCAGGGACTTGTCCAGGGAGTCTCTGAGAATCAGACACGACTGAACAGATTTTTTAAAAAATCTACCAATAAGGACGTATTTTCCACTAGGTGTGATGATTCCAGTTCTTAAGTTCCCAATTCAAGACTTCTCAGCACAATCCATGTAGGATATAGAAGAGGTTTATTAGGAAATAGTAACATGGAACAGAGTCAAAGCTCAGAATGAAGTTTCCCACTGCAACAGTTGAATAAGGCCTTTAGCCCCCCTCTGTGCCAGCCCCTCCTACTGACAATGTTACTGCCTGTACATTTCCACTCACTTGCACCCCCTCCCACCTTGCGTTCATCTTCCAGCTATTTCCAGATGGCACCCATGAATGACCTTGGTGTAGCTTGCCGCCATAAACAATCTTCAACGGTCTCTGCTGGAATGCAGCCATCCTCTCCTTGTTTCTCGGAGCTCTCTGTAACTGACACGGATCTTGCTGCCATCCCCCCTAACTATTCTATAATGCATACCCCATGGCAGGATTTGCACGGGTGCGAATCATGACATTCTGCTCCCCCAAGAAAAGCCCCCCAAAGGAAAAGCCTTCCCCAGTAAAGAAAAGACAGTGAAATAAACAATGTATACAATGAAATGCAAAGTGAAACAAGCAAACAAACTTGGCAATAGAGTCAATCACTTCGGTTTGTCAGGGAAGTGTTGATGAAATTGAGCAATAAGTTCAGATACACAAACGTTTCGACTGGCCACCCATTCATTGTAGCTTTTGGGGAAATGTTTCAATTGAATCAGGTACTGCAGCTGGCCCCTTTGTCATCTGGAATATAGGATCTCTTGTACTTCGAAGTGCTGTTCCCCATCAATCATTATAGGAGGTGGGGGAGGTTGTTCTGGATGCCAGATCTCTGAGGGTTTGACTGGCTTTAGCAAGCTGCAATGGAAAACGGGGTGAATTCTTCTCATATTCTTTGGCAATTGAAATTGTACAGTTACTGGATTTATTACTTTGATAATAGGAAAAGGACCTATGAATTTAGGACCTAGTTTCTTAGAAGGTTGAATGGACTTTAAAAATTTGGTCGACATGTGAACTTCCTCTCCCACCTTCATCTGCCATTCAGGAGATCTCTTACAATCAGCAAATCTTTTGTAAGTGTCCTTTGCTTCCTGTAATGTTTTCCGTATTACGGGCCAGCTGTCTGCCAATTGCTTTATCCATTCATCTGCTAAACTTACATCTGGTTGATTTTGAGGCAGCTCTGGAATAGCTACAAACTCTTGTCCATTAGCCACTTGAAATGGAGAGAACCCAGTGCTCTGATGGACTGCATTGTTATATGCCACTTCAGCGAACGGAAGTAAATCAGCCCAATCATTCTGCTGATAACTAATATAACATCTTAAGTATTGCTCCAACACTGAGTTCAGACGTTCAGTCGCCTCACCCGTTTCCAGGTGGTGGGAGGAGCTTAATCCTTGCTCCGCCCCAATTAACTTGAGGAAAGCTTTCCAAAACTTGGAGGTGAACTGGACACCTTGATCACTAATTACTCTTTCAGGAGCCCCGTGTAATCTATAGACATGTTGTATGAACATCTTGGCTAACTGACCAGCTGTTGGTAATTGAGCACATGGAATGAAATGAGCTTGCTTGGAGAACAAGTCAGTTACAACCCAAATTACTGTTTTCTTTTTGCTTTCAGGCAATTCAACTATAAAGTCCATGGCAATTTGCTTCCATGGGCGGGTTGGGTTTGCCACGTTCCGTAGCAATCCTCTAGGTTTCCCCACCCCCTGCCTTTTAGCCATTGCACATGGGCAACTGCTGACATATTCTGCTACATATTTTATCATGGAAGGCCACCAGAATTGCCTTCTCATTAAGTGTAAAGTCTTTACAAACCCAAAATGGCCAGCTGATTTAGCATCATGACATCTTTCAAGTACTTTTTTGCTCATACTCTCTGGGACATACAACCTGTCTCCACTCCACCAGAACCCCTGTTTCTCTATTAGAGACACTTTGTTTGCTTGCAACCACTCATCTCTTTTCAGGGCAACGTGCAGTTCTTTTTGCAACCCTTCTTCAACTTTCATCTCAGGTTCAGCTTTCTGACTTCTAGTAACAGCAGCCAACCCCACTTATTGCGTGGGAATGATAGAATCCACTATTTCTTTGTGTTGGCTATTATGCTGTGGTAAATGCAATGCATCAGCTAGAAAGTCGTCGCCCCCCCCCCCCCCCCCCGGGTAGGTATTTCAGGGTGAAATCAAACCGGCTGAAGAATTGCACCCATCTTATTTGTTTGGGGTTTAACTTCCTGGGTGCCTTTAGGGCCTCTAAATTTTTGTGATCTGTCCATACTTCGAATGTGTGAGGGGCACCTTCTAATAAGTGCCTCCAAGTTACAAGAGCGTGGTGTACATACAGCGAAGGCTTCTTTCTCCCAAACATGTGTCATGTGTGTCCACTTTAATGAGTACAACTTACTCCATATAAAGTCTAATAAAAGTTCTTTTATTATTGTGTTATTCGGACAGAAAGCAAAGCAAGTATTTAATTACAATTAGTTAATAATAAATGAATAAAATTACAAGATCTTCTAAAGCTTATTACAATAATATATTAGGTTAACCATCAACTTTTCCTGTCCACAATTGCCCACAGTTGATCTCAACTGCCCACAACTGCCAGACAAGGCATCAACTTAATATCAGTAGACAACCAGGTCACTGAACTCTTGTAACGCTTCTGTCTCTTTATAAGTCATGGAGTATAATTTCGTTTTGGGTAATTTTGCTCCTTCATCTAACTCAATCGCACATTCTGATTTCCTGTGGGGGGGAAGTTGATTCGACTCAGCTTCCCCAAACACTTCCTTTAAGTCTCTGCATTGTAAAGGAATTAACTCCTCTTCTGGAGTCGTATGCTCCCCCCACATCTCTGCCACAGCAGCCATCATTTCCAGATCAGGAGGCGGCTCTTTCTCCTTCAGCCCCAGATAACTCCCATCTGAGAAAATCAAGTGTCCTGTTCCCTAATCCACCTGGGGATTCCTCTGTCTTAACTATGCCAACCCCAGAATTATGGATTGATTAGCTATGGGGGCTACTAGAAAACGCAAAGTCTCTTTTTGGTTTCCAACTTGTATGGTTAAAGCTTTTGTGTAATACTCTACTGGGCCCCCTTGCATATCCAACCCATCCAATTGCGAAAAAACGATGGGTTCTTTCAACTGGCCCACTCTCAGTCTCAGTCCAGTAACTATAGCTGGGTGCATCAAACAATGAGTACACCCAGAGTCCAACAACCCCACTAAGTCTGCACAGTTTCCATTTCTTGCAGATTTCACTTGCACCCCCACTAGCATGGCTGGGCAATTTCCACTCACCATAGGATCTGTACGCCCGCTTGAAGTCACCTGCCCTCGGGCGCTACTTAGGACAGGTGCTCCCAGTTTCCCGTGGGCTGGAATTCTTCTTCTGTTGAGTCCTCTCCCATCTGTATGGGATCTTTGGGAGTTGGCTCGGCCCCAAAGGCTGTTCCTCTACCCTTCGTGGTGGGTGTTTTAGATCCACTCTTGCTGTGCTTGCTTCGGGTCGTTGTTGCCGATTGGGGACAGTTGGCGGTCCTGTGACCCTCTTTTCCACACTTGTAGCATAAGCCTTTTTGCATTTGCCAATCCTTCTCTTCATCCCATGATTTATGATTCCCCTTCTTATCAGCCGTGGTGCTCACAGTTGCTGAACGTCTTCCCGCTGCTTGTGTGTGTTGCTGTCTTCGAATCTGATGCCTCATGTCCTCTACTTCACCTGCCAAGCAAATCCACCCTCTGAGGGTACTCGGATTACCCCTCGCTAGGGACCACTCTAGAATCTCCGTTTGCAGACCCAAGCGGAAATACTCAGTTTTTAGGGATTCTGGCCAGTCAGTTAACTTTCTGGCAAGTCCCTTGAATTCCATAGCATAATCTGACACTGACCTGGTTCCTTGCTTAAGATTCTGTAAGCATGTCTTGGCTCTCACCTTGGCTAGAGGATCTTTGAACCGCTCTCTTAATGCACACATAAACTCATAAAAATCCTTGAGCTCCGGGGTTCCCGTATCATGAAGCTCAACTGCCCAGTCCGCCGCCCCATTTTCAAGGTGTGCTGAAATATATCTCACCTTGGCTTTGTCGGTGGGGAAGCATTCCCCAAATTCTTCCATAAAGCCCCTCACGTGGGTCACAAACCAGGCTAATTGCTTCGGGGTCTCCGCCAAACTTTACTTTTAAGTCTCTCACACTGAACACCCCTTTGAGTTTCCTCACCACTTTAGGTGTCTCCATAGAGTGCTTCTGTAGGACTGGGTGCTCCTCATCTCACTTCTTAATTTTGGTAGAGTGATGCTTTGGATCTCCCCTCTCACTTTGGGAAGACGGTTGAGAGCTGGGTGATGCTCTGGGTTCTATTACTTCATCAAACTGTTGCAATAAGCGTTCCACTGCTCCCTGCAAGATAGTCAGTCGGTCTCCCATGGACGTCATCTCTCTTTCCACCTGGCTGATCCGGTTCTCTATTGTCACAGCGCAAAGATGGGACCCCTTCTCCTTGGTCACTTTTCAGGTGTCATCGGGCTCGGCACCTCTACCTATTCCCTGGGACCACCGTGGATTGGCTCCTTTCAGGGGTTTCGGTGGGTTGTGTTCTCCTGGATTCGGCACCTTCTTCAGACCTTGCTGCCATCCCCCCTAACTATTCTATAATGCATACCCCATGGCAGGATTTGCATGGGTGAGAATCATGACACTAGGTCTTCAACTGACACTTTTATTTTTGTCATTTTTGTTTATTTGTGCCTGCCTTCAGTGGAACGGAAGAGTGTAGGGCAGCCTTCTTCAACAAGGGTCCTTGAGATACTTTGGACTTCAACTCCCTTCAAGCCCAGCCAGAATGACCGAAAGTCAGAAATGATGGCTGCCACATCCCACACCTCTGGAGGGGCCAACATTGGGGAAATAGGATCTACACAAGTTTTGTTAATTAATGAAACTTAAATTAAATATTTCTATGCTTAAAAACTATGCAACCACATTAAAACAACATTGAAAGCACAGCATAAGCATTTTAAAATACAATAGTAACAAATAATAATACAATAGATAAGCAATGAAAACATAATAGCAGGCAGAGGGGTTTAAAAGGTTCTATGAAACACTTGCATCTAAAATTTTAAATTACTGTATTAACATATTAAAAATACCAGGAGAATTAAAATGTTTTGGCATTAGAAAAATAATAAATAGACCCAGGAATGCCTTATTGGGGTAGGATATTCCAGAGGTAAGGCGCTGGCACCAAGAAGGCTGATCTCAAGTAGTACTTATTGCACTTCTGCATAAGAGAACATCTAGAGCAGAGCTTTCCAAACTGTGTGTCGCGACACGTTAGTGTGTCGGCTGCAGTGTCTGGGTGTGTCGCGGCTGCTGCTGCCTCCAAACCTGCCCTGCCAGGATTCCGCGTAGGTCCTAGTGTCTGCCTTGTGCCTTGCTGCCTCCACACCTGCTGTGATTCCGCGCAGGTCCTAGTGCCTGCCTTGTGCCTTGCTGCCTCCAAACCTGCTGTGATTCCGTGCAGGTCCTAGTGCCTGCCTTGTGCCTTGCTGCCTCCAAACCTGCCCTGCCAGGATTCCACACAGGTCCTAGTGCCTGCCTTGTGCCCTGTGTGTCGCGAAATGATGCATGTCTAAAAAGTGTGTCACCAACATGAAAAGTTTGGAAAGCTCTGATCTAGAGCATGGTCTTTAAGATGATTTAGAGTATGGGTAGGAGTTGATGACTCAGTTATAGTTTGTTTATTTATTTATTTATTTATTTAATTTATTTATCCCCGCCCATCTCCCCGAATAGGGGACTCTGGGCGGTTTACAAAATAGCAAAATTTAAAATCTGTACATAAAATTACCATAAAACAATAAATAGAGAGAATAAGTTCCTATGGAACTGATCACGTTTTCTTCAATGGGATGGCAGATAACCTCCCCTTTAAGGTGGGGAGATTCCAACTGAATGTTAGAAATAAAAGTAGCTAACAGTAGAGCCAATTATCATGATGATGTCATCAGAGATCTACATTAAATAATTTCAAAATTGTAATAATCATAATGGGCAAGAAACATTGAGCACTCACCATCAACAAGCCATACGTTGAGATAAGGTAGCAGGATAAATGCTTCCAATACTGACTGCCACAGCTTCATGCCGGTGTCCTCTTTCACCTCCAGGAGGAAATTAGAATTCACTGGGAAACAAGACAAGACATAATTGTTTACTCTATGATACATATTCCATGTCACATATTTTCAAAGTATTCTTTTCAGTTAATTTAAAGGATTGATAAGCATTTGAAAAGGATTGATTAAGTATTTGACAAAGTTTTCTGTGAGATTCCAGTAGAAACGATGGCACGATGTGGGCTGGACTGTCTACCATTAGCTGGATACAGAGCTGGTTGAGCAATCATACCCAATGAGCGTATGTCACTAGCTCCATATCCCACTGGAGGGAACTGCCAAGCAGAGTACTACAGGCCATGTGCTGCTCAACTTATTTATAAATGACTTCGATGTGGGGTTAGAAGATATGATTATCAAATATCTGTATTGTGGTGAGACAATAAACATTTTAGAGGGCAGTATCAAGATACAGGGGGGGCGTGGTGGCTCAGTGGGAAAGATGCCAGGCTTGTCGATCAGAAGATCACAAGTTCGGTGGTTGGAGACCCTAGTCCCGCGTGACGGAGTGAGCTTCCGCACTAGCCCCAGCTCTTGCCAACCTAGCAATTTGAAAGCATGCAAATGCAAGTAGATTAGTAGGCACCACTTCGGTGGGTAGGTAACAGCGTTCCGTGCACGTCATGCCAGCCACATGGCCGTGGAAGCGTCTTCGGACAACACTGGCTCTTCGGCTAACAAACGGAGATGAGCACCGGCCCCTGGAGTCGGACACGACTGCACAAATGTGCGGGGGGAACCTTTACCTTTTATCAAGATACAGAAGGACCTTGACAAGTTGGAGCAAGATGAATTTCAGCAGAGACAAATGTGAAGTCCTTCATTTGGGGAGAAAAAACACTAACAATATGAGTATAGGATGGTGGGAGATGTTAAAAGCACATCTGCAAACAATTCTAATTAGGAGAAAAAATTACAGCAGAAGTAGCTGATGTGATGGAAAAACCTTAGTGGAGATCTGAAAAAAACAACAAAAAATTCACATTTTGCAGTGCTAGATCATGGACACTGTAGGAATATGAAAGAATGTAGACATTTGTAGTCCTAACCTACATAGCAACAGAGAGCAAGCAAGTCTTCATCTTCTGAAGACAGGGTCCTTCAGAAACTTGCGCTGCCTCTTAATCTTCTCCAGGCTAACATACGGTTCTTTTTCAAGAGGTTCTCACCTTTCTTCAAACAGCAAATAGGCTGGAGTTCCCCAAAGCAGTTGTAAAACTGGGCTGACCAATTCCTGCATTAAACTACTGTATTACAGCAAGGGACGCATATAATATATCTCCACTCATGGATCTTGCAAAGTAGGCTGTTTGGTGGTGATGTCGGTGAATGCATGTAACTGCTTCACTTCAGCATTTTTTTATAGTGAGAAGAAATAAAATGTTCTTGCAAGGAAGTATATTTTTCCATTTAAATCATTTTAATTGGAAGGAGGCTAATCTGACAACAGAAATGAAGTGGAGTAGACTGGTGTGAGAGACCCAGTTTGGTGTAGTGGTTACAGCATCAGGCTAGAAACTGGGAGACTCGCCTTGGGCAGAAGCCAGCTGCGTGACCTTGGGCCAGTCACTTTCTCTCAGCCCTAGGAAGCAGGCAATGGCAAACCACTTCCGAGAAACCTTGCTGAGAAAACTGCAGGGACTTGTCCAGGGAGTCTCTGAGAATCGGACACGATTGAATGGATTAAAAAAAAAGAGTGGTTTGATTATTGTACTTATGTCCATATTAGGCTTCAAACACTGATCTTCACTATGCAATTATTATTTTTTAAAATAGCACTTTCCCAAATTGTTTTTCTTCTATCTGAGCACTTAGAGACTTACATTTTCAGTTGCTAATTACCTCTTTGTTTCCAATTTGCTTACATGTTCCTGAACATTCCAACGCTGTTTCTGTCCCATCTTTCAATATTTTAAATAATAATTGTATTCTTTTAATGTGCCTCAATTCTTTTTAAGTCAGTATCTTGATTCAAAAGAAACCCCTTTAAAAAGGAAGAATTTATTTTTAAGTTCTCCATTCTCACACTTCCAGCTGATTCTCTTTTATTCCTTCCCAAAGAGCTATTGTCAGTTCTTTCCTGTCACTGACCTGATTTAGACATCACACTTAAATATGGTTTGTTGAATAAGTCAACATTAGCTAGGCTCACACATTGGGCTAAACCATTAAACAAATTTTTCATACTATAATAGATTCATACTACCCACTTAACCAAAACCTGACAAATCACAGTGTGATGTATAGATGTATAAATCTAGCCATTCTCTTGTTCCTTCACATTAAGTCAGAGTGTCTCATGAAACATAAAAAAGGGCCGGGGTTTCAATCACATGGTTGTGGCTGCCATCTTTACTTTTCTGACCCTCCTTACAGATGCCCCTGTGAAGTGCAAGTTGTGCCTCATCTTACTCAGCTATCAGAATATCCCTGGTTCTTCAGGTCTCCCTTTGTTACACTCTACTTGCATGTTTTGAACTCAGGCAAATAGACAAGTCTATTCAAATAGATAGACTGAATGACTGATTACGTGCCATCAAGTCATTGTTGACTCTTACAGACCACATAGATTTTCTCCATGATGATCTGTCCCTAACTTGGTCCTCCAGCTCTTCCAATGGCGCCCCCATCACCATTGTAACTGAGTCTGCCCATCTTGCTGCTGGTCATCCTCTTCTTCTCTTTCCTTCCACCTTTCCCAGCATTAGAGCCTTTTCCAGAGAGCTGAGTCTTCGTATAATGTGTCCAAAGTAGGATAATTTGAGCCTAGTCATTTGTGCCTCGAGTGAGAACTCTGGGTCAATTTGTTCAATGATCCATTTCTTTGTTTTCTTGGCTGTCCACGGTTCTCTCAGAAGTCTTCTCCAATACCAACTTTCAAGAGCATCTATACTCTTCCTATCCTGCTTCTTTAAAGTCCAACTTTGGCTTCCATAAAGTGTCACAGGGAATACCATTGCTTGCACGATTCTGATCTTTATAAGTATAGACACATCCTGGCATTTGAATATCTTTTCCAAGGCCTTCATGGCTGCTCTACCAAGTGCTAGTCTGCAGAGTATTTCTTGACTACTTGTTCCTTTACTGTTGGTGGTTGATCCTAAAAGGCAGAAGCTATCCACCACTTTGATATCTTCATTATCAATGAATGTCTATTCAGGTAGAAGTGACCACAATTCTTAATAATTTCCATTTTGTTTTATGGAACAATGCAACTGGTCAGCAATCTAGTGTTGGGAGAAAATGAAAATGAAACTGGGCCCACCAGAGACCAGCAAAGCATGCTTGGATTGCTTCTTGTTTTCTTAATAAACAATACATTTGAGAAAATATATCCCAACCATTACATCCCAACTATTATGCACACCCTAATAAATCTGATGCAACTTCTCCAGTCTTTGTTCATTGGCAGGAAGCAGTGACAGCTGGTAGGAAATTGGGTAGATTTATCAGAGAAAGGAAACACGAAACAGAAACATTCGCGAGGAGGCATCTGAAGAATCATGGCTTCTTATTTCTGAAAACAAAACTAATCAAAGTCAGCCTAGATGTTTTGTAACCTGAGGCAGAAGAGCAAATGGTACCCACACTCTCCAGTAATAGCACATACTTCATACTTTGATGGAGTCTTGAAGGTTAATAAAAGAACTCCAAGCAGCTAACAACAATCTTGCAGAGTAGAAGCTTGAACCAGCAGGGACTTGCACTTTAAGCTTAATTGCATTCAGAAATAAATTCAGTCTTTATACATTAGTTAGATGAAGAAAAATAGAGATAGCTTTGATTTCATCAAAGTCTCCTTTGTTATTATGGCAGACCATCAAATCATCCACATAAAAAAGAATGTACACCTCTCTGGCATTTCTGCATCTTGTGTAGAGACAGGGATCAGGTTTGCCTTGAACAAAGCCTTGCTTAAGAAGTACTTAGTTCAACTTCTTATTCCATGCTCTTGCTGCTTGCTTCAGGCCATAAATCCCCTTCTGAAGTTTGCAAACTAGTTGCTACATCTTAGGATCGGTGAAGCCTGGAGGTTGTAGCATGTACAGTTCTTCCTCTATCTCTCCATGCAGAAATGCAGTTTTTACATCCAGATGCTCAACACTCATGTTCCTGGAAGCTGCTAGACTCAGGAGCATTCTGATTATGTGGATGATTTGATGATTTGCCATAATAACATAAGAGACTTTGATGAAATTGTGTCCAACCTGAACAAAGAAGTAGAAGTCAAGCATCTGGGCAATGCCAGCTACTACTTGGGGATACAGATTGAAAAGGAAGAAGATGGAAGCTTTCTTCTAAGCCAGAAGCAAAAGATCCTAGAACTGTTGGAAAGCTTAGGACTGCAAAATGCCAATCCTATGCCAACACCAATGGAAGCAGGTTTCCACAAGCAACAGGAACCTAGTGAACTTTTACCAGAGAACAATGGCTATAAAAGCACCATAGGTAAGCTATTGTATCTAGCCACTACCACTAGGCCAGACATAGCAGCTGCAGTAAACATTCTATGCATAAAAACTAGCACACCTACACAGAGAGACTGGACTGGTGTTAAGCGGGTGGGAAGATACCTAAAGGGCACTATACACCTAAAACTAAAGCTACCAGCCACTGACAATACTAAATTAGTGGAGTTTACAGATGTGGATTGGGCAGAAGACATTACTGACCGAAAATCCACTAGTGGGCATGTATTTTTCTATGGGGGTGGAGCAGTAAGCTGGGGAAGCCATAAGCAAGATACAGTTGCACATTCATCCACAGAGGCAGAGTATGTGTCAGCAGCAGAAACATGCAAAGGGGTTTCATGGCTCAAGCTACTGCTTGAAGACATGGGGATAGAGCAGAGCTTTCCAAACTTTTCATGTTGGTGACAAACTTTTTAGACATGCATCATTTCGCGACACACTCTTACAGCAGGGCATCATTTCGCGACACACTCTTACAGCAGGGCACAAGGCAGGCACTAGGACCTGCGCGGAATCACAGCAGGTTTGGAGGCAGCAAGGCACAAGGCAGGCACTAGGACCTGCGTGGAATCCTGGCAGGGCTCGGAGGCAGCAGCAGCCGCGACACACCCAGACACTGCAGCCGACACACTAATGTGTCCCGACACACAGTTTGGAAAGCTATGGGATAGAGGAATCTACCCCTATTCAGGTCTATGAAGACAACCAAAGTTGTATTAGGCTCTCACAGTCAGAAAGGATTAATGGGAGAACTAAACACATTGATGTTAAGTATCATGCAGTAAGAAACTTACAAGAGCAAGGAATAGTCAGACTAGACTATTGTCCCACAAGGAACATGACTGCGGACATTCTCACGAAGCCGTTGCCGAGGAGCATTTACCAAGAACTGAGGAAGAAATTGAATCTTGTGGACTCTGAGACGTGCTAACTTGAGAAGGGGTGTTGGAATCATCAGGGGTCAACTCAGCATTGTCTCATAAGCATAAGGGGGGGTCTTTTCTAGTAAAATGCATCTCTATTGTGCTTGTGGGATGTCACATGGGTTACCTGATTTCTACTTCCTTCTTCTTCTTGAGTTTGGGGGATTAACAACCTCCATTACTCCTTGGGCACACCTGCAAACAGGAGGGCTGCACAATGTAGCTCTCGTCCATTACATCTCGCACGCCGATCAACTATGAATCTACTTGTATCCAGATCTACTGAATAAATGTAAGCTATCTCTATTTTTCTTCATCTAATTAATGTGTAAAGACTGAAATTATTTCTGAACGTAATTAAGCTTAAAGTGCAAGTCCCTGCTGGTTCACGCTTCTACTCTGCAAGATTGTTGTTAGCTGCTTGGAGTTCTTTTATTAACCTTCAAGACTCCATCAGAGGGAAGTAATTTCTTTATATGTTTCTTTTCTTTTCTTTACTATATTTTTATTTTTTCTTTCTTTTCTATTTTTCTTTCTATTTTTTTAATTTTGTATTTTTTCTTTTTTTCTTTTCTTTTTCTTAGTTTGTATTAGTTTTTATCTTTTTAATTGTAATGTTTAATAAAATTACTATAAAAAAACACACAGAAAATATTCACGAGAAGGAGCGATGGACAAATCCAGACTACAGATTTAATGTTATAGAGCAGGGCTTTCCAAAGTGCCGCCGCTGGCGACACACCAGCGGCGGCGGCGGCGGCGACGGCGCGCACACACGCATGGCAACGGCACGGGGGGGCGTGCGGTGGGGCGCACGCATGGTGGCGGCGCGGGGGGCATGCGGTGGCGCGCGCGTGCAGGGCGGCCGCCGTGCATGCACGCGCGGCTGCTTCCGGGTGGTGTGGCAACACACCACGCTGTGTGTGGCAACATACTTTTGTGTCGCAACACACAGTTTGGAAAGCTCTGTTATAGAGTATAGCAGAGCTTTCCAAACTGTGTGTCGCGACACAAAAGTGTGTCGCCACACACAGTCTGGTGTGTCGCCACACAACCCGGAAGTGCTGATCATCATCAGCCCTTCCGGGTTTTCCCGTGGGGACACACCAACGGCGGCACGCAAAAACCCGAAAGCAGCAGCAGCGCTTCCGGGTTTTTGCGCGTTGCCGCAATGGCGGCACTTCCGGGTTTTCCCGCGGCGACACACCAACAGCGGTTGTTGTGTCACCACGGGAATACTTTGGAAAGCCCCGGAGTATAGGATACAAAATGAATTATTCTATCTTTCAAAGTAGGCTTTTACTTTTAATTTTCAGGGAATAACAGATGTCTATTGTCTGGGTCACATAATATTTCTTTAGTAATTACTTAGCATACTGTGTAATTTGTAAACCATGGTTAATGGCTCAGTGTAAAATCTAAACTTAGTTAATGTGGTTTATGCAATCTCTCCCCCATTCATTCAATGCCCCCCAAAAGCCTGTTTCTTTGTCCTGGGGAGCTATGGGGACCCCAACAGGCTGCTGATGGGGCATTTTGAAAAAAATATTCTGCATTAGGACAATGTTTGAACTCAGGCAAAGGGTTCATCCTTAGCATCTCATCCAATGACAACTCCCATGATTCTTTGTGAGGAAATTATGAGCTATACACAATAAATCTTTGCAGGGTGCATATGGCTTGGATCTCTCATTATTCTATTCATAGGTAGAGAAGGGTTCTGAAGAGAGTGGAAAACCCTATAGATAATTACCTCAAACTACAATTGCAGTACTAAATACTTACTAGGAAGTAAATTCTACTGAATCCAGTCAATCTTATTTCTTTGTAAATGAGGGTAAAACTACACTGTAAATCTCATTGGAGCTTATTTCCAAGCATATATGCCTAAAACTTTGCTCTAAGGCAGCCTTTCTCAACCTTTTGACCCTGGAGGAACCCTTGAAATATTTTTCAGGCCTCAGGGAACCCCTGCACATTCAGGCTCAAATATAGGCCAGAAGTTACCAAATTATTTGTAGCTTGAATCATGTCAACTGGATTTCTATTTTCTCAGTGGAAACGTTTCTCTCCTTATCCAAGGAGCTTCTTCAGTCTGAGCAAAGTTGGTATCCCTTACCAACTTTGCTCAGACTGAAAAAGCTCCTTGGATAAGGAGCGAAACGTTTCCACTGAGAAAATAGAAATCCAGTTGACATGATTCAAGCTACAGACAATTCCACCTGGATGACTGAGAACCTTCATAGACATATTACCAAATTATTGTATTTGTTTCATGTGTAGGCTGGTATATATGCATTAACAGTGTTCTTAAACTGAAAATAATGAAACTTACTCTTTAATGTGAAGTTGCCTGAATTTGAAATAATTTTTTAAATAAATCATGATCTCCCGGGGAACCCCTAGTGGCCTCTCACAGAACCCTAGGGTTCCACGGAACCCTGGCTGAGAAACCCAGCTCTAAGGGTTTGGAGTATAGGAGAAAGGCTTGGGAAGAAGATGAATGAGGATAAACAAGCAGGGAACATTATCCAAATTTCTTAGAAACGTCAATAAATTCACAATTTTGTGTTTGTGGCAAAGATGACCTAAGGTATAGTTACACTTAAGGTTTGAAATACTTCTTGTTTGAATGCTGTTATCTAAATGTAAAACATGCACTTGCCAGGATGCTAATTTAAAGCAGAAATGCTTCTTTGTAGTTGTCTAATACAAATAGATGAAAATCAATACAGTGAGTAACAGGCTTATAAAGTGGTTTAAATTTAATTTGCAAAAATTGCTCTTAAGGCTGAAATATAAAACCGCAGATTTCCATGATGCACTTGTTACTGGATTGTATAATTTTGCAATGGTTAATTAGGGATCCTAGATCTGGTAGTAGTTTGTAAACAGGCATAGAAAACACAGCAATGGCCAAAGGATTAGGAGGGAAAAAAACAGTTTATATTCCAGGATTTTAAAAAAAAGGCAGTGCTAAAATGTATCCAAATTACCAAAACATCCCACATCTCACATGCTATGAAGATTTTACAATCTCGATTTCAACAATAATGGAATGAGAATTGCCAGACATACTGGATTCAGAAGACATTTTCCAATGGAAAATAGAAAAGGGAGTTCCAAGATAACATCTATCTATGCTTTGCTAATTATACAAAAGCTTTTGACTATGGTGACCACAACAAAATTTTATAGAGAGTCCTTAAAAACATGAGTGTACCCAGGCTACCTCATCTGCCAATTAGAAACTGTATTATGACCAGGAAGTAACTGTTAGAAAGAAACATGAAGTAACTAAATATTTAAAAAATAGGAAAGGAATGCACCAAAGTTATATTCTGTCACCTCTTGCTGAAGGTGAAAGAAAACAGTGGTCATCTGCTGAATAGTAAAAAAAAAATCCCTAGATTGTATGAACAAGCAGTGCCAACCAAATCCAACAGATGGAGAAGAAGTTGAAGTTATAATAGACATTATCTTCTTTGACAAAAATTCACATGGAAAGCAGCTGTAGTGATGAAGTAAAGAGTTGTCTGCTACTAAGGAGAAAGTCTGTGGCAGATCTAGACAAAGTATTAATGAAGAGGCATCACCCTGTCAACAAAGGTAGGTATTGTTGAGACTGCGATTTTCCCATGTGTGGCATGTGGCTGTGAAAGGTGGATCATCAGAAAGGCTGAACAAAAGAAAATTGATGCCTCTGAATTGCTGGAGAAAATTATTGAGAATATCTTGGACTACAGGAACTACTCAACCAACACTAGATAAAGTAAAACCGTAATGGTCACCAGAAGCACTAAGTTTGAATATTTTGGAAATATAATGTGAAAGGAAAAGTCACTGGAAAAGATTCTAATGCTTAGAAAAATCTAAGGCAGTTGAAAAAGAAGCCAACAGAAGACAAGGTGGCTGGATACCATCACTGAAGACGGAAACATGAGCCTTCAAGAGCTCAAGAAGCATTGCTGATAGCAAAATGATGTCCACTGAGTCACAAAACGTCAGAAAGGACTGAAGAACAACTGGATCTGGGCACAAAATTCAGATGACCACTAGATGGCAGCAGAGACACAAATAATTCCAACCCTTTGCTGTCATGTACTGGTCATCTGGATTTTTGCAGACCAGATATGAGAGCCAGAATCCAACCTTTTTGCCCTGATGGCACATTTGGAATTTTGAGATGATGTAGTAGGTGACAGCAAAAATGAATAGCTAGTCATTGAACACTTGTTTATCAGAATATAAACTGGTCAAATTACTTCCAATCTGTAATAGAATTCTCTAAATCTGGGAACTAGAATGGTGGTTTGTGAGGCCAGAACATCTGTACAATCTTTCCTTATCAGACAAGTGGGTAGCAATATCTCCCCCCCCCCCCCCGTCAAGAGGCAGTTAGAATGTACTTACTAATACATGGTGCTAAAGTACACATATCCAGTTTTCAGGATTCAGTATCCTAATCCCTTTTCCTTTCAATAAATTTGACTAACAAGACTTGTAAGAATCTAGCTTTCTTGATTGTGAGTGGCTGTTAAGGTCTGACAAAAGTCTTCTTGTGATACCTCCACACATACACACACACACACAATATTGTCTATCACAGCAGCTTATTCTTTTTTTCTGGGGCAAGTGGGCACACTTCCCAGAAAAATCATCATCGGCATCAAAAGCCACACGCTAGTTTTCTTTTCTAAGAATGTGTATTTCTTTGAAATGAAAATGATGTTATCAACTGTCACTTTGCTTTGTAGCATGCCAGCTTTTCGTTTAGTGATTTTTTTAAATTAAAATAATTAAAATAAAACATTAAATCAGTTGGAACAAGGAAATGCCCACAGTCATTGCATCGCTGCACTACAGATAATGAGTCGAATCTTCAGTAAGCAATTGGGGAACTGTGCTCCTAGTACCTTTCACCCCTAGTTACTCTACTTTGTTCTCTGGGGATTGGACAGGTAGTCCTCACTTAACAGCCATGATTATGTGCCATCAAGTTATTTTCAACTCCTAGATAGATCTTTTCCATGACTATCCCTAACCTGTTCTTTCAGGTCTCCCAATGACTAGAAGCTTGAAAAGCTGTCTATATTTTATAGTATAAAAAAAGGTAAAGGTTCCCCCCGCACAGTTGTGCAGTCGTGTCCGACTCTAGGGGCCGGTGCTCATCTCCGTTTGTTAGCCGAAGAGCCAGCGCTGTCCAAAGACGCTTCCGCAGTCATGTGGCCGGCATGACACGCACGGAACGCTGTTACCATCCCACCAAAGTGGTACCTATTCATCTACTTGCATTTGCATGCTTTCGAATTGCTAGGTTGGCCACCACGCCCCTATTTTATAGTATAACATTTAGTAAATCCCACTACCTTACATTGATATGGTACAAGAAATAATCTGAGATTATTGAAAAAGGAAGTGTAAAAGATTGCAGTGCCTCTCAAATAATAATAATAATAATAATAATAATAATAATAATAATAATAATAATATAAAAACAATGGCATGTCAAAGTAGCAACAATGGTGCATTGGAATATCTGCAAGAAATACCATTTGCCTGCAAGCAAGAACTGGTGGGACCACAAAATAGACAAAGTAATAGAAAATGAAGAAGCTAAAGTGCTCTGGGACTTTAGAGTTCAAACAGACAAGCACCTGCCACATAACGCCCCAGACTTAACACTTGTTGATAAGAAAGACAAAAAAGTCTAGATAGTGGACACTGCAATACCTGGAGATAGCAGAACAGAAGAGAAAGGACTAGAGAAAATAACAAAATACAAAGACCTGCAAGTAGAAGTAGAATGACTGTGGCAAAAGAAAACAAAGATAGTACCAATAGTAATAGGCGCCTTGGGTGCAATCCCAAAACATCTGGAGCACCACTTGAACGCCACTGGCATTGACAAAATCACCATCAGCCAATTGCAAAAGGCAGCTTTACTTGGAACAGCTGACATCCTGCGACGATTCCTTTAACACCATCAAACAACACCACCTGCCTATCCCAGGTCCTTGGGAAGGACTAAAAATGCCAAAACCAGTCTAAACATCTGGCTGACTGTGTGACCATTAATAATTTAATATAGTCATAAATAATAATTTAAATACTAATACCGCTCAAGAATAGTAAAATCACTGTTTACCTTTTAATCACCAATAAGGGAGCGCAGGTAGTGAGAGCCCCGTCTCTCTTACACACCTGGGTTAGGGGAAGGATGTCCCTCGAAGACAGGTGGTGGCAGCAGCAAAAACCAGCAGGCCACTGGGCCAAAGCAGGAGGCAAGACCAGTGTATGTACAAAGACCCAGAAGGTAGCTATTTATTAATTTTAAAACTCACCCAGGCTCTTTAGAATGTGTTCTATTTCTGTTCAGGGCCATCTTTTTTTTATTTTTTTTATTTTACTGTTATGAAGTTTTGTTCTTAAGCTAACCCTGGATATTTTCAATTTGTTTTCTTCTGAGAAGTGAATTGATTGCAGCGGGGTACATATGTGTTAAATAAAAAACAAACGAAACAAAGTATTTGTTGAATAGTATGAAGCCTGTGGTTTTATGACTTTGGAGTATCAAGACCTTGGCAGCTGCTGACAACTAAACAGCAAGTTTCTTATCGAATCTTCTTTAATGAGATTTACTGAAATGGAAAAGGGGCCGGGTTCCAGAAATCTTGGTGACTGGATACAGTCACTTTAGTACCTGATTTTTCTCTAGGTTCATTAGGGTAGAAATTTCTTGATTTTTTGCCAATCACCTGTGGATGTGGTGGAGAGGTAACTACTCGTTTTCCTGGTGAGGGAAGAAAGTGCGGATATTTTGCAAATGGCCACCCTCCTCTCCAGACTCTGAGAAAGCAATTACATAAAGTTTTGTAAAGCTTTTCAGAAATTTGTTCACCTGAAAAATGGATATATAATGGTTTTAAATAATTAAGTGAATAAACCAGCCTCTGAAGCACTAGGTTTTCTTGCCCTCTAAAAGGTATGTACACAGAGGGCTTCCGGTGAGCAATGGCGGACTGAGCAGCTGTGCCTGCGAGAGCTCCGTGGGCAGAGCTGGCATCGTGGCGGTTTTTTGGGGCACAGGCTGGCTTTTCCTGTAGCCCTGAGCGTGTTTCCAGCAAGGAAAACGCAGGAATCGACCCATTTGTCCTCCAGACGATGAGTTGCAGCCAGGAGACCGTGGACGGCGTGCGCGATTGAACGGCAAGACTTCACCAGGAGGCTGGGATTTCATCTCTTCCGTGCCATGTTTGCAGCCTTAAAGGGACAGTAAGTCCTGCCTTCTCATTTCTAAAACACCAAATATTTTTTTAAGTTATGTACCCTAAGAGAAGCTTTCTACAGTAAAAAGAAACGGACTCTCTTGGTGTTTATAATTATTTCTGGATTATATTTTAATTTTTTTACAGTTTTGGCTTGTTTTCCCATTTAAAGTGCAACGAGGATTGAGAATATATAATTGCCTTCCAGTTACTATTTTTGGTATTGGATTTGAAGGAGGAATATTTTCCTACACGTTGGGATTGCTGTTCTAAATCTCAAGCTTTCTGTTCATTTTTTTCAGGACTTGTTTACTAGTATATTTTCTTTTGCCAATTTCAGATGGAAGGTTTTTTTTAATTAACTCATTAACTCCTTTTTTTTTGTCTGAGTCAAGTCACTAGGGGGCGCCATAATCTACTGTTTGAACTATGGAAGATTTTAAAGAAGACTTCTTAGAACTGCAAGATATAAAAGAGATTTACTCAAAGTGTTGTCAAGATATTCTGCAGTGTTCGGGCCATCCGAGAAGATATTGTTGCTAAACTGTGTCATTTGGATGAAATTGTTGTGATGGAAGATTTTGAAAAAGATGAGGAATTTTATGTTAGTGAGTGTGATTTGGTGCTGAGGGAGTTAAAGCAACAGTCGGAATTTAAGCTTGTACAGGGAGTTACTCTGTTGGGGCGATGTTATGACTATTTGAATTAGTGTTATGGGAAAGAAGAAAATATGTTGTGTGGGAGTCTTTTTTTTTTTTTGCTGAGAAGTCTGAGTGTTTGAAGGTAGCAGTGGGGCTCTTTGACTTCTGTAAAAAAATTGCCTTATGTGTAATAGGGAGATATGCCCCGGTATATTTCGAGGAGGGGTAAAAAAAATTAAGTGTAAATGGATGGATAAAGAGGTTATTTTTATTTTATTTTCTTAATTATTTGGATTAAGACTAGGTTATTATGATTTTATTTTCTTAATTATTTGGATTAAGACTTACAGGATTTTTGATTTGTATGACTTAAAAAGTATTGATAAGATATAATAATATTTGGCTTTTAAATTTAATAGATTTAAATCTGTTGTAGTATTATGAAAATAGATAACTTACATATTTTTATAATTTGATTTTTATTATAGTGGACAGAAATATATAGAATAGTGGTAGGAAGGAAGTAATTAAATGGATGTTGCTTTAAGGGGGAGGGAAATTGATTTAGAAATACACACACACACACACCTTTTTATATAAGGGGAAGGAGCAATTGTATTAGTGATTTGTATGTGTTAATGGAAGGATTTATAGAAATAATGTGATTTTGGTTTGACAAAGAGTAAGGGTTAGACTATGGAATTTGCTGTATATTTTTGCTGTTGAAAGTTGGAAGTCACCTTTGTATGTAATCTCAAACTCCTTTTTTGTGTTTCACACTTTTTTAGTTTTTTCTCTTTTTTGTAGTTTTTTGTTTTTCTGTAGTTCTTATCTTTGTTGAAAACTAATAAAATTATATTCAAAAATAATAATAAAAGGTATGTACACAGCAAGTGAGCTAGAGTGACCAGTGCATTGGAGATCCTTTAGAGCAGTGTTTCTCAACCTTGGCAGCTTGAAGACGTGTGGACTTCAACTCCCAGAATTCCCCAGCCAGCCTTGCTGGCTGGGGAATTCTGGGAGTTGAAGTCCACACATCTTCAGTTTGTCAAGGTTGAGAAACATTGCTTTAGAGCTTCTTTTTTATCTTAAGACATCTCTCCCAGATCATAAAGCAAGCAAGCAGTGTCTGCTTTGCCTTCCTCTGTTCCCATTTATGGCAGTTTATGGCAAGAGCTAATTCACTATCTCTTTGCTTATCCCTATCATAGAATAAGCTATTCAAAAAACAAAGCTATTAGTTTTGTGTCCTCACAGTATTCTGAAAAAGACAGTTGTTCACTGGACTCTTTTCTCCTTGGCCCTATATCCCTTCACATAATGGTCCATTGCTTTTAGCTTCTCCCCTATGAATGAACGGGCAACCACTACAAGTTTGAAAGGAGAAAATGTCCCTTTGGAACATAGTGAGAACAGCTATCATGATGGATCCTTCAGTTATCTTATTATTATCTTATTTATCTTATTTATACCCCGCCTATCTCCTCCCTAATGGAGGGCTCTAGGCGGCTTACAATCAGTACATACATATTATCATTATACAGTACATCATATTATATATTACCCGTGCGATTAGGGAGGGGGTGAGGGAACCGGCTCTTCTTTTCCAGGCATCGGAACTGGGCGCCCCAGTTGTAGTCTTACAATTCTTCCCCCTCCTCCTCCTTTAACAAACATTCTGGGGAGGCCATATCAGGTGAGAGGTGGGGACTGAAATTATTATTGCTATGTTTATGCTGTCTTGAACACCCTGCAATAAAGTTGAGAGGAATTATAAGAAATTCAGCCTTTTGGACTTCCGGTGGGGATATGGCAGACTGAATAGCTGTGCCCACAGGCTCCGCGGGCAGAACTGGCAACGCGGCAGTTTTTTCAGGCTCAGGCAGGTTTTTCCTAAAGCCCAGGAGTGTTTTTCCAGGAAAGGAAAACACTCGGAATCATCCCATCTGTCCTCCAGATGGCTGCTTGCAGCCAGAAGTTCACAAACAGCATTCGCGCTCATCTGGTAAGAGCTAGCCGGGAGGCTGGGACGTCACCATTTCCAAGCCGTGCTGTAGCCTTAAAGGGACACTAAGACCGGCTACCCCATTTCTAAATCACCCAATTTATATATTTTTTAAGTATATGTACCCTAAGAGAGGGTTTCTACAGCAAGAAGAAGCGGGCTCTCTTGGTGCTTATCATTATTTTGGGGGGTAATTTTTTAAAATTCTTTTTAAGTTTTGGCTTGTTTTCCATCCAAATATTAAGGAGGACTGAGAGTAAATAATTGTCTCCCTGTTATTATTTTTGTATTAAATTTGAAGAAACTGGCATTTTCCTACACATTGAATAGGCTGTTTTGAACTTTCAGTTTTCTGCTTCTACTTTCCCTGGGGAATTGCCTGCTATTCTCACTTTTGCTTAAGTAAACACATTCCTTCATATCTTTGACTTTCACTGGTTAAGCTCCTAGGGGGCGCCATAATCTACTGCTTGAGACATGGAGGGCCTTAAACAGACTTTCTCTGACTTCCATCGAGATTTTAAGCAGATTCTTTCTGATTCTTACCAAGTTTTTATGCAAGGCATTCAGGACATTGTGGAAAATATGAGCTTTAAAATGTCTCATCTGGTTGGGGATGTCGTGGATGAAATTGAGGAATTTAACAGCGACAGGAATGTCTCTTCGACTTCTGCTGAGATGTTGGATGAAGATTGGATAGTTGAGTTGAAGAAATTAAAGGGAGAGATCGAGTTGCAAGTCATAAGTGAAATGGAACTTTTGATGGAGTGCCTTGGAAAAGAAGGGGTCACTATGTATGGGAGTTTTCCTGAAAAGACGTCTGAGTTTTTGAGGGGGGCAGTTGGGCTGTTTGATTTCTTTAAGAAAAAAGCTCTGTACGTATTGTGGGGATATGTAAATGCTTTGGTCTATTTTGAAGTGGGATAAGGGTTTAAGAATACTAATCGAAGAGAGGGTTTAAGAATATTTAACTGGATTGCTTTAAGGGTTTGGCTGATATCATTTATCTTTAATGATTTGGATTAAGACTATTAAGGTATAATAAAAAATAATGTTTGGTTTTGGGTTTGACATGATTAAGATTATTAACATTGCTGTATTATCAAGTATAATGGTAGACAATTTATTTATTTATTTGTTTATTTGTTTATTTATTTATTGTTCAAATTTCTCTCACCACCCATCTCCCCCAACGGGGGACTTTATATGTTTTTTTTAGTTTGATCTTTATTATAGTAGACAGGAATGTATAGAATAGTAGTAGGAAGGAAATAACTAAATAAATGTTATCTTTGGGGGGGGAAGCTGATTAGGAGGTTTATATATGTATATATATTCTTTTCTCTTTTAATATAAGGGGAGGGAGCAACTATACTTAGTGATTTTTATTTTTTATTTTATTTATTTATTTTTCAAATTTTGCCACCGCCCATCCCCCTCTGAAGAGGGACTCTATTTTATAATGTGCCAATGGTATGATTTATAGAAATAAAGCATTTTTTTTTACTCAGTCTCTTCTTTAAACATATATCTCTATGAAAACCTCTTTTCTACTTAAAAAAAGGAAACAAAAACAACAGACCTATGGTCCTTCAGCAATCATTTTCCCTATCAGCTAGGGAAGATATCTAAGATAGATGTGGTGGTTTCCATATTTTTAACTTCATTTATTGTGACCAACAGCAAAGGGATTGTAGGAGTTTTATCCCAAAAACCTGCAAGGCACAAGATTGCCTACTCTAAGAACACTCAAAGGGAAAATGGATAGTGGTACACTGGAAGAATCAGTTGCTTTTATATGGGATTTGATGGTTTACAATAATTTTCCAATATTTTTCAGAATACAGTAACAACAAACTGCATTGCATTGCATTGTTTTTCTTGTAGCACTGCGTGGTCTTGACTCACTCCATTTACTGCCTAGAACTTATTATGGGACTTTGGCTCTTTGTACTTAACTCTCAACCACCAAATATACCTAATGAACTTTCAGTGAGAGAATGTTTATTGAAGCTTTACAAACTTTGCCATAGCAACCAGTGAGGCCAGAGGTGAAGGAATATAGGAAAAAACTGTTAGTGGAAAGGATCATTTCTTGAGTTATGGGTTCAAGTAATTCTCAGTAATTCAAGCAAAGGTGACTTTCGCTTCCGGGTGCTGGACTGAGTGGAGCGAAGAGCTGATAGCTCCGCGGTTTTCTGTCTGCGGCGAGAAAATCGCTGAAAAATCACCCTCGAAGAGAGGGTGGGCAGAAGATTTATCACAAGGGTCGTCGAACCTGCTGCTCTATCCTGACCCCTGTATACCCACTACAGGGGAAGAGAGATTTGAGTGGTAACAGACGACTGGAACTAACATGAAAGCTCTGCAGAAACCGTGAAACTAAATAAGTTAAGTAGCTCCTCATCCAGCCTTTTAGTTGCACTTTTTTTTTTTTAATATTACTGGATTTATTAAGCACTAGGATTTATTTCTGGACTGTGATTTATAGATGCTGGTGTTTTATTTTTCTTTCTTGTCAGAGGAGTGTTTGAACGGTGGGTTTGGAAAGATAATTGACTCTGCCTGGAGTGAGCTGAGTGACTTTCTCTTTTGATTCTAAATATTTCTACTCTTGGTTTGCTTTCATCCTTATTGCAATTATAAGTATTTTTTTTTCCTTTGGGGACTAATTTGTCTGGATTTAAAGTTTTTATGGATAAATGAATTACTGATTTGATATTCTTTCTTCTACCTGTTTGGGATTTTTATTATGAAAGAACTCTTTTTGCTTTTCTCCATAAGTGTTTGAATATTTTTTGAATTATATAAGTCACTTTATAGAATTTTTATGAATGCCTTGGACTCCTTCTGTATATAAATTAGACGACTTATTCATGGTTGGACTGTGTGGATATAAGCTGCCGTGAGAAACCTTGGGATTGTTTATCTTTTTTGTTATTATTTTGACTACAATAAAACCTCTCTGTTCTTTTTTTATCTTTTATTTACTTGCTCTTACGCTTGGACATACAATTTTAATGGACTAGATTTTTTGCTATTCTGATAATTACATTTAAAGGACTATTTTTATTTTTAAAAGTTTTTTTATTCTCCTATTATTAAAGGGGGAGAAGAAGAGAGGTTCTTTGTCTTTGTCTTCCCCCTCTCCTCTCCTTTTTTTCCCCCCTTTTTTTCCTTCTTGCCTTTTCTCTCTTACAGGGAAACTATCTACATTATGACAATCATGGCATTAACACCTGGAGCGTCGGTAGAGCCTCTTCAGTCAGAGATGAGAAAACTTCTGGAAGTGATGACATCATTTAATAAAGAAATGAGAGAGAAGGAGTGCATTTTGAGACGGAGACAAGTTCCAGAACAGTTGAATGAAGATGTAGGAGAAAGGACTGTTTCTATATTAGATAAACCCTTGGAGATAAAAGAACAAGACCTAGATTTGGAAATAGATAAAATTTTTAGAGAACAGAAAGTGTTTAAAGAACAAAAGTTAAGGATAATTTTTACTTTAAAAGTTAAAACATTTTTAGAGAAATATAAGACAGACATGAGGGAGGCACCAGGAGAACGTAAGAAGCATTTCATAGAATAGAATAGAAGTAAAGGATAGAGATAAATGGCTGACCTATAAGGACTTTTTATTGTTAAAATTGATGGATTGGCAGAAAAGGATAAATTGACACGTTTATTAAAAGAAAATTCAATTATTACTCTTTTAAAGATTAGAAACTATTAATGGACTATTTGGAAAATGTTGGAGGGGCAGAGCTTATAAGAGGATTTGAAGATTAAATTATATATAAATTGATATATTAGATAAGAAATGTTTTTTAATGTGATTTACAGATTTAGTATGTAAGATGCATTTTATAGAATAGAAGTAAGGAATAGAGATAAATGGTTGATTTATAAGGACTTTTTATTATTAGAATTGATGGATTGACAGAAAATGAGAGATTGATATGTTTATTAAAAGAAAATTTAAACTATTATTTTTTTAAGAGTAGAAACTAATAATGGACTATTTGGAAAATACTGGAGGGGCAAAGTCTATATGAGGATTTGAAGATTAAATCATATATAAACTGATATATTAGACAAGAAATGTTTTTTTAATGTCATGTATAGACCTAGCATGTATGACAAATTTTGTAAAGTATTGTGACCAGAGATTAATCGGAAGCTGACTACTTTCTATGTTTCATCTTTTTTCTTTTTTTTCTTTGCTTTACTACACCTTTTTTTCTTCTTTCTTTGATTTGTATTTCTGTTTCTCTTTCCGTTTCCAACTTTTAACTATGTATATTCAAAACCCAATAAAATATTTAAAAAAAAAAAAAGTAATTCAAGCAAAGGTCATAATAAATGACCCAGTTTGCACTGGGGCCCTTTAACTTAGCACTCAAGCACTAAATCTTTTGATTGACTTATCTTTCTCCAAAAGTGGCACGGTGTCTGAGATGTCCATATGATGCTCAATTACATTGAGTTTTTTGTTTTACTATTTTACAAAATAAGGTGTGGAGAAGAACTCAGGAGAAGAGAGGTTTTTCAATCCTTTTTTCTGCACCAAACAAATGGTACCTGCACTTCTCCTCTTGGCTGAAAAACAGCTTTGAAAAATATTTCCCTTCTTTTCATCTCAAGGCAGTAGATTGATTAGAGCAGCTTGTAAAAAATCATATATTTTTTATGTCAAGAAATATGGAAGGCTGAGTTTTTAAAAAGCCAGGCCTCAAACCTTTTTCCTGTGAGTTTCAAGAGGGAGCAGATGTTCACCCCCCTTTTCTCAGGAATTTTAATTTACCTTTTGGAGCCAGCTAGTCTGCTAGTTTAAACCAATCAGAATTAGCTGTTTGAGCTTTGCCCATATTGGGAATCTGTTGCCTAGGTGTTTTGATCACATGCTATCCATTCAGGTGCTGGTCAAGTAAAGGTTTAAAATGTAAATGCCTTTTGTTCTCTTTACTCTGCACTCTGCTCTGCTATCTAAATGTAAATAGCTATGTTAATCAGCCATGCCTCTTCGGCTGAAGAAGATTCAAGGTTTGTTCCTATGTTCTTTTGTTTTAAATAAAGCAACGTTTTTACTACAAGCTTATCTCTTGGAGTTTCCATAACTCTGATCACAAATTTTATAAAGCAACAAAACAGCTTTGTCCAGCTTGATCCTTTTCTGAGTTATTGAGATGACAAGCCCCAGAGATCTAAGACAGTACCATCAACAGCTATGCTCTCTTGAAACTCTGGCCATGGTAGTCTAACATGCCTGGTGTTGGGGAAGTGACTAGAGCTACTGAATCATTTAAACATGCTGGCTGGGGAATTCTGGGAGTTGAAGTCCACACATCTTAAAGTCTCTTGAGATTGAGAAACACTGATTTAAACCAAAGGTGTCCTATGTTCTTTTAAATCCCATGGAACGGGGGGGGGGGTCCAGTTTAGACTCGGATCCAGTCACATGTTACAGCTTGTGGCCATCAAAGACAATCTTGCTAAGAGAGGACCATGAAGCTCGGCAGGAGGTAGCCAGGCAACTAATTTGCAGGTGTGGATTTCAATTTTTATGTAAGAGTGACTTTTACGCAGAATGAAAGGTCAACAATTTGTTCAAGCCTTGATTTAAAGAGTCTGTTTTCAGTGAAGTTTTCCTATGCTGCACTCTACCTCCCTTATTATTTACTGAAATAACAACCGTTTTAACATCTGCCTGGACTTTTTGTTTTGGACTGGGAGAAAATGCTTCTGTGAAATAACCACAATAATGGCCTTGGAATGTAATGACTAAGTATAGTTTCTTGTTATGTAAATGAGCCTTTCAGCTCCCTTGCTTTCCCTTCCCTTGTCTTCTCATGTGGGATTGCAAAAAAAACACAGGTTTCTTTACTTCTGTTTTAATAAATCATGATTTAGGTCTGTGGCTGATCTTAAAAAAAAATAATACAAATTTATAGCTGGCTTCTGTGGGTAAACCCTACCTAAGATTAATCACAGTTTTTCCAGTCTGAGATATGACAACAACTGGTGGTCAATCAAAGATAGATGTGAAGATATGTCTATGAAGGTTCTCAGTCATCCAGGTGGAATTGTCTGTAGCTTGAATCATGTCAACTGGATTTCTATTTTCTCAGTGGAAACGTTTTGCTCCTTATCCAAGGAGCTTCTTCAGTCTGAGCAAAGTTGGTAAGGGAATCCTAAATATGTTTCTAGGTAGCTGTGTGACCTTACACCTGGGGCTAGGTCATGGTTATATTGAGATGTTATTTTTAAGTCCTTTTATCATCTAAAGGAGGATCCTTAAGATCACCATGCTGCTGTTTGGAAAATCCTTCCTTGAATAGAGGTGGGGGCCTCAGGCACAATCTCTCCCCCATCTTCCTCCCTGCTTTGTCTTCTGTGCCTAGGAAGATTAAGACAATTTCGCAAGCTCAACAGCAGCATGGTGATCTTAACGATCCTCCTTTAGATGATAAAAGGACTTAAAATAACATCTCAATATAACCATGACCTAGCCCCAGGTGTAAGGTCACACAGCTACCTAGAAACATATTTAAGGATTCCCTTACCAACTTTGCTCAGACTGAAGAAGCTCCTTGGATAAGGAGCGAAACGTTTCCACTGAGACAAGGGTCGGAAATGGCGGCTCGCGAGCCACATGCGGCTCTTTGGCCCCTTGAGTGTGGCTCTTCCGCAGCTGAACTCACCCCCGCCCCTTCCACGTGATTGGATCCCGCCCCCAAACTCTTACGCTCTTACGCGCTCTCGCTCTCCAAGGCCGGGGCCACCCGCAGCCGCCCACACCTCGCGCACAGCCCGCGGGGCTCTCTGCCGCTCCCTTCGACGGAGGAGGGACCGGCGTGCCTTGGGAGCTGCTGCTGGCGGCATGTCTGGGCGAGGCGCGCGGGCGGAGCTGCCCGTCTGGCACTTGGGCGCTCCCGAGCCTCTTCCCTTCTCCCTCGCCACGTTCGGGCGTTGAGGCCAGGCAAAGCCGTGCGGTTGCGCAGGGGTGAGGCGAGGAGTCCCGCTCCTGCGCCTACCGCCACATCCGTCCGTTCCCGGCCTCTCTCCCCATATCCGGCGGGTGCCCATGCCAGAATCCCCGCGACCCGGAGGCAGCGACTGCTCGGAGGGCCCCAGCGAGAAGAGGCGCGTGATCCCCAGTGGATCCCTTCGAGGGGCCGCGGGGCTTCCCCGCTTTCCTCCCAAGGAGGCCTCGACGGCGCACCCTCCCGCCCCATCAATCCCCCCACCCCACCGTTGGGCGTCAGAGGCTGAAAGGATGTGGCAGGAACGGCCCTGGAAAGCGGGGCCTGCGGAGCGCCACCTTTGGGGAGGAGGGTCCAGCCGGCGAGCAATGGCGGCACCGGAGTTTTCGCCGGAGCACTGTCTGTCGGGAGAGAAAAGCAGCCACCGCACAGGCCCGCTTAAAAAACCACCACCCCGAAACCGCTTTCGAGCCGCCTCTCCGGAGGGTCCCTGCGGTCCCGCCGGGTGCACCCCCCCACCCCGCCGTTCGGCGTCCTCTCCCCCCGCTAACCCGAGCCCTGCGGCGGCCGGGGGAAGCCGAGCCAGGCGGGGGTGCAGCGGGCCCAGCGGCGCGCTGAGGGCGAAGAGCCGCCTGCTCTCCCCTTGGCCGCCTCCGGTCGCTACAGTTGCCCCGCCGGAACGGAGCCTGGCTTGGCTCCCCCGGCCACCGCAGGGCTCGGGTTAGCGGGGGGAGAGGACACCGAACGGCGGGGTGGGGGGGTGCACCCGGCGGGACCGCAGGGACCCTCCGGAGAGGCGGCTCGAAAGCGGTTTCGGGGTGGTGGTTTTTTAAGCGGGCCTGTGCGGTGGCTGCTTTTCTCTCCCCACAGACAGCGCGGGCGGGCGGGTCCTCTGGAAGGAGGCTGGCCGGAGTTCTGCTTGCAGCGGACGAGTTGCTGCTGGGCCGAGCAGATGCTTTTGAGACCTAACGGCGGGGTTACATCGGGACCGAGTCCGGCCTATCCCCGGTCTGTGTCGCGTTAATGCCGCCCCCTTTCCCACCTGGGAGGCCAGCTTGCAGCGCAAACGGCAGTCGCTTACTGAGCGAGTGCATTTTAAAATCTGCTTAACCCCCCCCCCCCCCCGCACTTCTCCCTCTTTGAAAAAGGAAGGCCGGAAAAGCGCAGTTTCAGTCTTGCGTTAAAGGGAGAAGCTGCCCTTAATGACAAGGCCATTCAAGTTGGAGAAACCTCGCGGGATGGGCGGAATCGCTACACAAGCCACACGCCCCATTTCGTTCCTCCTTCCCTATCGCTTAATTGCCAGGCGCTCCTCTGCTGGAAACCCCACGCTGTCTGTCGGGACAGAAAAGCAGCCACCGCACAGGCCCGCTTAAAAAACAACCACCCCGAAACCACTTTCGGCGTCCTCTCCCCTCGCTAACCCGAGTCGCTACAATCGCCCCGCCAGAACGGAGCCTGGCTTGGCTCCCCCAGCCACCGCAGGGCTCGGGTTAGCGGGGGGAGAGGACGCCGAACGGCGGGGTGGGGGGGTGCACCCGGCGGGACCGCAGGGACCCTCCGGAGAGGCGGCTCGAAAGCGGTTTCGGGGTGGTGGTTTTTTAAGCGGGCCTGTGCGGTGGCTGCTTTTCTCTCCCGACAGACAGCGCTCCGGCGAAAACTCCGGTGCCGCCATTGCTCGCCGGCTGGACCCTCCTCCCCAAAGGTGGCGCTCCGCAGGCCCCGCTTTCCAGGGCCGTTCCTGCCACATCCTTTCAGCCTCTGACAGCGCGGGCGGGCGGGTCCTCTGGAAGGAGGCCGGCCGGAGTTCTGCTTGCAGCGGACGAGTTGCTGCTGGGCCGAGCAGATGCTTTTGAGACCTAACGGCGGGGTTACATCGGGACCGAGTCCGGCCTATCCCCGGTCTGTGTCGCGTTAATGCCGCCCCCTTTCCCACCTGGGAGGCCAGCTTGCAGCGCAAACGGCAGTCGCTTACTGAGCGAGTGCATTTTAAAATCTGCTTAACCCCCCCCCCCCGCACTTCTCCCTCTTTGAAAAAGGAAGGCCGGAAAAGCGCAGTTTCAGTCTTGCGTTAAAGGGAGAAGCTGCCCTTAATGACAAGGCCATTCAAGTTGGAGAAACCTCGCGGGATGGGCGGAATCGCTACACAAGCCACACGCCCCATTTCGTTCCTCCTTCCCTATCGCTTAATTGCCAGGCGCTCCTCTGCTGGAAACCCCACGCTGTCTGTCGGGAGAGAAAAGCAGCCACCGCACAGGCCCGCTTAAAAAACAACCACCCCGAAACCACTTTCGGCGTCCTCTCCCCCCGCTAACCCGAGTCGCTACAATCGCCCCGCCAGAACGGAGCCTGGCTTGGCTCCCCCAGCCACCGCAGGGCTCGGGTTAGCGGGGGGAGAGGACGCCAAACGGCGGGGTGGGGGGGTGCACCCGGCGGGACCGCAGGGACCCTCCGGAGAGGCGGCTCGAAAGCGGTTTCGGGGTGGTGGTTTTTTTAAGCGGGCCTGTGCGGTGGCTGCTTTTCTCTCCCGACAGACAGCGCTCCGGCGAAAACTCTGGTGCCGCCATTGCTCGCCGGCTGGACCCTCCTCCCCAAAGGTGGCGCTCCGCAGGCCCCGCTTTCCAGGGCCGTTCCTGCCACATCCTTTCAGCCTCTGACAGCGCGGGCGGGCGGGGTCCTCTGGAAGGAGGCCGGCCGGAGTTCTGCTTGCAGCGGACGAGTTGCTGCTGGGCCGAGCAGATGCTTTTGAGACCTAACGGCGGGGTTACATCGGGACCGAGTCCGGCCTATCCCCGGTCTGTGTCGCGTTAATGCCGCCCCCTTTCCCACCTGGGAGGCCAGCTTGCAGCGCAAACGGCAGTCGCTTACTGAGCGAGTGCATTTTAAAATCTGCTTAACCCCCCCCCCCCGCACTTCTCCCTCTTTGAAAAAGGAAGGCCGGAAAAGCGCAGTTTCAGTCTTGCGTTAAAGGGAGAAGCTGCCCTTAATGACAAGGCCATTCAAGTTGGAGAAACCTCGCGGGATGGGCGGAATCGCTACACAAGCCACACGCCCCATTTCGTTCCTCCTTCCCTATCGCTTAATTGCCAGGCGCTCCTCCCCTGGAAACCCCGCGCTGTCTGTCGGTAGAGAAAAGCAGCCACCGCACAGGGGGGGTGGTTAAGCAGATTTTAAAATGTACTCGCTCAGTAAGCGACTGCCGTTTGCGCTGCAAGCTGGCCTCCCAGGTGGGAAAGGGGGCAGCATTAACGCGACACAGACCGGGGATAGGCCGGACTCGGTCCCGATGTAACCCCTCCGTTAGGTCTCAAAAGCATCTGCTCGGCCCAGCAGCAACTCGTCCGCTGCAAGCAGAACTCCGGCCGGCCTCCTTCCAGAGGACCCGCCCGCCCGCGCTGTCTGTGGGGAGAGAAAAGCAGCCACCGCACAGGCCCGCTTAAAAAACCACCACCCCGAAACCGCTTTCGAGCCGCCTCTCCGGAGGGTCCCTGCGGTCCCGCCGGGTGCACCCCCCCACCCCGCCGTTCGGTGTCCTCTCCCCCCGCTAACCCGAGCCCTGCGGTGGCCGGGGGAGCCAAGCCAGGCTCCGTTCCGGCGGGGCAACTGTAGCGACCGGAGGCGGCCAAGGGGAGAGCAGGCGGCTCTTCGCCCTCAGCGCGCCGCTGGGCCCGCTGCACCCCCCGCCTGGCTCGGCTTCCCCCGGCCGCCGCAGGGCTCGGGTTAGCGGGGGGAGAGGACGCCGAACGGCGGGGTGGGGGGTGCACCCGGCGGGACCGCAGGGACCCTCCGGAGAGGCGGCTCGAAAGCGGTTTCGGGGTGGTGGTTTTTTAAGCGGGCCTGTGCGGTGGCTGCTTTTCTCTCCCGACAGACAGTGCTCCGGCGAAAACTCCGGTGCCGCCATTGCTCGCCGGCTGGACCCTCCTCCCCAAAGGTGGCGCTCCGCAGGCCCCGCTTTCCAGGGCCGTTCCTGCCACATCCTTTCAGCCTCTGACGCCCAACGGTGGGGTGGGGGGATTGATGGGGCGGGAGGGTGCGCCGTCGAGGCCTCCTTGGGAGGAAAGCGGGGAAGCCCCGCGGCCCCTCGAAGGGATCCACCGGGGATCACGCGCCACTTCTCGCTGGGGCCCTCCGAGCAGTCGCTGCCTCCGGGTCGCGGGGATTCTGGCATGGGCACCCGCCGGATATGGGGAGAGAGGCCGGGAACGGACGGATGTGGCGGTAGGCACAGGAGCGGGACTCCTCGCCTTGCCCCTGCGCGACCGCCCGGCTTTGCCTGGCCTCAACGCCCGAACGTGGCGAGGGAGAAGGGAAGAGGCTCGGGAGCGCCCAAGTGCCAGACGGGCAGCTTCGCCCGCGCGCCTCGCCCAGACATGCCGCCAGCAGCAGCTCCCAAGGCACGCCGGTCCCTCCTCCGTCGAAGGGAGCGGCAGAGAGGGTGGCCCCGGCCTTGGAGAGCTGGGGTGCAGGGGGACGGGAGCGTCGCCGGCAGCCCGCGAGGACTGGCCATGGAAGGTGAGCGAGGACCGGGGTGGCCGGCCAAGCGCAGCGCAGCCCTTCCACGCGATTGGATCCCGCCCCCAAACCCCGCCCCTTCCACGCGATTGGATCCCGCCCCCAAACCCCGCCCCCTTCTACGCGATTGGCTCCTGCCCGCAAACCTCGCCCCCTTCCACGCGATTGGCCCCCGCCCGCAAACCCCGCCCCCTGGCTCTCGAGCACTTAAAAATGTGCACGAGCATACCAAAATGGCTCTCGGCTCAAAAAGTTTGCCGACCCTTGCACTGAGAAAATAGAAATCCAGTTGACATGATTCAAGCTATAGATGTGAAGACTTCCAAATTCCTTTTGAGTATGCTGGAGCAGGAGTGGGGGGAAGCATACAAACTAGAGTTTTGTTGAGGTTCATTCCTGTATCAATAATTCACAGTTTATTAGAAGTGGGGGACAGAGAAAGAGGCATCATTTGCCCAATAAACTATGAACTTCTCCCTTTTATCATCTCTGGTGGACTTGTGAGAAGCCTAAAAAATTTTGGGATCAAATATGTATTATTATCCAAAAGATTTTAAAAGTGAATATACAAAAAAAGCCAGAACTGTTTCTTTTGGGATTGATGGAGAAGGAGGAGAAAAAATATGGAATTTTGCTTTTATATATGATCACAGCTGCAAGACTTTTATATGCACAGCGATGGAAAGATCCACAGATACCTACGGTTGAAGACTGGATTATTAAATTAATGGATCTGGCCCAAATGGCTAAATTAACAGCATTAATTAGAGAACATTCTATTTCTGGATTTATAAATGTTTGGCAACCACTTTCTAGATTACTTGCTTGTGGTGGAAAAAAATGAAGCTTTGATTTTGGGTTTTAATGATTAAATGGTTTGTTTTAATAGAAAAAATGTTACTATGGGATAAATAATGGTAAGCGATTATATTTGTAAATTTACCTATATCTGTATTGGAGAAGTCGGAAGTCGTTTTTCTGTTTTTGTCTTCTGTCTATTTGCACTTTTATAGTTTTTTCTTTTTTCTTTAGTTCTATTTTCTTTCTTTTCTTTCTTTTCTATTTTGTATTTTAACTATACTCTAAAAATTAATAAAGTTCTTTTAAAAAAAACCTATGAACTTCTCCCATTTTATACCTGGAGCAACTTTGGGTCACATTTTCTGTACTGAGTTAGAAGCAAATCATTTGAAGGACACAAATACTGTAGTTGAAGTCTGATGAGAAATATGAGCAACCACAGCTAAATCCTTCCTACTATTATTTCTGCTCAATGTTCTCGAGTGGAATTTTTTCAGATAAAGAAGGATATTCTTGGTAGAAACTCTAATGCGCAAAAACTGGAACCTTCAAAGGTTCTCTGTGAAGAATGTGCTCTTGTTGTAGATTTTGCATATAAAATTGCTCAGTTCTGCATAAATACTTAAGCCTGATGCCACCTCCATTTCAACTACAGCTTCTTCAGCTTTTGACAATGTCAAAGTTCATGACATTTTAATTGAGGCTAGAGAAAGAAATAATTTAACCTCCTCTTTCCAAACACTTTGGTCTCAATAAAAATAACTTCCTTATGACTGTTGTTACACTAAAAACATTCTAAAACTTGTGATTGCTTTACTACACAATTAAAACGCTTACTTGACATTCAAATGTCGGGTTTGGTCCCTAGTTTCCAAGAAGAACTAACTGTAGAAATTAAGGCTGTGCTAATGGCTGCCTTGTAAATTCTGGGAAGGTATCTTCCCCTGAAAAGATGGTTCCCGTTCTACTTTATTCTCAGAGTGCTGCAGAGTTACTTTAAATTTTGCATGCTGTTTTTGAGCAGATGGTATTGTTGGAAGGTGCTGCTACTGATGTTGCTGTTTTCTATTATGCATTGCTCTACTTGGGCCCCATGGGACCCACAGTTCTCAGTCTGAGAAAGCCTTGTGAGAGGGGTTCCTTCATAATGTCTTCTTTTGTCCCCACATACCCCTTGGCACCTTACAACTGAAGAAGCGCCAACAAGATCCTGTGAGAAATGCACTAGATTTTTCTACACCTTTGTAAAGAAACCCCCAAAGCAAATTATCTTGCATCAAACTGAATGAGAATGGTAGGGAAAAAACGCAGAAGAATTTTTTGGAATGGCAGTGGGATCTTTTTCTCTGATTTTCCTAGGAAACAGTGTCTTTAAAAAGGCTGTAGTTCATGAGAAAATATACATTTTGGTAGCACAAGTTTGAGTATGCACACATGCATATTACACGTCTTCTTTCTCTTTTATACTGTCAACACATAATTAACACACTGTAGCTCTCCATTTTCAATAATAAACTAATAAATCAAAACAATACACAGGCAAAATAGAATAAAATGAAAAGAGAAAGAGAAAACACAATACACCACAGCTAAACAAGATCAAAGGGCATGGGAAGACAGCTGCATTTGCCTCATGCCAAAATGACCTCAAGATTAAATGCAAGGGATTATTCCAAAAGTAGTAACTGAGAAGACTACCACTCGTAATTAAACTTTGGAATTCGCTACCACAAGACATGGTGCTGGGTAGCAGCTTAGCTGGCTTGCAAAAAGGGATTGGGCCAATTCATGGAAGTCCTGGGGATCGATGGGCATTAGCCCTGCTGGCAGTGGGACTGCCTCTGAAGGCCGTCTGCTGGGAGACTAGTGGGCTTCCTTGGGCAGTTGGTTGGCCACTGTGAGAACAGACCGCTGGACTAGATGGGCCAGGGGTCCAACCAAGCAAGGCATTGCTTATGTTCTTACCTCCTTTGACAGAAGCCACCATACCTCCAAAGAGGTAAGGGAGACAATACTGTACATTTTGAGTGTAGTGCTCACCCAGCTGGCTTCCATACCTAAGGGAGGGTTAGAACCCGCATCTTCCACTCCTAGTTCAGCACCTTAAACACTTTATTACACTGGCTCTCTCATATTAATATGTATATGTGGTCGCTTATGTTAATCATTAGTTTTATATTAGTATATTGGTATAGGTTTCCTTCTTCTTTACTCGTTAGTACCCGAAATAAATATGTTGCATTCTTTCACATACATAGAGAAAGAGAATGAGAGATATGCCCTTAATCATTTTTTCCTTCCCTTGCCTGTGGTGAAAGGAAGGGAGGGAGGGAGGAAAAGTAGGCGCTTAAGTGCGTACAAAACAAACATTTAGTTCGCTCCTCAGGCACAGACAGTTTAATTGGATTGGAGCCATATGGAAGTGAGTTAATTAGGACTTAATTAGAATGCCCTTGTCACATGGAGGGGAAGTGGGGGGAGGGGGAGCTATTATGCAACTTCAGAATTATGAAAAAATACAAAAGCAATCTATCAAATACGGTGGGCACTATGGGGATAGAATTAAGAATCTTCTGTCCTACACAGACCTACCCTTTCTGATTTTCAGAGCCAAAATGTGTGTTAAGTTTTCATGCTCCTTTATTGGTAGGATCAAAAGCAGACTAGTACCTTGCGCGGCTGCTTTGGATATTTTTAAAAACCCGGGGCCTTTGGAAGAGACCTGCAAGATCATCTAGGTCTTCTTGGCCCTATATGTTTCTGTTCATTATTTGATTCTGATTCCTTGGATCAGCTCCTGGCTTCCAGCAATTTATTTATTTATTTGTTTTTTTTTATTTATTCCATTTATATTCCTCTCAAGCATATGACTCTGGGAAGCTAACCAAGAATAAAAAAATTCTCTGAGAGCTGCTTGCAATGCACATCTGAGACTGGCTTTCAGTTGCTCTCTCCGGCTGTCTTAAAAAGTCAAAGCAATGTTGTGAAATCTCATTGTTAAAAAAAAGGACAAGAAACCATAGGAAAGTATTCATATAGTGCCACGAAGAAATGTATTTTGAGTTTGGTGATTATTCCTCCTGGGAGTTATAGCGCATAAACCAAAGACAAGTTAGCCAAGGACAAGCTCACATTTTGATGAATGTCTTGGGTTTAACTCAGAGGTCAAGACCTCTAACAGAAAGGGCTGCCAAAGTACAAGCTCAAGAAATTGGTGGAGGGAAAAAAGCAAAAAAAAACCCCAAAACCTTTATTGATAATTTATTCAAATAATATGGGAAACAGTACATGTGTATAATATGTGTGTGGGTCTGAGTTCATACTGCAAACAATTTCAGGGCAATAAATCCATGGCTCCAGTAATATCTGGAACTACAGAGCAGGACGCATCCCATGAAAACATCTCCTCTTGCATAGCCTATATTGTCAATTCAACTTGAATCATTAGATCAGTGCTTTCCAAACTGACGCCGTTGGTGACACACCAACGGCGGCAGTGGTGGGGGCACGCACGGGGGCGTGCACGGCGGCGGCCTCCGCTAAAACGTGTAAGCGCTGATCGCGCGCCGCTGCCGTCGTTGCTGCCGCCGCCACCATGCACACCACCACCGCCGTGCGCACCCCTGCACCGCCGTGCATGCCCCCACCACCGCTTCTGGGTTGTGTTGCGACACACCAAACTGTGTGTCACACAGTTTGGAAAGCTATGCATTAGATAGCATTTGAGGAGGAAAAGTAAAAGAAAAGTACTAATGCTGCACTCTTATGCATGATTTTCTATAATGATTTCCACTGAAACATGTAAAACATAATTCTGATTAGGTATGCCTAGGCTGGGACAGTTAATTATTTATATCGGGAATAGGTAAAAAAATTGCATGTCTTCACCCTCTTTTCTATCTGCCAGCTTTCTTGGCCCACCTAACCTATAATTATTCAGGAGTTTGGACTTCAGCTTCAGAATTCCCTGGCTAGAATGGCCATTGCTAAGAATTCTGAAGTCCACGCATCTGGAGGAGGGCCTTCAAATGAGTTATTTCTCAGTGAAGGCTGTTCAAACATTCTGCTGTCAATAATGCTAATGCCACTACCATATTTATACTGCCTTTTCAGTAAGATATTATTGCCTATCTTATCATAATTAGCTCTTTATTGTAAAAGAATGAAGGATTATTGTAACTGTAATGGATTCTTTTAAAGTTATATTCATTTTCACTTTTGGTATTTTCAAACTGCTATTTGCAGTTGTCTTGGAGAACTCAAAGTTGAAAGAGGACAAATGAACAAATTATAGAGAAATTATGCATGTGAGTATCCAGAAATCTTCTTTTGATCCTTCTGTTGGTCTATGATTAACTAATTTGTTTCCTTAAAGGTAAAGGTTCCCCCCGCACATTTGTGCAGTCGTGTCCAACTCTAGGGGCCGGTGCTCATCGTTTGTTAGCCGAAGAGCCAGCGTTGTCCGAAGACGCTTCCACGGTCATGTGGCCGCATGACACGCGCAGAACGCTGTTACCTCCTCCTTCGCCCACAATCTCCATAACATCACCTTCTCCCTCAGAGACACATTCTATCACAGGTATCCAGTTCAGTACATGGGAGGGTCCACTGTATTCAGTGACCTTAATTTACTTAACTGGAAGGCAATATATTAACAGACCATCACTGGGCAAAGATTTGAAAATTAAACACAAAAATTCTCTCTAGTGATCATGACAGCTGGAATGGAGCCTAAAGATTATCTAATTCAACCTTACTAATGAGGTCCCTGGTAAAGGTAAAGGTAAAGGTAAAGGTAAAGGTAAAGGTAAAGGTAAAGGTAAAGGTAAAGGTAAAGGTAAAGGTAAAGGTAAAGGTAAAGGTAAAGGTAAAGGTAAAGGTAAAGGTTCCCCCTGCACATTTGTGCAGCCGTGTCCGACTCCAGGGGCCGGTGCTCATCTCCGTTTGTTAGCCGAAGAGCCAGCGTTGTCCGAAGACGCTTCCACGGTCATGTGGCTGGCATGACGTGCACGGAACGCTGTTACATACCCACCGAAGTGGTGCCTATTAATCTACTTGCATTTGCATGCTTTCGAATTGCTAGGTTGGCAAGAGCTGGAGCTAGTGCAGGAGGTCACTCCACACGCAGGGCTAGGGATTTGAACCTCCGAACTTGCGATCTTCCGATCGACAAGCCTGGCATCTTACCCGCTGAGCCACCACGCTGGAATGGAGCCTAAAGATTATCTAATTCAACCTTACTAATGAGGTCCCCTGTACACCACAGTTTTACAGAAGTTAATTCTTGAACAGAAAAGAATATTGAATTTGATCGAATTTGAACTTTCCAATGGACTACAAGAAGGATTCAAGTTGCTCCTGCCAGAAAATATTTCCAGAAAGAACAACATACATTGGAATCGGTTTACGCAGATAATTGTTTCAAATTTACAATGGAGTTTGCCTTACACTCATTCCCATTTTGATAAGCAATTTATTTTTGCAACCAACCTCACACGTGGGTTGGTGAGCATATCTTGTGACTTATCAAATTAAGCAAATTTCCCAGATAGTTATAGTTACCATAAAGGGTTTAAGAAAAAGCTCAGAAACCCGCTAATTAGAAGAGGACAAACTAAAACATACCCATTTGTGGTAGAATAGTAGACCAGTTTGGTCTAGTGGTTAAGGCAACAGGCTAGAAACCAGGAGACTGAGAGTTCTAGTCCCGCCTTAGGCATGAAAGCCGCCTGGGTGACCTTGGGCCAGTCACTCTCTCTCAGCCCAACTCACCTCACAGGGTTGCTGTTGTGGGGAAAATAGTTGGAGGAAGGAGTATTATGTATGTTCGCCGCCTTGAGTTATTTATAAAAAACTATAAAGGCGGGATAAAAATCTAATTAAAAAAAGGAAAAGGAAAAAAAAGAATGGAGAACAGGCAACCAACCTAAACTCCTTAATCTGTCAGCTGGTCCTCCATTTCTGAGCAGCGCATTGTCCAGGTGACAGATCCAGGAATTCCCCATACCAGAAAGCAGTTCATTTCACTGCTATTATGGCCACTGCGGTAGCTTTGAATAAACTATATATCAGTTGTGGATCAATGGTGGATTCTTGGGAATGGTACCCACTTATGGTATCCTGTCTGAAGACCTCATGGAAAAATCTGCTCTACAAAAGAGCAACCATGCTATGGTATCTCCTGTAACAACTTCCAGAGGTCACTGGATAAAAGAGCCCATACAACTGTCTGTAACATGGTACTCTTAAAAAGTGCTCACAAAACTCTTTTTAGGGCCAAAAAATACAGGTACCCTAAATGTCCGAACTCTTTTCCAAACAGACAGCAGGACTTATTGGCAAAACCTCTTAATGACAGAAGCATTCATCTTTGTTGCCAATTAGAAACAAGACTATTAAAGAGTTTTATTTTGATGCCTTCAAGTCAGTGTTGACTCCTGGCGACTGCCTAGGCAAGTCCTTGCAGTTTTCTTGGCAAGATTTCAGAAGTGGTTTGCCATTGCCTCCTTCCCAGGGTTGAGAGAGAGAGAGTGACTGGCCCAAGGTCGCCCAGCTGGCTTTGTGCCTAAGGCAGGACTAGAACTCACGGTCTCCTGGTTTCTAGCCTGGTGCCTTAACCACTACACTAAATTAGCTCTTGATTTCCACACAGCAAGGTGGAAACCATTGAATGAATGCCTAGCTGTGCTACATCTGCAGGGCCAGACTATTTATATTTCAATCATCTCTGCCTACGTATGTACCAACAAACAGTGCTTCTGATGAAGAAGCAGAGTACTTCTGTTCAGTACTGGATGCAGAGATCACAGCAATGCCCCAAAATGACTATCTCATAGTTGTTGGTAACTTCAATGCCCCAAGTGGCCCCAGTGACTGAAAAGGCATAATGGGCAGATATCGCCTGTGTCAAAAGTGCAGATAGAGACACAGTACTTCTATTAAACCTGGTAACTGTTCATGGTCTGGTATTAGCAAACACTCTTTTTAGTCACAAATCTCAGCATCTGCAAACCTGGGACAGCCCAGATGGTAAAACAAAAAATCAAATAGACCCTATCCTGATTAGGCAGAAATTTTGAAATTCTGTTACAGACAGTCAAAGTTTTGGGGGAGTAAGTATTTGCAGTTATTTGCAGGACCGCCTTTCCCCAGACACATCCACCTGGCCCACCAGAGTGGGGAGGCAGGGCATGTTGCGGGTCCCTTCAGTTAGGGAGGTACATCTAGTGGGACCAAGGAAAGGGGCCTTCTCCGTGGTGGCCCCCTCCCTTTGGAACATCATCCCCCCAGATATCAGATTGGCCCCCTCCTTGCTCCTGTTCCGGAAGGCCCTGAAGACGTGGTTCTGTCAACGGGCCTGGGGACCCCAAGCTGCTTCGGAGCCAATCAAGTGGCTGGTATGAATGTGTTTGCCACCGCCAGGGGGTGTCTATTGTGTTTTTATGGTTTTTAATTCTGTAAGCCGCCCGGAGTCACCGTGTGCGAGTTGGGCGGCCTTATAAATCTGTTTAATAAATAAATAAAATATTATCACTCACCATGCTTTAGCATATGCTAGAGTAAAAATAAATCCAGTTAAATATGGATCAAACGGAATTAAATGACTAGATATAAACAAACGGAAGTACTCAGATATTGCTGACAAAGAAATCCCTTTCACAAGGAATGTGAAACAAGCTGAATATAAGTGGGAAGTGGGCACCAACATGAGCAAGTAGAGACCAACTTGTCTAAATTGAAAAGTGTTATTCACAGTATAGCCGTCAAGGTGATTGGGTACACCAAAAACATACAAAGAACTAGATAAGTGCTAAAAAAAAATCAAAAGAAAACTGCTATAGCTAGCAAAGACCTGTCTAGGGCCAGAAATGTGGCTGGTTTAGTTAAAAATCAAATTAGACAAGATAAGGAATCATATGTCAGCTAAAAAGTGGCAGAATTAAAACAAGGAGAAAACGTTGACCCAAAAATCTATTTCAGTTCCTGAAAGAAACAGCAAGAAAACACACCACACCTATTAGTGGTATTATCACAGACGAAAATGACGATGCTATGAAACAAAAAGACAAGTTAGAACACTGGAAGGAACATTTCAAGGAACTTCTGAACAGTCCAGCTCCAGCAACTCTGGATGCTAGTACTATTAACTACAATTGACAAGTAGAAAAATTAATATACTCTGTAGACAAAGACTCAACAAGACTGAATGAAATCTAAAAAGCCATTAGATGCTTAAAGGCCCCAGGCTCAGATGAGCTGAGGCCAGAAATATGTAGAACTGCTATGGTATCTTTGGTTCCAAGACTTGAAGTTTTATTCAGGAAAATGTGGGAAACTGAAACTTCATCAAGAGGATGGGAAGTGACAATTATCAACTGATCACCCAAGAAAGGGGGGGAAAACCTTCTTGTAGCAGTTATGGAGCTATTTCTCTGCTTCTCAGTCAACTGCTATCTGAAAGGGGTAAAAGAATCAGAGAAAAGCAAGCTGGGTTTAAAACTGAGCATAGCTGTATTGATCAAATCTTTGCAATCTGTTATCTACTGGAATTGTGTTTTGAGTTCCTTCAAGAAAACATATCATTTATTGATTTCAAAGCAGCATTTGATAGTGTGGACCATGACATTTGGGCAATGCTTCTGGCAGATGGGGTACCACATAAAATGTGTCAAATCATCCAAGCCCTTTGTCAGACTAAAAGCTGTTGAAGTAGAGCATATGGAGACCAGAGTCAAGACTTCTACACTTCAGCTGGAGTTTGTCAGGGTGGCATCCTCTCACCACTTTTAATCAATATATGCATGGTTTGTATTTTGAGAAAATCATTGGATGGAAAGGTTGGTGGCACTGTTACACATCCATTTGGTTTAGTAATTATGGATTTAATCTTTACTGATGATGTGGCCATCCTAGTCAGCAGTCAGGAAGACCTACAAGAAATGACTAGTCGTATTGCAATTAAAGCTGACAAAATTGGCTTCTGGATAATTCCCCCCTAAAACCAAGTATCATCTTGCTCTACCTGACTCACCCAGTGATGCAACAAAAATAGGAAACTAAACAATTGAACAAGTGATTATTTTACGTACCTCAGAATTGAAGTAACAAAAACTGGTAGAGCGCACAAGAAGTGACATCTAGCTTGAAGTGAGCATCCATTGTCCTTTTCACCTTCTGGAAACACAAAGATATGACATAGCACTACAGTCCGAATATACCATGCAACAGTATGACCAGCTTTTCAGGATGTAAGACCAGGCCAATGAGATTGAAGACTATATAAAAAAAACTAGATGTTTTTGATCATCTATGTCTGCATCACATCTTTCTTATCAAATTTTTAAATAATCTGAAAATGAAGACATCTGCAGAAAATGTAAAGGAGAGGCCATCTCAGACTTAATAAAAATTAGGTGATGGAAATAGATTGGCCAAGTGTTGAGAATGCCTGACAACTGACTACCCAAGCTGCCATTCATCAACTTCAATGAACCCAGATAGAAACAAACCTGTGGTGGCGTTTATATTGCAATGAAAATACTCATTCAAAAGGAAGCAGAAGACATTGTATTGAGGCCCCTAAACTTTAGTAGGAAAGAATAGAGCACAAACCAGCATCTTCACCTAGCTATAATTATTTATAATCACATACGTAAATGATTAATGTGACTCCCACACCATGAGATGCCCATACCCAAGTGTTGGGTATAGTGCCAATAAGCAAAGTAAGCTTACATGGGTAATATCTGATTTACAGAACATTTTTTGTTTCAATCAATCAAAGTAAGTTGATTATATTGGTCCTTCAGACGGATAAGAGTTTTCATCAGGGTAACAATATTCATATTGATTCCTTGATATCTTAATAGATATAGCAATTTGCAAGCATATTCAAAATATTTGTCAGAAATCTGTTCTACAATCATAGTTAGTGCTCCAGAATATTTTGAATCCCCAGAGAGCAAAATGTCTAAGCCAGTGTTTCTCAACCGCAGCAATTTTAAGATGTGTGGACTTCAACTCCCAGAATTCCCCAGCCAGAATGCTGGCTGGGGAATTCTGGGAGTTGAAGTCCACACATCTTAAAGTTGCTGAGATTGAGAAACACTGGTCTAAGCTATGGATCAAGTAACCCAGTACCAGAAGTCTGTGTGAAGGAATGAAGTAACTCAAATAACTTGCCTTGATTTTGTTTGGTATAAGATGCGGCAGAGAGAAACTCTGACAGGCTTTCAAGATTGTGTTACTCTCCTCTACAGCAATGAAGAGGATTTCTGGAATCTCTGCTGTGCCTATTGCTTGACTGCCTACCTCAAAGGCTGACATTCTGTATCCTCAGGCAGCAGCTGCATGCTACAGATTGACAGCCATCTTGAAGGTGCAATTTTAATTACCCAGAATAGCTGCAATGTAATGTTGCTCTGGGGCATTATGGGAAATTAAAACTGGCCCTTCAAGATAAATGATCTGGATTACAATGGTGCTGACTGCTGCTACTCATTAGGACCCCCTCCAAATAGATTATTTCAAGTCTGAATGTTTGATTATTAGAAATTTAGAGATGGTGATGAACTAAAGCCACTATTTTCTGTAGTAGACATATTCATTTTCTCACTTTCACTATGCTGGCTTCCCCTAACCTTTGTTTTTCAGATATGTTGGACCATCTCCAATAATTCCCACCTTTCATAGGCATCCTAACTAAGAACATATGGCATTTGAAGTTGCACACATCTTCTGAGGGTCATCAGTTAGTGGCTGGTTGTAGTAAAATGCTTGGTCAAAGTCAATTTGAGTACCGTATTTTCCGGCGTATAAGACGACTTTTTAACCCAGGAAAATCTTCTCAAAAGTCGGGGGTCGTCTTATACGCCGGGTGTCGTCTTATAGGGCGGGTGCTTTCCAAACTGTGTGTCGCACAATACTGTGTCACCTGGGGGGCCCAAGTGTGTCGCACAAGAACCCAGAAGCGCTGATGGCGCACCGCACGGGTGCAACTCCACTTCCCCGCCGCAAAGCTGATCCCCGCCGCACAGCTGATCGGCGCGGAGATTTTCCACCCGGGCCCTCCCCCCCAGAATACATCTCCAAGCTTTAGCAGAACAAACCGTGAAGGAGGAGGAGGAAGAGGGTGGTGGTGATGATGGGGGGAGGTTTGAAAAAGCAGATCCAAGCACAAAAGTTAGTGAGTCATTTCGGTGGCAGCTGGAACAGTTTTCTTGACTCCGGCCTCCCTCCCTCTCTCACTCTCTTTCCCTGGCAATGGATCAGTATGGGGGGAGGGAAGGGAGGAGAAGGCAAGGGAGGGAGCGTTCAAGAGAAGTGGATTTAAAAGAGCGGGGGGGCTTTGTATACAGATGCCCGCGTGTTAATTCTTCCAGCGGTGATGCGATTCACGCCCCTAATTGATTTATTTTTAAAGCCACCCCCCGCTCTTTTAAATCCGCTCCTCTTGAACGCTCCCCCCTCTGGTCCCACCCTCCGCTCCCTCCCTCCCTCCCTCCCTTGCCGTTTCCTCCCTTCCCTCCCGACCCCCCCCCCCACACTGATCCATCGCCAGGGAAAGAGAACGAGAGGGAGGGAGGCCGGAGTCAAGAAAACTGTTCCAGCTGCCGCTGAAATGACTCAGTAACTTTTGTGCTTGGATCTGCTTTTTCAAACTTCCCCCCATCACCCTCCTCCTCCTCCTCCTCCTCCTCCTTCATGGTTTGTTCCGCTAAAGCTTGGAAATGTATTCTTCACCCCTCTGCCTTGCCCAGGTAATTAAAGCTTTCTCACCCCTCCCCACAGTATTCTCCTTCACACACACACCCCGCACTGCCGCGCTTCGCATTACTATTCGCTTTCTACTCCGCTTCCCTGTTTCCTCCCTGCAGTTTTTTACTTTCTACTCCGCTTCCCCACCGCACAGCTGATTGGCGTGGATATTTTCCACCCCGGGGCGCCGCCCCCCCGTCACTTTTTGCAGTGATCCGAGGCTTTTTCGCCTCACGACCGCAGCTTTTTTTGGCAGGGGCAAGGCAGGGCAGGGCAGGGCAGAGGGGTAGTCTTATACAGCGAGTATATCCCAAACTCTATATTTTAACTGGAAAAGTTGGGGGTCGTCTTATATGCCCAGTCGTCTTATATGCCGGAAAATACGGTATATGCAGATGTAGCAATGGAGAGTTTTCTCTGGCTGCATACATTTTGCACTTATTCAGCACTTCACCTAAAATAACCTCTTCCTTGGAGAAAAACAAATGCTACTTTTGTGAGTGTATGCTATTTTGGGTACCTGGTAGACAGTTCAGATGTATGATACCTTGGCATCCAAGAATTTTGCCTCCATCTTTCAATTAGTATAGTTTTGCAATTCTTTTTTTTAAATAAATGTCCTTAGTTTAAATACAATATTGCCCCCGTAAAAAAGCTGTCTTTTCAGAGGAATGGAGAGAAAAGAATGGAGAGGAAAAACTCTTGGAAAGAAAAGAATGAAAAGGGAAAACTCTTGTCTCCTGTATGAGTACATTCATTCTTCCATTCCAGCCATGAAAGTGTGACATGCACAGTCTGAGCATTTAGAATACAGCACTATTGACTGTGGTACATAACAAAACCAAACAGAGCTTAACTTTATTAGATGTATGTAAAAATATTCTAAATGAGCCATCAAATGCCACAAGGGGAGGAAAAAAAATCACACGGTAAGTTGTATTTAACCAACAAAGAGAAATTCTAGCATAGAAATTAAAAATACTGTACAACATCACTTCTTGTCTTGCTTTGCATTGTGTATGCATGGCAGTCTTTCCTGAAAAAACATAATCCTTCCAGGAAGAAAGAACAACCTTTTAATTCCAAGAAATGCAGAAAATAGTTACAACCGTTCATGGCTAATTGCAATTGCCCTGGGCTCTTAAGACCGCAGAAGCAAACATTGGTGTGAAAAGACTAGAATTTCTGGTCAGCAAAGCACACAACTATAATTAGTTGAACAATATGTTGAACCATATAGTGGAGGTTTCATATATTATTTTATCTGAAATCTGATATAGATTTCTGAGCACCTGCCTCTGTCTCTCACTTCTGATATTAATTATATATGTTATATAAGTTATTTGTTGTTGTTCAGTCGTTTAGTCGTGTCCGACTCTTCGTGACCTCATGGACCATAGCACGCCAGGCCTTCCTGTCCTCCACTGTCTCTCGGAGTTTACTCAAATTCATGTTCATTACATCGGTGATGCTATCTAACCATCTCATCCTCTGCCGTCCCCTTCTCCTTTTGCCTTCAGTCTTTCCCAGCATCAGGGTATTTTCCAGTGAGTCCTCTCTTCGCATTAGGTGGCCAAAGTATTTGAGCTTCAGCTTCAGCATCTGTCCTTCCAATGAGCAGTCAGGGTTGATTTCCTTTAGGATTGTCTGGTTTGACCTCCTTGCAGTCCAAGGGACTCTCAAGAGTCTTCTCCAGCACCACAGCTCAAAAGCATCAATTCTTCGGCGCTCAGCCTTCCTTATGGTCCAACTCTCACAGCCATACATTACTACTGGAAAAACCATAGCTTTAACTATACGGACCTTTGTCGGCAAGGTGATGTCTCTGCTTTTTAATATGCTGTCTAGGTTTGCCATAGCTTTCCTCCCAAGGAGCAAGCTTATATAATATATAAGTTATAAAACCTAGCAAAATGAAAATTGTTGAGTTGAGTTACCAAGTTATCTCTGGCCTAATATTTTGTTTTCAACAGTGGCCAGTCAGTGCCTCTAGCAAATTTAATTTGTTGGCAGAAAAAGCATCCTTCAGATACTTGTGCCTGCCATTTTGATTCCCAGCTTGCATTTCTTGGAACTATAAATAATAAGTGTGATTATCTGCAGCATAGCTAACTTCATTATAAAATTAAAAGAAAAGAATAGAGCCAGCTGGGCCCCACACCTGTGCTCTGTAGTCTGACTTTATCAGTAGTACTAAACATTTGTCCAACTATTTACAAGTAAGTATATAACAATATACATTCCCAAATACATGTACATTAAAAGTGCAACTGTCTATATAATTAGCAATTGTCAAATTTTGCAAGCCATTATTTTCTACTAGCCCTCTGTCTATCTTCTATTGTTATAATAGCTACCTAATTACATTCACACAGAGAAAGCACTAGATATGAATAGAGTTAATTTGCTCTATTTGGCACCTCCATTTTCAGCTACTAGAATTGCAGTTTAATATCATTTCAAAATACCAATGGCTGTATTATATTTTTCATGTTCTTTTTCTCAAATGACTTGATTTACTACAATGAAGTTATCATCTAGCTCTTCTTGACTGATGTAACCTCACAACGCAGCCATTCTGTTCAATCCATAGCTAGTGGGGATCACCCACATGATTAATCCAGGAAGAATATTTTTTATTTTCAATTGACTTTACTCATTGATATGACCAAAAAAAAAAAAAACAGAAATAAAAACATATAGATACAGAAGGCAAAACTACTTGAACATTAAGAGTAGGAGGGAGGCCAAACATTAAAAGAAAGTACGGAGGCCCTACTCTTAGTCACTCATGCCCTAGTCACCTCCCAAATGGACTACTGTAATGCGCTCTACATGGGGCTGTCCTTGAAGAGTATCTGTAAGCTTCAAATGGTATGAAAGGCAGCAGCTCCAAGAACTGCACATGTCACACCTCTGCTCCACGAGGTGCATTGGCTGCCAGTTTGTTGATGGGTCCAGTTCAAGGTGCTGGCAATGGGTCCAGGTTATTTGAGGAACCTCTACACAATTATATCTACCCATCCCATCAGGTATGGCAGAAGGGGCATGTTATGGGTCCTGTTGGCCAAGAAGCTTCATTTGGCAGGATCCAGAAAGAGAGCCTCTTCTGCCAGGGCACCTGCCCTCTGGAACATCATTCCCCCCAAGCTGAGATTGGCCCCAGCCCTGCCGGCCTTCTGGAAGACCCTCAAAACTTGGATGTGCCATCAGGCTTGGGGATCCCAAGGAAGTGTAGAGCCCATTACATGGTTTATTTATTATTTATTTATTATTTAGATTTATCCCTGCCCATCTCTGCCATGGCAGACTCTGGGCGGTTTACAATCAACCCATCAATCAACCCATCAACCCATCAACCCATCAACAATCAACCCATCAACAAACTGGCAGCCAATGCAATAAATGGTTATATTGTATATAGTCAGAGTGCACTCTCCTCTGTCTTTTTATCATTGTATTTTTAAATGTAGCTTTTAATTTTTTAATTGTTTTTAAAACAATTAAGAAGACTATGATAGAAGAAGACGATGACTATGGTAGAAGACTATGACGCCCAGAGTCACATGCAAGTGGTCATATAAATTCAATAAACAAACAAACAAACAAATAAATAAAAACAGCCATACTTGCAGCATCTTTCTCATAAATTCTGGGATTTAACATACATGGAATCCATTCCGTGCAATTTGGGTATCTGTCATCCTCCCCAACGTGTTAAAGATCTGCTATCTCCTACTGCCTTCCAAGAAGAAAAATGGGCACTGTAGTTTCAACTCAATTAAACTTTTTAATGGGCTTTAAAAATCCATTCATTTCTTAACAAGACATTTGGCATGTTTTTAGGGCACGAAGAATAATATATGTTTGAAAGAAGGAAAAAGTCACATGCATACAGAAAAGCATTTGAATATGGGTCAGTACTGCAAGACGGGGTAGGCAAACTTTTTGAGCTGGTGGGAACATTGGGTATTTTGAGAGCAAGTCATGGGCATTCTTATGTAAGAGGCGCAATGATTGGTGTGCCAGTTACAAAACATACATTTATGAGAAGGTTGCTCAGTAATCTTCTATCTTGCATGGCACTCGCTTCTATTCATTTTGCCTTTCTGAGCAGAGGGCCAAAATCCCAAGCTGAGCACTAGGCTGCATTAATCCATGGCTGACCTTTCCTAGGAATCAACCGGAGCCCATCAAAGGCAAACAGGTAAGCTACTCCTCATACAAACATTGCTGTACCAAGAGCAAGGATAGAAACCAGACCAAAGCTGCAGGGGTCCCTTGGTATATACATTCATATGGAAATCCACTCATGTTATTTAAGTACGTATAAGTTAAGAGCAGAAACGTTAACTTAAACCTGGGAAAACATAACCCAACCCAAGTCCGGCATTGAGATGGAAGCAACAGCTCCATCAAAATGAGGAACATTTCAGAAATTAAAACTGTCAGTACTTCGCAGGTCGTAAATGCAAGGACTGGTCACAAAGTTACTTTTTAATCACCATCGTAACTGTGAACGGCCACTAAACGAGTCAGTTGCTCAACAAGGACTACCTGTATTAAAATACTGTGCATGGTTCTGTTCAGCGTGTCACAAAACTGACACCGTAGCGTTGGAAAAGGTACATGCAGGTCCTGTTAAGACTGAGAGACCTGTTAGCAGGCCATTCATTTGAGCTCTTCCAACTTTCCTCTCACTGCATTCTATATCAATGTCATTTTTTCTCATTTTTGTCCATTGAAATCTACAACCTAATAAATCAGATTGTGTAGGGAAACCCAAAATACTAAAATAACGATTGGACTTACTATCATTCACTATATTGAGTGAGAATAACAATCCACGTGAGCATTGCAAATACTAAAACATATTGTGACGTGCATTGAGAAATACCACATAGGAAGGGCTAGAAACTGCTGTTGAGAAACCACTAATAAGATGTTCTGTTATGAAATCTTACACAGATTAGTTAACCGAAATACCATAATAGGGTGTTGTAGTAGTACATTTGAGGTAGTGAGAAGATACTAGGAGATTGCGAAGTCAAGTTTGCTTCCCTAATGTTGAAAAACTAGATGAATCCAGGAAGTTTAAAAAACAGATGAATTTCTTAGATAATAGTTATATGAAAGTAAGAGAATTTTAAAGAGAATTTAGGTGCAAAGATAATAAGAGAGAAGTCCCAGATATATTAACTTGGGAGGATAATTGTACTTAACATTCATTGATCTCAAAAACATCTACTTTGATAAAAACATTTGACAGACAGAAATGTTATAATTTGGGAAGTAATCTCTCTTATCACCTGTTTATGACTACCTGTCAAACATGCATTATTAAATAAATAGCAAAGCGGGAAGACTAAGCATCCAGAGTCCAAGGAGGCATTTTCTTCTGCAAAGCAACAGCTCATGCCCTCTGGCCCTCTTGCCTTTCTGCCTCAGATTAGTAAGTAGGTGTCATTAGTAAGCCTTGGCATACTGGTGGTTTGGTCATTAATGTATATTCCATGTCTTGGGCATTTTTTAAATCTTACCTAGCCATCCCCAGGTGTTCTGGGACTACAACATTCGAGCCAGCATGTGAAAGACGCCAGCTTGGGGATTATTTCATCCTCTGACCTATTTGAATCTATAATAAATTTTGTATTTTGGAGGAGAAAGATACTTTTCCCCCTTCAGAGATTAATTAAACAATAAACTATGGTATTTAAATAGTTGAAGACACCTGGAGGCACAGGATCAAGGATGTTTCATGGTCTATTTCAAAAATCAACAGACATGGGGTAACTGTTGGGTTGAAATAGCTTTCACTGAGCTCTGACACACCACCATCTGTTTGAGTTTCGAATAATCCCCCAAGTACTTAATGCCACCACGCATTTCTCTTGCTTTTTCCTCATCATGGGCAATTCCCAAATGTGTTCAGGGCTTCCCAGAAACTGTGTTGTTAAACATGAACTGGGAGATGGAGGAAGGCAACAGATGGTCTCCCAAAAAATACCCACAAGCGTTGCCAAACTCATGGCAAAGAAAAATAAAAGCACTTTCGCCTGGGGTAGGCAGGGATCTTGATTAGGCCAACACTGCTTTTCAGCCTTCATTTTGCAATGGCTAGTGCAGTGTTTCTCAGCTTTGACAACTTGAAGAGGTGTGGACTTCAACTCCCAGAATTCCCCAGCCAGCTTTGCTGGCTGGGGAATTCTGGGAGTTGAAGTCCACACCTCAAGTTGCCAAGATTGAGAAAAACTGGGCTAGAGGTATGGCCTGCAGCAGATGTGAGTTATAATCCTTGTGTGAAAGTACTTTGATTGATAAAGATTCCTGCCTACCCCAGGCGAAAGTGCTTTTATTCTTCTTTGCCATGGGTCTGGTTGAAACAAATCTTCCAGGATGTTGCTCTCAATATTGCTTCCATTGCCTCATATAAAATAATCCCTGGATACTGAAAGCAACAACCAAAATGAACACACCACTAGGGCAATTCCCCTATGAAGAAACTGGATTTTCCTCTTTTTCTTTTTTTCATGTCCCTTTTCCTCACAGAAGATAGGAGAAAATATGCTACCTGTCCCTGATTACTTATGAAAGAACCCCCATAATCCCAGTCTCAATATAAACTCTTGAAAGACACTATTGCTTATTCCCCCGTCTGAGAAAACAGTTTTTTTCTATACTTCACGTTTTTTTAATCTCAAAAGGATTTGTTTTCTTCTCCTAATTCTAAAGTACCTCTATCTAGCAGCCTTGCACTGGTTCAGAACCAGTTTGCAATACCTGTCAGCTGGTTTGACCGTGTTTTTTTTCCCCCTGGCTCATGCTGTGTTTATTTGAAACTGTTTCAATAATACATGTTTCAATAAAAACCCTGGATTTTTTTACAAGCTGTGGAGCTTGTAGATGGCCTGTTTTATTGTTCATGGAAACTTTTGCGTCACCTGCCGCCCGGCCTCAGAGAAACCAATATTTTCTCCTCCCCTGTCCTTTTTCTGTAGGTTTGTTCAAAATGTATTTTCCTCCCACTCCAGCCACCATAGCAACATGCAATGAAATTTAGAGCTACTGGAAAAAATGGCTAGTTAGAAAAATGTTGATATACAATAATTACAGTAGCACAGCTTGCAAGAGTCATTTAAATACTGTAGAGAAGTAATGGGGTAATTACAGCCAGGAAGCTCCCTCTCACTGTAACCTCTTCTTCTTCTTCTTCTTTTTTTGCAAATTGTTAAATGCATACATTGTTCATTGAACACATGGATGGGGGCAGGGATTAGGAAGTTATCCTTTTTTCTTTTCTGTGGAGTTGGGGGGGTTGTTATTACTTCAACACTAACATACGCTGAGAGTGGGATATGGATTGAAAGATATTCTTTGCACTGTCGTAATGGTCAGCTGGAGAAAGCACTGATGGGTCACAATATATTCTGCAGTTCTTAAGTGTTTTAAGATCTCCAGAAGCAAAAAATGCTACCAGATCAGCTTCAAACTGCTTTGCGAGGGACTGGAAAGTGAATTATGCAATGTGAAAGTACCTAGAAATTGCTTCAAAGCCTTTGACATTACGGACTTTATTGAAAGTTTTTTGAAAATTAATGTTTATGTCTATACATGTATTAATTTTAGCAATGTATTTCTCCGCTCTTATTGCATCCGCAGAATGCCGCCCGACAGCCCTGTTTAAGATCACCCGATCCCTTCTGGGGAAGGTGGGTTCAGAAACCCATCTACAGGGCCGTTCTGAGGAGTTTTCTGGGCATCTGGAGGATAAAATCTGATTTTATCTGGAGGATAAAATTGCTTGGATTTGTTCCAGGTTGGATGCCAAGTGTGTAGCAGGGTCTGAGGAGATGCATGGGGAGCATACTTACCCTATTATCTGGGAATGGTTTGATCCTCTTGGGCCTGAGGAAGTGGACAGGGTTCTTGGGTCTGTAAAAGCCACCACTTGTCAACTAGATCCCTGTCCCTCATGGCTAGTGAAGGCAGCTCGGGAGGTGATGTGTGGGTGGGTCCAGGCGATGGTGAATTCATCCTTAGGGGAGAGAGTGTTTCCGGTGGCCTTTAAAGAGGCGCTTGTGCGCCCCCTCCTCAAGAAACCATCACTGGACCCTACCATTCTGGACAATTTTCGTCCAGTCTCCCACCTTCCCTTTTTAGTGAAGGTGGTTGAGAAAGTGGTGGTGTTGCAGCTCCAGAGGATCCTGGATGAAATGGATTATCTGAACCCCTTTCAGTCGGGTTTCAGGCCCGGATATGGGACGGAAACAGCTTTGGTCACACTTATGGATGATCTCTGGTGAGAGCGGGATGGGGGCAGTGCATCCATCCTGGCTCTTCTTGACCTCTCAGCAGCTTTCAATACCATCGACCATGGTATCCTTTTGGGGCGGCTCAGGGAGTTGGGGGTGGGCGTAGTAGTTTTGCGCTGGTTCACCTCCTTCCTCCGGGACCGCTCCCAATCGGTGTTGATAGGGAGCGAGAGATCTGGCCCGCGGCCCTCCTTTGTGGGGTGCTGCAGGGTTTGGTGCTCTCTCCGCTCCTTTTTAACATCTACATGAAACTACTGGGTGAGATCATCCATCACCACGGGGTGAGGTATCATCAATATGCTGATGATACTCAATTATACATCTCCATCCCGGGTGACGTAAGTGACCACCCTTTCTCGGTGCCTGGAGGCTGTAGGGGTCTGGATGGGGAACAACAGGCTTCAGCTGAACTCTGGTAAGACGGAGTGGCTGTGGGTTGGGGGCTCCCGGGTATCCAGGAATTTGCCATCTTTGGCTCTGGATGGGGTTGCACTGCCCCAGACAGATCCGGTGCAGAACCTGGGGGTTCTCCTGGACTCATGACTCCTGCTTGAAGAGCAGGTGGCAGCCGTGGCCAGGGGAGCCTTTGCACAAGTTTGTGTTGTGCGCCAGCTATGCCCTTTCCTGGATCAGGAATCCCTCCAAAAGGTCACTCATGCCCTGGCCATCTCCCGCATAGACTACTGCAATGCGCTCTACATGGGGCTACCCTTGAAGAATATCCGGAGGCTACAGCTGGTGCAAAATGTGGCTGCGCGAGCAGTCTTAGGAGCCCCTAGAAGGGCACATATAACACCGTTGCTGCGCGAGCTGTATTGGGTCCCGGTTTGCTTCCGGGTCCAATTCAAGGTGTTGGTTATCACCTTTAAAGCCTTACATGGCATGGGGCCAGGTTACCTGAAGAACCAAATCACCCCCGCTACATCGACCCGTCCCACCTTGTCAGGCAGAGAGGGCACGTTACGGACCCTGTCCATGAGGGATTGCTGATTGGCAGGCTCCAGGAGGAGGGCCTTCTCTGCCATGGCACCCGCCCTCTGGAACAAGCTACCCCCTGGGGTAAGACAGGCCCCCACTCTCCCAGCCTTTTGAAAGGGAGTAAAAACATGGTTATGCCACCTGGCCTGGGATGGGAGGGGCGACAGCTATTCATGGGGGTGGTTGGCCCCGTGAGGCTGCCAGGATAAGATCTTATTTCCCATCTGGAATTTATATTTTATATTTGTATTTGCATTTATATGCTTTTATATTTATAGTTATACAGAATTGTTTTTAGTGACTTGCCATTTTTATTCTTTGTAAGCCACCCAGAGTCGTTGTACACGAGATGGGCGGCAGAGAAATTTAATAAATAAATAAATAAATAAATAAATAAATAAATAAATAAATAAATAAATAAATAAAATAAAACACACACTAGCTCCATAGACAATTAAACAAATAGTGTCACACTTTAACCATGTAATTTTCTGATTTTATGGTTAATTTTAATTATACTGAGTATTTTTGTTTTAAAAACTGCAATTTCACAACTCTTAATTTTTACTACAATTAATATCAGATACCTTCTCATGTTTATTAGCAACCTTCAAATGCCCTCAGCAAGGAGTCAATTATAAGTAATGAAAATAAATGAAAACAGTTCATTTACAACCCGGTGGAATACATGATTTCTTATAAGCAAGTTGTCCTGAGTTCAGAGGCAATCCCTTACACTGAAGATCTTATTCAGGGGAATAAGGAGGAGGTATTATTCCAACATGCGTAGGATTTTACTGCTTACCTCTGAACGATCTCCCCATCTTCTTCTTTCAATACGTATCTCATACATTTCTCCTCTGACCAAGTGATGGCTCCTGTTTCATGTTTTTATGGTTTTTTTTACAACTTACTCTTCAAATTAAGTCTTTGTGCATCTCATGACCAACTTTTGTTTAGATAACTGATGTGACCTTTTTATTTCTCTTTTACATAAGACTTCCACTTTTCAAGGCATGCCTGTTTATATTTTATAGTAATTAATCCATTGTCAGAGAGCTACTGTGAGAACAGAATGAAAGACAGTGCTGCAGAGTGTAATATCCATATCTGATAAACTTACCTATAGAAAATCCCATTGTTGCAGTTGCCAGTCCCTCTGCACAATTACTCAACTAGTTTGCGCCTATGTTCATAACGAGACAATGCAATATTAACCCTCCTCTCCTACCAACACCAAGTGATTAGTGGTGGTCTGAGAGCTAAATTCCCACAAAGGCAGCTAAAAATTGAATGAAGTCGCAGACATGTTAACTTTTGCAAGACTTAGTGGTTATTTAATAATGGGCAGGATGGGAAATCTTGCACACCCTTCATTGACATTGCAGCACTGCAATCTGGAGCTGTTGATACCATTGTGTGTAGCAAGAAAAAGATTAGCATCTTACATGAGAAGAATTCTATGAAAGGTTGTTTGCCCTGGATGTTTGTGTGGTGGCCAATACAGATAAGGTCTGTTCAAACTGGATACCCAAGTTTACTTATGACATACCTGTTTTTTGGCCTTGATCTTACCAACCTCTTCCTGCAAAAGGCTTTGCATGTGGATGGATGCCTGGGCAAGTCCCATTTGATTTTATGCAGCTTTCATCACTACTCATCACATGCAACGAATCCAGCCAAAGATTTTAATTTAAGTAGCATGATTCAGAATGTGAAAAAGTTACCTGGCTGATTCCAGCCTTAGGCAGATGTTGAGCATTGGGAAGTGGGACTAAAGAACCTTCCTAGTAAAGGTAGCCAAAACTGATTTAGAGCCATCTGCCAGTTTGGTTGGCTTCCAAAGATGGAATTGGAAGGGGCACTATCTTATCCACCTCAGACAGTAAGTTGTCCTGGACTGGATCTGGAGAGTTAAACAAATGCTCATCTCCCTTATGTTGCAAGTGCTAGGATTTAAAAATGCTAAACTATGGTTGGACTGTATCCATGGTTAATAGACATAAACACATGGAGAATATTAATATATATCTATGCAACTTAAGAATGTATGGTTAAATAACTGTTCTGTGTAGCCTGATACTCTATGTATTTATTATGGAGAAATATCTATTAAGTACAATGGGGCTTATTCTTATAAGACCACTGCTTCAATTCTGCTAAATTAGGGTTTGGGAAAACAGTCCCTATGGGCAACCAAAAGTTCTCATAGATTTTGCAAGAGGCAATCTTGAGATTATCTCACAAGATTTCATAAACTCATGAGATCATTGAAATCTGAGATCTGGACTGTTTTTGGAGGGGGAACTTGAGGCAACAGTAGTTTGCTGACCCCTGTGCTATTTCCTTCCTTCCTTCCTTCCTTCCTCACATTTATATAGCCATCCATCTCACAGAACGTGAGACATTATCTCTGACTTCATTTGTTATTTCAATTTATATCTTTCCGTTCTGCCCATCAGGGACTCAACATGACTAACAATCAAAGCCAAATAAATATATCTAACAATATATTGGCATTTTGCACCAAATGGAGTTTCTGGACACTCAAGTTTAATTCCATCTAGATTGCATTGCGGTAGTCTAATCACTTTATTTATTTATTTATCCATTCATTCATTCATTCGTGAATTGATATGTCACCTGCTTATTCCAATATTCAAAGTGGCTTAGAACAATATAACCAAGAAGGCTAATAAAAAAATTGAAAGAGGAGCTTTGAAAGCATCTTAGCATGGCCAGAGTCTCTCTCCTCAAAGCTTATTAGGCTGTTTCAAAGACTATCCCTGGTTGTCTGCAATACAACAAACCCTTTACACTCATGTCCAGTTAGCCTATTAAGTGTGCCAAGTCAATACTAGGCTTCTTGTATTTTAAGTTATTGAATTATCTGGATCACTCTCTTAGTGATGAGCAAACAGGATTTAGGGAGGGCTGGTCCACAATGGATCAGTGTGTCATGTTAAAATTTCTAATTTCTGTGTGTCATGTTAACATTTTTAATAGAGAAATGCACACATGGACAATACCACCCCTTATCTGTTGCCTTCATTGACTTAAAATCAACCTTTGATTCTATCACAAGGAACAAACTCACATCCATTGACAGCAGCTACTCTTCCTAATTAGGATAAGAATATAGTCATTCAAGTCAGATGAGATACTGCTGGCCACTTTACTATGGACATTCCAATTTGTTGAGGAGTGAAACAGGGTTGTATTCTAGCTTCCCCATTGTTTAACATCTATGTAAATTCAGTGATAGCTGTCCTAAACAAAAAGGAATTCCACCCTCCTAAACTTAGTGACATCAACAGCAAGGGAAACAGCAGTCAAGAAATATGCCACAGACTAGTAGAGTAGCAATAAAGGCCTTGGAAAAGATATTCTGATGCCAGGATGTGTCTATACCTACAAAAATCAGAATGGTGTAGGGGCAATGCTTTTCCCTGTGATACTCTATGGAAGCAAAAATTGGACTTTCAAGAAGCAGGACAGAAAGATGTATTGATGCTTTTGAACTTTGGTGCTGGAGAAGACTCCTGAGGATACCAAGGATAGCTAAGAAAACAAACAAATGGATCTTCGCACAAATCAATCCACAGTTCTCACTTGAGGCACAAATGACCAGACTCAGATTATCATACTTCAGGCATATTATGTGAAGACCCAGCTCTCTGGAGAAGGCTCTAATGCTGGGAAAGGTGGAAGGAAAGAGAAGAAGAGGACGACCAGCAACAAGGTGGATGGACTCAGTTACAGTGGTGATGGGCGAACCATTGGAAGCCATGAAGGACCAAGTTGGTGACAACCTCTGTGGTTGCTAAGAGTTGACACTGACTTGATAGTACATAATCAATCAATCAATCAATCAATCAAAAACTTAGTGACAGACATTTGGCAATATTACTATGTGCCAACGATGCAGCAATTCTTTTGCTTACACAGGTGGGCCTTAGGAGAAGTCTGTGGGCCTTAGTGGAATTCTGTAAGGAGAATCACTTCCAACCAATCATTCTAAAACCAAAATTATGTTTTCTCAGGAAGATCTTGTTGCCGATTATCAATGGCAAACTGGAAATAATAAACCTGAACTGAACAAGTTACAGCTTTTAAATACCTTGGCTTAATTTTTTAAGCCTCTGGAGCTTGGTGGGAACAAATTAGTGCTATTTTTGCCAAAGCTACCAAGAATGCCAGGGTATTTCTTTTTTGGGTTTTTTTTTTTAATTCTACAGGAAGCAGATGCGTTATCTGCTGCCATCAAGCTTTTTAAAGACAAAACTATATCCCAAATGCTGTATGGTGCACAGATATCTACCAATAATGGTCGTGAACCACCCAGAGTTCTCCCTACGGAGAAGATGGGCGGTAACATAAATAAAACAAACAAACAAACAAATAAATATAAAGTTTCAAAGCTCTTAGATATTGTTCAATCAAGGCTTTTACAAGCACTCTTCCACATCCCATGCTGTATTTCAAATGCTTTACTTCACATGGAAATTTATATGATTTTACTAGAAGTGAGAGTTTGTGTTTACCAATTCTCTTACTGGCTTAAACTCCTGGTTTCCAAAGGCTCTCTTGTCCCATTAATTCTCCCTGATGGTGTTCCATCAAGGTCAAAAGGAAAGAAAAATCTCAGCTGACCTGTTTTATTGTGGCCTTTCTATCTATTCTCGGCTGCCCCTAAGTTGAGAGAAAGCTAAAGCTGAATGAATCTTGGACATTGCATGGCAAATGGATTTGGGTGCCGTAGCCAACTTTCATTGGTGGGTTCCAACATGGAATCCTTTCAATCCTACAAACTATTTATTCAATCATGTTTGTCCAGCACCCTGCACAGACTTTTCTTTGGCTTGTTTCGATGCTTATCCTCAACAGTACTAGATGGGGGTACAACAGGAACCCATTCACTGAGAGATGCTATCTTGTGGTCAGAATTTATTTATTGATTGATTCAATTTATATAGCCGCCAATCTCAAACCAGTGACTCTGGGCAGCTAACAATAATAAAAACAATCAACAATAAAAACAATACCAAAAAAATAATATAAATATAAATACAGCCGAGAGATCTTAAAAGCCATTGGTATTAGCACAACCATGAAACGGGGCCCTTCACACACTTGGGGCCCCAGGCCCGGGCACAAAACCAGGTCTTCAAGGCCTCCCGAAATGCCAAAAGGGTCAGAGCCATCCTAATCTCAGGAGGAAGGATGTTCCAGAGGGCAGGCGCCACAGCAGAAAAGGCACGTCTCCTGGTCCCCGCCAGCCGACATTCCTTGGCTGACGGGACCCAGAGCATGCCCATCCTGCTAGACCGGATTGGACCCTGAGACCAAATTGCATGTACTTTTCTGCTGCCCTTTCTATACCAATTTATGTGCAGACATACCTTTACCTCCTCCCAATAAAAAACAAATCTGTTATGAAGGAAAAATGGTTTATTTCCTTCTCACTCTTTTGTCATTAACCAAGTTAAATTTCTATCTGCAATGATTTCCATAAGAAAGCATAAGATGTCCAAATCTTGGGATAATTATTTATTTTATTTTATATTGATATTTATACCCTGCCTATCCCCTCCCTAATGGAGGACTCTAGGCGGCTTACATACACATATACATTTCATGTTATACATTTCATATTATACATTTTCTTTTCTTTTTTTAACAAATTTTATTAGATTTTAATTTTACATAGATAAAAGTTTGAAACAGAAAAGAAAATGGAAATACAAATCAAGAAAAAAGAAAAGATAAAAAAGTGTAGTAAAGGAAAAAAGAAAAAAAGATAAAGCTGAAACAGAATTTGGTCAACTTCCGATTTGTATCTGGTCATGGTATTTTAAAAATTTTGTCTTACATGCTAGGTCTATATATAATATTAAAGAATATTTCTTGTCTATTACATCAATATATATATATTTTAATCTTCAAATCCCCATATAAGCTTTGCCCCTCCCGCATCTTGTAAATAGTCAGTTAATGGTTTCCACTCTTTAAGGAAATAATTATTTGGATTTTCTTTTAATAAACATGTCAGTTTATCATTCTCTGCCATATCCATCAATTTTAACATCCAATCTTGTATTGTAGGCGATATCTGGTTTTTCCAATTTTGTGCAAAAATAAGTCTTGCTGCTGTAATCATGTATTGCATAATCCTTGTAAATTGCTTCCCAGGTTGTCCATCAATTATTCCCAGTAAGAAAAATTCCGGTTTAAATGGAACTCGAATTTGTAATATATTTTGCATCAATGCATGTATTTGAGTCCAAAATTTCTTTGCAGTCTCACATGTCCACCACATATGGTAAAAAGACCCCTCTTTTTTTTTACATTTCCAACATAAGTTGGAGACATTTCCATACATTTTAGAAAGTTTTTGTGGGGTCATATACCATCTGTACATCATCTTATAAAAGTTTTCTTTTAAATTATAACACAAAGTAAATTTTAACCCTTTGGTCCACATATCTTCCCATTGTTGCATTTGAATATTATGGCCAATATTTTTAGCCCATTTAATCATACAGTCTTTAACTTGTTCCTCTACCATTTCACCTTTTAACAATAATTTATACATTTTTGCAATTAGATGATCATCTGTCTCACATAGTTGTATCTCAAATTCCGATTTGGTTTGTTCAAATTCAAGGTCTTTCTTATCTAATTTAAATTTCTCTACGAGCTGCATATATGAAAGCCATTGAAAACTGTATCCCTCTGATACCAATTCTTCTATTGATTTAATTATATATTGTCCTTGTTCTTTCTTTAAAAAGTCTTTGTAGGTTAACCATTTATCTTTATTTCTTACTTCTGTTCTGTAGAATGCTTCTTGTGTAGAAATCCATAAGGGTCTTTTATAACATAAGATTAATTTATATTTATTCCAGATTCTTAACAAGGATCTTCTAATATAATGGTTTTTAAAGTCCACATTAACTTTAACTTTATCGTACCACAAATATCCATGCCATCCATATCTTAATTCATGTCCTTCCAAATTCAATAATTTTTCATTTTTCAAAACTATCCATTCTTTAATCCAAACCAAGCAACAAGCAGCATAATATAATTTCAAATCCGGTAGACCTAGTCCTCCTCTTTCTTTAGAGTCTTGCAATACTTTATATTTTACTCTTGGTTTTTTCCCTTGCCAAATAAACTTAGAAATATCTCGCTGCCATTGCTTAAAAGGTTCTTCTGATGCCAATATAGGTAGTGTTTGAAAAAGATATAAAATTCTTGGCAAAACATTTCATATTATACATTTTCAATTTCACCGCGTGCTAAGGGAAGGGGTAAGGGAACCGACTCTTCCGAGGCTACTTTGACTACAAGCCCCACAATGCCTTGCGTCGGAGCCGGCTGCCGACGTCCTGTAGATGAAGCTGCTTTTTCCGGGATCCGTCGTAGCCACCGCCGTTCCAAAGATCTTCCGTTTGGTGGGCGACCCCCGACAGGACGCCAGCAATTTTACCCACTTAAGGTGGTACCCATTTATCTACATAATTATATTATGACGTTTTTCTTTTCTCATTAATTTTATTGTACTTTTATTTTATTTTATTGTATTTTATTTTCTGTTTTATAATGTTTTACTATATGTTATTCAATTTCTCCCCTTCTCCAATTTGTAAGTGTTTACACTGTTACACAGTTTTGTTGAATTTGGTTGTTAGTTCTCTGTTTTTTACCTTGCTGGTCATCTACTGTAATTAAATAGATTTGTTTTTATTTGATTTGTGTATGCACACACTTCTCCTCAGACTCTCACACACCTGTGCATTTGAGTAAACCTCCCAAAGATGGAAGCTGCTTACTGCTTCAAAGAGATGTGTTCCTCTAACCCAGTGCTTTCCAAACTGCCGCCGTTGGCGACACATCAACGGTGGTGGCAGCAGTGGCGCGCAGCGGTGGCGTGCACGGCAGTGGTGACGGCCTCGTGTTTTCTGCTAAAACGCAGAAGCACTGATGGCGCGCCGCTGCCGCCGCCACTGTACATGCCACCGCCACATGCGCCCCCGTGCCGCCACTGTGCACGTCCACTTCCGGGTTGTGTTGCGACACACTAAACCGTGTGTTGTGACACACTAAAGTGTCGTGACACAGAGTTTGGAAATCTATACTCTAACCCACTTTGCAAATCACTTTTTCCAGACGAGAGTAATGTTGCCAGATTTGACCAATTCAGAAAAAGTTGCAGCTGATGCATGGATATCTACAGATCGATGGAGGCTGGTTCCCAAGATTGGTTACAGAATCAGGTTTCCTACTGACCAGTAATACGTCCATCTTATCTGGATCTAAGTTCATTTTATTCACCTTAATCCAGCCTGTTAGTGAATTAGGTAATGATTAAGAAAATCTACTGCTTCCTTGGAATTATATGGCAAAGAGTAATAGAGCTGTATGTGATCAGCACATTGGTGGTTGTTGTTGTTATTATTATTATTATTATTATTATTATTATTATTATTATTATTTACACGTGTATGCCACCCAACTCTCAACAACTCTGAGCATCTCACAACAATCAAATAAATTACAATAACATCAATAAAAGATAAAAGATAAAGATAAAAGATGGTATAACGTTTCCAGTTCTTACACTCAGAATTCAGGATTCCTCAATACACGCCATATAGGATATAGAAAGAACCTTTATTAGAAAGTAGTAACATGGAACATAGCCAAAGTTCAGAATGAAGGTTTCCCGCCGAAACAGTTGAATAAGCTCCTTCTTCCCCCTCCGTGCCAGCCCCTCTTATCACTCACTCACACTCGCACCCCCTCCCAACTTGTGTTCATCTCCCAGACATTCCCAGATGGCACCAACAGAATGACCTTGGTGCAAGTTGCTGCAATAAACAATTTCCAACCATCTCCACTGGAATGCACCCATCCTCCCCCTGTGTCTCAGAGTTCATGGGTGCTGACACGGATCTTGTTAACATCCCCCCATTTGATCTACAATGTATAACCCATGGCAGGATTTGCACCAGTGCGAATCAAGACAGATGGCAAGAGCGATAAAGCGAGGTACCTTACTCTAAAAGGCAGGATGACATCTCCTAGCACTTTACATAGCAATTAAACAGCACAGAGAGTAAAATAGAACTCTGTAGGTCCCTAGAGACGGCTTTTAGACAACGACTGATGAACTGATCCACTGCAGAACAATTCCCTCAAGGCCCTATACTGGTAGGCAGTCCAGAAAACTATTACAAGCCCAGGAAAACTAGCAGAGCTGTGGTCCCCCCCCCCCACTGGTTCCTGGTGTAGACCATCCAGCAAGGTGACTCTGGATTCCCTGTCTTATTGTTGCCATGTTGGGATACTACAGCTTTGTTAAATTTTCAATTTGATTAATCTTAATTTTGACTTTTTTGTTACCTATATCTTATTTGTTTGGTGGACAGTGATGAGATCATTGTCTGAAAATGGATCGGGGTGGGTTGAATTATTATTATTATTATTATTATTATTATTATTATTATTTTATTATTATTATTATATTATGGATGGTGATTTTTAAATGCTTAGATAAATTTTTATTATAATTTTTTTTAATCCATTCAATTGTGTCCGATTCTCGGAGACTGCCTGGACAAGTCCCTGCAGCTTTCTTGGCAAGGTTTTTCGGAAGTGGTTTGCCATTGCCTCTTTCCTAGGGTGGAGAGAAAGTGACTGGCCCAAGGTCACCCAGCTGGCTTTGTGCCCAAGGCGGGACTATAACTCACAGTCTCCCGGTTTCTAGCCCGGTGCCTTAACCACTACATAATGTAGTTGCTTCACTACACCAAACTGGCTCTCTATAATGTTTTGGTTGTTTTCAAATGTGGATATAAACATATGAAAAAGTGACATATAAATACACTTGATGGTGATCTTCTTGACATTAGACCAGATAAAGTGGACAACTAGTTGGACTGAGCTTAAATCTGAGAAACGTGAAAAAATGCTAACTGCATAGGCAGAAGCACAAGTGAAGATTGAAGAGTAATCTAAGAGCTGCGTTATGAAAGCCAAAACCACAATTGTTCTGAAAGAGCCACAAACCTTTTCTGACAAGCTTTTACTTGGAAAGGCTTATGGGGCTTCTCTTTTATTCCTATTTTAATGTTTTTATTATGGATTACGGTTGCTTTAAATGTTGGCTTATGTGTGGTGTTTTTGTTTTTTGTTTTTTTGCTATTATTTGCCTCAAGTCCTTGCAAGTCAGGAGACCAGCATAAGCAAAATTATGGAGCAGAGGCACACAGCAAGAAAACTGTTTCTACACACTTTTGTTTTCTGAAGTGGAAAAGACCCATAACGAAAAGGCAGAGCGTGATTTGCCAGCCAGCCAGTCAGAATGAACAGGACTCAATCTGCACCCCTACAAGGCACTGTGTTATCATCAAAGCAGGGATTTCACCCGAGGCTGCTGAGAATAAAACTACTGACGTCGTAATTAAAACAGTGAGCCTTTCAATTACTGTCATTTGAAATGTACGGTAAACATTATTTAGCTGAAGATTACTAATGAAAGTGTTATATCAGCACCTATATCACTAAGGTGTCTGCAGCACAATTCTATGCAAGTTGATTTAGAAGTAAGTCCCAGTGCATTCGCTGGTGCTAGCTTACTCCTAGGTAAATAGATTTGCTACCTTAAGATGATTTTCTCATAATGGTTTGCAGATAAATACAAAGGGTTGATCTCTCAGTTTTCTTGGGTGAAAGCCGTCAGAATAACAAAATCTGTGGAACTAGCATCCACTTGGCATGTATCACAGACCAGTCACATATACTGAATCACCTTTCCCCAAACGGATGCCTTTTGGATGTCTTGGACTATAATTCCCATGATCTTCCGATGGCCATGCTAAGTTAGATATTTCTCAATACTACTGGAACAAACAGCAGGGCCAAAGCACATTTTCCCTGTTCTTGATTAAGAGTATGTGTGTTAGAAGATATTTTGTTTACAACAGAGAACAAGTATACCATCCTTTTGAACAACATTTCAACCAGCATCAGCAACCTAGTGAAGAACATCCATGTAAGCATACACAGAACCCTAGCTGGTCCTATTATTCTGCCCAAGTCATTTTTGGCCTAGTAAAAACATCAGTTTTAAAAAGCATTTAAAACTGAATGCACGATTCCAAATGGATGTTATCTGGGCATTCATCTTTATAGAACCCGAAAGGCTTTTAAACATACAAAATTTCCTGCACAGACAGCATTTTAATATGGGAGGTAGTGTGTACTTTGAACATAAGCCACTATTAAGACTAAGGTATTTGTATGCCATGTGGGTTGGTTGGTCAAGATGGTTGTCTCAGACAAGATAACAAAGCACGTACAGTAGCAGAAATGCCTCTTGAGATTTAGCTGGGAGGGAATACTGAATGTCTGACGGAAACCAGCCAGGTTCCTGAGGTACAAATGGATGCAAGGCTTTTTACCTACTGTATTTCATTGTTTTATTTTAAATTTTTATAACAAACTCCAATCCAAAGGCTGTTAGCGCACGTAACAAAGCAAGCATATAAAACAATATTATTAATCGCCCCACATAAAGAGAACACCCAAAAGCAATTAAATAAAGTTAAAAGTACAATGGAATAAAGTTGGTTTAACTGGTTTATGGAACACCAAGAGAGTACTGCAGAAACTTTTGACATAAGCAAGTTAGTTCCAAAGCCTGGAGGCCACTATACAGAAATCCTGCCCTCTACCCCAGGATCTGGGTATATTTATGTTGGGATTATCAGGAGTCAACTCAGCATTGTCTCATAAGCATAACAGGGGGTCTTTCTAGTAAACGCATCTCTACTGTGCTTGTGGGATGTTACCTGAGTAACCTGATTTCCTCTTCTTCCTTCCTCCTTCTTCTTGGTTTGGGAGATTAACATTCTCCATTACGCTTCGGGCACACCTGCAAGCAGGAGGGCTGCACCATGCAGCTCTCGTCCATTTCATCTCGCTTGCACGCAGATCTACTATGAATCTACTCGTATCCAGATCTACTGAATAAATGTAAGCTATCTCTATTTTTCTTTATCTAACTAATGTGTGAAGACTGAATTTATTTCTGAATGCAATTAAGCTTAAAGTGCAAGTTCCCTGCTGGTTCACGCTTCTACTCTGCAAGATTGTTGTTAGCTGCTTGGAGTTCTTTTATTAACCTTCAAGACTCCATCAGTTTAGCCTACAGAAAAGACAACTAAAAGGAGATACGATAGCAGTCTTCAAATATCTGAAGGACTGTCAAACAGAAGAGGGAGTGGACTATTCCCTATTGAGGATAGGACCAGAACCAGAACTGATGGATTAAAGCTACAAGGAAGGAAGTTCAGGCTAGACATAAGGAAGAACCTCCTGACTGTAAGAGCTATCAGACAGTAGAACAGGCTGCCACATGACAGGATGAGTTCTCCTGCACTAGAGATCTTCAAACAGAGGCTTTGATGGCCATCTGTTAGAGATTCTCTAATGCAGAGCTTTCCAAACTGTGTGTCGGGACACGTTAGTCGGCTGCAGTGTCTGGGTGTGTCGCAGCTGCTGCTGCCTCCTGGCTTCCTCGCAGGTCCTAGTGCCTGCCTTGTGCCTTGCTGCCTCCAAACCTGCCCTGCCAGGATTCCGCGCAGGTCCTAGTGCCTGCCTTGTGCCCTGCTGTAAGAGTGTGTCGCGAAATGATGCCCTGCTGTAAGAGTGTGTCGCGAAATGATGCCCTGCTGTAAGAGTGTGTCACCAATATGAAAAGTTTGGAAAGCTCTGCTCTAATGGATCCTGCACTGAGCAGGGAGTTCGACTAGATGAAATCTATGATCCCTTCCAACTCTATGATTCTATTTAAACTTTAGCTTCATTGTTAGTGCTTCCGTCTTGTGTTAGTACTGAATTACTGTATCTGCTCTTCTTGTGGTCCGAGTTACTGTCAACAATTTTCCCTTACACAATTCAAAGGCATCCATTTTTCTTTATTCAGCCTTTCTGATAGCCCCCCTTTCAAAACCATGTATTACATTGGGAAAAATCATGGTCTTTGCAATATATACTTTGATTATCAGTTGGTATCTGCATTTTAATATTTTACCCAGGTCATAGTCTTTCTCCAAAATAGCAGACATCCCTAAGAATTTTTGAGCCTAGAAGAGTACAGTAAAATCTGTTCTTACTTCAACTGCTTCTCCTTCTATTTGCTGGACTGGCACCGCCATAATATCTTCGGTTTATTTATATATTTATTTATTGTAACACTGAGCAACAGACCAGCTTTAATTAGGGTGACCATACGTCCCGTTTTGAACGGGACAGTCCCGTTATTTTATCATTTTTCAACCGTCCCGTCGTTTTGATCAAAATCTCAATTTTGTCCCTTTTTTAAACCAGGCGGGAAGGAGGACAAGAAGACAGGAAGGAGGACTGGAGCCAGACTTGCCATTGGAGGCAGCCCGGAAGAGGCCCTATCAGCGCGGCAACTGGAAGCCCAGTTGCCACGTGCGAGCCCAGCAGCAGACACAGCACCACAGTCCAGGTTCCTGCCTCCTTACCTGATCCTGAGATTGTCTGCCCAGCAGTGGTGAGGCCAGGGAAAGCAGGCGCGGGAAGGTTGTGGAAAGAGGGTGCGTGTGTGTGTGTGCGCGTGCGCGCGCAAATTACTTGCTCAGCGTAATTGCGTGCACACACACGCACCCCACACCCTCTTTCTCCAGCCTCCCCATGACCAAATGCACCCGCACCTGTTGCAGGGAGGCTGGAGAAAGAGGGTGTGGGGTGCGTGTGTGTGTGCGCACATGGATTACTTGCTTAGTGTAATCGCGTGCGCACACACACACGCACCCCACACCCTCGTTCTCCAGCCTCCGTGCAACAGGTGTGGGTGCATTTGGTCATGGGGAGGCTGGAGAAAGAGGGTGTGGGGCGTGTGTGTGTGTGCGTGTGAGCATCTGATCGTGCTTGGCCGAGGGAGGAGAGTTGTCGGGCCGCCGAGCAGGAGAAGCAGGAGCTGGCCACCCTGGGGAGCTTCAGCGGGCAGCAAGGGGCGGAGTGGTGTGGCTGAAGCAGCCGAGCGCAGCCAGCTCCTCCTGCTTCTCCTGCTCTGCGGCGGTGGCAGCAGCAGCGACTCTCCTCCCTCCCTTGGCCAAGCCCGAGGGGGATGGGGCAGTGGTGGGCCTCCATCCCCTCCATCCCCGCCCCTTGTTCCCCGGCCGATGACGGTGTTGTGTGCACAGTGTGTGTACTCCGGCCTCCCCCAAACACACCAGCTCTGCCGCACCATTTACTGCTAGAAGAAAAGAAATCCTTTAAAAAAAAAAAAAATTAAAATCCGAGCCAATCACGCTGATGAGGGTGGGGTTTGCAGGTGGGAGCCAATTGCGTGGACTGGGGGGCGGGGTTTGGAGGCCGGCATGGTGGCATAAGACCCTGTCCCGTTTTGCCATCCCCAAAGTCCCGTTTTTGTCTGAAGGAAATATGGTCAGCCTAGCTTTAATGCTTCCTAAATGCCAGTCATCAAAGTGGTATCATCAGCGTTTCTGGGGTTGCTGAGGTTTCAATTCCAATTTCTTTCCATTTTAATTCCAATTTCTTTCTTCTAGGCCAGGGCTTTCTAAAGTGCCGCCGCTGGCGACACGCCAGCGGCGTTGTGGCGGCGGCACAGTGGCGGCGCGGGGGGCGCGCGCGGGGGGCGACACAGGAGGGCGTGCGACGGCGCACACGGCGGCGGCGCGGGGGGGGCGTGCGGCGGCGCGGGGGGGTGTGCAGTGGCGCGCGCACGCACGGTGGCAGCGCGGGGGGGCGTGCGGCGGCGCAGGGGGGCGTGCGGCAGCGCAGGGGGGCGTGCGGCAGCGCAGGGGGGCGTGCGGCGGCGCAGGGGGGCGTGCGGCAGCGCGCGCATGTACGGCGGCAGCGGCAGCCGCTGCCACCGTGCACACACACACCGCCACTTCCAGGTGGTGTGGCGACACACCACGCTGTGTGTGGCGACACACTTTTGTGTTGTGACACACAGTTTGGAAAGCTCTGTTCTAGGCCGACATTTCTCATGAAACGTTCTGCATATAAGTTAAACAATTAAGGTGGACTGCAAAGTCTGTCTGCAAAATCTCAAAGTATTATCTTACTAGCATGTGGGATCAGTACAACTGTTACATAGTGTGCACGTTCCTTAGCCCTGCCCATTTTTGGTATTGGAAAGTAAATTGGTATTTTCCAGTCCCTTGGCAACTGCACTGTTTTCCATACTTGCTTACAAACAGCATGTAGTACTAACTGCATCATCTTGTAAGATTTTAAACAGTTCAGCTGGTATTTCATCAACAAAATTGTCTAGGCCCCATTTAACTTTGCTATCCAGACTGCTGGTTTCAAAATGCATCAGGACAGCCTAACCTGCTGAATTCTAGGCCCATTTTAGTTCAGTATTTTCTTACAGTGGCCGGTCAGGTGCTTCAGGGGTAGAAACACACTGTTTCTCTCACACTATTTTCCCCTGTAGCTGGTATCTGGAGGCATCCAGCCCCAACCTAGATGTAACATCGAATCTCCAAGACAAATAGCACCAGGAAGGTATTTGCAAGACTACCGTCTTCAGGTTGGGCTGACTCTTCCTGTTCGTGGTCTGTATGGGAATGTTGAGAGTGCTCCCCCCCCCCCACCATACTTGTTGGATTAGGAAGGTCTCAGTTGTCCAAGGAAAGAATCTAACAATGCAGTTCATGTTAGTGATGAACTGTATCACATAAATGCTTACTATTTTCTGCCATTGGCCATATTCAGTATAAGATACAAATAGATGCTGATATACAAGTATTTCTGTTTTGAGCATAAAGCATTAAGTTAATGGGAGACTTCTTTCTAGGTCCCTAAAAAATTCTTGGCTCAGAGTGCATGTTTTTTTTTCTTCCTCACCTTCCTTCTACTTACTTACTCACAATGGAAAGGAAAAATATATACCAGCTTCCCACTTGATGTATTTTTCTCCCTGTTCTGGAAGGATGCTAGGGACACAGAAGGACTTTCGAATGGTTGAACTAAAGCCTCTCCCAATCGAATGCCAAAATGCTTCCTTCCCACTGTTGGAACACTGGTGGCAAGAAGTGACAATGGCTCTTTTAGTTATAGAGAGGCATTCACAGAGAGATTTACATCTCTGGTTGTGAAGGAGATGTGTTAGACCAGAGCTTTCCAAACTGTGTGTCGGGACACATTAGTGTGTCGGCTGCAGTGTCTGGGTGTGTCGCGGCTGCTGCTGCCTCCGAGCCCTGCCAGGTTTCCACGCAGGTCCTAGTGCCTGCCTTGTGCCTTGCTGCCTCCAAACCTGCCCTGCCAGGATTCTGCGCAGGTCCTAGTGCCTGCCTTGTGCCTTGCTGCCTCCAAACCTGCTGTGATTCCACGCAGGTCCTAGTGTCTGCCTTGTGCCCTGCTGTAAGAGTGTGTCGTGAAATGATGCATGTCTAAAAAGTGTGTCACCAACATGAAAAGTTTGGAAAGCTCTGTGTTAGACCTAGGATACCTGGAACATCCTCCAAGGGGTTATACAGTAGTGCGCAAAACAGAAGAACAGGGCTTTGCGTCCTTTGAATACGATTCAGGAGGGCTTCAGGCCTTACAGAGACAAAGAACTGCCAGCGGTGTCTGCCGGAGCTTCCTACTTCCATCAAAATAATGATGAAACAACATACAAAAGCGGTGGGGCTAGCATGATGCCCTCATGCTTTAGACCAGGGTTTCTCAAAGTGTGGTCCAAGGACCCCGGGGGGTCCCCCAAGACCCTCTCAGGGGTCCACGAAATCAACATTATTTGCCAGCCTATGTTGAAAAATAATACAATATTAAAATCCCATCAAACAATTGTGGGAAGCAGCAGTGGCAGCGAATGCAACCATTCTCATTTTTAATACAGCAAAGATTAATAAGTATAACCCCTACAAACGAAAGCGCTTTTGGGGTCTTCTGCAATTTTTAAGCGGAAAGGGGTCCTGAGAGGAAAAAAGTTCAAGAAACCCTGCTTTGGACATTCTGAGGCCCCTTGCCCCACCTATGGAGGCCATTGACGTCTCTGTTACTAATTAAAGCAGCAACCACTTTTTTAAAGGATTCTGCATGAGCCTGGCTTTATGGAGCAGCTAATTAAAGCAACTCGTAAAACAGCAGCTTCTTTTGTCTGGCCCCTATGGAAGACTAAAAAATAATACGACTGCCCTGACGAATAGCAGAAAGGTACTGAAACACACAGCACTTCTGAATAATGTTTGAACCCTCCTAGAAACGAAAGAGATCAGGAAGGTTACTGAAATGTATTTGTCTAAGGGGCAGTGAACCACATTCAGCCATGTCAGTCTGCGTAAGTTTATTATACAGACATGATTTGCTACTTCAGTTTGTAATATAGATCAAAGAGAGTGTTCATAGGTTAACAATTCTCAAAAAGAAAAAATTGCTGATTACATTTGGCATGACTCTGAACTCCATATTTATATTCAGGTACACTGGAACTTTGAACACTCTGAATACCTGAGCACTCCCTGTTTGCTGCCCTACTTGTTTACTATTCTGTCATGTGTCATAACCACATATTTTAGTATTTTATCTTCTTGCACAGGACGAGCAACACAGTGTCCTTAGCTAGCAGATAACAAAGTTTTCCATGTCTGTAAGGATTTTTTTTTCACTCCCTTCTGACGGATGCATATGAATATTTTTCTTAATGATCTTGGAAAAGGCAGTGTTCCAGGGCATAAAAACAGCCTAAGTGGAGAACCTTAGTCTCCCCCTCCCCCATAAGCCATCACTGGATCCAACAGAATTGGACAGTTTTCATCCTGTCTTCAACCTTCCCTTTCTGAGAAGCTGGTTGAAAAGGTAGTTGTCCTATAGCTCCAAAGGATCTTGAAGAAAACAGATTACCTGGATCACTTTCAGCCTGCATTCAGTATGGAGATAGTATGGGTCATGCTTATTGATGGCCCAAATCAAGGAACATGATCAGGTCCACTTTTTGTCCTTTGTTTTATAAAACAACAAATTTAACTATTCTATCACAGCTCTGATTAACCTCACAGAGACGATCTTAATTTGTCAGACCATATCTCTTACTTTTTGAAGTATGTATTTTGTCAAAGGTGCACTCTAGCTTCTAAATCCACTTTAGTTTGGGAGCATTATTTGTAATCCATGGTACTCCTAGAAATTCTCCCTAATTTTTTATTTGTGTTATTCCTTGGAATAAGAGACAGAGTAAAGTGCATTATGGTGAATAGTATAGCTACTGTATATAGCAATCTGGATCTGATGGAGAAAAGGTGATTTGGAGAATGTGGGAGGTGCTTATGTCACACCTATCAGCAATTTCTTAACGAAGTTGTGTCTTTTTCTGAGGTTGCACAACAATAGTCACATGTGATATCAGGAAAGATGCTTTTGATTTAAGGAAATACAAACGGGGGCAATTGTGCTCCCATGTGTGTTCCAAATTACCCTTTGAGTCTGGGTCACTGTACAGCCCTAATCCACAGTATCCTTTCCCATCTCCTTTAAAAATTATATCAAATTCTGTCAAATGCAGATGTTAATAATTTAAAAAATCCCTTCAGACTTTCATACTCAAAGTGGCTCAATATGAAATCAAGTAAATACTGTTTGCATCCAGAAGTTAGGCAGTCTAAATATGACTTTGGAAGATGAGACTGAATAACTATCCATCCCTGTATTTCTATATTATTTCTCCTTCAAAGAGGAATTTTCTTCCTGGGTTAGCTTGAGGAGTCAAGGTTAAGCTCCTTCTGAGATATGAGAAAGGTTAAACCTGGTATTTCTTCACTATACCTCATTCAGGTCTTCTTCTTTCAGTTTGGTAGGAAAGATACTATAGGACAAATCACTGCAGAATTTCTCTTCTGCATCAGAGGGGCAGCCAACAGGTTGTGAGAATAACCAAATACTTCCTTGCTTTCATTTATGCAGGAGAAACAGCCTCTCCCTCAACTTTTGGATGCCACTGTCCTGCTAAATCACCTCTTTTATCTAACTACCTTGGACCCAAATATGATATACTGATGCTCTCCATGCATCCCAGAATTAAGTCATAACCAAATTTTGGTCAAAGAAGTGTTTAAACATGCTGTTAGAATATTTAATCCATAAATTAAAGTAGTGATCCAATTTTAAGCAATAAATGGATTTCCATCCAATTTTGCTATCCAAGACTGTGAAATCAATGGCATAAACTAGCACAGGGCTTTCCAAAGTTTTCCCGCGGCGACATACCAACTGGTGTGTCGCCGCGGGAAAACCCGGAAGAGTGCGGCAGCGCGAAAAAACCCAGAAGCGCTGCTGCCGCTTTTGGGTTTTTGCGTGCCGCCGTTGGTGTGTCCCCGCGGGAAAACCCGGAAGCGCTGATGATCAGCGCTTCCGGGTTGTGTGGCGACACACCAGACTGTGTCTCAATTTTGTGTGGCAACACACAGTTTGGAAAGCTCTGAACTAGCATAAAGTCAAACACTCTTGTCAATCATGCATGGTTGTTAGATGTGTTGATATGTAGGAGGAATTCATACTATAATACAAAACTGCTTTCTATGTAGAAATTGTTTCATGTAAGTAAGCAAGTACACCAAAAGGACAAAAGTGTGACAAAAGAAAAAGTGATGAAAAATAGCAAAATGAAAGGCTTTGCTGGTCACAATAATGAATGTATGATACTCCTATAAGCCATATTTTAAGATATAGTTCTGTTGAAAGCAAGCATTTTAGTTCACAATAGTGCTAAACCATGGCTCGGTGTCCCAAAGACAAGTTACAGAAAGCCTTGAATGAGCACACATATATTTACTATTTCATCTTATACTGGAGCCACAAGGAGAAGAAAAGAAGCACGTCAATATTTCTTGTGAATCCCAAACTATAGTTAGGGCAAGCTATTGTAATAAAAATGAAAGCTTTGTATCCATTGTTGGAAATGGATGGGTTCATTGTTTGTTGTTTATTTGTTCAGACGCTTCCGACTCTTCGTGACTTCATGGACCAGCCCACACCAGAGCTTGCTGTCGGCCATTGCTATCCCCAGCTCCCCCAAGGTCGAGTCGTCGCCTCCAGAATATCATCCATCCATCTTGCCCTTGGTCGGCCCCTCTTCCTTTTGCCTTCCACTTTCCCTGGCATCAGCATCTTCTCCAGGGTATCCTGTCTTCTCATTATGTGGCCAAAGTACTTCAGTTTTGCCTTTAATATCATTCCCTCAAGTGAGCAGTCTGGCTTGATTTCCTGGAGTATGGACTGGTTTGATCTTCTTGCAGTCCAAGGCACTCTCAGAATTTTCCTCCAACACCACAGTTCGAAAGCATCTATCTTCCTTCGCTCAGCCTTCCTTATGGTCCAGCTCTCGCAGCCATAGGTTACTACGGGGAATACCATTGCTTTGACTATGCGGACCTTTGTTGTCAGTGTGATGTCTCTGCTCTTAACTATTTTATCGAGATTTGTCATTGCTCTCCTCCCAAGAAGTAGACGTCTTCTGATTTCCTGGCTGCAGTCAGCGTCTGCAGTAATCTTTGCGCCTAGAAATACAAAGTCTGTCACTGCCTCCACTTTTTCTCCCTCTATTTGCCAGTCATCAATCAAGCTCGTTGCCATAATCTTGGTTTTTTTGAGGTTTAACTGCAACCCAGCTTTTGCACTTTCTTCTTTCACCTTCGTCATAAGGCTCCTCAGCTCCTCCTTGCTTTCAGCCATCAAAGTGGTATCATCTGCATATCTGAGATTGTTAATGTTTCTTCTAGCAATTTTAACTCCAGCCTTGGATTCTTCAAGCCCAGCACGTTGCATGATGTGCAACTGCATACAAGTTGAATAGGTAGGGTGAGAGTATACAACCCTGCCGTACTCCTTTCCCAATCTTAAACCAGTCCGTTGTTCCGTGCTCTGTTCTTACCGTTGCTACTTGGTCGTTATACAGATTCCTCAGGAGGCAGACAAGATGACTTGGTATCCCCATACTACCAAGAACTTGCCACAATTTGTTATGATCCACACAGTCAACGTCTTTAGAATAGTCAATAAAACAAAAATAGATGTTTTTCTGAAACTCCCTGGCTAAATACATTGTACTAAGACTTAATTGACAATTTCTTTTTGACTGGGCCCTACCTCCTTTCCAGAATGCAGCCCTCAAGACACAATTCCAATTAAAATGTATTCCTCACATTGGAAAAAGCTAGACTTCCTTGTATAAGCTAGATCTGATTTGTAATCAATAGTTAAGACTTAATTTTATGTGTGAACCTGAGCAATATGACTTATTCAACAAACTACAGTTAAATCAAAACAAAATCCAACATTTGACATACCTTCATTTACAGTTGTTAAGACTAATCAGAGTGTATCCAGCTTTCTATTAGATCTTTAGAACTATTAGAATGCACTTAGAGTTTACCTCCATGCTAATGTTTGTCCTCCGTCCTATGTTTGTACATTACATTGCTGTATACTTTTCAATTAAAAAAGGCCTCTCGGTAGTTAAGATGATAGCATACATCACACTAAGCCACAGTTTGTTTTCTTATGGTTTGATGAAGAAACTATAATTGTCTGGGTTTGCACATAATGCTAAACCATAACTCTTGGTTTACAAACCACAAAGGTTGTGTTTGTAATACATGCTAAGCCAAAACCAAACAAATCATATTAAGGCTTATCATGATATAGGAACCCAGCCTCCATTTATAATCATATGGGCCATTATTACATGAAAACAGGAATTAGAATTTTGATTCTGTGTGCCAAGGATTAGATTAGATTAGATTAGATTAGATTAGATTAGTTTTATTTATCAATCACATTTGTATCCCGCCCATCTCCCCCACAAGGAGGGACCCTGGGCGGTTAGTGTTTAGTGTTGAGGGACTGTGATTACTGTGAAATTGGACATCTAAGGCTTGTGATAAGTTTCGGTTCTGCTGTCTCAATCTCATCACTAAATTTCCACCGCTGTTTCCATTCCATAATCCCTCAAAAGCATTGTGAAGTCAACTTCCAGTTGTCTTCACTCCTATTGAACTTGAAAAAATGGAGAATGTGCTATGGTGAGAGAAAGGAAACTGGAAGCAGAATGGGGCAAGAGGTCCTGCCAATTGTCACCCCCTCTAGGTAGACTAAAAAGTGAACTCCACAGGAAGACCAGAACTACCCTTTATCTCAATAAACCTCACAGAGACGATCTTAATTTGTCAGGCCGTATCTCTTACTTTTTGTCTATAATAACAGAATCTAGTAGGTCTGGTTGTGCTGTACCTCTTCTCCTCCTTATACTCCAGTGAATCAGGGTGGTGTTTGCCTGATCCACCTCTGAATATTATCTTCTTTTCCAGGATTTAAAGAACATTTCAGCCCCCTTTGCCTAGGAAATGGTTTTTGCATATTTCTGTCAAGGTCACCTCCCTTCTCTACACCAGCCTTTCTCAACCTTTTGACCCTGGAGGAACCCTTGAAATATTTTTCAGGCCTCGGGGAGCCCCTGCTCATTCAGGCTCAAATATAGGCCAGAAGTTACAAAATTATTGTATTTGTTTCATATGTAAAAGGTAAAGGTTCCCCCCGCACATTTGTGCAGTCGTGTCCGATTCTAGGGGGCGGTGCTCATCTCTGTTTGTTAGCCGAAGAGCCAGCGTTGTCCGAAGACGCTTCCACGGTCATGTGGCCAGCATGACGCATGTGGAATGCTGCTACCTACCCACTGAAGTGGTACCTATTAATCTACTTGTATTTGCATGCTTTCAAATTGCTAGATTGGCAAGAGCTGGGGCGAGTGCGGGAGCTCACTCCATCATGCGGGGCTAGAGATTCGAACCTCCGAACTTGTGATCTTCCAATCGACAAGCCTGGCGTCTTACCCGCTGAGCCACCACACCCCTTTGAGCCACCACATTTGTATGTGTACCACCATTTCATGTGTAGGCCTGTATATATGTACTAACAGTGTTCTTGAACTAAAAATAAAGAATGAAACTTACCTCTTTAATGTGAAGTTGCCCAAATCTGAAATAATTTTTTAAATAAATTGTGATTTCCCAGGGAACACCTAGTGACCTCTCGCGAACCCTATGGTTCCACGGAACCCTGGTTGAGAAACCCTGCTGTACACCAATGGAAAAATGGTCTGCCCAGAAACTCTGTGGAGCTGTAGCACTTCGTGAAAGAAACAAAAAGTCCCTAGTTTTGCTATGATTTTATCAACACCAGCATAGATTAATTTAGTTCCTGGACATAGCCAGTGTTGTGAAAACAGAAAGGTCCACCACTGATTTAATATTGCTACAAAAGCCAAATATGGAAGTCCCTTGTGTTCAAGGGAAATCAGAGTATATCATCTGAAACTTTTGGAAATGGCAAATAAATCTAGCATAGTGCCTTGGTTTTTAACTTCCTTTTCACTAATGAAACAGAGTTCATGAAATAAAACGGTACTATCCCATATACTACTTGGTTCCCAAAATGGTCCTAGAAGTAAGAGAACTCTTAGAAATGCCTGGGATATGGAACAAGAGACTATTGAGTTGTCGGAACATGAAATCTAGACTTCATCCTATGGGTTACAGAATCAGGAATTATGCCTGTAAAGGTATTAAACTAAAAGTGTTGTCATTCAGAGTATACTGATAATTCCAGCCCCTTTCTAGCTTCAGCTACTAGAAAAGTTGTTGTTGTTGTTATGCCTGTAACCTAATACATCAATCCATTATCAAAGGTCACTCCATTATGATAGTAGCTATCCATCATTAGAAGTCACATTTTCCAATATCCTAAAATTAAATAATCAGTTGCAAATGAAGCATAGTGGCTAAAGGGTAGAAGGTCATTTTTAAAAAAATGGTTAAAAACAGTGATTAGGTAAGGGGGGAATTGCTTTACATCAGAACTTTTCTGTAAAACAATCAAGTCAGGATTTGAAAGCAGAATATTAAGCACAAGGAGAAAAGAATACTTCTGCCTCCCTACATTCGCTCCCCACACATTATCAACGTTTCTAGAGAAAAGCATGCAGGGAAAAAGTGTAAGAAAACTTGTGTGGTGTACCATTCCCCTGATCCAAGGTCCATCCCAATATCAACCCCCATGGATCTTCTCAAGAGAACCAATCATAATTTTCCCAAGTTAAGTTTAAATTGTCCGTCGGACACGACTAAACGACTGAACAACAACAACAAAAGATTAGGTGTGCTGTGCAAAGTCCATGGTTCAAATGTGACCCCGTGAACTATTAGGTAACCTTAAGCAAGAAACTAATCTCTCAGCTGCAGAGCCCCTCAGATGCATTTGTAAGCATATCAGTCTACGTCAGGGCTTTCCAAAGTGCCGCCGCTGGCGACACACCAGCGGCGGCGGTGGCGGCAGTGCGGCGGCAGCGCGCGCGTGCACGGTGGTGGCACGGTGGGCGTGCGGTGGCACGTGCGTGCACGGTGGCGGCAGCCTCCGCTAAAACGCGGAACCACTGATCCCGCGCTGCTGCTGCTGCTGCCGTGCACGCGCGCGCCGCCGCTTCCGGGTGGTGTGGCGACACACCACGCTGTGTGTGGCGACACACTTTTGTGTCGCGACACACAGTTTGGAAAGCTCTGGTCTACGTCACTGTTTCTCAGTCTTGGCAAGTTTAAGATGTGTGGACTTTAACTCCCAGAATTCACCAGACATCATTACAAGCCTACTACGAGCTAGCTAGCTATTTATTTATTTATTCATTCATTCATTCATTCATTCATTCAATCAATTTATTCCCCGCCCATCTCCCATGCAAGGGACTCTGGGCGGGTTACAACAATTAAAAATTTTAAAAGCTAAACAAAATACAACTATCTAAAAAACACAACCAATATAAAATAAATAAAATCCAAGATGGATTGGAACCATAGAATAGATCATGGTGCTACGGGGCCAGCCAACCCCAGGAGGCACTACCTCCTCCGTCGTCCCAGGCCAGGCGGCAGAGCCAGGTCTTAAGGGCCTTCCGAAAGGCCAGGAGTGAAGGGGCCAGTCTCACCTCCGGGGGCAAGATATTCCATAAGGCGGGTGCTATCGCAGAGAAGGCACACCTCCTGGACCCTGCTAGATGGAATTCCCTTGTTGAGGGGGTCTCAGCTATGCTGAGATGATACATATGGACTCTAATTGTTTAAAATGTACTTTGAAAATCCTAAGCATTCTGATCACTACTACCCCCTACTATTACTAATAATACTACTGTTATTCTCCCCTTCATGGATCACTGCCTTGTCATGGCGAAGGGGCTTGCGTAACTCAATGAAGTCAGGTCAAGACGGACAGGTCATGACGGAGAGTTCTGACAAAATGTGGTCCACTGGAGGAGGGAATGGCAAACCACTCCAGTATCCTTGCCAAGAAAACCCATGGACAGTATCAAAAGGCTAAAAGATATGACGCCGGAAGATGAGCCCCTCAGGTCGGAAGGTGTCCAATATGCTACTGGGGAAGAGCGGAGGGCAATTCCGAGTAGCTCCAGAAAGAGTGAAGCGGCTGGGCCAAAGCCGAAAGGACGCTCAGTTGTGGATGTGTCTGGAAGTAGAAGGAAAGTCCGATGCTGTAAAGAACAATATTGCATAGGAACCTGGAATGTAAGATCAATGAATCAAGGTAAGCTGGATGTGGTCAAACATGAGATGACAAGATTGAACATCGACATCTTAGGAATCAGCGAACTAAAATGGACAGGAATGGGCGAATTTAATTCAGATGACCATTATATATACTACTGTGGGCAAGAATCCCTCAGAAGAAATGGAGTAGCTCTCATAGTCAATAAAAGAGTGGGAAAGGCAGTACTGGGGTACAACCTCAAAAACGACAGAATGCTTTCAGTTCGAATCCAAGGCAAACCATTCAACATCACAGTGATCCAAGTCTATGCCCCAACCACTGATGCCGAAGAAGCTGAAGTCAACCGGTTCTATGAAGACCTACAACACCTTCTAGAACTAACACCAAAAAAAGATGTCCTTTTCATCATAGGGGACTGGAATGCTAAAGTAGGAAGTCAAAAAATAACCGGAATAACAGGCAAGTTCGGCCTTGGAGTACAAAATGAAGCAGAGCAAAGGCTAATAGAGTTTTGTCAAGAGAACACGCTGGTCATAGCAAACACTCTTTTCCCACAACACAAGAGACGACTCTACACATGGACATCACCAGATGGTCAATACCAAAATCAGATTGATTATATACTTTGCAGCCAAAGATGGAGAAGCTCTATACAATCAGCAAAAACAAGACCTGGAGCTGACTGTGGCTCAGATCATGAGCTTCTTATCACAAAATTTAGGCTTAAATTGAAGAACATAGGGAAAACCACTAGACCACTCAGGTATGACCTAAATCATATCCCTTATGAATATACAGTGGAGGTGAGGAATAGATTTAAAGGATTAGATCTGGTAGACAGAGTGCCTGAAGAACTATGGATGGAGGTTCATAACATTGTACAGGAGGCAGCAACTAAAACCATCCCAAAGAAAAAGAAATGCAAGAAAGCAAAGTGGCTGACTGATGAAGCTTTACAAATAGCTGAGGAAAGAAGGGAAGCAAAAGGCAAGGGAGAAAGGGAAAGATATAACCAACTGAATGCAGATTTCCAGAGAATAGCAAGGAGAGATAAGAAGGCCTTCTTAAATGAACAATGCAAAGAAATCGAGGAAAACAATAGAATGGGGAAGACTAGAGATCTCTTCAAGAAAATCGGAGATATCAAGGGAACGTTTTGTGCAAAGATGGGCATGATAAAGGACAAAAAAGGCAGGGACCTAACAGAAGCAGAAGAGATTAAGAAGAGGTGGCAAGAATATACAGAAGAACTATACAAGAAAGATCTTAATATCCCTGATAAATACGATGGTGTGGTCACTGACCTTGAGCCAGACATCCTAGAGAGTGAAGTCAAGTGGGCCTTAGGAAGCATTACTAACAACAAAGCTAGCGGAGAAGACAGTATCCCAGCTGAGCTATTTAAAATCCTAAAAGATGATGCTGTTAAAGTGCTGCACTCAATATGCCAACAAATTTGGAAAACTCAACAGTGGCCACAGGATTGGAAAAGGTCAGTTTATGTTCCAATTCCAAAGAACGGCAATGCCAAAGAATGTTCAAACTACCGTACAATTGTGCTCATTTCACATGCTAGCAAGGTTATGCTCAAAATCCTACAAGCTAGGCTTCAGCAGTATGTGAACCGAGAACTACCAGAAGTGCAAGCTGAGTTTCGAAGAGGCAGAGGAACTAGAGATCAGATTGCCAACATTCGCTGGATCATGGAAAAAGCAAGAGAGTTCCAGAAAAACATCTACTTCTGCTTCATTGACTACGCAAAAGCCTTTGATTGTGTGGATCACAACAAACTGTGGCAAATTCTTAAAGAGATGGGAGTACCAGACCACCTTACCTGTCTCCTGAGAAACCTGTATGCGGGTCAAGAAGCAACAGTTAGAACCGGACATGGAACAACCGACTGGTTCAAAATTGGGAAAGGAGTACGACAAGGCTGTATATTATCACCCTGCTTATTTAACTTATATGCAGAGTACATCATGAGAAATGCCGGGCTGGATGAATCACAAGCTGGAGTTAAGATTGCCGGGAGAAATATCAACAATCTCAGATATGCAGACGATACCACCCTAATGGCAGAAAGTGAAGAGGAACTAAAGAGCCTCTTGATGAGGGTGAAAGAGGAGAGTGCAAAAGCTGGCTTGAAACTCAACATTAAAAAAACTCAGATCATGGCATCTGGTCCCATCACTTCCTGGCAAATAGAAGGGGAAGAAATGAAAGCAGTGACAGATTTTATTTTCTTGGGCTCCAAGATCACTGCAGACGGTGACTGCAGCCATGAATTTAAAAGACGCTTGCTCCTTGGGAGGAAAGCTATGATAAACCTAGACAGCATATTAAAAAGCAGAGACATCACCTTGCCGACAAAGGTCCATTTATTTAAAGCTATGGTTTTCCCAGTAGTAATGTATGGCTGTGAGAGTTGGACCATAAGGAAGGCTGAGCGCCAAAGAATTGATGCTTTCGAATTGTGGTGCTGGAGAAGACTCTTAAGAGTCCCTTGGACTGCAAGGAGGTCAAATCAGTCAATCCTAAAGGAAATCAACCCTGACTGCTCATTGGAAGGACAGATGCTGAAGCTGAAGCTCAAATACTTTGGCCACCCTATGCGAAGAGAGGACTCACTGGAAAAGACCCTGATGCTGGGAAAGACTGAAGGCAAAAGGAGAAGGGGACGGCAGAGGATGAGATGGTTAGATAGCATCACCAATGTAATGAACATGAATTTGAGTAAACTCCGAGAGACAGTGGAGGACAGGAAGGCCTGGCGTGCTATGGTCCATGAGGTCACAAAGAGTCGGACACGACTAAACGACTGAACAACAACAAAACTGTTATTCTGGATCTAAACATTCTTATTTTTGTACAGTAGTTGATTCTAATTATGAAGCAACTACATTATGTAGTGGTTAAGGCATCAGGCTAGAAACTGGGAGACCGTGAGTTCTAGTCCCACCTTAGGCACAAAGCCAGCTGGGTGACCTTGGGCCAGACACTTTCTCTCAGCCCTAGGAAGGTGGCAATGGCAAACCACTTCTGAAAAACCTTGCCAGGAAAACTGCGGAGACTTGTCCAGGCAGTCCCCGAGAATCAGACACGATTGAATGGATTAAAAAAAAAAAACATTATGTCACATATGAAAATGTTGCCTGTGGTGAGTGAAACTAAATCTAATCTGTTGCATAATACCTTGTGCAAGTGAAACCAAGATAATGGCTATATAATTTATTCTAGCATCATACAAACCCATTATACAACACTTGCTGTAGCCAACGTCTTTTGGAACCATCTATCCTACCAAGCAAAAGGCATTCTAAGGTTACAATCTCTGACATCAGATTGTAATTACTAGTCATGCAAAGATGAAAAACTAGACACTACAAAATATTCTTTCCATGTCTGTTTATTCTGTTTTCAATGTTCCTGTGCATTATTTCACTAATAATGCACATAATAATAACTAATATTTCTTTCTCCCCCTTCTAATAACATTACAGATGTTTCTGATACAAAGCAAAAAACCAGCTGTGTATTTTAAAAACTCAAAAAACATTCAAGTGTTCACTTATATAATAGCACAGCAGGAATAAATTGGTTCACTTCTGTTAATCTGATGCATGACAGATTTACTTGAAATTAAACATCATTTGATTGTAAAAAGGGATTATCTACTTCTTCCTCATCTTTAATCATGTACATGCCTGCAAGATCACCACCTGTCTATGAAATGCTTTTTAAAATGGGGAGAAAAACAGGTCTCCACACAAGCTTGATAACCTGGGTGTTGAAGCTGTACCTCTCTGCTCCCATCACCTACCATTATCTGGCTGTTCATTTTTGGACACCTATGCTATGGAGCGTGCATTTCAGCCCTGAAATCTAATTACAGCTGCAGTCACTTAGGAGTTCTCCATGAAAAAAATGTAATGAAATTGCATCTTGAAACTCTGCTCCAGCACAGAATAAAAGTGTATGGAATCTAGACTTCCCTGCAGAAATGGAACCAATGTTTCCATAGTTATCTATGAAAGTACATTACAGTACATTTTAGGACACCAGTATTTTACCAGCACTGTAGCATGTGCCATACACCATGTGCCATGAGGTTGGAAGTTCATATTTCCATCCTCATGCCAATGTGGGTGACAGTGAAAATCTTAAACCACTAATTCAGATTTAATGGCTGAACAACTTTAGATGGCTTACAAAGATAATAAAAACATATATAAAGATAATATTAAAAGCAAAATGGATAAGAGTACAAACTGAAGCAGTAGCATTAAAGCATTAAAATTGTGCTTGTATTCTTGCAAATACCTGGATGCAGGCTGGGTCCATATTGTTATCTATCCAGGTGGCTAAATAACAAAAAGCCTTCCCATAACTTTGAATGGCTTTGCTTACATCTCCATTAGATATTAATTGTTTACGTCTAGTTTCTAAACCTTCCCATGAGAACAATTCCCCCTGAAGCCTTCGTGGGAAGCCCTGGGAGAACAGGGAGGGGGAGATCACGTGCTTGCTTAGATGCAGCACTGCCACACAATGCTATGTGCTATAGCCTATGCTTTAGGCCTGGTGTGTGTCACACCTAACTTCCAGCCAATCAGAGAGCTGGAAGAACTGAATATCTAACCATGCAAAATGGTGTTCAATGCTTCTTGACTTTTTGTGTCTTTAGCCATGTAGTTCTTCACGTGTATTCTACTTCTGCGGACTGGGCAGTGCGTAGTTATGCCTGGCATTGGGTATAGGCCGTGGCGTGAGCTCTGGCCCTGGGATCAATACACGGATCTCTGCTTATAAGTTTGTTTTTGTTTTTCCTTATTGCAATAATGTAACATTTGCATTTATTGCCTTAACTATATATGCATTTATTGCCTTATGCTACAAGTAAACACTTTTAGCCCTAAACGCTGCACTCTTGTCTGGTTTATTCTCAAGCCTTGATTTTTTTCCCTATAAACCAGCGTACATCCTATCAGTTTGAATGGGATGGCAGAACTAAACCATATACTGTATAACTTGATATCAATATAGAATGGAAGATTACCTTCCTTTTTTGAATCCTAGTCACTAAAAGATTAGCAACGAGAGAAAAACAACAACAGAGCAATTCCTTAGCTGATCAGTGATTTCAGTTAATATACAATCTGATGGCATGATAATGAAGACAGGTGAAGCAGAACCAGAGCAATCTGGCTCATTCGATATGCTGGAGTCCTTCCAGCAAAAACTTTCTCCAGTACTGGAAAGTACAAGTTCGTCCATTTGTGAACTATCAGCAGATCTTCCTCTGATTAAAAAGAAGGGGCTGCATTCTGGAAAGCACCTAAAGGACATACCCAACGAATAGCTGGGCATGAGGAGCAGATGTGCATCTTGTGCCATGAACGCAAATGAGCATCTTAACAAACTAAAACCTCAGGTTTAATTGTTATTGAGTTTATAAGACTGCCTATGCTATTAAAGAAATCATCAAGCTCAGGATGTATAGAAGCTATATCCTCCAAATTGCTTGTAACAAGGAAACAGGAGCCATGGCATCCACCAAGGTAAACCGGAAGGGAGAGGCTCAGGAACCAGAGTAAAGAGCAAAGGACAGCTGAAAGAGGCAGGAAAATACCAAAATTTAGAAGATTTCAGTCCCTTCAAGCCAAGCTTCTTCACCACCCCTTCTGCCTTTTTTTTTCTTACGACGACGACAACAAAAATACAGTAAAGAAGAAAAATGGGGGAAAAAAAACAGAATGCCTGCAAAGAGGCTGTTCTGACCATTAGGGTTTGGAGGTCTCTGTCTTGAGCATGGGTGCACAAGATTACTACATTCTCATATTGAATGGGACAGAAAGAGAAAATGATTAAATTATGGAGGATAATAATTAAATTTAATCGGAATAGAATTTAATTTTTTAAAAATTGTCTTGGCAGTGCCCACTTTGGGGAGTGTAGGCTGTGGCATGGCACTGAACGCCTGTTCACAAGGGCCCACAAGGATTCAGGATCAGGGTCTAGGCCAGGGCTTTCCAAACTTGGCAACTTTAAGATGTGTGCTGGCTGGGGAATAATGGGAGTTGAGGTCCACACGTCTTAAAGTTGCCAAGTTTGGAAAACCCTGGCCTCGAAAAACTCGGAAAAGCAATTTTCTGAACTGGCGATACCAAGCTCTTGTTCCGTGACGAGCTACCCAAATTATCCAGACTGAGGCTGCTTCCCTAGGAGTCCTTAAGTGTGTAACTGCCTCTGCCTCAAACAAAATCTTTTACAAGAGATAGAGAGGTGCATAAAATTAGGCACGCTGTAGAAAAAGCCATTGGGGAGAAAAATATCTTGTCATACTAAACACATTTATACAGTAGTACAGCTAGATCGTAATTAATGTGAGTTCGAATACAGGTAGTCCTTGACTTATGACCATTTGTTTAGCGACCATTCAAAGTTATGACAGTGCTGAAAAAAGTGACTTATGACCGGTCCTTGCACTTACAACTGTCGCAGCATCCCTGCGGTCACGTGAACAAAATTCAGGCACTTGGCAACCAGCATGTATTTACAACAGTTGCAGCGTCCTGGGGTCACATGATTGCCATTTGCGACCTTCCCAGCTGGCTTCCAACAAGCAAAGTCAATCGGGGAAGCCTGATTCGCTTAACAACCATGTGATTCACTTAATGACTGTGGTGATTCGCTTAACGGCCATGGCAAAAAAGGTAGTAAAATCAGGTGTGACTCACTTAATGACCGCCTCGCTTAGTGACAGAAGTTCAAGTCCCAATTGTGGTTGTAAGTCAAGGACTACTTGTAATGCAATATTCAATTTAGTGTGAATTGTTAATTGATACCAGGTTGCGTTCAATGAGACCCAAAATTCAGTTAATGTGAGGCTACTACATGCACAAATTAAGCTAGTGCATGTGCGGTTAGGGTTTTAGAAGCTGCTCATTGTGAGTGCAAAATAGAGAAAAGGAAGATTCCATCAGAGGAAAGCAGTACAAGCTCAGAAAAAGAAGAGGCTTGTTATTGCAATACAGCAAAAATTTGATGTCATCGAATGACATGAACATAGTCATAGCAACGCTAAAATAGGATGAGATGTTGGAATGCCTGAATCTACAGTGCACAATATTATAAAACACACGGGGGAAATTAAAATATATTAATATATACATACATACATACACACACACACACACACACACACATATATATATATATATATATATATATATATATATATACACACACACACATACATATACACGTACACATACACATACACATACACATATACTTATACTGTACATATACATATAAAGTTGCATCAGCTTTTTGTCGTTTGCAAACATCTCCAAGGAGACTGAGAAACAATAAAGATGTTTTGGTCTCCATCGAAGAGAATTGCTGCAAAGTGCAATTACATCAGCCCGGGAGCATTGCATTCACGAGGGTCACTCGTTTCATGTGCCCCTCTTCTGCCTTTAGGCAACGATAAGTTGATTTCCAAGGGAAGAGTCACTGCCACTAATGCTGCCATTTTTGTGCTCTTTCAAACAAAAAAGATGTCTTCATAGTGCCTACTCCGTCCGCTAGAACTGAATGTCAGGCAGGTTTCCAGGTACGGTATGCACACATTAAAATGAAAAGCAGCTGTTATCTTACCTCCTCAGCCCCCAAATATGGAAACTCCACTATTGCTGGTTAGGCTATTCAACCTGTCCTTCTCTTCTGGTCCATCTTGTTTTTCAGCAACTCTACGCTCTTAACTGCAGTTATCTAGAACTACTAATTCTCAGGCGACCTCATTTCCAGTGGGTGTGTTCAACCTCAGATGGGACACCCATGGCACAATTAGATATCAGTTTGAGCAGAACCAGTGCCAAATATGCAGAGGGGATGGCATTCGTTACATGTTCGCATACCAGATATTATTCACTGCCTAGGCTTGTTTGTGTGGTAAGGGCAGGCATCTCTCTTAGAGCAAAGGCGTGTCTTTCCATTGATCAGAACTAGTAAGCCACATATCTCAAAACACAGCTAAGAAAATCTTACGCTCTGTAATTAGCATGTTTTCACATAGACAATAAATGAGATCCTGGAGAAATAAGTCCAACTGACCTGAAGTGAAGTATGACATCAAACAGACGCATATGTCAACTCAGTGTCAAGGCAGCACAATGGCTTATACCCAAAACAGACAACCCACAGCAAACTTCTGTTCTCTGTGCCACAAACTGACAAGTGATCCTAAAGAACAACCATTTTTCAACCTTAGGACTACTTTTCCTTATGAGAATAACAATACTGGCCTCTTTTAGGGAGTACTTAGGAGAATTACTAAAATAATGAATGTAAAATGCTAAGAAAAGTATACATTCTAATAATTGCTAATTGTCACCATATTTCTCATTATCAACTATCTTTTTTGGCGAGGGACTGATTCATTGTGGGATATTTATTTATTTATTTATTTATCAAATTTATATAGCTGCTCATCTCATACATGTGATATATGAACTACCTCTACTGAAAATTTTGAAAACGATAGTCTCAGGGTTTAATAGGTTTTGAGCAGTCTGCTCCAAATATAACCCCTTTGGGGAGTTGATATGGAAGCTCTGTCTATGGAATTACCATCTAAGATTTCTTTTAGAAAAAGAAAACATTTGTTTTACAGATGCATATAATCTTTGTATTGACAAGTCTGGTGATCCTCAAAATGTGGTCCATGCAGGTCTACCAGGTGTCTGCTGCAGCTGCCCCACCATCACAGGCCAGAGCCTGCTTGCCGTTTCATCCCATCTCCCTGCCCATGCTGACAGTCATCTGATAAGGGACGTGGTAGCTCAGCAGGTTAAACTACTGAGCTGTAGGCTGCAGATCAAAAGGTCTGCAGTTCGAACCCCGCGCGACGAGGTGAGCTCTCGTTACTAGTCCCAGCTCCTGTCAACCCAACAGTTCGAAAGCTTTGCAAGTAGATAAATGGGTACCACCTTACATGGGCTAATTTGCTGGCGTCCTGTCGGGAAGTCGGCACCACCGGAGGAAAGGATTGGAGGAAGATCGAATGGCGGCAGTGATGACGGACCCGGATGTAACAGCTACAGGACGTCAGCAGCCAGCTCAAGGCATCCTGGGAATTGTAGTCCAGAGCCTGAAAGAGTCGGTTCCCTTACCCCCTCCCCTCACGCGCGGTTAAAATGGTGATTGTATAACTAATGTATATATATGCTTCTAAGCCGCCTAGAGTCCTCCATTAGGGAGGGGATAGGCAGGGTATAAATACCACGATAAATAAATAAATAAATAAATAAATAAATAAATAAATAAAATAAAGACTGAGCTTTCTGCCTCAGCCTCAGCCTCAGCCCCTGGTGCACACCCATGGTCAGCTGGTGACAGCCTGTTCGTTTCCCTCAGCCCCTTCCACCCGAACGCCCTGCCGATCAGTTGATTCATGACGATGATGGATCAGTGGTGGAAAACTGGTTCAATAATACAAGTTGCAACATGAATACTAAAATTCAGAAAACTGACAATAGTGAATAGGTCTCAAGGACCGTTTCTGACTGTCAGTCCACATGTGCTGTGCTCAGTGGAACTGTGATCTTACACAAGAAAGCAAAAAGAAAAGTGCAATCAAGAGATATAATGAATATCTAAAAGTGAGATAAGTAGATAATGAATATCTAAAAGTGAGATTTCATTGGGCTGGGAAGTCACTTGCCTGTAGCTCCTTGGGACTCAGAGACTTCTACTGAAGCACATTCTTGATGAGGAAGTTTGTGCTGTTATTGTGCATGGAGTACATAAAACAACGAAGCGGTAAATATTTAATTTTGGATTATTTTTATGGTACAAAATTTGATTTAAAAACATTATTTAAAGATGGAGGGGATAAGAACACATATACAAATGCAGTCAAAATCACCTTATTTGCCAAAAATGTGATCCGATCAGCCGGACACATAAAATGCCAACAAGTGAGGGGCAGTGCTCTCCCCCCACCCACTTTTCCTTAGATAGAACAGCCAAACAGTAACAGACGTGGCTCTGAAAGTGAGAGTGCAGACTGAGCAACTCCACAGCTTCTCTGCCATCTGAAAAGATTCAATGTGCACCAGGAGAGACTGAAGTCACAAAACAAGTGAACTCTGGTGATTCCGGTGCTATATGATGGTATGAAATTCCCATGTGTTATTCCATACATTAGGCCAAGGGGAGATGACAATAACCCAGCAGGGACTTTGGCACACATCAGCAATAATCAGCATGACTTAAGTAGCAAGAAATTGACAGAGCTGTAGCCCCAAACACCTCAAAGAAACCACGTGCCCTGCAAGGTAGTCCAGACAAGAAGTACAGCCAGGAGTACTAGCTGTATCTTTATTGTAAGGTTACATTAACAGAATCTTGCAAGACTGAAAGTATTTCTCCCCTCCTGTCCTTTTACTCTTTGGCAAAGTAGGGAGGGTCCCTCTTGAAATGCTCCCCACGCCTCTTCTCCTTCTGTGGGCTGAGATACCTTTTACATGCCGCTTGTCCAGCCTGAGGCTCTCCCTCCTGTCTCCCAAGGTCATTCCCACACATCATTACAATGCCTCTTTCTACTTTACTCAGTATGTATTGTAATGCAACCGCAATCACTGCTACCTCACTAATTAGGGTGCACCTGAATGTCATACATGTTAAATACCTGTTGGCTAGGATCAAACTGCCCGAGTTGTAAGGGGGGAAGTAACGAAAAGGGAGAAGCAACAACAAAGAGAGGCACATTCAACACTTTCCCACCGGCCAGGTATCCCCTCTCCTCAACTGTTTTCTCCCACAGCATGGCAAACAGACTTCTGGGGACTGTTCCTGGGTAAGGCACAGTTAGTAGTACAGTGATGATGTGTTCCAAGGCATTTTTCCTCTGGTGGAGGCTTAATCAGACCATATATACCCAGTATAAAACAGTACAAGAAAGGTTAAATGCACTACGAAAAATTGGTGTCAATAGTCTCAGAAATCCATATCATCAACAAATATTTGCACTGCAATTGCAATAGTCAATGTGTCATCAAAGGACACTGTCTGGTATGATAACATGTCAATTTAACAAGCACAAACCATTTCACAATATAAAGAGGCTGTTTTTATTATTAGCCAGAAGACAACCTACTTTAAAGTACTATGAAGTAAGTCCTTTACAAGCCCATCTAGTAGTTAATCGATTTTACATCATTTCTACAAGTTTCTCAGCCTCAGTGGTTCTCATAGCAGTTCAAACCAGGTTAAGAGATCAAAGAAACCTGGAGATTTCTAACAACAGCTAAAAACTTCAAATAGAAAATCATTTCACCTAGAAAAATAATAGGAAAGGAGAGGTTCCATGAATAATGAAATGGAAGTATCTTTTTACATCTTAAATATAATTCACTGAAGTCTTGTAATTCATAATGTAAACTTTAGGAACCATACCCCTTATTTTAAGTGAATAGTATGGGTATTTCATTATAATAATATTTCATTATAATAGTATTTCATTATAATAATAACAACATGCTTCGGGAGATAATTTAGTATCCTTTAAAAGTGGTATTATCCTTCCAAGTGATAAGGGACACAACAGAATAAAATCTGTTTTTATTCCTGTATACCTGTACATACCAATGTGGGCAAAACCACATAGGAAGCCACCTTAAAGCAGAAAGAGGTACACGGTTCTGCTTGAGTTCAGCAACAGGTAAGATAAGAAACTTGCAAAGTATCAGGGATTTTGAGAGAATGAAATGAGATCTGGAAAACATCTCATAAAGATGTCGATGAAGGTTCTCAGTCATCCAGGTGGAACAGTCTGTAGCTTGAATCATGTCAGTTGGATTTCTACTTTCTCAGTGGAAAGATCTCATAAAGCTACAGACCTCATAAAGATTTCATCTATTCTTAATACTTGCCTTCCCATCAGGGACAGGCTTTCATTTTTGCATCCATATTCTCATTAAAACCTATTTTCAAGTATGGCAAAGATTATATATGAAAAGTACAGACTGCAGTCTGCCCAAGCAATAATTTCCATTGACCAGACTGAAACATATGATAGCATACAGTAAATTAACCAATCTATTACAAGATAAAATTACAGAAGCAGCATTAACACTCCCCCCCCCCAAATTCTATAGGAAAGGTAATCCTATATTCAGAATTAGTTAATAATACATTCTTAAATGCTAAAGTATATTTAAAAAAAAAAATCTAGCTCCCAACTGGTATCAATATTGGTGTCACTACTGTGAGTAATAGAACTGTATCTTACTAAAGTTTACCCAATTAATCTGTGACGGTGAATGTTTGATGATGACCAGTGTTTGGGTAGGCTTACAATGTGTTTCAAATTTCACTTTCACATGTGATAGCGAGCCTTATATCAAGAAGTTTGTTTTAGCAAGTTCAGAGGATGAATGACATCACATGATGTTATATCTATATGTAACACCATACATTTTAAACCATCTGAAAGATCTAAGCAAATCCATGATGATGTTAAAAATATATGCAACAGGTCATTGATTTAGGGTATTTTTTAGCTCTTCAGCAGAAGGTTAAGCCACTGGTAACAGTCCCATACCCCCGTGGTCTCCTGATTTGACATTGATTTGATGACCCTAAAAAGTGTCAGTAAGACATGCAATCTCTTGTCCCAAGTAAGAAACACAAACTGTATGCACAGTACTTACTCTCGAGTGGGAAGAAAGCTTCTCGGCATTCATGTCAGCTTGGAAGGCTTCCTGAGTGAGAAGAAAATAAAAACCTGGTATTGATTAGATCGTTTCAGATCACTTGAGTAAATCCAGAGAGAAAGTGTGACCCCCAGGAAGCCTCCAGAAAGGAACACGACCAGGGGCAGAAAGGAAAATCCATATGGTTTGGAGTTTAAAGCCTGTGAGTGTCAGCCAGTCAGCTCTGTGGGAATCATGTCGACTCTATGAACTTGTATGCTTTTTTTTACTGAAGGAGGAGCCAGAATTGCCACATCCATGTTCCTTGCTGCAGGCAAAAGAAAGATTTTTTTTCAGTATGCAAAATGTCCAGAGACAGTTTTACAAGGTTACAAAGGTACAGATCATAAGAATGTAGCAATGAAAAAAGTATTTTTAAGCCGGGGATTTACATTCTTAAGCGTGTCTGTTTACGTTCAAGCACAGAAGATAAAATTGGGTGTGCTTTTAAAGTAAACTCAGTATTCTGTCCTTTCCATACAAAGGGCTTACAGATCTTGCTATGAAGCGCAGAAATTCAAATGCTTTTCTTTTTTCTTTTTGTGACAGTGATTTTTGAGTACCAATCATAATGATGAGAAAGCAAGGGGGAACCAGGTGGTTTCTGATAGGCTTAACAAAAATTTGTTAGGGAGGGGGGGGGAAAAGGCCCAGTGCTGAGCGCTGAAGCTGCATATGACATAATGTATTCATTGACTTATTATGACATTTCAGTTTCTAGGGCTACCAGATCTGGGCTGCATAAATCGAGATGGCTACTAATTCTTTGCTGTCATATACTGGATGTTTGCAGCTCAGATCTGATACCTCTAGATACTGCTCTGTAAGGTAGGTTGGATGGAGTGTCCAACTGTTTAGCCACTATACCATCCTGGCTCTTATTTACATATGCTTCCCATAGCCCATATTATTATTTATTTATTATTCAAATTTATCACCGCCCATCTCCCCCTACGGGGGACTCTGGGAGGTTTACAAAACACTCAACAATTATAACGTATAAAAATAAAATACAATAAAATATTACTTGTGGAGTTCTTGGTGCTCTCTGAGCCTTGTTGTTTTCTTGCAGACGTTTCATTGCCAGGCTAGGCAACATCTTCAGTGCGAAAAGGGAGTGGGACTTGCTCTCTGTTTATATACCCTGGCTTGTCCTGCCTGTGTTGGTGGGGGTGTTGTACTCTACTTGGTAGTTCCTTGATTGGGTTGTTGTTTGCTGCTTGATTGATTGACTGAGTTAACAACCAAGCAGCAAACAACAACCCAATCAAGGTACTACCAAGGAGAGTACGACAACCCCACAAACACAGGCAGGACAAGCCAGAGTATATAAACAGAGAGCAAGTCCCACTCCCTTTTCGCACTGAAGATGTTGCCTAGTCTGGCAATGAAACGTCTGCAAGAAAACAACAAGGCTCAGAGAGCACCAAGGACTCCACAGTTCAACCCTAAGCTACAAATATTCTATGTATTGTCGTTGTTGTGGGTCTTCCGGGCTGTGTGGCCGTGTTCTGGAAGTTGTGGTTCCTAACATTTCGCCAGCATCTGTGGCCAGCATCTTCAGAGGGCAGGAGCACAGACAGAAGGCTCTTTGTCAGACAGAGCTGACTGTCTGTGCTCCTTCTGTCTGTGCTCCTGCCCTCTGAAGATGCTGGCTACAGATGCTGGCGAAACGTTAGGAACCACAACTTCCAGAACACGGCCACACAGCCCGGAAGACCCACAACAACCATACAAATATTCTCTTCGAAAATATTACTTATTTTTTCCTCACCATATACCCACATTTTTGGCAACACGGTTGCATCCCATAATAATGATCTTTTTGAAGAGATCTCTCTTGCTATCAATTCAAACCAGAGGATCTAAAACAGTGTTTCTCAACCTTGGCAGCTTTAAGGTGTGTGGACTTCAATTCCCAGAATTCTGGGAGTTGAAGTCCACACACCTTAAAGCTGTCACGGCTGAGAAACACTGATCTAAAACCATGCATTCTTCCTTCAACCGCACCCTCTTCCGCATGTGTTCCTATAATGTGTTCTTGGGGGTGTGGGGGAAAAGAGATGGAAAGCAAAGAAGAACTATAAACACTTATTAGGACCGAATTTGATACCACCACTGCTGCCAGAACAATGATGGTGGATGAAAACAAGGCACAGTGGGAGCAGATCAGAGGTACTGTAGTTTTGGACCTTCAAATTAAAAAGCTTCTCCGTTCCCCAGCCATACCTCCCCCCCCCCCCAATCAAGCTACACCTGTCGTGGCGCTTTACTTCTGTCTTGCAAGAAATGGCAGCCATTCAAGCATCAACACTTATTACATAGCATGGAAGGCACCATTTCAGGATTCAAGAGGGGGAGTCTGATTTAAACTTTTGGACCAGAAAATGTAAAAATAACATTTTAAACATAAACTCAGCCACATCAGAGGGAGGGGTCGCTCTGCATGCTAGATGTCTATTTGCTCCATAAATGTGTGGTGAATTTAGAAATGTTATCTTACGCTTCTGGAGTGGTACAGCTCACCCACACAAAAATTGGAGAAAACCTTAAATCCAGCTCCTTGTTCCTGGCAAGTGCGTCCATGCAGTGTTCTTGGCAGCATTTGAGAACAACATTTTCTTGTGCAACTTCCCAATCTAGTGGATGGGAACTCTTCAGTGGCCTATCACTTCATTTCTATCAGACAGAGCAGCAGGGGTAGACCCTTCTCATGGCAACCTTCACTGACTGGGTGCCTCCTGATGTGTAGGACTGGTACTCCCAAATTCCCAGACAGTGTAGATCAGGGGTCCCCAACCTGTGGGCCACGGTCTGTTAGGAAGGGGGCCGTGGGGCTCCCTCCTGTAAACCCCATCCCCCGATGCGCACAATTACCCCGCCCCGGTGGGCGTGATCGGCTTCTGCTTGCAAACCCCACCCCCCGGTGCACATGATTAGCTCCTGCCTGCAAACCCCGCCCCCCAGTGCATGCGATTGGCTCCTGCCTGCAAACCTGCCCCCCCCCCCCGGTCCGTGGAAAAATTTTCTTTCACGACCGGTCCCTGGTGCCAGAAAGGTTGGGGACCGCTGGTTGAGATAGGGAACGCTGTCTGATTGAAAGGTTGCCAGTCCATACCTCAGAGATGGGAAGAATTTTTTAAAAAGTCATACTTTTGAATTGCTTCGCTGCAAGTTATGGACAAAATAAGTATCATCTACCCTGTGAAGTTTTGCAAAGAGCCTCCAGACCATTGGAGCAAGAAACAGCAAAATGGCAAGCAGCTTTTTTATGATTGGAGCTGCACTTCTTTTATTTTAATTGGGCCGAAAGCAGACACGACAGGAGTGCGGTGGGGTTGCTAAAAGTGACAGAGTGAAATGTTCGGCTTTCCCCACCCCTCTTTGGGGGTATTTTTTAAAAAGCAAGATAAGTGCATTATTTGCTTTTTATGGAGGGGAGGCTGAAAAATTGTGAACTGAATTTTGACAGTATGATTTGATGAAGAGGGTGCTCTTTGTAACACATGAGCTAATTGACTATCCTTATGGTAAATATTAATAATAATAATAATAATTTATTAAATTTATATGCTGCCTGACTCCCAGGACTCCCAGCTATTTTGTAATAAAAAAAGGTAAAGGTAAAGGTTCCCCCCGCACATTTGTGCAGTCGTGTCCGACTCTAGGGGCCGGTGCTCATCTCCGTTTGTTAGCCGAAGAGCCAGCGTTGTCCAAAGATGCTTCCACGGACATGTGGCCGGCATGACGCACGTGGAACGCTGTTACCTACCCACCAAAGTGGTACCTATTTATCTACTTGCATTTGCATGCTTTCGAATTGCTAGGTTGGCAAGAGCTGGGGCGAGTGCGGAAGCTCACTCCGTCACACGGCGCTCGAACCGCCGACCTGAATATGAACTAAAGATGTTAAAGTAAAGGTAAAGGTTCCCCCTGCACATTTGTGCAGCCGTGTCTGACTCTAGGGGCCGGTGCTCATCTCCGTTTGTTAGCCGAAGAGCCAGTGTTGTCTGAAGACGTTTCCGCGGTCATGTGGCCGGCATGACGCGCGTGGAACGCTGTTACCTACCCACCGAAGTGGTACCTATTCATCTACTTGCATTTGCATGCTTTCGAATTGCTAGGTTGGCAATTATTTATTATTATTTATATTATTATTATTATTATTATTATTTTGTAATACTAGATCACTATTTCCCATTTTTTCCAAGGTGGTTGTGGCTTTAGAACACTGGCTTCTTTTGCTACAAAAAAGCAAACACAGTTGTGGATTGGGTACAATTGTAAGCTCTAAAGCACACAAAGAGTCAGGTAGAAAAACCACAGAAATTGGAAAACAAGATTTCAGCATAATACTAGCAGAGTGATTCTCTAAACCTCTGACACAATTATACAGATCTAATCAATGAATGAAGTAAAAGTCATATAATTAATCAACTATGAATTTTTAATTTGGGAAATAAGCTTAATACATTTTATTCCCAACTTGACTATTGCAATGTATTTTATCTAGGGCTGCCCTTGAGTGTTGAGAAGCTTCAGCCAGGCTGTTAAACCAGACAGGATGCCAGGAGCAATTTACACCTAGCTTGAAAGACCCACACTCATTACAAAGTGTTTTCTGGGCACAATTTAAGGTGTGGGTTTTTAATACTTTCAAAGCCATGCTGGAGGCTTGCTATCTGAGGATCACCTACCTCAGTATGAAATTGTCTGGACATTAAGCTGAGAGCCTGTTCAAAGATGCGCATGGCAGAAAGTCTTTCCCCCTATTTTTCCAAATACTTCAGAGATGTAGTCAGCCCCCACTTTTTTGATTTTAGGAAAAGAGCCAAGACTTTCTGTTCAGCCAGATCTTTTCAGGTTGAACAAGTTAACGGTGGTTTTTAACAGTTTTTAAAATAATATTTTAACTGTTTAATTTTACAAACCAAGAAAGGAAGGAAGGAAGGAAGGAAGGTCATGTCACAGGAGTAAATGGACACTCTTCATTCAGTGCACTTTAGAACATGCAGCAGAAAGCAGAATGTGTATCCACTTTCTCCTATGCTTTGTATCATATGAAGTCATTATAATAATCTAGAGCAGTGTTTCTCAACCTTGGGAACTTTAAGATGGGTGGACTTCAACTCCCAGAATTCCCCAGCCAGCATGGCTGGCTGGGGAATTCTGGGAGTTGAAGTCCACCCATCTTAAAGTTCCCAAGGTTGAGAAACACTGATCTAGAGAGTAAATGCAGGTTTACCTAAATATTTGGCTAAATCACTGACATGTACACTGACCTTCTATATACATAGGCAGCTTAAGTATAGGCAGGCTTATCCACCACCACGTCTTTTGTTTTCACATTATCCCATAATCAAAGCGAGAAATTCAGAACACTAAGGCAGTTGGAGACGCCTAATCATCTGATGGTGCTTATGCTTCTCTCTAACTCAACAACCTTAGGCTAAACCCAAGCTGCACCATCAGCAGACTCACTTTGACAGGCTAGGTTATTTTACAATGCAGGTAGGCATACATCAGTCTTTGATGGTTAAAGCTATAGCAATTTCAAGCTAATTTCCCTACATGTGCATACTAGGAAATGCATGCACGTATTCAAATTCAGAAGTCTGAGCAGCAGGATTTAGGTACAGATACAAGGAAGAAGAAATAACAAAAGATATTATTGTTTTGGTATGCTGCAGATGGCTATGCCAGGCCCAAGAGCTGGGTAATGCCATCCTGGACCAAATGATACAACTTTCAGAGAGAAGAGACACAGTAATAATGGGAGACGTCAAATACCTGAACATCTGTTGGACAACCAACACAGATAAGACTGCAAGGTTCTAAATATTTCTTGATGATCTTGCTGACTGTTTCATTTTCCAGAACGCTGAAGAAAAGGAAAGGAGATTGGATCTCTTAGTTCTCATCCTAGCCAAGAGGGAAAAGCCAAAGGAAGAGTTAAAAGCAGGGGTCACCTTTAACCATGGAGTCTAAGATACTACAGAAAGAGAAATTGGACCAGACTTCTTCATGACCACTAGCTTTCAAAAGAGTCAATTTCAAGAAGCTACAAGAGGATGGCCCAACACAGGAGAAGTAACACCACAGGACCAGAGTCAGCAGTTTATCTTCATCTAAAGGAAAAAGGACACTCATTTGAGGACATTAATGTTCACATTTTAGACAGAGAAGATAGGTGGTTTGAGAGAGGGGTCAAGGAATCCATTTATGCCAACTTGGAAAATCCTTCCTTGAATAGAGGTGGGGGCCTCAGGCACAACCTTTCCCCTATCTTCCTTCCTGCTTTGTCTTCTGCGTCTTTGTCTTCTTTGTCTTCCTTCCTGCTTTGTCTTCTGTGCCTAAGAAGATTAAGACCATTTCGCAAGCTCAACAGCAGCATGGTAATCTTAACGATCCTCCTTTAGATGATAAAGGGACTTAGAAATAAACACCTCAAATAACCATGACCTAGCCCCAGGTGCAAGGTCACACAGCCACCCTAGAAACATATTTAAGGATTCCCTTACTAACTTTACTCAGACTGAAGAAGCTCCTTGGATAAGGAGTGAAACGTTTCTACTGAGAAAATAGAAATCCAGTTGACATGATTCAAGCCACAGACTGTTCCACCTGGATGACTGAGAACCTTCATCGACATATTCAAGAAGCTAAGAAAAAATACTAGGTAGGACCCCATGGAAAGAAATCCTCATGTCAAAGGGAGAGCAGGAGGATTTGGAAACATGTAAAAAACAAGAAACTAACCAACCTTGGTTTGATAGCGAATGTCATGCAGCCAAGAAACAACAGATTTCCTGCTTTAAGGAATATAAAAAATTCCTCTAATTTACAAATTCCATCTCTTATTCCTGCTTCAGTCTGGGAAGACCACTTCAGATCACTGTATACACAGGAGGAACCACTCTATCTGAAGAGGGGATTAGACTACGAAGTTCACCTGCTCCCCTCATGCCCCCCCCCCCTGGTCAGGTTCTGAGATTATAAAACTGATCAAACAGATGAAATCAAACAAAGCTCCAGGATATGACTTCATCTGAGCGGAGGCTATTCGCAATCATTTAGATTGGCGAGTACCCGTTTTGGCTTCCCTATTCACCTATATCAAGGGTCGGAAATGGCGGCTCGCGAGCCAAATGCGGCTCTTTGGCCCCTTGAGTGTGGCTCTTCCGCAGGCAGGCGTGGCGGGCGTGGCGGGGGCAGGCGCGGCAGCGAGTGTGGCGGGGCAGGCGCGGCAGCGGGCGTGGTGTGCGTTGCTGTGGGCATACCCCTGGAAACCTAGGCCCAGCCTCTCTTTTTCCTCCGGGGACGGGCTTCACACAGTCTCGCGAGAGTTTGGAAGCCTCCGTCTCTGGCAGCCATCTTGACGACGAGCACTTGCCCATCGTCTTAACCCAGGGCTTTCCAATACTGTGTCGCCGGGGGCCCCCAAGTGTGTCGCGTGACAAGCCGGAAGCGCTGATGAAAATGCCCTCGGTTCTGGCAGGGAGGTGAAAATTGCGTGCGCGCGCTGCCAGGCCACCCGGAGTGGAAATTCTCCGTGCCAATCAGCTGTGCGTCGGGAAGCCCGGCAGCCTGCACGCGCGATTTTTGCCTCCCTGCCGGAACCGAGGGCATTTTCGGGGTCCCCGGAGCCTGCCCTTTTGAAGGGGCGGCGGCAGCAGCAGCAGCAGTGCTGCCCCTTCGAAAGGGCAGGCTCCGGGGACCCCGAAAATGCCCTCAGTTTAGGCAGGGAGGCTGCCGCAAGCGGCGCTCAGCTGTTCTGCGGGGAGAATTTCCACCCCAGGGCAGCGTGTGCATGTGGGGAGGGGAGGTTTACTTTGCCTGGACTGGGGGCGTGAGTGGCTCCGGAAGAGAAGCGACTGGAGCAGTCGAGCCTCTTTCCCTTCTTCTTCCAAACCTCCCCCGCCCCCTTCCACGCAATTGGCTCCCGCCCGCAAACCCCGTCCCCTTCCACACGATTGGCTCCCGCCCGCAAACCCCGCCCCCTTCCACACGATTGGCTCCCGCCCGCAAACCCCGCCCCCTTCCACGCGATTGGCCCCCGCCCGCAAACCCCGCCCCCTGGCTCTCGAGCACTTCAAAATGTGCACGAGCATGTCAAAATGGCTCCCGGCAAAAAAAGTTTGCCGACCCCTGACCTATATTGATAACTATGCTAAGATTCCTGATGACTGGGGTCTAGCTTTGGTGATTCCAATCTATAAAAAAGGAGGTAGAGATTTACTGTACTGTACCTGCCAATTATCGGCCCATTAGCCTTCTCAGCATGATTGGTAAATTATAACCGCCCAGAGTCACTCTTAGTGAGATGGGTGGTGACGAAATATGAAATATAAGTAAATAAATAAATAAATAAATAAGCTAGGCACTTGTACAATAAACTCCTGGATTAGGTTATAACTGAGAATATCTTGGCTGATGAGCAGTTAGGCTTCAGAGAAGGCTGTTCAATTTTTGACCACGCTTTGACTATTCAACATCTAGTTTAGAAATGCTCCTCCAGAGCTTTCTCAACACTCTACGCAGTGTTTATTGATCTTAGATGTGCTTTTGATTTCATCTCTAGATCCAAACTATGGGAGAAATTGAACTCTTCCTCGATTGATAGAAGATTACTTGTTCTTATGTATAAACTTTATGAAAACTCCCGGATGAAGGTGTGATGTAATATGCACGGACACTGCACCAAGGAAATCTCGGTCAAGAGAGGAGTGAGACAAGGGTGTATTCTAGCTCCCCTTCTCTTTAATCTATATATTAATTCCTCATATATAAACTGAATAGTCCATCTCTTCATCCACCAAAATTGGGAAATAGACACATTTCTGTTCTTTTATGTGCAGATGATGCCATGTTGCTTTCTCAGACACAGATTGGCCTGAAACGGGCACTTCATATACTTACTGAGCGCTGCCGAGAAGAACGGCTAGAAATTAATTACTCCAAAACCAAGGTTGTGGTTTTTGCTAAGCGCCCTAAGGCACATGTCTGGAGGCTAAATAATCATCCAATAGAGCAAGTTTATTTATTTACTTATTTTATTTTTATCCCTTTATTATTTTTATAAATAACTCAAGGCGGCAAACATACCTAATACTCCTTCCTCCTCCTCTTTTCCCCACAACAACCCTGTGAGGTGAGTTGGGCTGAGAGAGAGTGACTGGCCCAAGGTCACCCAGCCGGCTTTCATGCCTAAGGCGGGACTAGAACTCTCAGTCTCCTGGTTTGCTCTTGGCTCCTTCCTAGGGCTGAGAGACAGGGACTGGCCCAAGGTCACCCAGCTGGCTTTCATGCCTAAGGCGGGACTAGAACTCTCGGTCTCCTAGTTTCTAGCCCAGCACCTTAACCACTAGACCAAACTGGCTTTGTTAAAGACCTTTAAATACCTGGGGATTATTTTCCATGCTATGGGCAACCATAAGTCCCAATTATGTCAGCTTAAATGCACAAAAAACAGCATTGGCTTTACAATCTTTCTACTTCTCCAAAGGAGCTCACCATATACCTGCAGCAATTAAAGTCTTCTCGGCTAAGATCTGGGCCCAGCTCATCTTTGGAGTTCAGTTGCGTCCCTATAAGTCATTTCTTTCTCTTGAAAGAGTTCAATCCAAGTTTCTGAAATCTATTTTTCAAGTACCTCTCTGCGTTCCAAATGTGGTGCTTCGTTGTGAAGCTGGTCTACTTAAAATAAAAACTTCTGCTTGGATTTGCATCTTCTCCTATTGGCTTAAGCTCTCTTTTTTATCAGTCGGCTTGGCCCCTTTAATTATGACCAATCGCTTTCAGTCTTCCTGGTGCCAGGCAATAGATGCTAAATTGCAATCTTATGCCTTTACATGGGCAGCCATCACCCTGATGGGCTAAGAATGTGCACGAGCTGATCTTAAACAACAGGCCATCGATTTAGAGCTGCAATCAGATTTATCAGTTCTACCTAGAAACATCTTTTTGAGTCATTCTGCATATTTTCTCCGACCAGCCAGATATCTTAGCTGTGTAACGATTTTGAAATTTATAGAAGGGCTTTATCCTTGGCTAGATTTAATGTCTTCCCAGCAGCCGTTATTGAAGGGAGATACTGAAATATCCCTTTTGAACAGAGACTGTGTCCATGTGGTGGAGGAATAATTGAAATGTTGGAACATGTTATTTTGTATTGTTCCCTCTATGCAGGTGCTTGCCAGGAATTATTATCTCCATTCTTCACTAAACATCCTGGTCATTCTGACTTGTTTTATCTTAAGTTGTTAGTATCAGATCAATCTGATTCCATTTCGTTGATCACAGCTATGTACTTTTCTATAGTTTGTACAGTATGCCATAGTATCTCTTCTAATTTTTCTTAGATATTTCAGAATTTTATGTGTTTTTCTTTTTTTATCTTAATTAATTGTGACTCTTGTTTCATTTGCTGGTGTATGACAATAAAAATTGATTGATTGAAGATACTAGTAGTACAACTGCTTGCCATTCTAGTGGGAATTAAAAATGTTGGCAGCTTAGGAAATTGTTAAGGATACACAGGGAGCTTTCAACTGAGCCAAGAGTCGAAGTCTATGGAAAACAAGATGGTGTACTTACAATAGAGTCATATCTGCAAGTAAAAGGTAAAGGTAAAGGTTCCCCCCGCACATTTGTGCAGTCGTGTCCGACTCTAGGGGCCAGTGCTCATCTCCGTTTGTTAGCCGAAGAGCCAGCATTGTCCGAAGACACTTCCATGGTCATGTGGCAAGCCTGGCATCTTACCCGCTGAGCCACCACGCCCCTATTATCTGCAAGTGGCTAATAGCTATAGAAAGAAAGATATGCTAAAGCACAAAAGCTTGCAAGGAAAGCTAAAAGGTCAGTAGTAGGAGGAAGAAAAAGGGAGGGGTGGGGCTGTTACTTGGAGGAGATAATAAGATAGTAACAGGCCTCATGGACAGGCCAGAGCTCCTCAGTTCCTATTCTGTTTTGGTCTTCTCCATTTGTGTTCAAATAGACCTAAGCAGAACAACTGACACAAGGACAAAGTGGCAAACCAAAGTAAGTAAAGAGATGTTTAGGGATCAGCTAGCTACCATGACCAGTATCCAAGATCAGATAAATTAATCTGAGAGTCTTGAAAAAGCTTGCAGATGTCATCTCAGAATCTCTTATGATTTATTTATTTATTTATTTATTTATTTATTGATTGATTGATTGATTTTTCCAACTTATATCACCGCCCATCTTCCCCCACAATGGGTACAGGATGCCAGAGGATTGGAGAAGGGCATAGAGTATGTTGTTTCTATCTTCAAAAGGGAAAAAAACAGAGGACCTGGGTAACAACTGTAGAATGTTGATACCTTGCAAAATTCTGGAACAAATGATTAAGCAATCATTTTGTGAGCATTGAGAAAAGAATGTATTGTCTGGCAGGAACCAGCGTGGATTTCTCAAGAACAAGTCATGCCAAACCAACTTGACCTCCTTTTTTGATACGGTGATCAGTTTCATTGGCCAAAGGAATGCAATGGACATAGTGTACTTTGATTTCAGCAAAGCATTTGACAAAGTCTGCCCTGAGATCCTAGTGCAGAAAGTGGCAAAATATGGACTAGCCTGTGCTACCATTAGAGGGATACAGAGCTGACTGATGAAAATCACACCCGTTGAGTGTATATCCATAGCTCTGCACAAAGCAGGGTACCGTAGGGTTCCATTCTAGGCCCTAGGCCAGTGTTGCTGGCTGGGGAATTCTGGGAGTTGAAGTCCACACATCTTAAAGTTCCCAAGGTTGAGAAACACTGCCCTAGGCTGTTCAACATATTTATAAATGAGTTGGCTGAAGTGTTACAAAATGTGATTATCAAATTTGCAAATGACACAAAGGGCTGATGGGAAACACCTTAGATGACAGTATCAAGATTCAGGAAGATTGGATTGTTAAATTAATGGATCTGGCCCAGATGGCTAAATTGACAGCATTAATTAGAGAACATTCAGTTTCTGGATTTTTATCTGTTTGGCAACCACTTCTAGAGTACTTGCTTGTGGTAGAAAAAAATGATGTTCTGGTTTTCGGTTTTAATGATTAATTGGTTTATTTTAATAGAAATGACGTTACTATGGTTTAATCATTGGTAAGATATTATTTTTGTAAATTTATCTGTATCCGTATTGGAGAAAGTTGGAAGTCACTTTTCCGTCTTTGTTTTCTGTCTATTTGCACTTTATAGTTTTTTCTTCTTTTTTCTTTAGTTCTATTTTCATGCTTTTCTGTATTTTCTATTTTGTATTTTATCTATACTCTGAAAATCAATAAAGTTTAAACTATAAAAAAAAAGATGACAGTATCAAGATTCAGGAGGATCATGACAAGCTGAAACAATGGGCAAAAAACAGTAAAATGCATTTCAGCAGGAACAAATGCAGAGTTCTTCATTTGTTTGGGTAGGAAAAATCAGACATGAGCATAGGCTCGGGAGATGTCAGGTCCTCTTTGAGTCTCCTGCCATTATTGTGAGTTGCGTTTTTGCAGATACATGTCAGCCAGAGACAGCGCGCTGAAAAGGAAGGGGGAGTGCATTCTGTTCTCTGCGCCAGACTGTTCGCGCCGGACCGTTACAGCTTGTTGCTGTTGACTCAAGGTCGCAAGGCCTTGATTTTAACCCAGGTGTCATCCACATACCTGAACCAGTGGGTGGGCGCTGTTCCATGGAATGTGTTGAGTGCTTTCTTCTCCACTTCTTCCATGTATAAATTGGCCACAATGGGTGACACAGGAGAACCCATGGCACAGCCGTGTTTTTGTCTGTAAAAGTCACCTCTGTATGAAAAATAAGTGGTGTTGAGACACAGGTCCAGAAGATGGCAGATCTGGTTTGGATTGAGATGGTTTCTCCTTTCAAGGGTGCTGTCCTCTTCTAGTCTCTTCCTGACCGCAGATAGAGCATGAGTGGTGGGGATGCTGGTGAAAAGGGAGGACACATCGAGGGAGACCATAGTTTCATCTGTATCCAGTTTCAGGATCTTTGCTTTGGAAACAAATTCTTCCGAATTATGGATGTGGTGTTCAGAGTGTCCAACCAGAGGTGCTAGTATGGTAGAGAGGTGTTTGGCAATGTTGTATGTTACCGAATTAATGCTGCTGACTATGGGCCGAAGGGGTGTTCCTTCCTTGTGGATCTTAGGGAGTCCGTAAATGCAAATCGATAGGATTACCTACCACCGTCTGTATCCTGGAGAAGCCATCCCCTGCATTTACAGATTCTTCTCCGTTTGTTAGCCGAAGAGCCAGCGTTATCCGAAGACGCTTCCGCAGTCATGTGGCCAGCATGATGCACGCAGAACGCTGTTACCTACCCACCAAAGTGGTACCTATTCATCTACTTGCATTTGCATGCTTTCGAATTGCTAGGTTGGCAAGAGCTGGAGCTAGTGCGGGAGCTCATTCCGTCACGTAGGGCTAGGGATTCGAACCTCCGAACTTGCGATCTTCCGATCGACAAGCCTGGCGTCTTACCCGCTGAGCCACCACGTCCCCATCCATCCACCTAGTTAATATTTTATTTAAAAGAAAAATTGAGCAGGGACCCTGTAGGTGACAAGCCCATGAGTGCATTGTTGTAAATTATGACCTACTGTGTAATGTAACTTCAAAACTCTGGGGATTTCTGGTAATAAACCAGAAAAATGTCCATGGCCTATTTTACATTTGTTTCTAGAGACATTCTCAGTGGGAAGTCTCCATTTCAGTGCATTCACACAGAAATATAAATCTTAAGCAAATTGCAGATGGCTGTTTCTAAACTGTAGCTTAGGGAAAAGAGTCAGAGAACTGCAATATTTGGCAATAACTAACCAACCTGACTTAGGTTTCATCTGGAAAAAAAAGAGTCACTGTGATTTTGTTTTACTGGATTCTGCTAGAAAACCTTTTAGAAGGTAGCTGTTGGATACAATGCTGAAGAATCAGTTAAGTAGGCAGCACACAAATAATTGCAAATAAGCCACAAAGTAATAATTATTTTGGTGTTCATATGGGGCATTTTATTACTGACCACTTTTTTAAAAATTAAAATATATAAATGTTCTTAAAATGGTAGTAATATTATTAGTCTGTAGGAGCAAAACCGACTAGAATCTTGCTGCAGCTTAAAGACAAATATATTGTTGCATAAGTTTTCATTGATCACAATCTATTTCATCAGATACATACCCTTCATATTCCCTTTCAAGTTAAGCAATGTTATTGTCAGGGTTCATCGCCATGAATCCTGTCATTAGTAATAGAGAGGTAGCTAGTGTGTGAACTGCAGGGAGGAGGGAACTGGGTTGAGATTGAAATTGCATAAACTTAAAGTACCCATCATTTTTTGTCAGCTAGATGGGTCAGATATGAAGGGGGGGGGCAGTAGAATATTATAAGGAAGCTCTAAGAATGACTATTGGGACTATGTATTGTCGAAGGCTTTCACGGCCGGAGTTCGATGGCTGTTGTGGGTCTTCCGGGCTGTGTGGCCGTGTTCTGGAAGTTGTGGTTCCTGAGGAACCACAACTTCCAGAACACGGCCACACAGCCCGGAAGACCCACAACAGCCAACTATTGGGACTCATCAAGAGACTGTGAGATTCATCGTGGCTCCTATAGCAAATCAGCCTATCGTGTTGGGGCTGAAATGGCTAAGGGAACACAATCCCCACATCGATTGGGTGTCTGGATAAATGGAATTTGCAGATGGGTCATATTCAGGGTTGGAAAGTGAGGACATGAAGCTTAAGTCTAAAGTAGCAGACACAACTGTAGAAGCCAGTAGAGAACTAGCACAAGCTGCAAATGCCCCGGTGTCATATGAGGAAGTGGAGGAAATTTTTGAAGAGACTGAGTCAGATCAGCTTCCTCCTCATCGGAAAACTGATTGTGCTCTTGAGTTGGAAACCGGGGCAGTCCTTCCTAAACCTAAGCTGTATTCTATGACTCATAAGGAATTACAGGAATTGAGAAATTTCATAGATAAGAACCTAAAGAGGGGTTTTATTGAGCCATCCACGTCACCTATGGCTGCACCTGTGTTGTTTCGAAAGAAGAAGGATGGAACTTTGAGACTATGCACTGACTATAGAGGGTTAAATGAAATTTGCATTTCCAATCAGTATCCATTGCCTTTGTTGAAAGACATGTTAGCGCAATTGACCAAAGGGAAAATCTTCACCAAACTGGACTTAAGGGAAACGTATTTTAGAGTGCACATAAAGGAAGGGGATGAATGGAAAACTGCTTTTAATTGTCAATTAGGTTGTTTTCAGTATTGGGTCATGCCGTTTGGATTAAGGGGGGGGGCTGGAGTCTTCATGAGCTTAATTAATGAGGTTCTGCATGAATTTTTATATCAAGGAGTGTTGGTTTATTTAGATGATATCTTGATCTATACAGAAACCATGGAAGAACATGTAAAATTGGTGAAAGAAGTGTTAAAGCGACTGTTGGATGCTAAACTGTATGTTAAATTGTCTAAATGTGAATTTCATAAAGAAAAATTGGATTTTTTGGGATATAGAATATCACATCAAGGGATTGAGATGGACCCTGCAAAGGTTAGGGATGTGTTGGATTGGGAGGCACCAAGAACAAAGAAGCAATTACAATCATTTCTGGGGTTCGCAAATTTCTATCGCCAGTTCATTCCCCTGTTTGCAACCATAGCTTTGCCTTTGACAGATTTGTTAAAAACAAAAAACTCCAATGAGGGGGTGGTGGCAAACAAGCCGCAATCAAAGTTAAAATGGACGCCAGCTTGCCAAAGTGCTTTTGAACAGCTGAAGCAATTGTTCACGGCTGAGCCTATTTTAAAACACCCTGACTCTGAACAACCCTTTATTATCCAGACAGATGCATTAGACTCCGCTGTGGGTTGTGTGTTATTGCAAAAAGATAAGGACAATAAATTAAGACCCTGTGCCTATATCTCTCGTAAGTTCACTGAATCGGAGAGACGTTGGCACGTTTGGGAAAAAGAGGCATTTGCTGTGCGTCATGCTTTGGCTACATGGAGACATTTGTTAGAGGGATCTCCCCACCCTTTTGAAGTGTTCACTGATCATAAAAATTTGGAAGCATTGAAAACACCATGTAAACTGAACCCTAAGCAAGTGAGGTGGGCTGAGTTTTTCAGTAGATTCAATTTCACTTTGAAATACCTTCCTGCCGGGAAAAACTTCCTAGCAGATGCATTATCTCGCTTGCCCCAGCATGAAAGCCAGAGGGAGGAGATTGTTACCACAGTGATGTCTCCTCAACAGTTAGGAATTTCTAATGTAAAGGAATCTGGTTTGGAAGCAATCCCTGAAATTCAACCAGTTCAGCAAGTGGGAAAAGTAGCCCTTACTAGACGCCAGGCTAAGAGTCAAAACGCAATGCCTGAGCCTTCATTAGAAAAAGATATCAGAGAAGCAATAATAAAGGATGAATGGTGGAATGGCCATAAACAGTCTTTAACTGAAACCAATGGATTGTGGTGGAGTGGGGACAGGTTGTATATTCCTGAAACTGTAAGAAAGCATATTCTGCAACATTGTCATGATGATAAAACTGCTGGACATTTTGGCTTTGTGAAAACATTACATCTTGTCAGAAGGCAATTTTTGTGGCCCACATTAAGAAAAGATGTAAAACAGTATGTATTGTCGTGTCCTGTGTGTGCCACTATGAAAAGAGCTCTGGGCAAGCCTGTGGGATTGTTGCAGGGGGTAGCGCAGCCAACAAGCCCTTGGAAACAGATTGCTATGGAATTCATTGTAGATTTGCCTGAAAGTAAGGGAAAAACTGTGATTTGGGTGGTGACTGATTTATTTTCTAAGCAAGCCCATATCATTCCCTGTAAAGGGTTGCCATCTGCTGGACAATTAGCGAAATTATTCATTTTGCATATCTATCGAGCACACGGTGCCCCCGTGAGGATAATTAGTGACCGCGGAAGTCAATTTACTGCAAAATTTTGGAAATCATTTTTAAAATTGATTGGTACTGAAGTAGCGCTTTCCATCCTTCTACTGATGGTGCGAGTGAACGATTGAATTCTGTATTGGAGCAATATCTAAGATGCTATATCAGTTATCAACAGAATGATTCGGTTGATCTATTGCCATTTGCTAAAGTAGCATATAATAATGCTGTACATCAAAGTACTGGATTTTCGCCTTTTAAAGTTGCTACTGGTCAAGACTTTGTGCCTATACCTGAATTGCCAGACCCTAACTCGACATCATCTCCTGATCCAGTGTTGGCAGATGAGTGGATTACAAAGATATGTGCCAATTGGCCAGTAATGCAAAAAACTTTACAAGAGGCAAAAGACACTTATAAAAAATTTGCTGATCGCAAACGAGCTCCAGAGTGGCCATTGGTTGTGGGGGAAAAGGTTTATTTGTCTACAAAACATCTACGTTCTACCCAACCCTCCAAGAAACTGGGACCTAAGTATGTGGGACGTTTTCCTATCATTAAAGTGGTTAATTACCAAAGAATCTTTGGAGAGTACATCCTGTTTTCCACATTAGTTTACTTAAACCAGTTAAAGTTTCTGAACACTGGCATCCAGAGCCATTACCCCCAACGCCTATCATGGTGGGGAATGAGGAACATTTCGAAGTAAAAGACATTTTGGACTCTCGGGTTGATAGGGGGAAAGTACAGTATTTGATTCAATGGAAACATTTGCCTCTAGGATTTCAGGAATGGGTGGATAAAGCCCATGTGTTAGCTCCTAATTTGTTGTTGAAGTTTCATTCTAAATTCCCTGACAAACCTGGATGAGTGTTTTATTTATGTGCTGATTTTGCTTCTTTTACAGATTTCAACATATACTCCACTGCTATTTCCTTGTATTTCCTGGAAGTATTCTACCCGCATTTGTTATGCTATTTTATTCATTGTATTTGCTTGTACTGTGTATATTGCTCTTTCTTTTGGAGGGTCAGCATGTCAGGGTTCATCGCCATGAATCCTGTCATTAGTAATAGAGAGGTAGTTAGTGTGTGAACTGCAGGGAGGGGGGAATAGGCACAGAGTGTTATGACTTCTTCTGGAGACTGGAGAATGCAGCGTCAAGGTCAACCACCTGCAGGAGATGGAGGCTGGGAATGGAGAGCGAAAGTTTTGAACACTGACATCATCGCGCCTGAGAAATTGGCGTGCAAGGGGGAGGGTTAAGGTAGCAAGGTTTGGCGGGAATCCTCATTCAGATCTTTAGGAGTGCTTCAATTTACATGTATCCTGAATAAATCTTAATCTGCATTTCAATGAATTGCATTGAGAAGTGTTTATAAGGGCATTGTAGTTGAAAAGAATAGAAAAGAAGTAAGAAACAGTAAGGCAAAGTCACTAACAGCGTAAGATAAAAAAAAAGCCAAATTCAGCTAAAACTAGTTTATGTTGACATCATTCCCTATTTCTCTTGATACCTTTCCATCCTTGCTTCTACCATACATAATACTGATGAGCATATACGTCAGACGAGCATAAACGCACTGCAGCAACCCAGAACCCAGAACACCAGAAAAAGGAAACAGACCACTTATATAGCATCTTCCAGCAAAATGGATACCCATGCAACTTTATCAAAAAGTGCCTGACCACTCAACCCACCACAGCAAAACCAACAGAAGCTATGAAAAGGATTACACTGCCATACATAAGAAACATTTTAGAAACTACTAATAGACTGTTACAACCACACGACATCACCGTAGCACACAAACCAACCAAAACCCTTCAGAACATCGTAACTAACCCAAAAGACCCAGTAGCCCAAGAAGAAAAAAAATGAGTTATCTACAACATAAATAAAATTTATTTTATTTGCTACAGTGTAAGGACTGTAACAGCCACTATGTAGGACAGACCAGCAGAAGACTAGCAGAACGCATCCACGAACACCAACTAGCAGTCAGAAGACACAATGAAAACTCCTTAATCTCACAACACATGGACAGACTTAACCATACTTTCAACTGGGAAACTGTGAGCATCTTAAACCAAGCCAAGTCCAAAAACGCTAGAGAATTCCTCGAAGCTTGGCACTCAGACAAAGCAGCCATCAACAGACACATAGAGGTAAACAACATTTACATACCATTCATAAGAGACAATAGAAAAGCCAGAAGACCAGAACACCTCCTTGCCAGCAATCATCACCCAGATATGCAAAGATTTACACCGATTAGCACCAGAGGAACAATCAAACAGCACAATATACCCTAATCAAGGAACTATTAGCTCAGTCAATCAACCAAGTAGCAAACAACAGCCCAGTCAAGGAACTACTAAGGAGAGAACAACACCTCCACCAACACAAGCAGGACAAGCCATGGTATATAAACAGAGAACAAGTCCCACGCCCTTTTCGCACTGAAGATATTGCCTAGCCTGGCAATGAAACATCTGCAAGAAAACAACAAGGCTCAGAGAGCACCAAGAACTCCACAATACATAATACTTCATACATTGTGTTTTGTTCTTTATTTTTTAGAAACACTGCATTAACAAAGAGAAGAAAAGCATTAACCAAATACAAGAACTAAAAAAGTGAAAAAAGAAAAATTGACAAATGAGAGAAAGAATATTGAAATAAATGTCTATCAGAGTTTAAAAAAAAGTTTTTAAACAGCAAATTAAACCTTGATCACATGGAGTAATATTGATCTTACTTTCCACAACATTGATTAAAAACCAGTTCGTATGAGCACATATCTTGCAGGACTTTAAAATAGGTTTCGTAGTCTTTGCACCAGAGTAAAACAGCTATTTAAACTGGAGACTACTTATGATATATCCAGAGTCCTTCATCCATCATAGATCAGTTTTGAATGTTATCAAACTTGCCATAACATTCATATCTTTAACCCAACATTGGGTTATAGTTCCCAACACTGCCTTTTCTTCTTTAAATTTTTGGCCTCTCTCTGCAGACATGATCAACTCCATCCAAACATGATTTTCTCAGTCTTGTTGTTCTTCATAATCCGTTCCCTATTCCTTCATTTAATTGTTCTCCAGTTTGATTTTCATTTCATTCATTCTCCATACATGACCAAACATCCTCAAGGTACTGCTTTCATATGTGGGGAGAATTAGATACCAGAATTAGATGCTTGTTAAATAAAAGCCTGTAGTTGTGAAATTAAGATACATGTTTTATATTAAGATTAAGATTCCGGCAGTATCAGGATTTGCCTTTGTTTCTATATGTCTATGAAGGTTCTCAGTCATCCAGGTGGAATTGTCTGTAGCTTGAATCATGTCAACTGGATTTCTATTTTCTCAGTGGAAACGTTTCGCTCCTTATCCAAGGAGCTTCTTCAGTCTGAGCAAAGTTAGTAAGGGAATCCTTAAATATGTTTCTAGGTGGCTGTGTGACCTTGCACCTGGGGCTAGGTCATGGTTATTTTGAGATGTTATTTCTAAGTCCCTTTATCATCTAAAGGAGGATCGTTAAGATTACCATGCTGCTGTTGAGCTTGCGAAATGGTCTTAATCTTCCTAGGCACAGAAGACAAAGCAGGAAGGAAAATAGGTGAAAGATTGTGCCTGAGGCCCCCACCTCTATTCAAGGAAGGATTTTCCAAGTTGGCATAAATGGATTCCTTGACCCCTCTCTCAAACCACCTATCTTCTCTGTCTTGTTCACATTTTAGACAGCTATTATTATGATAGAGTCTGGGTAGTAAAGGTACTGACATGATAACAAATGTATGTAGGCATCAAACTGATCCCACAAATTATTTATTTCCCTATGCCCACGAACTGGGGGAAAATATACATTAACAAGTAATACAGAGTAAAATTTAAATCTAAGTAGGAGGGCTAGAGCCATATTTGAGCAAGACTCCAGCATAAATAAGGGGTGTGGTGGCTCAGCGGGTAAGACGCCAGGCTTGTCGATCGGAAGATCGCAAGTTCGGAGGTTCGAGTCCCTAGCCCTGCGTGCGGAGTGAGCTCCCGCACTAGCTCCAGCTCTTGCCAACCTAGCAATTCGAAAGCATGCAAATGCAAGTAGATTAATAGGTACCACTTCAGTGGGTAGGTAACAGCGTTCTGCGCGTGTCATGCGGCCACATGACCGCGGAAGCGTCTTCGGACAACGCTGGCTCTTCGGCTAACAAACGGAGATGAGCACCGGCCCCTAGAGTCGGACACGACTGCACAAATGTGCGGGGGGAACCTTTACCTTTTACCAGCATAAATACTGGGACATTGAGTTTAACAGAAACCATAGAACTCACACCACCTGATGGTCTACCCTTTTTTGTACTGGGAATTGCATTCAAAGTAAAGGGAATATATCCAGGTATTGATAGATCCTCCATAGCCCATGTTTCTTGAAACAAAAGAATATCGAAAGAAGAAATATATTCCAGAAATGAAACATCTGACATCTTTGCTTTCCAGCCTGCAACATTCCAGGAAAGGATAGAGATGCCCCCTTCTGTAGGATAGAGTCATTCAGAGTCTGCGGGTACTATCAGTGAATTAGCTGTAGATACAGAGTCTTTCTTCTGGAATGGGGCCAGAGTTGGAGTTTCATCTAGTGTTGCCTGTTGTAACACCACTTGAGTTTGGGGGGTAGCTTCCAGTTGGATGGTTTTAGCACTTCCAGTAGCAATTTGTTGTTGTTGTTCAGTCGTTTAGTCGTGTCCGACTCTTCGTGACCTCATGGACCATAGCACGCCAGGCCTTCCTGCCTCCACTGTCTCTCGGAGTTTGCTCAAGTTCATGTTCATTACATCGGTGATGCTATCTAACCATCTCATCCTCTGCCGTCCCCTTCCCCTTTTGCCTTCAGTCTTTCCCAGCATCAGGGTCTTTTCCAGTGATTCCTCTCTTCGCATTAGGTGGCCAAAGTATTTGAGCTTCAGCTTCAGCATCTGTCCTTCCAATGAGCAGTCAGGGTGGATTTCCTTTAGCATTGACTGGTTTGACCTCCTTGCAGTCCAAGGGACTCTCAGGAGTCTTCTCCAGCACCACAGCTCAAAAGCATCAATTCTTCGGCGCTCAGCCTTCCTTATGGTCCAACTCTCACAGTCATACATTACTACTGGAAAAACCATAGCTTTAACTATACGGACCTTTGTCGGCAAGGTGATGTCTCTGCTTTTTAATATGCTGTCTAGGTTTGCCATAGCTTTCCTCCCAAGGAGCGTCTTTTAATTTCATGGCTGCTCTAAATTTTGGGGAAGACGACTAGTAGGTTCTAATGGGTATAATAAAAGGCCATCATGTGGAAAAGGTCTAAGATCCAAAGAGCATTGTTCAGCATCTGTCTGTGGTATGGGAAATACTTCCTCCTCAATAGTTAACAAGGTCTGGCACCCTCCAGCAGGCTCCCCATTAATCTCATAAAGGCTGGAACAATTTTGGAATTTTGGGGTCAAGGCTTTCGAACAGATAGTGGAAGAACTCAATTCTTCAAGTTGTTTTATAATTTGCCATTTCCATGTATCTTGGAACCAACGACAGAAATGTCAGATCAAACATGGCTCTTTGGGAAACCTCAACTTCACCTGCATTGAAGTATTGTCAAGCTTGACCTACTTGCCCACAAAACGTTGCAGGCAAACCTTGGAGGATTTTGATTCCTCTGTTAATAAACTAAGTAGCAGACTCCTAGATTACAAGGTGGTGTGGCAACAGAATAAAAAATATGGGTAGTGTCAAAACCTTGGCTTCTTAATTTAGGAATAAATTATGTCAACACCAGTAGGTTTTGCGAGAAGGATCGTAGAAGTCAAGATGGTGGTTGCAGCTGCATGATTGAAGCCATGCTTCTTTTGCATGTGCATTGATGTTGCATCCATGCAAAAAGATGAGGGACTTCAATTAAGCTGCTGCAACCACTGTCTTGACTTTTTTACTGCCCCTTCACCACCCCACGCACAGATTAGCGTTTAAAGCAGTTCGGAGCCAGAAGGGAAAAGATAAAGACAATATGCATATAACTTCTCTAATCCAATGACAGCACATAGATTATTATCATAGGTGTAATAATGAGCATATTTATAGCTGCAGACACCTGTATTATATAACCACACATCCCTGAATGTTTTAATAAATTTTATTAGTTTTACAAAGAACATAAAAACTAACACAAACTGAGAGAGAGAGAAAGAAAGAGAAGAAAAGGTGCAGAAAGAGAGAATAAAAAGAAAATTCTTTTTATTTCTTTTTGTCCCTGAATGTTCTATTAACTATAAATATATAAAGAACGTCTCTCCCTTTACCAACTTTCTGGTTCTCTTAGATGAAGGCGGGAGACTGTCTTGACCTGCTAGTGGCATCCTGTGTTCTGTGATGGTCCACAAATGTGCAACGTCCATTCCTAAAATGAGTGTCATGGGTGAATTCTATTTGACTGGCAAAGACCTTGTTCCTATTGTTGGTTTTTAAAGATTAATTCAATTATTTATGGATATTTTTATTCATGTTTTCCTCATGGTTTTGGATTACTGTTAGCCATCCTGGATTATTTTTATGAAGGATAAACATAAACCAAACGAATACATAAAATTAAACATCTAAAGAGGAAGGTTGTCCTGTAATTGCCTAAATCTTTATTTTAGAAAACCTTTTGCTATGTAGATAGTGTCCATCTAATTCCATGACTAATATCCATGGGTGAGCCTGTTTCCCAAAGTTCAAATTCTGTCAAAAAGACACCTAAGCCAATAGCTGTTAATTCTATGTTGTGCAAGAGCACACTAGTCTTGCCTATATAAAGGTGTTTGAGAAATTAATCTGATCTGCATCTTTATCTAAACATCTTAATTTACTTTGTCCAAACCAGTACTTCAGATGGAAAACGCTTACATGAAATTTCTGATGGCTGGCAATTAAAAAAAACAACACACCTGCCCAAAATGTATATTAAGTCTTGAAAAAAACTGTACCTTAGGAGAAATGCACGGAAAATACAGACAAATTTTCCTGCAGATTGTTAAAAACAAATTTATAAACTGATATGAAATGCATTTTGTCAAAATTATCCGGGGGGGGGGGGCGCTTCCTTTTCTTTCCTTTTTACCTTTCAGCTCACAGGCCTCCTGGCTGGACGCCTCCCCCCTTGTCCTTTCCTTTGCTGGCCCACGCAATTAACTAAAAGGAACACTGCCCTTTTAAAATTAACTAACCAGGATCCACACCTCAGCATCAACTGTGGTAAAAAGAACCCTGGAATAGTTTTATACAGGTTCTCTAATTAGCTTCATGAGAACCCTCTCCTAAAGGGCAGACTAATCCCAATTTAGGGCACCAACCCAGATGTTACTAGTTTGGGTACCAACCCCTACTGTTCTTAGCTTGGGCACCCACCCAACAGCCTCTATTTGGGCACCAACCCAGATGTTCCTAGTTTGGGCACCAACCCAAAGGACAAACTTCGCTGCCCCCACCCTATCACTATAGTCCCACAGCCCTAGGGAAAGCTGGGGGGCTCTGGGCCAAACCTCAAGACTTCCAAGGATGACTTCTCCCTTCAAGCCCCAAAACCTTGGGAACTCAACCATCTACAATCTCCTGGTAGTAACAAGCCAAGTGGCTAGGCAGGCTGGGTAGAATCCAATTTCCATATGCATTTGACCACAACACCAGCATGTAAGATATATATATTTTATTAAATAAATATGATTAAGACTTACACACTAAGGCAGGATTCTTTTAAAACATAGTATGCAAGATAACAGTTAAAATAATAAAACTATCTCCCTAAAACTTACTGTAGTTCCTTAATCCTTTTAAATCTGGATACGCTGTTGTTTATCCATTATCCCAGGCATAGTGAGATAAAATTGCATTTTAGGCAGGTTGCTGGAGGATACTAACCCTTTTGATGATAAAAAGGTATTCTGTTGCTGCTGACGACCTTTGGAGAACTCTCTCTCTCTCTCTTGCTTTCTCCTTTCCTTATTTTATTAGGCAACTTCCCAATCAGAAGCTCGGACCAGCGAGGTTTCAAGGGCGTTGCCTAACAAGCTACCCAAATTCCCCCTCCCAACTGAAATTGCAGCTGCAAGGGGTTATTAGGATGTCCTTACTGGCCTGGATCCAACAATTCAAAGGGGAAGCTGGCCAAACTCACTCCTCTGAAGTAAAGGACCCCACATTCAGCATTTGTTCTTCGGGCTAATTTCTAATAACTACCTAGCTTGCTGCCTGAATTTCTAAACAACCCAAAATAGGGTCTGGCAACAAGCTTTGTTCTTCACACACTTAAGACTGGAAAAGATGCTGGTTGTCACCTATAAAGCCCTCTGTGGCATAGGGTCTGGTTGTCTGAGGCACCACCAGTCTCCAGTGGTTTCTGTCCAGCCAATAACATCAGGCGCAGTGGGGGCACTCCAGGTCCCCTCGTTTAAACAATGTCATCTAATAGGACCCCAAAAACGGGCCATCTCTGTCAGTGCCTGCCCTCTGGAACAATATCCTCCTGAAGGTTCATACAGCTCCACCTGACAAGGGTTCTGCAAGTGCTTGAAGACCAGACTTAGATCCCAGGCTCGGGTTTAGGTTGCTTGTTGAGCCCCTGGCAGTTTTTGTAACGTAATGTGTGAGTTTGTCTGGGCACACATGTTCTTTTCTCTCTTTTTCCCTTTTTCTTTTTAAGTATGTAAGCTGCCCAAAGTCATTTGGGAATTGGTTGGCCTTCCAGATCTAATAAACAAATAACTGGGAATTTAACTGCAGACCCATCTTAAGTCCTCAATTTATTGTAAATCTAATTCATTGGGCTGGAGAGAGTGTTCAGTTACAGCAGAGCTTTCCAAACTTTTCATTTTCGCGACACACACCAATGGTGGTGGCGTGGCGGCAGCAGCGCAGCCTGCGGTGTCCTGGTGTGCTGCACGCAAACCCGGAAGCGCTGATGGGGGGAACCGTAAGGAGCGGCATCCCCGCCAATCAGCACTGCCGGCGGCACTGATTGGCGGGGGTGCCGCTCCTTTCGGTTCCCCCATCAGCGCTTCCAGGTTTGCATGCGACACACCAGGACACTGCAGGCGACACAGTAACGTGTCGCGACACACACTTTGGAAAGCTATGAGTTACAGCATAGCTTTCCAAAGTGTGTGTCGCGACACACTACTGTGTCGCCTGTGGTGTCCTGCTGTGTCGCACAAAAACCCGGAAGTGCTGATGGGGGAACCAAAAGAAGTGGCACCCCTGCTAATTGGCCGCGGCGGCGGCGCTGATTGGCAGGGGTGCCACTTCTTTCGGTTCCCCCATCAGCGCTTCTGGGTTTTTTGCGTGACAGACCAGGACCCTGCAGGCTGTGCCGCCACCGCCGTTGCGTTGCCGTTGATGTGTGTCGCCAACGTTAAAAGTTTGGAAAGCTCTGAGTTACAGCATTAATGACTTTACCTTCCTGAGGCACTAGAGCAGAGCTTTCCAAACTGTGTGTCGGGACACGTTAGTGTGTCGGCTGCAGTGTCTGGGTGTGTCGTGGCTGCTGCTGCCTCCGAGCCCTGCCAGGATTCCACACAGGTCCTAGTGCCTGCCTTGTGCCTTGCTGCCTCCAAACCTGCTGTGATTCCACACAGGTCCTAGTGCCTGCCTTGTGCCCTGCTGTAAGAGTGTGTCGCAAAATGATGCATGTCTAAAAAGTGTGTCACCAACACGAAAACTTTGGAAAGCTCTGCACTAGAGGGAGCCATAATCTATCTTACTGTTAAGAAATATGGAGGAAATTGATATTTAAAGATCTCTACAATGCTGTTATTCAAGCTTTGGAGCATTTCTCAGAATTTGTGGAGTCCAAATTGTCACAAGAATCAAGAGAAACTGATAAGGCTGAAAACTACCTTAAGAGTAAAGTGGTTTCTCCAAAGAAAAAGATGAGAATTGGTGACTTATGTTTAAATAGTCAAAGGAAAATTGAATTGTCAAAAGTTGAAGATAAGAAGACAGTGTTGCCACCACACCATGATCAAGAAAGAGAATTAAACTCTTAGAGGCTGGAAGATTTTGGACAAATATTTGGGCTTTTTAAAGCAGGTTGTAGAATTTGAAATTGACAAGAAAAAAGTTCTGTACATAATACTGAGACATGTAAATGCCTTGGTTTACTTGGAAGTGGGATAATTGTCTAAATGTGTTTATCAGGATGGTTTCTTAAAGGTTTGGATAAATGGTTCTGCTGTTTTGAAAATTCTTACATTTTTGGTGAATGCCTAGGTTTTTGTTTAAATGTGGTTATCAGGATGTTTTTTTAAGGGTTTAGATAAATGCTTATGCTGTTTGGATAATTTTTATATTTTTGGTTAATGTTAGTTTAGTTGGCAGATAGGAGCAAATTATAGTGAAGAAGTGTAGTGTTTGTTACTATATTAGGTTCCAAATTATCTTTGAAGGGTTTTATATGTTTTTCTTTAATTGGGAGGGTAATTTTGTTTTAGAAGGGAATGTAATAATGAGAATTTAAATGCTTTCTGGAAATAATGTTTACTATAATATGAATTGGAGTAAAAGATTGATATTGATTTATGTATATCTCTGTTATAGAAAGTCGGAAGTCACTTTGTAGTAGTTTTGTGTTTTTTCACACCTTTTTAGTTCTGTTTCTTTTTCTTTGTAGGCTTCTTTGTTTCAATCTTTTTAGTTTTTATGTATATTTTGAAAATGCTTTAATAAAGTTTTCTAAAAAAAGTAAATCTGTTTCATTATACAATCCTTATTTTTTTTTAATGTTAGAAAAGGAAGGTGCACACTCTCATTCGTCTAACGTGCCCTCTCTATCTCAGCTGACAATATACTTGGTGCGAAAGAATCTTACAAACCTTTATTTGTGAAAGAACAGATCTACATTATCGTATGAAACAGCCTTCATTTCTTCTGAAGAATTAAATCATACACAATAATTATAGCAAGTTTTCACAGCAAATTGTGATAATTTGCAAATAAAGCAGCACAGTATGCATTTTAAGAGAGGGATGGAAACTTCAAGCCCCCATAAATTAATTAAATAAATTGTACAAGACAATTGGAAGCTTTCTATTCTTCAAATTTCTTCTGTCGAGAGTTCTTGAGATTTATTGAATGGCATGTAGAAATGTTCCTTCAGAAAACTCTCATGGAAAAAAAAAACCACACTCAAGGTAGGTGGTTTTTTTTTTTCATGACTATTTTGGTGCATTACAGACAATAGCACAGAAAATGGTCATAGTGCTTTCATTCTTCCTACCATTGTACCAATACCAATTATTCACGTCCGGAAGACAGAAACAACTATCAGATAATGAGCCTCCAATAATTAAACACCCACACAAAATTGTTAGATTTTCCAAAAAAGGTGAGGCTTTTCATCATTACTTCTAAAGAAGAATCAGTGACCTTCAGTAGTTTGCTGAAAGTTGTTATTAGAGAGAGAAGAGTGAAGCTTATGTGTGCTTCCTTCTCAGTGTGTATGTATGTACACACAGAGAATCACAGAATTGGAAGGGGACATTTAGGCCACCAAGTCCCATTCATAACATTCAATTGGAATAATTTCACAAGGCAAAACATACCCAGTTCCAATAGAAGAGAATATATGTAGCCCAGGGTTGAACTGTGAGGTCCTTAGTGCTCTCTAAGCTTGGCTGTTTGCTTGCAGACATTTCATTACCCAACTACGTAACATCATCAGTACTAGTGAGTGTGGGTTTTGCTCCCTGTTTATATACAGTAGCTTGCCCTGCCAGTGTTGGTGGGGGTGTGGTTTTCTCCTTGGTAGTTCCTTGATTAGTGTATTGTTTTCTGCTTGATTGTTTGTGTGGTGTTAATCCCTGCTTATCTGGGTGTAGGCTGCTGGAGAGGATGTGTTCTGGTCTTTTTGTTTCCTTCTTAGCTTTTTTATTGTCTCTTTTGAAGGGTGTGTAAATGTGGTTTATCTTTATATGTCTGTTGATGGCTGACCTGTCTGATTGCCAAGCTTCCAGGAATTCCCTAGCATTTTTGGATTTAGCTTGGTCTAGGATGCTGCCAGTTTCCCAGTTGAAACTATGGTTGAGTCTGTCCATGTGTTGTGAGATTAAGGAGTTTTCTTCATGTCTTCTGACTGCTAGTTGGTGTTCATGGGTGGTGTTCATTTTCCCCCTTTACCACCACAATTCTCAGAAAGTGGGAATGTGCCTTCAAAACTTGCACACCAGTCTTCTTTGTGCTGTTCAATAGCAGCTCAGAAGCAATTAGATCAAGATTTCCCAGAGGTGGATTTTTCTGGCAAGTAGGTTCTGCAAAACCTGTCAATCTGGGACATTTGGCAGGTATCCTCTTTTCTGCTTACAGGTATGGGAGTGTACTTGTTCAGCTTCCTCAGGTGTGCAGCTCCTAGAAGATCCTTTCTCTCATATGCACCAAATATAAAATGATGGTGGCAAAACATAGGAAAGGACTTCTCCAAGAGATATTAAAAGCCCGAGAAGGACCATAACTAAGAATAATTCTTTAAACTGATACCAACCTAGTAATTTTAAATGTGTTAATATTTTATAATTTCATTTATTTTAATATAAAGCACAATTGACAATAGTTAGGTCACTTCAGTAAGAGGCAGTGTTCTTCTTTGTATGTAAGACTTTGAGACAGATGCCGTACAAACACTAACTCTTATTTTTTTTTGTATAGTTGAATGTGTTATATCTCAGTTGTGGAGTCCTTGATGCTCTTTGAGCCTTGTTGTTTTCTTGCAGACGTTTCATTGCCAGGCTAGGCAACATCTTCAGTGCGAAAAGGGAGTATATCTCAATTATATTGACTTAAATTGGGCAAAAAAAACCCATATTTTTTTACTATGTTGTTCTTCATTACACTTAATTATTATTATTATTATTATTATTATTATTATTATTATTATTAATCAAACTTATATCACCGCCCATCTCCCTCCATCGGAGGGACTCTGGGCGGTTTACAACAAAATAATAAAAACAAAAAACATAAAATATACATAGAATATAAAAATACGAATTATAAAACAAGATTAAAATCCAAGAGGCAAGAGTGGTAAAACGATCTAACTCAATCCATGTAGGAGAGGGGCTCTCTAAGGTATTAGCCATCCCCAAGAGTGACTACTTCTTCCTTGGCCCCAAGCAAGGCAGCAGAACCAAGTTTTCAGGTTCCTCCGGAAGGTCAGGAGCGAAGGGGCTAATCTCACCTCCGGGGGCAAGATGTTCCACAGGGCAGGAGCTACTGCAGAGAAGGCACGCCTCCTGGACCCCGCCAGATGGAACTCTCTTGTAGATGGGGTCCGCAGCATGCCCTCTCGGCATGACGGGTGGGACGGGTAGATGTATTGAGGATGAGGCGGTCCTTCAGGTAACCTGGTCCCATGCCTAGTGTTGCATCTTTCCTATCACATAATGCTTTTGGAAGTTCCTCTCCTTTTGCTTAACAGAAATTTTGTCCTTCATTGCTTTAAGGTTAGAAGGAAAAACTTAGAGCTTTCATTCCCCCTCCACATGCTAGGTCAGTCTAGCATGCAAGATTCTGAAAACTTCCATCCTGCTAACACTTTTTCACTTGATTTTCAACTTGATTTAATTGTTATTCAGTTTCCTGTTTTCACAACATTTATGTGTGTCTTGAGGTGATGCTGGATAATCTTCCTGATTATTTTATGAAATTGACTAATCCGTGTGTGTGTGTGTGTGTGTGTGTGTGTGTCTTTGAGTCAGTCTTGACTCCTGGGAACTGCCTGGACTAGTCCCTGCAATTTTCTTGACAAGTTTTTTTCAGAAGTGGTTTGCCATTGCCTGCTTCCTAGGGCTGAGAGGGAGTGACTGGCCCAAGGTCACCCAGCTGGCTTTGTGCCTAAGGCATGATTAGAACTCAGGTTTCTTCATTTCTACCCTGGTGCCTTTAACCAGTGCACCAAACTGGCTCTAATTCATTTATAGTGCATCATATTTAATAATTCATTAACATTCTTTAATTTGAATACTGCACTTGTCTAGAACTTTTGTTTAGACACAGATTACCCACGAACCTTTTGGATCCATGCTAATGCTCCAGATATTCTAAAGAGGTTGGATACCGGTTGCCTTCACTTATGGGGAATTTGTTAATAGTTTTTCTCTCAAAAAGCAATGGGGAATTTAGGTGACGAAGTACCACATTGTAACTCAAATGCATCTGAAATTGTTTTATTATAACTCTTGTACAGAGTTGTTGATAATAAATTTCCATCCATAAAATAAATAAAATAAAATAATAAAATAATAAAATAAAAAAATAAAAAAATAAAATAAAATAAAATAAAATAAAATAATAAAATAAAATAATAAAATAATAAAATAAAATAAAATAAAATAATAAAATAAAATAATAAAATAAAATAATAAAATAATAAAATAAAATAAAATAAAATAAAATAAAATAAAATAAAATAAAATAATAAAATAAAATAAAATAAAATAAAATAAAATAAAATGGGAATCCACATGTATTCATCATTTGCATAAGAAAATTAATCTGGACCATATCAAAAACTTTTTCAGCATCTAAAGATACCAGTATAGAGGAGTTTATTCAATCCTGAATATGTCCAAAATATCTATTTATGAACATGCATTATATGTGGTAAAGCCTTCTGCAGTCGCCTGGCCAATAGAGCAGTCAATATGTTTGTATCAACATTAAATACTGAAATAGGTCTATAATTTGTACCTTTTTGCTTTTTTATTTAATTCAGGAACCCTTAGCAATTTCTATTAAGGAATCTAGTGATATTATTAATATCGCATTGGCAGGTTTTGAATATAAATTATTTTTATATGCTGCTAATGATATGGCAATTTTAGATAATTATTCTAATTTCATTGCCAAACTTTATATGGATGATTCAACACTGTGATAAGTATTCAAGATATAAGATTATTTGGGATAAGTCATTTTTATTTCCTTTAGGTTCTGATATATCAATACCAGAATGTAAAGTTGTTTGTAAAATGTTTTATAGTCTCTAAAGATTATATTTAAGTATTTCATGTTACTAAAAATATTTCTAAATATGTGGCATTAAATATGTTAAAAGCTTTAGAGAAGGTTGCCTTAGATGATAGCTTTCCAAACTGTGGGGACCAGGTGTGTCGCGTGAAAACCCGGAAGCGCTGATGGTGCGCTGCCGCCGCAGTTCCAACTTTTCGTGCGGCACACCAGGACACCGTTGCCACTGCCGCTGCGGCATGCAAAAACCCGGTTTTCACCCCCTGCCGCCGCCGTCCTCTGAAGATGCCAGCCACAGCTACTGGCGAAACGTTAGGAACCAAATCTGCCAGAACACGGCCACACAGCCCAGAAAACCCTCAACAACCATCGGATTCCGGCCGTGAAAGCCTTCGACTATACAAAGAGCATACTGCTTTATCTCACTCCTTTGCCAACCTGGAGCTAATCTGTTTTGCCATGTTCCATCTGGATTATGGGTTCCAACCTTTGTATAGTTTTCTCAAAAAGACAATGAGATGTTCTGGGATTCTCATTTTCCTAAGGACATTCCACAACTTGACATGGTTGACACTATCAAACACCTTTCTATAGTCAATGAAGCACATATTGATTTATTTTTGGTATTCTTTGGCTTTCTCAATGATCCAGCATGCGTCAGTAGTAATGTCTCTTGTTTCTTGGCCTTTTCTAAAACCAACTTGAACATCTGGCTTTTCCCTTTCCATATAGGACTGTGTCGGATGATCCTAAGCATTACTTTGATTGCATGTGAAATTAAGGATATAGTTCAATAGTTTGTACATTCTGTTAAGTGTCCTTTGTTTGGTATTGGTATGTAGACTGTCCTCTTTCAATCTGTTGGCCAGTGTGTTATTTTCCAAATGTATTGGCATAGTTTGGTTAGAATCTTTACTTTTCTTATTCTGTTGCTTGCCATATTTCTGTAGAGATTCCATCAATCCCTGTAGCCTTCTAATTTGGTAGTGATGGAGTGCTGACCTAACTCCATCTTCTAGTACTAGAGGTTCTTGTAAATAGGGAATATATTCTAAGGTATCCTGGATGTTGACATCTTTACTGCACAGAACTTCTTTCCATCTTTGTTTGATCTTCTTTGAATTGGTAACTCCCCTTGTTTTTCTGTGTCTATTTCCATCTTCAATGTCATTATAGATGTAATACTGCTCCTTCTTTTTTCTAACAGCTCTCTGAAATTCCTTGTTAAGTTACTTCCTGAGATCTTTGCCTTTTTTCTCTTTGGCTTCTCTTCTCTTCTGGGGAAGTTTTGTGTAAACCGCCCAGAGTCCCCTCCGGAAATGGGGGGAGATGGGCGGTGATATAAGTTAGAAATAAATAAATATATATATATATATATATATATATATATATATATATATATAAATTTCCACCCTGTAATTTGACATCCAGTTTGCTTTCTTCCGTTTCCTGATCTTTAGCAATCACTTTTCAAACTCATTCTTTATAATTTATTTGATTTCATTTCACAGTCCCTCTGATTTTCTAACAGAGATTCAAGATTTCAAAGGGATTCCTGATGTTCTCCTTGAAAATGGTGGGTATACGTTCAAGTTAATATTGTGGAAACCATTTGGCTTTGCTTGCTTGCTTTAGCTTGACTTGAAACTTGCCCCTGATAGCACTTTGTTCTCCTTTCTGCTTCTCCTTCCCCAGTGCCAATTTTTAGACAATAAATTCCTGAGGCAGGAATTCCAACTCTTATTCTCTGTACAGTATCATGTACAACGATGGTGCTATAGTAAAAGACTTAAAAACAAATTATGCAATTTATTTTATTTTATTTTATTTTATTTTATTTTATTTTATTTTATTTTATTATTTTATTTTATTTTATTTTATTTTATTTTATTTTATTTTATTTTATTTTATTTTATTTTATTTTATTTTATTATTTTATTTTATTATTTTATTATTTTATTTTATTTTATTATTTTTTCTTACTTACCGCCCATCTCATGTACGACTCTGGGTGGTAACATGCTGCCAAGAAATCTACATGGATGTGTCCATGAAGTCATTTGGAATCAAGATCCACTTGAAAGAGCTTAAATGATGCTATGAGTTACAGCTGAATGGCTGATATTCAAGATTATATTGATATTGTACTTCCTTCTCCGCCAAGCCCAAAAGGTTTCCTAATAGGTAAAAATGTGCAGAGAACATTAAAGGGGGTGGATAAATATATGGATATATCATAAGTGGATGCGTGAGGAGGAACTTGTGACTGTTCTCCATTGGCCATGCCAGCCTGGAAGCTGTTTGAAAACAGCTGAAGAGCAATAGGTACATCGGCTTGGAAATATGAGATGAGAATCAGGGAAAAGGTTTGGAAAGACAAAGGAAATAAAATATTTTGAGTAAAAGCAAAAAAATTGAGAAGATGAGAAGTAGTGCCATAATGTACTTATAACTGCTGTGAAGAATATTGGAAGCCACTTCTTTATATCTTTTTTCTTTCTTTTCTATTTTCTTCAACTTTTTTTCTTTTCTTTCACTTCTTGCTTTTTCTTTCTTTTCCCTACTTTATATTACTTTGTGTTCATTTTTATCTTCTTGTTTAAAAGTTTCAATAAAAATTATATATAAAAAAAGAGAAGTAGTGTCATAAGTGTTTTGAGGAACACTGATTTGTTTGAGAAACACTGATTTGTTTGAGGAACAAATACTACACGGTTTATTAAACTTTTTCATTTGTAATTGTTTCCCCTCCCAATTTTATTAATTTCTTCAAATACCTTAAAGATATTTTGATTCTAAAAGTGTTTAAAATGTAGCAAATAAATGTTTGGGATGTAATGATTTGTGCTTCAATAACTTTTGCCAGAAATTGGGAGTACGTGACAACTAACATGTTCATGGTATCATCATGGATCACTTTGCATATCTGGGTGATGATTGCTGGCAAGGAGGTGTTCTGGTCTTCTGGCTTTTCTATTGTTTCTTATGAATGATATGTAAATGTTGTTTACCTCTATGTGTCTGTTGATGGCTGCTTTGTCTGAGTGCCAAGCTTCCAGGAATTCTCTAGCATTTCTCATCACCCAGATATGCAAAGATTAACACCAGGATTAGCACCAGAGGAACAATCAAACAGCACAATATACCCTAATCAAGGAACTATTAACTCAGTCAATCAACTAAGCAGCAAACAACAGCCCAATCAAAGAACTCCTAAGGAGTGAACAACACCTCCACCAACACAAGCAGGACAAGCCAGGGTATATAAACAGAGAGCAAGTCCCACTCCCTTTTCGCACTGAAGATGTTGCCTAGTCTGGCAGTGAAACGTCTGCAAGAAAACAACAAGGCTCAGAGAGCACCAAGGACTCCACAGTTCAACCTTGAGCTACAAATATTATCTTCGATTAGTTCTATCATGCCTTTCAATGTTATGATTCTAAGAACAACAAAGTGAATAGTCCAAAGGATATCACACATTTGTTTATGCTTTAAAGGTACTGTATACCCTGCCTTTCATTAAGGCACCCAAAGCAATGTACATAATATACCCTTCTCCAATTCTATCCCTACAACCATAATCCTTAGAGGTAAATCGGGCTGAGAGATATTGAATGGAAACACTTCCCATTTTTAAATGGACCCTACTTTTTAACTCCAGTCCCTACATTATATGCACTCCAACAAAACAAAAGAACCATAGTGAATCAGACTAATGGTCCATCTAATTTTCTCAACATTCTGTTTCCAATGCTAGGAAGCCATATGATTGAAGCAGAGCACAGCTAGGTCCAGCTGTACTGCACAGCAATATGAACCAAGTGGTTTCAGGCAAAAGACCAGAGAGTGGGTGAAAAAATATTTCAACTGAGTTTTTTTTTTTAACATAGTGAACCCATGAATGAGTATTCTCATACTTTGCTTCTGGCATCAAACTATCTTGTGCTAGGACTGATATGAAGGCAATGGCATTTCTCTTTCTCCAGCCACTGGTACTTAGAGAAATAGTGTTGCAGCACACAAATGCTGAAAAAGAAACCTTTTTCAAAGGCCAGGTAAGATTTCTCCACCCACACACGTACACCCACTTCTGGTCATTTTATTTCCTCTCCTACTGGCACAATTGTTTCAGGACTGACCAGAGAAATGGATTAGACACCTAGAGCAGCATAGCACAGGATAACAATAGATGTACCTTAGTAGGTGACCACCACCACATTTGTATGAAACCACCCACAAAAGGAAGCAGCTGTATTCAGTGCAGTTAGATCTGGGATAAAAAGGTAAAGGTTCCCCCCACACATTTGTGCAGTCATATCCGACTCTAGGGGCTGGTGCTCATCTCCGTTTGTTAGCCGAAGAGCCAGTGTTGTCCGAAGATGCTTCCGCGGTCATGTGGCCAGCATGACGTGCACGGAACACTGTTACCATCCCACGGAAGTGGTACCTATTTATCTACTTGCATTTGCATGCTTTCGAATTGCTAGGTTGGCAAGAGCTGGGGCTAGTGCAGGAGCTCACTCCATCATGCGAGGCTAGGGATTCGAACCTCCGAACTTGTGACCTTCCGATCAACAAGCCTGGCGTCTTACCCGCTGAGCCACCACGCCCCATAGATCTGGGTTATTTCTACATAAATACTGTAAGTAAACCTGTTCAAGACTTGACACAAGAGAACAGTCCCTAAAAGTTGTATGAAAATTGCAGCAACGCTACTACTTCACAATTTTCCAGTAGCTCATTATATGTCTATCTCTTTTTCCTTTCCCTTTTTAAAAAAAATCAAGTTACATTGTGCCCAGTAAGCTTTTCTTCAGTGTCGATTTGTTCAGCTCTTAAACAGTGGATCAATCCAGATGAATAAACCTCCCCAACTTTCAGCATAATAATCCTCAGGGTGGCTAATAGAATACATGTCTCAACAAGCCCATTTGTGATCGCGATTGCCATTAACAATACTACAAAGTTACAAAACTTGTGATTGAATCAGAATACTGGTTATTAATAAACCGCACCCAAGATAATCAACATAACCAGGTAAGAAGATTTATTTATTTATTATTTGGATTTATCCCCGCCCATCTCTACCGTGGTAGACTCTGGGCGGTTAGATGACTCACAGTTGCTTTTTATTCATAGAGCTGATTCCTTGCTGCCAATAGCATGCCAGGATGTGGAATACAGGCTAATGCATACAAACATCCCATCCTCAGTCCTTCCATGCAACTGGTGATTATACAGAGACGGCCATCTTGTGCAAAAACCAAACCAAAACAGAGCCTTTACTTCCTTTAGTCACATTCATATCCATCTGCCAGATTGGCATAATTATGTGCTTGCTATAAAGTATGTATCAGAGCCACTGTCTTACCAGCTTAATCTAGGGATAGGCAATGTGGTGTCTATCAGCACCAACGTGCCTGCAGATACTTCTCTTGGTGTCCATGAAGTTTTTTCCTTCATCTGAATGCAGTTATTTATTTCAATTAACAAAAAAGAGGGGAAAACGTTATGCTGCAAAGCAAAGTGCAGGTCTCTAGCACCATTTTTATTTATTTATTTATTATTCAAATTTATTACCACCCATCTCTACAGCAGTAGACTCTGGGTGGTTTATCAGAATTTATCAGAATGCCTTGACACTCCAGATAGATCGCAGAGGCATTGGTAGAAAAGAGATGGTTGGCTGCAGCCCATTGCTTGTTGCTCAGAAAAAAAAGTCAAAGCAAGCTATTCAAAGTTTCTTTTACACTTTTTTAAAAAATAATTTTATTAAAACTTTTGAATGAAATAATAAAAGATATTACAGACTAAAAGAAAGAAAGAAAGAAAGAAAGAAAGAAAGAAAGAAAGAAAGAAAGAAAGAAAGAAATGCAAAAAAGTATACATTTTCTGCATTTTGTTCTTTCTTTTAGTCTGTATTACCTTGTATTGTTTTATTCAAAACTTTTAATAACCTTATTTGAAAATTTCTTTTACACTTCTAATTCCATAGTATCACTGCAAGTTCACACTTATGTAATGATTTCATTACCATTATTGACTTTCCTTTCTGCTTTCTGACCATACAATAAGATCTACAGGACCATCCTGTAATACACAGCTTTCCAAACTGTGTGTTGCGACACTTCAGTGTGTCGCAACACACAGTCTGGTGTGTCGCCACACAACCCGGAAGCGGCAGCGTTTTAGCGGAGGCCGCCACCGCGGCCACCGCCGCCATGCACGCCCCCGCACGCGCCGCCGTGCCGCTGCCACTGGTGTGTTGCCAACGGCGGCACTTTAGAAAGCACTGCTGTAATAGATGTCTTGATTGTCACCGAGGGTGCTATTCCTCAATATGATGATTATGTGAAGATTTTTATTAATTGTTCGTTTTCGATCCTGTTATTGTTTTTGCTTTAATCTTTTGTTTGTAGTTTTGGAGTATACACCATTGAAGCAGTGTATACCTAAATAAACAAACAAATATGAGTGGTATCTTAAGGAAATTTTAAAGAAAGTACTACCTACAGCCTTTAGCTAAAGTATCTAAAGGACAGAGGGAAGCAAATGATGAAAACAGCTATGAAAAGAACACATGGTTAAAAGAAGAAGAACGTTCTGCAAATGGTGTTCATAGTCAGGATACAACATAAATGACTAGGGTTTATTTTTGCTTTACTTTCTGGAAGCATTTGTAAATGTCAGTTCCTTTGAAACAAGGAAAAATGTATTTCCACTTTCTATTAAAGATCTTCAAGTTCCCTCTTGAACATTGTATACATAATTTCCTTTTCAAGTGGCATAAATTGAAACATCTGACAGCCCAGCTTAATTATGGGCCCTCCATAAATATAGAAAAGAAATGATGAATCTTTCATCATGGTAGTGATCATACCTTATTTAGCCAGTATCTGCAATTATGTGTTCTGTACTTATTTTGTTTCACAAAGAAAGTTGTGCCAGAGATTTTGCTATGTAGCTTTTAAGGTTTTTCCTATCACTCTGAATTTCTTTTCTAATCTTTATGAATTCTCTCTTGTGGACAAAAAGTATATTAAGTATATTAAAATTAACCAAAAAAACCCCTCCCCACATTACATTCAAATTAAGGGTAAGAGTACTGAATGTGTAGGATAGGTATGCCAAGTGAACACGCCCAGAGGGCATATAGTGGGAAGGCCAGAGAAGAGATCTGGAGAGTGGCTTTCTACAACCTGGGATCTTCCACCATTAGGACTACCAGCCATACTAGCTGCATCTCTTAAGAGAAGTTTTATTTATTTATTTAATTTATTTATTAAACAAATTTATATGGCTGCCCAACTCACACACGGTGACTCCAGGCGGCTTACAGAATTAAAATCCATAAAACAAAACACACACACCCTAACCAATCAAGATAATGACTGGGAGCTTCAGGACTCAGGACTTCAAAAGGAAGGAAGGAAGGAAGGAAGGAAGGAAGGAAGGAAGGAAGGAAGGAAGGAAGGAAGGAAGGAAGGAAGGAAGGAAGGAAGGAAGGAAGGCAGGCAGGCAGGCAGGCAGGCAGGCAGGCAGGCAGGCAGGCAGGCTCAGGACTTCAGAAAAAAAGGAAGTATTTCCTTTGCAAAACACATTATCAACACTATCATATTACACAAATTGTGCTGACAGACATTAACTCAAATAACTGTCATACTTATTTTACAAATCCTTAAGTTATTGGTTTAGTGTTGAAGAGGTTGAATTAAGACCTGGGCAACCTTACTTCAGCTATGAGTGACCACAGACAACAAACTCAGTCTTACACTATACTACCTCAAATGTTTGTTATGAAAAAATAATGGGGGAGAGTCAAATACCTGAGATAACTAAGGTTTGTTACCTGGGATAACAGGTGTTCACTTCTATATTTTTAGTTGTCTTAGGCTAAGAAGGATAACGATAGGAGGTGGCAGCCAGGCTTCAGGCATGCCATGACCTTGAAAGCTTTGCGAATACATGGTTGAGTGCTAGGGCAAATTGAATCCTACACTTGATAGCCTCTGCAGAATGCAAACCTGGGGCACAATCCAGGCCAAGATTGAGTCATCCTTTATATGTCTCACTGAAATGGGTAAGATTCCAGGGCATTCAAAGCCAAAACTGATCTCTGGTGTTCTTAGTCAATGCTAAAACAAGGGGCTGAAATGTAGCAATTGCATTATCTAAAAAAGATATGTAAGCCTTCACCCAAGTAAGAAAAAAAAAGGATTGTTCTATCAATTCATTAATCTTTAGAATTTATATGTGGGTTTGGTTTCATTATTTATTTGTAAGCGTCACACTGGGTTGACTACTACATTTATTGTGCCATTTTCCTCTATCAAAGGCTCTGTCATTCACTCCATAACCAGAAGAAGTTTGTGTAAATAGAAAATTGGGACAGGCATTTCTTACAATTATGGGACTCATTCATTCATTCATTTTACATGACTGCCCAGCTTGCAATGTGATTCTGGGTGGCTAACTTCTCATTAAAAGCAACATGCAAAAAACATCAGAACAAAAACTAAAAACACATCACAGCTGAGGCCACTCACATATCTGTCCAATTAAATCCTATAAAAACAGACTCACCTAACATCCTGGTCCAATGCCTGGGGGAAAAAAAATCCTCAATGCCTTATGAAAGGCCAGCAGAGTCTGGGTCATCCAGATCTTGGGGCAGAGGGGTGGTTTACAGGGCAGTGACAGAGAAGGCATACCTCCTGGGTCCCATCAGATGGCATCTGACTCCTGTTATGTGAGTAGAAGCCAAGAATCCAGGAGGACCCCCCAGGTCGGGGGACTTAAAACCCATAGCCACCCAGTCTTGCTAGGGTTAACCTCTAAACCTGTTCTTCCCCATCCAGGCCCCCACAGCCTTTAGATGCTGAGAAAGAACCGTGATGGCATCACTTAGTTGGCCAGGGGCAGAGATGTACTGTATAACTGGGTATCATCTGCACACTGATGATACCTAACCCCACACCAATGGATGACCTTCCCCAGAAGTTTCATGTAGATGTTAAATTGGAGTGGGGACCGTGGGGCTTAGGACTAGACCTCTTTTTCCTTGCCAACATCAATTGTAACCGACTCAAGAGGAAGGAGAAGAACGACCGTAATACCATCACCCAATTCCCAGGCCCCCGAGGCAGTCCAGAAGGATACCATGACAAATGATATTGAAAGCCATTGAAAAATCAAGGAAAGCCATGATGGATGCACCACCACCATCCTAATCTCACCACAGATCATCCAGAAGTGCAAACAATGCCATCTCAGTGCTATAACCTATTTGTGCTATACCAAATTATTTGATTTTCAAACGGTGGTGTACTTTATTTCAGCTTTTCGGTTCCAGCAACTGAACCAACCACATAGGATGCAAGTCTCCACCCATCACATTAGAAGTTTCTGTTTATTTACCATTAGGGGTCTTATTAAAGCAGAGGTTTCAAGTTGATATCTCCCTGATAATTCTAACCAGGCTGCAATTACTGAGAGAAAGAAAGCAAACACTGTTAATCCAGTATATACATAAACTATGTGTATGAAGCTAATTATCTTTTATTGCAATGCAATAATTTTATTGCTTTGCAGTGGTGATCTAAGAAGATTCATCCCACATTTCACGGCTTTTCTTGGTCTGTTGCCCATGTCAAAAGATTCACTCATGTACTGGTCAGCCCTACATCCTTGGAAGGTGTTTGTCTGTAAAGGCAGTATATAGGTTTTTTTAAATTAACATATTAATAAACAATGGTAATATTGCTGTAGTATGTGATTGCCTTAGGACAGAAGTTGGCAACTTTTTCAACCACCCTTAATATTTATCTTTTAAAAGAACATTTAAAATAACAAAATCTCATAGCAAAACTGTACTTATAGCTGTAAACAAGCCAAGTAAGTGTTAAAATTTAAAGAGAGACAGACTTTGACAGTTAGTTCCTAAATATATTTATCCGAAACCTTATGGAACTGTACGACCAACGGCAAGGGGAAAAAAGCAACCAACAAATAAGAATCTGCAATCAAAATCCACTGGGCATTTCTGGATGCTTTATGTATGTAAAAAAATTAGAGTAAGCAGATCATGCTTACAAAAAACAGATTCATGCTTTTCCCAATTAATAAATCAACCGTTAGATTTAATGCTGTGAATGCCTAGAAAGTTTTCATAAAAGAGACAGCAGCCAATTGTTTTTGTACTGTTCACAAAATAAAGCAGGCACTGTTTCATTCAACAATTGATCAAGCCTGCCATTACCATTACTTAAAAATGGTCCGAGCATCTAAAAATACCTGTTTTACAATGTGAAACAGAGGGGAGGGGAGGCACATCTTCAGGTGTAGTAATGATCAATACCAGTTCATCAGGCAAAATATTTTCAGTATGTTGCCACTGATGTTTTATAACTGTTCATTTGCCCTGTTTTTTACTGCAAAAATCTTAGATGATTAATCTTAAAATGTATTTTATGAATAAAATGACATCTGGAAAAGGATAGGTCTAACTAACCCAGTTAGAGTCAGAGCCAATTTGGTCTAGTGGTTAAGACAACGGGCTAGAAACCAGGGGTCTGTGAGTTCTAGTCCCGCCTTAGGCATGGAAGCCGGCTGGGTGACCTTGGGCCAGTCCCTCTCTCTCAGCCCTGGGAAGGAGCCAATGGGAAACCAGGAGACTGAGAGTTCTAGTCCCGCCTTAGGCATGAAAGCCGGCTGGGTGACTTTGGGCCAGTCACTCTCTCTCAGCCCTGGGAAGGAGCCAATGGGAAACCAGGAGACTGAGAGTTCTAGTCCCGCCTGAGGCATGAAAGCTGGCTGGGTGACTTTGGGCCAGTCACTCTCTCTCAGCCCTGGGAAGGAGCCAATGGGAAACCAGGAGACTGAGAGTTCTAGTCCTGCCTTAGGCATGAAAGCCGGCTGGGTGACCTTGGGCCAGTCCCTCTCTCTCAGCCCAACTCACTGCACAGGGTTGCTGTTGTGGGGAAAATAGGAGGAGGAAGGAGTATTAGGTATGTTTGCCACCTTGAGTTATTTATAAAAATAACAATATAAAATAATAAAGGCGGGATAGAAAATAAATAAATAAATAGTAAATAAATAACCCATAAATACATGGCTTGTTGGAGATACCTAATACCAATTCTGAAACCATCATGTTTAAGTTCTACACAGCACCTTCTATGCTAGGCTGTTGGAAAAAAAGCAATTTAATTAGTATCATGGGTACTTATTTGACCTGGAGCTGTTTTAGACCTCTTTTAAAATAATTTTTATCTTTCTAAATTAAAAGCATGAATGTGTGCTTGCCTGCATATCAACATAGCCCTATGTTCCAGAAACCATCCCACGCGTGGGGGGATTAAATGCAGGTATCAGGATGACCCATTGTTACGATACATGAATAAAGTGAAGTAAGAAACACAGTGAAAATATGTGTGGCAAGAAAGAATTACGCTGGACTTTCTGCAGCTGGGATGCTGAGAGACTGAAGTAAATTGTCAAAATGCACGGCTTTCTGGGGGTTTGCTAAGCTGCATATAGCAGACATAAATTCAATTCTAGGATGTCATACAATGAACTCCTACATCAGAATAATCCCTAAACTGAAAAGGGAAAATACCCTGTGTAAACTACTTTCTTTTTTGTAGAAGCAATATATTTTGTGCCATGAACATTCGTACAAGGGCATGTGTCAGGATGTCATCCATGCCATCCTGCCATGGCGCCAGGAAGGAACATCCCACCACTCCATTAAACTCACAGGGTCGTTTGGGGGTGCCTGACAGTAAAACTACCAGACGTGTAAAGTAGGGGTTTGGTGTATTCACAGAACTACAAACTATTTTTACAAACAGATTTTAAACTGTTGGTTGCGGGAGCTTGATTCACTCAAGTCTTTAATGTGCAATGGATCACTGGCTTTAATAAAGATTCCTTCATATCCCTGAGTGGCTTGTGTCAGGAACTCTGATTTAATAGTCAACAGATCGAGGGCATCACAGAAAGACTCGGGTCAGTATGGCGACCTTACCGGAAAACTCTAGGTTTACTGAGAAAGGTCCACAAATGGAATATCCAGAACCCGTGGGAACCCCTCTGGTATCGGGAGGGGGAGATGGGGAAGACGAAGGAGAAGAGGACTCTGGCCAGAGTGCACGGGAGTGCTCAGCGCGAGAAGGCAGCTTGCCGAGTGGGAGAGAAGGGGGAGAGGCAAAATTCAAAACCCCAATGAACTCAACCAGGCAAGAGGCCAGGGGATGACTGGAGGAGCAGGGAGTCAAGCCAAAAGTCCCAACTGACCTCAAGAGTGCGACTCAATCCAGGGCAACAAAAAGAAGCAAGCCTACTTGGCCCCTGGAGGTGGGAGGAAGTGTGGAGATGAATCCAAACCAGTGGGTGACTACGCGAGAAAGAGGCTCCCGCTCCAAGTGATCGACCTCGGAGCAGCGGATGGAGAAAATGGAACAAGAGATTAGTTCCGTAGGAGAGCGCGTATCTGACCTGCAGGAAGCGGTCGAGCAGCTCCTTCAGAAACTGAGCTGGGGGGGACGATGACCAGCACAACGGTGACAAAAGAACAGACATCCTCGGAAGGAGAGAGCGATGAATCCGAAACGGAGGGAGGCCGCAGGGTGACCAGGTTGGTAACCGCTCACCCCCATGGCTGAACCCAAACCGGGGCAACAAGACAGATCCCGAGTGCAGACGGGTCATTTGGGGTGAGGGACTTGAGGGTGAGGTTCGCTGGAGACCCTAAAAGGCTGGCCTGCTTCCTAACCCACGTGAGATGATTCATGGCAGAATGTGAGGGGTCTTTTCCCACCGAAGGCTCCAAGGTGTGGTACATTTCAACCCATCTTGAGGGCAAAGCAGTGGATTGGCTCGTAGAATTGCACAACTCAGACTCTCCAGAGCTAGAGGATTTTGAGAGTTTCATGAGCACTCTGAGGGATAGGTTTGAAGATCCCCTCTCTAAGTTAAGAGCCAAGACCAGCTTACAGCATATTAAACAAGGAAGCAGGTCAGTCTCAGAGAACGCCACGGAACTCAGGAGGCTGGCTGGGAAGCTGACAGACTGGCCGGAATCACTGAAAATTGAGTACTTCCAAGGGGGATTGCACCCAGAGATCCTAGAGTGCTCCCTAGCAAGGGGGGACCCTGGGACCCTAAGAGGATGTATTTCTCTCACCGGCGAAGTAGAAGACATGCAAATTCACTTCAAGAGACAGCAACGAGCCCAACCAATGGGGAAGCGACCAGCGCCGCCAACCCTTCCTTCGGAAAGACAGGGAGCTCATAAGTCGTGGGGCGAAGAGAAGGAGTAGCGGGCTAAGAAGGGGCTATGCTTTAAATGTGGCAAGGAGGGTCATCGCATCACCGGCTGCCCGCAATCTACAACCCCAAAACGAACCAAGTGAGGGAGAACGGTGCAAGGATCTCGGGGGTGAAGACCATAGGAGCTGCGGCCGCCATGACAGAGGGAAGGGTTTGTGAAGCCCTATTGGAAGGAGACTCAACTGGGGAAGAATTCCAGCCAGCGGGAAATGACGAGAGCCCGTTCTAAGCGGCGCTGAAGGGCAGGCAATTATAAATAGGTGCAAAGATTCCATGGTGAATGGAAATTGCCCAGCAATGCTGGTGAGATTACGGGTAGAGACATTAGGGGGTCATGGCAGCATGAATCTAGTGGGGATGTTGGATTCGGAGTGTACCAGATCTCTCATGCATCCCGCCCTAGTGACTGGACTGGGACTGAAAGTGAGAAGGCTGAAAGAGCCCATCAGTTTCATTCAACTTGATGGGACGGAGATGAAAGGGGGCCCAGTAGAGTATTGCACCGAAGTGGTTCAGATGCAAATAGGAAGCCATGAAGAGACTTTGATTTATAGTGGCTCCTACCTCTGATCAACCTGTAGTATTGGGACTAACTTGGTTGCGAGCCCAGAACCCCCAAGTGAATTGGGTCACTGGGCAATTAACTTTTGCCGATGGAATTTATAAGGGGTTAACCCCTGGAGAGCGGAAGGATGAGCCTGAGCTAATAGGCTCAGTGTCCGAGATTTGGGGGGAAGTGGCAGGAGAGGAGGATGATCTCATCCCCGTGCAGTACAGAGATTTAAGAGGTGTTTGGAGAAGTGGAATCTAACCAGCTCCCACCTCACAGGAAGTCGGACTGTGCTATAGAACTGGAACCAGGTGCCGAATTGCCCAGAACTAAGCTGTACTCCATGACTCCCAAGGAACTGGAGGCGTTGCAGGAGTTCATTGACAAAAACTTAGAACGAGTGTTCATTTGCCTGGCCACTTCATCAATGGCTGCGCCTGTTCTTTTCAGAACCAAGAAGGATGGATCACTGAGATTGTGCACTGTTTACCAGGGGTTGAATGCTATCTATACTTCCAATAAATGCCCTTCCCGCTGATGAAGGACATGCAAGCCCACCTATCAAGGGGGAAGATTTTTACCAAATTAGACTTAGGGTAAGCATACTTCTGAGTTCGAATTCGGGAGGGAAATGAGTGGAAAACAGCATTTAATTGCCAGCTGGGGTCCTTTGAGTACTTAGTAATGCCCTTTGGATTGAGGGGGGCCTGGGGTCTTCATGCATTTAATAAATGAAGTGTTACATGATTTCCTGTACCGGGGGTATTAGTCTATTTAGATGATATCCTGGTTTATACTGAAATGATAGAAAAACATGTGTCTTTAGTGAGGGAAGTGCTAAAACAGTTACTGCAAAATCAATTGTATGCGAAATTGTCAAAATGTGAATTTCATAAGAAGCAATTAAATTATATGGAGAATCGGGTATCAAGCAAAGGGATTGAAATGGATCCGGCAAAGGTGCGAGATGTGGTGGCTTGGGAACCACCTCGAATTAGGAGACAGCTATAGAGTTTCTTGGGGTTCACAAAGTTTTACCGGCAATTCATCCCCAATTTTGCACAAGTGGCTTTACCTCTCACTGATTTGCTAAAGACCAAGGGGAAGGGGGACCCTAAGGTGGTGAAAAGACCGGGGGCGAGTCTGCAGTGGACAACAGACTTCCAAGAGGCTTTTGAACAGCTGAAGGCGTTGTTCACTTTGGAGCCAGTATTAAACCACCCTGACCCCACGAAACCCCTAATCCTACAAGTAGATGCATCAGTTGTCGCTGCTGGAGTGATTTTATTACAAAAGGATGGGGAGGGGAAACTGAGACCTTGCACATACCTTTGCTGCAAGTTCACCAACAAGGAACACCGCTGGCACATATGGGAAAAGGAAGAGTTTGCAGCACGCTGGGCTTTGATAAATTGGAGGCATTTACTAGAAGGGGCAGCTCACCCCTTCAAAGTTTGGGCAGATCACAAGAATTTAGAAGCACTGCGCATTCCAAGAAAGTTAAACCCCAAGCAGATTAGATGGGCTCAATTCTTTAGTAGATTCAATTTCACGCTAAAGTACTTACCCAGGGGAAAGAACTTTTTGGCCGATGTTTTGTCCCAGTTACCACAACACAACAGCCAGAGGGAAGAGGTAATAGATTCTATCATCCCCACCCAACAATCGGGGATGGCAGTGGTCACAAGGGGTCAGAAGTCCAAGCCCAATTTAACAGTAGAAGGGGATTTATGAAATGAACTGCAGTTGGCGCTAAAAACTGGTGTGTGGTTACAAACTAATAAAGTAAACCTGACAGAGAAACAGGAATTCTGGTGGAGTTGGGATAGGCTGTATATTCCAGAGCCCCTGAGAAGGAAAATACTTGGGAGATGCCATGATGCGAAGTTGGCTGGGCACTTCGGATTTCTAAAGACTTTGCATCTTTTGAGGCGGCAATTCTGGTGGCCATCCCTTCGCAAAGACGTGGAGAAATATGTAGCCAGTTGCCCAATCTGCGCCATGTCCAAAAGAGTGGGGGGAAAACCCAGAGGACTATTGCAGAATGTGGCAAGCCCCACCCAACCTTGGAAACAGGGCTATGGACTTTATAGTAGATTTACCAGAGAGCCACAAGAAGACAGTGATTTGGGTAGTATCCAATTTATTTTCAAAGCAAGCCCATTTCATTCCTTGCACTAGTATACCAAATACAGGACAGCTAGCCAAGATGTTTGTGCAACACATTTATAGATTACATGGGACCCCTGAACGAGTCATAAGCGACCGGGGTGTACAATTCACCTCTAAATTTTGGAGGGCATTCCTAAAGATCATTGGCGTGGGACAAGGCTTAAGCCCCAGCCATTATCCGGAGACGGACAGAGGCTGTAAATGTACTAACCAAGTGTTGGAGCAGTACCTTAGATGCTACGTCAGCTATCAGCAGGACAATTGGGTGGATCTACTTCCATTTGCCGAAGTGGCTTATAACAATTCTTTCTTTCTCTGCTTTTCTCTATCAAGACTGGAAAAAAGAAGATGAAAGAATCAGAATGTGGAGTAATAATAAACTCAGGGAAAGACTTCCTCCCAAGCAGACCTTTAGGAAAGAGCTGAAGACCTGGTTCTGCCGCCTGGCATGTGAAGGAGGGAGGGATAGTTCCTCATGGGGGTGGCTAATCCCCTAATTTTATAACTGTCCTTCTTTAATTATTCCATTACCATCTGGATTTTTCAATATATTTTTTATTGTATACTTGAGATTTTAACCTTATTTTAACTTATTTATTGTGAACCACCCAGAGTTCCCCATGGGGGGAGATGGGCGGTTATAGAAATTAAATAAATAAATAAATAAATAAATAAATAAATAAATAAATAAATAAATAAATTCAGTACACCAGAGTACGGGTTTTCCCACTTTCCAAGTGGTGAATCGGCAAGGGTTCGTGGCATTCCCGGAGTTGCCAAAAGATAAAACCGAAACTGTCCCATTGGATGAGTGGATGAAATGCATAGCTGATGGGTGGCCAACAATATAGTTGGAGGACGCCAAAGAAACTTACAAGAAATACACTGACCACAAAAGAGCACCAGAATGGCAACTGAAAGTGGGGGAGAAGGTGTGTTTATCTACAAAGTTTCTAAAATCCTCACAACCCTCAAAAAAGCTGGGTCCAAAATACATGGGACCTTTACCTATCACCAAAATTATCAACAATGTGACAGTACAATTACAGCTACCAAAACTTTTGAGAAAGGTCCACCCCGTTTTTCATTGTAGTCTGCTGAAACCAGTTAAAGACTCAGAACGCTGGCACCCAGAACAACCCAGTAATGGTCGACGGAGAACAGCACTTTGAACTGCAAGAGATACTAGACTCCAGACAGCATTGGGGGGTGGGGGGGTTGCAGTACTTAATACAGTGGAAACATTTCCCCAGATCTCAGAGTGAGTGGGTGGACAGTCATCATGTACAGGCACCTAACTTAGTGAAAAAGTTTCATGACAAATTCCCAACCAAGCCGAAATAGAGGGTTTGAGAAAAGGGAGGGAAACCTATGCAATGAGTGAAGTGTAATGTATTTTTGTATTTTGTACATAAAGCGCTAAAGGCGGGGGATTTATTTTTAAGGGGGTGGTATGTCAGGATGTCATCCATGCCATCCTGCCATGGCACCAGGAAGGAACATCCCGCCTCTCCATTAAACTCACAGGGTCGTTTGGGGGAACCTGACAGTAAAACTACCAGACGTGTAAAGTAGGGGCATTGCGTATTCACAAAACTGCAAACTATGTAAATCAAAGTGACGCACTGAGCATTTCAGCACCCAGGATAGATCAAAGGGCGATATTGCCGAATTAGTTGATTCGGACCCAAAAAGATCTGAGAACTGAGAGACAAAGGGAAGGGCAATCGAGCCGTGAATCCCAATTGGGGGGGGGGACTTGGAGATTTTAAACTGTTGGTTGCGGGAGCTTGATTCACTCGAGTCTTTAATGTGCAATGGATCACTGGCTTTAATAAGGATTCCTTCATATCCCTGGGTGGCTTGTGTCAGGAACTCTGATTTAATAGTCAACGGATTGAGGGCATCACAGCATGTTTAACTGGAGTTAAAATGAACAGATTTATTAAGAAATATAATATTGCAGTGACCTAGCCAACCACAAAGGACTTCCAAGTCCTACTCATTTCAATGGAGATTAGCTCTCTCTTTGAAATCAGTTGGACTTTTGAAGTATTTAACTCTGATGTTCCCACTGCAAACATCTTGCATTCTATCATCCTCTGTATCATAGATTAAATTTGAAGGGGAATTATAGTATCAAAGGATTCTGTAGCCCATCAAATTCTGCTTGATATTATCTATGGATAAATGGTTGCCAACTGGAAATATAACACGAGAATGGACAAGACAGTCTGAATGACATTAGATCCTACTGTAATCAATTTCATCTATTGTGCTAAGCCATGGTTTGCTTAATAAACTGCCATTGGCTGGGTTTCACAAAATGTGAAGCTATAAGTTATGGTTTACAAATTAAAATGAACACCTAAGTCATAGCTTTCCAAACTGTGTGTTGTGACACAGTGTGTTGTGACAAAACCCAGAAGTGCTGAGGGTGCGTCACCGCCACCCCTGCAGCGGCGCGTGTGGCAACAGTGGTGGCGCATGTGGCGGCGGCAGCAGAGGCAATGGCAGCAGTGCGCCATCAGCGCTTCCGGGTTTTACCACGAAACACAAGGCCACCGTGCACACCGCCACCACGTGCACTACCACCGTGCACACCACCGCCGTGTGCACCGCTGCGCCGCCACCACCTTTGGTGTGTCGCCAACGGCGGGACTTTGGAAAGCACTGACCTAAGTCATATTATGGCTCCAGCAATGTGTGAACCCTCTCTACAAAACATTTCTGTGATGCTCAACCTAGCAATTCGAAAGCATGCAAATGCAAGTAGATTAATAGGTACCACTTTGGTGGGTACGTAACAGCGTTCCGTGCGTGTCATGCCAGCCACATGACTGTGGAAGCATCTTCGGACAATGCTGGCTCTTCGGCTAACAAACGGAGATGAGCACTGGCCCCTAGAGTCGGACACGACTGCACAAATGTGCGGGGGTAACCTTTACCTTTACAACTAGCTTCAATATCTCAATACTCTCCCCCTTGCAGTGTTAGAGATCAGGTTTCAGTCAAGCACGTCTCACACACAGACAGCCTCTGCTGTAACCTGATCTCACTTGCTGTGTGTGGGAGGGGCTGAATCCCGGTTTCCTGTTTCTTGTTCACTTTCTCTTTCCCTCTCTCTGCTTGAATCTCCCACCAAGGAGGATGTGGCCAGCCATGGCTGCTGGCACATGTTTCTCATACTTCCATGCAGCAGGGCTGCATTAATGAAGACTGCGGGTTTGGTCAGGACCACTTGCTTGCATGCATGGACCATTTCTACTAAGGAACTGTGAGTTACAATAAACTTGTAAACTCTTTTTTATGTAACTTTACATTTAACACATGAAGTGTGTTTATTTTGTGTTTTGAACTGATTAAGCTTTGTGCAAGTTTATGGGAACACTTCTACTCTGCTATATACTAATAAGAAGCTGCGTGGAGTTCTGATACTACCATATCAGAATTCCTACATGCAGTGCAAAAGTACAAAGAAAGTCAAATGTGCAATTCTAAAACTTTGACACATCTCAAGGAAAGCAAAAAGCATTTGTGCTGTAATTGAATACTAAAAAGAGGTATTACTGGATCACATTTGTTTCAGCAAAACATACACCTCTTCACCTACAATTATACAATAAATTTGCATTTCAGTGCCTTTTCACCAAAAAGTTGAAATAAATTGGTGCTAATACTGACTACAAGCTTATTTCAGCAATTATATATTTTCTCAGAAGAAGAGCATCTTTGTTGCAGCTGAGTATATTATTTGGTCTTACTAAAATCAGATTCAGTACCTTAACTCAATACTTTAATATAAGGTCTTCCAGATGTGCTGGAGGAACTGAGAAGGGGGGAACTGCAGTCTAACACATCTGAAGGATGCCAAGTTGGGGCAGGAATACAAAACAAACCATTTCTTTATGGTCTCAGACCAATTAAGTTGGGGAAGGAAACCGCATCATATTGGATTAAGTACCGCCTTTCAACGATTAATTTTACTTCTAATTCACAAAACTCTCTGAAATGTGGCTTTCAAAGTCCAGATTCCCTCTTTAGAAAACAAAAGTATTAATACTTTGCAAAATACTTTTTTCAGTTGCAATCAGTAACCCTTCCTGAATGCAAACATATATATTGACTCCAATTTCTTAATAGTCATTTATAGCTTTGTTTTACTTTCTTTAAAAAAAGTATGCCACTTACGTGTTCTCCTCTGAGACAGTCAGTTGTCCGAATAATCCACTTCCAGTCTTTCAGTCACACAACGTGCAGTTGCCAGTCTAGTCTGCACATTATTTTTCTGACAGAGGATACCTGCAGAGTGCAGACCAAATAGCTTGTGCTGCTTTCCGATAAGGTCACCAAGGCTTAGTAGAATATAGCAATGCTTAATCCTCATTGGTCTTGCCTGCTGAGCACAAGGCTGTTTCCTTGACAACGCATTTGCAGTTGCTACGGCATTCTCAGCCACATGTGATGTCAAGGTTTGATGTCAACATAAAGGAAAATTGCCTCCTGTTTACAAATCAGCAGTGTGATAGGGCCACTATAATGTATATGCAATTGGGACCTGCCTCAATAAAAGTATAATTTCAAAATTACGGGAGCAGTCATGCCATTCTCTTCTGCTTCGGTCGGTCCCTATTTGAGCATGGTGTCCAGTCTCCAAGATTTAAGAATGACTTTTAAAATGGAACATGTTTTGAAAAGGACGATAGATGGTCAGGGGACTAGAAAACTAAAACTTATGAAGAAACATTGAATAAGCTGAGTATGTTTAGCTTTGAGAAAAGTTGACTGAGTGGAGATATGATTGCACACCTCAAATACCAGGAAGGATGTTGCATAGAAGAGGCTGAAGATCCGTTCTCTCTTGTTCCAGAGGATAGAACACAGAATTATGGATTTAAATGATAGGGAGGCAGATTCCAACTGAATGCTAGGGGGAAAAAGTCCTAACAATAAGACCAGTTTGACAATAGGACCAACTACACACAGAGTTGATGGGCTCTTCTTCATTGGATATGTTTGACTGGGATGTTTTAGCCTGGATTCCTCCACTGAGAAGCAGATTAGACTCAGTGGTTTAAATAGTCCCTTGGTTCTTGGCACACCTAGGCATCACCAGAGAAAATCGTTACCTGAAACCCTGGAAAATATCTTTTAGGGTAGCTAGCAATGGTTTCACTCATTACAAAGCAACTTTCTATGTTTTCCTTGTGTCAGTTTTGGAGAAGAATTTTGGTTCTGACTGTACAATCTTATACGTATTTATTCATAAGTAAATCCTACTGAGTTCACTAGGGATAGTCTTCATACATAGAATTTGTAGCCTAAAGACGTCAATGCAAAAGAAAGCTGGTCTCTATAAACCACCATACGTCTTCTCCAGCTCAGCCATTGATTCTCAGCAACTGAAACAATTAAATCTAAGACCCACTGCAAGGATTTCGCACCACATTTATAGAACCTGTTTTGTCGTATGCTATTATTACAAATAAAATTCCATGATCCTAATTATATTACATTCGTTTTCAGGGGTAAAGGTATCACATCAGACAATGTTAGAGAGAAATTAAAAGCTATTAACAGTAAAACATGAAAAGATATAAACCTCAACTTGGTTACTAAAGTTCTTACAGTATATGTTTCTGTATATATTTATTTTTATACTCATTATTAGAAGCAATAACATATTTTTTAAAAATCATCCTTAGCTTTTATCACCAAACTAATCCAGCAGCTGTTGCGGGTTAGCCTGGGGTCTTGATAATTAATTTTAGTATGTCTCAAAAACACTGCTTTAGTTGTAACAATAATGAAAATCAAAGTAAAAGCAATGCCCATAGCCCTCACCTTTTCAAATACAAAAATATTTGAAGACATCCTAGTTCTTCTGTTCCTTTGTCCCAAGACAGCATATCTTGTCTAGACTTTTCTTATACAGTATCTTCCTGCATAAAGCATACATTTGAAATATTTATACCAAAGGGATCGAGCATTTGTTTTTCATACTTTGCATTGACTACCTTCTCTATCTAGTAAAGAATAAAATGGAAAGATCTACTCCTTCTCTGGGAATATGAGCATGTAGGTGAGATAGAATGCAAAGCCCCTAATATATTATTATCCACTAATTAAATAAATAGATTATTAAAGAGAAAATGAGGTGCTCAGAAAGAAACACTATCAGACTGAGTGGGTGAGGGAGCTACTGTACTTGTAAAAACCAACGTAATCAAAAGAAAAATCTATAAGGTATTCAAATCCAGGAACTGTTGAATGGCAGCCACTGCCTGAACAACACGCTGTACTTAATCAGAGTGCATAGCAGAACCTGAAGTTGTATAGAAATTTAGAATTTGATGCAAATATACTATATAAACAAGAAGTTGCTTAGATCTATGAACAACTGCTCCATATTGAAGCCACTGAACTGCAGACAGGCAATTCTCAAAGGCATACTTACCGACCTGTCAGCCTTCCCAGGTAGACGAGACAGGAAATACGACCAGATGAGCTAATTCTACTTTATTGTAAGGCTACATTAACAGAATCTTGCAAGTCTGAAAGTACAATTCTCCTTTACAGCCTGGGAAGCTAGGGAGGGTCCCTTCTGAGCCTCTTTCTCCACCCATTATCCAGCTGTGGGCTATACCCTCTCTTATCTGACTGGTCCCTAGGCAGAATCTCTTTGCCCTTTAAAGATCTTTCTCACATACCATTACACAACCTGGACTAAGTTCATTTACCCAGGCAGTACAATATGGTTCTTTTGATCTCTGGCCCTATTGTACCTACAGTTCTTCCTGATTCCCACTGCTCCTTGGTCATATCTCCTGGGTTTTTTTTTTCTGATTCTGTTTTTCTGTTCTTATTCCTAGTTTACTATTCCTGAACTGTGCTCCCCAGTTTGGACTTTGGTTTTGACTTAGTAATGAAATCTCAATGAGTCCCACAGCTCCTGAGTCACCTCACATTGCTATGCTTAAAATAACTTAAGACACTAAGATCAGCGATGAAATACAAATTTTTTAAAACTTGCAAAAATTCATTACTGTTTTCACATAAGAGAGGAATATATTTATTTATTTATTTATTTATTTATTTATTTATTACTCAAATAAATCCAGAAGATGGTAAGATCTCAAAAAGGAGGATATTATGGCGCCAACCAGCCCCAGGAGGAACTATTACCTCCTTCGTCCCAGGCAAGGCGGCAGAACCAGGTCTTTAAAGACTTCTGGAAGGCCAGGAGCGAGGGCGCCTGCCTCACCTCCGGGGGCAAGATATTCCACAGGGCGGGCGCTATCACGGAGAAGGCATGCCTCCTGGACCCCACTAGATGAAATTCTTTTGTTGATGGGGTCCGAAGCATGCCCTCTCTGCATGACCGGGTAGGGCGGGTCGATGTAATCGGGATGAGATGGTCCCTCAGATATTCCTTCTCTTCCATCCCTCAAACATAATCTCAGATATACATTACCTATGTTCCCTAGAACAGGCCTGCACAATTCATGTCTGATTAAGCTCAACTATTCATTCAGCATTAGGTATGAATGGACCAAACTAATTTGCAATTCCCAAACTACTGTGTGCATTGGAATAAAGTTTGCATTTAAGTTGTGCACCTCTCCTAAATTTTGACATCTAGTTCTCAAGGACTACATTACATATGTATATTTTAGTATTCTGAGTCTACACTTTAGGGCAGGGGTTCTTAAACTTTTTGCCATCACACTTCCCTTTAGTGTAATCTTAATGTACACACCTCTCCTAAAAACCCAAACAGCAAAATGAACACAAATGAACAATGAAAACAATACAATGAAACTTTGGGAAAGGTGGATTTATTGTAACAATGTACAACTAAAAGGTTCTTCACACCTCCCCTGGACTCTGTCTGCACATCCCCGAGGGAGACACACCTCACAGTTTGGGAAACCCTGCTTTAGGGGAATTGTGTATGATTTGTCTATTTCTTTTAATTTGAAAAGCAGGGGAAAATTAGGTGGAACAAACTGTTAATACATACAAAAGCAGTAGAGAGTGAAACTAGATAGGGATCAGCAGACTTTTCAACCCTCCAGGTGTCAAGGCAGAATCTCACCTGATGGCCAGATTGCCCTGTAAGAACACCTACCAACTTTTTATGAGCTCTTGGTATTCCCATGCGAGACATTTGATTTCAGCAAGAGATCTGTTTTTTCGTTAGTTTTATCCTTTTCCCAAAATGCTTATTTTGTTTTCCTTCTTCTCTTTCCTTCCTTCCTTGCTTCCACTGATATCACTGAAAGATAATATACACTGTATTCTTCTCTCTGTGTCATGAGATATCGCTTTGTAGGCATATAGGGGTATTTTAGGGATTTACTGATTTATTTAAAGCATTAAACTCATAATTTATAACTCTGGGTGGCATACAGTTATAGGTGTTTTTGATGTTAGCTATAAGTCATTTATTCAAGTTACTTCATAAATGCAAATGTTTAAAGTACAAACTGTACAATGCTCAATGTTTTTGGTTATCATTATAAATTTTACCAACAAAGCAGATGAATGTATACTACATTTGTTAGATCCCCAAGGACACTGGCATTTCACGAACTCCTAAGGTTTGATAACTATGTGTACATAAATAATATTTGAAATAATACATCTTTATAGAATTCAGAAATTTGAGGAAACCAAACATAAATTAGTCAGTTTGTCCAGTGATGTGGTGTGTGAATGTAGTTCATATTTGAATTTAAAAATCTCACCCTAATTTGCATTTTCTGAATACTAAACTGGAAGGCAGATTTGCATTTTTTTAAAAAAAAATGCTAAACACATACTTTAGGGATAATAGAGAAAATAACACAGGGAAAGGCATGCATTAGGAAAAAGCATTTATGAATTTATGTATCTATGAAAATGCATGCAAAATGTATCTTTTGGTGAAAACTTTGTTTTCAAAGAAATTACAAACTGATGTAGAAGTGATACAAAATAACTTGGGCTTATAAAAAATAAGAATATTATAGAAAGCAAATGGTCTGTCTATTTCTAATTTTCAGAGACAAGTTTAGAAAAAACAGTCTTTAAAATACACACAGACTCAAGCACACACACTCTCTTACAACCAACGTACCTTGTTATTTTCTTTTTGGTTGTTAATGAAAGTTGTTTCTAGCTCCCAAATAGTGCATATTTATTCAACTAAGCTTCTGGTGAACTACCTAACAATGTTAAAAGGTGACAATGAAGTTTAAAAGGGTAAAAAGAAACATATTTCCACCTAGGTGGGGAACAATTAGACCACTGCTTTCCAAGTGCCGCCGTTGGCGACACACCAATGGCGGCAGCGGTGGCGCACGTGGGGGCGGGGGCACGCACGGTGGCAGTGCGGGGGGGCGCACGGTGGCATGAAGGGGGTGTGGCGGCGGCGTGCATGGCAGCGGCAGCAGCAGCGGCAGCCTCTGCTAAAACGCGGAAGCACTGATGGTGCGCCGCCGCCGCCGTGCATGTCGCCGCCGCTTCCGGGTTGTGTTGTGACACACCAAACTGTGTATTGCAACACACCAAAGTGTCGCGACACACAGTTTGGAAAGCTATGAATTAGACTATTCACGATCCTCCCTTGTGTGTATAATGAAAAGATCAACAAATGAAACTGTAAGATCCTCCTGAAGGTGCCTGAGGACAAGCTACTGTAGGTGTGACAATATCAACTCAGAATGGAAATCTGTTTTTTAAAAAAAAGCATGAGTGCCCAATTGTTAGAAAGGTCCTCGCTCCATCAAACCAGGATTTCTTGTTTCATATAATCCCACAATGGAAAGCAAACAAAACAAAACCTTCCAACTCCTTTAATTTTTCCAGATTTTTGTTTTGTACTGTATTTGGGGTGTTTAATGGGCAAATAACATTTATTTTGTCTTTGTTTTCGCAAAAACAAAAAAAAAAGTGGAAAACAAGGCCGTTGAAAATCAGCAATTTTGCTATGCAGGTACTCTGGGGGCTGCAAAATTCAGTTTGAGAGTTGCAAGCAGCTCACTTGCGCTAAACTACAACATAGTTTATTTTTAGCTTAGTGTGATGTATATACACAGCCAGAGTGGTTTAGAAACTATAGGGGTCTGTATGAATCAGACAAATATAGGTTGTTGAACAATCTATGCTTAAAACAAGCCATGACTTAGTGTGATGTGTGAATCCAGGCACTGAATCATAGCTTCTAAGGTACTCTTAAAGATGCAAAAAAAAAAAAAAACCCACAAACAAACTATTTGAAATGGTTGGTTTTCTTTTGGTGTGCTCAGGGCTGGATTAAGGCCAATTGATGCTCTAAGCACAGCCCAAGAATGGTGCCCCTCGATAGAAGCAAAACTCTCATGCCATCAGACAGAAACAAATATGTTATCTGATACCTTCAAACCAAATTTTTAAACATTAGTCACTCGCCATGCCAAAGAAAATGTTTTTTTAACAATGCAGATTAAAGTCAAACACGGCACATAAGAACAATTACCAAAAAATCAACTAAAGTCAAGTGTGGCAATGTTAAGGGCATGATTGCTACGGGAAAAAACTCTGTGGTGCCCCCTTTCCCTTGGTGGCCTACTCACATGCTTGTTTTGCTTAATGGTTAATCCAGGGCTGGGTGTGTTTTTAATAATGACTCAAGCAAAGAAAGAAGGGCTAGCACCTATATTCTTGTTATCACGTTGGTTCAAATAAAGAGTGCATCACTTGAAAGACAATCATTATCCTTCTGGAATTGCTGCCTTTCTTCCTTACTGAGGGTGATATGAACACAGCACAAAATAATTCACAAACATTTTGTCTGGGTTCACACGTGGCCAAAATGGAGTTCTATCTAGTGGTTAAGGCATCAGGCTAGAAACCAGGAGACTGAGTTCTAGTCCCACCTTAGGCATGAAAGCCGGCTGGGTGACCTTGGGCCAGCCACTCTCTCTCAGCCCAACTCACCTCACAGGGTTGCTGTTGTGGGGAAAATAGGAGGAGGAAGGAATATTAGGTATGTTCACCGCCTTGAGTTATTTATAAAAATAATAAAGGCAGGATAGAAAATAAATAAAAATAAATAAATAATTTATGGTTTAGAGCGTTGCAGAAACCCAGGCATTATTTTAGTTGGTATCTGAATTAAGCCATCACATGAAACTATAGGAGAATCGCTCAGGCATAGTAATTATGTTTTCTTAGCTTGGATGTAGGATTGGCAAGTGATCTGTACACAAATTAAAACTCTTTATCTTTGCAATCAAAGACAAAGAACATGCCCTGGATCATATCTTTCCAGATTGTAAAATCTAAAATTAAGGTTACTGCAAAGTTTCCATCTCATTATTTTGGCTTGTTTCAATTTTGGAATAAATGGTTTCGTGCTACATCTGGTTTTTTGAAATTTGGGTCAGCTAAAATACTGGTTGTAAGGATGGAAAATCCAGGAACAACAATTAATTACACCTGGATGTTCCAACCTTACACAGGATTAATAAAGAAAGGAATGTAAGGGAGATTGGGGGAGGGAATGTACAAGCCAACAAAGAAGCAAACAACGATTAACACCATCAGATTGAGAGACACAGATGGCTGGCATGAAGCAGGAAGAAAGCAATCAGCATAGAACGGAATTAAATTAAATTACAAAATAAGAGAAACTGAGAGGGAGGGGCGGGCTGAAATGAAAACTGAGAGGTTTAAGGAGGGTCCTGGGCCAAGGGAATTCATTCGTAGCTTCAGTGTGGCATGTTGCCAATCTAATAAAGAACTGGGGGTTCATTCGCCCTGCCACATCATCTCTGGTCGCACCCATCCTATTCAGAACAAAGAAAGATGGGTCACTGCGGCTTTGCACCGACTATACGGGCTTGAATGCTGTCTGCACCTCCAACAAATACCCCCTCCCCTTGAGGACAGACATGCTGTCCCACCTCTCAAATAGTAAGGGAAGTGTTGAAAAAACTATTGGAAAACCAGCTGTACGCCAAACTCTTGAAGTGCGAATTCCACAAGGACCAGATAGATTACCTAGGGTACAGAGTCTCCAGTAAAGGGGTGGAAATGGATTGGGCAAAAGTCAAGGACATAGTAGCCTGGGAACCAACCTGAACTAGAAGACAGCTGCATAGATTCCTAGGATTTACAAATTTTTACCAGGAATTCGTTCCCCAATTTGCACAAGTGGCCCTACCCCTCACAGACTTACTAAAAACCAAAGGAAAGGGAAACTCCAGAACAGCTAAGAAACCAGGGATGGTGCTAAAATGGACACCTGAGTGCCAAGAAGCATTCAACCACCAAAAAACATTGTTCACAACAGACCCAGTGCTGAAACACCCTGACCCTACATAACCCCTCATTGTCCAAGTCGACGCTTCAGACGTAGCCATAGGGGCCATATTGTTGCAAAAGGATGAAAAAGGGAAGACGAGACCGTGCACCTACCTATCACACAAATTCTCAGAAACAGAGAGATGCTGGCACGTATGGGAGAAAGAGGCATTTGCAGTACAGTGGGCTTTAGTAACCTGGCAACACTTACTAGAAGGAGCCCCACACCCATTCGAAGTCTGGACCGACCATAAGAACTTAGAAGCCCTAAAATCCCCTAGGAAACTGAACCCCAAACAGATAAGATGGGCGCAGTTCTTCAGAAGATTTAACTTCACGCTGAAATACCTGCCCGGGGGTAAAAACTTCCTAGCTGATGCCCTATCCCGATTGCCCCAGCACAACAGCCAGAGAGAAGAGGTAGTGGACTCAGTTATCTGACCTACCCAATTTGGGATGGCAGTAACCACATGGAGTCAGAAAACCGCCGGAACGGAAAAAATAGAAAAGAATTTACAAACCAAATTGCTGGCCGCATCACAGCAAGACAGATGGCTACAAGAAAATAAAACCTTTTTAATATGAAGACAGGGACTATAGTGGAAAGGGGAGAAAATGTACATCCCAGAAAACTTGAGAAAGAAAATTCTACAACGATGCCACAATGGTAAGATGGCGGGGCACTTTGGCTTCATAAAAACCCTACACCTGGTGAGGCGCCAATTTTGGTGGCCAATCCTGCAGAAAGATGTAGAAGAGTATGTAGCAAGTTGTCCAACGTGTGCTATGGCAAAATGCATAGGAGGCAAACCAGGGGACTGCTACAAAATGTAGCGAGCCCTACCTGCCCATGGAAACAAATTGCCATGGACTTCATAGTAGAACTACTAGAAAGCAAGAAGAAGACAGTCATATGGGTCGTAATGGACTTATTCTCAAAAAAGGCCCATTTTATCCCATGCACTGGACTACCCACGGCCAACCAATTGGCCAAAATGTTTATACAACACATATACTGCCTACACGGAGCCCCTGAAAGGATCATAAGCGATTGAGGGGTCCAATTCACATCAAAATTCTGGAAACAATTTCTAAAACTGATAGAAGTAGAACAAGGGTTAAGCTCCCCCACCACCCGGAGACTGACGGGGCAAGTGAACGGCGGAACCAAATACTAAAACAATACCTGAGGTGCTACATCAGCTACCAACAAGACGATTGGGCGGACTTACTCCCGTTCGCAGAAGTAGCATACAACAATGCAATACACTCGAGCACGGGATTCACCTCGTTCCAAGTAGCACACGGGGAAGACTTTGTGGCCATCCCTGAACTACCCCAGGAACAAACGAAAATCCTCTCCTCGGACGAATGGATCAAACAAATGAGGGACAGTTGGCCAGTAATAGAAAAGGTGTTAGAAGAAGCTAAAGCCGACTACAAAAAATACGCGGACTGCAAAAGGACCCCAGAATGGCCCATGGAAGTGGGAGGAAAAGTCTATTTATCTACGAAATATTTGAAATCCTCCCAACCTTCAAAAAAACTCGGCCCCAAGTATGTCGGTCCATTCAAAATCTCAAAAATCATCAACGATGTGACAGTACAACTTCAACATCCGAAGAACTTGAACAAAATCCACCCAGTTTTCCACTGCAGTCTATTTAAACTGGTACGACCTTCCGAACGCTGGCACCCTAAAACCCCTCCACCTGCCCCCACAATGATTGAAGGATATGTCTATGAAGGTTCTCAGTCATCCAGGTGGAATTGTCTGTAGCTTGAATCATGTCAACTGGATTTCTATTTTCTCAGTGGAAACGTTTCGCTCCTTATCCAAGGAGCTTCTTCAGTCTGAGCAAAGTTAGTAAGGGAATCCTAAATATGTTTCTAGGAAGCTTTGTGACCTTACACCTGGGGCTAGGTCATGGTTATATTGAGATGTTATTTTAAGTCCTCCTTTAGATGATAAAAGGACTTAAAATAACATCTCAATATAACCATGACCTAGCCCCAGGTGTAAGGTCACACAGCTACCTAGAAACATATTTAGGATTCCCTTACTAACTTTGCTCAGACTGAAGAAGCTCCTTGGATAAGGAGCGAAACGTTTCCACTGAGAAAATAGAAATCCAGTTGACATGATTCAAGCTACAGACAATGATTGAAGGAGAACAACACTTTGAGGTCCAAGCCATTTTAGACTCCAGAAAGCGCCGAGGAAGATTACAGTACTTAGTACAATGGAAACACCTACCAAGAGCAGACAATGAATGGGTGGAACACCAACATGTTCGCGCACCCCAATTAGTAAAGGCATTCCACAAGAAATACCCAGAGAAACCAAAGTAAAGAGGAAGGGGACAGACTTTCACATTCATACACTAATTGTTCCTTTTCTCCTTCAGGTGCACCAATGTCAATAGAATGGGGGGAAGTAATCATTTTTGAGGGGGCAGCATGTAAGGATGGAAAATCCAGGAACAATTAATTACATCTGGATGTTCCAACCTTACACAGGATTAATAGAGAAAGGAATGTAAGGGAGATTGGGGGAGGGAATGTACAAGCTGACGAAGAAGCAAACAACGATTAACACCTTCAGATTGAGAGACACAGAAGGCCATCAACAAAAGAGCTATCAGCGCCGGCTGGCACGAAGCAGAAAGAAAGCAATCAGCATAGAACGGAATTAAATTACAAAAGAAGAGAAACTGAGAGGGAGGGGCGGGGTGAAATGAGAACTGAGAGGTTTAAGGAGGGACCTGGGCCAAGGGAATTCATTCGTAGCTTCGATGTGGCACAATGCCAATCTAATAAAGAACTGCACATATCCCTTACGGCTTGTGTTGAAAGTTGCTGATTTTAGATTGTAAGATCGTGGACCTTACACTGGTCCCAAATAAGATTTTTTTTAAAGTGCTGTGACTGGAAAGAAGAAAGAAAAAAAACATGCACTCAGGAACTACAAGCACCTGATTTATAGGAGAAGCATCTGGCCAGCTGGGGCACATCATGTTTTCAGAACATTTTGTGCTGATGCAACAAAGAATACCAGAAAGAACTACAGACCAGGACAAAAAAGATGAGCTTAGTTATGTCCCGGGGACAGGGACAGTGCTATCGTTATGTTAAAATAGTTCCAGATAGAGATCTCATGTGGCACAAAAGCATGATACAGAAGCTTTGTTTGATATTCTTCCTTTTTCTTTTATGGAAGGCTGAGTTCTGCATTCTGAAATGTTACAAGCGAACATTTACACTAAGGGTGGCTCTAGCCCAGAGCTTTCCAAACTTTTCATGTTGGTGACACACTTTTTAGACACGCATCATTTCGCGACACACTCTTACAGCAGGGCACAAGGCAGGCACTAGGACCTGCGTGGAATCACAGCAGGTTTGGAGGCAGCAGGGCACTAGGCAGGCACTAGGACCTGCGCGGAATCCTGGCAGGGCAGGTTTGGAGGCAGCAGGGCACAAGGCAGGCACTAGGACCTGCGTGGAATCCTGGCAGGGCAGGTTTAGAGGCAGCAAGGCACAAGGCAGGCACTAGGACCTGCGCGGAATCCTGGCAGGGCAGGTTTGGAGGCAGCAGGGCACAAGGCAGGCACTGGGACCTGCGCGGAATCCTGGCAGGGCAGGTTTGGAGGCAGCAGGGCACAAGGCAGGCACTGGGACCTGCGCGGAATCCTGGCAGGGCAGGTTTGGAGGCAGCAGGGCACAAGGCAGGCACTGGGACCTGCGCGGAATCCTGGCAGGGCAGGTTTGGAGGCAGCAGGGCACAAGGCAGGCACTGGGACCTGCGCGGAATCCTGGCAGGGCAGGTTTGGAGGCAGCAGGGCACAAGGCAGGCACTGGGACCTGCGCGGAATCCTGGCAGGGCAGGTTTGGAGGCACCCGGGCACAAGGCAGGCACTGGGACCTGCGCGGAATCCTGGCAGGGCAGGTTTGGAGGCAGCAGGGCACAAGGCAGGCACTGGGACCTGCGCGGAATCCTGGCAGGGCAGGTTTGGAGGCAACCAGGCACAAGGCAGGCACTGGGACCTGCGCGGAATCCTGGCAGGGCAGGTTTGGAGGCAGCAGGGCACAAGGCAGGCACTGGGACCTGCGCGGAATCCTGGCAGGGCAGGTTTGGAGGCAACCAGGCACAAGGCAGGCACTGGGACCTGCGCGGAATCCTGGCAGGGCAGGTTTGGAGGCAGCAGGGCAGGAGGCAGGCACTAGGACCTGCGCGGAATCCTGGCAGGGCAGGTTTGGAGGCAAAGGGATGCGAGCACAGGAGAGAAGAATGGTTTACACCTTTCTCTTTTTCCATCACTATGTGGTATCAGCTAATAGAATGCCAGGACATGAGAATTAGTACAAGATAGCTCTCCAGAGGACTCCAGCCATGCATCTGGTACTTTGATGTTTCTGATCATGGCAATACTACGTTGCAATCATGGAGCCAGTTTGATCTAGTGCAGGGCATTCCAAAGTGCCGCCGCTGGCGACACACCCGGCGGCGGCGGTGACACGTGCACGCACGGCGGCGGCGCGGGGGGGCGTGCGGCGGGGCAGGGGGCGTGCGGCGGCGCGCGCATGCATGGCGGCCGCCGTGCGCGTGCGCGCCGCTGCTTCTGGGTGGTGTGGCGACACACCACGCTTTGTGTGGCGACACACTTTTGTGTCGCGACACACAGTTTGGAAAGCTCTGGTCTAGTGCATAGCTTTCCAAACTGTGTGTCGCGACACTTTAGTGTGTCGCGACACACAGTTTGGTGTGTCACAACACAACCTGGAAGCGGCGGCGGGGGCGTGCACGGCAGTGGTGCGGGGGCGTGTGTGGCGGTGGCAGCGGCAGCGGTGCGCCATTAGCGCTTCCACGTTTTAGCGGAGGCCGCCGTCGTGCACATAGATCAACTATAGATCAACATCAGTAATGGTGAAAATTATAAATTACAGGTATCAGGGTTCTTACCGCTGGCTGTGAGAAGTTACATTTCAATACCTACATAAAATGCATAGATTTGTACCTTTCAAGAGTCACCTTTGTAAATTTCATCCCCTTGCAATCTTCTGAATCACAGACCTGATGTGATTAAGTCCTACTAAATTCAGTATAAGTGACTAATTAAAAACATGAAAAATAAAAAAAAATGCAATAGCTGATAAAAGTAAATCAGAGTTAAACTGGATTATCTGAAAAAGCCTGTTGAATTGCTGGAGAGCATTATTTAAGACAAAATTATCATGCATTTTGAAGGTTAGGATTTGAAAATTTAACCTAGCTTCTATAAAAGCTAAGGAAGCACTTATTCATACAACTAATAGCTAAATGTTACATGAAATATGAGAAAACACAACAGCTTTCCAAGTAATTTATATATTTTATCAATGACTCCTAATCACATGTTATTTTCAGTATCAGAGGCATATGCTCTTTCTGATAGGCACTGGATTACAGTAATCACTGTAAAAACAGAACACTGAACTCCAGAAGCAGTTACTCCCATCTTACATGATACTTTTTATCCTTTTAAAATTTTTATAAAATTGGCAGCATTTGAGCCATATAGTTATACCCTACATGTAATTAGATTTGCTCCAAATATGTCATCAAATATGAGCTAACTCTAATAATTGTATAATAACAGAATCCAGTTGTCATCTTATTTCTAAAAAACAATACACATGCAAGGCAACTATAAGGAGTTAGCTAAATCCTAACGATGACGATGCTGGAGGGTAGAATAATGAATGCAGCTACTCCAGTCCTCTTTCTTGTTTTTCTACTTTTAAATAGCTCTAAAGCTAAAAACAAAGAGACATATATTGTAATGGCCTAAAAAGAAAGGGAAAATATGTAATACTGTATATAATAGTTACATAATTTTATTATGTCTAATAAAACAGCAATAGGAAGAATATATGTAAAGAAAAACCTGATGGCATACAGCAATTTTCCCTTGACCTAATCCCCGCCCCCATATATGTTACTGTGCTGGAAGCTACAGAAGGCATAAGGTTAGGGAAGGATGATATTCGTTTTATGCAGATATTATTGGAAGTCAGATTAATATTCTTGGAAATCAGTCCAAGGAGAAAAGTTATGGTGGGTTATGGGAAAGTCTAAAGAATACGATTTGGGTTAATATAAGTTAGCAGGAGAAAGTAATTAATCTTATTTTATTATTTGCCCAAGGCAATATTGACTAGATTCCATATAATTCATTCTCTCGTGAACATAATAATATCTTCCTATATTTATAAAAGGTTTCTGAAAATCCCTAACTACACAGCCCCATCCTTCTTCAAGAAATCACACTATCAAAACATTTCCATCTCTTTAAGACCTGCTCCTGTTCCTTTCTGCCTATCTTGTCTACTTGCTTTTCCCATCATGTCAGACACAACACCATTTGACACTTTTCGTATTGACTCTCCTTGACTATTAGGCATGCTAAGGCCCATGAAAGGTTTTTCCTCTAAAGAGGTGATTTCATCCAGTTTTGGGCAGGTCACAACAAGGTGGTAGGGGGATATAATACTTGTAGATTGATTAAATCTAATCCTTAACATGGAAGAGACATTAATACAGAGCTTTCCAAACTGTGTGTCGCGACACAAAAGTGTGTCGCCACACACAGCGTGGGGTGTCGCCACACCACCCGGAAGCGGCGGGGCGCGCGTGCACGGCGGCAGCGGCGCGGGATCAGTGCTTCTGTGTTTTAGCGGAGGCTGCAGCCGCTGCCGCCACCGCCGTGTACACGCGCGCCGCCACACGCCGCCCTGCGCTGCCGCCGTGCGCGCGCACACCGCCGCACTGCCTCCGCCGCTGGTGTGTCGCCAGCGGTGGCACTTTGGAAAGCCCTGCATTAATATTTACATTTCACATGAAAAGAAAGAGTGTACATCTTTTCAGCAATGGTTAAGACACCAGTGAATGCCTTGAAATATGGCTGTGGAAAAAGATGAGAAGTTCCGTAGAAGTCAGGATTTTACCCTTGTCAAAAGAAGACCTTCTGCTTGTTGGAGGCCAGTCTCCAAATAAGGCCATTGACCTCAAGTATCCTGTTTTTCTAAAAAAAATTGTATTTAAAAAACCTGCCAATTGTTTAATATGAAGAGATTTAGAAAACTGTGAAATCTATATTCAGGTAAATTCAGGTGTTATTCAGTTATTCTCCATAACTGAAACTCCATTACAGCAGCCTGAAAGTAAGTTTATAATAGATTTTAAATATCCATTCAGAGAAAGATTGTGTAGCAGAAAACAATTATGTTCTGGTGAAACACAGTTTGATTTATAGAGGTGCCCTGCCTGTATTGCTATTGCAGAAGACAACAATTATGGTGAGTTTTAAGAGGTGTCTTCCATTTTTCTCTGTGCTCTCCTGTATAAAATAGCTTCTCCTCCATCTTATTTATTTGTTATATTTCTTTACCATATTCCTGTGCACAGCATGACCAAATAAGACCTTAGTTTTCTAAAAGCAAGTCTCTGCATTTCCCTGCCCCCTCCCAGTTACTTCTTATAGTTAACCATTTTCTCATCCAGCTTAGCTCAAGACTTTTATCACTTTCTTTAACTCCAAGGCCAGCCTCCTGCGGATGAGGTGGTATTGTCTCACGTCACCATTTATGTATTTATTTATTTAAGAGATTGATATGACCACCCATCTCACTCACGGTGACTCCGGGCAGCTTACAAAAATAAAACCCCAAATACAAACCGCCCAGGGTCCCTCCTTGAGGGGGAGATGGGCGGTGATAAAAATTTAATAAATAAATAAAAACCCACTACCCTGCCACCCCCTGGCAGCAACAATACAATTCAAACAAACCACTTGATGGGCTCCGCATCAACCTGGGATCCCCTGGCCCACTGGCAAAACCATGTCTTCAGGGCCTTTCAGAAGAGTATTAAGGTGGGGGCCAATCTTATCTCTGTGAGGATGATGTTCCACAGATAGGGAGCCACCACGGAGAAGGCCCTTCTTCTTGGTCCCACTAGATGGACCTCCTTAATGGGGGGGGACCTGTAACATACTACGCCTCCCCGATCTGGTGGGTCGGGTAGATGTAACTGGGAAAAGGCGGTTTTGATCATATTAGGACTCAGCATGTTTACTGTCCAGTTCTGCCCCACTGAGAAATTGCACCATGCAAGCCTAGCACATACAAAGCAGAAGAGCGGAGGGTTGCTTGCTTGGACTCAACTGGGAGATCCGCTTTTTCCTTCCTTTAGGTCCAGCTGCCAAAGAGAGGATTTTGTAAAGTTTTTTTTTCTTCAAATGCTGAGGTTACATTCTAGTTTTTCTCCATTTCAAAAGCAAAGACCAACTGTAAATAAATAACAAAGTCCAACATAATACAGTACATAAATCTCCCTCCTCCTTTAAACTCAAACATTTTGGGGAATCGCTGAATCCAATCAAATCGAAGTGGGACATTTTTGCTATCCTTCCCACCCAATTCTCATACTTCCTTCTCCTCTCTTGCCAGATTGAGGATGGAATTGAAATTGTGGGGACAGTCTCCCTACTTCATCTTTCCACTCCCAGTTCTTCTTCTTCCTCCCTGCACCAAGTCATTCTCCCTACTAAAGCCTCAGTCCTCTTTGCTTTTTCTCCCCATGGAACAGGAAGTCCCCAACTCTCCTTTGGCTGCCCTGCTACTATCCCTTAGTTTACCAGACAGTATTTGGAAGGGTGGGCTTCAAAAAGCAACAGTGGCTTTCAGTCCTCTACACCTCTATATCCTAAAATGCTTCCACTTTGGATGGCATTGCTGGAGACCCGCGCTTTGTAATGCCCATGGCCCTCTCTCTCCAATTAAATCAAGGGGGGGGGGAGGGGAAGCATGGAATTTCCTAAATGTTAGGAGAACTGTTGATGGTACGCTGGCACCCATGGTTGCCAACTCCCACTCTAGTAATGCAGTTTCTAAAAGATTCTGGGAGATGTACATAGCTCTGCCACATCAATATGGTACGTAATCCATTTGTCATTCCCTGCACTACTCTTTGGCCACTAGGCATGCTTCTTAGACAACACGCGAAAGCCTTGAATACTTAAGGACCACTTCAGGTTATACCCATAGACCACACAATGTCAACAATTCCTTCTTCAGCTTGCAAATATGTCTACTTTCTCCATGCAGTTGAATGTGCCCTAGAATGGATGCGCCCTTTCCTTACCTTCAATAGATGCGTCTGTTTTCATTCCTGTGACTGCAAGCCTATGAATCTGGGATAAGTTCCACTGAACTTAATATATCTTACATCTGAGTGCAAACATATTGCTTCGTTCTACTTAACAAAGAGCTGGCAGAGAATAAGTGAAGAATTACAGCTGTCAAAATATTGATGAAATTATTCACACTTTTTATTTCTAGGGGAACATATGGGCTTTCATGCTACCAAGAGGGCTTTTGTGCCAAAAGCTCAAAAAATGCAACTATAAACATAGCAAGGCCATTGTAATTTTAAAAAGCATCCATCTAGAACAGGGTTTCTCAACCAGGGTTCTGTGGAACCCTCGGGTTCTGCAAGAGGTCACTAGGGGTTCCCTGAGAGATCACAATTCATTAAAAAAATTATTTCAAATTCAGGCAACTTCACATTAAAGAGATAAGTTTCATTCTTTATTTTCAGTTTAAGAACACTGTTAATGCATATATATATACAGGCCTACACATGAAACAAATACAATAATTTTGTAACTTCTGGCCTATATTTGAGCCTGAATGTGCAGGGGTTGCCCGAGGCCTGAAAAATATTTCAAGGGGGTTCCTCCAGGGTGAAAAGATTAAGAAAGGCTGATCTAGAAGGAGAACTATACAGGCAGTCCTCACTTAACAACCATTCATTTAGTGACTGTTTGGACTTACGACAGTGCTGGAAAAAACCGACTTACAATAGGTCCTCACACTTACTACCGTCGTAGCATCCCCGTGGTCACATGATCACAATTTGGGCACTTGGCAACCAGTTCACATTTATGACCATCACAGCGTCCCGTGGTCACATGATTGCTATTTTCGACCTTCCCCAACAGCTTCTGGCAAGCAAAATCAATGGGGAACTGCGTTATTTGCTTAACAACCACGTGGTTCACTTAACACCTGCCACAAAAAAGGTTGTAAAATCGGGTCGGATTCGCTTAATGACCGCTTCACTTAGCAACTGAAATTCCAGTCCCAATTGTGGTTGTTAAGTGAGGATTACCCGTACAATGAGAATTATGTGGTATAACAATAATTAAAAGGGCATATACTGTATAAGGAAATTTCTACTACTTTCTTCAATGGCAGAACATCAAGGATCATAAAAGGAAACGAAGGCTAATTCCCGTGGTGCTTCATTAAGAGACAAATGTATCCACTCTCTGTTACCAAAAATGGCTGAGTTGTGGTATAAATCTGAAGTGATGGACCAACAAAGCATGTCATTGCATTTTTAGATTAGGCAGGTCATCTGATTCCAACTGGAAGTGGTGTAGGTTTCCCATTCCCAATAACAGTGAAGTATTTACTGTTCTATTTTTCTGCATTTTACTATATGCAAGCTATTCTGAGTTTATTGGCAAGTACAGTATCTTATAAATGTTTTAAATAAAGAAATGTATAAAATACAAGTGTACGTATTTTGCAGGCTCTTAGTAAGAAAACATTAGAGTTATGCAATGAGGCAAATTCAAAAGAGAAACAGTGATTCAGAGAATGTGTGGGCACACGTGTTGTAGGTATTGGAACCTCCTTAACTCAAATGTGTCATTACCTGAAACCAGAAAACGATGCAGCTTCTTTAAAGGCGTTGCAAACAGGTGCAACAGGCATGCCCATACATTTCCCCCACAGATCCAGATCCCTGCAGCGCCTTAGAAAATTTATATAATACAGCCCAGAATGAGAACACTACACAAAGTGTGTAATCACCTTACAAGACCCCTAGTCCTAAGGCAGAGCTTTCCAAACTTTTCATGTTGGTGACACACTTTTTAGACATGCATCATTTCGCGACACACTCTTACAGCAGGGCACAAGCAGGCACTAGGACCTGCGCGGAATCCAGGCAGGGCAGGTGTGGAGGCAGCAAGGCACAAGGCAGGCACTAGGACCTGCGCGGAATCCTGGCAGGGCACGTTTGGAGGCAGCCAGGCACAAGGCAGGCACTAGGACCTGCGTGGAATCCTGGCAGGGCAGGTTTGGAGGCAGCAAGGCACAAGGCAGGCACTAGGACCTGCGCGGAATCACAGCAGGTTTGGAGGCAGCAAGGCACAAGGCAGGCACTAGGACCTGCGCGGAATCACAGCAGGTTTGGAGGCAGCAAGGCACAAGTCAGGCACTAGGACCTGCGTGGAATCACAGCAGGTTTGGAGGCAGCAAGGCACAAGGCAGGCACTAGGACCTGCGCGGAATCACAGCAGGTTTGGAGGCAGCAAGGCACAAGGCAGGCACTAGGACCTGCGTGGAATCACAGCAGGTTTGAAGGCAGCAGCAGCCGCGACACACCCAGACACTGCAGCCGACACACTAATGTGTCCCGACACACAGTTTGGAAAGCTCTGTCCTAAGGGGTTCTATGTCATTGCAGCTGTAAGCAATATGTCAGCTGTTCAAGGTAGTCCAGACAAGCACCGACCATGAGTACTATTACTATATTTATTGTAATGTTACAGTAACAGAATGTTGCAAGTCTGAAAGCCCTTCTCCCCTCCTTTACTTTGCAGAAAACTAGGGAGGGTCCCTCTGAGACGCTTCCCACATCCCTTTTCCTTCTGTGGGCTGAGATACCTTTTACATGGTGGTTGTCTAGGCTGCAGCTCTTCCTCCTGTCTCCCAAGGTGATTCCCACATACTATTTACACAATCTGCCCCCCCCCCCATTCTTTATTTCTGCTTACGTTCCTCCCTTCCTTGTCCAATGGCACAAAAGAACACTGAGAGATGGACCTGTTGTTGTTTCTTTGTGAGTTCCAGTTGTGATGAGAGGTTGAGGACTCCTGGGAAATCATAGCTGCTACTTCCCCAAGGAGTAAAAATATTGATTTTTCTTGTCCACATAATTGTCTTCTGCAATCTTCTATGACTCTCCCCATCAAATTAAACTCTTCACACCAGTAAACCACACTCAGTGGGCAGTTTTATTTATGGGGATTAAGTAACTAGCAGCATCTCCAAGCCAGAAAGCAGGTTGTGATATGCGCTTTGATTGTACTGTATTCCTACATTCATTGTATTGTACCATCAAGGTAATTTCTTTTTCCCCCCCACTGAGGTGGAGGTCTTTGATTATCTTCTATTAGGATTCAAATCCATAAGAATAAGCCATATGAATGCATGTAGTTGTATATCACTGACACTACAATTCCAAGTGTGCCAACTGAAAGAAACTATCTATACCCATTATGTACTGTGATTTCACTGCTGACATTCCCAAGCAAATGGGATGACACAGTAGCCCAGACTCCACTGAAAGCACACTGGATTATGCTATAAATCTCACATTGCCACCCTGAGACTTCTTCTGGCATTTGAGGAAGCAATCTAATGAAATGTTTTTGGATCAGGCAAAAGTTTGTATAATGAATATTGTACTGTATGTTAGAAAGGCACAGATTTTCTTTTTAAATTAATCCAAAAATGTCTTCCAGCCTTTTGTAATAGCTGTGCCATTTGCAAGCACTAAGGAAAAAGTGAAAGCTCCTTTATTTTATTCTTGATCCACCCAATTGCTCCACACAGTTAAGAAAATCTAAAACAGAGAAATTATGGGGTTCAGTTTACTTAGGCAGATGATTATAACAGGCTTATGACATCTTATAATATACTATTTAAGCTTGTTTGCAAATATGCAGACTGAACAAAGTTGAAGAGACAGCTAAACCCATTTCCCGAGAGTCAAAGTTCACTACTTCATGTTAGATCTCTATGGATTTTATTTGCGTATAAAAATGCTATTACTCGGAATGGTCCAAAAACAGCTTTTTGCCTCTCTTTAAAACTGTTTCCCCCCCCCCCTCTCTCTTGTTCTCCTTCAGGAATATCTTCATTATTTAAACATGGAAAAAAGACAGTTTTTGCCTCATTGTAAAGATTTAATTACAGTACATGATTAAAACACAGTTAAATTAGTATTTTTGCTTTCCTGATGTACAGTACATATGAACTACCCACTTCAGAGCTCAGAGGATGCTGAGATGATTGCTGACCCAGCCAATCAATCAATCAATGAATCCATCCATCCATTTTTGTCTTTGTTGTCCATTTTCAGGTCCCTCTAAATCTGTATTTCACCATCTACAAGGTTCAAAGTTGATGGGGTATATGCTGGCTTAAAGGGGAAAAACCGAGGCTTGAGAATAAACAGACAAGAATGCAGCTTGTTAGGGCCAACAGTGTTTACTGTTTAGCATAGGGCAATAATGCAGATACAATTACATTATCGCAAACATGAAAAAGATGAATATACAGGATACATCATTGTAAAAGGAAAACAAAACTAGAACTTATAAGCAGAGTTCCGTGTATTGATCCCAGGGCCAGAGTTCCTGCCATGGCCTATACCCAAAGCCAGGCATAGCTCACTCTGCCCAGTCCACGGGAAGTGAACACGTGAAGAACTACATGGCTAAGAGACACTAGAAATCAAGAAGACATAGAACACCATTTTGCATGGTTGTATATTCAGTTCTTCTAGCTTTCTGATTGGCTGGAAGTTAGCTGTTACACACACTAGGCCTCAAAGCATTAGGCCTAAAGCACATAGCATGACCTGCTATTGGTTAGCAGTGCTGCATCTACGCACTGAGTTCCCCCCTCCTCCTTGCTCAGGGGGGGCTTGGGCATGGGCAAGGCTTCCCACGGAAGGACATCAGGAGGATATCTTCTCATGGGAAGATTTCCATTGCTAGCCATAATAATGGTACCTTCTCGCTCCTTATCTCATGAGGACGTAAACAACGCCAAGGCTTCTCTGTTGTCCAGCCACCTGGCATTCACGTCACCATGAGAAGGCTGTTGCTTTGCTTTGTAAAAGATGCAATTTGCCAAAACACTTTTGCATTGAAAAGAAATCCAATTTACCAATATCATATAGTATAAGAAATCTGACACCCCTCCACATTGGATTTCGACACAATGCAAACAATGATGGAAGTTGTTCAAAGCTTTAAAATACATTTGTACAGAAACAGAAACAACAAAGGTTAATACATGTAATAATCACACTATTCAAGTTACAGGTTTTTACAACCAATAGCCATCAACACTAGAAAATGGTTTAAAAACACTTGTTACACATATGTATAATGCACAATATACATTTCATGCAATGTTTTATTCAGATACATACAAATACATAATAATACAACTTATGCAGGAACAGAATCACAGTACAGAGAAACAGAAAAACATTGCCCTCAAATGTTCTGTCCCCTCCTTTGCAAAAATCGCAGTCAGCATAGATAAGGAATTCCAATCCTGCCGCAGGATATATTTTTTTTCGCAGGACCTTTTTTTTTCCCTACCCATTTGCAAGCTCACATGGAGGGCCAAATCATTTTGCAAGCTTGGTACCCTACCTGGGCAAAACTAATTCAGGGCATGTCCACTGCGTTACTGTATAGTGATATACTGTACAACAAATTTAGGATAAGCTTTTCTTTACACAAATGACACTCTGTAGGAAACCAAGAACCATCTCTGTTCTGGGCTCTTGTAACTTCAACACCAAGATAAATGTTTGAATTTGTGCTGAACTTCCTCAGCTGGCAATTCTACCTCAGCTGACTGACAAATTCTTATTCAAGGTGGAAAACTTCAGTTTCTAAGCAGAAAAACAACTACATAAGTACGAAGTCCTACACAAACTTCAACACTTTCTTATGTACACATAGAAAACAGCACGGGACTGTTCTCACATCCCAGTTAGCATCTGCACCATGCTATCAATGACTGGCCTGCTTTAAAATCCATAAAGCACCCTGTTAAGTCAATGAATTGTTTGGGAACTGCCACACATGCAGAGCCAAAACGCTTGCCTTACACACACTGTTTCAGGGAGATCTACATTCAAATATGCTGTGCCAACATCACAATATGTAAATGGACACCTGTTTTACACTGCAGAGTATTATCAGGAAGAAATGTCTTTCTGAACACTCATCTGGAACCTACAGCTTACTAAAGCAAAGGATAGGTTGGTTACTTTTAACACTTCACCAAAACTCAAACTGACTATCCACAGCTGTGTTCCAACGCTCTCCCTGCCTCTCAAAGGCAGGAGCCACACATCTAGCAAAGACTGGGTTTTCTTTCAGGCAACTTGACACACTGTCACCTGCTAAATCACAAATCTGTCAGGCTTCACACCCTGGAATAAGAGGACCCATGAGGAATGACCACTGTGCTTCCTCCATCACTGTCTCTTTTCCTTAATACCTGACTCCCCCTCCAGGCCCTGCAACTGCTCAGGTGAAATTTCCACTCCTTCACCTGAGGGGCCCTTTTCACACTCGGAGACTGGGGAACAGAAGAAACCTGAACTGGTTTTTGCCCATCTACTGAACCATGGACAGTAGGTTTACACTAGCAATGCAGCAACACTTCTGCAACCTTAGCATGTAACCTTTCCAACCAGTAGGCTGCTTAAACATAAAGCACTTCTGGAGATTTGGATTCGACCATGGCTTAATGAAACACCGATAAGCCTTGGATTTTAATCAACAACCAACAACCAACAACCTGAAGCACTGTGCTTCCTTGGTTCTTCCTTCTCTGTGACCTGGAGTTGTGAACACATGCAAATGTTTCACAGACATGCAGGTACTTCAGTGAAGGGCGCTTGCCATACCAAAGAAAAACAATTTCTTTTTACAGTTGAATTCTACACTCTGTTAGTTAGAAACACACTGCAATCAAGGCAGCCTCTCCCCAGACATGGGATGGCACCTGAGCAACTAACAGCAGGCTATTTTTAATGGTATTCACAACACCAATACTCAGCAAGAAATCCAACATTGGCAAGTCTTTGGGAGAATACTTTCCTACAAAGCCAATTCTGGAACAAATGGCTCAGGAACACTTCACTACAATCTGACTGAAACTGACCATATTTTCATCCTACCATTGCTACATATACTTCAAAGCGAACACAGACCTTCGCTTTAGACTTCAACAAGTAGCAACAACACAAGCAGGTATGATCATCAACCAGAAGGAAAATGAAACTCGCACCCCACCATTTCTTGGGACATGGGGGCTAACTAGATCTCTATGAACCAACTGAAATGGTCTAGTTAACACTCTGTCACTTTGCCTAGCAACAGACACAGTCCTGATTTTTTTAGATTGTTTACACACAGTTTACACAATCAAGAAACTTTTGCACATTTCCTGGGTTCTAACTCAGAATGCATTTGGCTATCTGAGACACACTCTCCTATCCCGGGATACCCCAGTACTTTGTGAAAACTTTATGGATGCATTTATGATGTGGGGAACATTAAACACACAATGTCCTGTCCACACAATCTCCACAGCATCTCACACACTTGATGTTACAGGTTTGTCTCTAACACACTCAGCCACATGCAGTTTCATATCGCAATGAAACATTCAGCAACAAGTACAGTCAGACTTGACCAGGGCTGGAACACTGAGGAGAGAAAAACAACAAGTGTACACATACACATTTCTTACACAGAAATATCAGCTAAAATTACTTGCTGAACTCAAGGCTGACATTTGTAACAATAACCATCCATGTTTACAAACTTTACAGCCAGCCGAATTCAAAAACAGAGTCTCTGTAAATGCTTACACATAACAGCAGCCGGTAGAGTAGAAAACTTGGATTCGTTGTTCAGCTGACTCCTGGTATCTGGCGTCCCCTCCCTTCGTAAACCAGGCCTCTTGCATCCGCTGGACATCGGGGCAGGGAACAGCCTTGTAGAATCACAGCAAATCACGGCTAATGTAAATTCCATACCAGGTTTTACTTCAGCTGGAACACTCTGTTCGGCAAGGCTCCTGGAAGTGACCAGTAGCTCCAGGCTTGACAAAAATCACGCACGCTTTTTCACAGCCTCAGAAAAACATGCCTTGTTGTTCAAATGCAGCAAACAAAGTCTTGAACTCACCAAGGTGGGTCATCACAGTCTCACCGGTTGCAGCTTCAAACCATAAAGCTGTCTTAATAGACCACCAAGGGCAACAGAGCTCCACTGTGTATTGAAGGCTCCAACAGCTCTCAGCACCCATTTCTCAGTCCGTGGGTTGCTGACATGCAGTAGCTGAAATAATTCCATTCAGAGGAGTTGAGTCCCAAAAGCAAAAATGCCATAAGCACAGTCCAAACATGCTTGCACTTCTTCAGAGAGAACCCTCCGAATCCTCCAGGGATCTCTGGAAGTGGATTTGCCACTTACTGCCACAAATCATCTTGCAAAAAGAATGATTCCATCTCCACACACCAGGTCAGATAGTTTGTGCCATCTAAAGCCTCAAATGGCAGACTGACCAGACACTGTTCAGCCATTGCTGACCACTCAAAGAAAACATGTTTACTCCGAAACCAGCCTCTAAAAACAAACTCCCTTTTACAGCCAGGTCCAACGCAGCAAAGAAAACGCAAATTTCTCTCTGGGCAACCATAACCTGATGGGGTATATGCTGGCTTAAAGGGGAAAAACCGAGGCTTGAGAATAAACAGACAAGAATGCAGCTTGTTAGGGCCAACAGTGTTTACTGTTTAGCATAGGGCAATAATGCAGATACAATTACATTATCGCAAACATGAAAAAGATGAATATACAGGATACATCATTGTAAAAGGAAAACAAAACTAGAACTTATAAGCAGAGTTCCGTGTATTGATCCCAGGGCCAGAGTTCCTGCCATGGCCTATACCCAAAGCCAGGCATAGCTCACTCTGCCCAGTCCACGGGAAGTGAACACGTGAAGAACTACATGGCTAAGAGACACTAGAAATCAAGAAGACATAGAACACCATTTTGCATGGTTGTATATTCAGTTCTTCTAGCTTTCTGATTGGCTGGAAGTTAGCTGTTACACACACTAGGCCTCAAAGCATTAGGCCTAAAGCACATAGCATGACCTGCTATTGGTTAGCAGTGCTGCATCTACGCACTGAGTTCCCCCCTCCTCCTTGCTCAGGGGGGGCTTGGGCATGGGCAAGGCTTCCCACGGAAGGACATCAGGAGGATATCTTCTCATGGGAAGATTTCCATTGCTAGCCATAATAATGGTACCTTCTCGCTCCTTATCTCATGAGGACGTAAACAACGCCAAGGCTTCTCTGTTGTCCAGCCACCTGGCATTCACGTCACCATGAGAAGGCTGTTGCTTTGCTTTGTAAAAGATGCAATTTGCCAAAACACTTTTGCATTGAAAAGAAATCCAATTTACCAATATCATATAGTATAAGAAATCTGACAAAAGTGGGCTTCTGAACATACCTCTCTATTTGAATACGTGGTCTGCCAGCCTACTTCAGTCTTGGAGAATATTCTCAAGAAACTGAACAACTTATCACTGGCTTGATTACTTTTCCTGTGTTTACGTTCACTTGGGTGTTCAGATGCAACTACTGTTGCTCCCGAGATTTTTATTTGTTTTATAGTTTCTGAGTATTCTTACTTAACTTCTATCTATCTATCTATATATATACAAGAATGAGTTTCACTGCATGAAATACTTTATTTTCAAATATGATTTCATATGCAAGTATTAGGGTAGTTAAGCTTTACTGGCTTTAGCATCAGCCCAAGTGGCGAACAAGTCAGGAATTGGTGAGTGCAATAAGAGGTTAAGAGATGGAACATATATCTATTGCTTTTGAATTTCCTGCCTTTTCCAAGTACACAGTAGTCATGATATTATGTCCATAGTTACCTATGCCTATATAAATCCGTCATATTTGCTAGTGTTTTCCCTTATCACTTTATGGGTTATTTTCTCAGTTCATGAAGATAAAACTCATGTGACATATGAAATTATGAGGTCAAGCTTCTGTTCTTTTGGAGGCAGCTACTGATGTCAGTTGATCAGAAGCTGAAGTTACTCTTCATCCCTATCCCGGCTAGGAGTCCCTTGCCAACGCCTTGAAAAAAGAACCTGGCACCATCAACTTACAGAAACTCACAGAAAGCATCAAATGTGAAACTGTCATTCTTGGTAACGTAAACATTGGATCAGTGTTTCCCAACCTTGTCAACTTGCAGCCATGTGGACCTCAATTCCAAGAGTTCCCCATCCAGCATGGCAATTGCTGGGAAATCTGAGAGTTGAAGGCCATTTACTTGAAAGTTGTCGAAATTGGAAAGCACTGGTCTAGAACAGCCTCCCCAACCTGTTGCCAGATGTGCTAACCAGGAGACTGAGAGTTCTAGTCCAGTCACTCTCTCTCAGCCCTAGGAAGGAGCCAATGGCAAACCAGGAGACTGAGAGTTCTAGTCCCGCCTTAGGCATGAAAGCCGGCTGGGTGACCTTGGGCCAGTCCCTGTCTCTCAGCCCTAGGAAGGAGCCAATGGCAAACCAGGAGACTGAGAGTTCTAGTCCTGCCTTAGGCATGAAAGCCGGCTGGGTGACTTTGGGCCAGTCACTCTCTCTCAGCCCTGGGAAGGAGCCAATGGGAAACCAGAAGACTGAGAGTTCTAGTCCTACCTTAGGCATGAAAGCCGGCTGGGTGACCTTGGGCCAGTCCCTCTCTCTCAGCCCAACTCACCTCACAGGGTTGTTGTTGTGGAGAAAATAGGAGGAGGAAGGAGTATTAGGTATGTTCGCCACCTTGAGTTGACCAAAAAAAAAGGGGCAGGATAAAATTAATAATTTAATATAAAATATTATTTTTCATGCCTTTTTAACACACATTGAAACTGGCCACATATTGAACTCTGGACTGACATTCATGGTGTGTGTGTGTGTGTGTGTGTGTGTGTGTATGTATGTGTGTGTGTGTGTGTGTGTGTGTGTGTATATATATATATATATATATATATATATATATACACACACATACATACACATACATACATACATACAGTATATATAGCGTATGATGAATACATGACAGAAGAGAAAGCAAATAAATACACACAGTCCACACAATTATATGTAAACTTCTGCAGGGATACAGAATAGTCTCATAACTGGATGTCCAGTTCAGCTAACAAGCAATCGCTTCCAGAGTTACTTTGTGCAGATCTTCTAAGGAGCCAGGGAACGCACGTCATGGGCAGTCTTGCACAATGTGTTTAATAGTTTGCATTTCGGCACCACAATCGCAACAAGGAGAATCCTTCCAGCCCCATTGATACAGAGCAGAGGCACTCCTACCAGTGTCCCATCTGATTCTATTCAGTTTTGTCCAGACAGAGTGAGACAGGTTAAAACCAGTAAGTTTGGAAGAGGGATCACAAATGACCAATCCGCAGGGGAGCAACTTGGACCATTCCTCTCTCCAAGCATTCTTAGGTTTGAATTGGGTAGATGTTAAGTGTATGGCTGTTTTCCAAGCACTTCATAATAAAAGGTCACGTTTCAGTAGAAGAGTCCTTCCCCTTATGTTCGTGAGACGATGCACAGTTGAAACCTGATATTCCCAACATGTCCAATGTTACCCCCAGGTACTTCGGAGAGTTATTACACTGTAAAATATGGTTCTGAAACTTCACTGAGGGCTGATAGTTTGCATGCTTATTGCTGAGGTGAAATGTGGCTACTTCTGTTTTTGATAAGACTTGGTTGGAGGCGCCATTTTTTGAAGTAGTCGTCCATCTTTTGCAGGTCTTGGGAGAGGATATCCTCTGCTTCATTGAAGTAAGTTCTTTGGACTGTGAAATTGATGTCATCAGCATAGATAAATTTCCAAGAGACAGTTTCAGGCAGGTCGTGGATATAGAGATTGAAAAGAGTAGGGGATAGCACTGACCCCTGTGGTAAACCATTATTCACCTCATGATATCTACTCCTATCAAATTCTATAAAGACTTGGAATAATCTATTGCTCAGCATGTTGTCAATTAAGGCAATGGTGTTGCAGCAAGGTACGACCTTGATTAGTTTGAGGAGGAGACCTTCTCTCCAGTGTCGTAGGCCACCGAGAGGTCAAGAAAGACCGAGACATTTTTCATTTTCCTTTGGAATCCATTCTCCAGATAGGCAGTTAATGCGAGGACTTGATCACTGCAGTCATGACTGGAATGGAATCCAGCTTGTACTACTGGAACTACAGAATCTACTGCCGGAGCTATTCTATTTAGCATGAGTCTTTCTAGGAGTTTGTAGGTGACACAAAGAAGAGCAATTGGCCTATAGCTTTGGGGGAGTTTGGGATCCTTTCCTTGTTTCAAAATTGCAATAATTTTGGTCTTCTTGAATATAGAAGGTAACCGTCCTGAGTGTAGTATGGAGCTAAAAAAGGAAGCAAGCCAGCGTTTGGTAGCTGGTCCACAGTTTTTTAGTAGCTCTGGGTACATACCATCAAATCCTGCAGCTTTACCATTTTGTAGTGAGTCCAAACCCATCTGCACCTCTTCTGGGGTGAATGGGCGTGAGTATACAGCATGAGGTAGAGCACCATGTTTCAGCAGTCTAAGCTCAGATCTAACCTATCTGATGAATTTCTTGTGTCTCGTCATCCTCGAGGTGGAGACAAGGTGATTAGCTATAGATTCCATGTTAATAGTGGAATGTTCTCTCGGTGGTATAGATTCATGGTATCATTAAAGATGAAGCAAACAAAAATATGCCAAAAAGCAAAAAGCAAAAGAAAGTGAAATGGCTATCTGCCAATAAGCTGAACATAGTGGAAGAAAGGTAGAAAGAAAAAGGTGACTGCGCCAGGAAGATCTCTTTTGTAGATTTATAAAATTTGTGATCAGAGTTATGGAAAAACCAAGAGATAAGTTTGTAGCAAAACGTTGCTTTATTTAAAACAGAAACATAGGAACAAACCTCGAATCTTCCTCTTTAGCCAAAGCATGGCATGGCTGATTAACATATTTACATTTAGATAGCAGAGAGCAGAATGCAGAGTAGTTAGCAGAGGACAAAAGGCATTTACATTTTAAACCTTAACTTGATCAGCATCTGAGTGGACAGGATTCAGCATGTGACCAAAAACACCTAGGCAACAGATTCCCAATATGGGCAAAGCTCTAACAGCTAATTCTGATTGGTCAGAACCCTCAGACTGGCCGGCACCTGAAGGCAATAACATTCCTGAGTGGGGGTGAACATGTGCCCCTGAGCCCAAACAGGAAAAAAGTTTTTGAGGCCTGGCTTTTTAAAAACTCAGCCACATATTCTACAGACATAAAAAATATATACAACACTCCCCTTTTTTTATGACTAGAAAGAATATGGAAACAAACCCAGCTTGGAAATCAACTCACAGTGCCTACTGGCAACTAGAGGCTTGGTTAAGATATCAGCCAACATTAATTTAGTATCACAGTATTTCAAAACAACCTTTTCCTTGGCTAGAAAATCTTTAACAAGATGAAAACGCACATCAATGTGCTTTGTGCGATTTCTGGAACTTTCAGATAAAGCCAAATGGATACAGGCTTGATTGTCTTCATGAATTGTGACAGGCTGGCTGAAAATGACTCCAATGTCTTGCAACAATTGTGTAAACCAAATTACTTCATTGCACAGTTGTGCTAAAGCATAAAATTCAGCTTCAGCTGTGCTGATGGCTACTACAGTCTGCTTTCTGGAAAACCAAGCAATAGTGGACTTTGCAAATTGAATTACACTTCCAGAAGTAGACTTCCTATCACTGAGATCTCCAGCCCAATCTGAATCACACCAGCATTCTAACTTTTCTTCTGTGTCTGTAGCAGACAACCTTAAGCAAAAATCTTTGGTGCCTTGCAAATAACGAAACAGCCTTTTTAACCCAGACTTTGCAGCAGATGTGGGATTTTCCACAAACCTGCTCAAAATAGACACACAGTTAGAAATGTCCAGACGGCTATTGTTTGCAATGTAAAGAAGACTGCCAATGGCTGATCTGAAACTATCTCCTTCAGATGACTCACCATCCCCCTTCTCCCCCTCCTCTTTTAGAAACTCGGGAAGCATGGGGGAGGAGACAGACTTGCAGTCCTGCATTTTAAAATCCTCCAGCAGTTTCTTAATTTTGCTACTTTGGCTTATGAGAAAACTGCCATCTGTTTCCCTCTGAATTTCTAATCCTAAGTAATTGTTGACTGCTCCAAGACATTTCAATGTGAAATTGTTTTTCATACAAACCTCAAAGGAATGCTTCTGTTCATCAGATGAAGTGAGCAGCAACAAATCATCCACATACAAGCACAAGTACATTACACCTTGCTTATCATTTTTTACATACACACAAGGATCAGCAATTCCCTTCTGAAATCCAAATTTTTGCAAAATATTATCCATTTTAATATTCCAACAACGCGCGGCTTGTTTCAATCCATAGATGGATTTCTGCAATTCACACACAAGATGTTTTTCTTTTTCATAACCAGGAGGTTGTTGCATAAACAATTTTTCCTCCAAGTCACCATACAGAAAAGCAGTTTGAATATCATAGTGATAAACAGACAGTTTCTTCATGGCAGCAACCTTTAAAAGCAACCTGATAGATTCAGCTTTTGTCACTGGAGCAAAAGTTTTGTCATAATCCACATTTTTTCTTTGAGCAAAACCTTTTGCTACCAACCTTGCTTTGTACTTCTGAATTTTACCATCAGAATCTTTTTTCAGTTTGAACACCCACCTACAACCTAAAACCTTCTGATTAGGAGGCAAACTTACTAGTTTCCAAGTTTTATTTTCCTTTAAGGAATCCAACTCTTGCTGCATGGCTTCATGCCAACACTTAGCTATTTCAGCTGGCATTTCTTTAATTTCTTCCAGAGACTCAGGCTCTGTGTGAATGTGAAAAGCCTTCACAACATCTACTTGATAACGATCAGGAGGAACTCCCTTATTAATCCTTTCAGACCTGCGAGGTAGGACAGGACTTACACTCTGTTTCCCACCATTGTCCTCAGAAACCTCTGACTTTCCAGACAAGTCAGCTTCCTGATCATTGACTTCACTAGGTGATTCCTGCAAATCACCATCAGCAAGACTTTGCTGCTCCCCCATGGATAAATCAACTGAAGAACTAGAGTTTATTTTATCCCAATTCTGCTCAGCAAAAGAAGCACTTTTACTAATTATCAGTTGATTATCCAGTATGAACCTGTAGCTCCTCTGACTCTGTTCATACCCTACAAAGATTGCTTTCTTTGTTCTGGAAGCCCCCTTGCGCCTCAGCTGTTTGGGAATGTGGACCCAAGCTGTGCTTCCAAACACCCTGAGGTGGCTTACTTTAGGCTTCACACCATAGAACAAATGAAAAGGCACATCCTGAATTGCACTGCTAAACAGCCTGTTCTGCACATAACACGCTGTAGTAACAGCTTCTCCCCAATACCTAAAAGGTAACCCAGCATCCTTCAGCAAACACATCATTGCTTCCTGCAATGTTCTGCCTTTTCTCTCTGCAACAGAATTCTGTTCTGGAGTGTAAGGGTTAGCCAAAATGTGTTCTATCCCTTTTTCTAACAAAAAGCTTTTAAACTTTGAGGATAGATACTCGCCACCGCGATCTGATTGCAAAGCAGACACTGGCCTTGGGAATTTTCCATTCGCCCAAGCCACAAAAGCCTTAAATTTATCAAAGACCTCATCTTTGTGTTTCAGCAAATAAATGAATGTGTACCTGGAAAAATCATCTATGAAGGTCAAAATGTACCTTGCTCCCCCAAGACTAGGAGAAAATGGGCCTATTACATCAGAGTGAATGATCTCTAGAGGCCTAGAGGTGGACCTATCAGAAAACTTTTTCACAGGAGCCCTAGTGGTCTTATTCTCCTTGCAAACTGCACAGTCTAGATACTTATCACAAGGTTTCAATTTTAAATCAGCAGAATAACTAGGCATTTGAGATATGTACTTAAAATTAGCATGAGCAAATCTCCTATGTAATAAATGGATGCACTGGTCGTGCAAGGGCTTATTCTCAAAAACAGCCTTAGCTTTAGCAATTTGCTGCTTTTCAGCATTTTGTACAATGTACAGAGAATCTTTCTGCAAACACTTTGCAACCATTTTACCATCCTTTCTAATTTCACAACCCTCTTTCTTAAAAGTTATTACATAACCTGAGGCTACTAGCTGCCCCACAGACAAGAGATTGCTTTGAAAATTAGGCACAAACAAAACATTTTTAACAGTTTCCCCCAAACATGGAAGATTGATCTCACCTTCACCCACGATCTTGGATACAGATCCATCTGCTAAGGAAACCTTTTGTTTGTTAGTTTTAGACAAAGACAGAAAGGAATCTTTATTGTGACAAATGTGAGAATTGGCCCCACTGTCAAGAACCCACAAATCTTTATTATCAGAGTTCTCAACAACTGTTGCATGAAGAATCTTCTTTCCAGAAGTTTCTTCTTTCTTCTTTGAAGTCTTCTTCTTTTGAACACAGCCCTTTTGCAAATGAGCAGGGGATCCACAGGTAAAGCATCGCCTGGTGGATAATGCAGAAGCTTGAAATTCAGAGCTCTTCCGCTCCCTCTGCTGGCCACGAGAAGACTTTATTGTAGAAATGGAGGCAGCTTTTTCTTGTCTTTTCTCCCACTCAGCAAGCAGTCGGGTAGACACGAACGATGGATTTAGATCAGCTTCTGGGATTCCCTCCATGGAGCAAATTAAAGTGTCCCAGGACTCATTCAAAGAAGAAAGCATAATGTAGGCTTTCATCAGGGGGGTAAATTCCATCCCACGTTCCTGAAGTTCCACAAAATAATTCTGAAGCTTGTGGAGATGATCAGGCAAATTTCCATTCTCAGGCAAGTGAGCCTTGTACAGTTTTTTTTGTTAAAATAACCTTGCTGCCTGGACTAGTTTTCACATATAAATCACGCAAATAGTCCCATAAGTCTTTGGAAGTTTCTTTGCCTCTCACGTGAATAAGCTGATCATCCTGAACAGCCAAAATAATGGAGGCTTTGCATTTTTCATCTTTCCTCAACCAGGCTTGATCTGGATTCTGAGGAATTTGTTCAGAAATTGCAGACCATAAATTTTCTCTCCTCAAGAAACTTTCCATTTTCAAAGACCAGTTCAAATAATTAGAATTAGAAAGCCTTTCCAGGAGCATACCTTGAAAATTTGAAGCTGTAGCAGCAGCCATGGCTCCTTCTCTCCCCTGTTGTAGTAATCCAAAAAACACCACGAGGCTTGCAAACACGAGGCAAAACTCCGCCTCCGATAGAAACTTCCTGTAACTGCCGGCAAGTTTCAAAAAACAAAAGAAGCCTCTCCAGATGCAAATTAAACAGGTCAGCTTTCTTCTCTCTTATTTCCATAATTTTTGTCTCTGATCCAGAAGCAATTGCTGGGCCCATAACCTTTTGTAGATTTATAAAATTTGTGATCAGAGTTATGGAAAAACCAAGAGATAAGTTTGTAGCAAAACGTTGCTTTATTTAAAACAGAAACATAGGAACAAACCTCGAATCTTCCTCTTTAGCCAAAGCATGGCATGGCTGATTAACATATTTACATTTAGATAGCAGAGAGCAGAATGCAGAGTAGTTAGCAGAGGACAAAAGGCATTTACATCTTAAACCTTAACTTGATCAGCATCTGAGTGGACAGGATTCAGCATGTGACCAAAAACACCTAGGCAACAGATTCCCAATATGGGCAAAGCTCTAACAGCTAATTCTGATTGGTCAGAACCCTCAGACTGGCCGGCACCTGAAGGCAATAACATTCCTGAGTGGGGGTGAACATGTGCCCCTGAGCCCAAACAGGAAAAAAGTTTTTGAGGCCTGGCTTTTTAAAAACTCAGCCACATATTCTACAGACATAAAAAATATATACAACAGATCTGACCAAGTAAACAGTGAGTTCCAGGGAAATACGAGAAGAGAAAAGCAATTAGATCAATGCAAAAAAATCAATGCAAAGAAATTAAGGATAACAAGCAAATGGGAAGGACTAGAGATTTATTTAAAAACATTACAGTACACAAATTACTGCAACACTGTGTGCAAAGATGGATACAATAAAACAACACAGAAAGCAAAGATCTATTGGAGAAAGAAGATACAAAAAGAAATGATGCAACTCATTGGATGAACTGCACAGAAAAGATCCCCAAATCAATTGTACATATTTTATTTATTTATTCATCATATTTACATAGCCGCCCACCTCACAGAACGTGACTCTGGGTGGCGTACAATAAAAAACAATAATATAAAAAACAGTGAAGGTTTATATAAAGAACAGTGAAGGTTTGATCATTCAAGTACCAAGACATTCTAGAACAGGGCTTTCCAAAGTTTTCCTGCGGCGACACATGCCACGGGAAAACCCGGAAGTGCCGCCATTGCGGCAGCGCGCAAAAACCCGGAAGCGCTGCTGCCGCTTTTGGATTTTTGCACGCCGCCGTTGGTGTGTCGCCGCGGGAAAACCCGGAAGTGCCGCCGTTGCGGCAGCGCACAAAAACCCGGAAGCGCTGCTGCCGCTTTCGAATTTTTGTGCGCCGCCATTGGTGTGTCGCCACGGGAAAACCCGGAAGCGCTGATGATGATCAGCGCTTCCGGGTTGTGTGGCGACACACCAGACTGTGTGTGGTGACACACTTTTGTGTCGCAACACACAGTTTGGAAAGCTCTGTTCTAGAAAGTGAAGTAAAACAGGCCCTAGAAAATATTGCTAATAACAAAGTTGAAGGAGTTGATGAAATATCAACAGAATTGTTTAAAATTCTAAAAGACGATTCAATTAAAGTGGTACGTTCAGTTTGTAAGCAGAAATAGAAAGCATAGTAATGGCCAAGAGCAATTTATATTCTCATATATACACACACACACACACACACACACACACATACACACACACATACATACATACACACACACACACATACACACACACACACATACACACACACACACGCAAACACACACGCAGACACGCAGACACAATCTTTATTGTGGTTACTGATCTATACAGCAATTTATATTCCAATATCAAACAAAAGAAGTGCTAACGAGTGCTCAAACTATCAAACAATTACATTTACCCCCATACTGTATGCTATTAAGATAATGCTCAAGATTTTGCAATCGAAACTTCGACAATACATGGAATGAGAAATGCCAGATACTATACAAGTTGGATTCCAAAGAGGCAGCGGCACCCGAGATCACATTGCTAACATCTGATGGATGATAGAAAAGGACATGGAGTTCCAAAATGACATCTATTTTTGCTGTATTGATTACACTAATGCTTTTGACTTTGTATACAACAACAAAAAGTGAATAACCCTTAAAACATGGTTGAGCCCATAAAGTCCACCTTATCTGCCTATTTAAAAATGTGTATGTTGACCAGGAAGCAAAGTAATATGGAGTTAGAATGGAATAAGGCTCCCCCCACACATTTGTGCAGTCATGTCCGACTCTAGGGGCCGGTGCTCATCTCCGTTTGTTAGCCGAAGAGTCAGCATTGTCCGAAGTCACTTCCACGGTCGTGTGGCTGGCATGATGCGCACAGAACACTGTTACCTACCCACCGAAGTGGTGCCTATTAATCTACTTGCATTTGCGTGCTTTCGAATTGCTAGGTTGGCAAGAGCTGGGGCTAGTGCAGGAGCTCACTCTGTCACACGGGGCTAGGGATTCGAACCTCTGAACTTGTGATCTTCCGATCGACAAGCCTGGCGTCTTACCTGCTGAGCCACCACGCCCCTTTAGAACGGAATACAGAGCAACAAATAGGGAAATAAATATGCCAAGGTTGTATACTCTCACCTTATTTATTTAACTGATATGCAGAAGATATCATTCTGGACTAGAAGAAATTGCAAAACTCAGCAGCCTCAGACATGCTTGAGGATTCCTCCTTGATGGCTGAAGTGAGGAAGACTTAAGGAATATCTGGCTAAAGGTGAAAGAAAAAATTACAAAAGCCATTCTACTGCTCAATATTAATAAAACTAAGATTATGTCAACAGGAAATGCCAACCCAATACAAATTGGCAGAGAAGCAGTAACAGTCTTTATTTTCCTAGGCTCAAAAAATTCACAGGGATTTTGACTGTGGCCATGAAATAAAGAGAACATCTGTTACTTTGGAAAAGACTGGTGGAAACAGATTGTGGCAGATTAAAATGAAAAGACATCGCATTAACAATAAAGGGACATATTGTTAAGCCATTGTAATACGGTTTGAAAGGTTTAATCATCTGAATGACTGAAAGAAGAAAACAATGATGTCTTGGAGTGCTGGAGAAAACTGTGGGGAATAGCTTGGACAGCAAGAAAAACAAATAACTAAATACAACTAAATGGTGCACTGCAAGCACTAATGATGAAACTAAAGCTGAATCTTTTGGACAAATAATGTAAAAGGAAAAGTCCTGTAGAAGACTCTGACGCTTGGAAGAACTGAAGACAATTGAAAAAGAAGTTGATAGAAAGTAGAATAGACAGTATTGTGGAGTCCTTGGTGCTCTCTGAGCTTGGTTGTTTGCTTGCAGACGTTTCATTACCAGACTAGGTGACATCATCAGTGCTAGTGAGTGTGGGGTTTGCTCCCTGTTTATATACAGCAGCTTGCCCTGCCAGTGTTGGTGGGGGTGTGGTTTTTTCCTGGGTAGTTCCTTGATTATTGTTTTCTGCTTGATTGTTTGTATGGTGTCAACCACTGCTTATCTGGGCGTTGGATGCTGGAGAGGATGTATTCTGGTCTTTTTGTTTCCTCCATAGCTTTTTTATTGTCTCTTTTGAATGGTGTGTAAATGTGGTTTATCTCTATGTGTCTATTGATGGGAATTCCCTAGCGTTTTTGGATTTAGCTTGGTCTAGGATGCTCAGTTTCCCAGTTGCCAATAAATCCAAAAACGCTAGGGAATTCCTGGAAGCTTGGCATTCAGACAAATCAGCCATCAGTAGTGGTTAAGGCAACAGGCAAGAAACCAGGAGTCTGTGAGTTCTATGAAAGCCGGCTGGGTGACCTTGGGCCAGTCACTCTCTCTCAGCCCAACTCACCTCACAGGGTTGTTGTTGTGGGGAAAATAGGAGGAGGAAGGAGTATTAGGTACGTTCGCCGCCTTGAGTTATTTATAAAAATAATAAAGGCGGGATAGAAAATAAATAACATAAAAATAAATAAAAATGAAATGTCTGCTAGTAAACAACCAAGCTCAGAGAGCACCAAGGATTCCACAGTTAAACCCTGAGCTACATATATTCTCTTCTACTGGAGACAGTATTGTGTCAGGTCAGCCAACCTGATACAGCTGGAACATACTGTATGTCAAATTACTAGTGATAAACTGCAGGCCTATATTACTATATTTGGATAAGTACCAATTACTGTGCAAAATGATTGAGGTTATCATTCAACCTGGATTTCATTACAGCCTCTATCAACAGCTGTGCAATACAAATTTTGCACACATTCTGTAAAGGGAATTCAAAAATAAAAACAAATCCCATGGTATGTCTCTGCTGATGGTACTGTAGTTGACGATTCCTGTCACAGTCCCCAGAATATCTCAAAATCTGTTTCTAAAGTCCCCAAGCTTTCAGTGTAGCTTCTAAGGATTCACAGAGGAAGGAGGAAAATGCCCCCTCACGTGAGCCTAAGTCCCGCTGTACGATATTGGATTTTACAACTGGATTTCAATACTGTGTATGAAGCTGTAAATACATAATTGATTTAACTGTTATAAGGACTGGTCTTAGATTTAGTCACAAATATTAAGGCCTGAGGCAAAGTACATATGAATAAGAAGATTTGTATACCGAGTCATGCTCAAGCGTAAGAACAGTTTTTATTATTATAAACAGCTGCTTAGAAGTGTGTCCCATCTTTCCACCAAATTGTTTACAAATGAAGTCTGAACCATTTTCAAGGGCAAAAGACACTGGCAACAAACATGTGAAATATCATGGATATATTTCCTCAAAAGTTAAGAGCTACTGTGTTCCATAGCCTTTAGCTATTTCATTTTAAAATATGTATAACCTGCATCTGGCTGACATTCTCACCATGTAGTTTAACCAGAAGTTAAATTGACTGCCCTTTTGACTCATGTCTCAGTAATATGTAAAGTAAGCAAGAGCTATTGAAATCTCCTTGGTACCAGTAAAAAGCAGGCTTTAGGTAACCTAACTAAATAGATATGATGCTAACACCTGTCTCCATCTGTTTCCTTTACATAATGCAAGGCACGTCCAGAGTAAATAGACTTCTACTCAGAAAGTATACAGCCAAGCAATACTTGCGTCACTGTCTTTCAGAAGCACAGGTTTTCCCCAGTCAAGCTCAATAGATTATCTAAGCATTGATGCTTAGATAATTATTCATAAATGGATTATATATGCTTGATTCTAAGCACTTAAACAGCCTAAAAGGTTTCACTCCATCCCTATATGCTTACAGGCTTGGTGAATACTACTGAGGAATGTAAGATGGGAGTTCCTAGAGAGACCTCATTTTCATAGGGCCTCTCTAGTGTATTGTTTCTATCATGGAAGTGAAGAAGTCAACAGAAGCTATGATTCTTGATCAGATAGAATCATTACGTGCACATACTAGAACTATGGTTGCTTCCTACAGCCTTCAAGATGTTGGGATTATCAAGAGTCAACTCAACATTGTCTCATAAGCATAATGGGGGATCTTTCTAGTAAACGCATCTCTACTGTGCTTGTGGGATGTTACCTGGGTCACCTGATTTCCTCTTCTTCCTTCTTCTTGGTTTGGGGGATTCACATTCTCCATTACGCTTCAGGCACACCTGCAAGCAGGAGGGCTGCACCATGCAGCTCTCGTCCATTTCATCTCGCTTGCGTGCAGATCTACTATGAATCTACTCATAACCAGATCTACTGAATAAATGTAAGCTATCTCTGTTTTTCTTCATCTAACTAATGTGTGAAGACTCGGGGAGAAATCCCTCAACTAACCAGGCCCCATGCCATGTAGGGCTTTATAGGTCATCATCAGCACCTTGAATTGAATCCAGAAGCAAACTGGCAACCAATGCAGCTCGCATTATTATTACTATTATTTCTGAACACAATTAAGCTTAAAGTGCAAGTTCCCTGCTGGTTCACGCTTCTACTCTACAAGATTGTTGTTAGCTGCTTGGAGTTCTTTTATTAACCTTCAAGACTCCATCACAAGAGAGCAGTGAAATATCTGCCCACTCATAAATTCAATGCACTTTACATGGGGCTGCCCCTAAAGAGCATCCAGCGCTTCAGCTGGTGCAGAATGCAGCTGCGCAGGCAGTTATGTGCACTTCTTGATCAGTGCACATTACACCTCTGCTCTGCGAGCTGCATTGGTTGCCAGTTTGCTTCTGGATTCAATTCAAGGTGCTGATGATGACATATAAAGGCCTACATGGCATGGGGCCTGGTTGGTTGAGGGATTTCTCTCCGATTACATCTACCCATCCCATAGGTCTGGCAGGAGACCCACTGATTTCATTCTGCAGAATGTTCTCTGAATGAATTTAGTGGGATTGAAACACAGACCTGAAGAATGCACCATTATTTTCACAAACAAGATTTCCCATTCCCCTCCAGCTCACCCTCTTCCTCTAGATTGCTGTAGATCGAAACCAAAATTTTCTATCCATAACAGGCAGCAGAAGAGAAAACACACAGAGAAGTTCATCCAATGACATGAAAAAGATGCAGGAGTCAAGTCACTGGCTGGGTTTATACCTCATTCTAGGCCAAACCAAATAGTATTATTGCTTACTGCAATCTAAACCACTATTTCTTCACATTGATCATAACTTCACTACCTCCAGGTGAAGACTTCAGAACGCAGGGGAACAAAGGCAAAACAGAACTCTTTCCAAAACTCACCCCAAAGAGGGAAAATCTTCCTACTCCTGGTTGGTTGGTTGGTTGCTTGCATAGATTTTGAGTTTCTCAGGCTTTGCAGGACTGTCCAGTCTCTAGGTTGCCCAATTCAGTTTCAAATCTGATCCTCTGGAAGAGATTTCTCTCCACTACAGTTCACACCCTCCACCCATAGATAACTATGAAGAGGCAGATGTAGGATCAACAAATGCAGGGACTGATTTCTAAAGCAAGTAATGGTATCAATTAAGAAGATCCAGGTGGAACTGCATTTGGCCACAGAAACTCATTAGCTCATTGACTTTGGACCAATCTCTATCTCTCCAGATTATTGTCTGGAAAATTAGAGGAGGGGTATATATACTGGAGGAGGAAATGGCAAACCACTCCAGTATCCTTGCCAAGAAAACCCATGGACAGTATCAAAAGGCTAAAAGATATGACACCGGAAGATGAGCCCCTCAGGTCGGAAGGTGTCCAAAATGCTACTGGGGAAGAGCGGAGGGCAATTCCGAGGAGCTCCAGGAAGAGTGAAGCAGCTGGGCCAAAGCCGAAAGGACGCTCAGTTGTGGATGTGTCTGGAAGTGGAAGGAAAGTCCGATGCTGTAAAGAACAATATTGCATAGGAACCTGGAATGTAAGATCTATGAATCAAGGTAAGCTGGATGTGGTCAAACATGAGATGACAAGATTGAACATCAACATCTTGGGAATCAGCGAACTAAAATGGACAGGAATGGGCGAATTTAATTCAGGAGACCATTATATATACTACTGTGGGCAAGAATCCCTTAGAAGAAATGGAGTAGCTCTCATAGTCAATAAAAGAGTGGGAAAGGCAGTACTGGGGTACAACCTCAAAAACGACAGAATGCTTTCAGTATTAAGATTATTTGGTTAAAGCATTCTATGCAGAATTAAACGCATGGCATTTTCTTCCACTGTGTCTGGCCAGAGAGTGGAAAAATACAAATGAAAACAATCTACATTGTTTTCCGCATTGTAAGTTTGGTTCTCAAAAACATCTGAGACGTAGATGGCAGGTGTTGAGATATCTCTGTAGCTAGACATAATAAAAACCCGTAATCAGGATTGTTCTCAAAACAAAGAAAGGCCAATACACAACACTGCCATCGTGTGACGCTTTATAGTAAGTACAATTACCACCAAAAATGCTATGCTAAAAGAGATGCCCATGTTTGAACCAATCAGATGTGAGCTATGAACCATGGGTAGTCCTTTATACTTATGTTCTACATACATATATGTCTTCTGTTCTTTATGTAGGCTGCTATCTGCATGTACTTGTATCTGAACTGTAACCATGCCTGGTCTTTGCACAGACCATGATGTTTTTTCTTTCCTCACTTCTGGTGATGGAACTCTGCTTATGCTTTGATTTTACCTTTTTGCAATAATGCACTATACATCCATTATTGCCTTATGCTATCAATAAAGATATTGTTAGCCTTACAACACGTTGTTTGGATTACTTCAAGCCTGGAACCCCGCATAGTTAACCATCACCTAACAGGTTATGGGCCCAGAGAGAATTTTGTGTTTTTCTTTGCTGCGCTGGATCTAGCTGTAACAACGGGGTTTGTTTTTTAAGGCTGCATTTTGAAATAAACGTGTTTTCTTTGAGTGGTCAGCATGGCTGCTGCTGCAGGGCTAACCAGTCTGCCCTTTGAGCGTTTGAATGGCACAAACTATCGGACCTGGTGTGTGAAGATCAAGTCTTTCTTCCTAAAAGAAGGTTTGTGGAAGTATGTGAAAGACGCACCTCCAGTTGGTCCCATTACTGATGAAGTGCAGTTGTGTTTGGATCGTGCTTATGGCAACTTGATTCTGGGACTAGAATCATCACAGCTACTGCATATCAGTAATTTGGAGACTGCACATGCCTGTTGGGAAGCTCTTAAAGCCCTTTATTCCAAGCAAACCTCTGCTGCCATTGTTGGTCTATCACATCAGCTTTACAACTTGAAGCTGCAGCCCGGTGGAAACGTGATGACCCACCTCCATAAAGTCAAGACTTTGTTTCTTGAACTTGAGGACCGGGATGTTGTGATCCCTGATACCCAGAGAGCTTGTATCATCCTGTCAAGCTTGGACAAGAGCTTTGACATGCTCATCGAGGCAACTCAGACGTTGAGGCCCCAAGACCTAACTGTGGATTATCTTACAAATCGCCTGCAAGAAATCCAGCAAGCTCGTGATTTGGAGAAGATGCAGAGTAAGTCATCTGTTGCTGTTCCTGAGGCTTCAGCTCAGCGTTTTCCAGTTGGAACAGAGGCTGCGTGTGCTGTGAGGAGATGTTTCCGGTGCAACTCGACCCAACACTTCATGAGAGACTGTCCCCAGCCACCTCGCCCAGCCGGTGGAGCCAGTGGAAAGAGGTTCGTACGAAAGAAGGGGAAACAAGCGCCTAGACAACGTACCCAGGTGTCTGCTTTGCTCACGGCTGTGAGTAGACGTTCCCCAGAGACTTGGCTTTTGGACTCAGCCTGTAGCCAAATCATTGTCAACAATGAACAGTTGTTGTTATCAAAAAGCAAGCCTAAAGTCCAACAGGTTGCTCTGGCTGATGGATCTATGGCTGATGTGTCCTTTCAGGGTGAAGTATACATTCCTTGTTTGGGGATAAATATGCAAAATGTGTTGTGTGTACCTACACTTGACTTTTCCCTCCTTAGCGTTCCAGCCCTGGTAAAGTCTGGTTATACTGTTGTGTTCAAGGGTACTGGATGTTCTATTGAAAAAGATGGGATAGAATGTGCTAGGGGGAAGTTAGTGAATCAATTGTATGAAATGCTTCCTAAGCAGGGGATTGTGTCAGGAAATTGTATTTCCAATGTTCCCCCACATAACAAATGCATTCACTATTATCACAGAGTTCTGGGACATCCCGGGTGGGGAAGTTTGTCCCAACTGGCCAAGGTGTATCCTGAGTTAGGATCCAAAAAGTGTGATGATTTTCTTGATTGTACTGTGTGCAAACAATCTAAAATTAAGGCTGCTCCTATTGCTAGAAAAAGTGACAGAGTGTCAACTAGGCCTTTTCAGTTGGTTCATGGAGACTTAGCCGGCCCCAATGCTCCTAGTGAAGGGGGGGCGCGTTTCATGTTCCTTTTGGTGGATGACCATACTCGCTATACGTTTTGTTATTTGCTCAAATCTAAAGCGGAGGCTTTTGCTCGCTTTAAGGAGTTTGTTGCAATGGTGGAAAGAAATTATGGCTATCAAGTAGGTCAATTTCAATCGGATTGTGGAGGAGAGTTTCTAGGCCATGAGTTTCAGAATTGGCTTCGTAGAAAAGGAATCTCCCATAGACTTGCCAATGTTGGTGTTCCTGCTGAGAATGGAATAGCTGAAAGGAAGATTGGTGTTGTTAATACAATTAGAAATAGCCTGATGTTAGATGCCCAGGTGCCAGCCCGTTTTTGGGGTGAGGCTACCATGACTGCAGTGTATCTGACTAACAGGGTGTGGAATTCAGCTGTAAATGAAGTTCCTTATTTCCTTTTGTTTGGCAAGCGCCCTTCGCTGAAGCATCTGCGTGTTTTTGGAACATTTGCATATGTGCATATTCCTAAGTCTCAGCGAAGGAAGAACCAGCCAAAAGCACAACGCTTAAGGTTTGTTGGTTATTCATCTAGATCTAAAGGTTACCGTTTTTCTGCAGGCTATGGTCGTGTAGTAATCTCTAGAAGTGCTAATTTTGAGCACCCTACTGGTTGGGATAGGTTGAATGCTAGTTCAGAGGTATTGTTGCAATCTAGTGTACAGCCAACTGTCCATGCTCCTGTGGCTGGACAACAACCAGTTCAGCTGCCTTCTGGTTCCCAGTCTCCTAGTGTGGTGAGAGGATCCCCTCAGGTGAAGGAAGAGGAAATTTCACCTGAGCAGGTTCAGGATCTGAAGGGGGATTCAGGTAGTGAAAAGGCAGAGGACAGTGATGAGGAAGAGGCAGTGGTAATTCTTCGTAGGTCTGCACGCTCCACAAAGGGTGTGAAGCCTGACAGATTTGTGATTCAGCAGGTGAGAGTGTGTCAGATTACCTGTGAACCTCAGTCTTTCCAGGAGATGTTGCATCTGCCTGTTGAAGAGCAAGAGAAGTGGAACACAGCGATGGATAAGGAGTTTGAGGCATTAGTGAGTCAAAAGGTGTTTGAGGTCACTGATTTGCCCCCATCCCAGAAAGCTGTTGGTTCCAGATGGGTTTTCAGAAAGAAGCTTCTTCCTGATAATACAGTGCAGTACAAAGCCAGGCTTGTTGCTCAGGGATTTGCACAGGAGAGGTTTTTGAACTATGATCTCACATATGCACCCACAGCTAGACCAGAGTCTTTACGTATGGTACTTTCTCTGGCTGCACAGCGTGGACTTGTCCATCATTTTGATGTTGACACAGCATATTTGAATGCAGAGCTCCCTGAAACTGTGTACATGAAGCAGGCTCCTGGCTATGCTTGTGACAATTCTCAGAAGGTGTACAGACTGCGCAAGGCGCTGTACGGTTTGAAGCAGGCCGGACGTTGTTGGCATCAATGTTTAGATAAGGCTTTGTTAGAACTAAAGTTTAAGAAGTCTGTTGCTGATCCTTGTGTGTATGTAAGAGGTTCTGGAAGTGATTACACAGTGTTGCTAACGTATGTTGATGATTTTTGCCTAGCAACTGGTTCTTTGCACCTTGTACAAGAGTTTGCAACACAATTGAGACAGTATTTTCAATTGAAAGACCTAGGTGAGCTGAAATACTATCTAGGTGTTGAAGTCACTAGAGCTCAGAGTGGTGAGTTCTATCTGAGTCAGAAAAGAAAAATTGACCAATTGTTGAGTCAACTTGAAATGTCAAATGCAAAACCAACCAAAACACCAATGACTCTTGATTTCCTAAAGGGTGATGCATGTGAGGAACCTTGTCCTCAACCTGCATTGTATCACTCAGCTGTAGGAAGTTTGCTACACTTAACACAATGGACACGCCCTGACTTAGCTTACTCAGTTGGAGTGCTTAGTCGTAAGGTTGCCAAACCATCCATACGGGATTGGAAAGGTTTAAAGAGGGTCCTACGCTATCTAAAAGGCACAGCTGATCTTTGTCTCAAAATATCAGCCACCAAGGCTGAAATGCCTGTGATTTATGCTGACAGCTCTTTTGCAGAAGAGAGAGACAGAAAGTCTGTGAGTGGTTTTGTTTGTTTGTTTGCAAATACACCCATTGCCTGGAGAGCAAGAAAACAAACATTAATTGCCGTTTCTACCTGCGAAGCCGAATTTGCGGCCCTCAGTGAGGCAATCAATGAAACATATTGGTTAAAACAATTGTTTACAGATTTATCTGTAAATATAAATACACCAATAACAATGTATGAAGATTCCCAATCCTGTCTATCTCTAGCTGCTTCGGAAAATGTCAATAATCGCACGAAATACATCCATGTAAAATACCAAAATGTAAGGCATGCAATTCAGGAGAAATTTATACAATTAGAGTATTGTCCATCTGAGCTAAATATCGCAGACGTTCTCACGAAAGCACTTTCTCCTACAAAGCATACAACCATGGTAACCAGATTGGGGTTGGAGCAAATGTGTCTGAAATAAAATCATTTGTGTCTCTGTGTGCTTTTGAAATAACAGTTTTTCCCCCACAGCGTTTCAAAAAATCCATGCGGAAGGGGTATTAAGGTTATTTGGTTAAAGCATTCTATGCAGAATTAAACGCATGGCATTTTCTTCCACTGTGTCTGGCCAGAGAGTGGAAAAATACAAATGAAAACAATCTACATTGTTTTCCGCATTGTAAGTTTGGTTCTCAAAAACATCTGAGACGTAGATGGCAGGTGTTGAGATATCTCTGTAGCTAGACATAATAAAAACCCGTAATCAGGATTGTTCTCAAAACAAAGAAAGGCCAATACACAACACTGCCATCGTGTGACGCTTTATAGTAAGTACAATTACCACCAAAAATGCTATGCTAAAAGAGATGCCCATGTTTGAACCAATCAGATGTGAGCTATGAACCATGGGTAGTCCTTTATACTTATGTTCTACATACATATATGTCTTCTGTTCTTTATGTAGGCTGCTATCTGCATGTACTTGTATCTGAACTGTAACCATGCCTGGTCTTTGCACAGACCATGATGTTTTTTCTTTCCTCACTTCTGGTGATGGAACTCTGCTTATGCTTTGATTTTACCTTTTTGCAATAATGCACTATACATCCATTATTGCCTTATGCTATCAATAAAGATATTGTTAGCCTTACAACACGTTGTTTGGATTACTTCAAGCCTGGAACCCCGCATAGTTAACCATCACCTAACATTCAGTTCGAATCCAAGGCAAACCATTCAACATCACAGTAATCCAAATCTATGCCCCAACCACTGATGCCGAAGAAGCTGAAGTCGACCGGTTCTATGAAGACCTACAACACCTTCTAGAACTAACACCAAAAAAAGATGTCCTTTTCATCATAGGGGACTGGAATGCTAAAGTAGGAAGTCAAAAAATAACCGGAATAACAGGCAAGTTCGGCCTTGGAGTACAAATCCTAAAGGAAATCAACCCTGACTGTTGATTGGAAGCACAGAAACTGAAGCTGAAATACTGTGGCCACCTAATGCGAAGAGAGGACTCACTGGAAAAGACCCTGATGCTGGGAAAGACTGAAGGCAAAAGGAGAAGGGGACGGCAGAGGATGAGATGGTTAGATAGCATCACCGATGTAATGAACATGAATTTGAGTAAACTTCGGGAGACAGTGGAGGACAGGAAGGCCTGGCGTGCTATGGTCCCTGAGGTCACGAAGAGTCGGACACGACTGAACAACAACAAAATGTTTAAATAGATGTAATCTATTAGAAGAGTGGGACTGAAATTCTTACACAGGAAACTGCTTCTTCAGAGTACTGTAAAAGAAATACATTCATGTGTTAAAAAAAGCTTGGATGCTGCAAAGTGAAGCTTCGGTTCCCCTTGTTGAGGGGTTGAGTTACTTTAACACGTGGGGCTGCTTTAAAAAACAGCAGCGTATTAGCGGCAGACATTAAGAGATTCAGCTTTTCTATTATACAGCTTCATAGAATTGCGGGGAATACACCAGTTAAATTTCCACCTGCCCCGCAACTTTTCAAAGCAAAGGAGTGGGGGGGGGGAACAGGACGTATAAACTGCAGGATTAATCTAAAATTAAAAGGTGTTTCGTGCTCCGGGATTAAAATCGATTCCACCTTTCCCAAATCGATTTGAAATAATCCCGCTGGGTACCCAGCCTGGGGTACAGTAAAGTTTCTAAGCGGCGCATGCGCTCACCCACAAACTGCGTTCCCCGGCTTCTCGGCAGGACCTTTGTTACCTCTCCCTACGCAGCACAGCCCAGTTGACTCATCTGCGCAAGCGCATATCATTCTCTCGGTACCGCTTGTCGGGCCGCGATCCGCCGCGTCTTAGCCATGCTGGCGCGAGAGGGCTGGTTGCCGTGGTGACGGGACGCGGAGCGTGGCTAGAGCCCGTCTCGAGCCAGGCCTGGAGAGGGCGCGGAGCTGCGGCCATGACTGGCATTCTGTGCGATTGGCTGAATCGGGAAGTAAAGCTCTCGCGGACAGTGGGTGAGTCCAAGAAGAGGTGGAGGACGCGGGGTGCCATTGCTTGGAGGCTCAGGCGAGGGGCGTCCCCCACACCCCCTTGTCCCCCGCAGGCACCTTAGCGGAAGGGAACATTCAAACTTGTTTCAGCTTGTCTGAAAACAATCGTGTCTTTTGCCCTTGAAACCGAGTTCCGTCCATTCAGGATGGGGGGAAAGCACCAAAGTGCACGATATTTTATATATGCTCCGAAGCACTGCGATCACCATCCTGCTGTCTTTGGTGTTTACTCTGCCACAGCCATAGAAAATAGGTGCCTGGGCTGACATTTCTGCCTTTCCAAGTTCAGCAACGGTAGATAAAAATTAAGAACTTAGATTGGAAAATAACATAGGGGCATTTGAGGAGAAAGCTGTGCACATTTGTGGTGTTTGAATTGAATGATGGATTATGTGACATCAAGTCGTTTTTTACTCCTAGCGACCGCATAGATAGATTAAGCTCTTGGAAACTTTTGAATTTGAGGTATCCACCTCTGGTGACTGAATTTTGAGCAAAATGTATTTTATTTATTTATAATTTGATTTATATCACCACCCTATCTCCCCCAAAGGGGACTCTGGGCGGTTTACAAAAAACAAGCAATTAAAATAACATATCATAAATATAAGTAATTAAAATAAATATAAAATAAATATATAAAGGCAGTGCATTAGAAATACTTTAGAATCTAAAGCAACCATTTTTAGCGATAATGCTTTATGAAAGCAAAAATATTGGACCATGTTTCCACGCAGTTACTCTGTATTTTCTGATTATTTAAAATAATTGTTATTTCAGTCCTACCTCTAAGCGCATGTGATAGCTTTTTCTACAAACTGTTCATGTTGACTATATTGGTAGGCTCCCAGAAATTGCAAAGGGGGTTCTCTGAGAAGGGTGAATAAGGCATCGAGAGCCAAATTTGCACTATTGAAAAAAGAGAGAGAGAGGGGTGATTTGATAACTACTGGATCTCTATATGCTCTACCAGTTACCAGTGTGCCTGTAGATACCTCCTTAGCTACTTGGCAATTTATCTACTCCACCTGAATTTTTATAGTCTTCAAAATATATTTAAACTTAAAAAAAACAAAAAACAGGAAGCTGACTTGCTGCAAAGCGAAGCACCATCCTGCAGAATTCCTGAACTTTCCTGGAACATGAAAAAGATAGGTTTTTGCAGCCAATGCATTGTTTGGAAGTGTGTCTACCTGTCTGGAAAAAGCAGAAAAAGTAAGTGTAGGGCTGTTCATTGCTTTAGAGCACAGGGATGCACTTGTCTGCAGTTCTTTAAACCAAATATGGCTTTTTCTGAGGGGAAAGGCAGCTGCATAATCCCAGGAAAAGGTGCAGCTGCTTTAAAGAATTGCAAAGGGGTGCAACATCCCTGTCCCTGTGTTCTCCAAAATATCTTTTTGCTTTTGAATCCAAAGTGTAATGGTATAGTGCAAGAGGGCAGATTAGAGTAGACAAGCAAGGAACATTATTTGAAATAGGTGCTTTGTAAATTAGCTATGGCAAGTCTCCCCAGCCACTGTTTTGCAAGAGCACCCACAACAGTTTTTAAATTTCCAACAGCCTCCCAAATATGGGGGCCCTGATCTAGGTGGCATTTATGGCTGCTTATTTTGTTTCTACTAAGATATTAGTAAAGGCATGTAAGAAATAAATTATTATATTTATAATTATTCCTGAAGTGGAAGAAACAATTATATAAAAGAAGGCTTCAGATATCATTGAATCTATCATCACAATTAAGCCAGAGAAGCAACTCCAGTAAATTGGAATTTGCACAAATAAATTCCCAGATTTAATCCGTGACATCTCCAGCAGGTGATAGGAAAGCTGTTTTTCCATCTAAGACCTAGAAGAGATAGTATTGAGTTAAATAGACTAGTAGTCTGTGATCATCCTATTTATGAGATGGTGATATCTTAAGCAGTGCAGAAAGTAGATCTGGAACTGAGACAATAAAAAGGGGGTCATCTATAGGAAATGCACATTGGGATAGAAGAAATGTAGAGGCAACGTTATGCAACATGTGTCTTGTAGCATTGAATTCCCCTAGAAGCTGTGCTTTTGGATGGTAGACTGGAGAGGAATTCTTTGTTATGGACCAAGATACTGAACTAAAAGCCACTGGGTGCTAATAATATCTTCTGATACTGTTTTCTCTGCTGGGGAAAGCATTTGAGCAAAGATTTTCATAATACTTTCCTGGTGTCCATCACACTATTTCCAGAAGACCTTAGACATAGGTACTGTGCATAAAATAATGTAGAAGTCTGTAAGGAAGCTGACAATTTTGCAAATTCAATGAATATAAATGAAAAGTTAAGACTTGTTTGCATGTTGGGAAACAGCATGGGGAAGGCAAAGCAGCAAGATGGAAGAGATAAAATACTGTATGTTTTGAATAGCTCCAAGTGCATCTTGGAACCACTTTTCTACATCTACTGGCTTCTAAGCAGGTAATGAGAGAGCAGATGTGTTGAGGGGCTTAGACATAGATTACAAGGGTGGGATTTATTTATTATTATTGGTAAAATAAAATCTTACTTGCATAAAATCAGATTATGTTTCTATCTGTGATATTAGAACGAATATCAAATGTGTTGTGGTCCCACCATTTTGTGAATGGCTGGCCTCAGCAATTTTCAGACATCTAGTGGGCCCAAAGGTTCTGTTCTAGATTGGCATTTGGAAACCTTACACCTTTAGGGGATTTGGTGGTAATATATCTTACCAAAAAAAAAAAAAGCGTTGTATAATTCCTGCCCCATCCCATCCCAAAAGGCATCAAATTAATTAGCAATCTATCAACTTACTCTTAGCAACTGATAGCACAAGATAACAATGGAACAGAATTTTACTATCTTTGCAGTGGTTTCCATGAATGTGTCAGATAGTAAATAAAGAATGTGGTCTTCTTCTGGCCTTCAATAACTTATTTAAAGAAGGGGTGTTAAAAGATTGAAATGGTAATCCATATAGAAAAGGCAGTGCAACAATACATCTGCCATTAATTTGGTTTCTCCTACTTCATAAGGGGAAACTCTTGGATCTAGTGATGCGCTCATATTTGTCCTCCAAATGCATGAGAGTTCAGCATGAAATTGAACCACCAAAAAAGCTTATTGGGGTATACAGTAATAGGTGATATTATACAATACCTATTGTAAAACAACTCCTGTCAATCCCTAACCTGAGACAGGACTGTGAAAGATTATGGGGAAGGCTGGGAAAGGTATGGAAGAGAAAGTAGGCATAAATAAGAGATAAAGGATGAGTCAGTTGACATCTTATCTCATGAATGGCAACTTAGCCCAAGTGGAAAGAATCCTGGGAAGAAACATTTGAAATTATTCAAAGCCTTAATGAACTTACTACGGACGAGCTTTGAAAATTTCTCTTACCATTTCCAAGATTCTGGATTTATCCAAGACTGGCATTAATGATATTTTACTGAATTTGTGGAGTTCTTCCTTGAACTTGCCCAACTGTATAAAGCTTGGCAAGAAGCTACAAAAAGAGTCTCAGTGGCATCTGTGGGAGAAGGGAGGTCAAAATCTTCAAGATGGCAACTGTGACATTGCATTTGAAGCCATAGCCCTTTTGTATGTGTAGTGACATCTTATCTACATAGAAAAAGGAAGAATCCTTGAGCATGACACCCTGCCTGCCATCTTGCAGGCTTTGACTCAGGCAGATGTCAAAGACTGAGTCTTTTTGGAGATCTGATTCCCATACGTCCTTCATCTGCTGCCTAACCTCTGCTTTACCTGTCTTGAAACTGAGGTCAATCAGCTATTGTCAGAGATCAATTTTATTTCTTCCTCCAGGATGAGACAAAATCTTCCTGCAAAACTAAAACGGATCCAACAGAGAATTAGCTTAAGACAGTAATTGAGGCAACAGATTCACACATGGGCCTCCTGAGAAACCATCCCAGATTCCGTGCATAGCGACACATTAGAGATGCATCAAGGAGCATCTCTCTGTGTAGCTTTTGACTGGCTGTCTCCTAGTAGTCTAGCCTTCAATTGGTACCACATATGGGCGTCAAATGCTCCAGATAGCACGCAAATGGGAGGCAGGTAGGCAAACTTCCACCAAAGAACAGCTGTTCTTTCTGATGAATGCCTACGACAGCATGCAGTGCCCGCCAGTGTCAGATACAAACCTCCAATAAAATGCACAGCTGGATGGAAGATAGCACAACACAGTGGGCAAAAAATGATACGGCTAATGATCATGGATGCCCACCTCAGATTAAACAAATATCAACACACTATAGAGAGCCTCAAGGAACAACTAGAACAGACTATGACTCCTGATCACATCAATATGCTGACTACTACCATCAAGACCACATCACTGAGACAAGCAGAAAAATGGAAAGCTAAACTCCAAACTAAACTACTTAAGTTAAACACCAGAAACAAGGACCAGAACCAGAATGGGTGGTCAACATGTCTAGCCGCCCATTATCCACTACAGAACACAATAACCTACAGAGAGGCCTCAATTACAACACAGAGGATGCGAATAAATTAGAATTCTTTGCAGCTTTAGAAGCAGCATTGAAAACTACAGGACTTACCACAGAAACTCAAGAGAACGTAAGACAGATAATCATACCACAAACCAGAAGGACATGGAAACAGAACCAGCTGAAAGCTGGACCAAACTATCATCATCCTCCCAGCAGACAAAGGCCGCACCACCCTCATTATGGACAGATCGCAATATATACAAAAGGCTAAAGAATTACTTGAAGACAAAGAAACATACACCCTAGTAAACACCAATCCCATACAGAAACTGGACAACAAGGTAAAAAGAACTCTTGACCTCATCAAGAAAGGTCACATCACAAAAGAAGAACAGAGGTGGATGAAAAGCAGTGGACCCATCCTCCCATGCTTCTACGGACACCCCAAAATACACAAATCTGGCATACTGCTTCGGCCAATTGTATCGTTACCAGGGACTCCAACTTACAACATAGCTAAAGAGCTCACAAAAAAACTTAGGTAACTTACAGAGGAGAGCAAATATTCTATCAACTCCCCACTACAGTGCCTCCAGAAAATCGAAGACTTAAAAATAGAAGATGAAATTATGGTATCATTCGATGTCATTGCACTCTTTACATCCATAGACCCAGCACTCGTGAAAGAATCCGTGGCAGCAGTTCTATGAAACACACCCGACCTAGTCAAATACACTAAGATAGAAATACCCAGAATCATGGACCTCATCGACCTCTGCCTCACTACCTACTTTCAGTTTGATGGACAAATGTACCAACAGATCAAAGGAACACCCATGGGATCACCACTTTCAGGATTTATAGCAGAGATTGTAATGCAGCGTCTAGAAATGATAGCACTTCCACCTATACAACCCAAATTATGGATCTGGTATGTAGATGACAACTTCGTCATAATAAAAAAGAAACAACGAGGAAACACATGAAACCATCAACAACATCTTCAATGGAATAAAATTCACAAGGGAAAAAGAAAACAACAACTACCCTTCTTGGACATCCTCATCAGTAGAGGAAATGAGGGCATTCTAAAAACACAAGTCTACCGGAAATCTACCCACACTAACCAAGTGCTCCATTACCAAAGGAACAACCCAACCTCCCACAAGAGAAGCTGTGTAAGAACATTATTTAGATGAGCACTAACGCACTGCAGCAACCCAGAACACCAGAAAAAGGAAACAGATAATCTATACAGCAATTTCCAGCAAACGGATACCCACACAACTTTATCAAAAAGTGCCTGACTACACAACCCACTACAACACAACCAACAGAAGCTATGGAAAGGATAACACTGCCATACATCAGAAACATCTCAGAAACTACCAACAGACTGTTAACAACCACACGGCATCACCGTAGCACACAAACCAACCAAAACCCTTCAGAACATCGTAACTAACCCAAAAGACCCAGTAGCCTAAGAAGAAAAAAAATGAGTTATCTACAACATAAATAAAATTTATTTTATTTGCTACAGTGTTAGGACTGTAGCAGCCACTATGTAGGACAGACAGGCAGAAGACTAGAAGAGCGCATCCACAAACACCAACTAGCAGTCAGAAGACACAATGAAAACTCCTTAATCTCAACACATGGACAGACTCAACCATACTTTCAACTGGGAAACAGCATTTTAAACCAATCCAAATCCAAAAACGCTACAGAATTCCTGGAAGCTTGGCACTCAGACAAAGCAGCCATCAACAGACACATAGAGGTAAACAACATTTACATACCATTCATAAGAGACAATAGAAAAGCCAAAAGACCAGAACACCTCCTTGCCAGCAATCAATACCCAGATATGCAAAGATTAACACCAAGATTAGCACCAGAGGAACAATCAAACAGCACAATAGACCCTAATCAAGGAACTATCAACTCAATCAACCAAGCAGCAAACAACAGCCTAATCAAGGAACTCCTAAGGAGAGAACAACACCTCCACCAACAGAAGCAGGACAAGCCATGGTATATAAACAGAGAGCAAGTCCCACTCCCTTTTCGCACTGAAGATGTTGCCTAGCCTGGCAATGAAACGTCTGCAAGAAAACAACAAGGTTCAGAGAGCACCAAGGACTCCACAGTCTATCCTTTATAGTTACAGTCTTCAGACCCATACCTTTGAAGACCTTGTGAGCAGCTTGTATAAATTGCTACCTTTAGTGGGAAAAAAGAAAAAGAAGCTAAAATGTTTCTAGTACTTCTGTTTGTATAATCCAGGGCTTTCCAAACTTTTGCTGTTGGCGACACACCAATGGCCGGCGTGCAAAACCCCAGAAGCGCTGCCGCGGCGTGCAAAACCCCGGAAGCTCCGCCGCTGGCGCTTCTGGGTTGCCGCTGGTGCGCTTTCGGGATTTTGCGCACCGTGGCGGCGGTGGCATCCTGGTGTGTTGTGCGACAACCTGGAAGCGCTGATGGGCACACGCTACTGCGCGCGGTGGCAGCGGTGCGCCATCAGCGCTTCCGGGGTGTCACACGACACACTTGGGGCCCCCAAGCGACACACAGTTTGGAAAGCCCTGGTATAATCTGAGATAGATTGGGATTGCTCCTTTCAGGAGTTCAGAGCTTGAAAAACAGCCTGAAGCAATTTGCAATATGTATCCTCTCTCACACTGTAACTTATAATTAGCTGTATGTTGTGGCTTGTAGACATCTTAGTGAAGAACGTAACCTTTGTTTTAGTATAATATAGAGTTGGATTTTCTTCCAATTGTATATTATACTATACTATACTTGAGTCTCCTTCTCAATCCAAATGGAGTTATTGGCATATAAAAGCCCTGCTGTTGATGGGTGATCAAATTTGGAAGAAGAAATTCCACTTTAATAAAATTAATAACAATAATTTATTAAATTTATGTGCCACTCAACTCCCAGGGACTTTAGTTATTGTTAGCAGCTTAGAATCATCATAAATGTTAAAGAAGGGAACCAGAATCTGTTCTTGCTTAGCACTTTTCAAATTAGGGACACGCTTCTTTTGGTGCTGCATCTAAGCTGCACTGAGTTATCATAATGTTTCATGTTAATCAGCAGTAGCAGCTGCTAATTGATGTTCCAAGTTCATAGGAGTCTATCTCTGAAGATCAACTCAAGCAAACACCACAAAATTTTCTCTACCAAATGGTGAAAAATATACTTGAGATTCAGGTTTGTTAATAAGTAGGCCAAACATCTGGTCCAGGTAGTTGTAATTGGTCTATCTTCCATTAACCAAGAGATTAATCAAGAATATCTTTTAGAAATGTTTTTTGTGCAGTTCTGCAAAAAAGTGAGTGGGAGACATGTTCTTCCATTCCTTTGCACAGGAAAATTTTTAAGATAGTATCTGTTATGACACCTCGAAGCATAATCTAAAAAAATGATGATTGTTTTTCCTTAGAGGTATTTTTTTATTCATATACAAATGCCTGCAGATTGTAGTTATTCATACAGTTAATTGACTAAGACCTTTAAAAATTGTATGGCAGGCGTGGCATCCCCTCTTTTGGTAACCCTGAATTAATGTGGGTTGCATAGTTTGTATATTGCTTAATGCTTAATATAGCCTTGAGTTACTTGACACCAAACTTTTCCAGAAGACTGCAGATGTCTGTTCAATGTGTTTGCTTTTGTAGTTCCTGATTTGAGTAAGTCTGTGTTTGAGTGTTGAATCAGGGATGTACATACATATTCCATTAGCTTCAGGGCTTTCTGAGGTACATTCAGGACCAGAAATATTGGAACAAGGATAACTGTTTTGGCAGTTGGCCTCTGTACACCACCACATTGAAGTTGAAAGGAAACACACCCAGATGGGAGCGAAGTCAGGACTTTCAGCTGTAATTCAAGGGGTTTGACAAAAGGCTTCTTACTTGAAAACCTTTTGGTGGATGTTCCTTCTGAGCAATCCATTTACATATCTGAAATTCCCATAAGACAAAACGAGGGAAGGATTTTCATCACCCAGGATGCTTTTGCAGATTCAAGGGATGTACTGTGGTTAAGTTGTCTCAATTAATAAGGACTCCAGAGGACAAGCAGTCCTTGTAGGTATCTGTTTATTCCATAGTTCCTAATGTTTTAGCTACAAATGCTTTCCCTCCAGAGCAGAGTTTCATGCACACTGGAGATGAAATCCTCCTAATGAGAAGCAGAAGAATCACTGTTCTACTCAGCTCAGCTGACAGGGCAGTGATTTTTTGTTTTGTTTTGGGAAAGGTCCTTTGTTTTACTGGTGTTAGGCTCACTTCTGGCTTATGCTACAATTTCCCTTTTATTTCTTTGTTCAAAACCGCAAGAAGCTGTACCACTGATTTTTAATATTTGTACCAGTTAAAATCAGATTTTGCTCCTGGGCTGAAAAATTAGATAGATAGATAGATAGATAGATAGATAGATAGATAGATAGATAGATAGATAGATAGAACATTTATATCACCGCCCATCTCCCACACGAAGAGGGACCCTGGGCGGTTCACAATAAAACAATTTAAAATTCAATAAAAACATAAATAATACCAATAATCAATAAAAATATAAATACAGTGAAATCCAAGTAATGGCAGTTCTACTTCATCCCATAAGCAGGTAAGGCTGGTCCAGGGCAGGTCTAAGGAACCAGCCAACCCTGGTTAGAAGCTACGTGATGCTCTGGGGCCACAGGTTACACTTCCCTTTTTTGAGGCAAAGTCATATACTAATGGATCGAGGTGGCAATTGTTTCCTTGGTGATACTTCTTAGGCAACATTTATTATTTTGAATACTACCTGCTGTTCTATCCGCAGGCTCTTAGAGAGCCAACTGTAACGTTTTGCTGAACAAATTGTAACCAAAGTAGCCAAGTATGCCTCATTCTTTCTGCTACCTAATTGGTTTTGAGGAAAAAAGGAGCTATAAAACAGCAACACACAATTCTGTTTGCTTGAGGGTTTCTGCCACGCTCTGAAGGCTACACTCCATGTGAGGTCACACTTTTTTTTTGTATTCTTTGTTATTATTTGGTTGTATTAGTTTAATGTTATTTTAATAATTGATATTTATTTAACATCGCTATTTTAGTATTAACTTTTATTTTGGGAGGAGATATACAGGGTGTACCAAAGGTCAGGCCCCATAGGCCAGTCACAACTAATACCAACAATATTAGTTAATATTTTGTTCCAGAGAAAATGAGCCGCAACTTATAAACAAAACACTTTCCTTTTTCCTTTGGAAATTATATCAGATTCAGAGTCTTTCTCCAGAGAATTCTCCTCCGGTTATCTCATTGGAGAACTTCTAAACAAGTATGAACTTCAGGAAGATTTTGACCAGTTTTCACAAAGCAGGTGGGTAGTATTAATACTGCTCTAACAGTGTTCTGATTTATACTATATCATAGCTAAGCTACAGTAGGTTCAATTGACACTTCCTTGTATTGGAGAGTAGGGTGGGAATTTGGGCAATTCCCCCTCCCACTTTTCATATAGAATCCTTCTCTCATTCCCATGTTTGCCATTGCCCAGTCAGTTTCCCACTCAGGGCCGCAACTAGGAGGGAGGGGGCAAGTGGGGCATGTGCCCCGGGTGCCGTGCTGGGGTGGCGGGGCGCCAAAATGACAAAATAGTATTTGTATACTGAATGTTTCCTGGTGGGGGGGGGCTCAGAATCCATGCTTGCCCTGGGTGACACAGACCCTAGTTTATTATTTATTTATTTATTTATTTTTCAAATTTATTCCCCTTCAAATTTAGTTGCCCTTCTGTTCCCATTGAGACAGAAAAGGACTGTGTGCCCACCTGCCCAGCTTTCCTGAACTACAATGATCAGCATCCATACCCAGAATGACCAGTGGTTGCTAAAAGTTACAGAAGAATACCCTGTTGCTACTCATATTCCCAGGACTGTGAGAGATGGATGTGATCTGCTAGGAACCCACAAGCCAGAAATGTGCTTCTTTTCCATCCAGATGCTTCTGCTTTGAAAGGAAACACTTTCTTGAACTGTCTCTAGTCCTTTGCGTCTGCATTGGAGAGACTGATTTTTCAAGCCACTTTTGGTGAGAGTGATGCAGGGCAGATAAACACTACATTGGCAGTTTTGGATAGTGTGGCAGGGCTCATAGCTTAGTACATAGCTTTCCAAACTGTGTGTTGCGACACACAGTTTAGTGTGTTGCGACACAACCTGGAAGCGGCGGCGGGGGCGTGCATGGCAGGGGTGCGGGCGGCGGGGGCGGTGTGCACGGCAGCGATGACGGCAGCGGCGCGCCATCAGCGCTTCCGGGTTTTAGCGGAAAACACGAGGCCGCCGTGCATGCCTCTGCCGCACGCCCCCCGCACCGCCGCAATGTACACCCCCGCCGCTGCTGCTGCTATGTGTCGCCAATGGCGGCAGTTTGGAAAGCAGTGGCTTAGTAAAATCTGGAAGGCAATGAATTCTCCATCCCTGCTCTGAGAGTCTACACCAGTATGTAAAGGGAGAATGCAAAAAGAGTAGAGATTGCTACTCTTCCTATTCTTGCCATTGCTTGCTTCGAGACATCAAGTGAACAAGCAGCCCCAGTAAGAAGGACAGCATGAAGATCAAGGAGAGGCTGGATTCAGCTATGAAATTGAGGAGGTGCTTGACAATGCTAATTTCTGATATCAGGCCCAATAGCAAGATTATTTATTATTTATTTATTTATTTAATTTGTATGACCGCCCATCTCCCCCCATGGGGAACTCTGGGCGGTTCATAATAAACAAGTTAAAATAAAATCTAAAATATCTAAAATCACAGTTATACAAAAATACATATTCTAAAATCCAGGTGGTGATGGAATAATTAAAAGAAGGACAATTATAAAATTAGGGGATTAACCACCCCCATGAGGAACTATCCCTTCCTCCTTCCCACGCCAGGCGGCAGAACCAGGTCTTCAGCTCTTTCCTAAAGGTCGGGAGGGAGGAGATCTGTCTTAACTCTGGGGGCAAGGTGTTCCATAGAGTGGGCGCTACCACAGAGAAGGCCCGCCTCCTAGACCCCATCAGATGGCATTCTCTAATTGATGGGGTTCGTAGCAGGCCCTCTCTGAATGACTGAGTGGGGCGGGTCGATAACATGGGGATCAGACGGTCCCTCAGGTATTCTGGGGGATGATGATTTGCATTTCAGTTTCAGTGTGATGCCCTCGATCCATTGACTGTTAAATCAGAGTTCCTGACACAAGCCACTCAGGGATATGAAGGAATCTTTATTAAAGCCAGTGATCCATTGCACATTAAAGACTCAAGTGAATCAAGTTCCTGCAACCAACAGTTTAAAATCTCCAAGTTCTCCCCCCCCCCCCCAAATCGGGATTCGTGGCTCGATCACCCTTCCCTTTGTCTCTCAGTTCTCAGATCTTTTTGGGTCCGAATCAACTAACACAGCAATATCGCCCTTTGATCTATCCTGGTTGCTGAAACGTTCAGCGCAAGACTTTGATTTACATAGTTTGCAGTTCTGTGAATATGCCAAAACCCTACTTTACACGTCTGGTAGTTTTACTGTCAGGCACCCCGAAACGACCCTGTCAGTTTAATGGAGAGGCAGGATGTCCCTTTGCTCTATCCTGGGTGCTGAAACGCTCGGCGTGAGACTCTGATTAACATAGTTTGCAGTTCTGTGAATACACCAAACCCCTACTTTACATGTCTGGTAGTTTTACTGTCAGGCACCCCCAAACGACCCTGTGAGTTTAATGGAGTGGCAGGATGTTCCTTCCTGGCGCCATGGCAAGATGGCATGGATGACATTCTGACACATGCCCTTGTACGAATGTTCCTGGCACAAAATATGTTGCTTCTACAAAAAAGAAAGTAGTTTACACAGGGTATTTTTCCTTTTTAGTTTAGGAATTATTCTGATTATTCTAAAGAATTGAGCCCATCTAATCTGCTTGGGGTTTAACTTTCCTGGAGTGCACAGCACTTCTAAATTCTTGTGATCTGTCCAAACTTCGAAGCGGTGAGCTGCCCCTTCTAGTAAATGCCTCCAATTTATCAAAGCCCAGCGTACTACAAACACTTCCTTTTCCCATACGTGCCTCTCTCCGAGGACGTCTGATCTTTCATCACCGCCCTGCTCACCCCCAGCTCAGTTTCCAAAGGAGCTGCTCGACCGCTTCCTGCAGGTCGGATACGCGCTCTCCTATGAAACTAATATCTCGTTCCATTTTCTCCATCCGCTGCTCCAAGGTCAACCATTTGGAGCAGGAGCCTCTTTCTTGCGTAGTCACCAACCAGTCTGGATTCCTCTCCGTGCTTCCTCCCACCTCCAGGGGCCAAGCAGGATTGGTTCTTTTCGTTGTCCTGGATCGAGTCACGCTATCAAGGTCGGTCAAGACTTTCAGCTTGACTCCCCGCTCCTCCAGTCGTCCCCTGGTCTCTCACCTGTTTGATTTCGTTGGGGTTTTGAGTTTCGCCTCTCCCCCTTCTCTCCCACTCAGAGAGCCGCCCCCTTGCGCCGAGCACTCCCGTGCGCTCCAGCAAGAGCCCTCTTCTCGTTTGTCTTCCCCGTCTCCCCCTCCCGACAACGGAGGGGTTCCCGCAGGTTCTGGATATTCCATTTGTGGACCTTCCTCGGTAAACTAGGAGTTTTCGGGTAAATTTGCAGTTTCTGAAGATTCTGATTTTCATATCATACTAAATCATAGATTAACAAGATGATCACTAATGAGAAGAAACTGCTGTGAGGTTTGTAAGCACTTCTCTTCCCTCTCCTTCTTTACCAGATCCTGACAAAGGACTTCATAGCTCCTTTCCCCCCACATTTGGCCTATTGTGTCACCATATAACTAGTCACAGTAGTCAGTATCAGAAGCAGTATGACTGCTTATGTCACTTCAGATATAGTGGCAAGATTCTGTTCTGCTTTTAGATTCCCATATGTATTAGCTGGGATCTATGGAACAGTGGTCTTGATGGGCCTTGGACTTGATGACCAAGTTCATGGTATGTAAATAAACCATGATATGATAATGGTAAAGTCTCCTTTGAGTCACACTAGAATCCTGGTGACTACATGCAGAAGTTCATATAATTTTCATGGCAACAACACAATATTGGTTTGGTACTGCCGCCTTCTGGGATTTTTTTTTCTTATTCTATTTTACAAACCTAGTATTTCCTGGTAGTCTAATCCAAACAGTGACCAAGTCTAATCCTACCTAGCTTTTTAAGTAAGTTTGGCTAGGAGCTGCCATTTAGCTAAGCCAGTTTCCAACAAGCCAACTTAAATTGTGGTATCTGAAGCTATCTTGATAAACCACACAGAGTTGTTGTAAATATATTCCCTGGTGTGGACAATGTAACAAGCTGACTTCAAGGAAAAAAGTGAAACTAAATGCTTCTAAATCCTTCTAAACACATGGAAGTAAGAAAGAAGAGGGGATCAGCATGTGAACTCAACTCATGATTACCTCTTTCCATTCATGCAAGTCTTGCTAGTTATGGATGAAACTGGTGGCCCTACGGATGCTACTGAATTACAGGCCCAGTAGCCCCAGCCAAAGTAGTAAATTATGAACAACATTTGGAGTTGTTGTTTAGCCATATCTGGAAGTGAGCAGGTTTCTTATTCCTCCCTAAGTCATATTTTAGCATGAAAAGCAAAATTCTATGTTTGTTATAGTTTTGCTCGCAGTCTCAAGAAGTTAAGAATTCCTCATTGGAAAGAGCAGAGAAGGTAAGAGAGTATGCAGTCATGCTGTGCATATGCTATGTAAAACAGTCAGTCATATGTTTAAAAGGCTATAAAACTGGGACTTTCATGTTGCCAATCATGAAGTAAACTTGTCGAACTCCAGTGGACTGTATAAGCAATTGAGATGCATTCTATAGATCAGGGGTCTCCAACCCCTGGGCCGCGGACCGGTACCGGTCTGTGGCCTGTTAGGAGCCAGGCCACCATGCCGGTCTCCGAACCCTGCCCCCGGTCCGCACGATTGGCTCCCACCTGCAAACCCTGCCCCCCCCCCCCCGGTCCATGGAAAAATTGTCTTCCACGAAACCGGTCCCTCATGCCAAAAAGGTTGAATACCCCTGCTATTGATGAGGTATAGAGCACCTGTTTTGCATACAGAAGGATCCAGTCTCTGGCATCTCTAGTTAAAAAGGACCTTGGAAAACACGGCTACAAAAGGATTTTTATTTTTATTGGAAACTTAAAAGAGATTGTTATTAAGTCAGTCCGAACAAAATTATGTTCATTGAGTCATGAAGAGTCAGAAAGAGCTACAGGTAGTCCTCGCTTAACAACCACAATGGGGACCGGAATTTCGTTTGCTAAGCGAAGCAGTCATTAAGCGAATCTTACCCGATTTTATGACCTTTTTGCAGCGGCTTTTAAGCGAATCACCACAATCATTAAGCGAACCACATGGTCATTAAGTGAATCATGCAGTTCCCCATTGATTTTGCTTGCCGGAAGCCGGCTGGGAAGGTTGAAAATGGCGATCATGTGACCGTGGGACGCTGTGACAGTTGTAAATGCGAACCGGTTGCCAAGGACACAAATTGTGATCACGTGACCGCAGGGACGCTGTGATGGTCGTAAGTGCAAGGACTGGTCATAAGTTGTTTTTTTCAGCACCGATATAAGTCCGAACCATCGCTAAACAAATGGTTGTTAAGTGAGGACTACCTGTAAACAACAACAATAAATAAGAGCTGTGTCCAGTCAGAATAGGTAATATTGGTCCAGATGGACCCATATTTTGATTCCACTTAAGATTTACTTATATACTCAGTGTGGTTCACTGTGTTAGTCAGGTTTAATTTGCATTAAAATCAATACAACATGTTAATTAAGACTGAATTAAGGACGGGTGATTTTAGTGGGATTAAAGCTGAATTCAACCAGGCATTTTTATGAGTTCTGACTTTGCTTAGCTCCATTGCCACCATACCACATGAGGTTTCCTGAAGGGTGTTAGGCTCGCAGGTGAGCTGATAAGAAGGATTTACATATTTTACACATTTACAGTTTGCCTATTGTCTCTACAGGCTTGCCAATGCAAAACTTAACAACTTTTCTCGCATGGAGCCCACCCTTCAACTTCTGGGTGTACAGTTTGACCAAAATGTAGCCCGAAACATCATGACAGAGCAGCATGGAGCTGCTATCAAACTTGTGTACCAATTGTACGTGGCTCTAGAGAAAAAGAAAAAAGCAGGACTCACTGGAGTTGCCATGGATGCAATGCGACCCTCAGCTCACGCAAAGCTTAAGAGTGTAGGAACAGAAATATATCGTGAGGTGAGTTTGTTTCTGTTAGGACACAGTTCTTCCTGGTGAATTCCTTTCAACAAAGCATTGCCTACCTATTTACTCCTTCTGGGGGTGAGTGGGGATCAAAGGAGAATGCAAAGAACACAAATTCCAGTTCAGGCCACTGCATCCATATGTTGATAGTGCACTGCTTTGTTAATTAATAGTGCTTGTATCGTATTCCTCTGACACTTATCATTATCATTATCAATCGTTATCATTATTATCATCCTACCTTTTTATATATAACTCAAGGTGGCGAACATAGCTAATACTCCTGCTTCCTATTTCCACCTCCACAACAACTCTGTGAAGTGGGTTGGGCTGGGAGAGAGTGACTGGCCCAAAGTCACCCAGCCGGCTTTACATAGAGAGCCAGTTTGGTCTAGTGCAAGGGTCAGAAACTGCGGCTCGCGAGCCACATGCGGCTCTTTGGCCCCTTGAGTGTGGCTCTTCCAACCTCTCTAGTCTGCGGCATCTTGTCTGCCTGCGGCTGCCTCGCGCGCGTTTGTGCGTGCGCGCGCCCGTGTTTGGCCACCCGCCAGCCAGAGGGACGGAGCCGGCCCCCCTGAATGCCGAGGGGCCCGCGGGTCGGGCGTCCCCCAGCTCCCATCCGCGGGGCTGCTCTGCCTTCGCCAGCCCCGAGCCTCGCTGCCCTGGACCTCGTTTGAGGAAAGCACGTGGGGCCGCGGCGCAGGAGGCGCAAGCGGAGGCCGGGGAGCCGCAGCTGCCGCCAGATGGGAAGCGGAAAGGCCGGCAGGGGCTGTGGGAGCGAGACGGGGCTGCCCCTTCCACGGCCGGAGCAGGCGAGGGCTGCGGCGTCCCGTCGCCGCAGGTTCTCCCGCTCCACTCAGGAGGCGCGCCGTCCCTGTGCCCCTTCGGGTGCAGCCGCATCTTGCCGGCAGTGCGCAGAGGCCGGGACCTGGGTCCGGGGTGCCCTTGGGCGGCCTCCCCGGGCGGCCGGTGGTGCTTCCGGCTGTGAAGGAGACAGGCAGACAGAAGACAGAAGAAGGAGACGGAGACGAAATCTCTGTAAGGGGGAGGGAGGAGAAGGGTGGGCGGAGGTGGGGCAGGGATGGTGGTGGGTGCCGTTTCTGCAGCCCCATCCAACTGCTGACTCATATTCCGCGCCGTCAACCAGGATTCCAAGACCTTTTTGGCATGTATTAGTGCCAGGCCAGGCTTTCCTTGGCTGTAACGTTTGATTTGTTATGTAACTGAAGAGCTAAATCTATCCCTGTTAAATTTCATTCTCTCGGTTGTTCTCAGCACTCAAGAAGTGCCCTCCACCTCTTCGTCCAAGATTTAGGATTAGGATTAGGAATCTCTTTATGCAGCACCAGAGCAAAGTCGGGGAACACCACCACCAATACCCGGAGGTTGCCAATAGACTTAATAAGCTTTATTATAGCAACGTAAGCATCTCCCATTCACTCACGCAGCCACTCGTTCAGTCCACACACGCCAACTGAACCTCCTTGCCGGAGGCTGAGTGGCAGCGGGGCCGGGGGAAGCGCCCCCTGAGACGGTCGCGAGTGGAGTGGAAGGCGGGATGCTAAACTTCTCTTCTCCACAGCTCTCCTTCTGCAGACAATACTAGATTAAAGTTGAGAATTCGGGGCTGATAAATACTAAGAGCACAACGCAGAGGAAGCAACTCACAAACAGCTGCTCTTTTTGTGAGAAGGTTGTCCCGGGAGGCACAAAACAAAGACGGACCGTCGGGGAGGAGCTCTGCTGGGGGATTTTGCAGAGGGGAGATTTCCAAGGGGCGCTCTCCACCTCAGCCGCCCCTGCAGGCGGCGGCGGGAGCAGCGAGGATGGAGGAGAAGGTCTTCACGAAGGACCCCGGGGGAGGAGGCGGGGCGACGCTTTGCTCGCCGCCCGGCCGTCGCAGCTTACTCAGACCCCGGGGGAGGAGGCGGGGCGACGCTTTGCTCGCCGCCCGGCCGTCGCAGCTTACTCAGACCCCGGGGGAGGTGCAGTGGCGGACGTGGCGTGGCAGCGGGCATGGTGTGCGTGGCGGCAGCAGGCACTGCAGTGGGCGTGGCGGGCATGGCGGCAGCAGGCCCTAAGTGTGCGCGATTGGCTCCCGCCTGCAAACCCCGCCCCCTTCCACGCGATTGGCCCCTGCCCGCAAACCCCGCCCCCTTTCACGCGATTGGCTCCCACCCTCAAACCCCGCCCCCTGGCTCTTGAGCATGTCAAAATGGCCCCTGGCATAAAAAAGTTTGCCGACCCCTGGTCTAGTGGTTAAGGCAACGGGCTAGAAACTAGGAGACAAAGAGTTCTAGTCCCGCCTGAGGCATGAAAGCCGGCTGGGTGACCTTGGGCCAGTCCCTCTCTCTCAGCCCTAGGAAGGAGCCAATGGGAAACCAGGAGACTGAGAGTTCTAGTCCCGCCTTAGGCATGAAAGCCGGCTGGGTGACCTTGGGCCAGTCCCTCTCTCTCAGCCCTAGGAAGGAGCCAATGGGAAACCAGGAGACTGAGAGTTCTAGTCCCGCCTGAGGCATGAAAGCCGGCTGGGTGACCTTGGGCCCGTCACTCTCTCAGCCCAACTCACCTCACAGGGTTGTTGTTCTGGGGAAAAGAGGAGGAGAAAGGAGTAATAGGTATGTTCCCTGCCTTGAGTTATTTATAAAAATAATAAAGGCGGAATAAAAATTGAATGAATGAATGAATGAATGAATGGAATACCTTTTCCTCTTTGTTCATCTGTACCTTAGATTTTGAATCAAAAATGAAAAAGACTTATTTCCAGGTCTCATATTTTTTTCATAGGCAGGTGGCCACAAAGACCAGGGTGTTCCCAGTAGAAGCACCCTCCTTGTGGAACTTCTTAGGAAACTGGCCTCTAACTCTGCCACTTTTCAAAGGTTGATTAAGATTGCCTTGCAAAAAGAGATCTTTGTTAAACTTTGCTGCTGTCTTTCTTAGTTGTTTGCATGGTATTTTAAGACAGTTTAAATGTTTTTTCCTTCTAAAAAACTATGTGTTGCTGCAGGCTCCAAAAAAAAACTTTTAAAAAATCTAGGTGATTACTTTTTTTAAAAAAAAAAAACTTGCATTGTTTTCTGCAAGTCAACAAAACTTAATTATGGCCAAGTCGCAGAAGGTAGACACCTCTGTTAAGTGATTTGCAACAGTAATGAGGGTCCATTTTATTGCACATATGAAGAATGGGAGTGCACACAAGGCTTTCCACTGGAATGAACAAGTTCCACAGTGTTGATCCACATGGGTATTCATAGTGCCATTGGCATAAACCTCTGGGAATTTCTCAAAGTTGTTTCTCTTCATTCTGGTGCACTGGAGAAAACTAGTACTTTAATTACAGTCTTATTCTTTGATTTATCTTCTCCCAGCAGGTATCTTCATGGCTCTTTACACTTTCGGTCTTGAAACAAAGAGCTGTTTGTCTGAGGGCTTGTACTTATTTTCTATCTTGTAAAGTTGAAGCTAGGCAAAAGGTCCAGAAAACTAAATAAGGAGATCAGTGCTGTAAATTTTTCAGAACATATGTTCCCTTACTTTATATACAGTATTACTCTCTCTAAGCAGGCTGTACTCTCACCATCACGGCAAAAATATCTTTTTAAGTTTACTGCAACTTTCAGGTCAAGTTTACAGTTGGAATCCTTTTCACACATAACCCCATTCCTTTTTTTGCTATATTGTATATTTCACCTCTGCTGATCTGGGCTCTAGGACAAGCAGTTACTAAAATAAAAATCATCCAATTGGAGGTCCTGGAGTATTGATAAAAGTATTGATTTATTTCATTATTTTACGCCATTTTTCAGAGCTGAAAGCTTAAGCGAGTTCAGTATCATAAAAACAGGTTAAAAGCTTAAAACAACTTTGTTGTTTTACTGCAAAACCTGCAGGTAAAATGCATCCTGTATTAAACTGTTTAGTGGGAATTAAAATAGAGAACAAGAGAACATGCAAGTGTAACTGAATGAATGTACAAAAAGCACATGCACATTGCCCCTAACCAAATCCTACAACTGGAGCTTCACATGTGTAATCTTGGAAGATCTGTGATAACATCTATCACTTATCAGTCATCTCCAAATGATTTAATCCCTCCATTTTGTCTTATCTGCCAAATATTCATTAGCATTTTCACTAGTAATCTAACTAGGATGCAGATATGAATATGTATATATGCACATTTATTTATTTATTTTTCAAATTTTGCCACCGCCCATCTCCCCCAGCAAATAACTGGATTGGGTCACATATCTAGGACAGCCTTTTCCCAATCTGCTGACCTCCAGATGTAATGGACTCAGCGTTCAGAAGTCCCTAAATCAACATGGTCACTGCCTGTGCTGGCCAGGAAATCTGGGTGGTATAGTTTGACCAGGTTTTTTTAAGACTCTAAGCCACATGGAGACAGAAATTTCATTTGAGCCCACTTTGCTCACTGCACCTTATGTCAATATATCTCTCTATATTTTCTTCACTGGTTTTAGTTTGTTGAAGTCAGTGAATGAGGATGTGCAAAATGATTATTAGGCTTATATTCTTCAACTGATTTGTTTTACCATTGAATGAATGAAAACAATAGACACATCAGAACATCTGAAATACAGGGCCATTATTTTGAATAGGATTCCATTCTACCACCATCTTGGCAACAGCTCTGAAGCTCACACATCTGGAGAGCAGAAGGATGGAAAAGTTCAATCTAGAATGATGAAGAGCTTTCATCTATTAAACTTGGGTGATAAAAGTTTGGCATTCTTTTTTTGGCCAATATATAACAATGTGGCTGAGAATTTAATAGAAGATTTTGTTTATAGACCTAGGTTATGTCAGATAAAGCACAGAACAAAGAAACATTTACAAATACATAATAAAAATAGCAATTATTATTTTAAGTTTCTTTCTTAGCTGACACAAACCACTGTAGTAATATTACCACCACCATTGAATTTGTTTTAGAGACCTTTCTCAAACATTAGCTGCAGTTAATAATGAAAATTACATTATAAAAATATGATGATGATAACGTCTCAAGAGAAATTAAATAGGTTTTTGCAACTTTCTACTGTTGTTGAACAATAAATAAAAATACTTTGAAGGAAGCAATTAAAACAAAGATAGCACAGTGTTTCAATTTGCCTGCCCATAGACACATTTACTTTGTATTAGAGGAATTCTCAGATTCATACTATTCCTGAGGTTAGGAACACATATGTTGGAGAGAAGAAAATAAAAACTAGAGCATATTCTTTTGCAGGTAGAAAATCCCAAATACTGGCCAGCATCTCCAAGTAGAGATAAAAGAACTCTGGTTTACAACCCTTGAGAGTTATTGATGGTCAACATAGACTTTTCCAATCATTGGCTACATCTCAAACTACCTTCATGATGTATTGGTTACAGCTCCTTGAATTCACAGTCTGCATGACTAATGGTGATACTGCTGAGAATAATAGGAACCACACTCCAACACATCTAGCAGCCACCAGATTGGAGAAGGCTCATATAGTTAATGTGGTTGTGGCAATCCTTTAGAAGAGGTACCTTGCAACACAGAAAAAGCTGGTTGGAAGACTTCCTTGAATTATTAAAGCAGCCACAGCATTTTCTAGGCTTGGCTGCCTAGGAAACTGCTCCTGGTAATGCATGCAGGGTCACTTTGCTTCACTAAAAAGCAATGTGAAGCATTGCAAGCAGTGATGCCTTGCTAAAAAGTTGACACACCTGTGCATGTCTCAGTCCCTGGTCTCGCCCAGTAAAAGTTCTCTCCTGGAAAAGGAACCCCAGATGAGCTCCTCTAGAATGGATTAAATCCACCAATCCAGGACAAAGAAGTTTCTTACGCTTCTTCCTGTGTCCCCAAAGGGGACTCTGGGCGGTTTACAAGAAAATTAAAATCATTAATATACAATTATAAATAGATCAAAATACACAATAAATAACAATTTAAAATATAATGAATATAATAAAATCCAATAGGAGAACCTCCTTAAGTTCGTGAAAAGGGGACTCCAGGGCTAATCTAAGGTGCTAGCCATCTCCAGGTATAAACACTCTCCTTCCCGCCCCAAGCATACTGACAAAGCCAGGTTTTAAGTTTTTTTCGGAAGATAAAGATATATATCTTTCCCATTTCATTTCAGCGGCTCAAAACACTAGTACCACGCCAGGCAGACCTGTCACTCCAACAGATTTCAGACAGCTTTCAAAACAAAGCCAAGATTATGGAAAGTAAGATAGCTAGCATGCAATTTGTGAAGCAACAACAAGCTAAACAGATCCAGGAGGAAAAAAAAGTTCAGGAGCTTGAAAAGGTGAGTGCTGATTACTCTTCGATTGGCTGATTACTCTTTCTGTGACACAGCTACACAATAACTTTATGCACTACTTTATGTTTAATCATAGGCCAGACTTATTAGTAAATTAGTCCTTATAGCTTAAAGTCCACCTGTCTCAGGCCCTCCAGACATGGCAGAACAACATATCCCAGAATTCTTAAAAATTTGTCTGGCTGATTGGGACTTCTAGGACTTGCAGCTTTTATGCATCTGAAAGATCCAAGGTTGGGGAAGAATGGTCTATAGAGAGGTTCCAGAAAGGAGGTAGTTAAGATTGTATTCTTTGCCATTAAAAAAAGCACAGTGAAAGCCTAGCAGAGGATATGGGACAACATTACACAAATTACAATTGTAAATGGTTACACAAAACACTTGATTATTGTGAGTTAGCATGCACATCGATTTATGCATCAAGAGATCCACCCAGATGGGTCATTAAACCTTAAACAACCACTTGTTATGGGAGGAGCTGGATATCTTGACATACATCAGCTATGCAGCTAGTGGATTGCTTCTCTGTAGAGCACGGGTATCCAACCTTTTTGGCACCAGGGACCGGTCGTGGAAGACAATTTTTCCACGGACTGGGGGGGGTGGGGTTTGCAGGCGGGAGCCAATCGTGTGGACGGGGGCAGGGTTTGCAGGCGGGAGCCAATCACGCAGATGGGGGCGGGGTTTGCAGGTGGGAGCCAATCGCGCGGACGGGTGGGGTTTGCAGGCGGGAGCCAATCGCGTGGACCACCGCTCACCTGCTGTGCGGCCCAGTTCCTAACAGGCCGTGGCCCACTGGTTGGGGACCCCTGCTGTAGAGGACTTCTTTCTAGATTATGGTATTTCATTTCTAGCCAAATACCATTTTTAACTTCACTTACCAAGCTTCATATATTGTTGCATAAAATCTTTCCCATCCAAATTTTATTTCAATTATAAAATTAATATATGGTTTGAGAACTATTTAATTCAACTTATGATAATTTGAGATATTAGATATCAATTCAAAGCATGTGGCTTTAGGTGTATAGGTTTTCCCATTATTACTTTAGAAATGAGTATGGGATTTTTACTATCCTATTGTTGGTGATATGTTTCTTGAAATAGGTTTGTGATATACAGTAAAGTATGAGTATTGCAGTGACAAGCCAAGTAACGTAGCCACAGTTTCTGTAGGAAATAAAAAAAGCTTGTATATATGCAGCATGTTGAGTTGCATTTCCAGTATAGTAAGGGAATCTAATTTTTTATCTTAGATTGGCTGTTCATTAGCAAATAAAATTAAATCATTCAAATTAAATAATAAGTCTCTGCTTTATGGAGATCTCAGAACTTAATAATTATGCATCATAATTAGGTTTGGCCATATATTGAACTCTGGTGGCCCTTTTCCTATATAAGTATGGCCCATCAGGCTCTAATGTTAATGGGACAACCCTGGGATCAATGCTAGGTACTTTGGAGCCACTGTATTAATCTGGAATAATGTCCTGAAATTCCATTGGGAGCCTCTCGCATGGTAGCTCCAAACTGCCTAATACAGTTGGGTTAGGAAGCCACCTGCCAGAAGAGTGGTGATTCCAGATTCAAGCCATGCTAGGAATGGTTTGAAGATGCTGCATGCTGATGCACTAGTGCAGATAAGTAATTGTAGGTAGATTCTAAATGTAGCAATAGTAGAAGGAGGCAACTGCTCATGAACACTCATGCCTTAATCACTCATTGTTTGGACTACTGCAAACTGCTCTGCTGTGCTTGAAGACTACTTAGAAACTATAACTGGTCCTGAAAATGGTAGTGCAAGAAGTTATGTGCACACCTCAACTCCCCTGTATGATACCTCTGTTCCAGAGCTGCACTGGCTACCAGTTGACATCAAGGTACAGTTCAAGAAGCTAATTGTCAGCTATAAAATTTTTCAGGGCTCATGGCCTGGCTATATAGAAGACTGACTTTCTTCAGTTGTATCTGCCAATCTTATTAGATCTAGTACAGTTGGCAAGCTCCAGGGTCCATTGATAAAATAATGTCATTTTTTTAGACCTTGGAGATGTATCTTCTCCATGGCTGCCCCTGCCCTTTGGAATGGTTTTCCCCACAGAGTTTACATGGCCTTGACCTTGCTGTCTTTTGAGAAAGTCTTACAAATACGGCTTTTTCAAGTAGATGCTAGGGCAGGGTAATTTTTGATCCCACATTTTTATTTATGGTGTTTTGTCCTCAAAGTGGTAAGTTAATATTGTTTGTTTTGTTTCCTTTATTTTTTGCTTTATTTTATACTGCCTAGAGTTACTTGAACAATTGAGGTAGCTTATAAATTGATTAAATTGCTCATTCATATTCATATTTGTGATAATGGGATAAATAGTCCTGCTTCAGTGGTGACCCTTCTCATTTTTCTACATGGAGCCCAGACTGCTAGCTTAGGATCCTAGGCTGATGGTACCACTGGTAACAGAGATCTGACAGTACCTATGGTGGGGAAGAATGTGATGGCTTCATCCAACATCAGGCTCCTTCCCCATCACAGAACTGTGGGCAGGTTGCTCTTAAAGAAACATATGGCCCGTTGTTCACTTAAGGTGATGCCAAACTGGGGATTTCTCCTTCTCTCCCCAATGACTGGCAGAGATGCAGTACATAATAATGACTAATTGTTACAATATCTGGGAACGCAGTGGCTCAGTGGTTAAGACGCTGAGTCAGAAGCCATTAAGGCTGACAGCTCGGCAGTTCGAAACCCGAGAGTGTGAGCCACTGTGCCGGAGTGAGCTACCGGCAATTAGTAAAAATCAGTCCCAGCTCCTGCCGACCTAGCAGTTCAAAAGCATGCAAATGTGATTAGATAAATTAGGTACCACTCCAGTGGGAAAAATCACAGGGACATGGAAGGAGCCTCCTTGGGCGTCCCCCGGGCAACAGTGATGTCACCGGCAAATCCTTTCACTACAGAAGTGCTATGGTCCAAGGATATAACCATCCAAGGTGTACTCCCAACTGCAGCGCAACAACACAGTAACAGCAGAGCCACCAACAGCAGAAACAGAACAGTACTGGAAGAACATATGGGAGAAAGAGAAGACACATAACACCAGTGCAAAATGGTTGCAGGACCTGAGAGCAGACCACAGAAATCTCCCAGAGCAGGAACCAGTCACCATCACAGTAGGAGATATCCAACAGCGTGTCAAGAACATGAAGAGCTGGACAGCACCTGGCCCAGACATGATCCACACCTACTGGCTAAAGAAACTAACAGCAGTGCATGAATGCCTAGCAGCACAGATGAACCAGCTGCTAGCAGCAGGCTCCCACCCAGACTGACTAACACAAGGTAGGACAGTGCTGATCATGAAAGACCCCAACAAGGGAACAACACTATCCAACTACCGGCCAATAACCTGCCTCCCTACAACATGGAAAGTCCTATCAGGCATCATAGCCACCAACCATACATGCCAGTACATGAGCACAGCTCAGAAGGGCATTGGGAACAACACCAGAGGCTCCAAACACCAGTTGCTCATAGATAGAGCAGTGACCCGAGACTCAAGGTCTAGACAGACCAATCTGAGCACAGCCTGGATTGACTACAGGAAAGCCTATGACTCAACGCCACATACTGTACATGGATCTGTGAATGCCTGGCACTATACAAAGTCAACAGGACACTAAGGACCTTCCTCAAGAACTCAGTGGGACTGTGGAAGACAACACTGGAAGTCAACTCAAGGCAGCTCGCACAAGTGGCCATCAAGTGTGGCATATACCAAGGTGATGCACTGTCCCCACTGCTATGCTGCCTGGGCTTGAACCCCCTCAGCCAGATTATCACAAGAACTGGATATGGATACAATTTCAAGAGTGGAACTACCATCAGCCACCTCCTCTACATGGATGACATCAAGCTGTATGCTAAGAGTGAACGAGACATCGACTCACTGATCCACCTGACACGGATCTACAGTGAGGACATTGGGATGTCATTTGGACTAGAGAAGTGTGGCCGTATGGTAGTAAAGAGAGGGAAGGTAGTTAAGACTGATGGGGTGGAACTACCAGCAGGCCACATAGCAGACATACAGACCAACTACAAGTACCTTGGTATCCTACAGTCACATGGGAACCACGATGAGGAGGCAAGGAAGACAGCAACATCCAAGTACCAGCAAAGGATAAGACAGGTCCTGAAGAGCCAGCTCAATGGAAAGAACAAGATCCACACCATCACCGTGTGCCCTGCCAGTCATCAGATACCCTGCCGGTATAGTGAGCTGACCAAAGGAGGACATGGAGGCTGCTGATGTGAAGACCCAGAAGCTCCTCACAATGTATGGAAGCTTCCACCCCAAGTCCAACACCCAGAGACTGTACACCAGCCGGAAAGAGGGCGGGCGGGGTCTGGTGAGTGTCAAAGCCACTGTCCTGTATAAGACCCAGAGCATCCAGGAGTACATCAGTAAAATGGCACCTAAAGGTGAGCTGTTGAGAGAATGCCTGAGGCAGCAGCAGACATGGAAAGAAGATCAAGCAGAGGAAGTGCCATGGCAAGACAAGATCCTGCATGGGATGTACCATCGACAGATAGCTGAGGTGGCTGACATTGGGAAATCCTACCAGTGGCTGGAAAGGGCTGGACTAAAAGACAGCACTGAGGCACTAATCTTAGCAGCACAAGAACAGGCACTAAGCACCAGATCCATAGAAGCAGGGGTCTACCACACTAGACAGGACCCAAGGTGCAGACGGTGCAGAGAGGCCTCAGAGACAGTCCAACACATAGTGGCAGGGTGTAAGATGCAGGCAGGAACAGTATACACTGAATGGCACAACCAAGTAGCTGGCATTGTTTACAGGAACATCTGCACAGCGTATGGGCTAGACCCTCCCAAGTCCAGATGGGAGATTCCACAGAAGGTCGTGGAGAATGACAGGGCTAAGATCGTGTGGGACTTCCAGATCCAGACAGACAGGCAGGTACTGGCCAATCAACCAGACATCGTGGTAGTAGACAAGGACCAGAAGACGGCGGTGGTGATAGATGTACCGGTGCCAAGTTACAGCAACATCAGGAAGAAGGAGTATGAGAAGCTGGAGAAGTACCAGGGCCTGAAGGAGGAACTAGAAAGGATGTGGAAAATGAAGGCCAAAGTGGTCCCAGTGGTGGTGGGAGCACTCGGGGCTGTGACTCCTAAGCTGGGAGAGTGGCTCCAACAGCTCCCAGGAGCAACTTCAGAGCTCTCTGTCCAGAAGAGTGCAATGCTAGGAACAGCTGAGATACTGCACAGAACCCTCAAACTCCCAGGCCTCTGGTAGAGGACCCGAGGTTGAGGAAGACACATACCACCAATAGGGGTGAGAAGGGAATTTTATACGTGTGTGTGTGTGTGTGTGTGTGTGTGTATCCATATCCCTTTTGTAAAGTTTAATTTGTTTACATTTGTTATTTTTGCACACACACATCATCTTCATAGTAATAAGACAATAATTATTATTGTTATCCTCTCCCTAGCTTTATTATATAGTTCATAAAAAAATATATACGTAGCTTTCTATGTAATTAAGATTTATTCAGTAGCCAATTTAAAATACTATCCTTCCCCTTGGATATTTAGAAAATTGCAGAAAAACGTAGGCAAAATGAAATCATGGCCAAGATTCAAGCAGCAGTTATCCAGATTCCAAAACCATTGCCACAGCATACTGACAAAGTGATTGAAGACCAAAAACTGCAGAAGAAAAAGAAGGAAGCAGAGGTAAGTTCTGAGGTTTTATAGTTATTTAAACAACGCATAAGCAACAGCATGTACTATGTATGTGATTATCTTGTATCTTAATGTAAATGCATTCATTTTTGGATACAAGTGTTTCATTGTGTAGCATTATCCATTGTGTGTTAGTAACAATGGTGTCTGAAGAACGTGTCCGTGTAGTGGCATCTGCAGGGGGAGTCAAAACAGGCAAGATGGCAGTTGCAATCGTGCAATCAAAGCCCTGCCCCTTCTGTGTATGTGCTGACAATATTTGTTGTTGTTGTTCAGTCGTTAAGTCGTGTCCGACTCTTTGTGACCCCATGGACCATAGCACGCCAGGACTTCCTGTCCTCCACTGTCTCCCGGAGTTTACTCTGCTGACATTATGCACATGTACAAAAGGGCAGGGCTTTTATTGTGCTGCCACAAATGCTGTTTTTCCTGTTTTGATGACCTCCTGCCTTCAGATGCCACCATGTACGTACATGGAATTAACATTCTTCAAAATGATGCTGTTAAAAGAGTGAAATGGATAACTAGGGAATCTTCCTCAGAGCCAAATTAAAATGCCATCCACAAGTTCTTGAGCCAATGGAAAGGTATGCTGCTATAACATTTGCTGTGCTCATGGGACATCCCTATCATGCCAATGGAATGATGCTAAGAATGGGTGCTATCGATATTTACAGTGTTCAGGGTACATTAAAGACAGGAATGGGCAGTTTGCCCCAGCTTTGTTTCCCTCCCCTCCCCTAAATGTCACCTGCCAGCAGGAACCCATCCACCAATCTCCTTAATGTGAGAAGGGAATGGGGCTAGTGAGGAGGCAAGGTCAGTGGGTTCTAGGGCAGGGTTTCTTAACCAGGGTTCCGTGGAACCCTAGGGTTCCACAAGAGGTCACGGGGTTCCCTGGGAGATCACGATTTATTTAAAAAATTATTTAAAGTTTGGGCAACTTCACATTAAGGAGGTAAGTTTTGTTCTTTGTTTTTAGTTTAAGAACACTGTTGATGTACATATACAGGCCTACCCATGAAACAAATATAGTAATTTTGTAACTTCTGGCCTATATTTGAGCCTGAATGTGCAGGGGCTCCCCGAGGCCTGAAAAATACTTCAAGGGTTCCTCCAGGGTCAAAAGGTTGAGAAAGGCTGTTGTAGGGTTAGGCTCAGAGACCTGGCAGATACAGGGATCAGCTGATTTGAAAGAACCAGATTCTCCCACTGCCAAAGGAGAATGGCCTTGGATGACAGTGCTCAGGAACTCGGGGGAAGAGAGTGTTCCTACCTGCCTAAAGTGACCCACAGGAGTTGGGTTAATCTCACTCTCTGCAAGTCACCTCATTGCAACACTGTGAAATGATCAATGAAGTCTGTTAGACTACACCCAGACAAAACTGCTAGAGTTGGTTGAGTACTTAAACAGAAAAACAGTACTTTAACACTTGAGCAGATAAAGACACTTTACAATGCCTCAGGCATGGGTTGGGGTGGGAATGAGATGAAGGCATCATCATAAGGACTTTGTACTGTAGTTACAGTATGTGCAAATGGGGAAAAAAGCTGTAGGGGCTATAAATAACTGGGATTCAGACCATTAGACTTGGAGCTGGAAATTCATCCCTCTTTCTTTTTCTTAATAATAAACACCCAGGGGGAGGAACACTCATAATCAACTTGTATCCCTTCAGTTAGAAAGGATTAAATATAAATCTAAAGAAAGGTGGGTTTCTTTTCAGAATTTAGCTGAGCAGTCCTTATTTAGAATCACTTTAAAGAAACACAGTGATTGCTAAAAGTAATAGCTCCATATATCTTATGGGTAAGAAATCAGCAGGCTGCATAGGGCCCCTCAGCACTCCATTTATGATCCCCAGAATCATCAGGGCTGAATTTTTCAGGCTCTCTTGGGGGGTTGGTCAGACTCATACAGCGCATGGATAACACTCTGCATGTGCTCTCCGTTCAATGCATGATTATGCTTCTTTCTGCCCAAATGCAGTTGGGAGAAAGAGGACCAAAACCAGGGCTCTTTGGATAGTGGGGGGCAAAACTCCCGATAAAATTAGAAGGCTTAATGAAGCTCTGGTGGGCTTTACTTGGCTTGCTGGTAGAACCCCATCTTTTTGTTTAGCAAACATCCTGAACAATGGAAATCCCATGCCGCAGTGCATTTATGCTTTGAACATCTTGTTAATTTGTAATGGGATGCTGTAAAGAATTAAACATGAGGAAATGGGTTAAAATATGCTTACTTTCTTCTAGAACACGTACACTGAAATTAGGAGCTTTGAAAAACAAATGAGGAAAGAGGCTGTTCTGCCTGCCAAACTCACTGACAGGTAATGTTACTTCTAGTAAATTTAGCTCTGTTTTTTTGCGGGACTGTGTGGAAATAGAAACACCCTTCCATTTGCCAGACATCCAATTAACAAGCATTGTTTTCAGTCATGCAAGTGGTTAAATACGCTGTGTTTGAAGTATTGTACTGACATAAAGCTGCTGGGTAGATATGCTGGCATCCATATTTTCATTGGGAATACTTTGTATTTCTCCATGCAGTTAAACAATGTCAGCATATACTTCTATTCATTCATCAGCCATTTCGCCACCAGTGACTTGGCCTCACCCAGCCGTTGCTAACGCAATATAAACCCTGTTCATGTTAGTATTATTTTGGCACAACAAAAGTTGGACAACTCTAGAAGATGCCATAAATTGTTAGTGGAGAAAGGATGATTGTCTCATGGGGGTGGAGAGTTGGGCATATGACAATGGTAAAATTTCAGTTAACATTTTGGAGAGAACTGGCTTGGATAACCAGATTATGGAAAATTCTAAATCACTCCAGGGCACTGATGACTACAAATTGGACAGTGAAGAAATGATGCTGGGGACATTGCTAGCAGCTTCATTCTCCTCCCATGATTCTACTTATATGTACAGGTAGTCCTCTCTTAACAACAATTGGGACCAGAATTTCGGTGGCTAAGCAAAGCGGTCATTAAGTGAATCCGACCCAATTTTATGAACTTATTTGCAGTGGCCATTAAGCGAACCACTGCAGGTGTTAAGTGAACCACGTGGTTGTTAAGCAAAATATGCAGTTCCCCATTGATTTTCCTTGACAGAAGCCGGCTGGGAAGGTCGAAAATGGTGATCACATGACCACGGGATGCTGCGACGGTCATAAATGCGAACCGGTTGCCAAGTGCACAAATCGTGATCATGTGACCATGGGGACGTTACAGCGGTCATAAGTGTGAGGACCAGTTGTAAGTCGTTTTTTCCAGCACTGTCATAAATCCGAACCATCACTAAACGAATGGTTAAGTGAGGACTACGTGTAATATTTATTTTATTTATTTTATTTTTATCCTGCCTTTATTATTTTTATAAATAACTCAATATGGCCTGACAGTTTTATTTTTAAAAGATGTTGATCCCAAAAGGAGAGTGCATCTGATCTCTGCCAAAATATGCAGTCTTAATAGAAGAGCAGTCTGGTTGATACCTAACTTGTTATCTCCAGTTTGGCCCAGAAGAGAGAAGACTGGTAGAAGGAAAGAGAGTGCCCACGAGAAGACTCTACTTGGGGGACACACTACTTGCCCCACCAGTCCCTCTTTTGCTGTTTTCCTTTTGTTTCCTACCCTCCATCAGATCTTTTCCCCTGCGCTGCTAGAGAAACAGGGATGATCCAGATTAGGATCATGAGATTGTGGGGGTTAAAGGAATTAAATCATCAAGTCTTAATCCAGATTGGGGCTTCATTGATTTGATATTTGCCACGGAACGGAAGCTGGTTTTAGAGTTAAAGGCAAGGTTTTTTGTTTTTGTGAGAGCAAATAACAATCATGGGAAGGATATAAATCAGGATGATGATGGGTGCATAGAATTATCTCCTATTCAAGAAATGGCTTCAAATTATCTCTTAATCTGCGAAAAAATGGAAAATGATCCCAAGGCCGTCCTATTCTTTACTTGTGATACTTTGAAGTGCATATATGCACTGATGGTGTTATGAAGATTCAATTATAATATTATATATATAATATATAATGTAATGTATTTTTTTTCTATCCCGCCTTTATTATTTTTATAAATAACTCAAGGCGGCGAACATACCAAATACTCATTCCTCCTCCTATTTTCCCCACAACAACCCTGTAGTAATAATATGTCAGCCTCGCATGTTCGTCTGCCATGTTTCTGACTGTTGTACACGTGTATATAAAACAATGTAAGACAACAGATAGGAAGCAGTTTGTTTAATCCTTTGTGTCAAATCTGTAACATCAGATGCCCCATATTGTTTTCTTAGCATGATGAGTGCTGTAATACAGGCACAAGAACTAGCTGTGGCAAATCCAGCCATTACTGAGCTACTGAACACCTACTCGGATGATGAATATATTAGGAAAATTCAGAAACGTCTTGAGGAAGATACCTTTGCTCGAGAACAACGGGAGAAGAGGAGACGAAAAATGTTAAGAGAGCAACTAGTAGCCCACGAAGCACAAGAAGTGAGTTAGATATGCTGCCTTCTGATTTTTAGATAGATCCTGTTGTGAATTACCAGTTTGAAAAGACATGAAAAGTAAAAGCTATTATGAAACCTGCTTGGGGAATGAAGTACCTCGTACCTTTATTAGTGAAAATAATAAGAAAATTTTTGAGCTATATCAGACTGTAATGTTAAGCATAATGGTGGATTTTAAAAAGCTAGCATAATACTAAAAGTATTAGGTCTGGGACTATAAAAAACTAAAGATGAGGGACAGAAGAAATTCTTCAAACTTAAAAATATGGCATTTTTCTAGGTGATACTCTGGTTTTAAGAGTGCATCAGGACTGTTGAGACAAAGAATTGCTGATGGCCAATCATTCATTTTTTTACGAGTAAATGTAGCAATAACTTTATATTCTTTATCCCACGAGCCCTTGAAAGAAACTGAAGCTAGTTAGCCCCCACAAGAGGTTAACTGATGGTGCTATGCAATCTGGTTCATGTTTACTTGAAAGTAAATTCCTTCCAGTTGAATTGAGTTTATTCCCAATAGCTTACTTCCAGCAGTGATTTTTCAATTTATACCAGCTATTGTTCATTTACACACACACACACACACACACACTGCAAAAACTGTACATTATAATTAACTAGATAGTTAAACAATACTGTCACTGGTTTCTTTATTATTTTAGGAGGCGTACAGAGAAGAGCAGCTTATCAACCGACTTATGAGACAGTCCCAGCAGGAGCGGAGAATAGCTGTTCAACTGATGCATGTGAGGCATGAAAAAGAAGTCCTGTGGCAAAACAGAATTTACAGAGAAAAGCAGTTTGAGGAAAGTCGCCTCAAAGAATTTCAAGAAGCTCTTGACAGGGAGGAGGTAGATATTCATTATTGTCTTGTCTGTTACTGTATTTTTCTTTTTGAACCCTCTTGGTTTTTTTAAAATAAAATATTCACAGTCTTATCTTTTTTTAAAAAAACATCTCCTCTGTATGCATTTACTTTTATATTTCTTTGTCTTGAAGAAATGTGGGGGGCCAATATTGATCAACAGCCTCAAGAAACCCATTATTTAGGAGAACAAAGCAAACTCAATGCTTTTTAAGTTCAGTCAAGCTTAGTCCCAGGAACCAAGTCTCTGCCACGGACTTTCAATTTGCCTGGCTGTCTATATCAATGCTACTGAATCTGGGCTGCAAAAATTCAGACATTGATTAGATGGAAGAGTTTTCTGCAGTTCAGCAGTGGTAGCCCTAGCCCACAGAACAAAAGGTACATAGTAGAAGAAAAGTGTTGGATAACATCTGCATCTGTGAAGATTGTGCTATTCTTCCATTCTTCTGGAAAAAGTTAGGGTTTTTTTGTAGTTCAAAAGAGGATGGAAGATGTGATAGACGGTGTTCACCAAAGACTCACTTCCGCATAAGTAGCTTGCCAGGTGTAATAAAGTGCAGTCACCTATAAATGGTCATTTTGAGGCCACCAGAACTTTATTTTGAAATCATAGATACATCCACTAGAGGCCACAATTCCCTTGTTTGCCAGAGTGGTTTCTACAGATCATAGGAAGCTCTAGAGTCAGAAGGATGTGTCCTCACTTAGTTCTTACACTTATTGCATTTTTGAAGAGCTCAAATTGAAGAAGTAATTATTGTGCATTTTGACTCTTTATCCACTGATCATCATGATCTTCCATCATCTGGTACAGTTAGCAGAATTCTAACGTAGTAACAGAGTGGGGTAAAGTGGGTTAACACACCAGTTGAGCAATGTGTTCTGTAAAGGGAGATGATTAGTAGATGAAAGTGGAGGAAGGTCCAATCAGAAAGCAGTTTGAGGCTTGCCTGGTTTGGGCACTTTCAGAGGATAAAAACACTCCACACCTTGCTTTGCTTAGGCACATTGGTTTGGGAGATACAAATTTGATGGTATGTCCCTCTTCTCTCAAATTCTCTATGTTCATGCGAATCTGATGAATTGCATGGATTGCTTTCCTTGCTGTTACACAATAGAACAAGGAGTGTCTGGCAGGTCTCTGAAAGAGATCTACAGCTGGGGATCTGGCTTGCATCATACTTACTGTAGCTATTTGTAAAGTGACAACATAAATGCTTATTGTATGGATTGATTGATTGATTGATTGATTGATTGATTGATGGTATCCATGGCAGGTGCAGGGCAAGCAGTGAATTGAAGATGAAGTGAGATTGCAGTGCATTCTCAACCCCTTTTTTGCATGCATCATGATGTTGCAGAAGCATGCATAAGAGACAAAGCTTATGTTGAAACCCTTGTTTTGTCATTCTGATAACATCAGATTCTAAAGATGCTCTGGTGCTTATTCAAATGCTGCAGGTGTTCAAGTGAATACTAAATCAATACCAGTATTTAATCTGGATATAATCTGTTTCTGAGCTGGTATTTTTTGCTAGAGCTGCGCAGTGCTTTGGGTCTTATTCCAAAAAGGTGGTTTTGCATACCAGGGCACGAACATAGTATGTGTCTGCACTCTTTAAAGCATTGGTATCCTTTCCCAGAATCCTGTGGCTGCCTTCTGCAGCTCTTGCATGATCCCAAGAAAAGATTTGGCTGGTCTCTAAATCCTTGACTTCTCAAGGTGACATTCCTTCACAAGGCCATTTATGTAAGATTATATTTATCTGGACTGTTAATAATGACAGTGAGATTTGGATAATGAGTTTTGGTGCTACATTTCACTTCAGATTGTCTTGTCTTATCAATTTGAGGAAGTTGACCAGTTTTTCCCCCATCTCCTTTTAGGCTCTTGCAAAACAAGAGAAAATTGAACTTGCAGAACAGGCCCTTAGAGAAAAACAACTCCATACAAAACTTGCTGCTGAAAGAGCTGAGGCTCGCTATAAGAAGCATTACGAAATGTGCTGGGAAGTGGTTGAACAAATCATTGATTTAGCAACTAAAATAGGAGAATATAGAACGCTGACAAATAAGTAAGTCCCTAAATATATATAGTTTTGTTTTTTGTTTGTTTTGCTTTTTCGTTTTCTTTTTGCTATCTTGGGAAAAGTGAGCAAACGTACAGAAATATACTTCAGTTTGATCCTCAGGAGTGCAAATGAGAAAACAGCAATGAAGCCTGAGCACGATTTGGGCTTGGAAACTCAGTATATAGGGCCAAATACTGTTGAGGTGTCCTTCTCCACAGCCCACCTGTGTGAGCTCACGATGTGGAGATTTAAGAGAAAAACCACTTTCAGGTGTAACCCACTAGTTATAAAGTGCCTTTTCTTCCTGGCATCAAGGTGGCATCCTCCTCGGTTTTATTTTATTTCAGCACCTTGTAAACATCTAGTGATTCACCTACACTTTTGGTGCTAGGGATAGTAGTTGGTCTGCCTCATAGTTTTCTTTAGGTTGTTTCTGTTGATGTTAGTTATTATATTCCACCCTAATAGAGTGCCGTGAGCTGGGTTATAAACATTGAACTAAATAAGCCAGAGCTTTCCAAACTTTTCATGTTGGTGCCACACTTTTTAGACATGCATCATTTCGTGACACACTCTTACAGCAGGGCACAAGGCAGGCACTAGGACCTGTGCGGAATCACAGCAGGTTTGGAGGCAGCAAGGCACAGGGGAGGCACTAGGACCTGCGTGGAATCCTGGCAGGGCAGGTTTGGAGGCACAAGGCAGGCACTAGGACCTGTGTGGAATCACAGCAGGTTTGGTGGCAGCAGGGCACAAGGCAGGCACTAGGACCTGCGTGGAATCCTGGCAGGGCAGGTTTGGAGGCACAAGGCAGGCACTAGGACCTGCGCGGAATCACAGCAGGTTTGGAGGCAGCAAGGCACAAGGCAGGCACTAGGACCTGCGCGGAATCACAGCAGGTTTGGAGGCAGCAAGGCACAAGGCAGGCACTAGGACCTGCGTGGAATCCTGGCAGGGCAGGTTTGGAGGCACAAGGCAGGCACTAGGACCTGTGCGGAATCACAGCAGGTTTGGAGGCAGCAGCAGCTGCGACACACCCAGACACTGCAGCCGACACACTAACGTGTCCCGACACACAGTTTGGAAAGCTCTGAAATAAGCTATAGGACAGTTAAGGAGCGAACTCTAACCCAGGTTTCCTCAGGGTGGTGCCCTTTAGAGTGATGAACTCCATCTCCCAGCATTTCCTGCCAGCAAAGTGGGTATGTACATAATCTGCAACTCCATATAAATTAACATATTTTAAAGGATATCTATCATACAGATCTATTCAAAACATTTTTGTGCTGCCCATCAGTTCAAAAAGTTGAGAATGGGTTATTTCTTAAGTTATGCAATTAATGTCTATGAAGGTTCTCAGTCATCGAGGTGGAATTGTCTGTAGCTTGAATCATGTCAACTGGATTTCTATTTTCTTAGTGGAAACGTTTCGCTCCTTATCCAAGGAGCTTCTTCAGTCTGAGCAAAGTTGGTAAGGGAATCCTAAATATGTTCCTAGGTAGCTGTGTGACCTTACACCTGGGGCTAGGTCATGGTTATACTGAGATGTAATTTTTAAGTCCTTTTATCATCTAAAGGAGGGTCGTTAAAATCACCATGCTGCTGTTGAGCTTGTGAAATGGTCTTAATCTTCCTAGGCACAGAAGACAAAACGGGGAGGAAGATGGGGGAGAGTTTGTGCCTGAGGCCCCCACCTCTATTCAAGGAAGGATTTTCCAAGTTGGCATAAATGGATTCCTTGACCCCTCTCTCAAACCACCTATCTTCTCTGTCTAAAATGTGAACATTAATGTCCTCAAATGAGTGTCCTTTTTCTTTTAGATGAAGATAAACTGCTGACTCTGGTCCTGTGGTGTTATTTCTCCTGTGTTGGGCCATCCTCCTGTACATAGGTTGTTTGGTTTCTCCAATGTAGAGTTCAGAGCACTCCTCACTGCACTGGATTGCATAAACTACATTGCTTTTCTTGTGTTTTGGAGTTTGATCTTTGGGGTGTACAAGCCTCTGTCTCAGTGTGTTGGTGGGTTTGAAATATACAGGTATGTGGTGTTTGCCAAATATCCCTTTTATCTTTTCAGACACGCCAGCCATGTAGGGAATGACCAGGTTCTTTCGTTTACTCTGAGTCTCAGCCCTATCTGTCGCTGTTTTAGGTCTGGTAGATTTAGATTTGGTGAAGGCCCAATTTGGATATCCACAGGCCTTCAGGGCTGTTCTCAGGTGCTGATTTTCATTCTTTTTGGAATCCATGGAGGTGGGGATGGTTTCTGCTCTGTGTGGCAATGTCCTGATGACTCCTAGTTTGTGCTGCAGTGGATGGTGGGAGTCAAACATCAGATATTGATCTGTGTGTGTGGGTTTCCTGTAGATCCCTATTTCTAGCTTGCCACCGGTCCCAATGAGGACTTCACAGTCTAGGAATGCCAGTCTGTTGTCCTTGGTGTCTTCTCTGGTGAAGCTAATGTTGGCATCTATAGTGTTTATATGGTCCGTGAAGGCCTGTACTTCCTGGGCCTTGATTTTGACCCAGGTGTCATCCACATACCTAAACCAGTGGGTGGGCACCGTTCCCTGGAATGTGTTGAGTGCTTTCTTCTCCACTTCTTCCATGTATAAATTGGCCACAATGGGTGACACAGGAGAACCCATGGCACAGCCGTGTTTTTGTCTGTAAAAGATCTCCTTTGATGTGTCCTCCCTTTTCACCAGCATCCCCACCACTCATGCTCTATCCGCTGTCAGGAAGAGACTAGAAGAGGACAGCACCCTGGAAAGGAGAAGCCATCTCAACCCAAACCAGATCTGCCATCTTCTGGACCTGTGTCTTAACACCACTTATTTCACATACAGAGGTGACTTTTACAGACAAAAACAGCGACAGATAGGGCTGAGACTCAGAGTAAACAAAAGAACCTGGTCATTCCCTACATGGCTGGCGTGTCTGAAAAGATAAAAGGGATATTTGGCAAACACCACATACCTGTATATTTCAAACCCACCAACACACTGAGACAGAGGCTTGTACACCCCAAAGATCAAACTCCAAAACACAAGAAAAGCAATGTAGTTTATGCAATCCAGTGCAGTGAGGAGTGCTCTGAACTCTACATTGGAGAAACCAAACAACCTATGTACAGGAGGATGGCCCAACACAGGAGAAATAACACCACAGGACCAGAGTCAGCAGTTTATCTTCATCTAAAAGAAAAAGGACACTCATTTGAGGACATTAATGTTCACATTTTAGACAGAGAAGATAGGTGGTTTGAGAGAGGGGTCAAGGAATCCATTTATGCCAACTTGGAAAATCCTTCCTTGAATAGAGGTGGGGGCCTCAGGCACAAACTCTCCCCCATCTTCCTCCCCGTTTTGTCTTCTGTGCCTAGGAAGATTAAGACCATTTCACAAGCTCAACAGCAGCATGGTGATTTTAACGACCCTCCTTTAGATGATAAAAGGACTTAAAAATTACATCTCAATATAACCATGACCTAGCCCCAGGTGTAAGGTCACACAGCTACCTAGGAACATATTTAGGATTCCCTTACCAACTTTGCTCAGACTGAAGAAGCTCCTTGGATAAGGAGCGAAACGTTTCCACTAAGAAAATAGAAATCCAGTTGACATGATTCAAGCTACAGACTTATTCAATTAATGCTCAATATAACATTAATAAAAGATACAGTACCAGACAAAGCACATTTAGTTGTTTTTGTGATGAGACTGTTCTATAATTGATGAAAAATAGTATCCTTCCAGGCTAAAATATAAATTTTTGCACCTATGAAAATGCAATATCCATTACTGTTGCTCTCCTGTTCATTTCCAAATCATTGATACATAATTCAAAAGAGCATAAAAATCTATGAAAAAAACAAGTCTTCCAGAATAAATTAATATGTGGAATAACTTCTGTCCAGAAACACAACTTTATAGCACATGACCAAATCATATGAATCAATGTTACATTTTGAATTCCACATCTCCAGCAATTAACTGAATCATCTGTTTCTTTCTGATCAGACATAAAAGTGTCTAATGGACTTAAAATAATACCTTTGTTGAATTAAACATAATTTTAAATCTGTAGAAATGTGACATCTAAATGGACTTCCATTGAGATTCGTATACCAGATAATCCAATGTTATATTTTAATGTCTTCTTGTAGTCCCGAGTATCTCATTTAGTGAATTTTAACATACATCTAGGGGGGGAGGAAAACCAAACTGTTTTAGGCTTATTATTTATAAAATAACTGGTTAAATCCTCTAGTATTACAGGGAAAAACAACAATAGTAGATTTGTTTATACTCAACAATTCAGTGCATCTTTTCAAATAAAAATAAATTGTATACTCTCAATAAAATGAAAATAGTTCCAGATGAGACCATTTGTTTTTTGATCAGGTATTTCTGATCAAATTCTGATTATTTTCCCCCATACACATATTCAGAATAATGTCCCTTATATATCCAGGAATAATTTTCTTAAGTGGAAAATATTAAGATTAAACCTTGTCAGACAGTATATATGTCCACCCTAATATTGAATCCCAGATCTAATTAAGCTTAACTTGATCCAAACTTAGTGGCTGCTTCTTTTTGATACAATAAAAGAAAAGTGGAGATATTCCTGGCCAGAGGAAGAAATTAGAGCATGGATGAACATACAGAATAGTGGGGTGTCTGTTGCCTCTCTGTTATGCTTACCATCTTTATCTGGAAGGATGATGACCCTGAATTTCAGATGATCCTCCCCTCCAGGAAGACTGACACACACTCTCTCTCTAGAGGCAAACAAATATTTTGTGCAATATCAAGATTCACAGCTTATCAACTCCAGTTGAAATCAGTTTTAGAGATTTCCCCCAGCCAAATATATGCAAGTTTCTTTCTCTCTGTATGTGTGTGTGCAGGTGGGTATATTGTATCTAACAGAAGCCACACTCCAAAACAGGAACAGAATGAAAAAAATAACAGTTGAATTAATAATCATTGATTAACATTAATTGCCTGTAAAAGAAGGTATCACATTTATAAATCTCATCCATGTTTGCTTTAGCAACAATCTGACATACACAAGCCACTCTCAGGGCCAGGTACAGACCAGTTTGCAGACACACAGACACATATTCCTTTCCCTCTTCTCAGCAGTAGCAGCAAGAAACAATAAGAAAAAGGGGTATGAAAGAGAAAGAAAGAAACAAAACTGGATCAAGACGAGACTGAGGCGAAGATGAGAGGAAAGAAGAGAGACCGAGGTCTTGTAAAAAGCATTACAATTCACTAGGCAATCAGTCTTTCCCAAGCTGCTACTCTTAAAAGATATCCATACATTTTAGTAATGATATCTGCACTTACTTCAATTTCCTGCCCATTTGATTGTTTTCAACAGCTTGAGTGTAGAATGATATCCCAACACACACACACACACACACACACACACACACACACACACACACACACACACACACCAACTCCCAAGTTGGGGGAAAAATGATCTTCTTGATGTGTAATTGAGCCATTTTGTGTAAATATGATTTATCTGCTATGTCTTCCTCTTTTCAAAGTAATTTCTTACGTTCCATATTTCATTTTACCATTGATCACTACCGTTGATGAAAAGCATGTTCCCTTCATTCTGCACACAATTTTGTTTTCCTTGATTTCCACAGTTTAATTCCTGCAAAGCTAATGCATGACTGGAAGGAGCTCTTCTTGAAAGGAAAGCCAATTTATGAGCAAGCTGATATCGACCAGTTGCCAGCAGAGCCGACTCCAGAACAATTAGTAGAACTGGACAAAATTAATTTGCTAGATGAGAAAGATTATGATGAATATAAGGTACTCCCAACTGGTATGGCCTAGTGGAAGAATATATAGCTCATAAAATCATTGTTCATGACTACCACCTTTGTTTTGTGATTGCTGCATGATTTCACATTAGCATAATGAGCATTTTTGCAGTTAAATGTACTTTATGCACCATTTTTCTAGGATCTGGCAGTGCCTTGATTCACTGCCAGTCTGGATGGTTATGCTGTCACAGTCCATTCTGTGGCCCCCCATAAGCAATAACAGTAATATGCAAGAGCTCCAAGGTTGTGATAAACTATTACTTAAGTAGAAATTAAACTGTAGTACATTGCACTGTGCTAGAAAATGTTAACACAAAGTAATCCACAAAACCTGATGCGAAATAAACACTGTCTGTCACTGAATGAGTAGTCTTCTTTCATACAAAACAATTGGTATTTTCTAGTACAATTCTTGTTATTTTAAGAGCAGTTAATTTCAGTATCTTTATAATAGACAGTTCTCAGAATCAGTTATCATTATCTCTTTTTAGGAATCTTTAAAGAGGTAGAGTTCTATCTAACTATATATTCCCTCTCTGCCCTCCCATTTTCAGAAGCAGATGTGATTAAATAATTGAATTCTGAATATTTGCATTTTCTGATATCCATTCTTCAGGCCCTTATTTTCAGATTCCTCTATTTTCAGTTTGACTGCACTGACAAAAAAGTATATATATTTGGGTTGGGTTTGGATTTTTTTCTACCGGCTTATTTGAACTTTGAAAAACCATCTTCATAAATAGCCTGTGTCTTTATTTTTTATCTTGTTTGGGAAATGAAACCACATTTATATGTTCTTTTTCTGCCCACATCCTGAACACAATTGGTACATTTTATTTTCACCAAGTTGTAAGCCTTACTTAGGAGTCTGTGTGGTATTTTTGTCTTAACACAAAACTATTTAGCTTCTTTCTAATTTCTAAAACTGAAAAAAATATTTCTTTGTTCATACAACAGATTATGTATTTAAACAAAGACATCCTATTTTGTTCATTTAATACAAACATCAGGGTTACTGTGACACATTCCCAAGATGCTTCTGCATTAATCTATTACCATGAGATTGCTCCAGTGAAATGGATGGGTATGTTATGCCTGTTATCTTCAGTGGAACTAAATTGCAGATTTCAGTGTGATCCATATATTACCAGTATGGTAGAGTTGCTGGTTTCCTTCCAGTAAGATGCCAAAGATTGAAGTTATCACTGGCACATACTGATCATCTAGGTAGGAACCACATTAGGTGCTGCCTGCATCAGAAAGGTGCAACAACAAATGGGTTCATGCTAACATTGTGGGTGCAGAAAGCATGGGACGATGCCTTGTGAAAATAGCAGCTGCACCAACTAGTAACGTATACATCAAGTCTTAACCTATTTATACAGAAAGAGAAACTCAGGTCTGTGGACAGGTAACATCTACATTTCAAGACATTTTACATTTTAAAATGTATGAATTTTTTTCCCCAAGGTAGCACTTTATAGTAAAAAGGTAAAGATACCCCCCGCACATTTGTGCAGTCGTGTCCGACTCTAGGGGCCGGTGCTCATCTCCGTTTGTTAGCCAAAGAGCCAGCGTTGTCCGAAGACGCTTCCACGGTCATGTGGCCGCATGACATGCGCGGAACGCTGTTACCTACTCACCGAAGTGGTACCTATTCATCTACTTGCATTTGCATGCTTTCGAATTGCTAGGTTGGCAAGAGCTGGAGCTAGTGCGGGAGCTCACTCCGCACGCAGGGCTAGGGATTCGAACCTCCGAACTTGCAATCTTCCGATCGACAAGCCTGGCGTCTTACCCACTGAGCCACCATGCCCTTTACTTATCTTATCTGGCTGCAAAAATCTAGGTGACCACTAGATGACTGCACAGAGTTATTGAAAAACCTGAGTTTGCTTCTATCTAATGGTCCAGATAACTACAGCCCAGATAAGGTAGCTCTACTTATAATCCATTTTACTGATAAAGATGTAAGTGCCTGATTAGAGGATCACAGGCAATAAGTGGCTTGGCTTCCAACAGGAAGTAGGCCTGTACATATTAAGGCTAGTCAGTGTGGAACAGCTTCTTCCTGTGTACTATAACTAATGTATTGTTTTGAATAGACAAAAATAATTGTAAGTGATTACTTTGTACATAAATGATCACATCATGGTCTACTGCCACAGTCATTTCTTGTATCAACCATCTTTTAAAACATTCTCAGCCTAGAAGTTTCAGTGTTTGTATGTTCAAGTCTGTAAGATTCTTCCTATTTATTTAGTGTTTTATCAATTCATAGGATTCCATAAAAGAAGCAGGGGGTGAATTAATGTAGTTGCATATGCAAGGACATTGTGCTTGTTTTTTGCAAATTTTATTAAAGTGTATTTGGGGAAGAGGGAGGAGGAAGACATGAAAAAAGTGTGCCCCCAATGGCATGCCCCAAATAGCAAAATTGGGTGTTATTTGACCATATAATCTTCAAAATGTTACTATTACCATGGTCAAGGAAGGAACACAGTTTGGAGACAAAAACCATGGTTTTTGTGCAGGAAGATCCAAATTAAATCTCTGGTGTCTCTCAATAGAGCTCAGAAAATTTCCTATCTCAAACTCCATAGAATAATCGTGAGTATCACTTCTACGGAAGAGACACTATTGAGCTGGATGAACTAATGGTCTGCACTGATGTAAGACCACTTCATATACAGTATTCCTTTTCTCTCTGTGCAGCATTGTACAGAATGCATTTAGTACAAAAATAGCACTAAAATAAAAATGTGGTTTTGTGTTATTTGTAATCTTGATGCCACAGATTACTTGCCTGGAAATGTAATCATGAGGAGTCAGAGGGCTGTTCTAGAGCCAAATTAATGACAAACACTGAAGAGAGATGGCTGTGCAAAAGTGCAAACAAAGCAGTCTCTTTGCGTTGATAAACAGTTACTTCTTTTGCAAGGCTCAGGTGGCTGCTTCAGAAGCTGCTCCTGGTTGTCTTAACGTACTTTGCAAAACGACTGCCCAAGCCTTGCATAAGCCTTGCCACTGCTTTAATGGTTCACAGTGAGATGCTTTGCTTTGCTTGTGCTCCTGCTCATTCTTGAAGCACCTCTTTCAAATGCTTTTCTGAGCCCTAAAAAGTGGTTACTACTAAATACATTCAAGTGTAGCATCAAAGCAATCCATTGGATAATTCTTTAATATTATTGCATTAATGAACATTAAGGAATTGTAATGCCTGGAATGTTATGACATCCTGTTTTCAAAGTAGCATTTCAACTTGAGATTTCTTTGCTTTTTTGGTTGCTGTTTTTGGTATTTTAGTGCTTTGATCATCTCTCTTTCAAAGTAGCTTTATTTATTTTTTAAAAAGCTATTAGATAATAATAATAATAATAATAATAATAATAATAATAATAATAATAATGGGTTGCCTTCCAGCTAAGTTGGCTCCTTTTGACATTGTTGGCAAAACTTAGTCGTCATTTGTCCCATTGATTTTCATGGCAACTAAGTACATCTGATTTAGTTTCAATCTAGTCTACAGGTTCATCATCTGCAGAGTGACCCTGAAGGATCTCCTATAATCTACAGTTTTTCTTCAGTAAATCCTACAGAAAACAATTTAGTAAATATAGTTCCAAACATTAGTAGGCTGCTAACTATTTCTGCATCCTCCAGCAGCCTTCTTACTTCCTTATTTTCCAGTTCCTTGCATGGAATTACCTGTAATCACTTACATGCAATTTCTGGTCATTGTAGTTACAGACTAGTGTTTAAATTAATAGTAGCTAATCTGATGTCTTCCAGACATTTTGGATTAAAATTCCACAGCCCCTTGCCTGTTTAGGCTGATGAGAGCTGAAAATCAAAGGTCTGATAGCTGTAGGCTGTCAACTCCTGATGTAAATATAAGACTGAGTTAAATATATTCAGAAAATGTTGGGATAATCTTTGATGAGGTTCACTCAGTGCACTTCAAATATGCAAATTGTATACAACCCGTCCTGGCATACTGCCTCTCCAACAGCAAATGTAAGTTAAGTATAGGCTGTTCATGTGGTAGGTGTTCATTTTAAAAAGCGGATTTAGGTGGGGGTGGGGGGAGCAGGGGGAACTATTGCCATATTATTGTATATCTTTATAGCCCAAAGTGCTACTTGCCATATTTTCAGTTGTGTACTCCATCATGAACTAAGAACAGCATGGCTGTGTCTTGTGTAAGCATATACTTACCCTACAAATAATGCTCATTTTGATTCAGGAGGCATTGTTCCAATTCCATGTCAGTCACACTCTTTCTGATACCTGTTTTCCCAGTCCTAACCAAGAAGATACTTGGTGAGTGCAAATCTATCACATGCTCACACTTTGCTTTGAACAGCTTTGTAAAAATGATGAGTGTTCTCAGATATATGAAGCTTTAAACAATGTTGATACTGAATGCTCCTCCCCCTTCTTCTTCATGCCTTGTTTTCTGGGTTTGCTAATTGACATTATCTGAATGAAATAGGAAATTGTGGCTTAATACAGCCCAGAATATTTGCATCAAAGCTAGCATGAGATGGTTTGAAGGAGCAGAGGGCTATCAGGAGATGCACTTATTTCTCATTTATGAAGCCTCATTTGATTGATTGAGCTCAGCCATACCTCATATTTCTATTATGCAAGCTAAGAGTTGTAAGAAAGAAAAAGCTTTGTGCTCCCTTCTCCATGATTCTTTTCCCATTGTGCAGCTGGAGCCACTTATTGGTTAGAGTACTGGATAATTTCTCTTTACATTTGAACTAGCAAACATGGTTTGAATTTATTTATTACTCTATGGTGAAAAAAGGTTGCAACTGGTTTCTGCTGTTAGATTGGTGGGAAAACCAAACATTTTGAATGTAACAGCCAACTATGTCTATGAAGGTTCTCAGTCATCCAGGTGGAATTGTCTGTAGCTTGAATCATGTCAACTGGATTTCTGTTTCTCAGTGGAAACGTGTCACTCCTTATCCAAGAAGCTTCTTCAGTCTGAGCAAAGTTAGTAAGGGAATCCTTAAATATGTTTCTAGGGTAGCTGTGTGACCTTCAAATAACCATGACCTAGCCCCAGGTGCAAGGTCACACAGCCACCCGAGAAACATATTTAAGGATTCCCTTACTAACTTTGCTCAGACTGAAGAAGCTTCTTGGATAAGGAGCGAAACGTTTCCACTGAGAAATAGAAATCCTGTTGACATGATTCAAGCTACAAACAGCCAACTATGATTTTCCTGAATCAGAGATTGTCTTAATGCTAAGCAGACTCAGAAAACTTAAATCTGTTCCTTCAAATAATTATTTGGAGATCTACAAGAAAGACCCAGGGATATCATTTTTTAAATTACCTAGTGATGTTCTGCCCCTAAAGGAAAAGTCAGGTACTATATATATTTTCTGATATTGTGGCATCAGTTAACACAATTTATATTGCAACTCAATTTAATTTGTTCTATGCAGTAAGCGATTGTGCAATGCCCAGAATTGGACAGAATACTTGATGTAGGATAAGAGCAATGCAGAGTAATCTGTAGCTGTTACTTCCTGTGATTTGGAAACTATACTTTTGTTGATACATTTAATTACCATATCCAGTTCACTCTTAAAAAGCTCGCTAAACAGAATTGCATAAGAAAATCTGTCAAATCTCTAACATAAATACCCAACAAATAGTTTTAGACCAACAAGGCTTGTTCTTGACAAATCCATGCTGACTTCTTGACAAATCCATGCTGACAATCACCACATTGTTTTCAAGGTGCTTACAGATCAATATATTTATGATCTGCCCTAGAAATCTTCCTAGGTGTCAATTACTGGAATGTAATTCCTCAGATTTCTTTTTCTGCTGTTTGAAGAGAGAAAAAACATTTGCTGTCTTCCAGTCATCTGGCACTTCACCAGTTCTTTAGGAGTTTTCAAAGATTTTACATTTTTTTCTTGGAGATGACTGAACCAAACTAGGAGTTGAATAGCTCTGTCTGTCTTATCTGTTAGCATATTGTTATCTTCCTGAGGAGCTACTATAAAACTTTGTTTTATTTTAAATATATTTAAAAGAACTTCTGTGGTGGTGGTTCTTAGCATCCTTCAGGGAATTCAGGTCCTTTAGACTTTAGATTTCCTGACACTATTTATTTATTTATTTATCTATCCATCTATCCAATTTATATGTCCACCCATCTATCTAAAGAAACTCTGGATGGCCATAAAAAATTGGATTACAGGTAGTCTTCGTTTAGCAACTGACTCATTTAGCAACCATTCACAGTTACAACAGTGATGAAAAAGTAACTTTGTGACCAGTCCTCGCATTTATGACCTTCACAGGTCTGGAAAGCAAAGCAAAGCTGAAGTAAAATTATAAACTCATGATGTTTCACTTAGCGACTGCTTCGCCTTATGACCAAGTTGCCAGTCCCAATTGTGGTTGCTAAATGAGGACTACCTGTAATAAGTAAAATGCCTATAGTTCTGAGTTACCTGTATGCACTCTTCCTTAGAGACTTCTTTTTTTAACCTCCTATATGTGTCCTTTTTTGTTTTCAGATCTTCACTAAGGTATAACCAGCTTTCTCTCTTACAAAAGTGTCTGTCTTTCCCTCCAAGTTTTAAGATAATTGCCTCTCTCAGCCTGACATGTCCAAACAGTAGCAGAAGGAATTTCAAATACTGTATATTCTTAAGGTTAATAGAAGTTAATAGACTCTTCTCCCTCCTTTTAAAAAAATTTCCAGAGGTGGTTTGTCAAAGCACAAACAACAAAGAGACTTAAGTTATCTCAAAGACAAATTTATTAAGGTATAAGCTTTTATTTTATGAAAGGGGCGTGGTGGCTCAGCGGGTAAGACGCCAGGCTTGTTTTTCGGAAGATTGCAAGTTTGGAGGTTCAAATCCCTAGCCCCGTGTGATGGAGTGAGCTCCCACACTAGCCCCAGCTCTTGCCAACCTAGCAATTCGAAAGCATGCAAATGCAAGTAGATGAATAGGTACCACTTCGGTGGGTAGGTAACAGCGTTCTGCGCGCGTCATGCCGGCCACATGACCATGGAAGCGTCTTCGGACAACACTGGCTCCTTGGCTAACAAACAGAGATGAGCACCGGCCCCTAGAGTCAGACACGACTGCACAAATGTGCGGGGGGAACCTTTACCTTTTAACCTTTTAAAGCTTTTATTGATTACTGTCCAACATCAGATGAATGATTTGTCCTGCTTTGGCAAGGATGTTTGTGTATATTCCACTTTTGGCTCATTATTTACATCTAGCTACATTCAATGTTAAGTGCCAGGATTTATATTCATGCAGTGGGGTTATAGAGAGTAAGGAAGATTACCTTGACAGATATGCAGTCTCTGTTGCCTAGGCAAAAGCGGCCTGCATATCTCCATCAAGTTCACCTTCCTTACTCTCGACAGGTCTCCCCATCTTCCTTTTCTTCATTTCCCACAAATCTTCAGAAATCAGGTCTGGGAAGTCCCCTGGTCAGAAATTAAGAAAAGCACAGGAGATTTTTGAGTAAGAGAACATCTGTTTTGCCAGGGATTTCCATTGTGCTGGCAGAGTAGGTATAGTCCACAACCCTTTATTTTTCTCAACATCCATGCTCAGCGAAAATCTGACAGTGCAGGTTGCAAAACATCTTAACAATCTGTCATTTCCTGAAACACAGTCTTGGATTGAGAAGCTATTTTCTTTTGTTAGTGAAATTGAAACATTTATGAGTGTTTTGTTTTGTTTAGACATGGGAAAAGATAATTCAGTCTCATTGTTTAGTGCAATTGAATAAAAGTATTTCATGCTTCGAAACCTTGAATGAAAATGCATGGGCTGATATCCAGTATCTGAGCCATTGAACAGAGTTCTGCTTGTAGGAGACCGCCATTCATGGAAGCAGAAACACGTTAATTTCACCAGTTCCCTTTTCTGCTGCAAAGCAGGAGTGAGAATCGATGAAAATTGTATCTTTCTTTGTTCTTCCTCCAATTTCAAGCTTGTTCACAAAATTTTCAGATTAACAATATAAGCCAATCCTAGTAAATTGAGATCCAAGTGAACAGCCAAGACAAAAATTTTATTTATTTATTTAATTAATTAATTTATTATTGTATTTATACCCCGCCTATCCCCTCCCTAACGGAGGACTGTAGGCGGCTTACATACATCTTCATACATATACATTGTTACACATTATTTCCATTTAAACCGCGTGCCAAGGGAGGGGGTCATCTTTGAAGATCAGAAGCAAAAGTAAAGTGTCTGAGAACCAATGTTTAAAACAGTCCATAAGGTCTGTAATTTTTGGGAAAAAATCATTTTCAAGCTTTCTAGTCATGTTGGGAAGAATGAAAAGATGTTCATGTTTCCAATGATACTAACTAAAATCACATTTTTGTTGTTTATTCGTTCAGTCGCTTCCGACTCTTCGTGACTTCATGGACCAGCCCACGCCAGAGCTTCCTGTCGGCCGTCGCCACACCCCCAGCTCCCCCACAGTTGAGTCTGTCAGCTCCAGAATATCATCCATCCATCTTGCCCTTGGTCGGCCCCTCTTCCTTTTGCCTTCCACTTTCCCTAGCATCAGCTTCTTCTCCAGGGTATCCTGTCTTCTCATTATGTGGCCAAAGTACTTCAGTTTTGCCTTTAATATCATTCCCTCAAGTGAGCAGTCTGGCTTTATTTCCTGGAGTATGGACTGGTTTGATCTTCTTGCAGTCCAAGGCACACTCAGAATTTTCCTCCAACACCACAGTTCAAAAGCATCTATCTTCCTTCGCTCCGCCTTCCTTATGGTACAGCTCTCACAGCCATAGGTTTCATCACATAGATCTTTATTATTAATAGTAGTAAGAACAATCTTTCAATATGGTTTGTTTTCAAGTGGCTCATCTATGGCAGCCTTCTTCAATCTGATATCCTCCATATGTGCTGGACTTCAACTTCTTTAATTCTCAGCGAGGATGGCCAACACATATATTGCAATACACCTACAGTACCACTGAAGTCAAAATCAAGTTTGCTAGTGATAACAGCAGGAATAAGTCAAAGACATAATTTACGTTCTGAAGGTAGTGTTCCTGGTGAGACTTACTGTAGGTCAGATTATTTTGGTTTAAATGAGCAGTGTGAATTTGACTATAAAAGAAGACTGAATAATAAGCAAAAAAAAAAAAACAGACATATATACTGTGATAAAAATATTTCATTCCTGGGTGCTGGGATTCTGGGGGTGATCTATGCATCGCATAGGCATTTGGCAATTCCATGATTTCTTTACTTCAAACTAATCTAGGTTGTGGGAGGGCCGGTGCTTTACAGAAGCAGCACTGGGGAAGGTGGAATTCATTACATAAGCAAACCTGTTACTTGTCTTGTTATTGATAAAAAAAAGTAAAGCCATGGTCATAAGTTTCCCATATAATACACACATAATACAGTAGCTCATGATCTTCCCCAAGAGTTGAAACCCAACAGGTGTACCAACATAATTCTCAGAATTACCAGCCTTCATGGACGTTGGAATTCTGGGAATAGCAATCCCACCATATCTGGATAGTGCCAGATTGGGGAAGGTTCATTCTTGCAAATGGCTGTAAGCCATAGGGTGATTCTTGAATAAAATACTTGTTGCAGCCCTTCCCTTTGCTAAGATAGTATTTTATACAGTTCAGTGGAATTTACTGCCAAGTAAACACCCATAAGATTGCACTTTAATTTGATTCCTTTTTCCAGCAGCCTGAATTGATGCAAAACGTTCCATTTTATTTTGTGATTTGTCTTACTACAGGCTATGATTGGGGAGTGGTACCCTCCTGAAGAGATCAGAGTAAATAAACCACCACCTGATAATGTAATATTGGGTCATGTGATTCACAGATTGATGGAACTTGTCTATCCCCCAGAACCCGAACCACCTCCACCTGTATTTTCTCCATTTCCTATGAAAGGTTGCATTTTGGGAAAACTCTATAGTGGAAAAACCACCTGCTTAAAGTTCTTAGAAGAAGGTAAGGTAGACTTCTGTTTTCCCTAGAATGTATTTTTCCCTTGATCTCTTTGTGCTCTCTTTGGGATAGAGAGCATTTTTTCTCTGAGTAATGTGTCTTCAGGACAGTTTATGGGGGACTGCATGTCCATTGTTGAGTAGATCAAAGCTGGAGAGGGGGGAAAATCTATTCTCTCATGACATCATCTTTTTCAGACATGTCCCTTTTCTCTTTCTTTTCCAGTATATCTTTTCCCATTCCAGCAGGCTTATCATGTTGCAAACAGCATTTGAAATGTATTAGGAATAAGGGGGATGTGGTGATGTTTGGAATATAGCAGTCAAAGGAGACAATTAATTTAAAAGTAAAAAGAAAAAAAATTCACCAAAACAATGGGTTGCCAATTGAATTTGACAGTACTGTTGAGAGTATCTGGGTTAAAATAAGTGGAGAAATGGATAAAAACAACTTGCCTAAATAAGGAAGAGGAGTAGATGATGTTTTCCAAAAAGAAACTGCAGATATTTCAAAGAATCATGAAGTGATAACGATGGGGGATTGTCCAACATCTTAACACATGTTGAAACAAAGTCTGCTGAGTATGATCCTTCTAGGAAACTCCTGACTTACATTATTCACTATTTTCTCCTTCAAAGGAAGGAAGCACAAGATGGTCTTCTGTCCTTAACTTGGTACTATCAGTACAGAAGAGTAGCTGAAAAAGTATAATTAACAGCAATATTGGGGAATGTGACCATGTAATACTCCATGTAAGAGAGTTCTTGATTTTAAAGGAAGCCAATGCTGATTAATTGTTTTAATTGGTTTTGTAGTACGTTTTTAGCAGTATGTTTTATTGTACGCTGCCCAGAGTCACTGTGTGAGATAAATAAATTACAGTTGAAGACCTGCCTTAGACTTAAACCCTAAATTTTAATAAATGGAGAGCTATGATAAGTGGGGTCCCATGGGAGGAAAATAATAAACAAAAAAGAAGTATCCCAGCTACTGAATGAAGATGGCAACATGCTCAAAGGTAATAAAGAAAAGACAGAGCTATTTATTAACTTTGGCTCAATTTTCTCTAACAAAGAGCAGGATTGAAACTTGAGGCTCATAGAAACATGGTCAAGGAATATATCTTAACTTTGGATGAGTTTAAATCTCCACATCCTAGGGAACTGGTGGTGTGGCTGAACCTTTATATTGTTCCTTTGGGAAACTGAGAAAGTGCCAGTTGACCGGAGGAGGGCAAATGTTGTCTTCTCTTCAGAAAGGGGAAAAGCTAGATACAGAGAACTAGACCAACCAGTCTGCCTAGCTATCTGGGAAGAGTTTAGAGCAGATCATAGTGATTTTTATGCACCAAGAAGAACAATGTGATATTTATTTGTTTCTGTGATTTATGTCTCATTCAATTTTGAAAAGGCTCTGAGCAGCACAACAAAAGCAAAATAGAATTAAAAGGAAAAGACCCAAACATCCAATAACAACCAGCTTTCTAGCCATTAACTCACCAAGGAAAATAGTCCTAGCAACAACAACTATATACTGTAGGGCGGGGATTTACCCTATCATCAATCCCCAAAGACTTTCTGGAACATGAGAGTCGTAAGAGTTAAGTGGAGACATACAGTAGCTGGCTCAAAAATTATATGCAAAGTTCTCATCAGCAGTTCCTCATCAAGTTGGAGGAAGTATCAAATAGGCCACAAGGTTTATATTGCCCTGGGCAAAATATTCTTCAACTTTGTTTAATAACTTAGATGAAGATGTGGAAGGAATCTTTATCAAAGAGCTTATTCTCTAAAAGATAGAAATTAAATTCAGAACAAAATTATTAGATTAGAGAAATGGCTGAAAATAATCCAATTTAATAGAAACAAATGCATATTAACAAATCACATCTTACAGATATGTGTATGAGAGAGTATATATGTATGTATATGTGTACCGTATGCATGCACACACACACAATTGTTAATATTTGTTAAAAAGGTCTTGGTATAGACGTTGATAACAGAATCAGCAGTGTAATGCTGCTACAAAAAAAAAAGCAAATGCTATTTTAGGCTGCACCAGAAGTATAAATGTTGCAGGGGAGGGTCAAATCAGCAAGATGTTGTATGTGTAGCAACATTTCATGAATATTCAAAATGGACAGTACATTCATTGTGATACACCATCCATCCTTTTTGGGTTTTGACACCCACCCTGGATGACATTGAATAGACAGGGAGTAATTGTTCTTTATTTATTTTATTTTATTTTTTATCCCGCCTTTATTATTTTTACAAATAACTCAAGGCGGGGAACGTACTTAATACCCCTTCCTCCTCCTATTTTCCCCACAACAGCAACCCTGTGAGGTGAGTTGGGCTGAGAGAGAGGGACTGGCCCAAGGTCACCCAGCCGGCTTTCATGCCTAAGGCGGGACTAGAACTCACAGACTCCTGGTTTGCCATTGGCTCCTTCCTAGGGCTGAGAGAGAGGGACTGGCCCAAGGTCACCCAGCCGGCTTTCATGCCTAAAGCGGGACTAGAACTCTCAGTCTCCTGCTTTGCCATTGGCTCCTTCCTAGGGCTGTGTGTGTGTGTGACTGGCCCAAGGTCACCCAGCCGGCTTCCATGCCTAAGGTGGGACTAGAACTCTCAGTCTCCTTGTTTGCCATTGGCTCCTTCCTAGGGCTGAGAGAGAGGGGCTGGCCCAAGGTCACCCAGCCGGCTTTCATGCCTAAGGCGGGACTAGAACTCACAGACTCCTGGTTTCTAGCCAAGAAGGTCAAGACCTATGCTCTGTAGTTCCAGCATAGATGATACAGAGCACTAGCTTTAAGCTAAAGAAGACAGATTCTGATTTAATGTTAGAAAAAACTTAACAATGGAATCAGTAATGCAGACAACCAGAAGTTAATTATGTGCTGAGAATATTTAAATGGAGATTCCTGCACTGGGGAGGGGGTTGGACTTGATGACCTAAATGGCCCCTTCCCCCTCAATACTTCCATTATTCTAAATTATGCTGATGACTATTTGTGACTTCCCAGGTACTATCCTGTTTAGAAAACAGTACTGTCAATCAAACATAACAAAAGCTAATGGAACAAACAGTATAGATATGTTATTTATTTATACATACTCCATAGAAGTTCCATATGCTTGGGAGTAATTTAAAATGACATCATCAAACAACTGGATGGATCAATGAAGTTACTATTAAACGAGAGGCTATCTTACCCAGTAGCTAACTTTGGAATGCCTAAGGATCTGTCTTCCAATCCCTAAATCTTATGAGGAAAGGGGCCATATTAAGGTCCTTATGTCATGTGACATAAGCATTATGATTCTAATTGGCTGCAGCTTTCCCAAATCCACAGAACGGGCTTTTTCATATCTACTTCATGTTGTTTTGTTCTCTGTCTTTTCTGGCAATGCTAGGAAGTATGGATCCTTGAGCATGAGTGATGTACTTCATCAATCCTCATGGCTTCCTGATAGGCTTGGACCTACAATGAGCATTATTGGAAATTCTCCAAGAACCTCTTTCTGTCATTTTTTCATAAAGCTATATAATAAAGCATCATCTGACTGCATTCCCCTGTGGTCTCTTCTTATGATGGCATAAAATATAAGCCCATTACAACCTGGTTGTCTCTGTGTCAGCTTTTGATATCCAGGTATTATCTCTTGATGCACTGATTGCAGAGGCAATTAAATCCTTCCATGAAAATGAATTGGCGAGTGAAAGAAGCGTACTTGAACTCAAAATGGAAGCGTCTTCCTTGAATCAAATCAGTGTAAGTAAAAACTCTGGTATGGGTGGTGAACTGAAATTCTGTTCTTCCAAGGACTCTGTGCCATGTTTGACCAGACCAAATAGACATAACAACTGATACGAAGGTTGGCCTGAAATGGAAAATTCAGATTGTGTCCTTCTTCTCCCAAATACTTGCATAAACTGTTGATCATGGGGCAAAAGCCTCTGTTTATTTGTACAAGTGCTGCCATAATTTTCAGTAGAGTTTGCACAGGAGAACTTCATAGATTAAATCTCTGTTTTCTTTTGTTCCTAATAAGAATAACTCTGTTTGAACTCCACTGCCTGAAGCAGCTATTTTGTTTTAGTTGGTATTCATATATTGAAAATAGTATTTTTTTCTAATTGATCAATGACAGGATGAATGCCTGTAGTTATTTGAACTACCCAGGTCGAGAGTTGTTCCTATTTAGTCCTGAATTGGCTTGCATTTCCTGCTTTAGGACTGGGGTACAATTAGAAGTGGTCTTGGACTCACAACTCTTGCTCAAGGAGCAGGTAACAACCATGGCCAGGAAGATGTTCACACAAATTCATCTAGTGAGCCAATTGTACCCATATCTAGATTAATAGGCCCTTAGGACAATCACTGATGCTTTGGTCATCTCGTGTCTGGACTATTGCAATGCCCTCTACATGGGGCTACCCCTGTACAATTCAAGGTGCTGGTTATCATCTATGAAGTCAATCGAAGAGAATGAAGTCTTTATGATATTGGTTGATTGTGCCATCAAGTCATTGTCGACTCTTAGAGCCTGGTTAACTGAGAGACTGTCTTCTGTAGTTTCTACCTATACTGTATGACCCGGCAGAGTCAGCATGATCTGGGTCTCATCAGTTAAACAGTGTTACCTGGTGGGACCCAGAACCTGTGTTTTCTCTGTCACAGCTCCTGACCAATGAAACAGCATCCCCTCAGGTATTTGTATGGGCTCCACCGTGCCCTTATTTAAATGAACCCTTAAAACCTGGCTGTTCCCCCAGGCCTTGGGCTAGAGTGGGTGGGAGACCCCTTATGTGATGAATGGTCAGTTACACCATGTGTTATTTTTCTCTGGACATTTGCTCTTTTGCCTTGTTTTAAATTGTTTGAATACTGTATGCCATCCAGAGTCATGATGGAGTTGGTGGCCTTATAAATTTAATAAACAAACAAGTGGCTCGCAAAGGTATATGGACGTGTCATCCATCCCCACTTCATTTGTGGCTACCTTTTACATTTCCTTCTGAAACTCTAAACTTGTGAGTCCTTGTCCCTTTCTGAATCAAGACAGCTGAAGGTAGCTGATCGATTAGTTGCAAAGGTTCAGTTTTCATTGGGAGGAAAAGCAGCACCATGGCTTCTCTCTGAAATTGGAAAACAATGCAAATTTCATTATTCAGCAAGAGGAACAGGGATGGCTTCATGCAACATGCTAAGCCATTATTGTTTTAAGCAATAAACTATGGCTTCTCAATCACAACTGCTAGATTCATGGCAACCCACGCCAACCACATTATGTGTGAATCCAGTCATTAGGATTTATAGATAACAATTGATTTTCAAACTGACAGAAAGGAAGGGGATAAATCCAATACAATAATACTGTAAATAAATTGTACTTACCCAATAAACCAGGGTTAAGGAGCTATTGCTCAATACAAAGTAGGAACCCAGCCATTGTGTCAATATTAAATCATATCAACAAGTGTTAGTGATGATCTTTCACTGGACTCTTGTTGAGTTCTTAAAAGTATTGTATACTCTGTTCAGTGCTTTTTACAAAATTGTTTTCTTGTTTTGCAAACAGAAAAAGAAATGACTAATGATTTCCTTGCTTGTTTATTTGAAAAGGTTCTAAGAGAGGCTTCTAGGGCTTCATTGGAGGTACTGAAAATTTATGACTCAGCAGAACGGAGCTTAATCTTTGCAGAGGAGCCCAAAGGTAAATACGTAAATAAAAATCAAATGTTAGATTTTAATGTTCATCCACACCAGGCTTAAAGTCAGATGGCAAAAACACAATGCTCTTGCTTTGTCAAGGCTACCACATCAGGATTGCAAAAATCCAGGTTACCGCTGGATGGCAGCAAAGACCTCCAGAACATTCTAATTTGTTGCCACCATCTAGTGGTTGTCTAGAGTTTCATAGCCCGGATATAGTAGCCCAAGTTTGCAGCGGTAGTTCCTTTCTCAATCAATGAGTCCATCTGGTCCTTCTCCTTACAACAGGGTTTTTGAACAATTTATGTGTATTTGTAATTCTTTGCAATGGTTTTGTTACTGTAAAGCTGCCACACACATCCCTACTGTAAAACTTTGACATTGATACAAGGTCTTATCTCAAACAACTCCAACAAAATGCTGACCTGCGGGATTCTTACCATCAAGGTCCTTCGGGGAACTTTTTGCAAATGTTTTTCAGGGGCAGAATTCTGGACTGGTTGGCACATGCTGTGTCTGGAGATAGTAGCATTAAGCATGGCCAATGCCTAATGGTATAAAGTTTGGGTGCTTCCGAACTACTTATTCTCATTTTCCCTGGGTTGGAAGGAAAAGTTTTAAGTTTAAAATAATTTACACATTTTCAATTTTGGCATAGCTATATTTTCTTTCAGCTCATATACATCTTTTTCTGTTCCCGTATCACTAGTGCGAACATGCATAATGGTTTTAAAAGGCATTGTTGATATGGTTCTGGCTTATTTATTTAGCTCACGTGCAGTGATAAGATGCTAAATATTGTATGGAAATCCATACATTTTATCAGTGTACTTGGTCATGATAATAATGTGATGGAATGAGAAGATTTGTAGCTAATCTGAAAGCTGTAACACACTGGTACCATGATGAAATTCAGGAATCAAACTGAGAAATTTTGGTTATACTACAATTCTGGGGAGCTGGATACATAGACAATGAAAGGAATAGTGAACAGATAGAACTGGGAAATTCATCAGTAATATAATCAGATAGACAAATCCATTTATTTCAGTTCATGTTACCCATACACACACACACATTTTTATATACCTTGGTATTAGGTTTTATTATATGTAGCTTTAAAAATGCCGTACTGGATGATAAATCAGTTGTCAGGATTTGTTTGGCATAGAGAGCAGTAGACCATGCATGAGGAACTAATATTAATATCAAAATTCTAATTGTTTTACTTTTTGGTATTTTGCTGTTCCTAGACGGTGTTGAGAAATCACCCCCTGCTGTGATGAGCAGCCAAGTGGAGATGAGTGACAATGAGGATGATTTAGCCAAAGTACGAACTGGATTTAAACTTCTATTGTATTTAGATACTAAGATTGTTTCTGACAAAAGTCTGAAAATTGAAGGTACAAAACGCATCAATCAATATAAAATATATTTTTTTCTTGCTCCAGAAGGTAGGATAGAACTGAAACAATAGTTTCCAACTTAGAAAGTTATATCAACTAAATATTGGAAAGAACATTCTCATGATATACAGTAAGCCACAGACAATTTTATGTGTGTGTGTGTGTATTATATATACACATATATAGGATTTATTGGATTTGTTGGCCAAGCTAAGGAGAACATATTTTATAGCTATGCAACTATTCCACCCTTTCTAACTATCACTGGGGATTTTCAATTCAGCCCCAGAAGCATCAGATAAGCCCAGCATTGCTGGGTTCCTGAGGTCCTTCTATATTTTGAAAAAGTTTAATTCATTTCTTTAGGTCAGTCTTCCCCAACCTGATTTTCTCCAAGTGTGTTTGGGACTGAAACTGCCAGAGTACTCAGCTAACATGGGAGGCCACCAGGCTGGGAAAAGTTGTTTAGTTTATTTTGTTGTTTCAGTTTCATGATGTTTTTTAAAAAATATTTAATTCCTTAGATCAGCATCCCAAAAAATTTGGAACTTCTTATATGCTGTCCCCAAACAGCAGCACCTAATATCATATAGTAAACTTTGGGGAGTTTCAAAAGCAGTGTGAAAGAAGTTGCACAAAGGTAGGGGAAGAACGTTAATTGATTAGTGCAAGTTCTTTCTTTGAACCTAAGTAACTCTTTTGAACACAGTTTATGTTCAACATGATCCATTTCATGTACGTTCTAGAAGAACTGAGTCCGAACTGAGCTATAAATAGTCCTTAAGGGAGAGCCAGGAGTCAAGCCAAGGGGGCAAAGTTGGAGAACAAATGTGAGCCAATAAAGACTACAATGGCCCAGGCAAAGCCAGTGCCTAAACTGGATGCCACGAGCTGCATTGTTGCCAGTTTGCTTCCGTGTTCAATTCAAGGTGCTGGTTTTGACCTGCAAAGCCATACATGGCATGTTGTTATATTTTGGTGCCTTCAAGTCAGTTTTTGACTCCTGGCGACTTCCTGGACAAGTCCCTGCAGTTTTCTTGGCAAGGCTTTTTTTTTTTTTGGAAGTAGTTTACCATTGCCTCCTTTCTAGGGCCAAGAGAGACTGACTGGCCAAAGTCACCTAGCTGGCTTTGTGCTTAAGGCGGGACTAGCTTTAACCATTACACCAAAGTGGCTCTATATGGATATGGGACCAGGTTATTTGAGGGACCACCTCTGCCCAGTTACTTCTACCCGTCCCATCAGGTCCAGCAGGAGGAGCATGTTATGAGTCCCATTTGCAAAAGAATTCCATCTGACGGGACCCAGGAGGTGGGCCTTTTCTGCTGTGGCACCTGCCCTTTGGAACATCATTCCCCCGAGATGAGATTAGCCCCAACCCTACTGGCATTTAAGAAATCCCTGAAAACATGACTTTTTCAGCAGGCTTCAGGATCTCAGAGAAATGGGGAGCCTGCAAGTTGATTACACTGTGTGGAGGATGCTGGTCCATTCTCCTGCAGTTTTATTTTATTTATATTTGTGATTAACTGTTGTTTTAATTGTATTCATTGGTTGTTTATTGTACACTGCCCAGAGTCACATTTCTGAGATGGGCAGCTATATAAGTCTGGATGGATGGATGGATGGATGGATGGATGGATGGATGGGTCAGTAGTGAGCTAAGCTAAAGTAGAGTCACTTCAATATATAGAGTCATAGAATTATGGAGTTGGAAGAGAGCAGAAGAGTCATCTAGTCCAACCCTCTAGTACAGAGCTTTCCAAACTCTGTGTCGCGACACAAAAGTGTGTCGCCACAAACAGTCTGGTGTGTCGCCACACAACCCGGAAGCGCTGATCATCATCAGCGCTTCCGGGTTTTCCCACGGCGACACACCAACTGCAGCACACAAAACCCGAAAGCGCAGCAGCACATCCGGGTTTTTGCGCGCTGCCGCACTTCCGGGTTTTCCCGCGGCAACACACCAACGCCAGTTGGTGTGTCGCCACGGGAAAAACTTTGGAAAGCCCTGCTCTAGTACATTGTTTCTCAACCTTAGCAACTTTAAGACGGGTAGACTTCGACTCCCAGAATTCTCCAGCCAGCCATGACAGAGATAAAGTGGGACCCTGCTGTGGATTGATTTCACCCAAAATTGGAAACTTATTTATGCTCCCAGGTCTTTCCTTGATTCGACAAGCTCCTCTAGTTATCACTTGATTTTTTTAAACTGTTGGGTTTATTGTTTTTACTATTTAAAATCTTTTATGTTAGTGTATTTATATAATTATTCTTTTGATAGTTTTAAAAATGGTGACTGTATAAACATGTAATAAATTTGAAAAAGTTGTAGCAACAGTAAACGGTTCAAGATAAGCCAACTATTTTGTTTCCATATTAAAATTAGAATTCCAGGTATTGATGTTTTTCTGAATGATTTGTTTTTATTAGAGTGCACATTTTATTTTTTCGAATCATTTTTATTGCTGTTTTGAGCAGAAGGTTGGGATTTAAGTTTAATGAAGAAATGCACACGTTGGTAAAGTTTGTGTTTTTACTAAACTTGCATCTCTTTTTAAATTTCTCTCATAAATTCCACAGCTTTCTACTCGTGCTCAGCTTGGTGCAGGAGCAGAGATGTTTTTAAAGAAAGGGAAAAACATTCCAGATGAATTACTAGTTGGCATCATGGTGGAAGCTATTAGGTATGACATAGACATCTGCTTAAGAATATATATTTAATGTAATGGTAGGGTCAGATTTTGTCATTGTAATGATGGCTCAATTAGTCTAGAAATAGTGTCTCATTAAATGGAATGAGAACCTGTTTACACAGACAGGAAATATTAATTGTAACATTAAGTTCATATTCCCTGAATGGCTTTCATCTTTCTTGTGGGCTCTGAAATGGCATACAAGGAAAATGCATCCATCCACATTTCTGCAAGATTAAACAAACTAAACAGTACTTGGTGTAAATAACAAATGATGTAATGTTATTTTCCTAAATTTTCATTATGGTCTTGTTTTATTTACTCTGATCATATCTTTATGTGGGGTCTAACACATTGTAGACCCCACAGTCATTAATTTTATTTTATTTTTGGTGCCTTTGAATAACTCTTGGTTACTGCCTGGACAAGTCCCTGCAGTTTTCTTGGCAACATTTTCAGAAGTAGCTTGCCTGTGCCTCCCTCCTAGGGCTGAGAGAGAGAGACTAGTCCAAAGTCACCCAGCTGCCTTCATGCCTTTGGCAGGACTAGAATTCACAGTCTCCTGGTTTCTAGCCTGGTGCCTTATGCCCACTACACCAAACTGGCTCTCCTTTAATTTTTAGACCAGTTAAATTGTTTATTTATTAATCAATCAATCAAATTTGCATGGCCGCTCATCTCACAAAAAAGTGACTTTTTGTAACTTCTTGGATGATGAAAGCTGAAAGGTCTATTTTACGAAGCGTTTCTCATCTAGATTTGCTTGGGTTTTGACTCCCAAAGTCAAATGCAACTTTTCAGCCAAATATGATTTCCCCAAATACTTGGTCCTATTCCTGTTTATTCATTGAGACAGAAATATGTCAGTTTCTACAGGTGCCAAGAATTTTAAAACATTGCCATTATGAATAGTGTTCAGAAGTTTTTTTTTTCCATCTTACGTAATTACTTTTCCTTGTTACTTGCGGAACTGCAGTGTTGTGTTCCCACAATCAGTTCCTATAAAAATTTCATAGCAAAACAACTCAATGTATGTGTCCACCAGAGGGCAAGTCGTGATAGGATATACAGTACTTGAATGTCTATGTATTTGTTCCAGCCATACCCATCTTGCCTTCTTGCTTCTTCATTCCACCGAGCCTAGTGGTAGTTGTGGCATGCAGGTATTTCATTCAATTGGACATGGACTTCCCTCCCTCCCTCCCCCCCTCCCCCCCTCTCTCTCAAGATAAACTCAATTATTCTGTAATACTGTAGCAGTTCAGCATCCTTTGCTGAATCTTCCTGTCATGCTAAAATTAATATTTTTAGTTTGGGAAAGAATTATCTGCAGAGCAGCTGATAAAAACTGCAAGCATCTCTTTCTATTCTTGAGAATCAGATGCATAGCTTTGGAAGAGAGAGAAAATATGCATTTGCTAGTGAATTGTATACTAATCGAAGAGAATATTTGTAGCTCAGGGTTGAACTGGGGAGTCTTTGGTGCTCTCTGAGCCTTGTTGTACAACAAGGCTCAGAGAGCACCAAAGACTCCCCAGAATTGTATACTGTTCAATATATATAAGGAAATGGCTATTCTAGTTTGAACAGTCATGTGTAAAGACAGGCAAAGCACAGAACACATTTCAAGTCGTGAATGTTTAGTCTTTTGGAATTCCAGAATTCTAATTTGTAAAGAATTGCAATGTATGCGGGTGTTTAAAATACCTATACATGTACTCATGGCAGTTGTCATATTTAAGAGGAGAGCATAGGGGAGGTATGCAAAAGAGGGGAGAGGTGGTTAGTACATAGTTTGAAGTTACAGGAAAGAAGTAGGATGGAATATCTTTTCAGAAATACTGTACATGGTTCTGTGCCATGTATTTTTGGCTAAGAAGACCATCCCTGCCAAATGTCAGTAATCACTGGGAAAGCATCTACCAGTCACTCCTGTTAACACTGAATAGGGCTAAAACGGGGGGAAGCGTTTTGGCACATGGTTAGGCTAGTGTCTGTGATGGAATGTGAGGGCAGCCTTGGGGAACGGGGGGAAGAGGGTGGAGTATTTGATACACTGGAAAGGCTTCTCCGAAGCAGAAAGATAGTGGGAGGCAGCAACAGATGTACATGCACCACGATTGGTGCACCGCTTTCACGAAGAGTACCCCGGCAAACCACGTCCTCAGCAGCTACCGGCAATGCAGGAGTCAGACAATGAATCAGCTCCTTCCACATCAGGCATGCAAGACCAGGGGGGGGGGGAGACCCACAGATATCCGAGGGAGGGGTGGCTGTCACCTCAACCGGAGCAGATGATTTATAGGAAACATCGTGGGATCTCAGCCTCCAGGAGTTGCCGGAAGAAGAGGAGAGTGGCACAGCTGCATTTCATTCTCACAACCCACAGCATGCTTCACCTATGAACTCGGGAGAAGGGGATGAGTCTGAAGGGGAGGGTAATGTGAGGGCGACCTGGAGGAATGGAGGGAAGAGATGCTGCCTAGGGAACGATCAGATGAAAGGAAAGGGAGTCCGCGAGAGGGTAACGGTCTAAAGACGACACTTAGGAAAGACCCACCCTGACCACTCAAGAGATCAATAGGGAGGGCGGGAGATTCGTACTTTCAGACTTGCAAGATTCTGTCAATGTAGCCTCACCATAAAGTAGAATTAGTTCATCTAGTCATGTTTCCTGTCTGGTTTACCTGGAAGGGCTGACAGTGTCAGCATCTGCTCTAGTTTGTGCAAGTATTTTGCATGGGTGTGTTTAAGGAGCATATTCAGAACTATAGTCAAACTCCTTTTGGATAAAGCACTATTCCAGGAGAGTCCCGATCTCATGTTCATAAGTCGCTCAAACAACAGCTGACAGGTAAAGCGAGAGTTGCTCTGTGAAATAGCAGAGAAACAGCCATCTCTCCTCCTCTCTCCCACTTCTCTGTCCAGCACCCCCCAACCCAACCACCACCAATTACCTGTTGTTCACCCTGATCCAGGGTGGAGCGAGTACAGGTGGAGAGCCCATTTTGAAAGAACTAGACTTTACCATTTCCCAAAGCACTTCCCAAAGTCCCTTGAAGGCAGTGCCCAGGTATTGGAGGGGAGAGGACATGCCCACCAGCCTAAAGGTGCCTGGCTATTCCTGCCTCCTAGTGGTCACCTCACTGTACCACTGACTAAAGTGAACAGTTATCAGGTTGCAACATGGCAAAGCTTGCCAGGAAAAGGAGGAAAATGCTAATTTAATGCCAATACGGGTAAAGACAACTTAATGCTACCTCAGGTGTATCATGAAGACACAGAAGAAAAAAGTTGGTTGGGGCACGTTTGTGCCACAGGTTGATGAAAGTGAAGAAAAGCTCTTAGTTTTAACCCATTTGAAGAGCACCAACCTTGGGGAGGTTGACCTAAGTGGGCTATTCAGGACTCTCTGCTTTTGATGTATCAGAATCCCAAAGTAGAAATTTTGGAATAACATTCCAAATGTGACATTGGAAGAAGGGGCAAATTTCAAAAGACTGTGTTTTACTTATATTAGAGTCTAATAATTTCAAAGGAAAATAATGTGAATGCCTGTACAATGCTTATGGAGTCTTCCAAATATATTTCATTTTTCGTCTTGGTCTCTCTCTCTCTCTTCCTCCCTCCCTGCCTCCCTTTTTTGATTTAGTCGGCTACAGCCAGAAAAGGGTTGGATCATGGATGGATTCCCAATGACACTGAACCAGGCAAAACTGCTTGAAAAGGCATTAACGGGACGAGATCCAGACCAGGCAGAAGCTAAAACAAAAAGCTTGAAGAAGCCCACATTGGTTATAGATCCTGCAGCTCCAAAAGAGCCCCCTGTGCACCCACCTGGTCTTGACTTTGCTATTTTTTTAGAGGTTTCAGACTACATCGTGATGAACCGGGTGGCAAGTGAGAGGGGTAAGTTCAGTATTCAAAGCATGCAGCCGAGAGGCAAAGCTGGCTGAGAGATTGACATCACTACCTGTAGTCCTCACTTAATGATGGTAATTGGGACCAGAATATCCATCGCTCAGCAATGCGGTCATAAAGTGCAACATCACGTGACTGTGCCACTTAGTGACAGGAGTTCCGTCAGTTCCCGGTTACTGTTGTTAAACAAGGACTGCACGGGTTAAGCGAGGACCTTATATGACCACAACTTCCTGCCGGCTTCCCAATTGACTTTGCTTGTGGAAAGCTGGCAGGGAAGGTTGCAAATTGTGATCATGTGACTGCGGGATGCTGCGACAGTTGGAAATCCGGGCTGGTTGCTGAGTGCGCGGATCATGATCTTGTGACCACGGGGGTGCTGCGACAGCTGGAACTTTGAGGACTGGTCGTAAGTACCACCTGTTCAGCACTGTCACAAATTTGAACGGATGCTGAATGAGTGGTTGTTAACCGAGAACCACCTGTATTGCACAGTAGTCTGTTGATGCACAAGTCTTTTGGTGGGGTGGGGGAGGAAACCAGCTTGTCTCTTTTTTGTTTGTTTGTTTCCTTTTTACTTCTACATGCTTGCTGATCCTTTGCTCTTGATCCTCAATGATTGTTCCATCTCAAATTCTGCTGGTTCCTATCCCTAGAGCACTTTATGAAAGAATGATATATCTCTTGATATCCATGCATGCTGTAGAGTGACCAAGAAACTGAAAGTAGGATGGGGCTTGTTAGAGAGGACCGTGATTTTCATGGCCTGGGAATCAAATCAGAGAAGGAGCATACACACCTACTACTCCAGTGGCACCTTGAATGCATTGTTATATTTTCTCCTAAAAATAATTTGGCCTCCTATGAGGCATTTTGTTAGTTAAAAGATACAGTGTTAATCACAGAATAGGAAAGAAAGTCATATCCTAATTTGCAATTTTAATGCATTTTTAAACAGCTCTGCATACTATAGAAATACTTCCACCGCACCCAGTTAATTTTCATGTCATTTCTAGCAGAGGTGACAACTGCAGTGTGAGTTTGTGTATGTTTCCACCTAAGCCCAAAAAACAGTCCATTGGTGGTTTGCCCATCACTATGGATATTACAAATATCAGACACTGTTAAACGTATGTGATTCATCTTTATGTTTCTTTAAATCATATAGCCATGGAAACATGTTTCAAGAGATTGTTCTTTTTTTTAATCCAACAGCTAACTCCTATCAAACAGGACACAAAAACACTGCTCATATTCCAGAAACAGAAATCCAGCAAAGACAGCAATTAAAATCATTGTGGGCCCAGATGCAGCACAGGTTAGTTGCATTCAAAGGAATGAATAGTTTTAGTATGGAGTAGTCTAATGGCTGGAGTGTCTGTGGAACTCAGGTTCAAATCCCTGCTTAGCTGTGAAATTCATGGAATATCTATGGGCAAATCAACATGTCTCATGCTGATTTAACCACAACTGGGTAGTTATAAGAGTAAATGGGAGCAGATAAAACCCTCTAGGTCACCTTGAACTTCTTAGAGAAGTGATAGGATATTTATTTGGTTGGTTGGTTGGCCACCCCAATCTGTTACAACCACTAATACATTTGCTTAAAAACTATGGAGTGTTCTACAGTACATAATTAAGGATTTGCAGGTGAGGCCCCAGTTTACTCCTGAAATCACAGTATCAGAAGCTACTTCATACAAGCTGAAGCTTGCTGTCTTTCTAGCCCAGGTTTGTCTATCTGGATTGAGAGCAGCACTCCAGATATTCTTCCATATACCTCTAATATTGCCTGCCTTCTGTGTCCCATTAACTCAGCAGTGGACAATCTAAGCCACCTTGCTCATGTGCACTCCCACAAAATCTTGTAAGTGCCCCTCAGATTTCCACTCAAAATTGCCATGGCTGAAATTATAATCTTTTAATATGAAAGAATGGAGAGTTTATTAAATATGTGACTTGATCCTATTTACTGTAATTTGTTGATTTCATTTTATTAAGTTAGTCTTTGTTCCGACATTCAGAGGTCAAGTGCAGTCCCAGGTCTGAAAAGGATCGCACACCCTGACTTTAACTAGAAATACTTTCCACATACCAATAATGCAGGGCTTTCCAAAGTGCCGCCGCTGGCGACACACCCGGCGGCAGCGGCGACGCGCGCTTGGCGGCGGCGCGGGGGGGTGCGGCGGGGCGCGCGCACGGCGGCGGCGCGGGGGGCGTGCGGTGGGGCGCGCACGGTGGGGCGTGCACGGCGGCGGCGCGGGAGGGGCGTGCGGCAGCGCGGGGGGCGCGCGCCGCCGCTTCCGGGTGGTGTGGTGACACACCACGCTGTGTGTGGCGACACACTTTTGTGTCGCGACACACAGTTTGGAAAGCTCTGCAATAATGTATCTGATCAGTGGCCCCTTCCCATTTATCCTCATGGAACTCAGTCGTGCTAACGGAGCAGAATACATTCTGGGCTCAGCATTCTGTGCTGGGAGAGGCAGCAAGAAATAAGAAATACAGAAAGTCTTGCCTAGCTGTAAGTCTCATAACAAAATGCTAGGGTTTCACTGTGTGCCCACAGGAGAAATAATACGGCTGAACATTGACATCTTTTGAGCCCGCAGAAAAATGCAAATAGATAATATCAAAATACTACATCAGCATCTCAGCATAGCTGGAAGGCATCTTTAGATGTTGATTGTAGTCATTCCTTTTTATTTGGATTATGAGCATCTTTTCAGTATTTGTTATCTTGATTTTGATACCTTATGGCATAGAATTACAGGTTTCCTGGACACTTGGCCCCAGTTGGAAACGTGGTATTCTGAACAGCAAAATATACTTACAAAGGTCAATGCAGAGATTGAAGAGAATCTTATGTGTCAAAGGGTAAAAGAAATGTTAACAGGAGAACTCATCAAGATCCAAAATAAAGGTATGCAATATTACTTTACATCAGATAAAGCAAGTTTTTTTTTAATCCGTTCAATCATGTCTGATTCTCGGAGACTGCCTGGACAAGTCCCTGCAGTTTTCTTGGCAAGGTTTTCAGAAGTGGTTTGCCATTGCCTCCTTCCTATGGCTCTAAAAGGTAAAGGTTCCCCCCGCACAGTTGTGCAGTCGTGTCCGACTCTAGGGGCCGGTGCTCATCTCCGTTTGTTAGCTGAAGAGCCAGCGTTGTCCGAAGACGCTTCCATGGTCATGTGGCCGGCATGACACACACGGAACGCTGTTACCTACCCACCGAAGTGGTACCTATTCATCTACTTGCATTTGCATGCTTTCGAATTGCTAGGTTGGCAAGAGCTGGAGCTAGTGCGGGAGCTCACTCCGCACGCAGGACTAGGGATTCGAACCTCCGAACTTGTGATCTTCCGATCGACAAGCCTGGCGTCTTACCCGCTGAGCCACCACGCCCCTTCCTATGGCTCTACTTATTGCCAAATACAGTTTCTTTTCTCCTAGTCTTTTCTTTATTTCCCACAAATGTTTAGATTATTTCTCTTCGATTGTTTAGATCATATTTTAATCCTAGGCGTATCAAAATAACATAGAGATCTTGCTTGCTTGCTTTTTGTGGATTTCTGAAATGTCTTTATATTGTAAAATAAAACAGGATGATGTTTTTATGTGGTCTAGATTCAATAATATATTAAAGGATAGAGCTAGTTCAGTATTAATACTATAAATACTATTCCTCCTTTTTTCTTTCTTTTAAGTTTTCATTTTAATCATTATTATGTTGTTGTTTATTTGTTGTTTATTCGTTCAGTCGTTTCCGACTCTTCGTGACTTCATGGACCAGTCCACGCCAGAGCTTTCTGTCGGCCGTCACCATCCCCAGCTCCCCAATGGTTGAGTCCGTCACCTCCAGAATACCATCCATCCATCTTGCCCTTGGTCGGCCCCTCTTCCTTTTGCCTTCCACTTTTCCTAGCATCAGCTTCTTCTCCAGGGTATCCTGTCTTCTCAAGGTATCCTGTCTTCTCAGGAGATTTGTACATTATTATGTACAAATTAGCAATACCACTGTTTATTTTTATTCTTGGTTGTTCATCTCCCTATAATCTCTAAAATAATGGAAGAATAAAAAAACTCCTCTTGCTTGTACTGTCAGCTCAAAAACCAAAGGAAATACTTTAGAAACTTGTCAAATGTTGCCATGTTTATGCAACAGAGATATGTAAGTTTAGACTGCCTCTTTAGCTGGAGTGATATGACTACAGTATGTCATTGTTAACAGTCAGGATGATAGATAAACTGGTTTGATGCTTAATCAGTGGTATTGATTGAGACCATATTGCAGAGCTTTCCAAACTTTTCATGTTGGTGACACACTTTTTAGACATCCATCATTTCACGACACACTCTTACAGCAGGGCACAAGGCAGGCACTAGGACCAGCATGGAATCACAGCAGGTTTGGAGGCAGCCAGGCACAAGGCAGGCACTAGGACCTGCGTGGAAACCTGGCAGGGCTCGGAGGCAGCAGCAGCCGCGACACACCCAGACACTGCAGCCAACACACTAACGTGTTGTGACACACAGTTTGGAAAGCTCTGCCATATTGGATTGTGAAATCATTTTGAAAGGCTGTCAGACTTTGGGCCAAACACCACCCGGGCATATCTTTGTATGAACAAACTACACATTGTCTTGATACAGCATATGCAGCCCTGTGAAACAAATCTTTGTTCAGGCTTGGAGGGTGATCCATGCAGAAAATGCATCCTGCCCCATGCAATGAAAATCAGTTCTCTACTCATCAGTAGCTAGAAACCTTCATGTTAATAACAAAGAATGAGGTGATTTCAAACTATTCAACTATTCTGGCCTATTGAAATAATTGAATTTTTAGTTAGTCATTTCAGCTGGACCAAATTTTGAAGCTACTCCAAAAGTTGTAGGATGGTAAAGTTACCTGTCTCGAGGAATTAATTAAATATAACAGACTTACTGTTAAATCATCCTGGCAAATCTCTAAAAATAAACATTCGGTTTTTAGTTTAACCCTGTTTAATCATGCAGAGGTGGGGAACGCTTCTCCCTCCAAAGATTCTTGAATGCCAATTCCAACATTGCACACCGTTGGACAAGCTGGCTGGGTTTGCTGGTAATTATAGTTCAGTGGCATCTGGAAGGCCTCAAGTTCTCTTAACATTGCAGTTTTAACTTGCAGATTGATGCATTTTTAGGTATTATTAGGGAAGAGATTAAGTAAATAGAAGCATAGCAATGTATTGTCGAAGGCTTTCACGGCCGGAGTTCAATGGCTGTTGTGGGTCTTCCGGGCTGTGTGGCCGTGTTCTGGAAGTTGTGGTTCCTAACGTTTCGCCAGCATCTGTGGCCAGCATCTTCAGAGGGCAGGAGCACAGATAGAAGCAAAATCTCTGTGCCCAGGTAGAGTGGCAATGTTCTATTTATAGAGCTAAATTATAGGAGATTAGGTGGGTTTTTTTTGTTGTGTTGAAATGTTAACGAGTGGCTGATGAGCCTGATTAGCATGTTCATTGTGAGAAGTATTCCCATGTCCTGGTGGTTGGACTGAGTTCGTTGACCTTTTGCAGGCTGTGTTTTTCAGGACTGGTAGCCAGGTTTTGCTAATTTTTAAACTTTCTTCTTTTTTATTGTAACTGTGCTGGTGTTTGTGAATTTCAATGGCTTCTCTGTATAATCTGGTGTAGTGGCTTTTGGTGTTGTCTAGTATTTCTGTGTTTTCAAATAGGATTTTGTGTCCCGTTTGCTTGAGAGCATGTTCAGCTACTGAAGATTTTTCCGGTTGCTGTAGTCTGCAGTGTCTTTCATGTTCTTTTATCCTGGTGTGAATGCTTCGTTTTGTGGTTCCGATGTATACTTGTCCACAGCTGCATGGTATGCGGTATACTCCTGCAGCGGTGCGGGGGTCCCTTTTGTCTTTTGCTGATTTTAGCATTTGTTGTATTTTTCTGGTGGGTCTGAAGACTGTTTGAAAGTTGTGTTTTTCCATCAGTTTTCCCATGCGGTCAGTGACTCCTTTGATGTAGGGCAGGAATACTTTGTTTGTGGGGGGCTGTTTTTCTTCAGTTGGATGTTGTTTTCTTGGTTTGATGGCTCTTTTTATTTCATTCTTGGAATAGCCATTTGCCTGTAGGACCCAAGACAGACTCCATCCCACATCAAAGACTCAGGACACTTCATCAACAAAATCAGCACCCTAAAACTCAACCACACGGACAAACTGGTCAGCTTTGACGTGGTCTCCCTGTTTACCAAGGTGCCAGTAAGGGACACCCTGGCACTCATCAAGCAAATCTTCCCAGAAGACATTACAGCTTTATTTCAACACTGCCTAACAACTAGTTACTTTCAATGGGAGAATGAGTTCTACGAACAGATGGATGGCGTTGCCATGGGAAGCCCCCTGAGCCCAGTCATAGCAAACTTTTACATGGAACACTTTGAAAAACAGGCTTTGGAATCGGCACCCATTACACCAACAGTCTGGTTCCGGTTCGTGGATGACACCTTCGCAATTTGGAGTCATACTGAAGAAGAACTGGAGAAATTTCTGGACCACCTAAACGGCATCCACCCCAATATACAATTCACTATGGAAAAAGAAACTGATGGCAAACTTCCATTTTTAGATACGCTGGTCATACGCAATCCGGACCTCAAACTAGGACACAAAGTATACAGAAAACCCACCCATACGGACCGATATCTACACAAAAATTCCAATCACCACCCACGACAAAAGAGAGGCATGATCAAAACCTTGGTGGATCGTGCTAATCGAAACTGTGAAACCCAATTTCTCAACAATGAACTTAACCATCTGAATTGGGTCCTACAGGCAAATGGCTATTCCAAGAATGAAATAAAAAGAGCCATCAAACCAAGAAAACAACATCCAACTGAAGAAAAACAGCCCCCCACAAACAAAGTATTCCTACCCTACATCAAAGGAGTCACTGACCGCATGGGAAAACTGATGGAAAAACACAACTTTCAAACAGTCTTCAGACCCACCAGAAAAATACAACAAATGCTAAAATCAGCAAAAGACAAAAGGGACCCCCGCACCGCTGCAGGAGTATACCGCATACCATGCAGCTGTGGACAAGTATACATCGGAACCACAAAACGAAGCATTCACACCAGGATAAAAGAACATGAAAGACACTGCAGACTATAGCAACCGGAAAAATCTTCAGTAGCTGAACATGCTCTCAAGCAAACGGGACACAAAATCCTATTTGAAAACACAGAAATACTGGACAACACCAAAAGCCACTACACCAGATTATACAGAGAAGCCATTGAAATTCACAAACACCAGCACAGTTACAATAAAAAAGAAGAAAGTTTAAAAATTAGCAAAACCTGGCTACCAGTCCTGAAAAACACAGCCTGCAAAAGGTCAACGAACTCAGTCCAACCACCAGGACATGGGAATACTTCTCACAATGAACATGCTAATCAGGCTCATCAGCCACTCGTTAACATTTCAACACAACAAAAAAAACCCACCTAATCTCCTATAATTTAGCTCTATAAATAGAACATTGCCACTCTACCTGGGCACAGAGATTTTGCTTCTATCTGTGCTCCTGCCCTCTGAAGATGCTGGCCACAGATGCTGGCGAAACGTTAGGAACCACAACTTCCAGAACACGGCCACACAGCCCGGAAGACCCACAACAGCCATAGAAGCATAGCAGTTTTTTTATTTCTTTATATTCACCTCCATCTTCTTTCTTTATGCATTTTTCTTCTTTCTTTATTCATTATAACTACCTTATATTCTGTGAATCCTGGGAAATAATATTCAAGTCACCTGCTGGGAAAATAATAGGAAATATATTTATATTATATTATTATTATATTATTATATTTAAAATGTATGTTTGTGTGTGTGTCTGTCTGTTTTGCTGCTATTCCTGTATTGAAGAAAAAGAAAAGGAAAAGATGGAAGCTGAGAAACTGCAAAAGATTTTGTCAGAAGAATCACCCACAGAAAAGGTGGAGGAAGCAGCCCCTGCCCCATTCCCAGAATCACAGGAGCCGCCACCTCGATCCTCTGAGATTAAAGCAGCTAAAGGTTGGTGGAACATCAGGCATGCCCTCCATTCAAACACCGTTGCTCCTGGGCAAGCCATTTTCAGCGGCCCGGCTGCACCATTTCTTTGTGGTCGCTTTTGAAGAGGGTATGCCGACATGCTTGCACATGTACACCTCCAAACAGCTTGCTGGCTTTACAGAAGCTCTTTTTCATGTAAGGAGATTAGGAGAAAGCCGCTTTCAGTTTTAATTTCATTGGTGAAATCCAAGGCCAACCCCAGAAAATATGCAAAGAGACTTCCTGAGAAATTTCATAGCAATGCAGTGGGACAGAGCCATAAACCAGAGCAGCGTGGGGCAAATGTACCAACCCTGTCCATAGCATGGTATTGTCCTGATGCCAAACGAGAGGGATAGCAATGTATATATGTGTGTGTTCATTTGCATGTGCGTGACCATATACAGCTTTAGCAATGGAGGTATTTTCTAATTTGATTATGAACTTGCAGCCTTCAGCTGATCAGTGAAAAGTGGGATATAAATGTAATGAATAAATAGCTAGTGGCAAAAAAGTGAAAGCACACGGACAATTTTGTGACCATACTATCTCTATAAACATGTTTATAGTGTTATGTAATGCATAGAGTCTGAGAGCCAGCGTGGTGTGGTGGTTAAGGTGCTGGACTTGGCGAGAGGATACTCAGGTTCTAGTTCTCCCTTAGGCATGGATGCCAACTGGGGGCTCTTGAGCGAATCACTCAGCCCTAATCAGCTGACAAACAAACCAAAAACGTCGTCACTTCATGCGTTGATGGTTTTGCAGTAGGAAATAAGCAAGTGCAGTGCAAAGCCAAATCTGATACTTTGCTTTCAGAGTGGGGCTGTGATAGTTAGCATAACCAGAGCACAGGTTAAGAAAATTGATAATCTGTAAGTATGATTAAGGCACTAGCTTGGGAAGAATGGTCGTCACAGTGGGAAGAGGCAATGTGAATCTAAAGACCTTCACACAACTTTCTCTCTGGGTTCATACACTGTTGCACGCCATACACTTTTTTTTTATTAAAATGTGGTGCAAACTCTGTCAGTGTGATCTGTAAATCATGATTTATGAGTTTGTAATGGGTAAGAGGCTCCCTTGCACCTGGGGAATGCACTTAAAACATGTTGGCCTCCCAGAGGGCAGGGCCTTTAATACCACATCACTGGAGTGGGCATTTTACATTTTTGTATGGACCTTCAGGATATAAGCAACCTTCTGTATCTGGGTTGCAAAAATTGAGATGACCTCTAGATGACATAGGGAAAAGTCTACCTCTTTTCTGCCATCTAGTGATTGTGTGGAGTTTTGCAACTCGGTTATGGCAGGCCAAGTATTAGGAGACATCCATTTTGGCCCTTAGTATTAAACAATCCTGGAAAAATTGACCCAGTTAGGAATGGAGTTAATGGGTTAAATGGCTGCCTTTAACCTCTACAAGGCTTAAAAAATTAATTTGATTGCTTAAACACCCGCCCATGCCCAGTTTGGGAGGTATTTAAATAACTAACTCACCGAAACCCATTAAAAGTGCCAAAATATTGATTTAGTATATTGCATAATTTGAGAGTGGTTTATTTAATAAATTGTAATTAAGCACAGTCTGGCATAACATGGGAACCCAATCACTATCATATGTATGTTTCCTTTCCCTATCTTACCTCATCTACCTTATTCAGCATATCAAATTGCTAGAAGAAATGGAGAAAAAATAAATAATTGGCTTACTCACAAAAGCCTTCTAATTACATTCTCTCCATGATGCACTTGGAGTCTGGACCACAGATTTTCAATATTATTCTTGATAAACAATTTAAGAAGAAAAAAAACTATATTTCCAATGAGTATTTAATGCATACTCTAAGCATGCTCATTGGTGTCTGTTCCTAATCTTCAAGAATTTAAGAGACAGAGTTTGCATTGCCCCCAGTCCAGATACTTATGAGCATGCTTTGAAGACTTTGCTGCAGATTGAACAACTCATTGGAAAATAAAGCCCTCTACAACAATTATAGTTCCTGGCTGGTGAACAGAAAAAGATGAAAAATCCATATCTGCTCAGCTTTAGTCTCAACTGCTGTTTTCTCCTTTCCTCTGTCTTATGATTTGATGAGCTTATGAAACTGGTAGAGAAGGTAGAAACTAATGATGACCATGGTTACTAGTTACTGCTTAGGTTCGAACAAATAGTTTTGTTTGGTTATTGAATTAACACATATTTGGATCCACAAAATACAGTGAATCATAAACTAAACAAATTGAGGATGTTGTGAAAATGTAGCTGCTTTTTTGCAGCTGCCAAATCTTTAACTGATTTGGTTATATATGTTATGCAACCCAATTACTATAAGCCACGATATTTCTTCATTTGGGAAGTTATTTCCAAGTTCTCCCTTATTTGAGTCTAATCCTAGATACAAGAATGACCCAACTCAAGCAAAAGCAAGGTAACATATCTGAAAGTATTTCACATCTGTATCAAATGCCCTACAGAGTTCCCTCCATCAGAGGTACCTGCTAAAGGTAAAAAGGGAAAGAAAGATGAAACAGTCAAAGGAAAAGAATCAGGAGCTAAACCAGGTGAGGACAATTTTGTTGTTATGTTTAGTAGTTGCTTATTACAGTAGATTATATTCTTGACTTTCATTTTCAAACAGCTGTGGCATATTTTTGGCATATTTTGATTGATTGATTAACTCTATTTCTTAAAATAGAGTTGACAAAGAGAAGACAATACTTTTTATAAAAGGTGCTTAATCCTGAATGAGTATCAGTGTAGTTTGTGAACCTCCCAAGTTGGGATGTGGGTAACAGTACTGCATGTTGGTTTGGAAGATAGTCTCTAAAATAGAGATCCCAACTTACATAGGATAAAATAAAACTAGGCTTTGGCTGCACTCAGTTCATCCTAGCCAAAATGTGCAAAAATTGACCTGTACTGTATTTATGGTTAGCAGGAAAAGCTTCATGTAGTATGGAAACAATTCAGGCTGATGATGGAATAAATTGTAGCTTTGGCAGACATATTTGTAAAAGACTGCATTCTATTTGCTGGTAGGAGTCATGTGACAGGCAGGATTTCCTGGCAGACATTTTAAATCTGGAAATGGGAATTAACATGTTGCAGTAGAGGTCCCTGGTATTTAAGGTATACATTTACATGGTCAATAAATCAGGTGAAAAATCAACACTGAGTAAAATATCCAGCTTGTGATTTAGTCAGTTCTCCATTCTTCTATTCATGATGTTGTCCCAGAGCTATAAACAAAAAGTGTAACACTCTTATTTAAAAGTAGTTATTTGTCACGATATGTCATATAAATTGTGTTAAAACAAACTTTTGGATTTAGGAAGATATGAATTGAATGAATAAATGGGTTCTTTTGGACATGAATTGAACAGTTATGGTATGTTGGCATTGGCATCCTTGAGGGACTAAGTCCAATAGCCCAATAACCAGCTTCTTTTGGGTCAGAGCCTCAAGTGCAATTGAGCACAAGGGAAATGACCAGTAAACCCCTAATCCAAGATTGAAAAAGTTGTCCTTTGGAACGGCTGATGTGATGATTTAGTAAGCAAAAGCAAAGAAGTTACAAGGAGTGCAAAGAATCCCCAGAGAATCCCTCCCAGTGCAAGAACTAATGGAAGAGTAGTAAAATTGGCTGCGAAAGGCAAGATTAACGTGTGATAGCAAGCATGAGAGATCCAGGTAGGACCATAACCAATCAGTTCCAACCCTACTACCTATTAACCATATATCTGTCGTGGCTCAGTCATGGGATGGCTAATGTCTGAAAACTTCCTACCTCTTCATTTGCTGCATCTGTACAGAGACTCACTATCCAGATGAAGATGAATCCTGAAGAAATGAAGTCTGCGTCTAGGATGTTTAGTAGGGCAAGGAGAAGCCCACGGAAAAAGCTTAGTGCAAGCTTATATAGAGACAGTAAGTTTTCTTGGGGTGGCTAAATCTCATTTTCTTTCCCTTCCAAGAAACTTTACTGGATCTCTTCAATTACTGATCTTTTCAAATACATACAGAAACACATAAGTATACACTTATATATACAAATACACCTATAACACCATGGTCAAAATCAAAGTCCCCAATTTTGGACCAGAAGACACATTTGGAATGGTGATAGCAGCTTGTGGCACTCTCACAAACTGATTGCCATGGGTGCAAGACATCAATATTGGTATATTAGAAAGCAATCTAATGAGATTGTTCCCTACCATTCTTAGGTCATTTTTTCTCATCTTCTCCGCAATAAAAATACATTTGACTTTTCTTCATATTTAAGGAACTCCACGAGGAAAAGGACAGGCAAAATCTATGTCACCTTCACCCGAAGATGTATTGCCTACTGCTGTTGTTGAAGCACCTCCAAACCAACCTGGGTCAAGTGAATGGATTTACACTGATGAACCATTACCCCAAGTAAGCTGGTCCAGAAACAGCAGTTCATGATGATCCTTCCTTCCTTCCTTCCTTCCTTCCTTCCTTCCTTCCTTCCTTCCTTCCTTCCTTCCTTCCTTCCTTCCGGAAAGACTAGCATCAGAAGCCTGCACTGTCAGGCAGCTCTATAAAAAATAAACCCTCCCCTTAAGAAGTTCACGGATCAGAAAGATGTTAGGGTTTTCGTTATTGTTTTAATGTGGAAAGTTTTCTTGTTATATTTTCTCCCCACCTGTAGTATGAATGGTCCAGACCAGATTTATACCAGGTGCAGATTTACCATTGCAAGTGAGAAAGGCCAGAAATATAGGACCTGCTTGAGGCATTCCTGTCCTTTTAATAGGGAATCGAGTAACAGCTACAGTCAGGACCAGAAATATTGGAACAAGGATAACTGTTTTGGCAGTTTGTTTGTTTATTTATTTATTTATTTATTATTTAAATCTATATGGCCGCCCATCTCCCCCAACTGGGGGACTCTGGGCGGCTTACAATAAAATCCGCAATTAAAATACAAATATAAAATTACAAGAGGGCATGGTGGCTCAGCGGGTAAGACACCAGGCTTGTTGATCAGAAGGTCGGAGGTTCGAATCCCTAGCCCTGTGTGACGGAGTGAGCTCCCTCACTCACCCCAGCTCTTGCCAACCTAGCAATTTGAAAGCATGCAAATGCAAGGAGATAAATAGGTACCACTTCGATGGGAAGGTAACAGCGTTCCGCGTGCGTCATGCTGGCCACATGACCGTGGAAGCGTCTTCGGACAACGCTGGCTCTTCGTCTAACAAACGGAGATGAGCAACGGCCCCTAGAGTCGGACACGACTGCACAAATGTGCAGGGGGAACCTTTACCTTATAAAATTACAACAATCAGTATAAATATAATAAATAAATGTAAAATCCAATCTGGCTAATCGGTCTTACACCACCACATTGAAGTTGAAAGGAAACACACCCAGATGGGAGTGAAGTCAAGACTTTCAGCTGTAATTCAAGGGGTTTGACAAAAGTGGGGCACTAACCATTCAGGAAGTACAGCGAGTGGCATACACACACACCCATTGTTGGTGGCTCATAAGTAATGGAACAAACCAACATCATTACAAACATAAGGATCGCCTTTAATACCTGGATGAAAATCCTTTGCAGTCAATGACTGCCTGAAGTCTGGAACCCATGGACATGACCAAATGCTGAATTTCCTCCCTTGAGATGCTTTGCCAGGCCTTTACTGCAGCTGCCTTCAGCTGCTGCTTGTTTGTGCATCTTTCTGCCTTCAGTCTTGTCTTCAGTAAGTGAAAAGCATGCTCTTTTGGGTTGAGATCAGGTGACTGACTTGGCCATTGAAGAACATCCCACTTCTTTGCCTTGAGAAACTCTTGGGTAGCTTTTGCTGTATGTTTTGGTTCATTATCCATCTGCAATATGAAGCGGTGTCCTATCAGTTTGGCAGCATTTGGCTGAATCTGAGCAGAAAGTATAGCCCTATACACTTCAGAATTCATCCTGCTGCTTTTATCAGCAGTCAGGTCATCAATAAACACCAGAGACTTGGTTCCATTGGCAGCCATACATGCCCATGCCATAACACTGCCTCCACCATGTTTAACAGATGATGTATGCTTTGGATCATGAGCTGTTTCTTTCCTTCTCCATACTTTTCTCTTCCCATCATTCTGGTGCAAGTTAATCTTGGTTTCATCAGTCCAAAGAATCTTATTCTAGAACTGGGCAGGCTTTTTTAGGTGTTTGCTGGCAAAGTCTAATCTGGCCTTTCTGTTCTTGACCAGTGGTTTGAACCTTGTTGTGAAGCCTCTGTATTTACATTCATAAAGCCGTTTCTTGACTGTAGATGTTGACAATGACATGCCTACCTCCTCAAGAGTGTTCTTGACCTGGCTAGAAGTTGTGAAAGGGTTCCTCTTCACCGTGAGCAGAATTCTGCGGTCATCCACTTTAGTTGTCTTCCGTGGTCTTCCAGGCCTTTTGCTGCTGCTGAGCTTGCCAGTTAATTCCTTCTTTTTCAGGAAGTTCCAAACTGTTGTATTGGCCACTCCCAATGTTTCTGCTATCTCTCTGATGGGTTTGTTTTGTTTCCTCAACCAAATGATGGCCTCCTTCACTCGCATGGACACCTCTTTGGACCTCATGTTGGGAGTTCCAGTGAACAGCTACCAAATGCAAATGTAACACTCAGGACCACCTCCAGGCCTTTTATCTGCTTGATTGGTCATGGGGTACCCAGGAAATGCTTGATTGGTCATGGGGTACCCAGGAAACAGACCACACCTGGCCATGCAGCTGCTTGTCAGCCATTCGTTCCATTACTTATGAGCCACCAACTATGTGTGTGTGTGTATGCCACTGGCTGTACTTCCTGAATGGTTAGTGCCCCACTTTTGTCAAACCCCTTGAATTGCAGCTGAAAGTCCTGACTTGCTCCCATCTGGGTGTGTTTCCTTTCAACTTCAATGTGGTGGTGTACAGAGGCAACTGCCAAAACAGTTATCCTTGTTCCAATATTTCTGGTCCTGACTGTACATGTGCATTCATCAGCTTGTACTGTACTACAAAGTTGGGGAACCTGTCTTAAAAGATTTCCCTCACTTGTTCCTTCCCAATCTTAACTAACATGATTAAGAGTTGCAGAACAAGTGTGTTCTTATTCTGGATTAGCTTCTGTCAATTTAAGATGCCCTTCAGATGTTTTGTGATCCAGAATTTTCAGACAGCTTGTTGAAGAATTCCAGCATGGAGTTCCAACACACCTGGAGGGCAAGTGGATCAGGCTGGGGAAACTTGGTCTATTTTGTCCTTTTTAATTTTGAAAGAAATCTCTGTCAGATTTTTTACAAGCACAGCTTGATACATGACTCTTCAGACACTTGACCCTCACCCGTACACTCAGCAACTAGCTAAGAATGGCTCTTACTTCCCATCTTGCTAGTTGCAGTCCTCAATGTGAAGTTATGATGGGTCAAATGTTATAGAAGAAAATGAAACTTTTGAGAAAAGTGAGTTTCTAATTTTTTATTTTTCAGTATTTGTCTCCTGCTGTTCCAAGGAATTCAGATGTGATTTCCAAATGACAGCACTAAGACATAGTTTATGCGGAGTAATAGTAACTGTGTAATAGTAACTGTGGAGTGAGCTCCCGCACTCGCCCCAGCTCTTGCCAACCTAGCAATTCGAAAGCATGCAAATGCAAGTAGATTAATAGGTACCACTTCGGTGGGATGGTAACAGCGTTCCGTACGCGTCATGCCGGCCACATGACCGTGGAAGCGTCTTCGGACAACGCTGGCTCTTCGGCTAACAAACGGAGATGAGCACCGGCCCCTAGAGTCGGACACGACTGCACAAATGTGCGGGGGGAACCTTTACCTTTTTAATAGTAACTAACTCAGATAGCTAGGTTCACACAAAATACTAAACTTTAAATCTAGAAAGCGTAATTGCTTTGTTCATATAACTTAGGCAGATCTGCCACCATCTCCTTTTTCCTGATTTTGGAGTGGAGAGGTTTCCAAGACTAGGAGATTTTAGGCTGTTTACGGTGAGAAACAATCCAATCTATTTCTACTTATTTCTTCTTTGGCATAGCTACCTAAACAGCAAACTTGCCCAAGCACTCTAGGCATGTGAAAGAAACAGTTATTTAAATGTGCAGCCCACTAATCCATTGCTAAGTAAAGATTTATTGGAAGAAATATAAAAAGAGGATAAAGTCAGTGCAGTAAAATAAACTTGATAGCAGGGCAATTATTGCCTGGATTTATCTAGTAGGTGAGAATAAATAAGAGGTAACTTTCCTATCAGAAAGCTTTGCATACAGGTCAAGAGAACATTGGCTGATACATGACCAGTGGGTACATAGGACATGGATTAACCCTCCCAGCACATCTTATGATATTTCTAAACAGAAGACACACTCAAGGCCAGCTTCATACTCCCTTTCCCCTAACATTCAAGATAGGCAACAGATGAATAAATACATATGAATCCTGAATTTTTACAACTTAACAGGAAATAGCAGAATTCCTAGTTCCTTACTGGGAAACAGTGGAGAAAACATATGTCAGTAACATCAAAGCAACGCTTCGATTCCTCAGAGCTGAGCAACTTGTCATCATTCATTACCTATCAGACATAAGGTAAGTGTTGGGACTGTTTGACTCAAGGGAAATTCCTGATACCACTTTTTTTGCTGCCTTCCATTTCCTGAACCCTGGATGGTCTTTCATTTCACTGTTTACAGAAACCATTTCCAGGACTTCTTGAAGCGTCCGGACCACAAGCAGGAATTTGTGACTCATTGGCAACTTGATTATAATTCAGTGGCTGATGACTTATGGGATGATGATGAAACGAAAGAAGAATTGCACCAAAGAGTTACTGTAAGAATTAGCTAAAAGTAGGGGATGATCTACTAATTCATATCAAGTTGGTTTTATTTCTTACTAAGATGAATGGGACATTGTAAGGAAATACATCTTAAGGCTTCATTTCTTCCACTGAAGTAAACTAGTGCCAGCAAATTCTTTGCATTATTTTTACCAGTTCTCATTCCATAAAAGACAATTTGCTTATAATTTCTTTCAAAAAAATTCTTGCAAAAGAAAAAGTTGGGGAAGAATTTGGAAGTAGAAGATGGAGTTTATCTAATTACAAGGTAGCCTAGGAGTGGGGTGAACATACTGTCTTTCACTGTATATCAAGGGTTAAGCATTACTTTTTAACACACAGCTTTCTGGCTCCGCCTAGTGAAACCCCCAAAAGGAGACTGCAAGTTTCACAGAATAAATATAGTTTGGTGATGAGATTAGTTAACCAATTCATGAATTCTGTGGTTCATTGAATATAGAACTATCTGTTTGCTGGCAACATACTCTTAAATCCACCATTGAGCTTGGTTTCCTCCATGTAGGGCACAAAAGCTTCCCCCTAGGTTCTCAATTTATGGTATCTAAAGAATCTAAAGATGAAAAGACTGAATACTAGCTTATCTCTGAAGACACACAGTAAATGTGGCTGCTGACCACAACACCTGCTTAGGTTACTGGGAATGGCAAGTTTATGGTCTCATCCTTCCAAGCAGCTTGATGAGTCAGATGAAAGGGGGAAAGGAACGGCAAGTGTCCTAAACAGATGAAAGCTTAAAGCCTCATTGGGTTGACGGCAATAATTTTCCACACTGTGGTTGAAAGTCTTTTTTAAAAAAAGTCTCTTTCTCAATCCATCATAAACCACTGAGATGTAAGCAGTGAAGTCATATCCTTTAATATTTAGTTGGGAAAACTAAATAGTAGAAATGTGCAATGGCATTCAAGTATACAAGCTGCAAAGATGTAAACGGACCGGCAATATAATAATTTCAGACTACCCCATATTATTTCTTGTGCAAGTAAAGTATGTTTTAATGTAATAGAAGAAATTATCCTAATGATGCCACTTTATGGAAATGTTTGCTTCAGTATTTCCTTTATTTTTTTTCATAATTGTCATATTGAATTGTACTAAATATACAGTAACTCATGAAAGAAAATCTATTCAATCATTTCTCTAGCTTAAATCAGAAAACACCTAAAGCTTTAGCTCTGGAACATTTTTTTGCCTAATGACTGGAACTGCTGTCGCATGCTAATCGAAGTGTGATTCCCTCCAATTTGACCTACCATTTTACTTCTAAAAAAGAGGGAAATATTTTAAATTGCAAGAGACAGGAGTTTCTACTCAGCATTTTGTAAAAAATGCCACAGAGGAGCCTTCCCCCAGCACCTTACAGTAATAATTAAAAAGCATTAGCCACCAAGAACATACTGTATCTGTCATATTTTTTGTAAACTGCCCAGAGTCCCCCTAAGGGGAGATGGAGCAGTGATATAAATCAAATTATAAAATAAAAACAAATAAATAAATATTGTACAGCCTGGACTCTGTAAGTCAAGAATAGATAACCTAGTGTTTTCCAGATGTTCTGGATTTCCATTTCCACAATCCCTTACTATTGGCTCTATTCGCTTAAGAGCTGGAGATCAACATGTTTCTTCTCCCTATGTGATGAATGTTCCAAGGTCTTTACCATAAAACTGGTTTAGAAAACCAATAACAAGGTTTATAATCTGATTACTGTCCCATTTAGAGATGCTTTTGGTGGTGGAAGCTGCCCTAGAAAGAATCTTTTATCAAGCATCCAATTCACATACTGACCTTTGCATGTGATGAATGTTCCATGATTCCGTAGCGGATGCCAGATCCATCTGATAATACTGGCAGCTTTTGCCCCCCCCCCAAAAAAAAAAAAAAGTCCCATCTAGTCCTTTATTTTTTCACACAGCCACAATTCTGGCAAGGAGAGACTACAGACAGTACAGGCACCATGGAGAAAGTGGTGGTCTGTTTTGAGACTTTGGGCTTTGTATCAGTTGTATTGAAACCATAAAAAACTATAAGTTCCTGTATGGTTTTGTACATACAGTATAAGGCAGGGATACACAATATTTTACAGACTGAGAACCACATTTGACCACTAAGTTGAGTATAAACATAAATATTTGATTAATTAATATGGTTTGTTTCCATTATCTACTAATTAGCACTCCTTAAGTCACATTTAAAATTGCATTTTGATTACAACTTTGGAGTGGTCCTTGGCCCCAGCCCATGTAACCCAGGAACTACAAAAGTGTGCACTCCAGTGGCTGCTATCTGCAATGGAATTGTATTTAGCTAATTTATTGAGGCAGGACAGGGAGGATTGGGGTGAAACAATTTTGATGTTTAAGAACCAATTTCTTTTAAAAAATCTTTTTAGGATTTAAGAGATCGTCTGTGGGATATCTGTGAAAACAGGAGAGATGAAGCTGAGCAAGAACGTTGTGATATCATGAATGATGGCTGGCTACCAGACCAAATTGGGCTTCTGATGAACCACATTTTTTCACTTATGCAGGTCTGGAATAGAACTGAAATGGTAGAAGGAGCTTTGCTTTTTCATGTGTTACGAACTTTTGACTTAAATAACTAGTTGATTAGCAAAATAGCTAATATAATAGTGGCATTTTTTGCTATTCACATGTATAGATTTCTACTGTGCTATTTGTTGCTTGGAGTCTTTTTTGGTGGCAGTTATATATCCAGTTGCAGTGGAAAGCTCTGGCAACAGAGATAGAAGATGAAAGTTCAAATCTGCATTGCAACATGGAGGGAAATTCACATTGTATAGCACAATCTGTTGGGTAGCAGTTCACATTTGTCACTGCAGTCTTTGTTGTGCCTTCCAAATACTACATAAAGCCCTGGCATATCTAAACTCTTAGACCGTTGACAGAGTCTTGGCATTGTGTGACTGGGTAGCTTTGCTCGTCCAGGCATGAATCCACAATGCAAGGCAGGCCGTGGGCAACAGCTCCAAATCGATACTTGCTCCAACCAAGTTTGGTGGTGGACTATTGCATTATAAGGCACCAACACACACACGTGCACACATCCCACCAGTCTCCTCCTACTCCCCTTCTAAATTGTGTGAATCCTTAAAGGTGAATGCCTTCTTTCTGTGCCCCTGGGCAGATACAATGAAATGGAAAAGCATAAAATCATAATTGAAAAGAGGCATGTAGGCCATCAAATCCAACCCCCTGCCCATCCCCAACAAACCACTATCCAGCGCACGCTCGTGCTCGCTCTCTCTCTCTCTATATATATATATATATATATATATATATAATTATTCCCTTCCCACCCCTGTGGGTGGTATGTGTCGTCCTCAACCTCGGGTCCTCTACCAGAGGCCTGGGAGTTTGAGGGTTCTGCGCAGTATCTTAGCTCAGTGCTTTCCAAGCTGCCACCGCTTGCGATACACCAATGGCGGTGGCGGGGGCGTGCGTGGCGGCGGTGTGGGGGGGCGCGGCGGCGTCTCTGCCGCCACTCTGCACACCACTACCATGCACGCCCCCGCCGCCGCTTCCGGGTTGTGTTGCAACACACTAAAGCAGAGCTTTCCAAACTCTGTCGCGACACAAAAGTGTGTCACCACACACAGTCTGGTGTGTCGCCACAACCCGGAAGCACTGATCATCATCAGCACTTCCGGGTTTTCCCGCGGCGACAAACCAACGGCGGCGCACAAAAACCTGAAAGCGGCAGCAGCGCTTCCGGGTTTTTGCGTGCTGCCACAATGGCGGCACTTCCAGGTTTTCCCGCGGCGACACACCAACGGCGGTTGGTGTGTCGCCGCGGGAAAACTTTGGAAAGCCCTGCACTAAAGTGTCACGACACACAGTTTGGAAAGCTATGTTGCACTCTTCTGGACAGAGAGCTCTGATGTTGCTCCTGGGATCTGTGTGTGTGTGTGTGTGTGTGTGTGTGTAAATAATTTAGTCACTGCCCATCTCACTCAGAGAGCGACTCTGGGCAGTTTACAATAAATTATTTTGTTTGAAGTCATCCAAGGAAGAGAAACCCATATTCATCTAGAACAGAGCTTTCCAAACTTTTCATGTTGGTGACACACTTTTTAGACATGCATCATTTCACGACACACTCTTACAGCAGGGCACAAGGCAGGCACTAGGACCTGCGCGGAATCCTGGCAGGGCAGGTTTGGAGGCAGCAGGGCACAAGGCAGGCACTAGGACCTGCACGGAATCCTGGCAGGGCAGGTTTGGAGGCAGCAGGGCACAAGGCAGGCACTAGGACCTGCGCGGAATCCTGGCAGGGCAGGTTTGGAGGCAGCAGGGCACAAGGCAGGCACTAGGACCTGCACGGAATCACAGCAGGTTTGGAGGCAGCAAGGCACAAGGCAGGCACTAGGACCTGCGCAGAATCCTGGCAGGGCAGGTTTGGAGGCAGCAAGGCACAAGGCAGGCACTAGGACCTGCGCGGAATCCTGGCAGGGCAGGTTTGGAGGCAGCAAGACACAAGGCAGGCACTAGGACCTGCGCGGAATCCTGGCAGGGCAGGTTTGGAGGCAGCAGGGCACAAGGCAGGCACTAGGACCTGCACAGAATCACAGCAGGTTTGGAGGCAGCCAGGCACAAGGCAGGCACTAGGACCTGCACGGAATCACAGCAGGTTTGGAGGCAGCAAGGCACAAGGCAGGCACTAGGACCTGCATAGAATCCTGGCAGGGCTCGGAGGCAGCAGCAGCCGCGACACACCCAGACACTGCAGCCGACACACTAATGTGTCCCGACACACAGTTTGGAAAGCTCTGATCTAGAATATCCCAAATGAATCAGATTCAGGCATCCTGGTTCTTCATGTGCCTGATCCATACAAACAGTATCAGAAAGCCAGATCAAGGCTGTCTGTACAGACAATATCAGGAATCCCTCTTTGAGACTGAGCTCAGGACTGGCGTCATCCTCTGTAGACCCATAATGGATCCTGAACGAGGCATATAGAAAAAACTTTAGATAGAAATGCAACAAATTATCAAAAAAAGGTTTGATACCATGGGTAGCACTAGGACACACAATGTCATGTGATTTTATCTTGATTTTTTCCCTATATCTTGTTTTAATCCCAAGACCGCTGGTTTGGCAGAGGCTAGAGGAGATCTGATAAGAGTTTTAAGGGCTTTAGGCTGAAACCTTTGACCTGATCATTGTCCCACTCAACTGGATTTTTATATTGTGGTGGTTTCTCTTTGTCTGTCTCTCTCTATTTTCCCCTTTTGAGACTGTGGTTCTGTGAATTTTCCCATGAATACGTGGCACTGTTCTTACTTTTCAGTTATATATTTAGCGGCTTTTAGTCTAATAATAAATCAAAAGCATGACAGGTGCATAAAGTTTTGTCTCAGATGCAGAGATCCTCTGAACCTGGCAAATTGTACATGATGTTATTTTTCTTGTTGTATTTAAGCATAGTTATAGAGTGAAACTAAAGAGTTAATTGAAGAATTATATAGTGAATTTTGTGATTTAGGCCCAGACCAGAAGGTTTTGGACCATTACTCATATTTTTGCTCTATTCTATAGAATCTATTGGCAAACAAGACCATTATGACTTGCTTAATATACCATGGTTTAGTCTTACATTCACTGTATTTTCAGTAATACTAATTTCAAATAATTAACTTAATTAACTCCTAATCACAGCTGCTATTGACAATATATATAATAGGAAAGCTTTGTTAAAACTAATCAATGTTAATGTTGGAGTACAACCATATTTTAAGGTCAAGGGGGAGAAATCACATGTACAGATAAGTAATGGAGCATAAGTCTTATGACCACTCTCTTAATTATGGATTTAAATTATGTTCAGACTGTGTCAGGTCTGTTTGCTTCACTACAGTACTATAAATCTCCAATATGAGTATCAGTATTATTTAGAGCAGAGCTTTCCAAACTGTGTGTCGCAACATGTTAGTGTGTCGGCTGCAGTGTTTGGGTGTGTTGCAGCTGCTGCTGCCTCTGAGCCCTGCCAGGATTCCACGCAGGTCCTAGTGCCTGCCTTGTGCCTGGCTGCCTCCAAATCTGCTGTGATTCTGCGCAGGTCCTAGTGCCTGCCTTGTGCCCTGCTGTAAGAGTGTGTCGCGAAATGATGCCCTGCTGTAAGAGTGTGTCACGAAATGATGCCCTGCTGTAAGAGTGTGTCGCAAAATGATGCATGTCTAAAAAGTGTGTCACCCACATGAAAAGTTTGGAAAGCTCTGATTTAGAGGATGCTTAATTAACATATAGCTCAAATACATAGTGCATCACACAAGAAACCAGGCACTGTGTTCCTCTGATCTCAAAATGTTGGAACCCAAATTTTAAAGATGGGAAGAGATTGTTTTATGAATACAATTTTTCTAACATCAGTAGAGACATGTAGATGTTGTAAAGATTGTCATGCATTTTCAGAGGGATAAAAGGATTAATTGTTTTACTTTCTTTGGACATCATGAAGAATGAAATGGACCGTTTCCAAGATACCAAAAGACTTCTGCATGACTATTATAGAGCAATGGAAGGCAAAATTCCAACAGAAACCAGCTCCGACTTTACCAGAATACCCTTGATAGATCTTACGGAAGGAGAACAATCTGTGGAAGAGTACAGGATGAAAATGTATGATAAAAATGGCAGAACTGCAGTAATTAGTAAATAGACGTGTTTGTGTTTGAGTAAATGTTAACTAGGAGAGAGAAACTAGGAGAGAGAATATTTGTATGAATGTGGTGCCAATAAATACATAACTGGCATGAAACATCTCCTGTTTTAAAATGGGTGTGTGTGGGACACATAAAAAACCCTGGAGAGCCAGGGCCAATCAAATGAGCAATTAACAGGCTAAGTGAGAAGGGGGCAGTCTGAAACCCAAGCTATCCTTCTTGAAGAGTAGGCACAAGAAATATCCAACAATTGTTACTGAGTTGTAATTTCAGCGAGACAGGGAAAATGATTAAATACATGATTGGAGATATATTAGTTATTAACTAAGTTTACATTTAATAATTGTTAATTATAATTAACTCATTATTATTATTTATTAATAATTAACATTAACTTATTAATTAAGTTTCCATTTAATTAAACTATTCAATCAAAATTATATGAAACAAAATTTAGTTGGCTTCTGGCTCTACCCATTACATTTTGGAGTGCAGCCATTCCAAGGCTAAAGCAAAGGCACCCAAGGGGAGGGGCATCAAAAAAGTCAAGATAAGGGCCATGGCCATGTGGTCCAAGCCGTACCTCTTTTTTACATATGTCACATGCACAGCATGAGAACACGTGTGAGAAGGAAGTATTGTGATAGCAAAATATGAGAGGTAAATTAGAGAGAGGTGTGTATTTCTTTTTTCTGTAATTAGCAAAAATATAACTGGGAATGTGCCATACCTTGCACGGGGATGGGGGAGGAGAGAATGCTTGATTTTGAGCTCTTAAAACTACAATTTATTTACTGACTGACAGTAAATTACAGATCATTCCCATTCACATAGTATCTTGGGTCAAGTTAGGTCTGATTCTGAAAAAGACAAGTCTGCATCTCTGTATACTATCAGAGTTGCAGTGAATTGAAAAGGACAAATTATACTGTCATGTTGGAGTTGGAATTGCAGCATTTAATATCTTCCATGCTATGACTTTGCTCCAAATTGCCTGTATGACTGGCTGCCTTAGCAATAGAAGCAATGAAACCTCCAAACTAAAAAGGAGAAATGCATTCATCTGTCTCGGATTTCATATTAAATTAGGCCCTTAAGTAACACTTAAGGTGGTTATTTCTTAGTTTTAAATTTTGAGTCATAACCCCATCTTGGTTGTCTTCTCTGCCTCTGTGCACATGGGACATTCAGTGTAAACTGGGACGTGTGTATATGTAGGCACTGTTGACATTGCTGTCCATCTATTGCAAAAACAAGGTAAAAGATCATTTTTTATTTATTTATTTATTTATTGGATTTATCCCCACCCATCTCTACCGTGGTAGACTCTTGCTTGTCCAACAGATCCTAAACCATACTCATGGACATGTTAGCCCATGAAAATGTCCAGAATCTATAAGTAAGATGCCCTTTAGTCAATCTCTCTGCAGGTTTAGGGCAACATTATGACAGTGGTTTGCCACTGCCACCTTAAAGGATGGTTTTTCAAGTTCCCAGTCTAGCTAACAGCCCTGGAATTTCCTCCCATCTAAGTACTAATTAGAGTTGACCTTGTTTAGCTTCTAAGCTAAGGTCAGCTAGATGCAGCCACTAGTCCAGTTTGGTCTAGTGGTTAAGGCAATGGGCTAGAAACCAGGAGACTTTGCGTTCTAGTCCCAACTTAGGCATGAAGGCCGGCTGGGTGACCCTAAGCCAGTCACATTCTCTCAGCCCTAGGAAGGAGCCAATAGCAAACCAGGAGACTGAGAGTTCTAGTCCCGCCTTAGGCATGAAAGCCGGCTGGGTGACCTTGGCCCAGCCACTCTCTCTCAGCCCAACTCACCTCACAGGGTTGCTGTTGCAGGGAAAATAGGAGGAGAAAGGAGTATTAGGTATGTTCGCCGCCTTGAGTTATTTATAAAAATAATAAAGGCAGGATAGAAAATAAATAAAAAAATAAATAAAAGAGTGTGCTGCCTTTTAAATTTTCCAGAACTCTGCCAGGCAAAGTGTTACATACAGGAGAGCAGGAAGCAAAAGTGAGAATGTTTAAATATTAAGCCAGATGTTTCTGCAGTCCAAGGTTGCTCAAGATCAAGATGGTATGAGGCAGTGGTAAATGTAATTGGTAACATTACACCATTCAGGACAAAGAAAAATAGTTGCCTCTCCCCACACTCCAGCCCTGAAAACACAGTGTCTCTTAGTTTTCAGTGTCTTGCGCCATGAGCAACACAATCAGTTTCCTCTGCACAGAGATGACATAAATATAACAGCCTTTATATAAAATAGTCCAAAGTAATTTGGAAGGGCGCATTAGGTAAAAAGTCCACTGAGCCAAGTTGTGTAGAGCTACCTAGAGGTTGGAAAGGATTATATCTTCAAAATATAAAGTCCAAAATCCAAAGTTTGGAAGTAAGTTCCACCTTGTGTACCGTCTAAATGAGGTACATAAAATGCAGTCATAGCTATGTAGATCCTTGGGGGAGGGGAGGGGAATGCAAAATAAAAGTGTACCCTTAATTAGGACTGAACCAAATGGCATAAAAAGTATGAAAATGAGTTTTACAGAACTCTTTATCAAGCAAGATGCTACAAGAATTGGTATGGGGAAGAAGCAAGAAAATAAAAAAATTAATTTAAATGTCCTATGCATAATGGGAGAACTTGCAACTTGTGATTCACTTCTGGGCATCACTGCAAGAGCAGCCAACCTAAATGCCAGCCACACATTTGAAGCTAGTACTGTATTTTCCATACAATATCATTATAGAAATATACTCAGTATATTAAAAATAGAGTGTCTGAGGAATGCAAGAGTGAAACTTTACTTACTTCTTTCTCTTTTTCTTTCTTTAAGAATTCCTATGATTGCTCACAGATCTCCTTCACCAGAAGTTAACAGAGAAAAGACCAGAATGATTCCAGTTAAGCTCAAGGACGATCTGTTTTCAGAAAGTGTAATATTTAATTTCAGTCCAGATGAGAAACTGATCACAGAGACATGGCACCATGTTGTATCAAATATATCTTACATGGTAAGTAAAGCCTTTGGTTATTTAAGGACATGAGGCATAGATGTCTGGGGACGGAGGATGAGGAACAAAACATCAGCATGATGTCACAACACAAACCTCATAACTTACATACTTGCAATACGAGTATGAAAGAGCACGGCTTGCGTCATGATGCCACAGTGCCCTTTTTGTCATTTTCATTTCATTGTGATTAGTTGTGGATGCTTCTGCCAACTTTTTCCAGGTTACCTTCAATTTTTGAGAGTAGGCACATCACTCAAGACTGAACACATCCTTTGGTGCAGTATGACGTGTAAATGCAGCTTAAATCTGTTAATTCAGTAAGCAGCTAAAAGTGCAGCATTTTGCCCTAGCTGGAATTTCAGAACCATTATCACAAAGGAGCCTTCCATAGAAAACAGGGCAGTAATTGAACTTTAATGTCAATATAACAAGATTGGTAGTTCCCAAACCTTTGCTACTTCCTGCCCAAGGAGATCAAGATCAAGTGGGGGAAAATAATGAAAGCAGTGATGCAGCAGCATGGTGCTATTTCCATCATTTTGACAAAATCAGATCCTGTGAATCTCTACAAAGGCAATGTTTGGCTGAAGACTAGGAGAAATTTCTTCCTCTTTTTCCCACTTAAACCAGTTCAGTAATGGAAATATTTGGAAATGTGGGAAAGCTTTCTCCTACTCGAGGACTTCTAGCAGAGCCTAGATAGCTGTGGATTTCTGCATCAAGTATTGGGTTAGACAAACTGGTTAACAAGGCCTTGTCCAGCTGGGTTCATGTGACACAGTAAATTCAACACCCAGGTTAACAAAACACAATTCCTGTATTCACTTAACATTTTATTCCAAAATATATAAATAAGAAAAACGAATTGTGATTTAACATGATACCCTGATTCTCATAACATGCTGAACCGCAAACCACCTAACCCTCTTTTAGCTTAGTGTAGCATGTGTGAACTTGTCCTATGATTTTGTAATTCTGTAATATCTGTAATGGCTTCTCACTTAATGATTTATCATACTATCTTGGACTTTTAGAAGCCCTGAATAGCTTAGCTCTTGATTTGTCAGGAAGCACTTCCTCCCAACTTTAATCCCAAATGATACATGAGGTGGGCAACGGGAAATCTGCAGCCCCCTACATGTTCCAGCTTCTCCAATCAGCATGGCTCATGGTGAAGGATGCTGGTGGTTGTAGTTCATCAATAAAAGGGAGGTCACAGGTTCCCCAATTCTGATTTATGCTTGGGAAGTGAGGCCCTGCTTCACCTCCTGTCCCATGCCCTAAGGACAAGATTTGCTGAATGTCCAGCCTCCTGTAGTTCTACCAAATTTCATACACAGGAGAGAGTTGAATACTCCACTCCATAGAAAAACTCTGTTCATAGGTTTCTGGAGCCCACCCTGAAAAAAAAGAAAAAAATAACATGTTAAAAAGTATTCTGCTTTTTAAAATGTTGATTGTTGACATTCATGAGACAAAAGTAGCCTTGCTCAAAAAGCATAATCACAGCAGTTATAGTTCCATGTTCCTAATATTTATACTAATACGTTTTATTTTATTTACTTATTTATTTATTTTGGTGTATAAAATTTCAGGTGAGTTCTGAAATACAGTTAAAAGAAGCAGAGGAGGAAAAAGAACGGCTTCTGGAAGAAATGAAGGAAAAAGAGCGCCTCAAATCTTCACAAGCAATTGCTGGAAAAGGTGGAAAGGAAGGGAAAGGGAAAGGAGGAAAAGGCGAAAAGGATGGAAAAGGTGGGAAAGAAGCGAAAGATGGGAAAGAGGTCAAAGGCAAGGAGAGCAAAGAGGCTAAGAAAGGAAAAAAGAAAGGTAAACAAAGTTTAGTGACCAATTGTGGTCCTACACCAAGCAGGACCGGCAAACAGGTATTAGAAGAGTAAGAAGCACACCGGCGTAAAGCTCTTCCACACCTTCCAGATGTCATGGAAACAAAACTCCCAGAATTCTTAGGGTGTACTCTCAGGGAACATTTAGAGGTGCCAGGTTGAGGAGGACTGGTCTAGCTGATGCAACACCAACAGATACATTTAAGGGACTTGGGAGAGAGTTATCTGCCTGTCCCCCCAACTCGGAAAGGTTCAGGGTTAGTTTTTAGTCAGGAGAATTGCTAGGAGCCAGTAGTAGAGACTCACATGAGTTACTAAACCCTAATGTAATCTGCTTGTTTTTGGTTTATGGAGGTATATGAACCTACATAGTGATGTGTAAATTATGGCTTATTCAACAAATTTTAAAAAATGAGAACTGTTCATTATTGAACAGAGATTTGAAGCTGGTTCCAGACTTTGTCTGATATTCTGTTCATTCCAGTGCCTCCATGTTAATAAGAGAAAATCAGGCTATGGAGAAAATGTTATTTGAAAGAAATAGCGAATTTAAAGGTGGCAAATTTATTAACCAATGTTCCCTGTTCTTTTGGTATACATCTGTTTTTGGGAAACAATGTCTATGATGTAATCAAGGCCGATCTATTTTGTTGGGTCTTTGATGTTTGAGGTATTTGAGGTTGTGTTGGAAGGGATATTTTATGTTTGAAAACCACTATGAATCTATTGGGAACAGTGGTCTCTAAATATGATAAGTGAATTAATTTCAGACTTTTAAAAAAACTTTTATGTTATAAATATTTGAATGAAACTCGTGTTTTAGAACTGCCAGAGGTCCTCAAAGGGTAGCAAGCAAATTTGAGAAGGGCTGCACTCACTCCTGCTCTGCCCAGAGGCCAGCGGCCTCCACTGAGCTGCTGAGGCTGGGCTGGGCTATGCACAGGTTTCAGGCGGTTCTGCAACCGCCTTTGTGAGTAGAGCAGAGGCTCTTGCAACAGACCATTCCACTCCCGAGCACTGCCCAAGATGATCTGGCCAGGATCAGGGCACTCTTGCCTAATCTCACTTCCCCCCTCCAATCTTGAGGTGCCCTTCTCTTGCAAGGAGGGGTGCTGTACTTGGCCAGGATCAGGGCACTCTTGCCTAATCTCACTTTCCCCCTCCAATCCTGAGGTGCCCTTCTCTTGCAAGGAGGGGTGCTGTACTTGGCCAGGATCAGGGCACTCTTGCCTAATCTCACTTCCCCCCTCCAATCTTGAGGTGCCCTTCTCTTGCAAGGAGGGGTGCTGTACTTGGCCAGGATCAGGGCACTCTTGCCTAATCTCACTTCCCCCCTCCAATCTTGAGGTGCCCTTCTCTTGCAAGGAGGGGTGCTGTACTTGGGCTATCTAGAGAGGGCTCTCGGGCTCAGTGCCAGGACCCAACATAATAAATACCCCCAGGAAAAGGCCAGGAAGAGCTGTCCTTGGAAGTAGGGTGGGAGATTGTCACAGGAGCTGTTGCCGCAGGTGCAAAGGCCATCCAGGAAATTCTGACAGTGTTCTAGCTTTGGGGGTGCAAACCTGGCTTAAATACACATAGCTAGATCATTACTACACTGCGCTCTCATTCTGCCTCGACAAGCTAACCACTAGCTTATCCGTGCACTCTGAGCATGGTCCAGCAGTTTATTCATGGGGGGATCATAGCATCACAAAGTTTGAGAACTGCTAGATTACGTCATTAGCTGTGTGTTAATACAAACACAAATAGCTATTCAAACATTTTTACGTTCAGATTTGTTCATAGTAGCTCGTTTTTCTCCAGGTACCCATTCTCCATCTATGACTGAAGCTATACCGGTTCCTTTATCCCCAGAAGAATTAAAGAAGCAAGAATTGAAGCTTAAGATGAAACAGGAATATTTTGCTGCATTGGAGTATGAAGGTATAATTTCTGCAAACAGAACAATTAAATATCTGCCATTTTAGGGCTGCAAAAAGTTAAAGGGAAATAAAACTCCAACATTTGTTCTGGATGTTGAATATATTTGCTTGAACTTGTTGCAGATGTTATGCTTCACCTTACTTAGGTTCAAGTGTTGGTTCACTTGGCACCATGGTTTGGTTTATCCATAGTTTGTTGAATAACCACAATTATTCATGTATTATATTAGGGGTTACCATGTTTGTGAACCTAGCCATTGTTTATTACTTTAATCCTCTTAAGAACGGAAACAAAATGAGGCCAAGTTGTTCTTTGCTGGACTGAGCCCTGCACCAATAAAAACACTGAGAAACATTACATTGCAAGCCAAAAGGCTGGAGTAGCAGATAAAATTTATGTTTAACTATGATATACTTATAAACCATGGTTAGCTCAAACCATAGTTTCATACCATTATTAAATGTATGGTTAACTTAAGCCAATACCAAACCATATTTAAGCATTTACATCATTACAAGATCCTTCTTTGCAGCAATCCAACTATGCAGATATACAGGATTAATTATGCTGTTTCCTAAATAATACTTAATCTAATGATGGTTAGACCTTCAAAACTGATGAGAGTATTTGGATTTATACTAACTGTAAGCCAATTTTTAAACAGCGGAGGCTACAAAATCTCGTCTTGAGCTGTTAAAAGTTAAAGGATTAGCGTTCCTGGAGGATCTACAATCAAAGGCAGAAGAGACATACAGGAACATGGAAAAATGGCTTGGAGAGAGATTTCTGGCTGAAATGGCTAGGTAATAAATTGCTAATAGAGCAGTAATATTACGTTACAATAGAGGAAATCAGGTAAAAGGCTGAATAAATAAGATGCAAAAATACTGCATTATTTGTAACGCAAAGCTACAGTTGTGTTTCTATAATTCTGGTAAGAGCAAATTTGTTAGTAATAGATTAATTCTTGGGTGTGTATATTTATACGTCATTAAATATTGAGCCTCTCGTATGAATTGTAGTTTAAGAAGTAGTACTTATTGAGAGAAACTAAAGATATAGGTGTTTTGTTTCTGAATAGGTGTGAATAGGTTTTTGAATGAAGCTATGCAATTATTTACCACTCTTACTTTGATTCATTAAGGCTTCCATAAATGGAAGGGAGTATCAGTTTTTACTTATTCTTCCTTCTGTATGAAGTCCCAAACAAAACAAAAGGAAGACAATATTTTGCTCTCTCTGTTTCTCTTATATTTTGGCATATCTGAAACTAGTTTTCATGTGGGCTGGTCCATAGGCTGAAATGGAATCTGGAGATAGTTACTTAGGTGGGCAATCCCAAACTTTTTCCATCCATAATGTCCCTGGAAATGAGAAGATATCATGATTTTGTGTCATTCCCATTGGACCTTCCTGTAAGTAAAATGAATACAGAAGTTTTGTAAACATAGTAAAAAATGCATTCCGATTTCATAGGAAGCCAAATGACAATGAAAATTGGGGGATTCCATTCAGCCAGAGACCTGTTTTGGTTTTCCAATACGGGCAATTCAATAGCTGTTGGTTCCACATATTCCACAGAGCATATTAGAGTTTTTAATAGCATACCTGGGGTTTGAAGAATCACACTGATTCTTCTAGGGCAAGGGTCGGCAAACTTTTTGAGCCGAGAGCCATTTTGGTATGCTCGTGCACATTTTTAAGTGCTCGAGAGTCAGGGGGCGGGGTTTGCGGGCGGGGGCCAATTGCGTGGAAGGGGGCGGGGTTTGCGGGCGGGAGCCAATCGCGTGGAAGGGGGCGGGGTTTGCGGGCAGGAGCCAATCGCGTGGAAGGGGGCGGGGTTTGCGGGCGGGGACCAATCGCGCACACTTAGGGCCTGCTGCCGCCATGCCCGCTGCAGTGCCCGCCGCCGCCATGCCCGCTGCCACGACTGCGCAGGCGGCGCTGCCTGCCTGGCACTCGGGCGCTCTGGCTGGGGTGCAGCGGGACGGGAGCATCGCCGGCGGCCCGCGAGGACCGGCCAGGGAAGGCACGCGGGCGGAGCTCCCGTCCCGCTGCACCCCAGCCGAGCGCCTGAGTGCCAGGCAGGCAGCTCCGCCCGCGTGCCTTCCCTGGCCGGTCCTCGCGGGCCGCCGGCGATGCTCCCGTCGCGCTGCACCCCAGCCGGAGCGCCCGAGTGCCAGGCAGGCAGCTCCGCCCGCCCACCTTCCCTGGCCAGTCAAGATCCTTTCCCCGCCCCCAGCAGAACCAAATATGTTAAAAAGTGGGTAGGTAAAGCACGCTCGCGTAAACATCCTGGTTCCTTCATGATCAGTTGAGCAGCAGCCACACAGCAGCAGCAAGCGGGCGTCTTCGACAAATTGCTCTGGAAGGGGGCAGGGGAGGTTTGGAAGAAGAAGGGAAAGAGAGGCTCGACTGCTCCAGTCGCTTCTCTTCCAGAGCCTCTCACGCCCCCAGTCCAGGCAAAGTAAAGCTGGTGGGGAATCCAGCGCGGGAGCGGGGTTTGCGGGCGGGAGCCAATTGCGCACACTTAGGGCTGTGGGGTGCAAATGTGCTGCTTTTGCACGGAGAAAAAGAGTAAGCAGAGCAGCAAGGAAGAGGTTAAGGCAGGGCTTTCCAAACTTTTGCCGTTGGCGACACAAGAACGGCCAGCCCACAAAAACCTGGAAGCACCGGCGGTTGTGGCTGCGGCGGCAATGGCTGCCCCTTCGAAAGGGCAGGCTCCGGGGACCCCGAAAATGCCCTCGGTTCCAGCAGGGAGGCAAAAATTGCGTGCAGGCTGCCGGCTTTCCGACGCACAGCTGATTGGCGCGGTGGGGGGGGGGACGGGGTGGAAATTCTCTGTGCTGATCAGCTGTGCGCCGGGAAGCCCCGCAGCGTGCGCGCGCGATTTTTGCCTCCCTGCTGGAACCGAGGGCATTTTCAGGGTCCCCAGAGCCTGCTCTTCCAAAGGGGCAGCGGCAGCAGCGGCGTCCTGGAACCCGGAAGCACTGATGGCCCACCACCACTGCCCCTTCGAAAGGGCAGACTCCGGGGACCCCGAAAATGCCCTCGGTTCCGGCAGGGAGGCAAAAATCGCGCGTGCAGGCTGCCGGCTTCCCGACGCACAGCTGATTGGCGCGGTGGGGGGGACGGGGTGGAAATTCTCTGTGCTGATCAGCTGTGGGCCGGGAAGCCCCGCAGCGTGCGTGCGCGATTTTTGCCTCCCTGCTGGAACCAAGGGCATTTTCGGGGTCCCCAGAGCCTGCTCTTCCAAAGGGGCAGCGGCAGCAGCGGCGTCCTGGAACCCGGAAGCACTGATGGCCCACCACCGTTGCCCCTTCGAAAGGGCAGACTCCGGGGACCCCGAAAATGCCCTCGGTTCCGGCAGGGAGGCAAAAATCGCGCGTGCAGGCTGCCGGCTTCCCGACGCACAGCTGATTGGCGCGGTGGGGGGGGACAGGGTGGAAATTCTCTGTGCTGATCAGCTGTGGGCCGGGAAGCCCCGCAGTGTGCGCGCGCGATTTTTGCCTCCCTGCTGGAACCGAGGGCATTTTCGGGGTCCCCAGAGCCTGCTCTTCCAAAGGGGCAGCGGCAGCAGCGGCGTCCTGGAACCCGGAAGCACTGATGGCCCACCACCGTTGCCCCTTCGAAAGGGCAGACTCCGGGGACCCCGAAAATGCCCTCGGTTCCGGCAGGGAGGCAAAAATTGCGCGTGCAGGCTGCCGGCTTCCCGACGCACAGCTGATTGGCACGGTGGGGGGGGGGACGGGGTGGAAATTCTCTGTGCTGATCAGCTGTGGGCCGGGAAGCCCCGCAGCGTGCGCGCGCGATTTTTGCCTCCCTGCTGGAACCGAGGGCATTTTCGGGGTCCCCAGAGCCTGCTATTCCAAAGGGGCAGCGGCAGCAGCGGCGTCCTGGAACCCGGAAGCACTGATGGCCCACCACCGCTGCCCCTTCGAAAGGGCAGACTCCGGGGACCCCAAAAATGCCCTCGGTTCCGGCAGGGAGGCAAAAATCGCGCGTGCAGGCTGCCGGGCTTCCCGACGCACAGCTGATTGGCGTGGAGAATTTCCACTCCGGGTGGCCTGGCAGCGCGCGCGCACGCGATTTTCACCTCCCTGCCAGAACCGAGGGCATTTTCATCAGCGCTTCCGGCTTGTCACGCGACACACTTGGGGGCCCCGGCGACACAGTATTGTGTCGACACACAGTTTGGAAAGCCCTGGGTTAAGGCGATGGGCAAGTGCCCGTCGTCAAGATGGCTGCCGGAGACGGAGGCTTCCAAACTCTCGCGAGACTGTGTGAAGCCCGTCCCCGGAGGAAAAAGAGAGGCTGGGCCTAGTATGCCCACAGCCACGCACACCATGCCTGCTGCCGCGCCTGCCACGCCTGCCTGCGGAAGAGCCACACTCAAGGGGCCAAAGAGCCGCATTTGGCTCGCGAGCCGCCATTTCCGACCCTTGTTCTAGGGAGAAACCTAGCACCTGGTTTTAATCAGTATAAAATGATTAATTGCCAATAAAAATACAATTTTAGGACTTTTCTACATTGTTTTTCATTTTTAAACGTGTATCGTTACAGTGTGGATAAATTAATCGCAGTTGTCCGCAATAGTACTGAAACTTCCTCCAGAGTTCAGTTTGAATTAACCCTGGAAGGGATAGATTTCTACATCGATGGTGATGTAAAAGTATTTCCAGATCCTCCCCTTCCGCCTCGTCCCCCATCTGTGGAGACTGCTACAAATGGCACACTAACTATTTCACAGCTTAGTACTCTTCATAAGCAGTTTCTACAGGTGGCACCTAAAGGTAAGAAAATACTTTTTAATACATTTATAAAAGCATATTAGTGACTGTTCAAAATTTAAAGTGATTGAAATTTTATATTTGTGCCCGTTGTGATGGTATTTCCTCCAGTAGCCCATACCAGTATTCAGAGGTGTTTCTACAAAGGTTAAGAATAGGACAAAATGCTGATAAGTTGTTTAATATAAAACATTTAGGTCTTTTTGTACATTAACAGTGCAAGCCTACCTTTCTTTGGTGCAATTTCCTGATGTTGTCCCCCAACAGATTTTTAAGACATAGGTTCCTCAATAAAATGTTATTTTGACTTAACCATCCTTTCTATATTCAAACTTCAGATGCATACATCCTTTTTCATGTTCATCTGAATGGTGTGTCATTGTACATTTTTTTACTAAAATATATAGACAAAGGGAACTCTGTTCAATAATCATTTGTGTCTCTGTTTAGACTGTCTTCAAATGTTTTATACTTCTACTATCTTAATATTGAAGCCATATCATATCACACAATATCATTCCGCTCTGTCAATCCATGCATATCCTTTAAAATAAATGACCTGTTTAATTCAAGATTCTGAAAAGATTTCAAAGAATTGTTTATAAAAGTTATAATACATTTGCTAAAATTATTATAAATAGGAGGCATTTTTCTAAAAATAACATGAATGCACAAATGTATACTGCAGTGGTTTCCAAAGTGCCGCCGTTGGTGACACAACAACGGCAGCAGCGGCGGGGGGGCAGGGGCGTGAACAGTGGCAGCACGGGGTGCGCGGCGGCGGGGGCGTGCGCGGCGGCCTCCGCTAAAACGCAGAAGCGCTGATGGCGCGCCGCTGCCGCCACTGCCGTGCACACCGCTGCTGCCGCGCACGCCACCACCATGCACGCCCCCGCCGCCGCTTCCGCATTGTGTTGCGGCACACCAAACTGTGTGTCGCGACACACTAAAGTGTCGCGACACACAGTTTGGAAAGCTATGGTATACTGAATAATACAAAAAGGAAAGGTTTTCATGAACTCCACATGACTATGGTTAATTATTAACATCTAGTTGGTGTTCGTGGATCAACCAAGCAGCAAACAACAGCCCAATCAAGGAACTCCTAAGGAGAGAACAACACCTCCACCAACACAAGCAGGACAAGCCATGCTATATAAACAGGGCAAATTCCACTCCCTTTTCGCACTGAAGATGTTGCCTAGTCTGGCAATGAAACGTTTGCAAGAAAACAACAAGGCTCAGAGAGCACCAAGGACTCCACATATCTTATTCAGTATACCATGGTTTAAAAATCCTGGCTTAGCGTTATGTGTGAATTCAACTAAGCATTCTTATGAGTTGATTCCTGACTGTAGGGAATATTCCTAAGATTTAATGGAAGCTACAGACAACACAATATGGTATATTTGTTTGGATTTGTTCCCAACAACCTCTTCTTAAAAAAAAAGAAAAGGAAATAATTTTGAGCTCTTACAGTTGTAAATAAGGAATAAAAATATGTCAGCCAGACCTGCTGAAATCTAAAAAGTCAGCAATGTTGCTGAATGTAATTTCTGATTATATTAACCTTCTAAAAAGGTTAAAGATGAACATTTTGTATTTTGCATCATTATGTGGAAAGACAAGATTCAGCTTCACATATACTGTATAGATTTGTAACATAGTTAATGTAGAATTCAACATGTATCTTTGCACTAAATTTGGGTTATGAAAGAAGAAAAATTTGGAGTTTTCAGGTGCCTCACATTTCCTATTTTGTAACAAATACAAGAGTTAAAGTTCTATAGTTTGGAATAATTAATAATTCTAGCTCAAAATAAAAGTTATAATACCAAAATTGTGTTAAAACATTATAATCTTGTTATAACCAACATTATAAAATATTTATAGCCATAGCAGCACTGAAGCAATTTAAAAGCAAGAATGTAACTCCAGGCAAACAAAAATATTCAAAGAAGAGTCACCAGTTTCCAAACATATGGCTGTTGAAGTACACGTGGTTAAAATATGACAGTGACAGAGGCATAATGTACTGTGCTCTGTGTCGGAAACATAATGTAGACTTAGGGGAGAAGACACACAATTTTTGTTCTGGGACTGATGATTTTATTCTTGAATTAGTTGATGACCACCAAAGCAGTGAAGCTCATGCGTGGGCTTCCTGCATGGAAGCTGCTAGTAGTTCTACCCCAGACACACCTACCACTCAGCAGATGTTAAAGAACATGAGTAAAACAACCTTGGGAAGAATAGAAAACCTCTTTAGAACTTGCCATGCCATTGCCAAAACTGGGCGCCCCTTCACAGACCTGGACTGGATAAGTAAACTGGATGATATGAAGGGGGTGGACATCGGTTCCATATTTAGAAATGACAAGGCAGCAAGAATCTTTATTCATTTTATTGCTGAAGTGGAAAGAAGAGCCTTGAAAGAGAAATTAGAAAAATGCAAGTTCTTCTCACTCATTAGTGATGGCATTACGGACAATGCAACAACAGAAGCAGCCCTTGTATATATACGTTTTGCACATCAAGGGAAAGTCCACTGTCAGATTGTTGGAATTCAGTCCATAGACATGTATGATGCTTTGGCAGTGAGAAATGCCATTCTGAAAACCTTACAAACCAATCTGCAGGTCAATTTGCCAACCCATGACTGGGCAAGAAAACTGGTTGGCTTTGGCAGTGATGGTAGAGATGTTATGGTGGGACAAAATGGGGTAGCTAAACTATTGAAGGACATCCAGCCATGTGTTCAGAGTGTTCATTGTCTCGTGCACCGCCTTGAAATTGCCTACAAGGTAGCACTGAAGAGCACTCCACTGTTCAATATACTTACGGATCTCTTGAAAAACTTATACTATTTTTATCGTGACTCTCCAATCAATAAGAGCAACCTTAAGCTAATTTGTGAAGCTCATAAAGTGGGACTGGTGGTTCCTTCTCGAATCGGTGGCTCTCAGTGGTTTCTTCGCTTACAGACAGCTCTTCGGATCCTTCTTAAAGGCTACCCGGCAATTGTCCTGCACTTGAGTAAGGTAAATGCTTTTTAAAACTGTCTAAGAGTGGAATAACAAATAACTGAAAAACTAGAGGTTTTTTGTCAGTGTTTTAACACATTGTTTTTCATGTTGAGTTCCAGAGAGGAGAAGAATCAGGTTCTTCAAATCAACAGAAGGCCAAAGATCTCTTGAAGTTTCTTCTGAAAAGAGACATAGTTAAATTTTCTCACTTCTTGTTAGATGTCATTAATGTCCTCAACATTCTGTCTCGTGTTGCCCACGATCCAAATTCTTCCATTGCAGACGTGTTTGCTACGATCCAGTCAACATTAGAGATACTCCAAATGTATCAAAAAAGGTTGTATATCAACAATTACTGCATATAATTGGATGGGTCTGAAGTGAAAAGAGAGAGTTTATTGCTTAAATACTGTTTTTCCCCCCCTCAGATCAGGGCCACGAGAACATCTGTTGGAAACAATCACATATTTTCATGGTTACCAGCTTGTGGGAGACGGGAATATTTCAGCAATCCGGGTAGAATTGTTAAGCAGTCTCTTGAACCAGCTGCGTGATTGTTTTTGTGATGCTAGTGAAGATGTTTTGATAGCAAGCGCCATTGGAAGCTTTAAACTGTGGCCAGAAAAAATCAAACAAGGTACCAAAAGCATCCCTTCAGTGCAAATAAATTATTCCTTTCTGAAAGATACAGACTGTTTTAATTAATGTGACTGTTTTTATAGAATTCGGTGAGATGGAAGTATCTCTCTTGATTAAGCATTATGAGCCAGTCCTGGAATGGGCCAATGTGAAAGTTGATGAAATTGAAACTGAATGGAATATGCTAAAAGCAGAGCTATATAATAGGTAATAAGCATGCTGACTTAAGTCCAAGTTTGTTTTACTGCTACATTAGCAAAAGAAACATGTTTAGTAATAAACATTATCTTTTCTAGATATCAAAACATCCGGAACTTAACATGGGATTTGGTGAACAGAGATTTTTTTCATAAATATCCGAATGTCTTGACAATGATAGATCTTGTCTTGACACTGCCAGCAAGTTCCAGCGAAGTGGCACGAGGCTTTGGTCAAATGAAGCTCACAATGATGAAGCTGCGTTCAAAACTAATGTTTGAAAGCATGACTGATCTCATGGTCATTCAGTTGAATTCTCCCGAGATCAAAAAATTTGATCCCCAGAAAGCTGTTCAGTTGTGGAATGTTTCTTGGCAAAGGAACAGAAAGCTACAAGCTAATCAGTGGGATCCCAATGGGATTCCAGTAAGATTATCTCTCCCTGATAGTTCAGATTCTTCATCTGACTCTGATTGGGAAAGGGAAAGTTCATTTGAAAGCGACTAGGTGTGCAACATTCTCTCCGTCTCAACTTCGTACAAAAACATTGTTTTAAAAAAAAACTGTTTAGTAATCATTACCTCCCTCCCCCTCCAAAAAACCTGAGCAGCAATTAAGAGCAAAGGATGCACCTGTATAACTGCAGGAGCTGCTATATCGGCACATGTTTCCTTCTGCCCTTTTGCTGGCCATTGTGTAGGGTTTAATGCATTTTTTAACTTTTGCATCTCAGACCCTAAACATGTTTGCTGAATGCTTTAGCACCACCTTTGACCTTTTCCACCTCACAAGACACACAACTTTCTAAAGCTGCTAACAGAACCCCATTTTCATTGAACCACTTCAGATTTTCTTTGTTAAATAGCTTTTTTTTAAAAAAAAAATTAAACCAGTCCTAGAACCAAACTAGCTATAAGGCTGGAACCAAACTATGTGAGACAACTGTGAGAGTGTCTCTACTTTTAGATAAGTGTAGGGGACCTTATCATTAAATATGGTGGGTCAGATTTGGGGAATCATGAAATTGCATCAGATTGTTGATTACTAAATATATTGTTGGTGTTTTTACTGGCAGGGTGAGAGATCATCAGATCTTGTCTCTCACCCCAGTTTTGTGTCTGTCTCCATCACCATCATATTGTTATTTCATGATCCTTAAGACCCAGTAGTTTCAGCTGTGGGAACAGAACGTTTGAACCTTCCACCTCCAAATTATATATTTTTCATCATATAAAATCACAACTTTTGATTAATTATAAAACAAACATCTATCCATCCATCCATCCACCCCCCCCCCCCCCACACACACACACAGAGAGAAACACATACATCTACCATACATAGAAGATATCTCATACATAACAAGTTTAAGAGATTGGGATAAGAAAATAAATCTATAAATAGTGGGTGTTTGTTAAGGTAAGAACATTCCAGGGAAAAATACACGTAACAGTTAAAGGCATCATAAGATACTGTATTTCCATTCCATAACTCTGGAGAGTTTTGAAAATCAAACAATGGTTAATCAAATGAAGTTTTAAGCCTCTGTATAAGAACTAAAAATAGCCTGCAGAAATACTAGAGAAAAACTGATGCGGGAATACGAACATCTCCATTGATATTTATTTATTAAACTTCTATCCTACTGACAACCAATGTCTCTTGACCATTTAGTGTAAAATCTCTCAGCAATTGACTATATTTTTTTTCCTGAAATTAAAACATGTATGTAGATTATGGAGAAATGAAATAAATATGACTTTGGAAGAGTTTAATAGATTTCTTTTAAAAAGTTGAATAGTTTTTATATTGAAAAACTAGATATGGCCAAGGTCTTTCTGTAGAGCAGAACTAGAAAAAATGCATTCCTCCGACTGCTGTATTACCAATGACCAAGCAGGGAAAGGCTGATAGGGGCTAGAATCCAATATCTTTAGAGAGACTATTTTCCAATACAGGGTTGTAAAATACAAAATGCACTGTTGGGATTTCCAAACATTTCACCTCGTAACAAGATACTGAAGAATGGAAATAAATTTCTTTGAAATACCTGTTATTCTGTTCCCAAAAAATAATCTGTTCTTGTTACCGCTCAAATGGAGAAATAATTATTACTATTCTTACTAGTTTTCATTCTTCTGGAAATGAAATGTCTTGCAATATAAGTTCCACTCGGGGCATATTAATGTCCTTTACACTTTGCATCATACCGGGATAACTTGATCTCCCAAAATGGAAGAACCACTATTTTTTCTTAGCCAATTGGTTCATTCATTTGAATGTTCTACATGGATTTGAACTGTTTGAATGGGTGTCGGTCCTGAGAGGGAATATCTTTTTATAAATGGAAGATGCAATGTTTTAGCTGCAAATGACTCTCAAAACTTATTTAAAACCATCATAAAATAATAAAGGGAAAGAAGAAATGTGACTAGAAATGTAATGCAGTGGATATTACAGAAAGCTGGAAAAGTCCAATGCAGAATGAATTATGTTTGTAATAAAAAACTTGAGGAAACTGTCTCTCTCTCTCTCCCATACACCCCATGGATATGTCCTGTGCTCCCTGGATAAAAGCTTAAATCCACCTGGCTTCAGAAGGTACCACAGTATTTCCATAAGTTCCAATTTCTTAATGCTTTCAAATTTTGCAGTTGTAACTGTAGAAGTAGAACCTTGCAATCATCAAGTGCATGCATAGTTAACTAATGGGCTTATGGAAAGAGGGCTTGGTAGAAGTAGGCATGGCACAAAAGTTCATTGCGCTTCAGATAGCATCAGCAGAGGAAGAAATTCTTCTTTCCCTGGCTGGGGAAACAATCGGAGTCATTTGCAAGTGAAGAGGCTTATAACTCCAGTAAAATAAATAAATATAAATATGCATCTTAACTTGCATGGGTCTCCTTGGATCTATGCTTCCTGTGCTCTGCCACCGAGGGCATTCTCTTTGGAGCAGAGAGTTGATTCAGATACATGTTTTGCTTTGGTATCCATACATTCTCTAATCAAAGGTTTGTAGCAAACGTTCTCCGTCTTGTTTGTTCGTTTATTTTGATGCATGACATTAATGGTAGCCAGCCAGTTTTCATTTCTGCTGCTTATAAAAATGGGAATCAGTTGAAATTTGAAATATTATTAACACATAAATTAGTTCTTCCTGAGGATCAATTCATAGATGAGTTATTTTATTTGTGCATTGAGTAGCTCCATGCAGAATTGAATGTGTGTTCACATACTTTGCAGTCACAAGTCTATTGAAAAATTGGTGGCATGGGAAGCTGAAGGAACATGTTGACATGATGTTAAGGTCCCTTCTGTAATATGCAGGTTCTTTTTCAATCTAGTTAGTACTAGTTGTGGGGGAGGGAGACCAACAGTTATTGGGATGGAAGTAAAAAATTGATTTTATCTTTGCTTCCTGTGGTCATGACAAAAATAGTTCATCTGCAAATGGCACTGGGAACAAATCTGCTATTAGAAACAATGAAGAATCTTCTCCTGATACAAATAGAAATTTCAGAGGAAGGACTTTTGTCAAGACCAGTAGGGAAGAATAGGAGTGAATTCACCTCTTTGTGCCTGATGCAATCACAGTAATTGTTTCACCCACTGCTGACATTATTTGCATTGAAAAAAAATAAAAGCAAACCAGCTAATTTGAGGTTGAGGCATTCTGTGCATGCATGCGAGCATTCGTGAAAACAGGAATGTGACCTGCACAAGGATTAGTGAAATAGAAAAGAGATATAATTATGGGAAAGGCGCTGTAGGGATGGACAAAGCCTAGCACCTGGCTAACTGCCCTACCAGGAGGAGAGTCAAAAAAATCATGCACTCTGCATGTGTGCCTGGAAAAAAAGGCAGAAGGAAGAGACCTCAGATTAACAGTCTTTTAGAGGAAGGGCAGACAGACAGGGAAAGAGGGACACTGAGTAAATCTGTAACTTGCTGGCCACACCCTACTACCCCCTTGTGGTCAGTAGGTACTGACTGAAGAATAGAGTGTGTGAAGAGGGGCGTGGTGGCTCAGCGGGTAAGACGCCAGGCTTGTTGATCGGAAGATTGCAAGTTCGGAGGTTCGAATCCCTAGCCCTGCGTGCAGAGTGAGCTCCTGCACTAGCTCCAGCTCTTGCCAACCTAGCAATTCGAAAGCATGCAAATGCAAGTAGATTAATAGGTACCACTTCGGTGGGTAGGTAACAGCGTTCCACGCGTGTCATGCGGCCACATGACCGTGGAAGCGTCTTCGGACAACGCTGGCTCTTTGGCTAACAAACGGAGATGAGCACCGGCCCCTAGAGTCGGACACGACTGCACAAATGTGCGGGGGGTACCTTTACCTTTACCTAAGAAGAGTACTGAAGAATCAGTGCCACTGGATTTGGACTTCCAACAATATTTCAGTTTGTCTGATGTGGAGACCACAGGTAACATGAAGGGGACATGTTTTCCAGCCTTAGTACATTTATACCAACATGCTTGAAATTTTCCCAAACTAATAATTTTGATGTAATAACTGAGGAAAGTAGTTAGTGTTAAAATCAACAAAATATATTTGAGCCATTAAGGATTTCTTCTCATTACTGCAATATATAGTTATTTAATGATCTCGTTAATCTGGGAGAAAATAGCAGAAAGATCTTTCATGTATGTAAGTGGAAGCCTTAATAGTCTATGTGCCTTCTTCTGGACTTCTAGACTAGGATGCGTCAGTCCACAAGCTACATACTCGGTCTTGTCATGTGCTGGATAATAACACTTCGAGCAGTCTTGCTGTTCTTAGCAAGCAGTAAAACTTGAAGCTCATTAAGCTTCTGGTGGATCAGTGAAGTTAGATGGTGAGGTGGCTGTATTCGGCTCATGAGTCTTAATTTGGGATTTTTTTTTATTTTTTTTTATTTTTTTTATTTTCTATCCCACCTTTACTATTTTTATAAATAACGCAAGGCAGTGAACATACCAAATACTCCTTCCTCCTCCTATTTTCCCCACAACAACAACCCTGTGAGGTGAGTTGGGCTGAGAGTGAGTGACTGGCCCAAGGTCACCCAGCCGGCTTTCATGCCTAAGGCTGGACTAGAACTCACAGACTCCTGGTTTCTAGCCCGTTGCCTTAACCACTAGACCAAACTGGATATGAGGAGAGTAAGGAAGATGACCTTGATGGAGGAGGAGGAGGAGTTACAACACAGACTTGCAAGATTCTGTTATTATGGCCAATCTCAATAATAGTAGTTTTAGTAATCTTGTGGAGTTGATTTTTTGGTCTGGTCTACCCAGTGGGGCTGACACAAATTAAATTTAATCAGCTTCTGAAAAGCTGTTCACTTGCAACATTGAAAAGAGTAAGATTAGGTACCATATTGATTACAAATACCTTCCTTTGTAATCAAGATGAATACATTTTAATTTGACTAAGTTGGCTTAAACTGCCTTTATAGGAAGTGCTTGGCTTGTTAGTTTATGAAAGCTGTAATGCACTGGGGGTGATGTCTCTTGAAAAAAAATCTTAATAATTTAAATTTACTTGCAACATCCTTGCCTACTCTGCACGTTTACTGTAGTTCTTCTAGACTTTGTAGGAGGAAAGCCATGTAGGTCTATGGTAGCCAAAAATCAGAAGGAATTTGGTAGCACCATTTTGGGCTAATAACTTGTAGCTCATGAAAGCTTATGTTTTTAAATAAACTTTGTTAGCCCCAAAAGGTACTACCAGAGTGCTTCTGATTTTTGTAGTTCTTATAAAGATCCATATTTAATGAACAATCTCTTTTCAAAGGTACATTCTTGAAACCAATATCATGCATTCATTTGATCAGGTCTGCTGAACTCTGTTTTCTGTGCCACGCTTTTCCTTCAAGAGTTCCTGGCAGCACACATGGTTTCTTTCCTGTTCCCTCATTTTATCCTCATAACAGACTGAGAATTAGATTAACTGGGAGAGCTAACATCGGAAACCTACAGGGTCATCTTGATTTTGTGTACATATACCTATATATTCACTATTTCTGTGTCGACACCCCCCCCCCCATATAGTTCCATACCAGCTTCTGTGCTCTTCCCAGTCAAATTGACTCGTGGTAAATGTGTTTGTGCAAATGGAGACTTGGGGAATAATCCTGTGCTCCCTGGGTGAGTGGGCTAGGGGAAATGGGATCAACCCCAAAGATCTGGTGGAAGCTGCCATTGCTTCTCTGTCACCAGGACTTTAGTGTTGATAGAGGATAGATCAAGAGAGAGTGGGATCCATTTAATCCAAAGTCCTCTTGTTCCCCCTGCTTGCTTTCAAGAAGGGGCTAAAATAATGCCAGAATTGATGTTAGTATAGAAAAATTTGCAAGGAGAAATAAAAGGCCATCCATGGTTGATTTTAAAAAGTAAAGAAAACCACCCCATTCTGGCCATGCAAGCCTGCCTCAGCTTTGGGCTTGATAATTTGGTCATAAATCCTCACTCCCGTAGTATTTGTCTAGTCTTTGTTTCCTGGTACACCAAATATCTTCATGGAATTATATTCATGCTGGAAACTTTCCAGTTTAGGAGTGACAGCATAGTTGGCATATCCCCTTGCCAATCAAGCATGCATAAGATTTACCTCTTGGCATGAATATAAAGTTAAAGTTAATTGATTATGGATTGCTGTGACAGATCAAAGGGTTTAAAAAACGAGAAGATGGAGACTCCTTTAAGATACTTGAAGGCAACAACTTAAAATGTATTTATTTATTTGTCAGATTTCTAGGGCACCCAACTCCAGAATGACTCTGGGTAGCTTCGCAAAATTAAACAGTGTTCTATAAAACAAACAGCAATAATCTGAAGGAACAACATAATGTATTTCCTCATATACATACCAACTAAAAAAAGCCTGCCAAAAACATCCTAACTCAAGGCCTGGGGGAGTGGGGGGAAGGCTCATTTGAAGACAGGGAAGCTGGTGGTCACAGATCTCCAGGGGGAGGCAGTGACAGAGAAGGCCTGCTTCCTGGCTCCCACTGTGGGACATTGTTTATTTGATGGAACCCAAAGCAAGCCAAACAAGACAGGCAGACACTAAGGGAGACAGGTGGTCTCTCAATTACCTAGGCCCTATGCCATGTAGGGCTTTATAGGTAATAACCAGCACCTTGAATTGCACTCAGGAAGCCAATTGGCAACCAGCACTGCTCATGTAGCAGGAGTGTTAGTTGGGCATAGCAAGGCTTCAATAGAAGAGAATATATGTAGCTCAGGGTTGAACTGTGGAGTCCTTGGTGCTCTCTGAGCTGGGTTGTTTGCTTGCAGACATTTCATTACCCAACTAGGTAACATCAGCAGTGCTAGTGAGTGTGGGGTTTGCACTGCCATCACTAGCACTGATGATGTACCTAGTCGGGTAATGAAATGTCTGCAAGCAAACAACCCAGCTCAGAGAGCACCAAGGACTCCATAGCAAGGCTTGCCCATCATTGGTCATGTGGCTGCATTATGGGTCAACTGTAGCTTCCAAGTTGTCTTCAGGGTCAGCCACATGTAGAGCACATTGCAATAGTTACCTGCAAGGTGACCAAGACATGAGTGACCATGAGGAGGTCCTCTCAGTCCAGGAACAGGTGCAGCTGGTGCACAACTTGAACCTATGCAAAGCCCTTCCAGGCCACAGCTGCTATCTGGACCTCAAGCAGGACTGAGAGTCCAGGAAGAAACTCCAAATTCCATTCCAGTCCTGAGCAGGGTAGCGCAACCCTATTCAGGACCATGGGTGGATAGTGTATGGAACTGGGAGGACCAAGCACCCGCAGACTTGCTAGGGTTGAACCTGAAGCTCTTCCTTCCCATCTAGACCCTAACGATCTCCAGGCACTGGGGCAAAACCTTGACAGCATCACTTGGTCAACCAGGGAACAAGTTGTACAACTGAGTATCATTAGTGTACCAATGACATCTGACCCCCAAACTGATGGAGGATCCCTCCCAGTGGACGTGTGTACATGTTAAACAGGAAGGGTGAGGACATTGAATTCTGAGGCCATCCACAAACCAGAGGCTGTTGGCTTGACATTTCCCTTCCTATCAATACCAACTGGAACTGGCCAGAGAAAAGAAGAGAATTACTGTAACTCTGTGCTCTTCACTCCCACTCCCTGCAGTCAGTCCAGTAGGATACTATAGTTGATGGTATCAAAATAGGTCCACATAATCCATTTCATCCAGTGTCCTGTGTTGCTGTAACCCAACCAGCTTCTTAATACCCTTTCCCAAAAAGGAAATGATGAAAACTTTTAAAAAATGGCCAAAATATGCAAGAGTTCTTTTTTTCAACTCCACTTTGGAAACCAGTTACACTATGTTGCAGTCGTAATCCCATTGACTAGGGGAGTAGACTTCATCAGCCACTATTCTGAATGAAGAGTGGCAGGATACATCTTTCATTTCTTCTTGGATGATAGCTGATTGATAGCAATTTGGTTTAAAGAAATTGAAATGTACAACATTGTGGAGCTATAAAGTAAATTACAGTCTCTGTGTATATAATTCGGAAAAGACGGGGAAATATGTTGTTGTTTATTCGTTCAGTCGTTTCTGACTCTTCGTGACTTCATGGACCAGTCCACATATGCAATGTACTTATTAGGAAGTGAAATGTAATTGATTTTTAACTTTTTTATATTAATTCCACTGTGACCCTTTTCCTCCTCTTTTTTTTTCTTGTACTTTGCCTAGGTTTAATACCAAGTAAAACATTCATAGATATTGTGTTTGATTTGATCACTTTGAATCTTGGCTCCAATTTGCTTCCTGATACCTGGATGCATCTCACCATGTATGATGTGAGTATCCATCAGGGGCATTTGTGGGGGGAAGGACTAAGAAGTCAAGATGGAGGCCATAACTGCCCAGTTGTGGCTGCCATCTTGACATTCCTGTGGACACTCCTGGTGTGTGTGATGCTGCTTTAGTTTTTACTTGAACATCTTGCTGTGTGGTTGAATTAAAAAACTCAGGTATAGACAGTTTTAGAAGAATAGGACATATTGCTAGAAATGGGATCATGCTAGCAATTATTTATAGAGTGAGTTTCTTTACTAATGTATATAAAATGTGCTAATAAGTAAAATCAGTTTGAGTATTCCTAGAAGCCAACTTCTTGGATTTGTTGCATATTTTGGACAACCCATCCCTGCCTTCAACACCAATTGAAATCTAATATAAGAGTTGCTCTCGTATATTTATAAGTATTATTTATTGATTTGGTAGATTTATATCCTGCCTTTTGTTAGGAAGCTCAGGGCAGTATACACAGTGTTCTATCCTATTTTTACTCACAACAATTACCCTGTGAGGTAGGTTGAGCTGAGGAAAAGTAACCAGCCCAAAGTTATCCAGTGAGCTTCCATGATTGAGAGTGACCATGGACTTTCTAGATCTCCTCAGTGCCAGCTAACCCTAACTCAGTGCTTCTCCACTTGGCAACTTTAAAATGTGTGGACTTGCTGGCTGGGGAATTTGGGTAGTTGAAGGCCACACATCTTAAAGTTGCGAAGGTTGAGAAACTCTGCCATAAATATTACTCTATGAAGGGAGAAAGCCCACTCGCCTACATTTAAAAAGAATGAAATAGACAAGAAAGAAACATGATTTGTTTTTACTGAATATCGTGGATGACGGGGAAAGATTGTGGGAAAGCTGGAGGCAAGTCAGATAAATATTTATCTCAAAAAACGACAACTCAGTCCAGCTGCTGAGAGATGGGAAAAAGCACTTCAAAGAGCCCACTTTAATTATCTCAGTGTAATTTCTCAGTGAGGCTGGAAAACTCTTTTTACAGTTTTCAAGGCCAGAATAACATTAGAGCGATGGGGGTGGGGTTAGATGGATTCAAGTCAGTCTTGACTGCTGGCACTACAGGCTTTCAAGCATGAAATACAGTATATCTACTTTACTTAAAGTCTGTTGTTTTTGCTTCCTCTTCTTGCCAGCTAGGAAAGCCTTGACAATGACACTTGTACTAAATGACAGCTTTCTATTGGTGAATTATCATAGTTACTTTGCTGTTCCTATCAGTGAAGACTTCTACATGTCTGTCTAATTATCTATCTATCTAGCCCCCACCTGATGGCTTCAGTATATACTGGGCTTTGAATTCCATGGTCCCCAGCCTCCATGGCTTGCTGGGAATTCAGGAAGTTTATTTATTTTATTTATTTATTATTTGGATTTGAAGTCCAGCAACAGTATCCTGCCCTACATCATCCATTCCTAATCTTTTTACCATATGGGGATGTCGTGGTTAGGCGAAGAACAACGCTGAGCCTCGGAATTAAGCTCTAGATCTTTATTGTTCTACCTTACACAGAATCTTGCCAAACTAAGCTACACTAAGCAGTTCTCTGGGGAAAAACCCCAGGCACGCTAAGGCAGGTCCGGCCTGACCTTCTTGGATGGGCGCCCAAGGTCTTCGAGGCTGTGAACACACTTCTCACCCTGGAAGGCGCCCCCTCCTCCTTCGCCCGCGATCTCCATAACATGGGATGATGCATTCATCTCTATGCTTGCAATCCTATGTTACAGTTGCAAAACCTGGCATTATTCCTACTTGTGAACTCGGACACAGTGGACTGGCGCAGGTTCTTACACGCGGCTTCCCAGCCTTGGCCGATTCCCTCCGTAATGGAACTGCTTGAAACACTGCAGAGATTCCAGGATGTGGACACAGAAGGGTCTGGCTTTGTCACCCAGGAAGAATACGAACAGGTTCCTGACCTTTATATTTGCCCTTTAAGAGTTTGTGACTGTGCATCCTACTGAAAGCAATGAGACAAGCAGGTAGCCAGCCTTATCTGGGTTATATTGTGAGGTCATGTCACAATCAGTGTGATCAGTGCCCATCAGTGCAAGCAAGATTTTATTTTGACCAACTCTAGTCAACGTGACCCACCCCAAGCTTAACTGCAAGCCCGGCCCCCTCTTTTTAAACATTGTGGGTGTTCAACACTTCTCTGCTATGCACATGGACTTAGGAGTTAAACCTCATTACATGCAGTGAGACTTACTTTTTAGTAAATAGGTTTAGGATTGTACTTTCAACATGGTTTGTGGTTCAGCATAGGCCACTGTGTCTGTCTCTGAGTGCATGTGCCGATATGTGTGAAAAATGAAAGCAACTGAATACAAGTCAGTTTCATTCAATGTAATTAATAAATTAAATAACTTCATGTTACCTTTAACAGAACATACTTTAGGTTTCATTCTGATTTGTAAATACCTCCCCACCCTTTCTTCAGAAAGCGAAAAAAATTGAGCCCAGGTTCTCGAGTGGTTGCGGTCCCTGAGGCAGAGCAATGTATAATAAATGGGTGGTTTGCGCATCCTGGTTCAGTAGCCTGCAATCAGAGGATCTGTGCTCACTCCTCGTAAGGGTGTAAGACAATGCAATGGCCTGTTTTCCAAAAAAAACCATTGCAGTCCATGGTAAACTGCAGTATCTCCTGTGTTCAAAATATAGGAAATAGGAAAAACCAAAGTGATGGGAAGTGCATGATAATTACTATTAGTAATGCTAAAAATATTGTCTGTACTTTAACAAATAGCGCTAGAATTACCATGTAGCAAATCTGTTGTGTGAATTGAATGTGAGGTAACTATCACACTGCTGGGATAAAATATTTGGGTAGATTTGCCCATGCTCACTTAATGAACCAACCTTGCATTCAATTAACATAGGGAATGCTTGTTTTGCCACTTAAAATATCATTTTTGGTGAGAGAATTTTGCATTGGAGAGAGAGAGGGGACATAGAATACTTGCTTCCTTTTCTCCCAATGGTCCATGTTTAACTGCTTAGCTCAAGCCTATGAAAAGGCTATATGCTGTTTTCTGCTTTGAATATTAATTAAAGGGAACACGTTCTGAGGAACCTGTACTAAAAAGAAAAAGGAAAATAAAGGGCTGGCATGTTACTGCAGAAAGACGTGAGTTCTTGGATTCAGAAAGCCCATTCTTCTGTACTGTGTTTTATGGGGATGCTCAACCAAGGCCTGTCATATCTGGGATTGGAGAAGGTGAAATGGGATGCTGAGAGTCAATGCAGTTGGGCCAGGGAGAGGAGGGATTTGTCAATATGTAATGACATTGGAGAGCCAGTTTGGTGTAGTGGTTAAGGCACCAGGCTAGAAACCAGGAGGCTCTGAGTTCTAGTCCAGCCTTAGGCTCAAAGCTCAGCCCTACGAAGAAGGCAATGGTAAGCCACTTCTGAAATCTTGCCAAGAAAACTGCAGGGACTAGTCCAGGAAGTCACCAGGAGTCAACACTGACTTGAAGGCATAGTAGTAGTAGTAATAATAATAACAGACATTGGTGGATAGGCAGTTCAAAGGGATTAGGAATTCAGGAAGCATGGTCTCTGTGAGTTTTTTCCTCCCCTTCCTCATAATCTGTAGATATTTCTACAGAAGAGCCTTCTGCAGTAACTGCTTCTTGACATGGTCCATGGAATGTATCTTTCTCTAATTTAGGATCCTTGATATATCAGGATACCTTGGTGTAAAAACTTCTAGATCCCAAGAGTATCAAAGATTGTAGGCTCTGGATCCTAAATGGTATCTGGAGATGCCAGTGTGCCTTAACCATTCCACTCCTCACTCAAGTGTAGAAAACAAAAATAATATGAAATACTGCCCCCAAATACAAAGTTAAGTTGGAGGATTGTTAAGAGCATTCTGGGAAGAGATGATTAGAGATATGGTAGGGAGAAATCTGTTTAACTTCTGTAAAATGAATGGCTATAGACCAGTGTTTCTCAACCTTGGCAACTTTAAGATGTGTGGACTTCAACTCCCAGAATTCCCCAGCCAACATGCTGGCTTGGGAATTCTGGGAGTTGAAGTCCACACATCTTAAAGTTGCCAAGGTTGAGAAACACTGCTATAGACAGTAGGGAGGAATTCTGTGAAAAGGAAACAAGCCCCTTCACAGCTACTTTGTGAGAACTCCAGAAGCCTGCTCTCTCAAAATTCCAAATGTGGAAAGGTGGGGGACCCCTGCCTTACACCATATCACCAGCTCATGTTTTATATCCACCAAGTGATTTCATATATAAAGTTGGCTCTAGCATTTCAGATAGCTGCCTTCCACAGATTCTGGCCGTTTCTCCAACAGATTTGCTATGTCATGTTGTGTCAATAAAGGGTGGGGTGGGTGTTTTTTCTTGCCATGGATTTTAATATGTGGTAAAGGCTTATCAAGTGGTAAAACCTCCCCACATTAATCACTCAATAAGCTCATTGCCTGCATTCACCATCCTTCTTTATAGATATTTTTAAAAACCAAAGTAATGGAGCACTAGCTCTCATCAGGACAAAGTGGAAGCCGCAACATCCTCCCCTCCAAATCTTGGGGCAGGAAAAGAATCATTCCCTATTCAGGATGGAAAACCCACAAAGAAATGCAGATCTGTTTTATACACACCTACGCAGCATTGCGGTATTTTGCTTCATATAGGTAAAGAGATTAAAAACAAACCAAAAGCTCCAGAAACAACACAGGAAGTTGGGTAGAACAACTTTTTTGGTTCAGCATCTCATACCCATCCTCTGATGTTTGAGATGATAAATTGTGGGGGGAGAAAGATAAAAAAATATGTGTTTTTGAGAAAAATCAAGACACTAAATAACCCATAATTTTTAATAATCAGTTGCCAAAATGATATTCTTATGATGGCAGTGAAAATAATATCTCAGTGGGGCTTTCTAATTTGGTGATGTTTCCAGACTATGCAAATAAGCTTTTAAAAAGAAAGAAGGAATAGTCTTACACTGCAACTGTAGGCTTAGATTTTTTAAAAAGTACTTTAGGTCTGCTAAATATCTATCTTTGTCAAGCCAACTGCTTTGGCTTTTACCATGAAGAAAAATTATGCTTGAGACAAACAGTAGCTGCTTGGTTCTGTTTGTTTCAGAGAGCTGAAAATGATATGGCAGAGATGTCATTTCCTCTGTCTGTGTATGCGCACTTGTTTATTTCAACAGAGAAGTCTAAGCTACAGAAAAATCTGTGCCATATATGTGCAGGCAACAGTAAAACAAGCCCTTTTAATATCCCCTCTTGGTATTTCGTCTATTGCCAACGCAGCATTTCTTTGGATCTGAAAAAACTTGGAAAGTTTGAATTTCTTTCTTTCTTTCTTTCTTTCTTTCTTTCTTTCTTTCTTTCTTTCTTTCTTTCTTTCTTTCTTTCTTTCTTTCTTTCTTTCTTTCTTTCTTGTCAAGGGCCAAACGCAACATTTTAGTTTTATGTTGAGGAATAGATCTCAAAGTGTGGTTGTCAGGAGACTAATAAGCAGGTGGTGCCAAAGAAAAAAAGAAATTTCATTGGATTCAATTTAATTTGAATTAATTCTTAATAAAAATTAAAAATACTTAATTAGATTTATTGCCACTCCAACACTCTCTTCTTTTTACAATACTTGCCCTTCCCTTCTGTTGTTAGTTCTCTGCTGCAGTATGGTGGCCACTCCTGACTGCATATCTAAGGATCAAATTATAGGTTGTATTACTATACAGTATGTATAATGTTAATTGCCAACCTAGCAATTCGAAAGCATGCAAATGCAAGTAGATTAATAGGTACCACTTTGGTGGGTAGGTAACAGCGCTCCACGTGCATCATGCCGGCCACATGACCGTGGAAGCGTCTTCGGACAACGGTGGCTCTTCGGCTAACAAACAGAGATGAGCACCGGCCCCTAGAATCGGACACGACTGCACAAATGTGCCCCCACCCCCGCCTTTACCTTTTACCTTACAGTCACAGTATAAAGCATAAGATTTTGGTATGTTTGCTTTAGGTTGGTCTGTGGTTTAAAGGCAGTGAAGATTTAGCCATTCCAGAAAGTCCTACAGAGCCTTTACCGTTTAACCGTCAGAAGCATCTCATAGAAGTAAGTATAAACATTTAGAGGCCATAATCCAAGGCAGAAAGGATAAGACCACCATTTTCTATGGGTTCCAAACATTGTCTGCTACATTCCAGCAATTTTGAAGTAATCGGTGGGTGCTATTTTTGGTTTAGTTTAGGGTGATTTTTTTAAATGTATTTTTCTACTCTGAGGCATAGTTGTTGATTATTTGCTTGACTTTCAAATCTGAACACAATTCAGTGTCCATTTCTGATTATTTGCAACAGTTAAATGCAGACATTTCTACTTTTCAACACTGATTCTAAATATCTATGGCAGAGCTTTCCAAACTTTTCATGTTGGTGACACACTTTTTAGACATGCATCATTTCGTGACACACTCTTACAGCAGGGCATCATTTCACGACACACTCTTACAGCAGGGCACAAGGCAGGCACTAGGACCTGCACGGAATCACAGCAGGTTTGGAGGCAGCCAGGCACAAGGCAGGCACTAGGACCCGCACGGAATCCTGGCAGGGCTTGGAGGCAGCAGCAGCCGTGACACACCCAAACACTGCAGCCGACACACTAACGTGTCCCGACACACAGTTTGGAAAGCTCTCATCTATGGAGATATTTCTAGCTCTTAAAATGGAAAGTCCAAGAAAATGGTGCTTGGGATGAGAGAGGGTTTTGAATCTTTTAATAAAAGGGGAAGAAGACAAGATGTTAGAATTAGCAATTTTATGGGGACTTTTCCATACATTTAGACTGACCGTGCTATAATACATATAAATTTTCATGCTGAGCCAAAAACTGTCTTATAATTTCTCAAGCATTGTCAACTGAGAAAGAGATTTCTGTTTTTCTGCCTTATTCTCAGGCTGTGTGACAATTTCTTTGTAATTCCTCTCTGTTGTATTTAAGAGCTGATATTGTTTTCTGTTATGCATATTTTCTGTGTTCTGAGCCTCCCTGGTTATCCACTCTTCCTAGTCTGAAAAAGCCCAATGGGAAGAATTGTAAGAGTGTAAAAAATGCCCTGCTGGTCAGGCCAAGGCCCATCTCAAGTCAACATTTGTTTCTCACAGTGACCAACCAAATGTTTCTGGTGCCTGGAAGTAGGAATAGAGACCTAACCTTTTCCCATTCCCTGTGATTGGAGCATGCTGCCTCCAGCCTGTGGCTAATCCACAGGCTACATATATATCTAATCCTTTTTAAAACCATCCAAGTTAGTGGTGATTGCTGTGTTTTGTGATAATGAATTTCAGAAGTTGATTATGTGCTGGATGAAGATTGGGGAAGGGGGGCTTCTATTCTGTATCTCCTTCCGATCAATCTGTTCTAGTGTTTCAGAGAGGAAGAAAAACGTCTTCCTGTCCACTTTCTCCATGGCATACATGATTTTATGCACTCAGGTCCCCTTCAATCACCATTTTTCTAAGCTAAAGAACCACCAATATCCTGCCCTTTTCTTGCATGGAAGGTGCTTGAGCCACCAATAATTTTGGCTGCTCTCTTCTGCACTTCCTCCAGCTGTATTATATCTTTTCTCAAATACGGTGACCAGAACTTACACAGTAATCAATCAGTCCACCATAGATTTGTATAAGGCTATTAAAAAGTTGGCAGTATTATTTTCAGTCCCTTTTCTAAGGATACCTAGTATCTTGTCTTTTTCACATCTGCCAAATACAGAGTCAACATCTTCACTGAGCTTTCCCCTGAGACTCCACATCTCTTCCTGGTTAGATACAGACTCCATTCATGTATATGTGAATTTAGGGTGTTGCCACAATGTGCATCATTTCACACTTACTTAAATGGAACTGCATCTGCCATTTGAGTTAGCATCCACCCAGTTTAAAAAGATCCCACTGGAGCTCTTCACAATCACTTTTGCCTTTTACTACCCTGAATAGTTCATCCACAAACTTGGCCAAGAGTATACCTCTTTCTCTCATAATTTTTTTTTGCAGCAATAATTCTTTTTTATGCATTTTTACTCAATCCCACCCTTTCACTTCATAATTCCATCAAGCATCGCTTTTCATACTTCCCACACTTATTCGGAACCTTGCAATATACAGGTAGTCCTCACTTAATGACCACAATTGGGACCGGAATTTCAGTTGCTAAGCAAAGCGATCATTAAGTGCATCTGACCCGATTTTATGACCTTTCTTGCAGTGGTCGTTAAGCGAATCACCATGGGCATTAAGCAAACCACGTGGTCATTAAGTGAATCACATGGTACCCCATTGATTTTGCTTGCCAGAAGCTGGCCGGGAAGGTAAAAAATGATGATCATGTGACCACAGGACGCTGCAGTGGTCATAAATGTGAGGACTAGTCATAAGTCAGTTTTTTCAGCAGTGTCGTAGGTCCGAACTGTCACTGTATGAATGGTTGAGTGAGGAGTACCTGTAATTCTGTTTATACTGCTTCAAGCATATTCAATATCTTCTTTCCTTAGCTCCACTTTCCATTTGTTCTGTTAAGAGATTAATTTATTGTCTAATAAGTTTTCATACAGGACTCATACTTTTCTTCTTGCAGAGAAAGTACAGTACTTGAAGGTTCACTCTAGTTTCTTTACTTCTTTCCTTTTCTTCCATTTCCATTTTTTCCCCAAGATCGTTCTTGACATTACCAAAAAAACAGTCTGTTCAACATTCAGGACCTTTCATCAGGCTTTTTCCTTTACATCTTTCCTAATGAACAATCAAATCAATCATGCTTTTAGATTCCTTCCTTTGCCGATGTACATGTGAATAGAACAGAGCTTTTTCTAAGTAGATAGTCACCAAACAATCACTTTTCTCATTCATACTTGGGTTTCTGAATGACCCAGTAACTTTTTCTGCAAGACTCTCTCTTGTTCCCACTCATCTATTCATTCACCAAACAGAGTAACACTTTTCTTTCAGTTACACTCATTCAGGATGTTATGCAATTTTTCTTGGTTCTTTCATTATTTATTTATTTGATTTCTATGACTGCACACCTCTCAAAAGTGATTCTGGGTGGCTTACCCTTGGACAGAAATATAAAAAGAAAGGGCCTAAAAACAAAAAACACAACAACAACCAGAAATAAAAACAGTATAACAAAATAACCAAGAAACCGGTGGCTCAGCGGGTTAAACCACTGAGCCGTTAGACTGCCGACCATAAGGTTGGCAGTTCGAAACCGCGTGGCGAGGTGAGCTCTCGTCACTAGCCCTAGCTCTCTGCCAACCCAGCGATTCGAAAGCTATTTAGCAAGTAGATTAATGGGTACCACTCACGTGGGACAATTTGCGGGCGTCCAGCGGAGGGTCGTCCTCGATTCCAAGAAAGACCTCGGAAGAGCGGCGATGTCGGCGGAGGACGACGGAGGACGACGGATCCGGAGACACCAGCTTCCTGGACGTCAGCAGCCGGCGCGGAGCAAGGCATTCTGGGACTTGCAGTCCAATGCCTGCAGCAGAAGAGCCGGTTCCCTTCCTCTCTCCCTGTCGCGCGGGAATAAATTGTAATAATTGATGTTGTATAATTGTATAATTGGATTGGAGATATATAATACTGTAAGCCGCCTAGAGTCCTCCAGTAGGGAGGGGATAGGCGGGGTATAAATAAGACAAATAAATAAATAAATAAACTGAATAACCGAAGCCAACCATTGTATAGTCCATTCAAAATCCTTTCACTCTGGTTGGAATAATCTTGAGGTCTGGGGTGTTAGCGTGTAACTGTCCGTTATCTGTGGATTCCTACTTTCATACATGACCACAACAATGTAGAGCTCGTAGGTTCATAGTTTCTGACATGCATTCATAATTAAATCTATACTTCACTTCCTTGCATGTATTCATCAGTTCCATTCCACAAATCAGGCAACCTTCTTTCAGATCTATTGCATCTTTCCTCTTTCTCTTAATTTTACTAACAGAGAACTTTCCTTCCTCCCTCCCTCCTTCCCTTATTTTATTTCCCTTCCCGATTCATCTTTTTACCTTTTTCTTACATGCCAAGTTACAATCTTCCATGTGCTCTGGTCATCATTAAATGAGCCTATAGATGATGTCCTTGTGGTCAATAAAGCTTTCACATAATAAAGTTTAGTAACACAGTGAAAGACTAGACTAGGTTTCCCACCTTAGCCATATCCATACTGAATTGTTGTGATTAAATAAAATACCCAATATGTAAATTAATAAAAATGTGTTTCTTTTTGCAGTTTTTGTTCACTTTATTTGCTGATCCTGAAAAAGACCCTCCTCAGCTGAACTACACTGAGATGCTACTGTATTTTGCCTCTTACCCTGATGCTATAGATGGTGTCTATCGAGCCCTTAGCGTTGCAACAGGGACATATATCCAGGGGAAAAAGGAGAAACACTTTCCTCTTCCTCATATGGTAAAAAATGAATTCTTGATAATAATAATAATTCCATCTTGGTTTGGCTGGTGACAAAAATACATTTGTTCCATAAAGCCAGCCTCTTCTGATCTATAATCATATCTGCTGCCTGGAGCTCCTGGAGGAAAGGAAGGATGTATGTGTAATAAACAGAATAAACAGTACATAAGGTCAGTTAATGTACCCTTGGACGAGATAGTAATAAGAATGCAGTGCTTGATATTCAGACTTTCTGCTAATCACTCATATTGATCAGTTATGCTCAGTTCTGCGTTGCTTTTATAGGAGTGGTTAAGCCTGGAATTACTTTTGTTCACTCTCATTTTTATTGAGAACGAAGTCAGTGTTGTTTCTGTTGGGTTCTTGGTACTCTCTCAGCGTGGTTCTTTTCTAGCAGATGTTTCATTACCAGGCTAGGTAACATCATCAGTGCGAGGGAGAATGGGGTTTGCTGACTATTTTTATATAGTGGCTTGCCCTGTCAGTCTTGGTGAGGGTGTGGCTTCATCCTTGATGGTTCCTTAATTAGGGTATTATTTATTTATTCCCTGATAGTTTCTCTGGTACTGTTCCCTGCCTCTCTAGGTGTTGGGTGCTGGAGAGCACGTGTTCTAGGCTGTTTGCTTCCTTCCTAGGCTTTTGATTATATCTTTTAAATGGTAAAATAGAGTTTATCTCTTTGTGTCTATGATGGCTGATTTGTCTGAATGCCGAGCTTTAGATCCAATCAAATCATGTTATTATAACCATAAGGCCAGAAAACAGTGCTATAAAACCTAAATAGTAAGTGAATATAAATATAAATATACAGTATGTCAATTAACAAGTAGTAACTATAAATAAGGAATACAAATGAAATATAGAATATAAAATTACAGAGATAAAAGTACAATAATAATAGCATAAAATAATATATAAAATATGAGTAAGAAAATGAACTACAAGTAAGACAAATAGCACACATACAGTAGAGCTGCAAAACTGGGCAACCTGAAAGGATATACTTGGGTTCTTATCAGATAAGAGGAGTGACAAATAGAAATTGTGCTGTATTGTCGAAGGCTGTATTGTCGAAGGAAGAAATTGTGCTCACTATCCAGAAATGTCTTAAGGATGGAGTAGATAACAGTCATCCTAGAGTCTCTATAAAGGGAACAACAGAGGAGCATATGGCTCAAAGACTCTGTTGAGCCCTCTCCACACGGGCATAGGCTCTGGTGCACTGGAATATTCTTACGGCATCCAAAGAAGACTGCTGAGGGCAGTGCATCCAGCCTGGCTAAGTTAAAAGCCCCTCAGAATGTTGATATTGTAATAGATGATAAATAGGAGGCTGGTGCAAACCCTTTTGGAAGAATCCCCTGAATTATAGGACTAGACACTAAGCTTAGATTAAACTGAAGGTCCATGTTTCAGATCGTTGCTTGAGAGCACAACTGGCATCTTCAAGGCCTAGCTTCTAGGAATTCCCTGGATTTGGCTTGATCTAAAATGTTCAGTTTTCCAGTTGAAATTGTGTTTGAGTCTCTCCATGTGTTGTGAGATTAAGGAGTTTTTGTCGTGTTTCGTGCCCTGATAATGTTACCTAGCCTGGTAATGAAATGTCTGCAAGAAAACAACCAAGCTCAGAGAGCACTAAGAACCCATCAGTTCAATCCTGAGCTACAGGTATTCTCTTCTACTAGAGTCTTTTCTATCTTTGCCATCCATTCCCTGCAGTTGTGCTGCCAGCCTGTGTAGTCTCACAAAGTGATATTGATCCTTTGGGGGCTGATGTGCCTTTAATTAACATCTTCCCATTTGTAAAGTCTGTGTGCCTGTGCTTTCCAACAAATGTAGAAATTGGATGACGGGTAAAGAGTCCATTGAATCACTGATTTTAAATATTGCTTTCTTCTCATTACTGAAGATAAAGTATCATAGTGGAAGTGGAAGCCTCTGTGATGAGGCATCCTCTTTCTCCAAGCCTTCATGTAGAGTCTTCTGAGTTTCACTACACACTATGAGTGCCATGACAAAACATATTAATCTTCTGACCATCTTCAGGGAGGTTGCTGGTAGTACTGGCCAGATTAATCAGACTCTCATCATACGTGCCTTTCTTCAAGAAATGTTGGAAAGCTTAGTTCTACAGAGCCCGCTGAGCATATTTTCAGTGGACGCCTTGGCAACATTACAAAACTGCAGGCAGGAGTACATTGCCAGTTAAACTGGTTGAAAAACAGTGAAATTTCTAGTGTAGCAAGGTTTCTACAATTTATTTGAGCTTATATGCAAAGGTTTCATACACACAGAGAAACATTCAGTACTTTAAGTTTATTAAAAATAAAGATTGGAAGCTGTTCAGAATTCTAGGGGCAGAACTTTGGATTTCATCTCCTTGTGAAAGACAGTAGGAGCTCACAGTATGGTGTCCCTTTATGCATACTGAACATGATAAACGAACAGCAGGAACCTGAGAATGAATGGCTTCTAGCCAGAGGGAAACTGCAACACTCTGGCTGGCTTTGTTGTATTTGTCAAAAGCTGGTGCTCTTCCTGAGAGTCATGCACCTTGCAACTGGTCACTGGGAAGCTATCTAGTCCCCCAAAGCCTTATGACACCTTTGGCTTGTCTTTCCCAGTTTGCCTCATCTGCTGAACAGCTCATAACCACTGCTGCCCATGATGAACAGCCAGAGGAGGAGGCTGGTGAAGAAGGGGAGGAAGAGGAGGAGGAAGAGAAGGAGAAAGAAGATGAAGCCCTGTCTATCATCAATGAAGGAAACATCTCTCTGGCTACACTTCTCCGTGTGTTCCAGCATGAAACAAACAAAGCTGCTGACAATCACAGATTTAGTAGTCATCTGACAGAAGAGGACAATTATGAGGTTGGTTAACTAGCTAATAGGTCCATTAATTAAATTCATATAGTTCTTGTATCCCAATGTTTGTGGCAAGCAATGTCTCATTTAGTAACATTAAAAGAAATGCGGTAAATTTGACCAATAGATGTATTGTTTCTGAAGTATGGCCAGATTAGGGCTCTTGAACCTGCAGGATAAGAGAAATGCATATATGCACATATGGAGAAGCTGTATGACTCAATGATAGGGCAATGCAGAATGAAATAGGTGTATTGGATGAGATTGTCAGTCTTTTTATTAGTGACACTCAATTGGAAGCTCATTAGCAAAGCCATTCTTTTGGGTCAGCAATGATTAAACAAGATGTGGTAAGAGTTTTGTTGACAGTTTTACTTCTAAAGAAAAAGAAACATTTCAAAGCTGTGATAAATAAGCATGTTTCACATTTCCATGCTCTACCTCTCCAAGGATATCTTGCAACATGTCCTGATCATGTCAGATTACATTTGCAATTATAAAGCTTTTATTGCTAATGGCTTTTACTGCATGAAAACTGGCATGCTTCGTTGTGGGGATGGACACGGTCAGTTCCAGGAATATGGATATCTGATTTATCTTACAGGATTATTATAAAGATTGCAGTGTTCTGTGTAACAGGTAAGCATTTGCAGGTCTTGTGATGGATATTTGAAATGTGCTCTCATGCCAGATCTTCTAAGCAACAATTAAGCCATGTGGCAAAATCAGTGCTGGCCTGAAAAGTCACTTCTTTTATTACTTCAGTGTCATTTTTCAAGGAATTAAATCGAAAAGGAGCCATTTTTATGTCACTTCACCCCTGGACATCTCTCCTTCTATAGCAGCATTCCTATATATTGCTTGTTGTTGTTGTTTTAATTGGTTCATTTTCCTAATAAAGTAAGCTATCTGCATTGCTTTTTAAAGCATTTCATTAAGGTATACAAGGATCTCGGCTCTGAAGAGCTGCAGCCCATCGAAGTTGAACTCCTTTTGAAGCATCCCTTCATTCAAGACTTAATCAACAACTACCAGGGGTACAAACTTCCTGTGAGTATCCTTTTTCTTGCGAAGTACACGGTATCTGGAGTAGTAGTAGCAGTAGCAGCAGTTATTGGTGGTAGTAGTGGTAGTGGTAAGAATAGTAACAAATAGTAGCCTCCACTACCCACCATGGCTCTGGTGTGTAGGAGAGGCACTGAAGGCATGATCGGCCCAGAAGGTTGTGCTGTCTGAGGCCGTGTACCCAGCCCATTTTCTATGAAAAATAGCAGAAGAGTTAGGAACCAGAAAGCAGGATTCTTTTTGTTCTGTCATTGGTATCCATTGTTATTTCAATCGCCAAGCAGCTGTTTCAGTTGCCAATCCACTGAACAAATTTAGGGTTTTATTTCTGTACTTTGCGTAGTAAGAGCTATCATATTAGTGATACCTTTCCTCTAATTTTTGTTGTTGTTCAGTCATACTAATATGATAGCTCTATTCCTTAACTGCTGCCTGAAGTTAAGCCATTGCAAAGCAAATGTTGTCTCCCTCCAGGATCATGATCCGTGATCTTTAAAACCTGAATTGCCCTGAGACCAATTCTTTTATCAGTAGGCACATCATACTAGTTTCCTGAGAATCAACAGTTGGATAAACAGCTTGAAGATCACTGTTTGCTGCCAGAGGCTTCCTCCACACATAACAGTCCCTCTCTTCCCTGAAGACTCATGGACTAATATCTGTAAATAACAAACAAGATGAATGCGGCTAAGAACAGATCAAAACCTGCCCCTAGATTATAAGAGCCAGACCAGGCCTATCACCCTTGGATCTTCCGTTAAAGATCAGAGAGCCTCTTTATGTGTTCAGAGAAGCAGGGACAGAGAAAGAGCACTTTCCTTCTCTCTCATTTTTTTGGCCAAAGAAACATTAACAATCTCAGATATGCAGATGATACCACTTTGATGGCTGAAAGCGAGGAGGAGCTGAGGAGCCTTATGACGAAGGTGAAAGAAGAAAGTGCAAAAGCTGGGTTGCAGTTAAACCTCAAAAAAACCAAGATTACGGCAACCAGCTTGATTGATAACTGGCAAATAGAGGGAGAAAAAGTGGAGGCAGTGACAGACTTTGTATTTCTAGGCGCAAAGATTACTGCAGATGCTGACTGCAGCCAGGAAATCAGAAGACGTCTACTTCTTGGGAGGAGAGCAATGACAAATCTCGATAAAATAGTTAAGAGCAGAGACATCACACTGACAACAAAGGTCCGCATAGTTAAAGCAATGGTATTCCCCGTAGTAACCTATGGCTGCGAGAGCTGGACCATAAGGAAGGCTGAGCGAAGGAAGAGAGATGCTTTTGAACTGTGGTGTTGGAGGAAAATTCTGAGAGTGCCTTGGACTGCAAGAAGATCAAACCAGTCCATACTCCAGGAAATAAAGCCAGACTGCTCACTTGAGGGAATGATATTAAAGGCAAAACTGAAGTACTTTGGCCACATAACGAGAAGACAGGATACGGAGAATATGCTGATGCACTAAAGCAATAATCCAATACAATATAATCTAAATAGCATAAAATCATATCCACATAAAATGTCACTGAACGTATCTCAGTCTTCAACCAGCAATAAATCTGACACTCAAGAGCACTGTCCTCAATTATAGAAAAGAACCTTCTTAACCTTCTTAATGCATGTCAGTGAGGAAAGAGCCGTTGTGATCTTAGGGAGAGGCAAGCTATTTCAGAGTGAGGGTGTTGGAAGTGACATTTTCTGTCCCTGGAACTCCACCCACCTTGCATCCTGGGGTAGAGTACTTTCGTCAGCTCATATTGGACAGGCAGATTCTATTCTATAGGTCAGGGCTTTCCAAAGTTTTCCCGCGGCGACACACCAACTACTGTTGGTGTGTCGCCGCGGGAAAACCCGGAAGTGCCGCCGTTGCAGCAGCGCGCAAAAACCCGGAAGCGCTGCTGCCGCTTTCGACTTTTGTGTGCCACTGTTGGTGTGTCACTGCAGGAAAACCCGGAAGCACTGATGATGATCAGCGCTTCCCGGTTGTGTGGCGACACACCAGACTGTGTGTGGCGACACACTTTTGTGTTGCGACACACCGTTTGGAAAGCTCTGCTATAGGGTCTCAGCGTAACCAAAATCTGGGCTATAAAGGGCTTTATAGGTAATAACCAGCATCTGGAAGCAAACCTGTGACCAAGGCCAGCATCAGCAATGTAGGTATAGAAGGTAAAGGTTCCCCCCGCACATTTGTGCAGTCGTGTCCGACTCTAGGGGCCGGTGCTCATCTCCGTTTGTTAGCCGAAGAGCCAGCGTTGTCTGAAGACGCTTCCACGGTCATGTGACCACATGACGCGCGCGGAACACTGTTACCTACCCACCGAAGTGGTACCTATTCATCTACTTGCATTTGCATGCTTTCGAATTGCTAGGTTGGCAAGAGCTGGGGCGAGTGCGGGAGCTCACTCCGCACACAGGGCTAGGGATTCGAACCTCCGAACTTGCGATCTTCTGATCGACAAGCCTGGCGTCTTACCCGCTGAGCCACCACGCCCCTCTCAATGTAGGTATAACAGCCCCCAACTATGACAGCTGCATTTTGCATCTGCTGTAGCTTTCGAGTTATCTTCAAAGACAGCTCCATGTAGAGCAAATTGCAGTAGAGAGAGGATACAGGCATGAGTCACTGTTGCCAAAGTACACACATCCATTGGGGGAACTGAATGTGCATCTCAGTGGGAGAAACCTACTGTACATCCTTCAAATAAATATTTTGTGGTTTCTGGAAAATAAAATAAGACATACTTTCCAAGGTATGGGTAGGTACTAGTGGAAGATGTTAATGCCTATCTCATGTCCAAATTTGGTGTGCCTATTATTTGAACCCAAGGCTAAGGATTTGCTTTGTATTCCCCCTTCTGTATCTCTCATTCAGTTGGGGAGGAGTAAAAAATTGTCTTTGAATTGAGAAGGCCTGTTATCCCCCACCCCCAAAAAAAATCCCTCCAAACCACATAAAATAAATGACATTGCAAAAAAAAGTTATCTTTTAAGAATAAAGCAAAACAAAAAACTCAACAGAGCAGTGTTATTCTGAGATCACTTATGAGATTAAACTGAGCAAAGTGAAGGTGTGGTTTGAAAGGTGAAAGCTATGTCACTTGCAAAGCTGACAAAATTGGAGGAGAAATATAGCATGTTGCTCCTCTGAGGGTGGATAGTGGCTTCCAACACAACCTACGCATCTTGCAATCCATTGTGGGTCAAAACATACTACTAGCAATAAATATTGTGGCCTGTTTGCTGTGTACAGATGTGGCGTGCACCATGCTTTTTGCATGCACCCAGACAGATAAGAACTTTGAGCACTAAAATGAAGAAGTCTGACTCATTCCTAGTACAATACAATACAGTAAAAACATCAGTAGCAAAGAACATCAGTAGCAAAGTTTTTTGGCTTTTACAGTATATCACCAGCCAAACAATGGAAAAAAACAGATGATTCTGTTTTATCAAATCATATAACCCAAATGCACAGCTGTTGTCCAAGGAACTATTCCCAAGAGGACTGGGTACCAGTCTGAAACCAGTCCCAGAACTCTGTGTTCCTACAAGATTGGTGGTGTTGGAGATGTGTGTTAATTATTTCCAGCTCAGTTTCTGTATAGTTGAACCGCTGCAAAGTTAGTTCTTCTATTGGATGGGGTTCTCTCTCATCACCGAGCCTGCCCCAGCCAACCAGGGCAATTAAGATGCTGCTGCCATTTTTGCCTTCAACTGGTATTTGCTGCCATCAGCTTCCCATCCACTCCCAATCAGAGTTACAGCAGCAAGGCTGAAATAAGAGAAATGCCATGCCCTTTCTCATACTCCTTCTTCACTATTTAACTTCATGAGGAGGGAAGAGTTGTGTTTATTCAGGAGTTTAGCATAGGCTTACCGTATTAGTGTTGAATGAGATTAGCCTACAGGACAGTTGTACTGTATGCGTGTTATGATCTAACAGGGATCTCTAAAACTTTGCGCTGCTAGGGCCTGTTAACATTTGAGATGTTGTGGTTCTTTTTCTCAATGGAAGGGATTCTTGCTTCATCCCTTTTCCTGGCTCCTGAGCTTTAGGCCTTATAAGGAAATGTTAACTGGAACATTTTGCAGTTTCCCTTGCAAATTAGCAGGTGAAACAAGCATGGTGAAATTGACATGTTCGTATGTTTGTGTGTGTGTGTACATTTTCTTTCCCTTTTGTTTGTCTGTTGGGGAAAGGAAGTGAAGAGAATGTTGTTGCTACAGGACTTGCTGTACCTCAAGATGGGGCAGAAATGAAGATAATCATGGATTGCCTTCCAACTGTTTCTAAGGATTTGGGAGTACAAATGGTGGCGGTGTGGATGTGCCTCAACCCTCTCTGATAAAAAGTGTGTAAAACTGCAGGATGACATGCAAACCAAATATTTTGATGTATTCATCACTCTTGATATTGTACCATAAACCTAGAGCTGTTAATCATGACAAAGATTTCAATGCACATCACAATGGGTTCATAAATGTGATCAAATTACAAAAGAAAGTAACTCTACCACCACCACCACCCCAGTCCTGGAGATAACATCCTAATGATATTTCCTGGGCCATGTCATTCTCCCACCTTCCCAGAATTGCTATAAAGAGACACTATATTAGATGCAGCTGATGGAGAGAAGCAGATCAGAGGCTTTCTCTGCACCTCTCCACTCCATGCTTTTTCTCTGCTGCTCTTTTCTGAACCCTATCCATGCCAGGGGAGAGGAGGGGACTGGGACAATATAGACAATTGCCCCAAGACCCTCAGTCGGAGGGGACCCTACCCAAAGGATAACTCAGGATTTGAAATAATCAGATGGATATTTATTCACCCAGGGCAATAATGGTAATTCATTTAAATATAATCTCAGGAGTATCTTCAGTTTTTACTGGACTGTTGCCTTCAAAAGGGAAAAAAGGAGGGAGAGAAATTGACATAGGACACGAGGAAGAGGGGTATCAAATGTATATTCTACCCCTAAAGTCTCAGAATCATGAAAAGTCCTGCCCAATATGGCAGATTAGAGAAAGGGTGGCAAATGACATAGGAGGAGTCTATATATCATCTCACGTATGTGACTCTAGGTGGCTTACAATTAGATAAATAAAATGATAGATAGATAGATAGATAGATAGATAGATAGATAGATAGATAGATGATAGATAGATAGATGATAGATAGATGATGATTGATAGATAGATGGATGGATGGATGATAGATAGATAGATAGATAGATAGATAGATAGATAGATGATAGATAGATAGATGATAGATAGATAGATAGATAGATAGATAGATAGATAGATAGATAGATAGATAGATAGATATAGATAGATGATAGAACACATAGCAGCCAGGCATCATCCAACCAATTATCAACACAGCCAGGAGATGGGCTCTGTCACACGAAACCAAGTTTTCAAGGCCTTATGGCAGGCCAGCAGGGACAGGCCAATCTAATCTCGGGGATGATGTTCCAAAGGGCGGGTGCCACAGCAGAAAACGCTCTCTTTGTGGCCCCTGCCAGCCGACATGCCTTAGCCAATGGTGCCGGAGCATGCCTCTCCTGCCGAATACGGATGGGTAGAGGCAACTGGGGAGAGACAGTCCCATAAGTAACCTGGACCCAAGCCATGAAGGGTTTTGAAGGTGACAACTAGCACCTTGAATTGCATCTGAAAGCATACTGGAAGCTAATGCAGCTTGTGGAGCAGTGGTGTTAGATGGGCCAAGTAACCAGTGCCATCTACTGCCCATGCCACCGTATAGTGTGCCAGTTGAAGTTTCCAAATAGCCTTCAAGGGCAGCCTTGTGCTGAGCGCATTGCAGTAGTCCAGTCTGGAGGTAACAAGGGCACGAGTGACCATGACCAGTCCAAGAACTGGCGCCACTGATGCACAACCCAAAGTTGCTGAAAGGCCCTCCTAGCCGTGGCTGCCACCTGCTCCTCAAGTAGGTGCCACAGTCCAGGGGGATCCCCCAGATTGTGCACCGGCCCTGTCTGGGGCAGTGCTTCCCCATCCAGAACCAAAAGTGGAAGGTCCCCAGAACCAGGAGGTCCAAAAACCTGGAGCCGCTCAGTCTTGCTTGGGTTGAGCTTCCTTGTCCATCAACCATGTTCATATATATATATAATAGATTATTTTGACATTACGCATACGGTATATTTACAAAATATAACTATTTCACACCTAACTGCAAGAAGGGGGTGTTGTTTGTGATTACAAATGCCGTCTATTTATAGGAATGAATTTGTATCGGGGATCCCAGTGTGGTAAGGACTTTTCCAAAATAACCTATTTACAGCTGGAACAAACAATTCTCAACCCAAACCTAACTTTAACTTTTTGGTTGTAGCAGGAAAGACAGTTAAAAGTGTGATGCAAAATGGGTGGGCAGAGAGCTTCGGGGAATGGTGTGACAACACATCCGGTCAGTGTCTTGGGAGCGCCCTTCGGTCTATGAAAAGGTTGCTCGTAGGCACCTGTTGTTCCCCTTCCCTTGGTGGGTGTTAAATTGGGGAGCTGGTGCATCCTCTTTCACTTAGTAGTTGCAAGTAGGGATACAGCGGAAAAGCAAGCACAATACAAGGGTGCAATTAATAAAGCTCTGTTAAATAACAACTAAGTGCTGCGTGGAGGAATGTGCAATACCCAAAATAATCCTTTCTGGACAGTATTTCTTATATGTACAAAAGGGGAAAAAACACCATTAACTCCTCACCAATCTTCTGTGGTGCCAATACACTGCAACAAGCCACAGTGATGTCAGAAAGATGACAGGTGTCATGATGTCATTGTTCAAGTGATTCAGTTATGCATTGGTATCACAGGGTCTACCCCAATGCTATAAGTCATATCATTTGCAAGGTGATGTTGTGATACGTGTCGTCATCTGTCCCCACCCCAATTATACAGCGCCTGGGCAGTAGAAGTTTCACTGAAACATAGTCCTTTCAGTTCTGAGCAAGACCCTTTTTTATTTTACTTTTTAAAGCATATTAAAATTGTCAGAAGATATTGCAGCGGAGGGACTGAATTACTAATAAGATTATTGGCATGCAATGTGAAATCATCTGGGTGATAAGATTGTTAGGTCACAGCCATATTGAAGACCTAACGAGAAAGTAGATGATATTCCTTTGTATTGTTTCCAGCATACTTTTCTTATTCTGTATATGCCAGCATACACGTACACACACACACACACACACACACACACACACACACACACACACACACGTTCCATACTCCTTCATAGTCCCTCTTGTTTCTATTCCCCCCTCTCAATCTTTCCTCTGCAGACTCTTATCTTTTTTTTTCTCCCACAGAAGGCTTAATTTTGTTCTTGGGGTAACCCAAGCTGAGGGGAAGGGTTTTTGTTTGTTTGTTTGTTTGTTTACCTGTTTGCTTTTTTTACAGACCATTTACTGGACAGATGGAACATTACCCTGGGTCAGGGATAAAGGTCTGGCAAATTATATGAGATGGAACACATTGATGCTTGTTTTCAAAGGGTTCAAAAGATAGGATTTCCCCCCACAAATAACAACTTTTAAAATATGAACCAACAAAGGTAGAGTTATCAGTTGGTTGTTGCAGACTTAACCTGGTTTTGCTTTGTTTATTTTAAATGCTCTGTCTTGTGAGAGGAAAGTTACCTTGAATGCAGCAGTCTTCCACATCCTAGTTCCTACCAGACGTTTCAACTGCAGCTCCCATTATTCTAAACCAACCTTGCCCTTGTTGGTGTAGAATGTAAATAAGACATTTTTATCTACAGAATCTAAACGTTTTTAATTTTTTTTCCTGTTTTAATGTGATTTATAATAATTCAATTAATTTAAACTTTCACATGATTTTTGCAACAATGCAAGTTATCTCTCTGAAATACTTTATATGCTGTGTTTTTGTAAAGGAACTCTAATAAAATATATCTCAAGGTAATTAAGCATTGCAATTTTGATAATAAGACAATAATTTGTAGCTATAAAAGTAGGAGAAAATGAAACTGTGTTACTTTCATATTCAGTAAAAGACCCTAGCAATATGGATGGGGAAATAGTTTTATTTCCTCTTAAGCATATTCAGAGGCATCTAGATCAGTGTTTTTTAAACAGCATGCTTTTCCATGCTGGATGGGGAATTCTGGGAGTTGAAGTCCACACATCTTAAAGTTGCCAAGTTTGAAAAAGACTGATCTAGAGCAAGCCATGATTTCATCAGAAGGACAAAATGTGCTGTGGTGTCATGATGCAAGCTCCGCTCCTTATGTGCTTGAATGCGCTGCCATTTGGTTTTATACTACAAGCAAAGGTTTTTAATTAATATGCATCAGTTAGGGGTTTATCCAAGTGTCTCCAAAGAAGTAATACATTTATATGGGGTTTTATTTTTTTAATGCAAATGGGAAAATCTGCTTTGGTAACCAAATCAGTGGTTCAGTGATCAAACCAATCAAGTAGCTATATGGTTACATCTTTCTGATTCATTTTTCTCTTATTTCCATAGGATTTTAAAATGATTCTGCAGAGAGCAGCCCAAATGCAACCACTTAATGGAGATAACACCAACTTATAAAGAAGTTAAAATAAGAGAAGGGGCAAGGGGAGGGAATCGGGGACTTTTTTTCAGCACAACAGAAGTATTTTCCAAATGTTGACCTAGATATTGGGGTAATTCTTACTTATAGAGTTGTGTCCTTTAATTAGGATAGAAATGGTTTTGTATTCATTCTCTTTTAAATAAAGATTTATTTAAATGAAGCCAATGGGTGGTTCAGGCAAAGTTTTCAGGCAATCGTAACTATAGCGTGATCTGAAATGGTACAACTGTAGTCATGTGGACTTGAGACGTCGTTTGGACAGAAGGTGGTGTGGCTGCTCCCGAACGGAGAAGAAGATAGCAGGCAGAATGTATGATCTTATGTCATATCTCTGATTGGCTGGCACAGAAAGTTCCTTTGCTTTGCTGTTCTACTGGCGTCTCCAACTGCTGCACCATAAAAAACAGGATGCAGGGACTGATCAAGAGAGCTTTGGGAAACAGCTCTTTCCTGCACATCTGCCCAGAATGGGGAGGGAAGAGAAGAGTTCCAGTCCTAGAGCTGGTATACATATGTTCCCTGCAGGGGTCCTTCCTCCGGCCTAGTGGCATAGGTTCAAAAGAGTACGATTTGATGGTTCCTCCATTATGGATTCTCCCTCCCTTTGATTCTTGGGATTGTTGAAAAAGGACGAGGCCCATTTCTCACATTAGACCAGTGTTTTTCAGCTGTGGCAGCTTGAAGATGTGTGGACTTCAACTCCCAGAATTCCCCAGCCAGCATGCTGGCTGGGGAATTCTGGGAGTTGAAGTCTACACATCTTCAAGCTGCCATGGTTGAAAAACACTGCATTAGACAAACCTAGGTGGGATTTTTCAACAGGGAACCTGCATTAGGATATAAATATTTTTGCAAATAAATGCTAATCATATTTACAATGTACACTTATATGAGAGTACACGCAATGACAAATGACACATAAACATTTAACATGAGCGATGCAATTATTTTTCCAATATCAAGCTTGCTAATGTGGAAGTAAATCCCATGCAGTCTAGAAATATAGCCTATTTACAGACACCGTGTATAAATAGATATGAATAGACTCAATGCTATATGAAGCCACTTTTGTAGTGGTATGGCTTTACTTTGATTGCTTTGCAAGTGGGCTGGAGTGGAGCTTCAGCATAACAAATTCTGTTTTATTTTATTTTATTTTTTATTTTATTTTTTGCAACTTTCTCATTCTGATTATTATTTCCTAACTTTTATTTTTTCCCATATCGTCATTGTCAAATCCATTCTATGGGGTAGACTGATATTCCTATGCATAACATACTGATCTTCCTGCAAAAGCAAATTGTATGGCATGGACTGTATGGAATAATAAAACAGAATGGAAAAATGGTACCCAACAATCTCCTGGAACAATAAAAGTTCATTGTGGATTTGTTTGTGGTTTGATGTAGGGAACCTTAGTTCTCCAGATGTTCTTGAATTAGCATTTTTAGTAGCCCCAGCCAGCATCACCAGTGGTGTGTGATGCTCACAACTGTAGATCAGCAACATCTGGAGAGCCATAAACTTCCCATAGCATACATATTTTCCCTATATAACTCACAGGTTGTACAAGTCTAGAGCAGTGCTGGCTGGGGAATTCTGGGAGTTGGAGTCCACACATCTCAAAGCTGCTGAGGCTGAGAAACACTGGTAATGATACTGAAAGTTAGTCAGTTAGATGAAGATAGCAAAGTCTGACATTTCCTTGTGTTTGTGTATTGCTCTGTGATGTGTGGTGTGCAAAGTGGAATTCTGTACATGCCTTTTCTGTAAGCACATGGTATTGAGTCTCTGCTCGTTTTACCCCTTTCAGACTAACGACTTTACCTTCAACTAAGCTACCTTCCAGACAGCCACAACCATATTATGGCCCTCCGTCAGTGCTGAAACCTCAACATCCTTCTTGCATAATGGTAACCTCATTACCATCGAGACTTAAAAGATACAAGCAGACCCAGCAGTTACAATTTCCAACTCTTTTCTCCTCTTATTAAAGGCAAAATCAGTTAAGAATTTCACGCAAGACTATCCAGGCCTCTAAAATCAGATTACTTTCATCCTGAGGTGGCAGACCCAGTGACATTTGTCACAGCTAGGAGGCACTGGCGGCAAAATATATATTAAAAAATACAAATAAATAAACATTAAAGTAGAAAATGGCACAAGTTTTTTTTCTCTCTTGGATTACATCCAGCTTCCTTCCATCTTCACTCTTCAAATGTCACAAATACATGGTTTTACAAAACTTTGCTTATTTGCTTGCTGCTCCAGCTACAGTAAAGGCATTTCCCAACACAATGAGTTTATTTTGGAACACACAATAGTGTACAATGCCAGGTAAAATGGCATTCTGGTAAGTCCACTCTGTACAGAATTAAAATTACCCAGGTGCACCATGCCTTGGCCTCCGCCCTGTGTTACTGCTCACCTTTCTAGCTTTTGTTTGTTTTTTTAAATCTATTAGTACAATTATCTAAGGCAGAGCTTTCCAAACTTTTCATGTTGGTGACACACTTTTTAGACATTCATCATTTTGCGACACACTCTTACAGCAGGGCATCATTTCACAACACACTCTTACAGCAGGGCACAAGGCAGGCACTAGGACCTGCGCGGAATCCTGGCAGGGCAGGTTTGGAGGCAGCCAGGCACAAGGCAGGCACTAGGACCTGCGCGGAATCACAGCAGGTTTGGAGGCAGCAAGGCACAAGGCAGGCGCTAGGACCTGCATGGAATCCTGGCAGGGCTCAGAGACACACCCAGACACTGCAGCCAACACACTAACGTGTTCCAACACATAGTTTGGAAAGCTATGCCCTAAGTTATGATGAAAAAACAATGATTTGAAAGAAAGATGTAAATGAGCCTAATATGAATGGAGAAGAATGGAGTAAACTGGCGGGCTATGGTAATCTCTGGATAGGGTAGATGTTCTGAAAAGATGAATATCATAGTGTCAAACAAACTAGAATTCTCAAAAGGGGCAAATAAAATGATCTTAGATAAAATGATGTGGATGTCAATAACGCCCCCTAAACATAATTTATACCGGACACCTTCTTTCATCCCTCTGACTCCAATGAGCATACATGTAGAAGATGTGGCATTAAAAAGAGAGAAGAAAAGAAGCATGGAAGGGAAAGAACTGAAATTAAAAGGATGAGTCAAGAGAGTTAAATTTCAAGCGCTCTGGTTATCTAGTTATTTCAAACCACAACAAGAGAAGTTCAGCTACAATGTACAACACCAAGTCCCATCAAATACAAAAGATCATAAGCATGATTAGAAGCAGAGTTAGAAGAACAGAGGCAGCTGACTTGTTATCCCCCAGATGTTTGCGATATAACTCTCATAGTTCATTGCTACGACCATCCTGGCTGGGACTGAAAAGAATTGAAATCAAAAACAGGTTGCCCACCAATATGTTACCAAAAAAAAGACTTATTTAAAAATGGAAATGTGGTCTAAAGAATAAAAAATATTGGGCGGGGGGGAAGGAACACCCCCACCCCGCTGTCCCAAGGGCTGAAACTGAGATTTGGAGAAACACATTATTAATAAGTATTAATACCAACAATGCAACTGAATGACCTACTGTATTTGTGAGTGTCTTTGTGATAGAAAAGGTAAAGCAGATAAAATCCTGAAGAACTGGGACAAATGGTAGTAGCAAGATACAAAGTTCTAGACTTCTTGAGCAAACTGAGAACATTTGAACCAGGTCCAAATGGTATAAATCTAAGAATTTCTAAAGAAATTCAGATGAGAAAATGTCGATCTCCTAATGAAAATATGTATAATGTCCCTAAAATTGGGATCTATATTAGAGGTCTGGAAAGTGATCAGAAGAACGCCCATTCTAAAGAAAAGAATCCAGGAAAACATAGGCCGGCAAGCTGAACAACTGTTCTTAAATTAGTGGAAGGAATTATTAAATATAAAAATAAATGGCATATAAAAAGCAAGGCTTGCTGAAAGACAATCAGCATTGCTTCTGCCATATTCTATTTCGCTATCAAAATCTTTGGGAGAGTGAAGCATGTAGACAAGTAATCCTGTAGACATGATAAACCTGAACTTTAAAAAGGCTTTTGATCAAGTTCTTCACCAAAGCTAATTTGATAATTGTGAAGTCAGGAGAAACTGTTTTGTGGATCATTGAACAAATATAGACCATGGAAATAAACACATCTTTCCTTAGATAGCAGAGTATTAAATAAGTTTCCATGATGCACAACAATTCCAATGGATTGTTCGATGAAATGCCAGACGACGAATATACTTTGGTGTTGAAGGGGTTAAGACAGCTCGACTTGCAAGATACTGTTCTGTTCGGACTTTGACCACCAGAACTTTTTAATAAAATAGTTTTATTAATGAAAACTATTTACAATTGTAGTCCAATAATACAATTGGAGAATACTGGATCAATTGGTGCACTTGAATATAGGCAGCTATGCAATAGCATCACTAAGTTCAGCAGCAAGTGCCAAAAGTTCTGGATAAGTAGGAGACTTGAGGTAGACTTGGCTTCTGCTTGAAGCTGACAAGGCTAGACTGGTTCTCTGGAAACACTAGACTGGAACATCAGGTAAGCTGGACTGATTCCCCTGGAACTCTGGACTGGACTACAGGATACACTGGACTGGTTCCTCTGGGACTCTGGACTGGAACTGCAAGATATACTGGACTGGATCCTCTGGAACTCTGGACTGGAACTGCAGGATATACTGGACGGGTTCCTCTGGAACTCTGGACTGGAACTGCAGGATATACTGGACTGGATCTTCTGGAACTCTGGACTGGAACTGCAGGATATACTGGACTGGTTCTTCTGGGACTCTGGACTGGAGACTCAAGGCAGACTGGACTGGAACCTCTGGAACCCTGGACTGGAACTGCAATGCACACTGGACTGGCTCCTCTGGAACCCTGGACTGGAATCACAAGACCGGCTGAACCGGTTCCTCTGAAGCACTGGACTGGGATAACAATGCAGACTGGACTGGTTCCTCTGGGACACTGGACTGGAACTGCAACACGGACTGGGCTGGTTCCTCTGGGATACTGGACTGAAACCTCAAGGCAGACTGGACTGGAACCGCTACAAATGGAATGGAAGCTGCAAGGCAAACTAAATCACCCCCACTAGGTAATACTGCCTGTATGCCAGGCAGGACTGGGTACGGTGGGCTAGGCAGCCCTCCAAGGACAGAATGGGGCGACCCAAAATCGACGCGATGAACTGCACAAGGCTGAGCAAGGTACTTAGCTGTATTGGCCAGGCAATAACCCGGCAAGACTAGCGGGCGCTGCGAAGCTGAAGATGCCAGGTGACAATCGCCCGACTGGACTGAAGCCTTCCTGCTAGGATTCTCCGAGAAGCTGCTTGCTAATGTTCCGAACCCTCTTGATGATGAAGCAAGCTGAGCTTCTTTTGCGGCTGGGGTAGATTCAGAAATGAGAAGAGGCTCTGGCTCTGATTCCACAGGAAGAGGCTTTTCCAACGATTCTTGCTCTTGCGCTCTTTTATCCTGCTCTTCGCCCGCCTTCTCTCTTCAGGAGCCAATTGGAGCTCCTGCTGCTGGGCACGCCTTTCTGCCTGCCTTTGTCTTGCGCTGATTGGTGCTGAACAAGAAAGTGAGTCTGGAGCACCAATCAGCTGCTCAGGATTTTCCCACACTGTCAGGTCATCTACAGGTTCGTTGCTCCACACCTGCTTCTTTGGCGTCCATGAGTCTGGCATCTGCCCATCAGGAGATCGATCACGGGTGTTGCACTTTTGAACCTGTACCTGTTCATCACGAGATTGGGATCATTGCAGCCTAGGGTAAGTTTTGTTTCTTCTTTGGGTTTCATTTTCTTCTTCATCAGTGTCAGAGTCACACTGGACTCTGACAGATACTGATGGGGTTGTTTTTCTGAGGGAATGTTTTGGGAAAGAAATGTCTCTGTTCTGTGGGAGGTTTTCTGCTGAGAAGTCTGAGTTCCTAAGGGGGGCAGTTGGGCTGTTTGATTTCTCTATGAAAAATGCCCTGTGTGTTATATGGAGACAAGTAAATATTCTGGTATATTTCGATGTGGGATAAAGAATTAAGAAAATGTATTTGGATTGATATTAAGGCTTATATGATTCTATTTTTGTTAATGATTTGGATTAAGATTTATTCCATTGCTTTTAAAGCTTGTTTGATTTTTTTTTTGAGATTTACAAGATATAATAATAACTATGGTTTTAGGTTTAATAGTGCTAAGATTGTTATAGTATTATTAAGTATAAAAGTAGACAATTTAAATGTTTTTATAATTTGATTTTTACTATAGTGGTCAGAAATATATAGAATAGTGGTAGGAAGGAAATACCTAAATAAATGTTGTTTTTTTGGGGGGAGAAGTTGATTTGGAGGTTTATATATTTGTTAATTTTGTTTTTTATATATAAGGGGAAGGAGCAATTGTGTTTAGTGATTTTTATAATGTACTAATGGAATGACTTATAGAAATAATGTGATCTTGGTTAGATATAGAGTAAGGGATTAATTATGGAAATTGCTGTATATTCTTGTTGTTGAAAGTTGGAAGTCACCCTGTTATGTAATCTCTTTAAAAATCTTTTTTCATCTTGTTTTCTCACTTCTTCTTTTTCCCTTTTTTTGTAATTTTCTGCTTTTTTGTAGTTTTTAACTTTGTTCTAAACTTAATAAAATTCTTATAAAAAAAACAATTCAAAAATATTTCAAATGCCATGTCTGTGGAGTTAATCAGCAATTCAAAGCAAATGTATTGATTACTCATACTGTACCCTTCTGATTAATAATTTGTATTCATTTCCACAAAAAATTATTTATATTTCTGGCATATAAATGTTCTGCCATTGAATTACAGTATCTAATTCCAGCTTGTAACAGAAATAACTGGAGAATTCCTTATTGTATTGGGAGTACATTCCAGCTGAATCAATTAAATCTCATTTTATTCCCAACTATCAATCTGCAGGCCCTCTAACCTGCTAAAAGGATGATGGTTGGATGGTATGAGTGGTTAGAATCAGCATACGTATTTGCAACAGTTTTTGATTGTACCTAGGCCGATGTATTAGCTGAGCTGTGGCTCATGGCATACGCATTTCAACCTTTTTTTAAAAAAAAATGCTCTATCTCTTTTTGGTTTTCTTGTGCCTCCACTTACTTCTGATGTCATATTCCTGACCGTAGCTCATAAGCAGGACAGGTACATCCTGTTGGCCTAATTCATCCTGAGGATCATCTAACCATTCTCAACATTTCATGACCTGATTTAGCTTTGAAATTAAGTATGATCATTCTCTTTTTGAATGTGCTTGTGCTGCAATTGTGCTTAGCCAAAGGATTATCTAATTCAGATCAGTTAGTTAAAATTGTAATTGTCCTCTGCCTGAATTTGGCAGTGCAATTTTTCTGTCTCTTCCTCCAATTTTTGTAGGTATTCCTGCTGCTCTCACTTGTCACCACCACATTTTTCAGCCAGGTAATGCCAACACTTTTCTTTTAGCATCTATGAACAATGTTCATTTATTAAAAAGTTTACGCTGCCTTTCTGACCTGGGGTTCAAGAACCTGTAGGATCTGCTCTTCCCTGTTTGATCCTCGCAATAACTTTTGGAGGCAGTTTAGATGTATGAATGGCCCACAGTTTACCAATGAGCTTTGTGGCTTAGTCAGGTTTTGAATCCAACCCTCCACCCCATCGATCCTTGTCTTAGACTTCAAACCACTGCCTCATTCTTCACTCTTTTGTCTTGACAAAAAAAGCAAAGCTTTGATCGATCTGAAAAGGTCTCAAAGCACAAGTTTCTCTCAGACCTGCATAACTTCTACCCATCCACCAGCCAAGCTGTTGTAACTGTTTAATACCCTTGCTTACACAAGCCAAGACCAGCAAGAAAAACGGTAGGCATTAAACTGCTCTTTCACTATAGTGAGAAGGACAACTAGTAGCCATTTGGGAAAAGAACTAAGAACAGTCCCTCACATGAAGTCTATACTTTATTTATTTCACTCCTTGGACTGATTGAGGAAGAACCATCTGGGTAACCTGCAAGTCAAAGTACAGTTTGAAACCACCATTCCCAGGAACCAACTCTCCATGTTCTACTTTAAAGGGTGATCATTAGTTAGGAACAGCAGCACAGACTTCATGCTTGCTCATCAATTGTTAGCATCTGAAAAGTAGATCTGGGAGGTGTGCTGGTTACCCAGCTACAGTCTTTCTCTCTGAGATGTATATCAAATTGGATTATATTAATATCTGGACACCAAAACAGTGAATGTTGGTAGCCAGGCCCAGAGGCAATGGAGTAATGAAAATGGCAATGCTGCAGCTGCCTTCTCTCTGCAGACCAAACAGTTGCCAATTATTTCTTTATTATTAAAGAAGACATGCTAATGCCATTCCTTCTTGGCCCTCTAAGTCTTGTAGACCCTCCCTTGGTGTGAATCTGGTTGTCTTGTATGAGAAGGTAAAACAAGGTTATAATGAAGGGAAGTATATCTACCCTGGCTTGCTTCAAGTAGCTTCATGCAGGAACATCCATGGGCAGGAGCCGGGGGGGGGGGGCAGGTGTTGTAAAAAAAATGTGGTTGTTGTGACCTCACAATTGAACCCCTGCATCTTTTTTATACCTGTTTCATGAGAGACACATTAAAAAGTTTCAGGGCTTCAACTGCATGGTTGCAGCTGCGATCTCAATTTGTTGATCATCCCTCTTGCCCGCAGACACTCTTGGGGATAGGACTTCTCTGAATGAGTGATGGGAAAAGAGGATGGATGGGGGATGTATAGCTGAAGGGGAAAGCTTTAGGTGATGAGGAACCAGGAGGGAAAACGGATAGAGAAGAAAAATAAGCAGAACTCAGGGATAATGAAATCAAGCTTGCTGATTTAAAATAATCAGCTACGTTGATGGGTTCTGACTGCTAGTTAGGTCTTAAAGAAAACTTTCTGATCAGATTGTGAAAGGATTGCAGAAATCTGGTCTAAGTGAAAAATGTGGGCCCCGTATGCTGATTTGTTTAACTTAAAATTCCCAGCACTGTGCTGCTTCTGGTAAAGTAATTGTAAGCAAAATTATAAACCACAGGTAAATATGCGTCACAAGCACACGTGTGCTGCGTAAGCAGTCTCAAATCTGTACCAACAGAATTAGGAAGTGAATGAAGAAGTCCTGCAGTTTTTTAGTCCCTATCAAAAAAAATGTTACATTACTGTACTTATCTGAGGATAGGACTACATATTACATGTAGTTTTCCATTCTTTTTCTTTACTATGCAGCTCCTAAGGCCATTGTTTAAAATGAAAGACCATGAGAAGAACATCTTACTATCCTTCCCTATCTATGATTGCTTTCCTCCTGGGAAAAAGAGGACTGCATACTTACTTTTGGCCAAGCATGCATAAAAATTGTTGGAAGGAAGTGATTTTTCAACGAGAAACCGTTCTCTTTCCCAAACCCTCCCCATTATTTGATTGCCCTGAAAACCTGTCATTATTTGACTGACAGGAAAGGCTATGAAGCAGCCTGTGAAGGAGAAAAAGCCATCATTTCTGTCTTCTGAGCCTCACAAACTTCTGGCCTATTGATGGTGAGCCAAGCTGATAGCAATATTTAGCATCTTTGGCTGTGGCACAATAAACTTCTTTAAAAAGGTAAAGGTTCCCCCCGCACATTTGTGCAGTTGTGTCCGACTCTAGGGGCCGGTGCTCATCTCCGTTTGTTAGCCGAAGAGCCAGCGTTGTCCGAAGACGCTTCCATGGTCATGTGGCCGCATGACATGCACGGAACGCTGTTACAAGCCTGGCGTCTTACCCGCTGAGCCACCACGCCCCTTAAACTTCTTAGAACTTACCATTAAAGAAGGCTGTGTGAGTGCTGGCTGGGGAATTCTGGGAGTTGAAGTCCACACATCTTAAAGTTGCTGAGGTTGAGAATTGATGGAGTCTTGAAGGTTAATAAAAGAACTCCAAGCAGCTAACAACAATCTTGCAGAGTAGAAGCGTGAACCAGCAGGGAACTTGCACTTTAAGCTTAATTGCGTTCAGAAATAAATTCAGTCTTCACACATTAGTTAGATGAAGAAAAATAGAGATAGCTTACATTTATTCAGTAGATCTGGATACAAGAAGATTCATAGTAGATCTGTGTGCAAGCTAGATGGAATGGACGAGAGCTGCATGGTGCAGCCCTCCTGCTTGCAGGTGTGCCCGAAGGGGGGAAAAATGGAGAATGAGAATTCCCAAACCAACAAGAAGGAAGAAGAGGAAATCAGGTGACCCAGGTAACCTCTCACAAGCAAAGTAGAGATGTGTTTACTAGAAAGACCCCTTATTATACCTATGAGACAATGCTGAGTTGACTCCTTATAATCCCAACAAGAATGACATGCTGGCTGGGGAATCCTGGGAGTTGAAGTCCACACAACGTAACATTGCTAAGGTTGAGAAACACTGGTCCAGGCGTTCAGCTGAATGCACCAAAGGACTTTAATATTTGGTACTAGACCTGGAACATTTGTCCCATACTCTTCTTGACCTTTCCACTTTCAAGGGACATCTGAAGGAGAGGTAATCTCCCATTGATTTGAACATAAGTACATCTGTCTGTATGATACAGGACCTTAATAAAGCAAACTGTCCTTCAAATTGCCAGCTAAATGCAGGAAAGTCAGGGAGAGAAAGAAATGGGGCCACTCTCCCCCTCATGTCTACTGACAGACATTCTAGGCTATCTGCCCCATATATGAACTAGTGTGGGAGAAGCTGCTCTTTCCATCACTCTAAAAAAGCACAGTAAACTTTTGCAAATGTATGCCCAAGTGGGATGGAAAGAACCTGAGACTTAAAAAACAAACAAACAAATAGGGAAAAAACAAAACAGATCCAAAATTTAAAGTGAGGGCTTTGTGGGCATCATCTGGGTTCGAATCCTTGTCTATTCAACTATACCTCTGTTGTATTAGGTGTGTCTTTTTTCCCTAAACATTGCTCACCTTTAACAACTGTGGTTTTTTTCCTGCCGTTCTATTGTGTCTGATTCTCGGCAACTGCCTGGACTAGTCCCTGCAGTTTTCTTGGCAAGATTTCAGAAGTGGTTTGCCATTGCCTCCTTCCTAGGGCTGAGAGAAAGTGACTGGCCCAAGGTCACCCAGCCAGCTTTCATGCCTAAGGTGGGTCTAGAACTCGCAGTCTCCCAGTTTCTAGCTTGATGCCTTAACCCAGAGCTTTCCAAACTGTGTCGGGACACGTTAGTGTGTCGGCTGCAGTGTCTGGGTGTGTCGTGGCTGCTGCTGCCTCCGAGCCCTGCCAGGATTCCGCGCAGGACCTAGTGCCTGCCTTGTGCCTTGCTGCCTCCAAACCTGATGTGATTCCGTGCAGGTCCTAGTGCCTGTCTTGTGCCCTGCTGTAAGAGTGTGTCGCGAAATGATGCCCTGCTGTAAGAGTGTGTCGCGAAATGATGCATGTCTAAAAAGTGTGTCACCAACATGAAAAGTTTGGAAAGCTCTGCCTTAAGTACTAGACCAAACTGGCTTTCTTAACAACTGTAGGGGCCCCCAAACTTTGCCAGTTTCTTCATGAATGAGACAGAAAAACCTAAAAATTAAATGAGAGAGAGAGAGAGAATGAGAAAGAGAGAGAGAGAATGTTTGAGGAAAGGAAATTGATAAATTTCTCCAATTGATAGTTGTAAATGTTAGTTCCACCTCAAAGTGATCTTCAGGATGGGAATTTCAATCTAGGAAAGTAAAATTAGGAGAACAAGCACTTTCCACAGTACCCAAGACAGTATAGGCCATGGTAGTATCGTTTGATCTTACCTCACTCCTTCACAAGTACTTTTGTGTGTGTGTGTGGGGGTTTCCTGTTTCACCCTGTGCCCCCTTGTCTGCATGTTTATACTTCCCCTTGCCTGTGGTTACTTTATTGATGAGCGCACTCTAGAAGGAGCTATAAAGTCACAATGCAAGCTGCTTTTTCTCAGCCTTAGTTTCACTTTTCCCCCGCGAGATAGAAAGAATGTGAACTTGAGAGGATGGCAAAGCCAAATTTGATGGTATATACTTACTTCTTTATCTTCCTTCCTTCCATCTCTGCAGAAAGTGGCTCTGGGTCAGAAACGTCAGTGGGATACGGTGAGTCTCTCTTTTTCCTTCTAGCCAAAATTCCAGAAAAAAATGGAAGTTCAAGCTTTCCAAATTGGTAACGCAAAGAACGTTGGTACTTATGTTTGCTAGCATTAAGTATTTTGAAAGATAAATATCCTGTCACCTTGATGTACGTAGTAATTTATTTTATATTTTTATTTTTTAGCTTAGTTTATAATGACTTAGTTTATAATGACTTATAATACGGCAAAGTGCTGCACAGTTATCAGATATGGGTCTCGGTGTTCTAATTCTCAACCAACGTTCATTAGAAATATAGCCTAGAGTTAGTTTCTCTTTGAGAGTATAAAGCTGTTGCTTGTTTTCCTGAATTTTACCAAATAAAGTGAGGTAAGATTGGATTTTATTATTGCTTATTATTTCATAAATGAGCATTCTTGAAAAGCTTCAAGCCACTAGCTGAAAAATGCTGCTAAATAAGGTCTGAATTCTAGTATGTAGCAAGAGCCAGGATTTTCCATTATTCAGTTGTATGTCATATTCTTCCAGACCCATATAATCTTATTAAGGTGATCAGAGACAATGGGTAGACGAAGCAAAAAACACTTTCTCTTTAATTAGGAATGTGCATTTAACCTGGGTTGCTTTAAAGCTTATTTTTCTTGGGCTCAGATAAGAACCTTACTTTGGAAAATACAAAACTATGTATCTCTGCAATGGGGAGAATCAACAAACGGCTATAATTTTTTTTTCTAGCCTTTTTCCCGCAGGTGCTGGGTCCACTTTTTTCAGATCAATTGAATGTTGATCCATTGGTTGCAATTAACTGACCGGCTTGTCGCCCGAGCCTGACGTGGGCTGAAAGAGAGTGACTGGCCCGAAGTCACCCAGCCGGCTTTCATGACTAAGGCGGGACTGGAACTCACAGTCTCCTGGTTTCTAGCCTGCAGTCTTAACCACTAGACCAAACTGGCTCTCCAACAAACTATAATGGTATAACTTCATACATAATTAGATGAAATATGCAGGCATAAGAAACCTTTCTGTGCAGAGAATTCCTGAAAAAAATTCAGACAAGGTGCAAGGGATTTCATGCAAAGGCAAGCTGCAATTTGGAGATTTATGCTCCCTTTTCTGAAAGGTTCTCCCATACTAGATTATATTTAGCAAATGTTCAACAGTAATTACATAGAATGTCCAGTTACTAAAGCCAAAAGCAATAAACTTAATTCATAAATCAGACAACGAAAAACTAAAAAAAACTCTTTTTCCTTCTCCTTGGCAGTTAACAAAGTAATAAAAATACAAAGCAAGTTGAAATTACTCTTAAAATTGATCCTCAACTGTCTCAGGGGATTGGTAGTAAGAAGCACTGTTTTATCATGGTTCTCCTCCCTCATGTGTGACTGGTTCTGGTGGTGATGGTGGGAGGAGAGAGGTCACGTTTTAAGGCCCTCAGTTGTGGGGTGCTGCAAGGCTCAACACTCTTTCCTCTACTATTTAACATCCACATGAATACTGGGGGAGCTCATCCACTGACATGGAGTCAGGTTTCATCAATTCTGCTGATGATATACAGTTGTATATTGACCCCAGGCTGAATAGGTCAAGTGCTATCCAAGTGCATAAAGACTGCTAAGATTTGGATAGGGAAGAACAAACTCAGGCTCAATCCCAGCAAGTCCAAGTGGCTTTGGGTTCAGAGACCATCCGAGCCTAGGATATTCCATCTCTGGTTCTGGATGGTGTGGCACCCCCTCACTGTTTGTAATCTTGGACTCATGGCTCCTGTTTAAACAGGACATAGCAGCTGTGGCCAAGAGGGCCTTTGCACAACTTCATCTCATGTACCAGTTATGACCGCCCTGTGCATGAACATTCATGTCTGGGTCACATCCCAGATGGATTACTACAACGTGCTCTACATAGGGCATCTGGATGCTCCAGCTGCTCCAGAATGCATCATATCATCAAAATTGTCTCTCTTGCGGATCTAGTTTTGGACAGATTCACAAGGTGAGAGGCAATCTCTCAAGCAGTCAGGCTGATTCCAGGGACTATATTATCCCTGGAAAATGAAAGGCAACCAATGTGGATCTTTCCACACACGCAAGACTTCATCCCAGGAATCTGCATTGGCTGGCAGCCTTGTTGTCATAGATTGCACCCATCAATGTTTCCAGGCCCTCTTTTGGGGGCAGATAAAGAACGTGCTGCCAGTCCTCAGATGCTACTTCCCCCTCTTTCCAGTGTTTTCTTTCAAATGGAATTTGGAGGAATTTTTTGTTTCTGTTTTCCATTCAAACTACCTATCTGTGTCCTTCTGAATCTCTGAAGCTGCCTTGATGTGGTTTCATCAATTTATTTATTTATTATTTATTTATTTAACTTATATGACCGCCCATCTCCCCCAACGGGGACACTGACTTTTTTACTTCATCAATTTGGAGGACACTGACAAACCCAAAATCTCTCCAAAACAAGAGAAGAGTGCTGTTTTGGAGATGTGGACAAATGAAATAAGTAGAAAACAAACCTTTACTATTCAAACTGCAGCATTACAAACATGAACATGTATCACTTAAAACAAAGAGGAGTTCAACCCATGCGCCATGGATGTCAGTAGAAAAACCTTTACAGATGTGAGTAAGCCTGGACTACTACTCCCCGCTGGGGGAGATGGGCGGTCATATAAATAAAATAAATAATAATAATAATTTTTAACCAGACATGCCTTGAACCAACTTTAGACATGCTGGTTTGACTCACACATTGTGCTTAAAGCTAAATAAAACACAACTGCTGTGCTCAAATACTGTAATATGCTACACCCAAACAAATGAACTGTAATGATCTAGAATTCACAAAGCTATGACAATAGTTGGCTTTCACAATGCACTAAACCTCAAACTAACCAACCCTTTTAAAATAGGCTTATCTTAGTGGTGGTGGTGGTGAGTTGTATGTATCCATCTACCTGGTTTATGCACACAATTCTCTCAGCCAGAATATGGATGCATTTCTCATGGAAAGTCTTGTGGTATGGGTTGCTATGTGGGTTTAAAGGAGCATAGTATCCAAAAGGAATCTTGACACTATTGCTAGTAAGCTGCAGTTTTATTTAGATGATGTCGTCTATGAGATCAATCATCTGTGGAATAAACAACACAATACATCATATATATCTCAAACAGCTGGCATTGCCGCTCTTTATGCTAAGGTAAGCTCATAGTGTTAGGGAGATAACTGGTGAAGAAGGAGGGGGCTCCCTCCAGGGCGATAAACGCATGCACAGTACTGCTTTGCTTTCCTCGTAAGAGGCTGAAGAAGGCACCACCCTAGTTTCTTGGGCCTTTTCTCTGAGCATCACTAGTTCATTTTAGTTTAGCTGGATTCTGTCTAGCAGAGTAGAACAATAAAACACTAGAGCCTTTACACTAAGTCTCAGTGTGTTCCTTCACTTGAAGTCAGGACACGTAGTGGACTGAGAAATCACCCTCCATAGGAGAAATAGAATCTTTCCATTTTCCAAGTCACTGATTTTGTAAATTTACACCCAGTTATAAAAAGAGAATCTGTTGGCATCACCAGTGGTCTTCAGGGAAGGATTAAAGTCCCCCTCTGCTCTCATGGTACTTTCAATGTGGATTGGATCTTTAAATATTTACTTCAGTGAGAGGAAAAATTGCCTTTATAGTTTAGTCTTTGTGGATCTCCAAAATTATTCTATTATATAGATGACTATCAGCAAGTTATGAGTGAAAAATTAATTGAACAAAGTTTAATAGAAATTTCCATTCAATGTTAAGAAGGGAAATTCCCACAAAAATCTGCCTCATGTAGAGTGTGCAAACGATTTCCTACAATGTCCTTTACATTTTCACATTATATGATGACCTCTGCAATCTACAGCCTTGAAAATTGTAACAATAGTGCTGCGCAATCGTTCTAGGGAATATGCAGATGATATAAGAAGGGCAATTACTATGAGTCATAAAAAAAGAGTTGCTCAAAAGTTTTCTTGGTATTCTAATTTCTTTGATCTAGAGAAAATTGTGTTAATTGACACCTTCTTTTAAATAAGAGCTTGTCCCCTTATTAACCAGGAAGCCATTGCTTTCTTTTTTTATAAAAATATTTGTACTTTTCTTTTTAGTAAACCAACAGGGCAGCTTAGAGCTCATTTTGTAAACAGAAAAAAAAGGTGAGAAAAATTAAAAATATCCGATGCCCTGTAGAGAGAAAAGAAAACTTCCTTGCTAGTGAATTAATTAATTAAATAAAGTCAGTTCAATGGATGAAATGGTTGCAAGAAAAGCAAAGACTTTTACAGGATACTGGAAGACCAACAAAAAGAGGGAAAAGCTGGTCTCTTGAAAGGCAAAGGCAAATGCAACGTGCAGCCACAAAAAAAGAAAAAGGTTGTTTTCTGCATCCCTGCAAGGCAGGCCTCAACTCTTGGACGTTCTTTTTATTTGCTCACACCAATATGAGAGGAGGCGATCTTTCAAGGCTCTCGGTGGTAAGTCATATAAGGTCCTCAAGAAGATAAGCAGCACTTTGAATTGGGTTGGAAGCTGAGACACCTGTTGTGATAGGAGAAATTACACTTCACTTAAAGCTGGATCCAGTCAAAACCATCCCTTCCACTTTCTATATCAGTTTCTGGATTCTTCTCATAGGCAGTTCTACCACACTGCAATAAATAAATAGAGGAAGAAGTGGAGGGAGAGAATTAAATTTCATTTTAAGAAATGAAACTAAGTAGTCTACGTTATTTGACGATACTCCTTTGAATCTGCCGGTCTGAAATTTGAAGAATTCATTTTGTGGCTCTATCTTCTTAGGCGCCTGTGCAGATGCTGAGCAGGACAACAGCTTTAAGTGTTTCATTCAAATGCCGGTACTCCAAAGCAATTTCTTAATTTGCGATGCTACTGGGACAGAGATGAACCTGAACGAGGCAAATGCCAGTTTTTCTGTGTAAGAACTTCTCTAATACTTTCAAATATAATTACTTAGGTACCAGAAGATTAATACATTGAAAAGAAAAAAAAATTGGCTGCAGTATTTGGGGGATGCAATCTTCGGGGATTCTGGGGTTTCAAAAATTGGTCTGAGGTTAATGCATTTGGCCTGTGGATTGGTGCTTGCACACATCTTAGACCAGAGGAACTTAACCTTTCTTGTGTCATGGACCCCTTTGAGAGTGGTGTAACCTACAGACCACTTCTCAGAAAAATGTATTTAAATGCATAAAATAAGATACATAGATATAGAAAAGACTTCATGGAGAGAAAACTTAATGAATTCTAGATCTCTAGAATTGTAGGATTAAGGTCTTGCATGGATTTTTAAGTACACAAGAACCTTTGAAATGCAAGCTGTGTTGACATGTTTTTGGAAAAAACAATACTTCATATAACCAAATGTATTCTGGTTTTGATTTTTTAGGGTATAATAATTTTAATGACCATTTTTGGGGTCTAGAGACCATAAATTACCTTGTTCCCTACATTCATTACTGAATGAAAAGCTAAATTTCAGTTAGAGGTTAGTGAAAATAAAGATGTAATCTTTTTCACATCCAAATTCATGGACCTCCTGAAATCTCTCTACAGACCCCCAAGGGGCCTCTGGAATGCAGGTTAAGAACCCTTGTTTTAGACCAAAAATCCTCTGATCATACTATATCTGTAACCTTCTTAGCCTTTCCATCTTGATCATTTTGGAAACAAAAAGAGTAGAAATTGAGATCTTTTGACAAAGGGATGTAGAGGGATTTCTTGTGATCCTATTAACATTCCTGAGAAAATACAGGAAAGTTTTATAGAATATAATGGTGCTGATTATTAAGTTGGCCCTTACTTTTACCTTAATTAGCTGATTAAACACATGATTTTTCCTAGCTTTCCAGGACTGTAAAGTTTTTGTAAGGGAAGATGGACTTTGCCATAAAAAATGGATGGATGTTAAAAATAAAACAGAGAAAATATTTCTTAATGCTGATGATTCTAGCCCAAGAATATTCTAATTAACCTGTTGCTCTTTTTTGGGTTGGCATATGCAAATAATGCAACACAAACCATTTCGCTTTCAAATACAGATATGTAACATGACTTCATTTGTAGAACACCTGACAATACTGAAATGTAGAAAGCGAGGATTGATTCATCAGATATAATATCTGGTCACAAGATAATTGGGGAAATTAGAAAGCAGGAATCTTTTTTCATCATTAACAGAAGTTAATATCCAGCCAGTTTGGAAGATAGTGAATCAGGAAGGGCTTGGAGCAAGTGTGCCAATATGAAGAAGTATAAGATGGTTATTTGGGTAGCTAAAGACTATGTATTGTTCTGTAAGTGTAGACCAGTGTTTCTCAACCTTGGCAACTTTAAGATGTGTGGACTTCAACTCCCAGAATTCCTCAGCCAGCTTGCTTGCTGGCTGGGGAATTCTGGGAGTTGAAGTCCACACATCTTAAAGTTGCCAAGGTTGAGAAAAACTGGTGTAGACAAACTTAGCATCTCTTTTCTGTACCTCTCTGCCAAACAATGAAAGTAATTTCCTGCCCAAAGTCCTCACACAGCCTCTCATTTACATGACCAAAACAATCACAGTGCTTCCTCTTAAGTTTCCAGTAACAACAGCTTCCTAGCCATGAGACTTTACAGCAGCTTTCTAACCAAGGTGTAAGTCAGTTTCTCAACCAGGGTCCTGTGAAACCTAGGGTTCCACGAGAGGTCACTAGGGGTTCCCTGGGAGAGCACGATTTATTTAAAAAATTATTTCAAATTTGGGCAACTTCACATTAAAGAGGCAAGTTTCATTCTTTATTTTCAGTTTAAGAACACTGTTAATTCATATATACAGGCCTATACACATGAAACAAATATAATAATTTTGTAACTTGTGGCCTATATTTGCGCCTGAATGTGCAGGGGTTCCCTGAGGCCTGAAAAATATTTCACGGGTTCCTCCAGGGTCAAAAGGTTGAAAAAGGCTGGTGTAAGTTCTATTGAATTCACTAGCTCTATGAAGGACTATGTTGTCGTGCTTTTCAATTCTTTTACAGCAGGGCTTTCCAAAGTTTTCCCGCGGCGACACACCAACCGCCCTTGGTGTGTCGCCGCGGGAAAACCCAGAAGTTCTGCCGCCGCGGCAGCGCGCAAAAAGCCGGAAGCGCTGCTGCCGCTTTCAGTCTTTGCGCGCCGCCGCAGCTGCGGCGCCTTCGGATTTTCATGTGTCGCCGCGGGAAAGCCCGGTGCGGGCGGGGGTGTGCATGGCGGCGGCAGCCTCTGCTAAAACGCGGAAGCACCGATGGCATGCCGGTGCCGCCGCCGCCGTGCACGCTCCCGCTGCCGCTTCTGGGTTGTGTGGCGACACAGCCGACTGTGTGTGGCGACACTCTTTTGTGTCGCGACACACAGTTTGGAAAGCTCTGTTTTACAGTATGTCTCCAGTTACCAGAACCATTTGGGGAAGACAGGTTTTTTGAAATTTCACTGCTACACCCAATTTCTTCACAGGTATGGGATCCAACCTCGGCTCTGCTTCATGAAAAGTCCTCTTGTCAGCAATTGTTCTATAGACAACAGTGATCTTCTTCATTCTTTGGAAGTTTGCTTGACCATAACTTGGATAAATCCTTGCAAAGACTGCCAGAAAGTGAAAGCAGCTCATATTGGTAAGCAAATGTATGGTGTGGTGTCCATTTGGGTTTGCTTTTGAACCTCTTCAAAACAGGATTCCATACCAAAAAAAAAGTTTGATTAATTTAACACACTATTGGATGCATAACTGCTCAGAAGGAAGCCCCACTGTTTAATCAGGCTTTCAGATGCCATGTTCAGATCACTGCAGCTTTCATATATTGTAACTTACAAGCATGGAAACAGGCATTCTAATATGTGGTGGAGATTATTTATTTTAATAATGGTTGGTTTTAGTTGGATTCTGGGCCTGGAGGTGATGAAGTTTGAGTGAAGGAGGAGAGGTCAAAATATTAACTCTCCCTTGCAAATGAGTCATCCACATTTTATGTACTGCATAGAGTAATTTGAGTCTGGATTGGTGCACTCTGAAATTTGCTTAAACAGCAGCAGTTTAAGGATCATGCTACCTGATTGTATTTTGGTGTGAGGTGTGTGTGTGATGTTGTTTATCTTCCTCTTCACATTGTCATTTGCAGTTAAACCTGAAGCACCGTTTGGTCTAAATATCACCTACCAGGAAAAAGCAAATGAGTATCTTGTTCAGTTCTCAACTCCACATATAGCAAACGCATTCCTTGAAAACAAATTAATACATCAGTTAGCCTACCAACAAGAAAATACAGACTGGACTGTGAGTAAGAATGAGTAGTTTTGCATTTACTACTTGTTTTCAGTTGTAAGCCTGCAGGCAAGAGTTGTTTTGTGTGTGATGTCATGCAAACTATGATCTGGGAGGCTGGGTTATTTTTTTTTTAACCTGGACCTAAATTTAAAATGTTTAGAATGAATAATAGCCAATAGCCAATGTTTTTAACTTCTAATGTGGAGTACCTGATAGGTTTTTATTTTCAAAAGCCAAAGAAAATTAATATTTGAATGTTAGCTCCTGCTAATATCAATCTTCCACAGCATCAGATATTATTCCTTGTTAACATAAGAAATCCTCCCCCCACCCCCTCCATCCAACTTTACCCATAGTAGTTCATGATGAAAATAATTAGCTGGCCGGGAACATGCAGAGCTCAACAAGAAACATCTGATTTTCTAGAGAATTTTTTCCCCTTCAAGAAATGTTTCTGTTAGTCTCTAATGCAGTGTTCCTCAACCTCAGCAATTTTAAGATAGGTGGACTTCAACTCCCAGGAATTCTGGGAGTTGAAGTCCACACATCTTAAAATTGCTGAGGTTGAGGAATACTGCTCTAATGCAAACCAAGCGTAGCCACAACAAAGCAGATTTGCAATTCAACTTACCAGCTTACCAACTCTGTTTGGGCAATGCTTTTGATTTGACCTAAACTTGCTGGTTTAGGGTATGCTTACCTTAAACTCTGGCCCTAGCAGGGTATGCAGAGAAGGAATTCAACTAACACAGATCCAGCCTATTTCCAGTGATAGGTTTGAATCCAAGACTTAGTTTGCATATTACGACTACAGAGTGCGAACTTCTTGTACATGGTCCAGTCCCAGATGAGTAATACGGATGTTTGTAATTCTCACTTAATGCCATCCAGAGACATGTGATATAGCTTTGGCTGTGTCTATACAATTTACTTAGCTCACATTTCCTGTTTATAATCCTACAGCAGAGGGAGCTGCTCTGTGTCACATCAGACCATACTGATTCATAAACTCAGTATTTTTTATACTGACTCTTATTGTCTCATCAGAATTTCAGTTAAATGTTCTTCTCAGCTCTATCTGAATTTGCCAGAGACAGAACCAGGATCTTTTACATGGAAGCATGTGGTCTATCACCAGGCTCCAACCTTTCTCCATGTTGGAGAATACTGTAGACCAGAGCTTTCCAAACTTTTCATGTTGGCGACACACACCAACAGCGGCGGTGGTGCGGCGGCAGCAGCAGCGTGGCCTGCGGTGTCCTGGTATGTCGCACGCAAACCCGGAAGCGCTGATGGGGGGAACCAGAAGGAGCGCACCCCCGCCAATCAGCACCGCCGCCACCACCACCACCGTGGTGGCGATGGCGCTGATTGGTGGGGGTGCGCTCCTTCCAGTTCCCCCCATCAGCGCTTCCGGGTTTGCGTGCGACACACCAGGACACCGCAGGCAACACAGTAGTGTGTTGCGACACACACTTTGGAAAGCTATGCTTAGACTATGAACAATGGAGCTAAATAAAGAAGTGACTTCCATACTTAAGTGGTGGCACATGAATGCGGCCGAACATTCATTGGTGTACCAATCTGATCATTTTCCATGAACAATTCTGTATATTTTCTTTGATGCAAAACAATCTGCTGTATTTTGGATGCCAATTTAGGATGTCATCACACTCCCATCATAATTTGTTAAGAGAACACTTTGGGGTAAAAAAGATTTCACTATGTAGAAATGAACGAATGTACTTACAGTGATCTTGATTTTTTTTTCTACTTTAAAAAAAATTCTCAAATTTAATTCCTGTCTTAGACCACCGAATCTCGTTTTCTTATATTAAAATTTCTGGGGAAGGAATTTGAGCCAGAAAGAACATATGAGATGAAAGTTCGGTCAAAACCCAATGGAGGTTATTTCAAAGGCCCCTGGAGTGAATGGAGCTCATCCCAATATTTCAACACTTCAGCCAGAACATCAAGTGGAATAAGTAAGTCCAGATTTTTATTTTATTCCTATTACAAATCAAGAATATTAGAAATGTTTATAGCCTAGTGCAGTGGTAACCCTGTTGGACCTTGACAGGAAGGCCCAGCTCCAAGTCATGGAAATCCCTTCGTACCTTTGGGCCTTTGTCTCTGAGCCCAACAATCTCCCAGGGATAAAATGGGAAGAGATCTATATGTATGCAGCCTTGACCTTACAAGAGGAAAGGGAATATATAAATACAATTTAAAAATTAATAAAGAAAAAAGTACCTTATAAATGTACAGTATACCAACAGTTAAATACGAAGTAGGAATCAAAATCCAGTAAATAGCTCCATTTGGATTATGTTCCCAAAATCCTTATTGAGAAAAAGTATATATTATATATGTAATCATAGATCCAATTAGATGTTTCCGATATTTGGTGGCTAAGCCTGAAAAACTGGTAGCTCAACCAGACATTGGTGTCTTTCAGAAATGGATTTCAGGGGGGAGGGGGTCCAAAAAAAGGCAAGATGGTGGAAGTGGTCCTGCCCCATTAAAATAACGTGCCTTATTTTATACCCCTGCAGATGGCATTACAACCAGGGTTAACATTGCCAGGCAATGCTATTGCAGCCCGGGACACTGAAAAACAGAATGCAAAGAGCTGGAGAAGGGATTGGCCTCTCCTCTCTCCCTGGCTGTGGCCACTATGCCACAGAAGAATAGTATGAGAATAGTTTAGATGGTTTGGGGAGGGGAGTTGTTTCATGGATTAGCATGGAAATGAACAATGCAATTTCCTGATGTGGGGGAGGGCTATATATTTTGTCTTATTTTCAAGCCAAGCCTTTGAAGCCGTAGTCCTCTGACCATTAGCATCTAGAACAAGTATTTACAGTGGGCTCCTGATGGGAATGAAGGGGCGTGGTGGCTCAGTAGGTAAGATGCCAGGCTTGTCGATCGGAAGATCGCAAGTTCAGAGGTTCAAATCTCTAGCCCTGCGTGCAGAGTGAGCTCGCGCACTAGCTCCAGCTCTTGCCAACCTAGCAATTTGAAAGCATGCAAACGCAAGTAGATGAATAGGTACCACTTCGGTGGGTAGGTAACAGCGTTCCGCGTGCATCATGCCGGCCACATGACCGTGGAAGCGTCCTCGGACAGCGCTGGCTCTTCGGCTAACAAACGGAGATGAGCACCGGCCCCTAGTTGGACACGACTGCGGGGGGAACCTTTACCTTTTACCTGATGGGAACACAAAGGAATTTTAGTACAACAACAAAGCCAGAAGAGATCCCACATATATTAAACAAATAAAGCCCATCTACTGATAGAAGCAGAGGTACATGGACATTATAAGAGTGCTGTTTTATTGTATTGTCGTCTCCTAGCATTACATATTTGGCTGCATTGCTTTTCCCATTCTGAAGGCTTCATCTTTTAACAGAGTGAGGGGATTTCCTTGTTGACTTGCTTATCTATGTAGGGATTCTGAAACATTAATAACAGAAACTCACAGAGTTTTAAATAAACACACTTAACACATTATTTAGTGTTAAAGAAAAATAAAGGTAGCTTACAGTTTATTGCAGTTCTCGATACAAATCAGTTTCATGGTAGAAATGGCCCGGTGCATGTGAGCAAGAAAGTTCTGACGAAGCCTACATGCTTCTAATGTAGACAACCTGAATGGAAATAAGAAAACCACGAGGAGGGAAGAATTCCCCTCATGCCTCGTGCAGGCCCGAGGAGAAAGAGAAGAAGAGGAACAGGAAACCGGGATTCAAGCCCCTCCCACACAAAGCAGCAAAGCTAGGTTGCAGCAGAGCTGCCCCCTCCCTTGTGTTCATGTGAGACAGGCTTAGTTGAAACCCCATATTTCCAACACCCCTTCTTTTCAAGCTTGCATGTTTCCATGTCCCACAAGTTTTAATTTCCCTCTCAGTTCCTGGTAACTGGTTGTCGGCAACGGCTTCTTGAAGATGTCCGCTGTCATGTTTCCTGTGGAACAGTAGTCTAGCTTGACTAACCTTTGGTGTTGTAGCTCTCTCACTACATGATGCTTCACATCAATTTGCTTAGTCCTCCCACCAATCTTCTCTGACTCTGAGAGTCTAATGCAACTCTGATTGTCCTCAAAGATCTGAATAGGGGTTGGTTCCTTTATTCCCATGTCTGCAAGCAGTAGCTTGAGCCATTTTACCTCATTGCATGTTTCAGTTGCTGCAATGTATTCTGCCTCAGTGGATGACTGAGCAACTGTGCCTTGCTTGTGGCTTCCCCAGCTTACTGCTCCACCCCCATAGAAAAATACATAACCACTGGTGGATTTGCAATCAGCAATGTCTTCTGCCAGTCTGCATCTGTGAATCCCACTAGTCTAGGATTCTCAATGTCTTCTGCCAGTCTGCATCTGTGAATCCCACTAGTCTAGGATTCTCAATGTCTTCTGCCAGTCTGCATCTGTGAATCCCACTAGTCTAGGATTCTCAATGTCTTCTGCCAGTCTGCATCTGTGAATCCCACTAGTCTAGGATTCTCAGTGGCTGGCAGTTTTTGTTTTCGGTGCATGGTTCCCTTGAGGTACCTTCCCACCCACTTAACAGTCCAGTCTCTGTGTGTGGGTGTGCTGGTTTTTCTACATAGAATGCCTACTGCAGCAGCTATGTCCGGCCTAGTGGTGGTGGCTAGATACAGCAGCTTGCCTATGGCACTTCTGTATTCATTGTTCTCTGGTAGGAGATCGCTGGGTTCTTGTTGTTTGTGGAAAGCTGTTTCCATCGGTGTTGGCATAGGATTAGCATTTTGCAGTCCTAGGCTCTCCAACAGTTCTAAGATCTTTTGTTTCTGATTTAGAAGAAAGCTCCCATCTTCTTCGCTCTCGATTTGTATTCCCAAGTAGTAGCTGGCATTGCCTAGATGCTTTACTTCTACTTCTCTGTTTAGTTGGGAAACAATTTCATCAAAGTCCCTTTTGTTATTGTGGCAGATCATTAAATCATCCACATAACAAAGAATGTACACATCTCTGCCATTTCTGTGTCTTGTGTAGAGACAGGGATCAGCTTGGCCTTGAAAAAAGCCCTGGTCAAGAAGTATTTGGTTTAACTTCTTGTTCCATGCTCTGGCTACTTGCTTCAGGCCATAAATCCCCTTCTGCAGTTTGCAAACGAGATGCTTGGGATTGGGATTGGTAAAACCTGGAGGCTGTGTCATGTACAACTCTTCCTCAATTTCCCCATGCAGAAATGCAGTTTTAACATCTAAGTGTTCAACATCCATATTCCTGGATGCTGCTAGACTTAGAAGCATTCTAATTTTGGTATGTTTCACAACAGGAGCAAAACATTCATCATAGTCCTCTCCATATTTCTGTGAGCAGCCTTTTGCTACTAGTCTGGCTTTGTACCTTTGTACTTCGCCATTCTCATCTTGTTTTGCTTTGAACACCCACTTGCAGCCTATGGCTTTCTTGCCTTTAGGTAGTTTAGTTAAAGTCCATGTTTTGTTTTTGTGTAGAGCATCTAGCTCCTCCTGTGCTGCCTTCTTCCATTTACTTGCCTCATCTGCTGGCATTTGCAGCACCTCGTTCCACGATGCAGGTTCTTGCGGTAGCGACGACCTTGCGAGGTAGGTACGTCTCTTGGCTGGAACTCCTCTGTTGGGTCATGATGAGCGCCTCAGAGCAGGTTCAGGAGTGGCAATTGGTGGTTCACCCCCTTCTGCACCCTTGGCCTCATCATCTGACTCTGGTGGAGTCTCTGCCTGGGCTTCTATCTCCCTCTGGGTCAGTGTGGTGGTTCTGTCATCTGGTATTAGGCTGAACATCTCAGGCTGGTAACTGCTGCTGCTGGTTTCTCCGCAGTCATCCGCTTGAATGTGGCAGCCTCTCTCCCTCTCATCAAAGTACACCACTCTGCATATGTTTACTCCTCCCGTCTTTGGGTTCAGGATTCTCTATCCCTTGCTTCCTGAAGCGTAGCCAATCATGACCCCTTTTTCAGCTCTGGGATCTAGCTTGGATCCCCTTTGTTTTGGAATGTGGGCATAAGCCTTGGACCCAAACACTCTCAAATGTTTGATGCTTGGTTTGCACCCATGCCATAGCTCAAAAGGTGTTACCTTGTTGGCTCTGGTTGGCAGTCTGTTTTGCAAGTAAGTAGCTGTCATGGTAGCATCTGCCCAGTATTTCTCTGGTAGATCTGCCTCTAACAGCATACACCTTACCATGTCCATCAGTGATCTATTTTTTCGTTCAGCAACTCCATTACTTTCTGGCGTGTAAGGAGTGGTTAATCTGTGTTCTATGCCTAGTTGTGTTAGGTATGTTTGCATGGTGTTTGATATGAACTCACCGCCTCGATCGCTCTGGAGAGCTTGAGGGGTCCTGTCAAATTTGTTCCTCACCATAGCAACATACGCCTTCAGCATATCCTTAGTTTGGGATTTTTCTTTCATCAAGTAGGTTACACAATACCTAGAAAAATCATCTATAAAACATATTATGTATTTATTTCCACCAGCTGATGCTTGAAGAGGTCCACACAAATCAGTGTGGATAAGTTCAAGTGGCTTGGTTGCCCACCTTTCCCTTTGTTTGGGTATGGCTGGTCTTGTTGTTTTGCCTTTGATGCACACTGCACACTTTGATTGGCACCTTTCATGACTGCTTAACTCAAAGTCTCTTACCATATTTTCACCCTTCATCTTGAGAATTGCATCAAAGTCCCGGTGTGCAAAACACCTGTGCCACATGGTGGCGCTGTTGTCCTTTTTCTGCTGCTGCTGGCAGGCAAGGCTGACATCTGGTGGTAGCTGCTCACAGTTCACCTGATACACACCATCTTTAAGAAAACCTGTAACATAAACTTCTCCCTCATATGTTACTTCACATACTCCATTTGCTTTAAATATCACATTGAATCCTTTGCTGTTCAATGTTGGGACACTTAGGAGGTTTGTAGTCAATTGAGGCACATAATATGCATTTGTTACTGTGAGGTCTCTGTGTCCTGCTTTATTAAAGCACCTTTGGGGTATGTTTCCTCTGCCTTCTATGGATATCAAGTTCCCATCAGCAAGAGTAATGTTGCCTTGTGGTTCTTCATTTAGTTCACTAAAATCATTTTTATTTCCACAAAGGTGTTTACACAGGACCCATCGTCCTGTGCACTCATTGGAATTAGATTCAAGGACACTTTCTGCTCTGAAAACTGTGTGCAGAGATATTTTTCCTCTGGAAGTCTTCTCTTTTGAAAAATCCTTTCTGTCTCTGCCTTCACAAAATTTAGCTATGTGTCCTGGCTTGCTGCAGTTGTGACAAATAATGGGTTTATTGTTTTGTTGATGAGCAGGCTGCTCACCCTTCCCCCTTGCTGCCAGGAACCCCCTGTCTCTTGCAGGCTTCCTATTGAAATGCAAATTATTCTTTTGTCTCCTAGCCTCTCCTCTAATGGCACCAAACAACTGAGACAAATTCATTCCATTCAAATTCTGAGTTGCCACAAAAGGATAGAATGTATCAGGTAATGGGCTTAGTAAGAAAGACATTTTTAGTCTTTCACTCATGAGGTTTGGAACTGTGTTCAATTTTCAAAAATTGACTGCATTTTCAATAAATGTTGGTTAATATCCTTATCTTCTGAAAGACTAGATGCAACCAGCTCCCTTATTAAGGAAATAACCTTCTGGTCATCACTTTCTGAATATATCATCTTTAAATTTTCAATCATTTCTCTGGCAGTGGGAATATCTTTTATTTCTGCCAGTCTGTGATCAGGTAGTGACCCAGAAATCAAAATCATGGCCCTTTTGTTTTTCTGGTTCCATAATCTCTTAGCTTCCTCAGAATCCCCTGGTTGTGGTTGAGGGGAATCTAAACAAACTAGGCTGTCCCGAAAATCCAATCTTAGCCTTAATCTGTATAGCCAAGCTGAAAAATTATCTTCATTCAACTTTGGAATGAGGGGGGGAGCCCCTCCTCTCTTTCCATTGTTAAAAAGAAAAAAAAATCTGAACTCAGCCTTTTGAGTTGTGCAAGTGGTTTCTTGGCTGCAAGACCACAGAAACCCTTTTTCAAAAATCAGTTCTCAGTCTGCCAAGCTGCACTGGTTTTCACTGGCTTGTACTGGTTTTGAACTGGTCTGAGCTGGGCCAAGCTGGGCCCATAACCCAATGTAGGGATTCTGAAACGTTAATAACAGAAACCCACACAGTTTTAATTAGTTATAGCAGAGCAGAAGCGCCCAGCAACTTGCACAAAGGCTTAGTTTAGTTCAGAGTAAAAATAAACACACTTAACACATTAGTTAGTGTTAAAGAAAAATAAAGGTAGCTTACAGTTTATTGCAGTTCTCGATACAAATCAGTTTCATGGTAGAAACGGCCCGGTGCATGTGAGCAAGAAAGTTCTGACGAAGCCTACATGCTTCTAATGTAGACAACCTGAATGGAAGTAAGAAAACCATGAGGAGGGAAGAATTCCCCTCATGCCTCGCAGGCCCGAGGAGAAAGAGAAGACGAGGAACAGGAAACCAGGGTTCAAGCCCCTCCCACACAAAGCAGCAAAGCTAGGTTGCAGCAGAGCCACCCCCTCCCTTGTGTTCGTGTGAGACAGGCTTGGTTGAAACCCCATATTTCCAAAAATCTAGTAGTCAACTCCCAAGTGCATGGGAGTTCAGAGACCTCAGGCCATTGATTAGACATAAGCCATATACAGAGCCTGTTGTTGGTCTCTATCCTCTGCAAGAATTTGATCGAGCCACCCTTCCTCTTCTAGCTGTAGTTAATTTCTTCCCGTTAATGAAAAGCTTTGTTCTGGCTGTTTTCTCTTCTTTCCTTTGTGTTAGCAAGTTTTGGGATCCACAGAGAGAAACTGCAGTCACCAACTTGTGACATACAGCAATAACGTGGGACAAAGAACTGGAGGGCAGGAGGCAATCTTGCTTGGCCTCCAACGTGCTTGTCTTCTTGGGCTGTAGAACCTGTAGTGGACTTTATTGCAAGATGACCTTTAAAAGGATGTCTTGAAAAATGGGAAACTGGAAGCAAAGATAATAGGCTTGGTTCAGAATATACTGGCAGGTCTCTGTTAGTTTCATTCAGCAAGATAGTTCTGTAGTATACCTAATTTCTGACCTCCATTGAATTCAATGGATGCTTTTGATAGAGCCAGAGATTTGCATTTCCACCTGAAACGTTTATAAAATGGGGTATGGTTGGATTAGGGTCAAACACTTTATGCATCAACATCAACAAGGCTTTCTGAACTTAACATGCCATTTATATAACTACTACCAATGCCGGTTATTAATTGATTAACAATAGTAGCTGATGTACCATGACCAAAATCCAGGCCCTATCAGATATGATGTTAAATGCATAATGTTTCTTTCATCGTGTACTTTTCAAAGAAGCAAATAACTGTGGGAAATAATTTTTGGCAGGAAAACAGTGCCATGCCTCATTTCCAGACCTCACCTCCTTATAGCTGCTTTTTAAAAGTATGGTGCCTGGAAGAATATGTAATGTATAGAGCAGTGCTGGCTGGGGAATTCTGGGAGTTGAAGTCCACTCATCTTAAAGTTGTCAAGATTGAGAAACACTGGTATAGAGCAATTGTATTGTGTTGACAATTTAGGATATGTTTTTAATACATATAGGGAAGCAGGAGAGATTGGTCAGAAACAGGACACCTGGTTTTAGATGAATTGGAAGACAGGCAAACAAGGATCAAGGGGCAGAGGTATCACCACAGAACCATAAGAACTTCATGAGACCATGAAGTCCAAGACTATCCTTGCTCATCAGAATGTTTGGAGCTTGGACATCCCCAGTTTGTGCTGCAGGAACTTTGGTGGAGGCAAATTCACCAACTTAATTGATTACATTGCTGAATTGCTCGGTCAAGAATTTTCACCAAGTGTTCAATTAAAATTTACTGTACAGTAACTTAACCCCATGAAACCTAGTCTTCCCCTCTAAGGTAGCAAAGAACAAACCTTTGTTCCTCTTCTACAGTATATGATAGCCTTTTAAGAATTAGAAGACTGCAAGAATTGCCTCTGCAGTTTTCTTTTCTTGCTAAAGAATATACTTCTAACCTTTCTTTGTAGGATTTGTTTGATTGTGGGTGGACGAACACAGGACTTTGCATTGCTAAGATGAGACCTGGAGTCATAGTTGGTTTGTAAACATCTTCATTCTGGTATGGCCATACATCACAAACTAGATGGTCAGAAGTTAGGTTAGTGGAATAGAGTAGAGGATGCCCAGGACCAAGCTCTATTCAGGCAGGAAAGTTTCTGAAGGTTACTGTAGTTAATGGAAGTCTCATAAAAGATTTGTGTATTACGTGTAATGTCATGTTGAGTTTGATTCCCAATGAAGAATCTATTACCTATTTTTAAAGCTAAGATTTCTTTCCTTAGACAAAGTTGTCCTGATGACAGCATCCATTACAAGCTTCTTTGTGCTCTTCATTGTAATTTTTCTGGTCCCAGTATTTTGGGAAAACAGGTAATTTTTAAAAACTTTCAGTTAAGAAAATGACCATTCACTATGTCTAGGTTCATACAATGGTCTAAACCATATTTATTGGGTTTTGGCTTAGTGTCATGTGTGAATCCAGCCATTATTGTTTGTAAATCATAGTTTATGGCTTAGCATTTTTTTAAGGATATAATAAATATATTAATATATATTAATATATATTATATAATATATAATATATTATATATTAATGTATATTTATTAGGAGAGGAGTTGGGGTCATGTTCAAGCTTTTCTGCTTTCAATGCAGTCTGTTCATAATCTGCTGGGTTCTGGAAATTGGGATGGATTTAGACTCCATCATATTTAAAGTAGACTAATTAAAATTGAGTTGTAAGTAATGATTTACTTAAGATCCATTGATTTTAGTGGGCCTGTTTTATGTTTGCTTACGTCTGGATCCATTTCACTGAATTATCTCTACATTTCTGGGAATGCACTGAATATGCTTAGTCTAGAGCAGGAAATGTAATACTGCATTCAGCTGTCCTTCTTCATGGAAAAAAATACTTTTTGATCAAGTTTCCCGAAAGCGATTCCCAGGGGATTCTGCAGAATTTTCTTTTTAGGCTTTTATCGTTTAAGAAGGTATATCAATTTGTCAGGTTGGGGAGATGAAAAAACATCTTAATTAATGTAACCATGATTGTTCATATTGTTCCATGATTGTTCACATGGAACGATCCTAAAATTTGGACCCGTTTATGTTTTAGGCTTCAGCTCTTGTAATTCTTTGCCAAAATATCCAATGACGTGAACCATCAATAAATTCAGAAGCTTCACATTTAACCTAGCCTTTAAAATATAATTAAACCCTTCTCAGAAAGACTTCTTGAATTTCTGAGCTTCCAATTTCACATGTTGTATTTTGTCCACAAACACAAGTACTGCAAAGCAAGCTCCATGAACAAAACATCTGGTTTAGCCACAATTAGTTGTGTTTTGGCCAGTGGTAATACCTGGTTAACTTTGGTGGGGCATGGAAGCGAAGCAGTTAGGTCAGGGATGGGAAATCCTAAATGAGTATCAGGGCTATAGGTAATGTAGGAAACTGAAAACCATATTTTGGAAATAGACTAACTGCTTCATTATTGTTGCCAAGAAAATGGCACAGTTGTATCCATGTAGTTATCAACTGGACTTAAGAGTATCTTTCCCTTCTTCTTTAGTAACTGCATCTGGACAGCATCACAGTTCTACCTCATGTAAGACTCATTCACAAAGGATGTTGAAAGATTGTTCCTAATCAACACCGTTGTTGTTTTATCTTCTTCAGGATCAAAGCAATTGTATGGCCCACCATCCCTAACCACCAAAAAACTCTGGATAAACTCTGCAACAAACTAAGAAAGGTTAGTACTTTTACTACAGTACAGGAAAAAATAGCCTTGCAGGCTCTCAACATGAAAAAGAAATATTCCTCTGTTATCAGGTTCTGACCATGCTTCAGACAGCTATATGGTATCAGCATTCCTCAATATGCTGGAAGAGGAATTCCTAGCTTTAAGGCAGTCTGGCTGGGAATTCTGGAAGCCTTGGTATTAAAGGATGGGAGAAGATTGTTCTCCCATCTACCATGACAAGTACATCTTGAAAGCAGCAACCTATACTTCAACACTCTACAACTTTTGCCCGAAATTAGAAACCTTGTATCATAGTGAACATGATGGCAAGCATCCAATCAACCAGTCAATCAATCCTGACATCTCATAAGATTTTTGTAGTCTTACCTATCATCTTGCTTGGCATCTGGCATCTTCAAAGATTTGGCAGTCTTGAGGGATTTAGCCATTTAATATTTTAATTGCCATCCAGGGAAGTGACGGGTGCCATTGTCCAGACTTCTGATTATGCCAAGAGCCTTGAATGTTTTGATATCCATCTTCCTTTAGCTACAAGCCTATAAAATAGGCCAGGGTTAAGCCAAACAAGGCCTGACCTTAACAATAATCTAGATGAGAGCCTATGGTTTTTCTAAGATTGTCCAAGGAGGCCTGACCTAGTCATGCCATTGAACCAAAGGGCCGAATATTGTTAGAATTGACTGGATTATATCCATCTGCACATAGAATACTCTGCATTCTCAAGTAGTAGCGCCCCCCCCCCCCAGTAGTCTACCTTGAAGTAATATAGTTCATTCTGCTACTTCAGCAACATCATTATTTCTATGGCATGTATAGATTTCAGACTCCATTTAGGAAGCTGTTTCTACCTGGTTGGACAATTGATCCACCCAGCTCCGCCTATGCTAGAAGTAAGAAACATAGAATATTGTAGATGTTGCTGAACTTTCACCCCATGGTGCTATGACCAGCATGGTCAATAGAAAGGAATGCTGGGAGTACATGCTTATTTGTTCTTATGGATATGAAAGCAGAAATGTAAAATTGGAAACAACCTGGAAAACTGCTAGGAAAAAAATGTGTATACATTTTTTACAAATTGGTGCATTTGCTTTACAACTTTTGAAATGTATTGAACTAATTCCCTGATAAATATCTTGTTATCTGTATAGAACTCAGACACAAGTTTCTTTAATCCTGAGAGTTTGGGGTACGCTCACATTCATAAGGTGGACAGTATTCAGGCTAAATCAGAAATTGACCACCTTCAGCCACCATCACATAATCTGGATGCAGATGTTGAGAATTTGGTGGAACAAAAGAACAACTTGAACCATATTCATCATGGTTGGTTGAAGCTACCTCTGGCATATGAAGGAATGTTGCCAACAGAGATGAAGAACAAGCTCTCCAGTGGAAGTGAGGACACCTCTGCTGATGACTCATTCCCCACCATCAATCTATACGATGAGAGTAGAGTTGCTGACCAACATGGGTGGAACAATGAACTGGGTAAATATTCCAGCACCTCAATGGACCACATTATTCTCCCTGAATTAAAGACAAGTTCTTGTTGCCAAACTAATCCCAATGGTGAGAAAAAGGTATTAAATAAAGAAGAAACCTATGTCACAATGGCAAGCTTTTTTGAAAATAAGGGGAAATTACGAAATTAATAGTTGCAAGCACTTGTTACCAAGAGGCATTTCTAGGTATTGCACAGGTCTGTAACTTCTGTTACATTATTTTTCCTTCTTCCATGTTGATTTTCAGCATCGGTCTGCAGATATTTGTTTAAAAACTGTATAAAGTTTTTTTTTAATGAAATTTTCTTGCAGACAAAAAGGCAGAGTTTTCTTCATACCCCCATTTCCACTGCAGCTGTATTAATTCCCTCACTCAAAATTGCTTCAGAGCATTTAAGGATCATCCAGAAGCGTTTGGAAGTCACCAGCTTCTGCTCTTCCTCCTTTGGGAATTTTCTGAGTTTAATTCTGTATAGGGAGGCTTCCATGACATTGTGAAAATAAAAACTCTGGCCTAAAGCCAAAGTATCTTCTTTGAAACATATAGGTAGTTCTCATTTAGCAACTGCCTCATTTAGCGACTGATGGTGATGAAAACATAACTTTGTGACCAATCCTCACATTTACGACCTTCGCAGGAGGTAAACAGGAGGTTTACAAGCGAAGGAAAGCTGAAGTAAGATCATAAGCACAGCTGCAGTTTCACTTAGTGACTGCTTTGCTTAAGCGGTCCCAATTGTGGTTGAGGACTACCTGTATATTATTGGACACATTTTGTATAAATTTAACTATACCATGAAATCCAGAGAAATGTTAAACATCATGTATTACATTTTTAACATTATTCTGTGAAGTAGTATGAGTTATATTCAGGATAAAATCCTTGGGCATTAATTTTCTATCCACTGTAACTTTTATTTGGGTCCAAGAACCCAGTTCTCAATGACTGGACAGGAATTATGATAGTGCAGATATTGGAGAATTTCCACATTTTCCTTATTATGATTCAGCAATAGTCTGACCGTGCTGGAGCATCTTGTGGTTCTATCTTATGAAACTATCTTGTGATTCCTGACTGTTTAAGGAAAGAGACATCCTGCTGGATTGGAGCCAAGACCATCAATCTAGCATCTTGTTTTCAAGAGTAACTAACGAGAAGATCTGAACATTCAGAAGGAGGACAATAGTTCACCTTCTTTGATGCTCCCCAATATTTTCCAAGATGTTTTATGTAGTTCTCATGATTGGTAGACTTCTCCTTTCTTAATTTGAGAACTTCCCTCCTAAGGCAACTTTATATCTTGATCCACACAGTCCCTTGTGGATGTGAGTAACATAAACTGTATATTATGTGAAGTAGGACTTTATTTTGCCTGTAATAATAATTTCATAAAAGTTACTCCACCAGTATGTTTATATTACTAACTAGTATAGTGATCAGTTCACTGGGTGTTGCTATAATAACAATTAAAACTTGAATTCCACCATAAATCACTGCTGTTTTTCATTTGGCTTTCTCCAAGAAATATTCAAGGATGCTAATTTTTTTTAAAAAATATTGTAATCATTATGTATTCTATACTCTTACAACAGATGTATAACCTTGCCATGTATTTGTTATACTCTTTGCTGCTGTGTTTCATTTTCTAGGGAGTGGCTTCATACGGTTAATTTTTATTTTGATGGAATGATAGTTATGATTCCAGTATAAACATAGTAAATGTCTTTGAATTGGGTGCTGAAGTAGCATTTAAATAAATGAATTACGAAACAGTCTTGGTGTCTATGTTGGCCAGTAGATACAATTTTAATCCACAGGCATTACTTATGAATACTATAATGTTGTAAACCGCCCAGAGTCTACTGTCGTGGAGATGGGCGGTGATAAATTCGAAGAATGAATGAATGAATGAATGAATGAATGAATGAATGAATGAATGAATGAATGAATGACCAACTATGGCTTTCTTCCATCTCTGGCCTAAAGAGAAGGCAGTAGATCATCGTATCTGAATATTTACTGGCAACAAAATTGTGGACTAGGGTATAACCAGCAATTAAAATCCATCCATTTTGTCCTAACTAGTCATAGAACTTTGAATTAAAAAGAAATGCTGTGGAATGAAGATCCCTTAGTCATCTTTTGTCCATAGTCAGACCTTATTCCATGGTGTCCAAACCCTTTACTGAGAATTGAACTCACGGACCATTAAACTTTAGATCAGTGTTTCTCAACCTTGGCAACTTTAAGATTTGTGGATTTCAACTCCCAGAATTCCCCAGCCAGCATATGGGTAAAGCACTAGCTTTAGGAACTATCCAGGGCCTGGTGTTACAGAAAGGGCTATCTAGAATCTATCAGAATCATATATATAGTCCACTTTCGCTTAAGCTCTCAGAGAGAGATATTTATCTTGCATTATGTTATTCATAATGTTATTCATCTACTTAGAACAACAACTTGCAAATGAATAGTGGATTGTATCCAATGATACATTTACTTTTGCAGAAAGGGCCAGGTGGTGAATTGATTTAATTGTTCCCCTCCAGGCTATGCAGTGCACCATGCCATGCAATCTCAGAATTTTTGACATTTCAATGGATTGGAAGGACTAGGAAAAATTTGTTGAGTGACGTTCAAAAATAAGGTACAGTAATGAGGCCACTGGATATAAATCCTCTTTTCTTCCTGCAACCTCTCCTATATGTTGTTCCCTCAACTTCTACCAAAGTCTTTTGGGGAAGAAAGGAGAATAAGAGAAACATAGCTGGAGCAGACAGGCCGGGAGTCTTACAATACAGACAGACAGATTCTAATTGAATGTTATCAAAAACTTCCTAGCGTGGCAGTTATCTAAGTGTTTAATGAGATACATTCAAGTTGAGGTTGGATGGTGCACTGTTGGAGATGCCTTGAATTCCACCACAGAGGAGCAAGTCAGACCTGATAGCTTCAGTAGCCTCTTCCAATGCTACTCTTGTAGCTGGAGAAAGGTTTTAAAAGCTCTGATCCCACCACCACTTTTCCCCCGGGAAAATTGTCACCAACCTACTTGCCATGTTATTTACACCGAGAAACCTTGCTTGCTGAAGGAATGCAACATCAATTCTTCCCTGACGTTGGTGGTGCTAAAACAATGGACACAATCGAAATCCAGTTGACATGATTCAAGCTACAGACAATTCCACCTGGATGACTGAGAACCTTCATCGACAATGGACACAATGGTAACAGTAACAATAAGACATTTTAATTTCTTTCAGTAAAAGCTGCCAACCGTCATTCCATATAGTATAACCACTGTCGTGCATGTTGGATGGAGGAGATGTTTAAAACAGAAGAACAAGAACAACAGTCATTTTATGATATCAGATTTTCCAAGCGTTTTTCATCATCACAATGAAATAGACATCAGTATCTATCGAAGCACTGACACCAGCATAATAGTTCATGAATTCATCTGTTGTGACCTACAATAGAAAAGTTTGAGAAAGAAAAATAATGTATTTGTGCAAGAAATCTGGGGGGAATTAAATTATAATGGAATATATACATAATGGTCTATGGGGACATTTTTCATATATATATGGAAATGTTCCCATAGAACATTATGGAGCCACTGTCTCCCCCTCCTGAGCATCTTATGTAGACTCTACTGGTGAAACATGTTTTACTGGAATGTAAGATCCAAAGAAATCTGCCACATTAGATCTGAGAGCACAGTATAAGAGCCCTCCCAACCCTTGCTCTCACATTTTTCCTATTAAACCCACAAAGAGTTTGCATTTTATTTCACAAATCTAGAACAAAATTAAGCATTGTTAGTGATACAGAAGCATAATTTCAGTGAATTTCTTTTGAAATGTAAGATATATTCCATTTTCCTACAGAAGGAGTAACTTGTATTTCAAGGCTTTGGGGAATGGAGAGAGACAGAAGTATGAGTATCGGTATAATGTCCATGATGCCTCCCTTCTATGTCCAATGGCTGCCCAGTAGGGGGACAAAGACAAGAGATCTCTATTGATAATTTCAGCAAGTCCACCTAAAAGAACAGAGCTTGTGGCATGTCTGGCACAATTAGCTTAGTTTTTGTTTGCTTTTAATCTCATACTCACTTACCTGTCCATCTTTATCATAGGGTGAATCAAAGTTGTCCAGGAAAGTCCTAAAAACTTGGTCTTCACTCCATTCTCCATTTTGGTACTTGGGGTGATGTTTTACATTGTAGACCCCTTGCAAATCTTCAATGGTGATGACACCATCCCCCGTCTTATCTAGCTTTCGAAAAGCTTGCATGATGACTTCTTTCCTTGCATTAGACATAGGAGGCTAAGAAAAAGCATAAAGCAATGTCATTATAAGGTTGCCTCTTCCCAGCCTTATCCTGTTATTTTACGTTTCTTAATATCAAAAGTGGGCTTGGTGGGTTATGTTTCCTGTAACATTTTCAGAGCATTAAAGAAAAGATGTGAACATGGATTCTCAAAAAAGAACACTGCAGGAGTACAGTAGATGCAGTGTGGACAAAATGATGTAACTGAATTAAAGCAGAGGAACCTACGTGCAGATCATTATTTATCTCTGGGCTAATTTCGTACCTTCCAATATGGTGCTTTTGGGCACCTGGATGCCTCCAGATGTTAACTGGCTGGAAGAAGATGGAAAGCAGAATGGATAGGGATGTGGAGAGAGATAAAAAGAGCAGGGGGGGGGGAAGAGCAGCGGGGCCATAACAGGATTTTATTTATTTATTTAAATTGATTTATATGGCTGCCCATCTCACAAATGCAACTCTAGGCAGATGATTGGGATTTTAAAAAATCTAAGTACAATATATAAACAATAATATATAATGTTTTAATACAATATACAAAAAATACATTTCCAACTAACTAAAACACAAAGTATCTCCAGAAAACACCATATACCAGCAGCATATTAAAACATTAACTTCCAAACACGAAATATAGGGTGCATTTTCCTAATGCGCTTTGAGTTTCCTTGACCCCAAGACCAAGAGGCAATATGAACCACAGCATAAAGGAAGGGAAGGTTTAATCCTCTCCTCTTCAGATACAATTGCAGCCTCTAAAACACACATACCATGTGGTAGACACAGATTCTTTAAAAAAATCTCCCCTTTGTTTACCAAGTGCCTCAATCTACTGTGGTCTCATTAGGGAGTTGAAAGCCACAGGAAGGGCCCTAAGAGTCTTGTCTGTGATTTTCATATAATCAGGTACCTGATAGATACCAGGTATCTAAGTTTCCCTACACAACTGCCACCCATTTGACAGACGACAACCAGTTAATTAAAAGCTTATTTAATCACGACTTCCTTACTCTTTTATTTCGAATAAATTGAATTCTTTTAACATTCTGTTAATTCACATACGTTAATTAACTTCCAAACACGAAATATAGGGTGCATTTTTTAATTAACATACGTTAATTAACACACGTTAATTCAACTAAGCGTATATTTGTCCTTCCTTTTCTTAGAAAAAACACTTTTCGCTGATAGGAAATGGGGGTGGAAATGGATTCACAACGGTACTCCACTCAATTAGCACTGCACAGAGCAAATGCACAGATCAGATGTCCCCCGACTTCATTCTGCATGTACCTGATTTTAAGTCTGCCTCAAATGTGGAGTGCTCACTTCTACTGTAATTAGCCCTTCTTGGTAAGATTCAGGGTGTGTGTGAAGCACTAAGACTCCAGTACACAGAAAGTGTGTCAGCATTTAACAGGGTATCACTGGTTAGGCCCTTGCCAGCAGCACCTACTGTATTAGGGATTTCCCCAAGTTATTTCCCCATACCCATGGACAAGCTTGTCCAGTGAAGGCACTGATTTTGTCAGCCTTACCAGGTAGATCAGACAGGAAACATGACCAGATGAGCTAAGAATAGAATAGAATAGAATAGAATAGAATAGAATAGAATGGAATGGAATGGAATGGAATGGAATGGAATGGAATGGAATGGAATGGAATGGAATGGAATGGAATGGAATAGAATAGAATAGAATAGAATAGAATAGAATAGAATATAGAATATAGAATAGAATAGAATTTTATTTTATTGTCATTCCACTGTACACCTTGTTGTTGTTTATTCGTTCAGTCGTCTCCGACTCCTCATGACCTCATGGACCAGCCCACGCCAGAGCTTCCTGTCGGCCGTCACCATCCCCAGCTCCCCCACGGTCGAGTCCGTCACCTCCAGAATACCATCCATCCATCTTGCCCTTGGTCGGCCCCTCTTCCTTTTGCCTTCCACTTTCCCTAGCATCAGCTTCTTCTTCAGGGTATCCTGTCTTCTCATTATGTGGCCAAAGTACTTCAGTTTTGCCTTTAATATCATTCCCTCAAGTGAGCAGTCTGGCTTTATTTCCTGGAGTATGGACTGGTTTGATCTTCTTGCAGTCCAAGGCACTCTCAGAATTTTCCTCCAACACCACAATTCAAAAGCATCTATCTTCCTTCGCTCAGCCTTCCTTATGGTCCAGCTCTCACAGCCATAGGTTACTACAGGGAATACCATTGCTTTAACTATGTGGACCTTTGTTGTCAGTGTGATGTCTCTGCTCTTAACTATTTTATCAAGATTTGCCATTGCTCTCCTCCCAAGAAGTAGATGTCTTCTGATTTCCTGGCTGCAGTCAGCGTCTGCAGTAATCTTTGCGCCTAGAAATACAAAGTCTGTCACTGCCTCCACTTTTTCTCCCTCTATTTGCCAGTCATCAATCAAGCTCGTTGCCATAATCTTGGTTTTTTTGAGGTTTAACTGCAACCCAGCTTTTGCACTTTCTTCTTTCACCTTCGTCATAAGGTTCCTCAACTCCTCCTCGCTTTCAGCCATCAAAGTGGTATCATCTGCATATCTGAGATTGTTAATGTTTCTTCCAGCGATTTTAACTCCAGCCTTGGATTCCTCAAGCCCAGCACGTTGCATGATGTGTTCTGCGTACAGGTTGAATAGGTAGGGTGAGAGTATACAGCCCTGCCGTACTCCTTTCCATATCTTAAACCAGTCCGTTGTTCCGTGCTCTGTTCTTACCGTTGCTACTTGGTCGTTATACAGATTCCTCAGGAGGCAGACAAGATGACTTGGTATCCCCATACCACCAAGAACTTGCCACAATTTGTTATGTTCCACACAGTCAAAGGCTTTAGAATAGTCAATAAAACAGAAATAGATGTTTTTCTGAAATTCCCTGGCTTTCTCCATTATCCAGCGGATATTGGCAATTTGGTCTCTAGTTCCTCTGCCTTTTCTAAACACAGCTTGTACATCTGGCAAATCTCGCTCCATGAATTGCTGGAGTCTACCTTGCAAGATCTTGAGCATTACCTTACTGGCATGTGAAATAAGTGCCACTGTTCGATAGTTTGAACATTCTTTAGTGCTGTACACCTAGATGCACATTAAAATGAAATGTCGTTGCAATTAGCTCACAATTCTTTACCCATTCCCCTCCCATAACCATTATGCCTAATAAATATCACAGTCCTACATACAGCATGTACACCCCTGAAATAAAAGGGGATCATTGAGAATTTAGGTGTCTAATAGCCCAGGGGACAAAACTGTTACCTAATCTAGTTGGTGCTGCCTAGGGAACGGTCAGATAAGAGACAGCATAGCCCACAGCTGCATAGTGGGTGAGGCAAGAGGCTCAGAAAGGATCCTCCCTTATTTCTCAGGGTGTAGAGGAGGCAGGGGGAGATTTGTACTTTCAGACTTGCAAGTCTGAAGTCTAAGTCTACTTTATTGTAAGGCTACATTGACAGAATCTTGCAAGTCTGAAAGTACAAATCTCCCCCTGCCTCCTTTACACCCCAAGAAATAAGGGAGGATTCTTTCTGAGCCTCTTGCCTCACCCACTATGCAGCTGTGGGCTAAGCTGTCTCTTATCTGACGATTCCCTAGGCAGCACCTCTGGGCCCAGTCTCCCAAGATCCGCATACCATTACAGATTTGGACATGGGTCCAGCATGTTATATTTCACAAAATACAATAATGTGGGAAACTATTTTTGTTGTTGCTGTTGCTTAAAACTTACTCTTAATGTTAGGAGAAATTCATCAAAGTCAATTGTTCCATTCCCATCTTTATCAAAGATTTTGAAAACCCTTTCAGCTTCTTCTCTCTCGATCAGCACAGCATAATCATGGAGCCCTTTCAAGAACTCTTTGAAATCAAGGGTCCTGTTTTTGTTGTCATCCATGATGTGGAAAACCCTGAAGAAAAGAAGGGTGACTGTAAAGAAAAGAGTTACAAAGATCAAAGAGAAATAGGACAATGACGTACAGAATCTAGGAAAGACGCGTTTAAGGAAAAAACAGCAAGGGCCTTGTTTCTGAGATATATCAAGGCATTCAGCTGCATAGTAGCTCCTTCTTATCTGACCTCATTTCCAAATTTCACAATGGATGCTCGCAGCTCCAAGTGCTGAATATTGTAGTTTGAAAGTTTATGTTACCTTTATACAAATCAGAGCAACTCTTGCATAAGCAACCCCCATCTCCACCTGAATACAGATTGGTATTTCCACTCTTAATCAAAAAGTAGATGTGCGCAGATACAGTAAACTTGGGTAGACCTGCACATCCTTGAATTGGGACCAAAACAGCATTTGGACAGTTATATGCACACATATAAACAAACTGACTAGGAACCAATAAACTGAAAAATCAATTAAAATAAGATCGATATGGCATGGACAAATGAGGCATTTGGATTAGGAATTAGTATTCAGCCAGATGTGGATATAATGGCTTTGCCCTTGAAGGTCAAGTTGGCAATCCTGGATATGAATGTACATATTAATGTCACCCTTACTTCTAATTCCCACGAGTCCTCTATGGCTTGAACGACCTTTCACTACTATAGCTGATGGGCTAATTGCAATCTTCCTGGACAGAGACTGCTTGGGCAAATTACCTTTGAACTGGTAACATCTGATTTAGCTGACTGCTATGTGGTCTATAAGAACATAAGCAGGGCCCTGCTGGAGCAGACTCTTGGCCATCTAGTCCAGCGGTCTGTTCTCACAGTGGCCAACCAACTGCCCAAGGAAGCCCACTAGTCTCCCAGCAGATGGCCTTCAGAGGCAGTCCCACTGCCAGCAAGGCTAATGACCCTTGATCCCCAAGACTTCCATGAATTGGTCCAATCCTTTTTGCAAGCCAGCCAAGTTGGTAGCTAGCACCACATCTGAGGGTAAAACGTGCGTCTGCCTTTAGAAAAAAATTCAAGCATCTGCAGTTGATGCAAAACACAACAATTGCTAACTGAGATGGGTCATACGGAACACGTTATACCAATTTTGGAGTAGTTATATAAACCAAAGGTCTATTTCCAAGCATAATTCAAAATGCTATTTTTAATGTGTAACAGTAAAAATGCCTTGGGCTGGAGTATCTCAAGGATCATTTTCTGTTCTCCGACATAAAGCTATCCACTGAGATTGGCTTTAGATCCTGTTCTGTGTCCCTTGAGAGATGATATAAATTAGAAGATGAGTAAATCCAGACATTTTCCATTTTAATACCCCTTTTATGGAATTTTTCCCATCAAGATGTTTGCTTGCGTACAGTCGATTTTTTTTGCCACCCAAGGAGCAACTTTTCCTTTGTTAGGCTATTTAAGGATATCTTCCCTTTCATTCACTAGATTTCAACTGTCTGTTGTGTTTTAACTGCTCATGTTGAACATTATGTGTTTATTTATTTATCTCTTCCTATTCTAGAAGTCAAGACTATAGAATGACTAATACACGCATCTAAAAAAACTTACAGTTCAATAGACAATAAGCACAACAGTTATTCTCAGAATGCCCTGCTTTATTTGACAGTTGGAATCCCTGCAGTCTAAAATTATGACTGAGGCCTATGCCAATTATGTCATCCTGATCTTTTTCACAATTTCCAGACAAGAACCGTATCGTGCAATTACCCTTCTTTGACCACAGAATTTTTTCCAAGAGGTCCAGGTGTCATATTTCCTCTGTCCCCTTCCTGCATTCCTCCTCTGCTCATTCTCCATTACTTCTTCTCTTAGGTTAGGACTCTCCAACGTTGTTGTGGTCACTGGGCACGTTTGGAATTTTGAGAATTTTTTATGGGCACTCTCATAAAATGGCTGCCAGAACAGACATGGCCAATCACAAAAGACTCACTTCATACAAAGTATCCCAGTGGGATGGTTCTCCTCATCACTTTCCAAAATAGTGTCACTTCACCTTTACCTTTAATTTAAAGTTACTTCTTCCTGCAGTCCCTGTAGGCTCTTACCATTTGTATCCTAAGGACGCATCTGGACATCTATTATCAGGCCACTGGAACTGCTGCAGAATAAATTATATGTGCAACTGATTTTCTGTAGCTTGAATCATGTCAACTGGATTTCTATTTTCTTAATGGAAACGTTTCGCTCCTTATCCAAGGGGCTTCTTCAGTCTGAGCAAAGTTGGTAAGGGAATCCTAAATATGTTCCTAGGTAGCTGTGTGACCTTACACCTGGGGCTAGATCATGGTTATATTGAGATGTAATTTTTAAGTCCTTTTATCATCTAATGGAGGGTCGTTAAAAACACCATGCTGCTGTTGAGCTTCTGAAATGGTCTTAATCTTCCTAGGCACAGAAGACAACACGGGGAGGAAGATGGGGGAGAGTTTGTGCCTGAGGCCCCCACCTCTATTCAAGGAAGGATTTTCCAAGTTGGCATAAATGGATTCCTTGACCCCTCTCTCAAACCACCTATCTTCTCTGTCTAAAATGTGAACATTAATGTCCTCAAATGAGTGTCCTTTTTCTTTTAGATGAAGATAAACTGCTGACTCTGGTCCTGTGGTGTTATTTCTCCTGTGTTGTGCCATCCTCCTGTACATAGGTTGTTTGGTTTCTCCAATGTAGAGTTCAGAGCACTCCTCACTGCACTGGATTGCATAAACTACATTGCTTTTCTTATGTTTTGGAGTTTGATCTTTGGGGTGTACAAGCCTCTGTCTCAGTGTGTTGGTGGGTTTGAAATATACAGGTATGTGGTGTTTGCCAAATATCCGTTTTATCTTTTCAGACACGCCAGCCATGTAGGGAATGACCAGGTTCTTTCGTTTACTCTGAGTCTCAGCCCTATCTGTCGCTGTTTTAGGTCTGGTAGATTTAGATTTGGTGAAGGCCCAATTTGGATATCCACAGGCCTTCAGGGCTGTTCTCAGGTGCTGATTTTCATTCTTTTTGGAATCCATGGAGGTGGGGATGGTTTCTGCTCTGTGTGACAATGTCCTGATGACTCCTAGTTTGTGCTGCAGTGGATGGTGGGAGTCAAACATCAGATATTGATCTGTGTGTGTGGGTTTCCTGTAGATCCCTATTTCTAGCTTGCCACCGGTCCCAATGAGGACTTCACAGTCTAGGAATGCCAGTCTGTTGTCCTTGGTGTCTTCTCTGGTGAAGCTAATGTTGGCATCTATAGTGTTTATATGGTCCGTGAAGGCCTGTACTTCCTGGGCCTTGATTTTGACCCAGGTGTCATCCACATACCTAAACCAGTGGGTGGGCACCGTTCCCTGGAATGTGTTGAGTGCTTTCTTCTCCACTTCTTCCATGTATAAATTGGCCACAATGGGTGACACAGGAGAACCCATGGCACAGCCGTGTTTTTGTCTGTAAAAGTCACCTCTGTATGTGAAATAAGTGGTGTTAAGACACAGGTCCAGAAGATGGCAGATCTGGTTTGGGTTGAGATGGCTTCTCCTTTCCAGGGTGCTGTCCTCTTCTAGTCTCTTCCTGACAGCGGATAGAGCATGAGTGGTGGGGATGCTGGTGAAAAGGGAGGACACATCAAAGGAGACCATAGTTTCATCTGTATCCAGTTTCAGGATCTTTGCTTTGGAAACAAATTCTTCCGAATTATGGATGTGGTGTTCAGAGTGTCCAACTAGAGGTGCTAGTATGGTAGAGAGGTGTTTGGCAATGTTGTATGTTACCGAATTGATGCTGCTGACTATGGGTCGGAGGGGTGTTCCTTCCTTGTGGATCTTAGGAAGTCCGTAGATGCAGGGGATGGCTTCTCCAGGATACAGACGGTGGTAGGTAATCCTATCGATGGAGCCATCATGTTCCAATTGTTTCAAACTGTCTATTGCCTTTTTCTTGTAATTGTTGGTGGGGTCTCTTTTCAGTTTTTCATATGTATGGTGATCCTCCAAAAGTGAGGTAGGTAAAAAATCTAGGTAAAAAATCTTCTTCAAAAGAAGATAGGTGGTTTGAGAGAGGGGTCAAGGAATCCATTTATGCCAACTTGGAAAATCCTTCCTTGAATAGAGGTGGGGGCCTCAGGCACAAACTCTCCCCCATCTTCCTCCCCGTGTTGTCTTCTGTGCCTAGGAAGATTAAGACCATTTCAGAAGCTCAACAGCAGCATGGTGTTTTTAACGACCCTCCATTAGATGATAAAAGGACTTAAAAATTACATCTCAATATAACCATGATCTAGCCCCAGGTGTAAGGTCACACAGCTACCTAGGAACATATTTAGGATTCCCTTACCAACTTTGCTCAGACTGAAGAAGCCCCTTGGATAAGGAGCGAAACGTTTCCATTAAGAAAATAGAAATCCAGTTGACATGATTCAAGCTACAGAAAATTCCACCTGGATGACTGAGAACCTTCATAGACATGTGCAACTGATGCTTCCCTTTGCACCATGTTAGAATCTAATTTTTAGGGCAGAGAGCTGGCAGTATTAATGGAGCTATCAACAGCATCTCAGCCAATTGAATCTGAGAAGGAAAGATGGACACAGTTGCATAATGTAAAGTTACCATATCTGGCCTGCAAATATTTGGATAACCACTAGATGGCAACAAGGATAATTTGTTTCCAGAACTCTTCGTTGTCATCTTGTGGTCGTCTGGAAATTTCCACCCAGATATAATAGAATGAGTAGTAGCACTAGAATCTTTCCTTCCTTCTCGTTCAGGTCTTCTTACCTTTTTCTTAATCGTGTTTCTTGAACATGTTAAAGCATGTGAAGAAAAACATCAGTGCAAAGAGGACTTACAGTCTGAAAAAAGCCCAGCTAAACAGCAGATCCTTACCCAGCACCAGACAGAATGGTTGGTTCATGGTCTTGACCCCTCTGGGGCATTTGAAACAGAGCTGAAAAGAGGCTGAACTAGTTAGTTCAGTTTTAAAGTGATGCAGGCTCCACCTCCATGACTCTCTGGCCTTCCGAAGGCCACAGCTTGGCTTCATCATTTACCTCATGAATCCATTTACCTGCCCAGGCCTTTGATGCCCGCTGAGCCTCTTGCCAAGCACTGAAGGCGCAGCCTCTCAATTGGATCGGTGGTTTTGGCAAGGTTTTTCTTGGCCTGGATTGCCATTTCCCTGTCATGTCGTGCTGTGCCCGGCATCTAGAAGAAATGAGGTCGGTCATTTTAAAGAAAAATAAAAGGCAAACAATCTCTATCTTGATGGAGCTGTGCTGACCAAGAGCTCTTAAACTTTTGAAAGAGATTTAGGACATCTACTCTGAAATCTTTAAAATGGTCTTACACGCATTTCCTGTCTTCCAGGCATCTCCAGGAACTGTACTTATGGACACAAGCATTCATAGTCTGCAGATTCAGATATTGTTAAAGGCACCTGAGCAAACTGGGGCAAAAATGCTGGTAATTCTATCTATAGAAAAGAGGGTGGTTTTTTTTTAATCCATTCAATCGTGGCCAATTCTCGGAGACTGCCTGGACAAGTCCCTGCAGTTTTCTTGGCAAGGTTTTTCGGAAGTGGTTTGCCATTGCCTCCTTCCTAGGGCTGAGAGGGAGTGACAGGCCCAAAGTCACCCAGCTGGCTTTGTGCCCAAGGTGGGACTAGAACTCACTGTCTCCCGTTTTCTAGCCTGATGCCTTAACCACTACACCAAACTGGCTCTCAGAAAAGAGGTTTGGCCCACATGAATGAAGAACTTTTTCTAGCATCTAAATATGTAGATTTGAGTGGGAAGATTGTTGCAAGGGGAATTTAAGATGATATTTTTCAATGTTTAAAACCTTTTTAATGAGTAAGAAAATTAACACATATTTTCGTTAAGCTAATTCATGCATATTTGCCATTCATGAGTCAGACAATGGAGGAGTCGAACAGAAATTTCAACCACTGTTTGAAAATGTAAACATTATGTAAAATGCTGATGTGTGTAATTGGCTAAATAAAGTTGAGGAAAAACAAGTACACACAGCAGCTAAAATTTCCTTCTTTGCCAAAGGAATAAATGGACAGGAATATTTGCATCTGGTTACTGCAGAGAAGGTAGCAAACTGTACTGAGCACTGGTTCCTCACCTATAACTCGATTATGTGCTATCAATTTGATGTCACTCTTAGCAACCACATAGCAATGTAATAATAGGAGGTGGTGAAAACACACACACACACACACATACACACACACAAATATATTAGCAACCAGATCCTAAAGATGTTTCCTTGGAAGTAATCTCTTCTGTTTCACTGCAGCTCATTTCTAGCTCACTTGGCAAAGAGTTGCACTCCCAATGGTTTCAGATTTATTCTGCAGATCGGATTTATGTATTTATTCATTTCATCAATTTATATAGCTGCCCCTCTCACATTTGTGACTCTGGGCGGCTTACAATTAAACCATAAAAAATGCCAAAAAATCAAAAAATAAAACAACCATACAAACAATTATTTTGTTCAGTTGCTTCCGACTCTTTGTGACTTCATGGACCAGTCCACGCCAGAGCCCTCTGTCGGCCGTCACCATCCCCAGCTCCCCAATGGTTGAGTCCGTCACCTCCAGAATACCATCCATCCATCTTGCCCTTGGTCGGCCCCTCTTCCTTTTGCCTTCCACTTTCCCTAGCATCAGCATCTTCTCCAGGGTATACTGTCTTCTCATTATGTGGCCAAAGTACTTCAGTTTTGCCTTTAATATCATTCCCTCAAGTGAGCAGTCTGGCTTTATTTCCTGGAGTATGGACTGGTTTGATCTTCTTGCAGTCCAAGGCACTCTCAGAATTTTCCTCCAGCACCACAGTTCAAAAGCATCTATCTTCCTTCGCTCAGCCTTCCTTATGGTCCAGCTCTCGCAGCCATAGTTTACTACGGGGAATACCATTGCTTCAACTATGAGGACCTTTGTTGTCAGTGTGATGTCTCTGCTCTTAACTATTTTATCAAGATTTGCCATTGCTCTCCTCCCAAGAAGTAGATGTCTTCTGATTTCCTGGCTGCAGTCAGCGTCTGCAATAATCTTTGCGCCTAGAAATACAAAGTCTGTCACTGCCTCCACTTTTTCTCCCTCTATTTGCCAGTCATCAATCAAGCTTGTTGCCATAATCTTGGTTTTTTTGAGGTTTAACTGCAACCCAGGTTTTGCACTTTCTTCTTTCACCTTTGTCATGAGGCTCCTCAGCTCCTCCTCGCTTTCAGCCATCAAAGTGGTATCATCTGCATATCTAAGATTGTTAATGTTTCTTCCAGCGATTTTAACTCCAGCCTTGGATTCCTCAAGCCCAGCACGTTGCATGATGTGTTCTGCGTACAGGTTGAATAGGTAGGGTGAGAGTATACAGCCCTGCCGTACTCCTTTCCCAATCTTAAACCAGTCTGTTGTTCCGTGCTCTGTTCTTACCGTTGCTACTTGGTCGTTATACAGATTCCTCAGGAGGCAGACAAGATGACTTGGTATCCCCATACCACCAAGAACTTGCCACAATTTGTTATGTTCCACACAGTCAAAGGCTTTAGAATAGTCAATAAAACAAAAATAGATGTTTTTCTGAAACTATACAAACAATACAAAATGTTAAGACACTTACAAGTAATTAAAAAGCATACAATGCAGTCACTGGGAGAGCACAGTCATTCAAGAACGGTACAGCCATTTTATGGGATCCACACCAGTCTCTGATCCCCAGGCCAGATGGCAAAGCCAGGTCTTCAGGCTCTTCCGAAAAGCCATCAAGGTCGGGGCCAGCATGACCTCAGGGGAAATGATGTTCCGTAGGGCAGGTGCAGCAGCAGCAAAGGCCCTCCTGGGTCCCGTCAGGTGACACTGTCTAGTAGATGGAACCTGCAACAAGCCTCTTCTGCTGGACCTGATGGGATGGGTAGATGTCACTGGGGAGAGGCAGTCCCTCAAATAACCTGGCCCCATGCCATGGAGGGCTTTATCGCCGGCACCTTGAATTGAACCTGGAAGCAAATTGGTAACCAATGCAGCTTGCGGAGCAGAGGTGTAATGTGCACAAATAACTGCCTGCGGCACTGCATTTTGCAACAGCTGAAGCTTCCAGATGCTCTTCAAGGGCAGCCCCATGTAGAGCGCATTACAGTAATCCATAGGGGAGGTGACCAGGGCTTGAGTGACTGAGCATAGAGCTTCCTGATCCAGGAATGTGTGCAAGTGGCACACAACTCGAAGCTGTGCAAAGGCCCTCCTAGCCACGAATGCCACCTGGTCTTCGAGCAGGAGTCATGTGTCCAGAAGGACTCCCAGATTGCACACCGGGTCTGTCTGGGGAAGTGCAACCCCATCCAGAACCAAAGATGGTAAATTCCCAGATCCAGGTGGCCCCTGGATTTGCTGCTGTTGGGATGGGCATCTGGAGTGCAGCCTTTTGTTCCCCCCCCCTCAAGATCCCCCTCTATCAAATAATCCAAAATGAAATAACAAGTGTGAGCCAACACTTTGCTGAAGTAAAAGAAGAAAAAGGACATTCCAGCAGGTATGCTTATTAAAATTCATGGAGTGAGTGAGTGAGTGAGTGAGTGTAAAACCACAGCAGCAATGAAATGTAGAGCAATTATTTCAAAATGTCTTTTGCAACCATCTGATAGCATCAATCTGATGCAAAACTGGAATTTCAACTCTTGAGAGGAAACACAAGTGGCAGCTGAGAATATAGCACATGTATGGAGCACATCCAATGGTCAGAGATTTTTTAGATATCCCCTCTCTCCCTGAGAGGAGAAAAAATGGTTAACACTTTTGATAGTCCCAGCCTCCTCCTCCATTCTCTCCTGCTTTGGGGAGAACAAAACATGGCATATGAGGAGCATGTTGGGAAAGGCGATGGTTTCACAGGCTCCAAAGACATTTCTCCAACATATCCCCCAAATAAGTCAATCATTCCCTAAACCCCTAGAGATGGATTTATTTCCTTTCTGGGAGCAAGGGAAGAGGAAGTATTTAAAAATGGTCACAAACGGCTTAGTAAGTCTCTTACTATGGTACACATATTTCAATTAACATTCAGGATCTTTGTGAGGTCTTTACTTCTAGGAATGCCAATAGGTAAGAGAGATAAGGAAGTCATAGCAAAAGGTCTGGAGGACACCAAATTGCCAGTCCCTGGTCTCCAGAAAGAAAACACGCCTTCTTCCACATTTCCCTCTCTCCCCTTGCAATTCTAGCATCAATTCCCCTATGTAGTTGCCATTTGTATTAAGAATCTTTCAGCATCCAACATGGAAAAAATTACCCCTATAAAAATATATGCAATTAGCTATTTGAATTGGTTCCACAGGAGACCCTTCAGTATGAAGTGTATCATAGAGCTTTCTCTACAAGCAATCTTGAATCAATATATTGTATGCAATTGATTACTCTCCTAGCTGGTGACCATTTTCCAGAGCAAAATCCTCACAGCCAGCTTTCCCCAGCCTGGCACTCCCCGCCGCCTCTAATATTTTGGGGCTGCAACATCCAAATTTCCCAGCTAGCCTAGAATTGGCCAACTGGCCATATTAGGTATAAGTTAGTAGTTTTACTGCCACGGGTGGACTGACACTGCAGGCTGTGAATGGCTACAGCATTTTGTAAATTAATAACCCAGAATTTTTCAAAAGTTGAGTAAGAGGCTTGATTATGTGTTAATGTTTAGCTACTGTACCCTAGTTAAGCTCTCTGGAGATGTTATTTAGAACCTGATCATCTCTGGAGGAGTTTCAAGCTGACAGTCTAAAATCGAGCATTCCCTGTGAAGTACAGAAGTCATCCATTCTTGATTTTATTTTTCATTCAGTGCCAATAGTTAGAAATTCCCAACATTGCACTAAATAAAATTTTCCATTAAAAATCCTTCTTTTTTTATAGAATGCTAACATCCATGGATCTATGATCCATATGAAGTCAATACCTTTGCTAGGTCAGCCGCAATTTATAAAGTTATTGCTGAATTGTATCTCACTGTTTTCTCACTGTTTAGGAGCATATCTCTCACTCTTAAAACTACCTTAATAGCACCAAACCAGTGCGGTATCTGGGTATGATCCAAATAAAATCAGATTTAACCACCCCTAACTTGAACAACGAAGCTGGATTTATCCACTTAGGCGGTTAGTGGCAGAAAGCAAGAATATTTTGATGAGAACCAGTTGGAAGCAGCAAACAGATTGGCAGCTGCCTTTTTCATGAAATGATTTCTCCTCTTGCAGGAGGTTGTCCTGGCATAGAAAAAATTCTGTCAAAATCCCTTTCAAACACCTTTCGGTAGGACATTTCAAAACCAGTGGGCTCCAAGTCCTTTTTCTGCAATTAGATGAACAGCAGCCACCCTCCAGACAGCTACTGTGCGACCTAAATCTATGGACAATCCCAATGTAGCTCTGAGCCCTTGGTTTCCCCTTTACAGCAAAAATGGAGCTCAAATGTGCTGGCGAAGTCAGTGAAGCGAAGATTTTTTAAATACAGTATTTAATGCTCTTCTGTCCTTAAAAATATCATGATCTTTCTTATTTTATACCACTATGATGAGCTACTCTTTCTGCTTTCTGCACATTACAAAACACTATCGGTCCTGTATTTTAATTTGTTGTTCCACCATCTTGGAAGGCTTCTGGCTGAAAAGCACTTTAATTATAATTTGACAGAAATCATTACAAGCAAATCTGCTACATACAATGAAGGCTCTCTCAGGCCACCCAGCTCTGCGTTCTCCAGAATATCAAGGTTGCAAGCAATTCCAATTATTCCCCGTTTGCTGTGTATTTCTTTTTTGCCTCTCCACTAACCCACACTATTTATTATCTCAGGTCCCATTTTTTAATTGCACAAACTTTATAAATAGGCAATGTCTTTAACAGCAAAGGGGGAAAGGATAGGGATATAAATGGCATGGTAACTTTTGGAAGCCATTGATGAAGGGAATGAGAATAAAATGTTTGGTTACCTTGAATCTGGTACCTGTTGCTTCCACCTGAAACTACAGACGCTTTCTTGTAAAGTTGGTGGAAAGCAGGTCTCTCTCTTCCTTGGGTTTCCTCCCTTCTTCTGGCCTACACCCTCCTGCCCTGATTGGGCTGCTGAGAAGAAGGAATGCAAAAACCAACAAGCGCCGAAGCCTGACTGGAGACATCAGCTGTCCATCCATCTCAGGTTACTTGTTTACATATCGCTCCCCTGCTTGAAGTTTACCACCTTGTTTCCAGGGAGATCCGGGTTGCCGAGAAGGGCCTGGTGCAACCTGGCTGGGCTCGGATTCTTCTTTTCTGTGGCTGGAGATGCTCTTTCGGGCTCAGCCCGTCTGCTTTGGATCTGGCTTTCAGGAAGACTGCAGATCACAATGTCTCGGGAACAACCTTAGAATTATTTTTGCTGCCAGGGAGAGGCAGGCTCTCTACATTTTAGTGTGGAGGAAGGAAAGGTAGTTCACTTCCACCTGCTTTTCCACACACACACACACACAAAAGGGGGGGGGAGAAAAAAAAGAATGTGGAAAGTTAGATTTCAAGGGAAAAGGTTTGAACCTAGATCTGCCCCTGAAATGCTAGTTTTCTGTGTGTGGTCTACAGGAGAGTATTTTAACCACTGCTATGGAAGGAAAGGTAAGTTCTAGGCGAACAAATATTTCTTTGGAATATTTAACCTAACCTGTTTCAAAACTATTTAGACAAATAGTATATTTGTACCAAATACAGGATTTTAGATGTCTTTTGGTCAGAGAGCATATACTTTTAGCTGGAGCAAGATCAAGATTGAATTATTTATTTTCTATCCCACCTTTATTATTTTTATAAATAACTCAAGGCGGCGAACATATCTAATACTCCTTCCTCCTCCTATTTTCCCCACAACAGCAACCCTGTGAGGTGAGTTGGGCTGAGAGAGAGTGACTGGCCCAAGGTTACCCAGCCAGCTTTCATGCCTAAGGCGGGACTAGAACTCTCCGTCTCCTGGTTTGCCATTGGCTCCTTCCTAGGCCTGAGAGAAAGTGACTGGCCCAAGGTCACCCAGCCGGCTTTCATGCCTAAGGCGGGACTAGAACTCTGTCTCCTGGTTTGCCATTGGCTCCTTCCTAGGCCTGAGAGAAAGTGACTGGCCCAAGGTCACCCAGCTGGCTTGGTTGCCTTAACCACTAGAATTTATTAGTGACAAGGGCACAAATACTTTTTAGTTTAAAATTATGATTCCATTAATGTTACTGATATTTTGCTGTAATATATGCTCTTTTTTGTTTCTGAAATAACAAATGGACAGGCCAAATAAAAACAATTTAAAGTGATTTTTCTGTTTGCATTTTTCCCAGTAGGTTTGCAGATTTAGCTTCCTCCTGCAGAAAGGATGCAGAAGTGTAACATTTCGGCAGTGTAAGGAAACTGCCCCATCACCAGTGTTTCCAACTTGCAATCCAGAGGCGTCTGCAGGATGTGGTTAAAAAAAAATCAAGATGACAGAAATGTGATAGAAGCTCCACTTGTTTATGTGTGTTACACACGTGCGATGCACATGAAAAGCAAGCAGAGCTTTGATTGCTCCATCATGGCTGTCATCCTGATTTTTTACCATGCACTACGGATACCCGTGGTAGAAACCTTCACAAAGCTGTTGGAAATCATCCCCAAATTAACTTATTTCTGCTGACCTCAAAATGCAGAAAACGCCATCTTTCTTTGCAGATGACCAATCTGCAAATATCATCAAATCAGTGTCCCGCCCTCTGAGCTACCCTTATGGAGACCCACCTCCCCAATTCCCACTCCACATGAAAATATATTGCTAGCAGCTGCCATCCCATGGATATTTTTCTGTACATGTATCTGTGCACACTAACCTAGTGGTTTCCAAAATATTGGAGAGGTATGGGGAAGTGTAATAGGGGTGTGGTGGCTCAGCGGGTAAGACGCCAGGCTTGTTGATCGGAAGATCGCAAGTTCGGAGGTTCGAATCCCTAGTCCTGCGTGACGGAGTGAGCTCCCGCACTCGCCCCAGCTCTTGCCAACCTAGCAATTCAAAAGCATGCAAATGCAAGTAGATGAATAGGTACCACTTCGGTGGGTAGGTAACAGCGTTCCGCGTGCGTCATGCCGGCCACATGACCATGGAAGCGTCTTCGGACAACGCTGGCCCTTCGGCTAACAAACGGAGATGAGCACCGGCCCCTAGAGTCGGACACGACTGCACAAATGTAAGGGAACCTTTACCTTTTTTTTTTATGGGGAAGATATGGCAAGGTTCATTATAAAAGAGCATAAACCAAATTATTGAAATCTTTCAAGGCTTCCCAGCTGCCTTTCTGCCATTTCCTACGTTGTATTTGAAAGTCCTTGGGAGTTGTGTACCACGTAGTCCCCAGTTCAAGAACGAGTTCCGTTCCCAAGGTCTGTCCTTAAGTCAAATTTGTATGTAAGCCAGAACAGTATTATTGTATAATACTGTCTAAGTACTATTGTGTAATTAACTTGAACCATGGTGTATTTAACTCGAATCATTATTTAACTCATATGTATGTGAATGGTAGCTGTCTGGCAATTTTGCAACCAGGTGACTTTAACCTTGAGTTTTGACCATGTCTGCATGTTCCTTTGGTGATTTCTTTGGGAGTGGGGGATGAAAGAGCTAAACCAATGTTTCTCAACCTTGGCAACTTTAAGATGTGTGGACTTCAACTCCCAGAATTCCCCAGCCAGCGATGAAGTCCACACATCTTAAAGTTGCCAAGGTTGAGAAACACTGAGCTAAACTATACTTATAGGAAGAGACACTGGAAGCTACAGGATCCAAATCCTGAACCTTGAGGGGAGACTAAGACAGGCAGCCAGATTAAGAGCAACTTTACTTTTTTGGGTGTGTGTGTTTTTTTCATTTTCATCTTTTCTTTCTTTGTACTGTTTAGGTCTTTGTAGCATAAAACCTACTTTAAAACAATTTAAGTGAAATTAAATGTATTAGCTTTGTTCTTGTTACTACTTGCACTTCCCATGAAGATAGTCCCAGGTTTGATCCATAATATTTCCTGGGAAGAATGGAAATATGCTAGCCTGAAATGCGAGAGGACTGCTTCCAACTGGTGTCAGTGTTCAATGTTCAAACAGCTGTTATAAGCCACCTGAGATTCAACTGATCAAAGGGAGAGATGTAAACTTTCCAAGTTAAATAGTTACATAAAAGACATAATTTTATCTATCTATCTATCTATCTATCTATCCATCCATCCATCCATCCATCCATCCATCCATCCATCCAATTTATATGGCCACACATCTCAACAAGTGACTCTGGGCGGTGAGAGTTAAAATAAAATAAAAACAATTATTTAATTATAATTTAATTTAAATTATGATTTAATTATAGAATTTATAAGCATCCCTTACAATGAACATCCAGATCATTCAATTAAGATTAATCCATTCATGAATTAAATCAATTACACCGTGTGCAAGAATAAAACAATAGTTCTAATTAAAATAGGTTCTTTGATATGCCTATATTAAGCAGATGCCATCCCAGGATGAAAAGTAGAAGTTAGTAGGAGCAGTAGTAAAAGTAGAATGCTCTTCTGGAATATCCCACACATATTTCCATATAAATAATTATAATTACTTGTAATTCATTGTAATAAAATTTCTTTTTAAACAATCAACAGCCATATTAATTAGGAGCATTTTTTTCTTTAAAATCTAGCAATCAACCAACCCTGGGATCATTGTGGGAATAAACTTAGATTTATTTCCAAATAATTATGTACAGTTGCAATTGAAAATATTCAACCCCCAGTGCAAATCAGGTTTATTGTCAAAATTTACAGACTTTCAGCTGTTTGCAATGAACAAATCAAACAAAAGCAATTGAAATAGCTCAACACAACGAATGCTTCAAGTGGTGTCCCCAAATTCAACTGAAAATGCAACTTATAATGACTTCTCCAGTCTCAAAATTATTCAACCCCCTGAAAAGAATCCATCACAACACATACAGTATGCAAAACAGGTGTTGTCTCAAGCACACCTGATGCAACTAATCAAGGGTTTCATTAGTTGCACCAGGTGTGCTTGAGCTGGAACACATGAAATACCTGAACTGGCTAGGGCTTTGTTGAGTGTCACATTTGACTGCATGTTAGAAATATGGCTACGTCAAAAGAATGGTCCAAAAAGGTGAGAGAAGAGATCATCGCCCGTCACAAACAAGGAACAGGATACAAAAAGATAGCGAAGGCACTGAATGTACCTAGAGACACCGTTGGAAGCATAGTTCGCAAGTTCAAAGTTAAAGGAACAGTGGTTACACTACCTGGACGGGGCAGAAAAAGGAAGCTGTCAATGGCTGCAGCCAGATTTCTGAGAAGGCAGGTTGAGAGAAACCCGCGAGTGACTGCAAAAGACCTGCAGCAAGACTTGGTGGCAACAGGCACTGAGGTTTCAGTGAGCACAGTAAGGCGCGTACTAAACACAGAAGGTATCCATGCCAGAACTCCAAGACGTACACCACTACTGACCCAAAAGCACAAGAAAAGACAGCTCCAATATGCTCACAATCATAAATAAGCCACAGAAGTTTTGGGATTCTGTTCTGTGGAGCGATGAAACAAAACTGGAACTTTTCGGCCCGATGGATCAGCGGTATGTCTGGAGGAAGAAGAATGAAGCATACGCTGAAAAGAACACTCTGCCTACAGTTAAGCATGGTGGTGGCTCAGTGATGCTCTGGGGCTGCTTTGCATCCTCTGGCACTGGAAACCTGCAGCGTGTGGAAGGCAAGATGGATTCATTGAAGTATCAGGAAATCCTAGGAGAAAACGTCATGCCGTCTGTAAGGAAGCTGAAGCTTGGGCATCATTGGACCTTCCAGCAGGACAATGATCCCAAGCATACCTCAAATTCCACTAAGGCTTGGATGCAGAAGAAGTCCTGGAAGATTCTACAGTGGCCATCACAGTCACCTTACTTGAACCCCCTAGAAAATTTCTGGTGGGATTTGAAGAAGGCGGTTGCAGCACGCAAACCCAAGAATATTACTGAACTGGTGGCCATTGCTCATGAGGAATGGGCTAAGATTCCTCAGGAACGCTGCCAGAAGCTGGTGTCTGGCTATGCATCTCGTTTGCAGCAGGTCATAACAGCAAAAGGGTGCTCTACTGAGTACTGAAGATGCTCACCATGAAGGGGTTGAATAATTTTGAGACTGGAGAAGTCATTATAACATAGCTTTCCAAACTGTGTGTCGCGACACAATACTGTGTCGCCTGTGGGGCCCAGGTGTCATGTGAAAACCCGAAGCACTGATGGCGCACCGCCATCAGCGCTTCTGGGTTTTCACGCGGCACACCAGGACACCGCTGCGGCACGTGAAAACCCGAAAGCGCTGCGGCGGCATGCGAAAACCCGGAAGTGCCGCCGCGCTTCCAGATTTTCACACACTGCTGTTGGTGTCTGTTGGTGGCGTCGTGTCGCCAACGGGAAAAGTTTGGAAAGCCCTTCGTTATAAGTTGCATTTTCAGTTGAATTTGGGGAAACCACTTGAAGCATTCATTGTGTTGAGGTATTTCAATTGCTTTTGTTTGATTTCACTGCAGAGCATTTCAAAGCTGTTCATTGCAAACAGCTGAAAGTCTGTAAATTTTGACAATAAACCTGATTTGCAATGGGGGTTGAACAATTTTGATTGCAACTGTACATAATTGTTTCAGTCTGGAAGTTGTAGCAAAACATATTCAAAGGCACCAGGTTGGAGAAAGTTCATCTAGATAAAACAACTGGACATGGGACAATACACAATAATTTCAGTGCCATCATTATACCAAAGGCTTCATAATTGATTATTTCATCTAGTTCAGGCTCTAGTGTTTTAGTGTTTAATATTAATCCTGGCATTAAAACAAAAAACCTAGTTATGCAAAGAGCCAGCAGATTCTATTTATAGGTGATTACCAAATACAGAAAAAGGAATTGTACATTTATGTGAATATTCATGCACACCCACCCTAGTATTAATCTCAAATATATTGTTGTTAATATACAAACAAAATATTGGAGAAAATCCATTCAGGCAAACTTTATTCTAATTAGATTTAAATGTACATTAAAAAAGACCAGTACATAAATAATTTACAGGTTTGCAATCCTGGGTACCCAAATAAGGTATACATATCTGTGCTGAAGTGATGAAGACAAAGGGAGTTCACTTAGTAATGCTCTCAAAGCCCATTTGTAAGATGCACTTGTAAAACATTTTATGAATTCATCCAAACTTTCCTTTGTCTTCCCAGAGAAAATAAATTATATAAACAAAAACACATGAAGTAAAAACCAGACTGGGCACCACATTTTTTAAATATACAATTTAGGATTACTGATACAAAAACACAATGCACAGGCTTCAGTGTTTTTGATTGCATATTATGTTGTTCAAGGTATACAAATTTGCTCCATTATTAGTGAGATAGAGTGGTATTTATCCCATTGGTAGTATAAATCATCCTTTCTTGATTTCTCTTAGCTTCTTTTGATCTATAGTCATGTCATGCATGAATACAAATAAAGATCCAGCATAGCTTCTATATTTACAATGGGTACAATTTTCACAGATTTCCTTAATGAAGGAAACTTGTAGTATGACCAATATGTTTATACATTACAGCAAAATAAGCACTTATTGGTAAAGTAAGAAATTAACACACTCAAAATTCATGTTGTTTAGAGAGGAGTCATGATGTAGTTGCAATGTGTTCTGATTTATGAAGCATGGAATTGCAGAAAGCAGTAAGAGAAAAGAATGAAGAAGGAAAAGTGCCTTTAAAGAAAGTTTTGGTTGGCTAGACATATTCAGACCTCCAAACATATTTTTTTTTTTTTTTACATTTTTCGAAGTAATCACAGAAGAAAAATTAGCACTGGAATTGCTAAATTCAGAACACAGATTTTCAGCATAATTCTCCATTTTATTCCATAAATTATGCTTATTTTAATATTAAATGAACTTTATATCTCAAAGTACTAATAATGAGAAACACGAAAATCATGGCATCTTGTAATATATACAGTTGTAAACCAAGATTGCACAATGAGATTCAATTAGCTGTTCTTCACTAGTAGGTCCTGTTTTCAAGCTATGTGGAAAATGAAGAAATATTCCAACCATTCCTTGACAATACTATTAGCAGCATAATTTTGTGCAAAGTATATTACTGTGAAAATTCTGCTTCAAGACAATTTCTTTAGTAGCACTGCACATTTTGTAATGTTTTCCACAAATCTAACATCAAATGCATCCTGTCCAGTGTTCTCATAGTTTCTAAAGCCACACACACTACTAATTTTTTTAATTCTCTGCATTCAGTTCAGGCAACTCCTTAGGCATTTCAGTTACATATCAAACACTGACAATTAGAGAAACATATTATAAAGTTCATTTTAATTCCAACTCATATACAGCATTACATTTTAATTTAATTTATACTACAGTAATGCACAGATCCCTAGTTAGATTTAAATAACAATTACTGGCAGCAAATTTATCTCTCATTGTTCATGACTCCAAATCCCATTATTATTTACAAAGCAATTATTTCTGTTCCAACCTTACTATTAGGTATAAACAAAGAATTCAGTGGCAAATACAAGTTTTTGCATGAATGTAACTGCTAAAAAAAGCCACATTTTCCAATTTGTATTAAAAGAAGAAATCTAAGTTCTTTACACAACAAGCATGTGACCATGACATTCTTACAAGTCAAAAAACTACTCAGCTTCACAAATATATAGAAATGTTTTAAATATTTTTTGTTTTGGCATGAAGTTCTACAGCAGCGTGCAAAGAGCAAGACACTGAACTCTTAATAATCAATGCATCAAGCAGTTTGAATTGCTGGGACTGGAATGCTTTATATGCTTTTACACAAGCAGCCTGACTTCATTTTGAAAGTGATTCCAGATATCAACATGTTTGTTTCCCAAAAATAATTCCAACAAGGAAAAAGTACTATTTTATGCCAAATCTCCTGCGCTTGAGCTGTCAATCACCTGAGAATATCCCATAGCAGGTCCATGTCCCAACCTGTAAGAAAATTACCTGTGAAATTCCAGCTCATCCTCCAAAGCAAAGGAGCGACTAGTCTGTAACTGTGCATTTGAGCCAATAACTTTTGAATCAAATCTTAACAACCTTTCAGAAGTCTCATTGGAGATTATCGATTTTCTAGTAACAAAATTTCTATTTATCAAAAGGAATAAGGTAAAAAAAAGGAATAAGGTAAAAAAAAGGTATTAAAAATATCAGACTTTTTCTGGGGATCAAAAAAGATCCCCAGAAATCTGAAGTTCTGAAGAAATTTGATAACTCCGAAGTAACTTTTCTTAATAGACATGGGAAGCTTAGATCAATTTATAGTATCAAGATAATTTCTAAATTCTAAAGTTAATGTTAAACTGGTGTTGATGTAAGAGTTTGTAAATTCCTTTGCTAGTACATACCAGTTAATTCCATAATCACATATTCGGTATGTCGTAGTACTGAGTGTAATTTCAGCATTCATGAAAATAACATCCCAAGTCATCGTGAACAGAAAATGATGTGTTTTCAACATCCATTCACTTTCAAGATATGCATTGCATAAAATGACGCTTCACTGAAGCTACTGTGAATCACATTAACCTCCCCCCCCCCAAATGAATGCTGGGTTTAAGTGTTATAAAATACATGGATCAACCATTATCGTGTTTATTTGCTTCCATCTCTTCCTTGTAACTTTGTCATGCTACTCCTGAACTTGGATATTGTGAGGAAATGCCCAATAAATTATCACACATTATTTTTCCAGTTGTTACAAACAAGAGTGCAAAAACATCTCTGTGTGCCCAGAAAAATTATGCCAAGCACTGTAGCTTTAAGTCTGCACTGTTCTGGGATGTTTAAAGCCTCTCCAAATCAATAAAACCTGAAAATGTCTCTGTTGTGCAGCATTACTATTCAGCAATCAAAATATTCACATGCCTTGCTTTTCCAAAATCTATAAAAATGTTGTAATATGTCAAACAAATCCTCCTCCTGTATGAAACACAGTACAGTGATAAGACAGGTCTTCATGACAATCAATAGTCATATCTAATCTCCATATTCGGCTTCAAGAAAACAAACAATGGCAAATGCATATTTTTCTTAAAATCTTCTGATATTATCTGGCCCCAATAATACTGTACACATTTCCATATAGCATTCATGAATACCTATGAAAATTGTTTTGATAAATTTTGTTTGCTAAGCAACATTTCTTGGTCTCTATTTGAAAAGGTAAGGATTTTTTTTTCTGTAGTAAAAAAAAACTGTTCTAGCAGCAAAAATGCAGGCTTCATTAAAGCAAAGATTTCCTATGTAAGGCAATGTAGCTGGATGTCATCTTCATTTTTTATTTCATACTAGAATAGTTCATTTTTTCAAAAGGCAAGATCCAGACTACAAAATCTATCAAATTACTTTTAAAGCAATGGACTTTTGGACAAGAGAAAATTGGAACTTTGCAATTCAGAACGGCAAAAATATAATTTAGCTGAATAATTTTCACCAGCAGCTTTTATCAATGAATCTTAAAAGATGTTTCTGTGATGAGTTTTTCCCTTATAGCCTACTATGTGCTAGTATATGAATCTAAATATAGTTCTTTCAAAATGTTAAGATTCAATTAAGGTTTTGTTATCAATGCTATTATGCGTGCAAATGCCATTAATATATAGATAATGAAAACCTTATAATGAAAACACAAATTGTTTTCTATTCAGTGATTGTTAGGCAGGCATTGAAGAAAAGCTATTTTGTTCAGATTTGTAAAATCTCTCCAGGTCTTCAAGAACTTGAGTTGAGGGATCAAACCTGTCCGAGTGGCCTTTTCTGAATCCTACCAAAGTTGGAATAGAAGGTAATCATAAAGTTTGCACCAAATAGGACTAAACTAATGAACGAACTACACTTAGGAAGACCCAATTGTATTAGTCCTTAGAAATCTCTTTCGAATCTGAAGTCTTCCCCCCACCCCCCAAAGAGAAAACTTAGCTTCCGACACATGCAAGCGACTACTTTATTTGGGCCCAACATTGGTTACTTTAAAACTGCATCTCCATTACCTTTACTGACCCAACTCTAAAAGTCAGAACCATACTCCTCCTTTATGTATCAACAGCTACTGGAACATGTCTGAAATCTAGGAGAGGCTTTTGACTTTTTTCCTTGCCACACTAGGTTTCCAGGTCATTAGAGATGAGGCCTCTTCATTAAGAGATAAGACGAACCCCAAATGTCAAGAAGCCTTTGTCTCCCGGCTGCCTAGCATCCCATTCTCTTTTGTGCCTCTTCTCTTATTTAAATCTCTTCTCTTTAGAAGAGCTTGAAGGAGGGAAGGGGAAGGAGGGAAAGGCACCGCTGCTGGGGTCACCCCCCTTTTAGAAACCAATGCTCGAGCCCATCTTGAATTGGGCAACTAATTCTACAAAGTGCATTTTTAAGAGGAAAAAAAGTCCCTTATTTCTCACATTCCATTTTCTTTCTTGTGAACTGAAGCTGATTCGGTTGCAGAGGGAGATACTGAAAGGGCCTTTTCCAGAGTGAGATCCAAGCGTTCTGGGACTTTAGACATCATCAAATATTCTACTTCGAGACATTGACAAATATCTTCCACCAGATTGGTACCTGCAGAATATATAAAGACTTTAAATACAGAACTTACATGTTTTTGAGTTGTAGACACTGTGCAAGGAGAGCCATGTTAGCTCTGGTAGCCAAAAATCAGGAGGAGCCTGGTAGCGCCTTTTCAGACTAACAAATGTTATTAAAAGGCAGAGGCTTTTGTGAACTACAGCTCATTTCATCACATGCTTGGAGATGCATGGAGTGGCACTTCGAGTTGTGTACATCTTAAAAGACCAAATGACAAAAGACCAGGTAATAATAATACATATGAATTATTCAAACTTATATTCTAACTTTTCCATATCAAATATGGGGTGTCGAAGTTTACATTCAGTGTAAGAACTCTGTGCCAAGAAATTAATATTATATTGTTTACACAACTGACAATGCATGTATATATTCTAAGCAGCTAATAATATCCGATATTATTATAAGCAGCTAATAATACCCGAAACAACTGTCTCTCAATGCCATGAATACTCATGCACTTGAAATTTAGTGCGCATGTATGTGTATTACATTAAATTTTCTTGGTAGTATTTCAGTATAGAAAAGTCAGAAAATGGAAAACAACAAAATCTTTCTGGGATATTAAAGATCAAGCTTCTGTAATTATCTCTTTCCTGGACTGGTTTGTGTTTGTTTTTCTAATAGGACAAATGCAGCCATGACCTCCTTAATTTGCATTAGAGCAGTGTTTCTCAACCTTGGCAACTTAAGAGATATGGACTTCAACTCCCAGAATTCCCCAGCCGGCTCTTCAAGTAATCGGAAATCCGCTATTAAAGTTTCTTTTAAAGTTTCTTCCCAACTACTGGCAACCAAAGCTGAGATACTCCTGCTCAGGAAAAAGAGCCGGTTTTGGCAGGAGAGGACCAAGGAATTCTTTACCTCCGTGGCCTTTCAAATATATGTTTCCACATATTCAGGGGAATGACTATAGGGCTGTGAACCAAGGTAGATAGGGGTTGCGAACTAAAATAATTTTTAAGCCCTCAGAACATCCCAGATTATGATTATGATTTTAAATTTATTGGCCGCCCAACTCCAGTGGACTCAAGTTTGCTTCCAAGGTCTTTGAAATATCCAGGGCAAAACTATAAGATATCCTAGAATCTCATTGTTAAACAGCAAACTTCTGCACTCACACTGAAGGTCAAAAGAAGAATTGTTATCTAACAATTGTTCTTCCTTTTCTTTGGAACATGCTGTTTTTCAAAGAAATCTGTTAAAATCCTGTATTTATTAACTGTTTCACATGTGAAGAAAGTGAAAGAACGGGAAATCACTGGAAAACTTTCTCTATATGCTATGGTCCCTTATCTTATTACCCCATTCCCTAGAACATGATTGATGAGAAATCTGAACATGAATTTTCTGGCATCAGATTTACTTTGACTTAAAGATTATTAATAGAGAACTTGAAACTCTAGGTATTCCTTACCTTCCTGACTCAGAGTCAAGAGGATCTTCATTAATTGAATCTGCACTGAAGTCCAGAGGTTCTGCATCCTGAAGAAGTTCTACTCTGTCCCTTTCATTCCTTCCATTTGACCTAGTGTACTTCGAAGTTACTGCAGCAAGAAATTTTACAATACAGTCAAGGTGCATGTTGAACTACAGCAAATAGCTGAAAAGTTCTTTGCCTCCAATAGAAAAAAATTGATCTAGAATACAAAGATGGTCTAATATTTCAAGGATATTTATTACTAAGAAGATTAATATATAATATACATATTTGTAAACATAGAAAAGGAAGTCAACTGCCCAGAGTCCCTCCTTGTGAGGGTGATGGGCAGGATATGAGAGAGAGAGAGAGAGAGAGAGAGAGAGAGAGAGAGAGAGAGAGAGAGAGAGAGAGAGAGATCAAAACAAGCAAATTCAAACATTTCTAAAGAGGTGTGTGTGTGTATCTATATATCTATATCTATATCTATATCTATATCTATCTAATGTACAATCAAAAGGAATAGAGAGAGATTGGCTATATACTCCTGTATCCATCCAACCAACCAAATATGCCCAGGTAACACTGCTGCTACATGAGCTGCACTGGCTCCTGATAGGCTTCCAGATGCAATTCTAGGTCCTCTCGTCACCTTTAAAGTCCTACATGGCATGGGACCAGGTTACTTGCAGGATCACCTCTCCCCAATGGTTTCTGCCTGCCATACCAGATCTTGTACAGTGTATATGTACAGTGGTACGTTGATTTACCACTGATAAATCAATGTCATTAGCGGGTCCCTGTAAGTGTACCTTCTGTTATGACGCCTACCCTGTAGAACAGGACCTCCCCCTTAAAAACAGGCAGCCCCTACTCTATTGCAAGGCTGTAAAGACCTGGCTTTTCCCCTAGGCCAAGGGTCAGAAATGGCGGCTCTTGAGCCAGATCTGGCTCTTTGGCCCCTCGGCTCTGGCTCTCTCTCTCTGTCTGCCGCCCGACATCCGGAAAGCCAGTCTCCGGAAGCAGCGCGAACCCTGGGGAAGAAACAGAGACGCTGATTGGTGGAGGCTCAGAAGGAAGGACGCCTCCACCAATCAGCGCGTGCCAAAGGGGAGCAGAGAGGCGGGCTGAACAAGGCGAAGCCCGATTGGCCCTGCTTCCCAGAGGCACGAAAAAAAGACCGGCGCGGGGCCTCGCTCAGCTGCGCGCGGAAGTGCTCCAGGTCCGGCAGCTCGTCCAGCTTCACAGCCCAGCGCCAGCGCGCCCGGACTGGCTCAGAGACGCGCGCCGCCAGCAGCGCCTCCGCCTTGGCCAGCCTGCGCGCCTTGGAGAGCTGGGGTGCAGCGGGATGGGAGTGTCGCCGGCGGCCCGCGAGGACCGGCCATGGAATGTGAGCGAGGGCTGGGGCGGCCAGCCAAGCGCAGCGCAGCCCTGTATCTTACCCTTCCACGCGATTGGATCCCGCCCCCCAAACCCCTCCCTTCCGCGCGATTGTCTCCTGCCCGCAAACCCCGCCCCTTCCACGCGACTGGCCCCCGCCCGCAAACCCCGCCCCTTTCCACGCGATTGGCCCCCGCCCGCAAACCCCGCCCCCTGGCTCTCGAGCATTTCAAAATGTGCACAAGCATGTCAAAATGGCTCCCGGCATAAAAAGTTTGCCGACCCCTGCCCTAGGCACTGTCAGGCCCAGCCCAAGAATGACAGAGAACCAAGTCAACCAAACTTCAGTTCTCTATTTGTTCACACCGTATAGACAGAATCTTGCCAGACTAAAGCTACTCCACTTAACCTCAGGGGAAATAACCTGGGAGACTCTAGGGTAGGGCTACTCTGAACCTCTTAGTCTTCCCATGTTCCAGCTCCGGACTGTGTTTTCTCTTATCTCGCTCCCCACCTTGGAATGTGCTCCCTCCTTCCTGAGACCCAGAAGTGTTACTGAAGTCCATCACAGGCACTGGGGGCGGGACGTTAGTTTGGGAGCTCTGGCATGGGTGTGTGTGTCCAGTGGTTTGTGTTTTTATTAAGCCTCAATGCAGTTTTAGTGGGTTTTTGTTTAATGTAATTTTCTGTTTTTGTTTGTTCACTCCCCAGAGTTTCTGGATAGATGGACAGCAATACAAATTGGATTAATAAATAAATAAATAGGGTCCCTGTTGATAGAGCTTTGGAGGCAGGCATTCTCAGTGTCCACCCACCACCCTTAGGAATCCCCTCCCAGGGGAAATTTAATCAGTCTCATCTTTCTAGGCTTCAGAACAACTTTGGAGACCTTCCTATTCCATTGTGCAGAGCAGGAGGGTATTCTTTGACTGATGGGGTTATTTGTATCTCTTGATTTTTTTTACATAGATATTGGATTTCTTGGGGTGTTTTATATATTTATGTTGTTAGCTGCTTAGAGCCTGTGGGAATGGACAGCATACAAGCAATGTAAATAAGGAAGCAACATTAGTGTGCGAAGGGCCCCATTTCATGATTGTGCTGACACCGATGGATTTTAGTATCTCTTGGCTGTATTTATATTTAATTTTCTATATTGTTTTAATTGTTTGACTGTTTTCTATTATTGTTAGCTGCCCAGAGTCACTGGTCTGAGATGGGCGGCTATATAAATTGAATAAATAAACAAGCAAACAAATATCCACCAAATCAAAATTTGATCAATTATTTCCGAATGACTCCAACTTATTTCTAGTTTGGTGTCACCAACATCACTGAAAGTTGCACCAACCCTCCTGGGACTGAATGAAATAGTGGAATCAAATATTATCCATGATCCACAGAAATAAAAGGTCCTCAGAGCAAGTAAGAGAATTAAACGAGCCCCCTCAATTACATAAAGTTACTTCTGAATTTAAAAAAAATGAAATTCCCAAATCCATAACAAAAAGTGAAATTAAATTATTAATATTATTCTTACATCTGTTTGTACTGCTCTCTGTGAAACTAGACTCCTTTTGGTCTGCTTGAATATTTCTGTTTCTTGTTGAAGGTTCACGATTGTTTCCGTACCGTTCTTTCCACTCCTGTCCAAAAATACACAGAGTAAACTATATATATAGTTTTTATATACACACACACACTATTTAACATAGTAATTTTAACAACATAACATAGTAATTTTAACAACATTACCAGCACATTCTAATTTAAATGATATCATTATGTCTGATATTCCAAAGTATTTTCTAGGAACTCAGTGGAAGAATCTAGCATTCAGGGCAGGGTTCAACAACACAATGCCCATAAGTCTACTGTACCCAAGATGGTGACCATGCTCCACCTACCAATTAAAGAAAACATTAATTTAAAATGACTGAAATCTTGTAAGAATGTCCAAACTGTGCAAGAGTTTGGTCTTCTCACATGAGATAGCTGAAATCTTGTGAGATTTGATGATGCTTCAATATTTGGGGCATTTGTGAAAAAGAAAGGCACCCATGCTATTGTTCAAAATAGTACCACCTGGTGCCCAAATGGATTAGATATAACATACCTGGGAAATCTAGCCATTATAACCAAATGGAACAGAGCTATTTGTTTCAAGTACAGAATAAATTTTCTTATTCCGTTGAACAAGCCTATGGTTTTAACTGAAGAAATTAAGTATTATTATTTTTTAATATGCCACAGAAAAAATAAGGAGCCAGTGTTTTACACAAAATGTAACGTGCTACTTATTTTTGCACAGCATCCTACAGAAACGATCATATTCTCCAAAGTTAATGTTACTGAACTTTTACTGCTTAGAGAAAATGTATTAAACAGGCCCACATACCCGTCTCCTATTATCACCATCTTCCTGCCTTTGCCGTCTTCTCTTTTCTAGGGAGAAAAATGTTTTCATTTAAATGTACAGTGGAATTAAAAAAAACGTAATAAGCACTTTCAGTGAAATTAGTTTTCTTTAATTAAGAATTACAAACTTTGGGGTCAGAAGAGATGTGTAATGGCTTAGTGCATCCCCTTTCCACTGTAACTGCATCAGGGTTGCAGGAGCCATGTAGCAGCTGCTGTTTGGAAGAACATGTTGATGTTCCCTGATCAACAAAACACGGGAGGCACTATTGAAAGGGCCAAGAAAGTGCAGACTGGACATGCTTAGGAAGTGAACAGATCCAAAGCACACACCTGCTCACCCTTTCCCAAACCAGTCTAATCTAATCCCAAGAACTTTCCATCTTCTGTCTTTCTGCTCCTTTCCTTCTCTACATGGACAATACTGTTGAACATGGAGGAGGGGGAATCGGGGCCAAATTCCTGGATTTTTGCTCAGGAAAAATTCTTCCACATGGGAAACAAGTGACTACAGTGCCAACACCAGGTCCAAAACTGGATCAAAATGGATTAAAAAATCATGCTGCAAGCAGAATGAAATCTAACGTTAAGCCACTACTCGACTCTATTTTTCTAGTATAGATTTTGCACATCTATATTAGAAGAGTCATTTATGTTTTAAGTCAAAGATGCAGAAAAAAAGAATTAGGAGTCTGCATTTCTTGACAGTGTAATGATGGAGAGATTATTTTTACATTAAAGCTACACAGAAACTAGGAAATGTACCAAACAACATTGGATGCATGTAATGCATCCTCATGTAGCTGAGGATAAACAGACATTGGAGACAAATGTCAATACGACCAAGGGCAAAATGGATGGATGATATTCTGGAGGTGATGGACTCGACCTTGGGGGAGCTGGGGGTGGTGACGGTCGACAGGAACCTCTGGTGTGGGCTGGTCCATGAAGTCATGAAGAGTCGGAAGCAAATGAACGAATAAACAAAAAGGTGTATATAGAAATAGAATTTTCAAAGAGTTGGGCTCTCCTACATATTTGCAAAACACAACAGGCCTGCTTCTTAGTTCTGGTGTTAGCTATTGACAATACTAACTGTCAAGGAAGCTGCATGTCATTGAAAACCATTAAGTGGTGCTCTATTCATCATGTCCTGCTCTGCAAGAGCACTCAGTTGATCTGTTTTTGGAGACAGTACAGTCCAGATATACATTTGATATCCTCCAGGAAGATAATTCTTTAAAAAATGCGAATAAAGGAGTAATGTTTAAAATTCCAAAGTTTTGTACTAGAAGGTATCACAAACAGCCCCCCTCTTTTACCTCTTCTGATTAACTCTTTTCCTTCATCTATTAAGTCTGAGGTCATCTCATTGTCTCCCATGAACTGCTGGAATCCCAGAAGATTCAAACACCGAGTTCCTAAACTGGAAAAAAAATCATTGCCAAACAATAAAACCAAACCAAACCAAACCAAACCAAACCAAACAAAGCAACTCCCAGAATTCATGCTGGCTAGGGAATTCTGGGAGTTGAAGTCCAGACATCTTAAAGTTGCCAAGGTTGAGAAACATTGCTGTAGATTTTTGTGGTACAAATTCATTTTACCTATCACCAGCCAGACAAGCTCAGGAGTTCATTGTTTATTGAGTTTACAACTCTAAAATTTCTCTGTCAGGAAAAGAAGCTGATGTTAAAGCTAACTCAACATTTTCTGAACCTGCTGGGAAAGGCCAATGTATCTCTTAAGAGAATTCATTTGAGGAAGGAAGAGCAACTTCAGAACATTCAATATCCAAACAACAACACAAATTTGAGAAACCTGTTTCCTACCTGAAGTAAGTAGCAATACAGAGAATGACAACCAGCATGGGATAATAGATATAAAAACCGTCTGCTATGAAGGACAACACTTTCATCGATCCCATAATCTGGGAGGAAAAAAGTAACAAATGTTAGCAAAGCCAAATTTTGTTTTGTTTTTCCATTCAAAATATTTTATATCCTGATGGTAAAATAAAGTTATTACACATAATTTTTAGGCAGTATATGTACTGTGGACAGCTCATTATACTAGACAAAACTAGATTATAATTTGATACTGCTGAGAACAAATAGTGTATTTACTGTTTTTTTTTATAAATCTGTATCAACATAGTTAAGAATGGAAGAATATTTTATGTCTGATATTCATCTTCAAATACTGTACATTAAAGAAGTTAAAACAGTTGCACACATTCAAAATTGCAGCTATAAGTTAACACTTTGGTCTGGACTGCTACCTGCCAATAGAAATGGCATAGTACAATGTAATCCTGACTGCGGTTTTAATACCCAGATGGAATTATAATGTGTAAGGAAGAAGAGAATCTGCCACAGTGGAGAACTGCAACTAAGTACTCCGAAATAGCATTCATCTGAGACACTGAAGGCCGGGCTGCCCTCCCGCCACTGCATGCACATCCAGGGCTCAGGTGAGATACGCTAAGGCAAAAGTATTCACACGCAGTACTGGAAAACTGACTGGATTCAACCATCTTTATTTTTTGTCACCTTTAGAGACACAACAGACTAAATGTCTAACAGGAGCCTTGCAGGTACAATGAGGACAACATGGTCCCAACTCACAAACCAGAGCATTTGGAAGGAGCCTTCAATTCCCCAATTTTCTTACTAAAATGTACACTAAATTTTGTTTAATGAGACCATCCATATCAGAAGAGAATCGGTCTGTTCCATTATAAACTGCAGGAAGGGATTCCAACAAATCTAGACTTTTAAAAAATTATAATTCAGTTCCAAGAAAACAGATTTAAATACACCGAGGAGAACATGAGATTACCTTAATTTTGGCCCTTGAATTTTTCTGGTTTTTGGAAAGAAGATTGCCAAAGCATTAATGGCCCATCTAATGCTGGCTCAAGCTCCACGTAGAAACTGGATTGATGTGCCCCATCATCATAAATTGTCAAGCTCACAAACTTTACTTGCTAATAATTTATCCTCCATACATTTATCCTGTTCCTTAATAATTCAGGCCCCAAAACAGGTAAGGAAGATGGATGTGCCCACCAAAGATGTGCCATATTGTCCTGGTCCAGCCTTGGTTTATGAAGCATTTGATGCTTTTGGGTGTACAACATCATTATGGGTCATGGACTACATCTGTTAGGCATCAGACTTAACTTCCTGCTTCCAAACTACATGGATCTTGAGCCAACATTAGGTAGCCTTAAAGCTGGTCTTAAGCTGGCAGTGGTTTGGTTTAGAAAGTTGTTGTTGTTATAATTATATACTACATTTATTCTATTGGCTTTACTAAGTGCAACCTTGCTAGAAACCTATCATGAGATTACTACCTAATTAGATGCAATAAACACAGATAAAAAATTAAATCTCATCTACCCAGTGATGGACTTAAGTAATGGCTTAGATTAATAACATTTACAAATTTCCCTTTGGAGGGATTGCATTTAAGCTTGTGTCAGCAGAACCATAGTGTATACAGCAAACTGGGACTTGTATGCAAATGAAACAATTTCTACTGAGTCAAAGTAGCCAAAGGAAGAATCAGATAGGGCCAAACAGATTTGAAATCCTGCTTTCATCTGCTTTGGGGAAATCTCTTCGTATTGAATGTTTAAATATACTGTAGCAAAAAAAAATACTGTTAACTTACAGAAGTATATGCAGTTGGCTGTTCTGTGGTTCTCTGAGAAATTGCTGAATCCATATGAGTCAAGCCCAAAAAATTCAGACACAATGGAGGAGTCAAACGACAGAACAACCTGCATGGAAAGAAGCAGCAGTTCTAAAGTACATAATTTCAAACTCCTCTTTCATGAGTGCATGTGTTCATACAACCATATTTGCATGCATTGTACTTTGTTGATCCTTTTCATGCATAGGAAGTTAGTTAACACTTACATGTTAGAACTGTAAACAGTGTTTGGACTGGATCTAGATATGTGCTAATGGAAGGAGATGAACCAAAGTAGACCCCCCCCCCTCTTTCTGTTCCCAGCAACCTCCAGGAAACACTCCTCTGAGAGTTGGGAGTCTCTAGTGAATGGAATGGACTATGGTACAGGAAGAAGGGAGAGACTGTCCAGAAGATGCCTCTGCCCAGTTTCTCAGGCTTCTCCCTTAGCCTCCCATGAATGAGACTCTTCTACTCAGCAGGGAACAGCTTCTGGCATTCTCCTTCTGCTGATTACTTAATTATTATATTATATATAATAATTGATAATATAATATCTGATTAAAAAATTAAATCAAGTGCTATGGTGGATTCTGGATTTTGACCAAGATCTAATTACATTTCAGGGAATTCCTTCTTTATATTGCTTTTAATTGGCCAAACAGCACATTATCCAAGTAACAGAATATTTACTTACATGCCACTGAAAAGCAAACTATATGCATCTGTCTGATGGTGTGAAGCTAAATAATAATAGTTGAATACTCGGATCCTGAAAACCGTGGAATAAACGCAGATACTGAGGAAAAATATTGTAAAGAAGCAAGCCATCTGCAAAACAAGAAGCTACAGCTTTTATTTACGTTCAATGAAATATATACTGTATCTTTGATTTTCTGTAACTAACTGCTCTGTAAGCTATTTATGTATGCTTTGTAGAGAGAATAGCGCGATGACTGGCTATGCTCATGTAATAGAAAAAACAAAAGCAAGCTACAAGATAAAATATAAACATAAGAGAAAAAGGCATTAACAGTTACTTTCTCCTAAGGCTGGTTCTCACTTCCACAATTCAGTATGATCACATATTTTAGTATATAAATGTGATTACAAGGAGAGAGGTTTATTTATGTGAATCAGGCAGTATGTGAGACCAGTTACTTTTATGACCCATATCTATTTTTTCTGGCTCATCAATAACTAAAATGGTTTCAGACTCACAGTATAATCAATATTTTTATGCAACATGTAATAAAGCATCTCTGATAATTTAACTGCACAATGTATGGAAGGAATTAAAGTGAGATCTGGCTTTTGGCAGAGAGCGCCAGTTTGGTCTAGTGGTTAAGGCTCCAGGCTAGAAACCAGGAGACTGAGAGTTCTAGTCCCGCCTTAGGCATGAAAGCCGGCTGGGTGACCTTGGGCCACTCTCTCTCTCTCAGCCCAACTCACCTCACAGGGCTGTTGTTGTGGGGAAAATAGGAGGAGGAAGGAGTATTAGGTATGTTTGCCGCCTTGAGTTATTTATAAAAATAATAAAGGTGGGATAAAAATAAACAAATAAATAAACAAATAAACAAATAAATAAATAAAATAGATGCTAAAATTTGACAAGCAAACAAGCAAATTAATTATCATTGCATTTATATACCATTCTACCACTAAATCAGAAAGGACCGAATTAACATTTTGCAATATAATAAATTTTACATGCTACGAGTTAAAGCATTTTCACTAAGTACAATGTATTTGTCTGTCTGTCTGTCTGTCTATTTCCGATATGGCTCCTAGTGGTTTATATAAAAGAAAACAATAACGCTCACTAGCATCCCATCCTGGTGGCAACAGTTACATATCAATGCTTTGTGGAACAGTGTCTTTTTTACAGCCTTCCTAAATGACATTGAGGTGAATGCCAATAAAGAAAACTCAGAATCATTTAATAACCTAAGATTTTAGATTGTTCAGATATGATTTGTATTCCTTCATTTTATAGTATTCTTGAAAGGTATCACAACAGACTAGTATGTGGAGCAGCTGGATCAAGACATCAATATAATGGTGCTTCAAAAACAGCATGCATTAGTTGTTATACTGAAACATACGGTGCTGTATGACAAATCAGACCTAGGTTGCGCAAAAGCATACAGAGAAGTGTTTCACGTGTGCATGCACAGGCATCCTCAAACAATGTGGGGATGCCCTTGGAGTGGTCACACTAGGCATGCAAGAGGAGACTGAAGTTCGGTGCTTTGAATGGTGGGTTTGGACGGCAATGGTTTGACAGCCCACTATTGTCTCCACTGCCTAACAGCCGTTTTCCAGGGGTTTAGAGTGGAGCCTTTCCCAGCCTTATCATGCCCTGAAGGCAAAGCAGATGATTTACCATTGAACTATAGCTCCCCCACCATGGGTATAGTTTTAGCAATAAAAAACCCAAAGAAATGGGATATTTAGGGAAGAATATATAAATACTCAAAGTTCTCCCAACTACAAAATGTTAGGACTATTCATTTGTGACATCTTGATTGTAGTTTTAGGAAAAAACAAGGCAATGTAAATTGCATATTTATATTATTATAATTCATAATATAAACATGGATAAATCCTGAGGGGGAGCTGGAGTCTTACAAGATGAACACAGGTGAATAACAAACTAAGGTTCTCTAAACATTCCTGAGGTTTAGAACTCTGGTTATTTCAAATCTGCATTCTAACACAGTATTCAAATCCCAGTGGGCATAAATCAGTTTACTCTTGCTAACTTTACTGGGAGTAAATAACATGGCGGTGCAGCGTTTCAGATCTGAAGGCAAAATGTTTCTTCAGCACATGTAGGGACTCATACATGTCATCTGTCTTTTCTCAAGATCATGCTGCAGCTGCAGGTGCTATGTGAATGACTCTGTGCAAACCAAAGTAGTGCATTGCCTTTTAATCCAAAACCTGCACAGCCCTAATAAATAAGCTTAAATCTAAGCAGTTTCCTCAAAGTCAATGAACGTAGAACTTAATAGTATGCTCGTGTACAAGTATCGGATGACAGGAATTGAAAAACCATCACTTTAACTGACCTCTATGTAAAAATAGTTGTAATTCTTTTCCGCTAGTTGTATGAAGACTGCAAACAGTGAGAGAACCGGCTTTGGGCTGAAAAACGTGCATTCTGACCACACAACGATGATGGAGAAGATGGCCAAGATAATGGCGAGAATCCTGTGAAACCATGGCCGCAGAAAACACTCCCAATACCATTCTAAAACAAAACCAAACAAAATAAATGACAAAGGGGAGAAAATATAAAAATCATTTCTAAATTCCTTATTTTTTCTAGTAGCAGCTCTTGACCTGAAGTATCTCTACCAAGGCAAGGCAGGCGGTAAGAGGACACAGGATGAGCCCTGATACATATAAGATTAAGCCTAAAATGGAAAATGATGATGAACAAGGTTTGAATGATTTATAATGATAATGCCACAGACTTAGGATGGATTGGGTTGAATCCTTTTAATTATGTTTTAGAGACTTTGTTTAAAACATGTATTCTATTAAGTGTATGACAAAACATACCAAGAGTTGGTGTATAGAGATACTGGATAATTTTGTTTTCAGATTCTTGAGATTGAAAAGTATGAACAAATTGACGAGTGGCGCTGGATTCATTTTTTGCCACATCTTCCAGGTAAAAGGCTTGCTCTAAAAGAATTTGCCACTGGACCTGAGTACGACGATGCCTTTGAACTGAATAAATTACCTAACGAAACAAAAACAATATTCTAGTTATGTATGGCAATAAGGGCAGAATAAGATAGAGACCATTTGCTCAAAAACTCCAACAAGGGCTTCCTTAGTAAACAGAATGCACTCCCACTCCACAGTATTTATGTGTGTGCATATATGCAGGCATATGCCAAAATAAAAACAGGAGTAATTTCCATGAAGAGCATGGCTCAGGTTATCAAGTATCTTCCTGCATACACATAATATTAAATACATAGGAACTTGTCTTCCACCATCACTTTTCTTATTTCTTACTCCTTGATTACCATAGCGATATTCTGCCTTCCTTGCAATTATGCATATTTTCATGCACTGAGCACCATCACACCTGCTTACAATACCGCTCATGTTTAAAAAACAGATTGGAAATAATTATATAGTATTTTGTAGCTATGAATAGCTAAGACAACTGAGTTCAGGTACCCAACTGTTCTAGCAAAATAAACAGAAAGAGTTTGGAAGGACAGCAAAGATTAACTTCATTACTTGGTAATTCTTATGCTCATTTAATAAACATCTAGGAAAAAGAAATGTACAGACTACATGACAGGCTTGTACGCTGCAGCCTCAGACATGCAATTCACATCCATGAGGAAGAGATGTCCTTTGTTTGATACCCAGCCCGTTCCCCTGCTGGAAATATTGTGCACCTTTGGAAACTGGAGGCAGAATTCCAGCAAAGCTGTGGTCTGGAGCTGGAAAAGAAAAGGGTTTACCACCTCCCTGCAGTCTCCAAATAAAATTTTGGAATTTCCAAGGAGTTCAGGAAAACCGAAGCAGAGGAAGACTCTTCCAAAAGAAGGAGAAGGAACAGGATTCAGGGAGAAGGAACAAGAGTCAGCCAAGATGAATCTCTTAATCTTGAGCACAAAGGATCAGCTGGAGTCTCCCTAAAAACCAGGGACACCCATGCAAGAGATGCTGCTGAAATAGAGGAATCAGATCCAGGTCTGGGTTACAGCAGAAGGGCAAATACCTCTGGAACCTGAGATTAACCTACCCACCCAGAGTACCTACAGCAGTAAGACAGCACAGAAGTAGATCCTCTGAAAGGCAGAGAATTTATCGAGATGCTGGGAGCAAGCCTTAGGAGCAAAACAGTAGAGTTTAAGAGACAGTAAGATGACAACTAGCACCTAAGATCCCAGAGCACCTGGTCCCGGTTCCCAAGTCTGCGAGAGAAATCTGTATCTGTATACGCTATAGGGATTAGGAAAAGCCAGCATTTATCACATCTTAGTCTGTTTGAATGTAATGTGCTGCTGTTTGATCTCTGAAATATGCTTGCAACTTTCCAAAGATTGGCCAATGAAATGCTAAGGAGTTGAAACAACTTTGTCATGACATGTTGGGATGGTGTGACCATCTTTTCAACCAGAGCAGTGCCTAGACTTCCTAGAAATGTGTTCTGGACACCAGGGAGGCCAGATTCACAATCAGGGCCAAAAAATGCCAAACTGGCCTAAATCACATATTATTTGGAACACTGTGTGGGTCCCAGGCCTCTTACTTACTTACTTACTTACTTAAAATAAATAAATAAATAAATAAATGCCGCTCCTTACTGCCTTCCTTCTTCTCTCCCTCGCCGGCACCCACCACCCCTGCCCCACCTCCGCCCACCCTTCTCCTCCCTCCCCTGATGGCGCCGGCCATCAGAGTTTGGGGGCGGGATCCAATCGCGTGGAAGGGGCGGGGGTGAGTTCAGCTGCGGTTGAGCCAAGCACAAGGGGCCAAAGAGCCAGATCTGGCTCAAGAGCCGCCATTTCCGACCCTTGCTCTAGACAAACTGTTTATTTTAACTACAAATGCCTCAAACACTGGGACAATATTGTGGATGGAGACCACACTCCTCATCAAGTAATGGTGTTTTTGAGTAAGAAACTGAAATAGGGAATCACAATGGTCTGTGCTAGAGCATGTTATGCTAATCGTATACACCCTTAAGAAACTTCTTCACATCTTTGGGGTGGTCAATTTGAACACAAACCTGATCATACATAGTTGAAGTGATTATAGGAAGCCCAACCAAAAAGTAGTTTGTTCACTGGAGTCTTGCCCTCCTGGACTATGACTTTAAATTCAAATACATTCAAGGGAAAATACACACAGTGGTGGATGCAATTATCCAGAGGTGTCTTTCCGGAGGTCCATCAACAAAGGGAACTTTTGGATTATTTGGATCCAGGAATGTAGGAATATTGCTCTCTCGCATGTATGTTATCCTGCCTGGATGTTCTGTTTATATAGTATATCTATTACAACTTCACACGTATTGAACATATGCCATTTACATTATCTAACTACCTGCTTATGAAGCTTCACTAGGCTTTTCTCGGTTGGATAAGCATTGGATCTTTCTTCAAAGTCTTCATAATCATCCATGTTTCTACCCATCCTCTCCTGATATTCTGAAGGGCACTGAAATTAAAAGAAAATATATTGCAATATATACCAAGTCTCTATACCAAAGACTGTCAGTGAGCTCATTGGAAAAGGTAACAGAAGCCTTAAAAACAGAACAAAAATTGTCTGATCCTCTCTTATTATGCATAAGCTCCTTTTCCTTCTTTCTATCCAAAGCTTCTCTAGCTAAGAAGACAGCAGTGGGGCTACCTCCTTTCCTTGATCCATTAAAACTAGCACAGGAGTCTAAACAGTTTCTACTAGAGAGATAGAATAACATCACTTCAGACAGACGGGGTTCTGATTAGTCATGCAGAAATATTTTTGTCTGAAAGTACTGGGCTTTTGTGTGGCTTGACTTTTTTTCTGCAAAAGTAGCTGATGGCAGCGTGTGAGTGGAAATCTATAAATGTTCTTTCTCCCACTCTTTTCTATTTGCAGTCATTTTTATCCTGATCTGTTGCTGTTTGTGTATGTGTGTGTTTTAATCTGTTCAATAGTGTCTGATTCTCAGAGACTGCCTGGACAAGTCCCTGCAGTTTTCCTGGCAAGGTTTTTCAGAAGTGGTTTGCCATTGCTTCCTTCCTAGGGCTGAGAGAAAGTGACTGGCCCAAGGTCACCCAGCTGGCTTTGTGCCTAAGGCGGGACTAGAACTCACGGTCTCCCGGTTTCTAGCCTGATACTTTAACCACTACACCAAACTGGCTCCCTTCCTCCCTTTATTGCTATGTGGTTGAGTGCAGTACTACAGGTAGTCCTTGACTTACAACCACAATTGGGATCAGAACTTTGGTCATTAAGTGAGGCATCACGTGGCCGTGACCGATTTTATGATCTTTTTTGTCATGGTTGTAAGTGAATCACCATGGTCGTTAAGCAAATCACGTGGTCGTTAAGTGAATCTGGCTTCCCCCATTGATTTTGCTTGTCAGAAGCCGGCTGGGAAGGTCACAAATGGCGATCATGTGACCCCAGGATGCAGCAACCATCGTAAATACAGTACATGCCGGTTGCCAAGTGCCCAAATTTTGATCACATGACCGTGGGGACACTGTAATAGTGATAAATGCAAGTCATAAGTAACTTTTTTCGGCACTGTCATAACTTAAAAAGGTTGCTAAACTAATGGTCATAAGTCGAGGACTGCCTGTAGTAATTGTGGATATGACCTGGCACAATGTACCACTGAGACTGAGTCAAGATGTGCTATTGTCTCTACTGAAAAAGGTGAGGGAACATATCCTTTTATCCACTTGAATGAGCCTTCTCATGCTGCACTGATAATTTCATAACCCAGTGAAAACATTTAGTATTGCTTAGTTTAGCTACCTTCTTTAATATTGTATCCACACATTTCCTCAAAGGATGGTTGTATTTGATGCTTTCATTTACTTTGCGAACCTCCTGTTTATGTGAGGAGAGAAAAAAATATCAGAAATATATTTTCTATGCAGAGGGAAATTAAGTCTCAAACTTTTAATATGAAATTCAATTACATTTAAAATATTTTAACAAGAGTTGGATTTCTACAAGCAGTGACAGTTTCACTGAGGAATCTATTTTGAAACCTGTTTTAGTAAAAGAGTGGAACAGCAGACAACATAATCTGCAATGGAGTCCTCTTTTTACTTCACACCATTTATGTTCTTTGGCTCTGAGGCCTGGAGGTTTTATATTTAAAGATTACAGCTGAAATTATTAAAAGTAGCCTTAAATATGATACATTAAAATGAAAGAAGAATGTATTATTACAATCATCTTACCAAGCTCCATAATCATTTAGCAACTGTCTAAAACACAAGCTTATTAGACATGCACTTCTTTTCCCTTCTTCTCCTCTTAAAAGCTTGTTTTTACTTTTTACTAAATTATAACTCCTCTTTATGTATGAACTCAAGTAACTGTGGTTTATATTAACTCTAGTTAGTCAGGATGCTGAACCATAAGGGAGCAGGAAATTCCCTTTACACAGAAGTATTGAACAGCACTACAGTAGACATAATCCAACATGCTTGTTAACCTTCCTGTTGCCCTGGATATTAAGAAATGTTATGTACCTTTGGCATTTTGTTTCTCAAAATCTTTTATCTCCTTCCTTTTGTATCCCTGCACTTAGCTGCATTAGGGGGCGTGGTGGCTCAGCGGGTAATACGCCAGGCTTGTCAATCGGAAGATTGCAAGTTCAGAGGTTCGAATCCCTAGCCCCGCGTGACGGAGTGAGCTCCCGCACTAGCCCCAGCTCTTGCCAACCTAGCAATTCGAAAGCATGCAAATGCAAGTAGATGAATAGGTACCACTTCGGTGGGTAGGTAACAGCATTCCGCCCATGTCATGCGGCCACATGACCGTGGAAGCATCTTCGGACAAGGCTGGCTCTTCGGCTAAGAAACGGAGATGAGCACCGGCCCCTAGAGTCGGACACGACTGCATAACTGTGTGGGGGGAACCTTTAACCTAGCTGCAGAATTTACTTGCCTCCATAATATCCTCCAAGTTTTCTTCTGCATCTGCCTTTTCCGTCATCAGTTTAGCAGCCTTGAAATAAGTCTTCATGAGAAGATAGCCCTTTTTAGCTCCATTCCAGTGAGAGCGTGGAATTTCCACTAGACCATATCCCAACAGCAGCACAAGCAGAAAGAGGCCCCAAGTATTGGCAGCAGCGATTCCAATCGTCTGAAGCTGACTCCTAAAATAGAAAAAGTGCCCAATGATTTCACATGCGGTAATCACTCAAGACTTTATGCCACCATTATATAGAATCCTGGAGAAAATCTATCTATGTGGTCACTAAGAGTCAACAATGCCAACTTGATGGCCCATAATCAATCAATCAATCAATCAATCAATCAAATAAAATATTTTATCAGAAAAATACAGAAATCAAATCCTTTTTCTACCTTACTATTTGACTAATGATTCCTTTTCCAGAGTGAATTTTCATACATATGTACACTCTGCATTAAATAGAATAATTTGTTATATTTTACCTCCTCCTTTCTCCAAATTTTTTTTGATGCTTTCTAGAAATACGTAAAACATTTTGAGACTGAAATGGATGTTTTCACTTTACCAGAAGTGTTCTAATGCTATTATAACAAAACCAGAAGTGTTATGAGCTAGAGCCAACTTTTATAGTGGAACAACTTTGGAAGAGCAAATTGCTGTTTCAAACTTGAAATGGAAGGCTTTGAAACATTTTATACATACTTAGTGATTTCCCAATCAGGAATGGTACTTTTTGCAGCTGAAGTATTGTATATCAAAACAAGACACACCTCTTTCTGCCAGCAAAAGCATTCCTTTCGGAATCAGTGAAGGAACTGCTCTGGTTAGCCTACATTCTCAGTACAAATTTATTAAGCTACTCAGCAAATGTTTAAACTTAGTGCTGAATTTCTGAAGCATCTAGTCATGATCAATAATAATGGATTTCTATAATTAGTGTGAAAGAAGCAACTTATTTCTACCAATAAAAAAATACATTATTATCTTACTTTAGTCTCTGTTAGAAATAGCCCCACCGAGAATAGAAGCAACTAGGACCAGCCTAGTAAAGAAACCCATCCAACTGGGACAATTTCTAAACAAAGCTTTTGTTTTGAATGTTTAGATCAGGGCTGGCTGGGGAATTCTGGGAGTTGAAGTCCACACATCTTAAAGTTGCCAAGGTTGAGAAACCCTGGTTTAGATGGACAAAGTGTAAAACTTTTAACTCAATCCTATATGCTTAACTATGTGCTTGACTATGGGGCGCGATGGCTCAGTGGTTAAGATGCCAGGCTTGTCGATCGGAAGGTCGGCAGTTCGAGATCCGAGCGCTGCGTGACGGAGTGAGCTCCCGCACTCGCCCCAGCTCCTGCCAACCTAGCAATTCGAAAGCATGCAAATGCAAGTAGATAAATAAGGAGCGAAACGTTTCCACTGAGAAAATAGAAATCCAGTTGACATGATTCAAGCTACAGACAATTCCACCTGGATGACTGAGAACCTTCATAGACATAAATAGGTACCACTTCGGTGGGATGGTAACAGCGTTCCGCATGCATCATGATGGCCATATGACTGTGGAAGCATCTTCGGACAGCGCTGGCTCTTCGGCTAAGAAACAGAGATGAGCACCGCCCCCTAGAGTCGGACACGACTGTGCAGGGGAAAACCTTTACCTTTACCTATATGCTTAACTAGTATGAGGCAAGCCCCGTATTGGATGAGTGAAGGCTGACTACTTTCATCCACAAGAAAAACCTACAGTAAGTAAATTAGGTAATGCAACTAGGTATGAAATTAAAAGTCCTTAAATCAAATTCAACAACATAGCTATAAACTCTACAGTCCTCCAATCACTACATAACAATGTAAATATGTAACATTTTAAAGTACTAAAGGCTTAGCAATCTTACCATTGCAGGCTGATTTTTGGATTTATAGCTACATATATCAAGAATGCTCCAAAGATCAGAAGGTACGTTCCATAATATATAGCATTTTCAATTAATGCTGTTTTAATCTTTCCAGTAATGGAAAAGCCTCCTGATCTAGCATAGGACTGCATAAAGGGTAACAGAATCCTAGGAATGAAGAGGAAAATGAATATAGCAAGAGTTCCATCTTATTCATTTGTCAGAAGTAAGTACTTGGCACTTATACACATACACAGTGTCCTAAATTTTAGAAAAACTGGCAGCTATAATAATTCTGAAACCACTTATTCTAAAGGCCAAAGAATAAATCACAAGGAAAGAAACTGCTACTTCACAGAACTGATTTCAGAACTGCAACACGGGCATTTGTTAAGGAAGCCTGTCACTGGCAGCAGGTAGCAAGTTCAAGAGGACCATCTGCGACAAAAAAGTACATCCAACTGACTCACCAGTGAAGAGAGCAGCTACTTTATGGCAAAGCCAAGTTCCTTCCTCAGTTTAGCTTCTCTGACAGCTTAAGTAAGATTATTTCACTTGGCCATGGAGGGAAGAACTGCCTTAAAACCTACATGACCTAACATAAAGAAGCTTGATACTTCCAGGTGGGCAAGCCGGTCTTTCAATTAAAATGCCCCAAAGTTTTCACATTAATGATGAACATTCAGGTGGTAAGATACGCAAACATATAAACTGATGTTCCTTTGAACATTTTAATTTAGGCTGTTTCAAGCACTCCAGAAATGTCCACAATACTTACCATGTTAAAAACTGTGATGTCCAATATACTACACGCCAAAAAATGGGCATAATTCTATCAGGGATATAACTCCATGGTTTGAAACATTCATGTTTACTATAAAGACAAGAATGATACAGAAAACACAGCATTGATATTTGTTTTGGGAAGCAACATTCTAAGAAAGGCTACATTGCACTGCGAAGTACTAACGAGCCTCTCACACAGCCCACAGGAGCCCCACAAACTGCAAGCAAAGTGAAAAAGGTGCTTGAAGGAAGACAGCTACCTAAAAAGAGATAGCATATTTATGTAATATGAACTCTTATCATCATTATGTACAGTACAGGTAACCCTCGTTTGGTGACCATTTGCACTTATGACAGTGATGAAAAAATAACTTTATGACCAATCCTCGCATTTATGACCTTTGCAGGTCTGTAAAGCAAAGGAAAGCTGAACTACGGCTTCTGGTGAGAACATGGCCGACTGAACACTCTGCTCGCGAATTCAGCAGGCAGATCTGACAGTGTGGGTTTTTGGGGGGGGCGGCGCAGGCAGGCTTTCCTGTTGCCCTAGAGTGTTTTCATGGACAGAAAACACTCGGAATCATCCCGTTTGAACTTCGGAACGTCACCTTGCAGTCTGAGGATCGTCAACGGCGTTGGCGCTAATCCGGTAAGAGGAGACGGGAGTCGGGGATTCCACCACTCCCAGACCACGCTGCAGCCCCATTGGGACATTAGGTCTAGCTTTTCTCATTTCTAAGTCACCCAATTTGTATATTTTCAAGTTTTTTGTACCCCAAGAGAGGCTTTTAACAGCAAGAAGATACAAATCTCTTGGTGCTTATAGCTGTTTCTGGAGGAGCTTTAAAACTTTTTTTCAACTGCTAGCTTATTTCCCATTCAAAATTTAAGGAGGACTGAGAATAAATAATCATCTCTCCATTACTATTTTTGTATCCAATTTGAAGGATTTAACATTTTCCTACACATCTAACTTGATGATTTGAGTTTTCAGTTTTCTATTCATTATTTTTGGACGCTGTATTTACTGAAGGTGCTAGATTTTACTGCCTGGCCTATGGCCGACCTTAAGAAAACCGTTTTAGAGCTGCGTGCGTGCTGATTTTAAAGAAATTCTACATGAAACTACTCAAGTTATCTTGCAAGATGTTCGGGATACTATCTTTGAAATGTATCAAGTGGCTGTGAACTTTCTGAAAGGAGAAGAGGAGATTTACCAAGGAGGAGGTATTCTTCCCGATTCTGAGAATCCAGACTATGAAGAGATGCCAGTTAACTAATACAAGCTGGTCATGAAAGAGTTACAATTTGACTTGCAAGATAAAAACTGGTCTGTTTATTTCAGGCTTTGTTTTGAGGACATGGTGCCTGGCTATGTGGGAAACTTTTTGTTGACATTTTGGGAGGGGCAGCTGGGTTTCTGGATTTTTTAATAAAAAATGTCCTGTGCATAATATGGAGACAAATAAATGCTTTGGTTTACTTTGAGGTGGGATAAGAAATTAAGAATAAGTATGTGGATTGATTTCAAGGCTGTATGATTCTATTTTTCCATAATGATTTAAAGTTTGTTTGATTTTTTAAGGTTTAATAGGGATAAGATTGTTATAGTAGTACTAAGCATAAAAGTAAGAAGGCTTATATGATTCTATTCTCTTCAATGATTTGGATTAAGATGTATCCCATTCTTTTTAAAATTTGTTTGGTTTTTTAAGATTTATAAGACATAATAATTAGAGTTTGATTATAGTTTAATAGGGTTAAGATTATTATACCATTATTATTATTAAGTATAATAATATTATTAAGTAAAAAATTAAATAATTTGATTTTTTTATTATTATAGTGGTTAGAAAAATAAAGAATAGTGGTAGGAAGGAAATATTAAATAAATGAGTTCTGTTTTTGGGGGAAAGTAGATTTGGAGGTTTATATATTTGTCTATTTCTTTTTATATAAGGGGAAATAGCAATTGCTTTTTTAGTTTTGTAATGTGTTAATGGATTGACTTATAGAAACGACATGATCTTGGTTGGATATAGAGTAAGGGCTTAACTGGGGAAATTGCTGTATATTCTTGTTGAAAGTTGGAAGTCATCTTGTAATCTGTTTAAAAATCTTTTTTCATTTTCTGTTTTTTCACTTTTTTTCTTTTTTGTACTTTTTATCTTTGCTTCAAACTTAATAAAATTCTTATAAAAAAAAAGAAAGCTGAACTAAGATCATAAGCACAGTTGCGGTTTCACTGAACGACCACTTTGCTTAACAACTGAGCTGCTAGTCCCAATTGTGATCGCTAAACGAGGACTACCTGTACATACAAGTGCAAGAATAGGCTTTTGGCCCAATCTGATGTACAAATGTATTGTCCTGTAATCTTACGAAGAAGTTCTGCAAGGTGTTATACAAGCAAAATTCAATGCTACATATTTCCCTATCTAAAATCCTGTATATAAAATGGGGGTGTCACTGAGTCAGGGGCAGTCTCTATTGCATGATATATCACATACACATAAAATATTAGCATTATCCATATGCAGCTTTAATAGTTTAGTGGATTGGTTAGGTCACGAAAGGAATTAGAGAATTAGACAGCAATATGTATGGCTCCAGTTTTATCTATTTATTTAGCAAAGGCTATTATATAAATTCCTTGGTGTCTCAACTAACCAGTCTTGCTTTTCATCCTCCTAAGCTAGCCCACATGCATATCCATGTTTTGCAGAATACAAATGATGAAGCGGTTTTGTCCTTGATCTCTGTTGGCCTTAAAAGAGCTTTATGTTCACTCCTTTCTTACTGCAACAAGGAGGAATTAATAATAAATTTTGCCACTGCCAAGATCCTAATCTTTCCTAAATGTCCAAAATAGCAAATCTGGCGGTTATCTAACATACTATTAAGCAGATTATAACCTTCAAATATTTAGGAGTGTTTTTTCAAGTCCCTGGAAGCTGAAATGCTCACCTGGATTATGTATCTCAAAATGCCCAGAAATTAGCCTCTTGAGAGTCAGTTTGGTCTAGTGCACAGCTTTCCAAACTGTGTGTTGCGACACAAAAGTGTGTCACCTGCGGGACCCAGGTGTGTCACGTCAAAACCCGGAAGCGCTGATGGCGCGCCGCCGCCGCGCGCCATCAGCGCTTCTGGGTTTTTGCACGGCACACAGGGACACCACTGCCGCCACCGCTGCGGCGTGCGAAAATCCGAAAGTGCAGCAGTGGCGGCGGCACGCAAAACCGAAAGCACCAGTGGCACTTCCGAGTTTTTGCGTGCCGCCACACCAGCGGCACTTCCGGGTTTTCTCGCGCACCGCCATTGGTGTGTTGCTGCGGGAAAAGTTTGGAAAGCCCTGGTCTAGTGGTTAAGGCAACGGGCTAGAAACCAGGAGACTGAGAGTTCTAGTCCCGCCTTAGGCACAAAGCTGGCTGGGTGGCCTTGGGCCAGTCACTCTCTCTCAGCCCTAGGAAGGAGGCAATGGCAAACCACTTCTGAAAAACCTTGCCAAGAAAACTGTGGGGACTAGTCCAGGCAGTCGCTGAGGATTGGACATGATTGAACGGCAAAAAATAAATAAAAATAAAAAATCCAAACTTACCATTTTGCTTGTGGTGCACAATTTATACATGCTGCAATTAAGTTATTTGCAGCTAAAGCCCAACCAAGCACAGCTGCTGCACAGGGCTCAACCAAGGCCGTATAACAATATGGCTATTCTGGAGACTGAATCCATACCGAAGTTCTGAGAAATATCTTCCAGGTCAGCCTCTCTGTTCCAAACCAGGTGCTGTCAGCCTTCAAGGTAGGCCCGTTCCAGAAACGGGCCGGATAGGAATACCAGGAATGCTCTTTATTGTAGTAAAGTAGAACAACAGAATCTTGAAAGCCTGTCCATGTTCCTCTCTGACCCACCTTACATTAACAAAATGAAGGTGGGGTTATTTTGAGCTCCTCACGCTTCCTTCCCTCTCAGAGCTGTGTAATCTCTTCTCCAAGTTCTCCCTTAACACTCCCTCCCTCCCTCCCTTAATGGCTCTTTCACGCCTTTCCCAGGTCAGATCTAAATTCCTTTTCTCCAGGGGGAAGCAGGAGTCAGTAAAGTTGAATCTAGCCTTTGGCTAAATATTTTTATTTACTGGCTGAAACTTTTCCATAGCCCAGTTGGATTGGCCTAGCTAAATTTGGCTGATAATTTCAATGGTTTTTGGAAAAAGCTACCCTAAGGATATTTAATGGCTTCTCTTGTGATGCCATTTTGCCACTTGCGCCACTTCATGCTAAATTTACCTTGAAGCAAAGGATTTTAGACACAGAGGGTCAATTAGAATTTGCTGTTCACCCCCTGGATGAATTTATAAACAATCAATTTTCAGCATCTTATCTACATCAAATCTCAATTCCTAAATTTAGAAGAGTTGTAAATCTGGCCTGTTTCAATGTCTCCCCACAGCAGTTTTGGAGGGGAAATACAGGAAAATCCCTTTTGCAGCACAGTGCTGTCATTGTGGCATAAGTGACATAGAAACTAATGACCATGATTCCCTTTATTGCCAGTTCGAAAAGAACACCTGTCTTCAGCTATCATCGCTTGGAGAAACTATGCAGAGGGTGTCAAAAACAAAAGCATGCTTTAAGCCCAGGAAACAGAGAAAGTGTTAGAAAGGGGAAGCTCAGACTGGGTCCACCCCAATTCACTGAGGTATAAGAGGGAGGGAAGGGAAAATGCAGCCAGGCTTTCATGATTCTGTTACTATAGCCTATATCCATAAAGTATCATTCCAGTCAAACGTATGGAGTCTGTTTCCTGACTTGGCCTACCTCAAAGGGCTGATACACCAGCATAAAAACATTCAAATAACCTTTAAGCCTATCTTTTAAAACCAACAATAGTAACAGCCACAGGTAGTCCTTCAGTTACGACCATATGTTCAGCAACCGTTCAAAGTTATGGCAGTGCTGAACGAATGGCACTTACACCCAGTCCCCGAAGTTATGGCCATTGGAGTGCTGTGGTCACGTGATCAAAATTCAGGTGCTTGGCAGCCAGCCAGCACTTACAAACACAGGGGCGCTTCAACTCCCCCCTCCCGCTTATCTCCCCCCACCTCTGCCCTTTTGGCCCCCACACTCTGAGGCCCCTGCCACCCCAGCTGACCTTTGCCATCTTCTTGCTCCTGCTGCTGACCAAGCATGCCTGGCCTGGCCCTTTGCGAGGCAGCTGCTAGCCGCGTGAGGCTCTCTTCCCGAGGTTGCGCGTGGCGGTTTCCTGATGAGACCTGGGGAAGAAGGCCTCACGTGGCCAGCAGCTGCCTCGTGAAGGGCCAGGCCGGGCATCCCTCCACAGCAGCGGGAGCAAGAAGATGGCAAAGGTCAGCTGGGGCGGCAGAGCGCAGGGCAGCAGGGACCTCAGAGTGCAGGGCAGTGAGGGCGCCCGGGGCTTTGCGCCACGGTGCTGGACCAGCTTGGGCTGTCCAGGGCAGCTGTGGCTTTGTGCTGTGGCTCAGGGGCTTCTTGCAGCCCCCGAGCCACGGCGTGCCAAGAAGCCCCGAGCTGCAGTGCAGCAAGCAGCCCCCGAGCCACGCAGTTCTGGGGCTGCTTGCTGCCCTGCAAGGCAGGGGGCAGGGCGGCCAAAACGGCAGAGATGGGGGGGAGATAGGCGGATGGGGGGAGTTGAAGGGGAGGCAGTCCCTTACCTTGGAAGGCTCGGGGCTGGGAGGGACCAAGCCAGGAATGGCGTGGGCCCTCGGCTAACGACTGGTGGGATTCGTTTAACAATGACAACGTGGAATACCAGGATTGCCATCACTAAGTGATGCAGCCACGTGACATTGCACTTTACGACCACATCGCTTAGTGATGGAAATTCTGGTCCCAATTGCTGACATAACTCGTGGACTATCTGTATTATAGAAAATAAATAAATAAGAGTTGATTGAACTATTCAACATCATAAGATCATACATGCAAATTAAATTGATTACTCAAAGTAAAAAAATGGCTCAGAATATGAATTCATCTGTAATTATTCCATCATCAGACCCAACCTCAAATATTCACCATTCCAAAGATGAGTTACTGATTACAGTATAACTTTTGGATTATTCAGACTTAGCCAAAAAAAAAAAAAAGCTTTAACGTGAGTCATGAAAAGCATCACCAACGAAGTCTTGAGCAAGCAGTATAAACTGGCTTGGATTTTGTGCTCTTTGGCTTAGAAGAATATGATTACTGCCTCCCTTCATACTCCCATCCGTATTATTAATTTTGAGTGAGACCACTGATCTATGCCAGAACTATAAAATGCCCTATTCTGAAGAACTACCAAGAAGAAACCTAGGCATTTATAACTGAAAGATGTAATAAAGTATGCTTGCATTAATACATATTAATTAAGCAAACAGAAGAGGAAATACTCATAGTAATGGGGTTTTTTTGTTTTCACTTTGTTTTTAAACAAATCCCAAGCTTTCTAATATGTTATGTAATATTAAAAAGAGATTACAAACCACATTACAGCATATTTAAAACAAATTACAGCACCTTCACAATTAAATTTTTACTTTTATTCATATCTCACTGAGGACTTCACATTCTCATGACAATTTTCACATTTTTGCTAGAATTCCCCCGCCCAGGAATTTTCAGATAAAAAAAAAATAACTTTTATATGCCCAAGAACATTGGTACCTCTGAATGGGATTAGCATTTTGTTGTTGCACTGCCGATCCACTGTTGGTGGGATTTGTGTGTGACTCGTTTATAACAAGCTTACACCGATTATATATAGTCTAGAAAAGAAAAAGTCAGCAATTGGACAAAAGTAAAATGAAAGTGATAAAGATCCTGGCCTACTATATTCATTAAATACATCAGCTTCTCAACATGTAAACCACCAATTCTGGTACATATTTTATACCTGTATGTTAATATTGAATAGGATGTGTGCCAACCATCTTTTGCTTTTCAGCAGATCACTGAGAAATGTATGGAATGTGAAAATGTATGTTTGTTGATTTCAAGAAAATGTATCATAAAGTGAATAGGCTCAAATTACTGAATAGGCACATTCCACATTAAGATTGGCTGCTGAAAGAGGTAAGAGCAGCACATGATAGAAATAAAGTATGCATGAGAATAGATGGAATACACACAAGAGTGGTGGAATAATGACCAGGGAGTAAGACAAAAATATATGATGTCTCTTTGTTTATTCAAAGTATTTATGAAAAATCCGTAAGGAATGCTTGTGGTGATGGTAGAGATGTGTTGATTAAGTACACAAATATCTATGTACTTCTGTATTCAACAGTGGCCATGTTGTTGATTAAAAACCTGAATGATTTGCAGCAAATGTTAGAAAATTGTATGGTCCAATAAGGAATATGTACCTGCAAATTATGTATCAAAGAGTGAGGTAGTTCTGTTTGACAGAGAAAATACAATGAACAATTTCAAGTTATATAAATAGTGACAAACTAGAGCAAGATGAACGTGTACACCTTAGCCCAGTGCTTTCCAAACTGCCGCCATTGGCGACACACCAATGGTGGCAGTGCCACGGGGGCGTGGCGCGCACGCGGCAGTGGTGACATGCACGGTGGCAGTGGCCTCGCTAAAACGCGGAAGCGCTGATGGCGCACTGCTGCCATCACTGCTGCCGCCGCCATGCACACCACCACTGCCACGCGCGCCCCCGTGCCGCGACACACTAAACTGTGTGTTGCGACACACTAAAGTGTCACGACACACAGTTTGGAAAGCTATGCCTTAGCCAAATGTTTATTAAAGATGAAGCAATATAGGAAGAAATTGTGAGATATTTGAAAGTGAGAGTTAGAGAACTCAGGAGAAACATAAAAGTAAGCTGAATGAGTAGAAATGGGGTACTTAAGAGGGGTGTACGATAAAACAAGAAAAGATCGAGTCAAGAATGAATAGGTAACAAATTAATGTGGATTGAATATTAAAGCAAGTGACCAGTATGAAAAAGTTATGTTTTATTTCATTCATTCATTAAGTTTATATACCGCCCATCGGTTTGGTCACATAGAATGAATGAGGATGGAATTGCAAAATAAATATATGAAAGAGCTGAACAGATTGAGAGGAAAGGGGAGATCAAGAAAGTTGGGGTGGATGAATTAGATCCTCAGAAAGAAAAGTGGGAAATTGAAAGAACAAATGGTAATGTAAGAAAGGATATATGGGCATGGTGGAAGGAAGGATAATTTGCAAGGATGGGGAAGCATGGAGAGGAACAGTGAAAGTTTAGAATATAAACTACATTTAGCTCTATTCCTTTTTTACCTCATGTCTTTAATTTCTTTGGCTTACTACTTATTACCTTTCTATGCTTTATATAACATAACATATAACACAACATTAGCCCAAAAAAGAATAGCATGATGGGTATATATGTATGAAAGAGAAGGGAACCAAGAGGGACCAAAGCCTTACTTCAGGCCTTGGAGGCCATTTCCTAAACTAAGGGATCTGTTCCACTTATTTGTAGTAATGTAACTTGGTGAAGCTGTGCAGTGCCTTGGATGTCAAGGCAAAAAGGCGCTTCAGAGTACACAGGGGCACACACAAAGCATCTGCTGGCAACTTCTAACATATGTTTTTTCCTGGGATCATGCTGTACCTGTGAAGGGCAGCTACATGATCCTGAGAAAAGACATGTCTGAAGAGAATTATTCTCAAGTGCAACATGAGCATCCCTGTATACTCTGTACACCTTTTTGCTTTTAAATCTGAAGGATTACCCAGCCCTGAAACTTAGTCCTAGCAAAAGTGAATGCACTTCATGAACAAACAAACAAACAAAAAGTCTATTTCTGTTATACTGGTAAAATCAACTCTGGCCAAAATAATAAACTGGAAAAAAATAACTCATAGCAAGGAAAAAGCAGTGAATTCTCCCTTACTTTGTCTACATGAGATATTCCTGTACCTTTTGTGGCCATGAGAGCTGGACTGTAAATATGAAATGATCAAAGTGGAGCAAATGTGATTTCTCATTTTATTTAAAGTAAAGCAAAATCAGTAAATGTCTGAATTTACATTATGCTGCTTTTCTTTTAACTGTGTTAGATATTTGATGAAATAGGATTATTTGGAAATCAGTTTTGATGTACCTTTTGAAAATAAGTAGATTATTACAAACAAATAACAGAAAATCCTTATCTGCTAATCTTCTATGGAAATATTATAATCAAATTTCATAAAAATGGAGAAAATAAATATGAAAATTCTTACCGTAGTGACATCTAAGGGCAGTATAAAGACTATGAGAAAACAAAGATACCAAGCTAATAATGTTGCTACAATCACAAGTTTGTGCTGCTTTTTGAAGTCGCCATATCGATGCAGTATGATTAATGCCAAAAAGAAGACGACAACTATCTCAATGCCCAAAGCTGCACCACTCATTATTGTCCACTGATTCCAACCAGCACGTATTGGTTTGTAAGATTACAGCTATAATAAAAAGCAAAAAACAATGATTTAAATACTGTAATATATGGCTTGCAATAAACATATAATTCACTGCATACTACTAGATAAAATACATGTAAAGACAGTACTACATGCCAATAGGTCTCCCTCATACAAGCACACTGTGTTTAAAGAACTACAGGTAGTCCTCACTTAATAATCATTCGTTTAGTGATGGTTCAGACTCACGACAGAGCTAAAAAACAACTTGCAACTGGTCCTCACACTTACAACCATTGCAATGTCCCCGCAGTCACGTGATCACGATGTGGGCACTTGGCAACCGGTTCGCATTTATGATTGTCACAGCATCCCGTGGTCATGTGATTGCCATTTTTTACCTTCCCGGTCAGCTTCCGGCAAGCAAAATCAATGGGGAACTGTGTGATTCGCTTAATGACTACCTCAAAAAAGGTTGTAAACTCAGGTCGGATTCACTTAATGACTGCTTCACTCAGCAACCAAAATTCTGAGATTCAGTTTCTCAAAGAACAGCTCATCTATCACAGAAGAAACTAAAATTTTAAAACAAGAAAGCTCAATATGGCTCTGCTGTTCAGTTGAAAAGGTTAAAAAAAATCCATTTCACTTGTCTACCGCATTGGACCCTGATCCATGCCATCAGACTTCACTGTATTTTAATATCCACAGAGGAAAGGCACTGATCTAAATGCTACTTCAGTTCTGAGTAAAATCTGTCCCCCTCTACAAATGGCTGATGGTCATGCTGGCTGTCGTTGATGGGAGTAACAATGCAGTAGATCTGGAGTTGGAGGAACTTGTAGCTGCTTTAGAGAATACACGAGAAGGATATGAACAGGTGGAACCTACAACCCCATTTGTTTTTAACTGTTTTTCTTCCAGCTGGAGCTACAAAGCTCTGTCACAAGAAAAACAGCAACTTTAAAGAATGAGAAAAGAGGCAACACTTGTGAGGAGGGGCCACGTTTTCTGCTTTACTTATCTATAGGGCAGTGTTTCTCAACCTTGGCCACTTCAAGCTGTGTGGACTTCAACTCCCATGCTGGCTGGGGAATTCTGGGAGTTGAAGTCCATACAGCTTGAAGTGGCCAAGGTTGAGAAACACTGCTATTTTTGTTGTTTATTCGTTCAGTTGCTTCTGACTCTTCGTGACTTCATGGACCAGCCCACGCCAGAGCTTCCTGTCGGCACCTCCAGAATAGGGAATCACATATTAATAGTGTCTGAGGATTAATTATGCAATGCTTGGGATACTCTCTTTTGTCTTTTAGACCTCCCCCATTTTTCTGTGCATTTCTAACATTCTTCTCTGTATGGGGTCTGTGTGAGTGTCTGCATGCATATGTGTCTCTATCCTCAGACAGGAGACAGCACTGGAGTTTAAAGACAGAAACCAGGAGTCTGTGAGTTCTAGTCCCGCCTTAGGCATGAAAGCCAGCTGGGTGACTTTGGCCGGTCACTCTCTCTCAGCCCAACTCACCTCACAGGGTTGTTGTTGTGGGGAAAAGAGGAGGAGGAGGAGGGAGTATTAGGTATGTTCACCGCCTTGAGTTATTTATAAAAATAAAAAAGGTGGGATAAAAAAAATCTAAAAAATAATAATAATATGGACAATGCTCCTTATAAAAAAGATGCAATATAAACAGTTTACAAATGGCTTATAACCAAGATGTCTGAGGAACCAGTTCCTACTGAGATGACCCTGCTTGCTTGCTCTTCAAGATCATCTGGAATGATCCTTCTGCATAACCCATCAGTTTCAGAGACTTCCTGACATGAATGCAGAACACGGCCTTCCTTGTTGTGTCAAAGGTTGGGATACCCTGGCACAGAACTCCCTCCTCTATGATGTCCCATTCAAGAACATTTATTCTAGCAGATCACAGGCCTTTCAAATGATTGAGTTTCTGTCCCTGTTTTGTCTCTCTGCTCCTACAGGTGAGTTTAAATTGTTTGTTGTTTTCTGCTCGTTTTTCTCTTTTTAGTTATTGTTTTATTGATTTGTGCTATTATTGTTTTGGATAATATTACGTCAGCCACTTTGAGTGAGTCACATTGTGGCAGAAAGGCAGAATATATTGTAAAGAATAAATAAGATCCGGAGTGACTGTTAATTTTATCCATCTGTCAGCTCTTATTAAGTCATTAGAAATTAACTTCTAACCACAATCGCATAAACAGTACATATTGCTGTAATAAGCAGAGGTGAGAAGATAGATTCAAATCTGTTAACAAACTTTTACCCCATAATTTTTACTACACAGGTGGTGGAGGAATTGAGAAAAAGCTAACCATCAAAACCTTCCACCAAGGATATCTTAATAATTTTAAAGTGTTATTAAATCAGTTAGGGAGAAAAGCTTAAGCAACTGCTGGTCCAAAAAGCTAGCTGCTTTTCAAAAGCGGTAAGATAAAACCTTAAGGAAACACTACACATCCTATCTGTAAATTTGTCTTCTGTACAATTTCTGTGAAAAACAAGGTAACACGTTAAAATGAAGCTGTAAATTCCAGTGAACTCAAGTTGGCAGTTTAAAGAGCCCTAAGTGTGCATTTCACATTCATCTCCCTTTGTACCACAAGCTTGCCTTTCAGGAATTGGTCTGAAGTTTTCCTGCTTTGGAATGGACTTTTTAAAAGCAGCACTGCTAATTTTGTACATCTACCAATCACCATTCTACAGACTGGGTCAGAGTTTTTCTTTTTCAAATTCAGGCACATTTGCCGTTATTTTGCCCTTTGTTGTTGCTGTTTACTCCTTCAGTCGCTTCTGACTCTTCGTGACTTCATGGACCAGCCCACGCCAGAGCTTCCTGTTGGCCGTCGCCATCCCCAGCTCCCCCACGGTCGAGTCCGTCACCTCCAGAATATTTGCCCTTTACCACAGATATATTTTTCATATGTGGATACATAAAAAATATACATTTGACTACCACCACCCCACCTAGGATCTGAAATGCTGCAGTACTGAATTCTAGCACTTCTATTCATCTAACACTGCAGGTCAGAGATGGGCAATAATTTATGGATAAAAGAGTTTCCACAGCATGTGTGGGTAGGGCTGGCAACAGGTAAGGCCAGAATATATACATATCCATTAATAATTATTCACAGTCATGCCCTATATTTATTTAGCACACTTCTATATCCGGTCTGTGCAAGCCAAAACAATGAAGCAGAGAATCCAGAACAACCAGAGTGGGCTGCCCTGTTTTCACGACCTTAAAGCACCCATCCTGTTACAGTAATTATTTTAAAAGTGTTCCTTAGAATTAGGAAGCTATCACTCCAATTCTACCCTAGTCACCTCCGGGATAGGCTGGTTACTTACTTTCAAGAAAGTGCCCTTCCCCAACTTGGTGCCCTCCGGATCTGTCGGAATCTCCAAATTCCCGGCCAGCGTGAGCCTGCAGGCTGCGGGTGATGGGAACTGTAGTCCAACAAACTGTAGGGCGCCGGGTCGGGGAAGGCCGGCCTGAGGCAGCATTTTGAACCCGGCCAGAGAGGGCCGAAGAAAGTTAACCAGCGCGGGAGGACGAGGCTCCCTGGACTTACTCGGCAGCGACGGGGATGGGCCCTCCCCGGTTGCATCCTCGCCGGGTCACTGCTGGGTCCCGAACCAAGCGACTCCCGGCTTTCCGTTCAGTCGGTCTCCTTCCCGCTGCTGCTCCCAAGGACTCCCGGCTGCCTACTCCTCAGGCGGAAGAGGCCCGGCTCTCCGCAGGAAGGAACCGAGCCGGCTGCCAGCCGAGCCCCGGACGGGTCTGACATTTCCGGCTCCGCGCAGTCGCTCTCCGTCGTCGGCAGCCGCGGCTCGTCCCTCACGCACGCGAGGAAGCCTGGGAAAAAAGATTCCACGTTGCAGAAACCTACCGCAACTGCTACATCACTTCCTTCTCGGAGGGGGACTACAGTACCCAGGAGGTATCGCGTTTTGCTTTGCGCTTGCGCAGGAGCAGTGTTCGCCGCCCTTCACTTTACGAGTGGACTACAGCACCCAGGAGGCATTGCGAAAGCCAAGCTTCCTTTGTTTACCTAGCGGATTCACGGTTGATAAAGAAGTTAGGGATAGAGCATCATGGAGAAAATCCAACTATGGGGTGGCGAAGGGTTGACACAGACTTGATGGTACCTAATCAATCAAATAAATAGAGAACGAACATTGTAACTCCATGAACTGTTTTTACAATTACTAATCTCTGATCTATGAAGGTTGCAATCCTATACCTATGTGGGATTGAATTTGTGGTTTACGATTCAGTTGACAAGTGTAACATTGCACTGTTAATTTTTGCTTTAAACCAGTGTTTTTCAAACTTGGCAACTTTTAAGATGTGTGGACTTCAACTCCCAGAATTCCCCAACCAGTATGCTGGCTGGGGAATTCTGGGAATTGAAATCTACACATCTTAAAGTTGCCAAATTTGAAAAACGCTGCTTTAAACCAAATGCAGTACTAATTGCTGACATTTATTTGCTATAAAAGAATATGCTTTTATAGATGCTACTTTTATTGCTACATTTTATAGAAGCTACTTTTATTGCAAATACATTTCACCCAAATCGCACCTTCCCGGAACTGGAAAAGAGCAGTCGGAAACCACTGCTCTTAATAATGTTTATGAACGTTTCTTCAATAATCTAAGGTATTACTGTAGTAGCAAAGGAAAAGTATATGAAAACTGTTTCCACCACAAGGCACTACAACTCCCGAGAGCCACTGCGAGATTAGGAGAACGTTAGCCCGGGCGGATCGAGCGCGCGAGGTTCTGTTGCTGGATTTCCGGAGCTGCGGCAAGATTAGCTCGATCAACAAAGGAAAGCAAGGCAAGGCGCGGGAACGGAAAAGCCGAGGGATCGGAGATCCCCGTTCTTAATGCATCACACTTTTGAGCATCATGCACAGGTAAAAGTGAATGGATGCAGCTCGGTAGGCAGATGCGAAGAAAATATTAGGAGCGGCGGATTGGCTTGCGCGCGCAGTTGCTAGTTGTTTGGTGTTTCAGCTAAATGCTGCAGCCCACAAATCGGGCATGTACTTTTCAGATTATAACTGCACACCTATCTACTGCACACGATTCTTTTTTTAACTTAAAGGAAGATCCCCAATGTTTCCAATAAATGCAAAAAAGTTAGAAAAGTTAGGGTACTGGCACATACTCCTTATGAACAATTGCATGGATGGACAGATGTGCTAGCACGTGGGTTTGAACAAAGCCTGAGCAAACCTGTGTAGGTGTCCATATGGACTAAATATGGATCTCTTTTTTTCTTTGAGTCCAGTTGAAAATACACATACTGTATATGTGGCAATCGGATTAACCAAGCCACTAATCAGGAGTCATCTTGTAGTATTGCATGGTATAGCTGAATTGTATTTGGAAATGTTATATTTGAATGCAAAAGTACTTTGCGCCAAAGGTTGTTGCATCTATGCACAGTGATGCAACATGTCATTGAGATGTAGCTTGAATCATGTCAACTGGATTTCTATTTTCTCAGTGGAAACGTTTCGCTCCTTATCCAAGGAGCTTCTTCAGTCTGAGCAAAGTTGGTAAGGGAACCCTAAATATGTTTCTAGGTAGCTGTGTGACCTTACACCTGGGGCTAGGTCATGGTTATATTGAGATGTTATTTTAAGTCCTTTTATCATCTAAAGGAGGATCGTTAAGATCACCATGCTGCTGTTGAGCTTGTGAAATGGTCTCAACATTGGCAGCATGGTGATCTTAACGATCCTCCTTTAGATGATAAAAGGACTTAAAATAACATCTCAATATAACCATGACCTAGCCGCAGGTGTAAGGTCACACAGCTACCTAGAAACATATTTAGGATTCCCTTACCAACTTTGCTCAGACTGAAGAAGCTCCTTGGATAAGGAGCGAAACGTTTCCACTGAGAAAATAGAAATCCAGTTGACATGATTCAAGCTACAGACAATTCCACCTGGATGACTGAGAACCTTCATAGACATGTCATTGAGATATTTTTGAGAGTTCCATTGAGCCAACCTCGACTTCTGATGACTACACCAACATGTCCATTTATTTTCTTGATAACAGCATAGAAAGGTCTGCGATTGCCATCCTCGGGTTTGACCTCTATGGTCCTCTGTTGAAACATGGTGTTCTATCCTTCCATGCAGGGCTTCCATCCATCCACACAATTTCTGGTGACAGTTCTAACCAGCAGCCAGAGTCAGGGTCTCCCAGTCCAGTATACCTATTTAATTGCTAAACACATTTGCCTACCTTTGTTGTTGTTTATTCGTTCAGTCGCTTCCGACTCTTCGTGACTTCATGGACCAGCCCACGCCAGAGCTTCCTGTCGGCCGTCACCATCCCCAGCTCCCCCACGGTTGAGTCCGTCACCTCCAGAATATCATCCATCCATCTTGCCCTTGGTCGGCCCCTCTTCCTTTTGCCTTCCACTTTCCCTAGCATCAGCATCTTCTCCAGGGTATCCTGTCTTCTCATTATGTGGCCAAAGTACTTCAGTTTTGCCTACCTTACTCAGTATATATTTTGATGGTATTATTTTGGTTGCATGAGATCTCCCTGGCCTCCCTCTCATCCATCACACAATAAGCCCTAGTTTATTAAAAAGCCATAATTATTTTGACTTACTCATAATGTTAAGTAATAAACCTACAGTGGTTGGCTTCATACAACATGCTGAGTCAAAAACAGACAATACTGTATGACTTAGTAATGTATGAAGGCATCCCAGTCAAGTAAAGGATAAAGCAAACATCTCTTGAACTTTTATCTCTCTGCTTCCATATTAATAATGTTTCTGAGTCTTACTACTCCTGGTATTGACGTCCGGCTGCTTCCTTACTAGGGCAGTGCTTGTCGTACCAATGGTGCAGTTCTCTGTCAAACAGAGCTACTTGTATTGTGAGTTCCTAGTACTATAGGATCTATTGGAGCAGAAAACAGTACAGACAGGCTATGTTTCTAGCAAGATCATTTTGGTTGTGTCCAACTTGCACGACTCAAAAAACCATCCTTCGTGTATTGATATGCGTGCTCATGATTGAAATCCTTGGCCACCCTGTCAGAATAGAGCAATCCCTGGCCTCGGCAGTTTTCTGGAGGAGAAGCAACTACTTTATGTGTGCCTCTCACATCATTTTTAAAACCTGTAATGTCAGAAGTATATTTGTGACTCTCTCTGTTGAGCTTCTGTCTCTGTTCATGTGTTGGCTATTAGGGATTGCATCTAAAACGGTAGCTGTGGGCCTTTATATCCCTACAGGAGACATCTTCAGGAAATTCCGTGTTTGGGCAGCAACATCACTACAAGTGCCCCATGGGATTGGAATCCCAGCAAGACTTCAGAGCTCCTCTCAGGCATGGGGGTGTCTGCCCTTAAGGATAAACTAGGCAGCGAGAACACCCCCCAGGATCTGTTGATGTGTGTGGTTCCAACCCCCAAACGGCAGAAAGTGAGGGAAACCAAATTTGTGATTGTCCACCAGCCTAGACTGCTTCAAGAGGCAGTAGCAGGTAAGACCTTTTCTTGCCCCCCCCCCCCGAGAAAGCTATTCAAAATTCTATCCTTAACTAATGGATAATGATAAAGCTTACATTGATAGCAGTATTTTAATCTTTTTATTATAAAGGCAGGCTGACTGTTTGGCTTCACCTATTATAGGTTATGTTTCCTTAACCTTGGTTTGTTGACAAGAAATAGTTGGCTGAATTCACACAACAGACTAACCATAAACTATAATTTGCAAATCAGAGTGGCTGAATTTACTCAATGCACTAACTCAGTGCAGGGCCTGAACAGTGTATTTCTTAAACGGAGCAGAAAATTAATGCCAATTTTTTCACTTTAAGCCTTTTACTCTGTTGAAAGATTTATTTTCCTGGCTGACTGCACTTCTTCAAAATTAGATTTATATTAGTCACAATTTGCATGCAAATACATTTATCAGTTGGGAATCATTAAAAAGGCAAATTAATTTAGTAATTTAATACCCTGGCCAACATCTGACTATTCCATTTTCTGGAGACTGAGTTTCACTCCTTTAGTGTTACTGAAAGTTTGTCACAGGTTGCAGTCCCACTTTATTTACCTTGAAATAAGTTACAGGGAACTCTGTAAGATTTACTTCTGAAAGCTGTCGGCTTGTGCTGTGTGTTTGCGCTATTGTGGATTATTGTTTCAAACCATGTAGGATCCAAAATAAAGGACTTGAGGTCAGTATTTCAATTCGTTTTATGAACAATGTTTATAGACCTCCCTAAAATAGACTTCTGAAAGCCCAAGCATTAAGAGTGTAAAATTCATAGTGATAAAACATACTACTGAAGTATAAATTGCCATAGAATCACAAGATACAAAATAAAAACAACTTAAACAAGATTAAGCAGCTCAAGAAAATAGAAAAGGTTTTCCGCAGTGCTAAAGTAATACATGTTAGGCACCAGGCAGTTCTTCCAACTGTGGTGCCACATCTGAAAGGGCTGTTCCTTTTGTATTCTCCTCCTATACAGGTAGTCCTCACTTAACGACCACAATTGGGCCAGGAATTTCAGTTGCTAAGTGAAGCAGTCATTAAGCAAATCTGACCTGATTTTATTTTGCAGCGGTGGTTGAACAAATCAATGTGGTCGTTAAGCGAACCACGTGGTCATTAGTGAATCACACGGTTCCCCATTGATTTTGCTTGCCAGAAGCCGGCTGGGAAGGTTAAAAAATGGTGATCACGTGACCACAGGATGCTGCGATGGTCATAAATGTGAACTGGTTGCCAAGCGCCCAAACCGTGATCACATGACTGCAGGGATGCTGCAATGGTCATAAGTGTGAGGACCAGTTGCAAGTCGTTTTTTTCAACACTGTTGTAAGTCCAAACCATCTCTAAATGAATGGTTGTTAAGCGAGGACTCAAAGTCTGGATAGGTACATTTGAAGTGAGGACGCCACCAGTCTTGTGGGCTTCTTATTGTTTTCTGGAATCTTCATGACACAGCTAAGATGGAAGTGAGCATCACTAATGGAGGTTCAGACTACTTATTCATCATTTTTAATAGTAGAGTGACCTTAACTGACCCATTCAGCTTTACACAATTATGCCGCAGTTATATCTTGCTGAAAGGAAGAAATACAGTGTTCTCCATGAGTTGGATGAATCCAGTAGGGTCTGCTGTAAAAGTGCAAAAGATGCTGGAAAGTTTGCTTATCTGCCTCCTTGTTCAGCAGACAATGGACTAGTTAAAGCTGTGTTTCTCAGTCTTGGCAGCTTTAAGATGTGTGGACTTCAATTCCCAGAATTCCAAACATCTTAAAGCTGCCAAGATTGAGAAACACTCAGTTAAAGCTTTGTAATAATTCTTTCCTCTCATCCCCAAAAGGTGTTTCTTGGGATAGCTTGCCAGATGAGTTGCTGTTGGGAATCTTTTCGTATCTAACCTTGACTGATTTGCTGAAAGTTTCCCAGGTTTGTCAGAGATGGCATCGCCTTTCGTAAGTGGCTGTTGATTTCTAAATAGAAGTATATATAGATGTACAAGAACATTTTCCTTTTAATGTTTGCTGAATCGATTTGGTTTCCATTGAGCTTTGATATGATTTGTTAATTATTACAGTTGGTAGGAATTCAGTGACTTAGGAGTTTTATTGTCACATGGGAAGCAACGATACACCATATACAAAGATAGTAGCACGATATTTGGATGGAATTTTAACTGCATGCTGTGGTATACTTTCTATCTAGGCCTGAGCAAATCTATCACTTTTGCTCTTGCTCTGTTTTTCAATGACGTTCTATGCAGATTTTGCCCAATGCACGCAATATTTATTCGCTTTTCATAGTGTCAAGAAGTCTTGCCACCAGTGTTTTCCATATATATGTATGAATATATGTATGTATGTATGTCTTTCTTTAACAAATGTCTACAGGTAGTCCTCACTTAACAACCACAATAGGGACTGGAAAATTGGTTGTTAAGTGGTGCAATCATTAAGTGAGTCACCACATGACCCGACTTTACTACCATTTTACGACGGTCGGTAAGCGAATCACGGGTTGTTAAGCGAATCACCACAGTTGTTAAGCGAATCGAGCTTCCCCAATAGATGATTTTTGCTGGAGACTGGCAAAAAAAGGTCACAAATTGTGACCACGTGACTGCAGGATGCTGCAACTGGTCGTAAATGCAAGCCAGCTGTCAAGTGCCCGAATTGCGATCACGTGATCCCAGGGTAGTGCGATGGTTTGCAACAGTTGTAAATGCGAGTACAGATCATAAAACACTTTTTCTGAGGCCCTTACTTTGGACCATTGTTAAATGAATGGTTGTTAAGCGAGGACTACCTGTATACCGCCTACTCCTGAATAGCTCTGAGTGGCTTGCAGTATATAAATATTACACATCATATATGCAAACACTTCAAAACCACCAGCTAAAATCCCCAAGGCTCTGAAAGGTCTGGATAAAAAGACAAGGCAGTCCTTCAAATAATATAGTGTTTTCCCTAACATAACAACAATGAGCTTTTATTTAGCTCGCCAGATGTATTTGGAACATGAAGCCCCCTCTTTAGGGCTCCACAATTAATAAAAAATGTACCAGCATTGTATAAAAAGCTAAGACTTAAAAGGCTTATTTACAAAAAACTCAATATTTGAAACTGTTAACATTTAAAAACTGATAAAATTTACTAGCATTACAATTTTGATATGGTCAATTGACTAATCAATAAAGCTATACTACTACTAGCATTAAACAAAATATTGTAGATAAAAAAGATTTTTACTCTATTTTGTACAAAGAAATTGAACAGCTCTTATTCAACAGCAAATAGACTTTTTAAATTAGTAAAATGAAGAAATCTTGTCCATGCTAATACTCCATAAAGAATATACTGTAAAACAGAGTACAGGATAACTTAGATCAGAGCTTTCCAAACTTTTCATGTTGGTGACACACTTTTTAGACATGCATCATTTCATGACACACTCTTACAGCAAGGCATAATTTCGCGACACACTCTTACAGCAGGCACAAGGCAGGCACTAGGACCTGCGCGGAATCACAGCTGGTTTGGAGGCATCAAGGCAGGAACTAGGACCTGTGCAGAATCCTGGCAGGGCAGGTTTGGAGGCAGCAAGGCACATGGCAGGCACTAGAACCTGTGTGGAAGCCAGGAGGCAGCAGCAGCCGCAACACACCCAGACACTGCAGCCGACACGCTAACGTGTCCCGATATACAGTTTGGAAGGCTCTGACTTAGATGTTACTTGCCAATCTCCTTTTCCACTCTCAAATATAGCTTCTAACTTTGAAGCTCGCTGTTTGTATAAAAAAATAAATTGGGCTCTTGAAGCCACTTGACAAGTACTACTACTTCAAAGAAGGACATATTTCTGAGAAATGAGTGGCTGATCATAAATTTCTCATCCATCCTTTAATTTCTTTCCACCTTTAAATTTGATTAACGTATGCAATAGTGCACGGAAGTAGCCTGTAGAGATTTTTTTCCACAACTCTGCCATAGCTATAACCAACATGGAAAATGTAAGTATTCGTTCTAATAATTTTTTAACATGTGGGGTAAATCCTGACCACATGTGCATAGATTTGTAGCATAACAGTCTGCTAAAGTTCTGCTAATGCTTTTGGTTCAATTGCTGTTAAATTGATTTCCCTTTTTTCTTTTTAAGGCTTGATGAGTCGCTCTGGCAAACTCTTGATCTTGCAGGTAAAAATCTCTTGTCAGGAGTTATTGGCCAATTGCTGTCCTTGGGGGTTATGGCCTTCCGCTGTCCAAGGTCCTGCATCGGGACACCTTTGTTTAAAGCAAGCAGGTAAAGGCTGCAGCAAAACGAGATTATACCCTTTATTTTTTCAGTTTCATTCCTGCCCGTCTACTAATAAGTTGTAGTCTGTCTTGAAAAAAAGAAAAGCAAGATTTTCAAGTGGAGTAGGGAACTTGGTCAACTGACCTAGCTTTGGCAGTGGACATCAGTGCAGTGCAATGTGTGAATAGGCAACCTTTTTTGGCTGAGAGCAAAAAATGGTCACCCTGGTAGAGTTGTCTACTGAAAAGACAGCTGTCATGATGGGCATGGTTAGGCACAAAACAAAATAACGATGATGCTACAGGCTGATGCTTTGTTTTGGACCATCTAGCTTTCTTATATTATTAGTTTTTATTAAAATAATTTTAAAAGTCAGGTTTGGGGTCACCTTGGTGTCTATGGATACCCTGTTGTCTACTACTTACATGGTATAATGTATGAGGTTTCATTGTAGAGTCTCATTTCAGATCACATCCTTCATCACTCCTGAGGTTTGCTATGTAGCTTTGAGAAAATGATTGGCTAGGGTCCTTCCTTCCTCCTTTCCTTTCCTTTCCTTTCCTTTCCTTTCCTTTCCTTTCCTTTCCTTTCCTTTCCTTTCCTTTCCTTTCCTTTCCTTTCCTTTCCTTTCCTTTCCTTTCCTTTCCTTTCCTTTCCTTTCCCTCCCCTTCCCCCCTCCCTCCCTCCCTCCCTCCCTTCCTTCCTTCCTTCCTTCCTTCCTTCTTTTTGCCACCACAACCGCAAAGCTCTCAATGGTTTACAACAGTGTTTCTCAACCTTGGCAACTTGAAGAGGTGTGGACTTCAACTCCCAGCTTGCTGGCTGGAGAATTCTGGGAGTTGAAGTCCACACCTCTTCAAGTTGCCACGGTTGAGAAACATTGATTTACAATAATCACAAGCAATAAAACCATGTAAATAAAATGCCCATGGTAGAAACCAACATATATAAAATCCTAAAACCATAACACCAACAACAGTTAAAAAAAACAAAACAGTGTTCTATCACTCACTGTAGGCCCTCTGAAATACTTCTGTTTTCAGGCCTTTCCTGAAAGCTACGACAGTGTGGGCCAATCTAATTCTAAAGGGAAGCTTTTCCATAAAATAACTTCCGCTATGGAGAAGCAGCACCTATGAGCCTCCACCCCCACCCCCAACAGTTTCTTCCAGACTGCATGGGTTGGGTAGGTTGATTCCAGTTGAAGGATCTAGTCCTCAAGTACTTTGGCCCAAGTGAAGTAGGGCTTTATACGTGACAACCAGCACTTTGAATTGCACCTATAAACCAGAGCAGGGCCTGAATGGGCAGTGCCAACCCATAGAGACAACACTGGAGCAGTCAGAGCACCCTGAAGAACAAGCAGCAACTTCATCTCCTTGGCATTCAGCCTCCGCCTGTTTCATCCCATCCAGTGTTTGTTACCCTCCAGACCAGCCTTTCTCAACCTTTGACCCTGGAGGAACCCTTGAAATATTTTCTAGGCCTCGGGGAACCCCTGCACAAATATAGGCTCCAAGATCAGCACATGTAACACCGTTGCTCCGCGAGCTGCATTGGGTGCCGGTTTGCTTCCGGGTACAATTCAAGGTGTTGGTTATCACCTTTAAAGCCCTACATGGCATGGGACCAGGATACCTGAGGGACCGTCTCATCCCCATGTTATCGACCTGCCCCACCTGGTCATCCAGAGAGGCCCTGCTACGTACCCCATCAATTAGAGATTGTCATCTGATGGGGTCTAGGAGGCGGGCCTTCTCCGTGACAGCGCCCATGCTATGGAACACCTTGCCCCCAGAGTTGAGACAGATCTCCTCCCTCCCGACCTTTAGGAAAGAGCTGAAGACCTGGTTCTGCCGCCTGGCATGGGATGGAGGAAGGGGTAGTTCTTCATGGAGATGGCTAACCCCTTGATTTTAATGTCCTTCTTTTAACGAACATCTTATACATCTGGATTCATAATTTATAATTATTTTATACTGTTTGTAATTTTATGTATAGATTTTAACCATTATTATCCTGTAAACCGCCCAGAGTCCCCTGTTTCGGGAGATGGGCGGGGATAAATTTAAATAAATAAATAAATAAATAAATAAATAAATAAATAAATAAATAAATAAATAAATCGGCTCAAATATAGGCCAGAAGTTACAAAATTATTCTATTTGTTTCATGTGTAGGCCTGTATATATATGCATTAACAGTGTTCCTAAACTAAAAATAAAGAATAAAACTTACCTCTTTAATGTGAAGTTGCCCGAATTTGAAATAATTTTTAAAATAAATCGTGATCTCCTAGGGAACCCCTAGTGACTTCTCACGGAACCCTGGTTGAGAAACCCTGCTCCAGACACTGACAAGACATTGAGAGCATCTCCTGTTCCAGCATTTTATTTGTAGTTTGTAATTAAAGTGCTTGTGGGTAAAATGTTTAAAATGTGTATGTGTAGGGATTTGTGGTCTTAGGGGGGAAAAAAGAGAAAAGGGGTTTTGAATTTAGGGGAAACACTGGAAAAAAATAATGTTAAATTCTTTTTTCAAATGAGCAAAATGTTTAATACATTTTAAATATGTTGTATGAAGGTTTTTATGTGAAGTAAACATTGCATAATCCTACGTATGTATGCTATGTAGATTTTATGAATCTACAAGACAGTGCTTTTGAAGGATTCCAAATTAAGATAGTACTAAGAGGGAAATTAGAGAGGGTGTCAGCCCTTCCAGGTAGGCCAGACAGGAAACACAACTAGATGAACTAATTCTACTTTATGGTAAGGCTACATTAACAGAATCTTGGAAGTCTGAAAGTACGAATCTCCCGCCCTCCCTATTCATTGCTCGAGAGGTCAGGGTGGGTTACCCTCTCGCGGACTCCCTTTCCTTTTATCTGATTGTTCCCTAGGCAGCACCTCTTCCCTCTGTTCTCCAAGGTCGCCCTCACCTTCCATCACAGAGGGTTTAGAAGAGTAGTAGTAAAGTAGTAGTAGTAGTGCAAATGGTACAGGGACCTCTATGAACTATGAGGAATTGGGAGGCTTGGAGAAAAGAAAGTGAAAAGGCTAAGAAATTCTGGGATCAGATATATGGTATTATTCAAAAGATTCTTAAAGTAGATGTACAGTTGAAACCAGAACTTGGGTTTGATGGATAAACAGCTTGAGAAGCAGCATGGGACTTTGCTTTTATACATGATAACAGCAGTAAGTGTCAGGGAGACACAGGAGAGCGGCGGGGGGAGCTTACTCACGGGAGGGAAGCGGGCACGAAGCTCGGAGGGCCTGGCCTTATTTCCCAAACGCCTCCGGAAAGCTCCGCCCTAGATTGGACTCATGTCTCGGGGATTCTTCGAGCCCTATCAGTTTAGCAGGATTCTGTATGTAGGAAGCAATAAACACTAGAGACTAGATTCCAAGCCTCGGCGTGTTATTTCTGCACCTACACAGGACAGTAAGACTTTTATATGCACAAAGATGGAAAGATTCACAGATCCCCAAAATGGAAGAATGGATGGTTAAATTAACGGAATTGGCACAAATGGCCAAGTTAACAGCATTGATAAGAGAAAATACCGTATCTGGATTTGTTTCTTCTTGGAAACTACTTTTGGACTATTAGCTTGTATCTGAAAAAAATGAAATTTTGAGTTTGGGTTTTGACAGTTAAATGGTTTGATTTTATAGAAATAATGTTACTTAAGGTTTAATTAATGGCAAGAGATTACATTTGTATAATACGCTTTTATATCTGTGTTGGAGAAAGTCAGAAGTCACTTTCTTTCTATATTTTCTATCTGTTTCTGCACCTTTATAGTTTCTCTCTCTTTTTTTAGTTCTGTATTCTATCTTTTCTGTATTCTATCTTTTGTATTTTAACTATACTTTGAAAATTAATAAAGTTTTTTTAAAAAGTGATGGCAGACGTGATAGTCCTGCTCAAGTACATAAAGCTACAGGGAAGATGGTGAAGAACTATTTTCCATGACCAGAGAAAGTAGGTCCAGAAATAATGAGTATAAGTTGCAGCTCCCAAAATTTTGTTTAAATATACAGTAACTTAAGAAATAACTTCTTGACAGTAAGTTCTGTACAGCACTGAATCATCTACCTATGGGGACTGTTGGTTCTCCCTCTCTGGAGGTTTTAAAACTCATAAATGGTTTAATTGGTTTTCTTGCACGTTGCAGAAAACGGGACTAGATGATCCTTGTGGTCTCTTCAAACTATACAGTTCAGTGACTCTGTGATTTTGGTTGTGCTTTTTTAAAGAATTGTCTTCTAAAACCCCATTGTTTTCTTCACGCCTTTGTCTGCCTGTCTTTTCTTTCTTAGAGCTCTTTGTGTGCAGCATCTGGACTTATCGAATTGTACAATAAAGGTTGCCGATCTCGAGAGCATTCTTGGCCGATGCCAGAGCCTGCAGAATCTCAGCTTGGAAGGTCTTGTACTTTCTGCTGATATAGTTAGGTGAGTGACCAAGAAATGTGTCAATGTGGGATGCAGATATCAGCAAGAGCAAAGGTTGTAACAGATCCTTGACAGAGCCCTTGCTCTGTTCATAGGCCTGGAGTTAGTGTGTCAGTGGAGCCTCTGTTGTGTTTTTGATTGCTGTGGGCTGCTATCCTTTGTAACGCTCTATTGTTATGCTATTAATTGCTGTAAATTGCATTTTGGATGTTGTAAGCTGCCAGAGTCTTTTGGGGTGGGCTGGCTATTATAAATAATAATAACAACAATAATAGCAGCGTAAGATGGAGATATGCTAGAAGCAGGCTCAAAGACATTACAGATCCACAGAAACCATTGCAGATCCTGTGCCCCTGAGCTCTTGATCATAGGAAGTACTGTATTTGCCTTCTCATTGGTTGATTTCCTTCCCCCTTTGTATCAGTGAAAGAAAAAAAAACATAAGAAAGAAAATAGTCCCCAGCTCAGCTGCAGAATCAAAAAGTGAAAAATTTTGCATACAGGTAGTCCTTGCTTAATGACCACAATTGGGACCGGCCACTCTGTCAGCAAGCGCTCGTTAAGCGAGACATCATGCGACTGCAATGGACTTACGACCTCACTTCTGCTGTGGTCGTTAAGTGAGACATCACGTTACCATGACTTGCAATTTTACTGCTGGCTTCTCCATTGACTGTTTGTTGGAAGCCGGCTGTAAAGCGCGTAAATGGTGATCACATGGCCACAGGATGCTGTGACGATCGTAAATGCCCGCTGGTTGCCAAGCACCTGAATCTTGATCATGTGACCGCAGGGATGCTGCGACAGTCATAAGCGTGAGGTCAAGTCGTAAAGTTTCTTTTTCAGTGCCGTCGTAACTTCGAACAGCTGGTAAACAGGGCAGTCGTTAAGTGAGGACTACCTGTACTCATCTTCTATCCTGTCAGCCTGTGCCAAAAGGGCTTTATGGAAGCCTTTCTTCTACCTCACTCACTTCCTTTTCCTCCTCTAGAATTGATCTGTCCATTAGTCAACTTAACAAACTTTTTAGTAGTAGATAAATTATATTCTTTAATCAAAGAGCAGCATTTTTTAAATTGCTGATTATTTTAAATGTAAGAATGTATAAAATGTGTGAATGAAAGGCATAATCTTAGAAAAGACTTTCTGCTTTTTCATTCACCACGGAATGCCTGTTTTAAGATCGTGTCGGTGTGCATGGCTTATATTGCTTTTATTGACATGAAGATGTACGCAGGTTCAGTCAGTTGAGCAGCTGAACTTCCAGTTAAGGTAGTCTTAGGAATTGCACCATGTTTAAAAATTCAGACTAAATTTGGTTTGGTGTCCGCTTGTAATGTACAACTTCGTTTCCCTCGTTTCTTGTGCAAGAAGAAAATTCATGCCCCTTCTTTTGCAAGAGAGTTTATTTCAGTTCTCCAGCTCTTTCCATCTCAACCATAAGCGTTCCTTCTCCACTCTTTCCATGTGAAGGACAAGGATAAAATCTCCTTCCAACACCTGTTTGGGAGACCAGGTGACTGAAAATAAAGAATTGTTTAAGAACCCTTAACTAAGTGTCGATGAAGGTTCTCAGACATCCAGGTGGAATTGTCTGTAGCTTGAATCATGTCAACTGGATTTCTATTTTCTCAGTGGAAACGTTTCGCTCCTTATCCAAGGAGCTTCTTCAGTCTGAGCAAAGTTGGTAAGGGAATCCTTAAATATGTTTCTAGGGTGGCTGTGTGACCTTCAAATAACCATGACCTAGCCCCAGGTGCAAGGTCACACAGCCACCCTAGAAACATATTTAAGGATTCCCTTACTAACTTTGCTCAGACTGAAGAAGCTCCTTGGATAAGGAGCGAAACGTTTCCACTGAGAAAACAGAAATCCAGTTGACATGATTCAAGCTACAGACAACCCTTAACTAAACATGTAAAACTCCATTGGCGGGTATACATACTGTGTATGTATCTAGAAATGTATCCAGTGATACCGACAGTAAAAGCAGTCCTAGCTATCATATCCATGCTGATCTTAGCCCTGTATCTTGTGACTTCTGATTGCTCTTTCAGGAATATTTTCTGTAACACCTAAGGTATCTGTCATATAGCCAGGCTAAAGTATGACTAAAACTGATGCTGATGTATTGTATGTGCATGTGTACTCAGGAATGAGTCCCATTATATTTTCAGGAAGGTTTACTCTCAAGTAAGTGTATTTAGAATTGCAGTCTAAAACCTTTGGTCTAATAATTCATCTGATTATTCAGAAAGTAGTTTGGAAAGCCTTCAGTTTCAACAATTGCTTAAGATACACCCCTTCACTCAAGTTTTGGGCTCCCTTTGCTTCAGGACCTTGCTGTTGATTTTGAATCTGTAGGATTTTTAGAATTATTTTTGTGATTTGCATTTTATTCAGTTCTCTAGACCAGAGCTTTCCAAACTGTGTGTCGCGACACAAAAGTGTGTCACCACACACAGCGTGGTGTGTCGCCACACCACCCGGAAGCGGCGGCGCGCGCGTGCACGGCGGCCGCCATGCACGCGCGCGCCGCCGCACGGCGGCCGCCATGCACGCGCGTGCCACCGCACGCCCCTCCCGTGCCGCCGCACGCCCCTCCCGCGCCGCCGCCATGCGCGCGCGCGCCGCCGCAAGCCCCCTGTGCCGCCGCCGCGCGCACGCACCGCTGCGCGCCCCCCCGCGCCGCCGCCGTGTGCGCGCGTGTCGCCGCCGCCGCCTCTCGGTGTGTCGCCAGCGGCGGCACTTTGGAAAGCCCTGCTCTAGACCTTTCCTTCTCCATTGCTTCCACGTAGAAGATGTGGATAAAGCCTCATTCTCCTTCCCAACAGCTGTTCTATTAATTCTATTAACTGCTTTATTCTGTGAAGAGCAGTGTATAAATTAAATAAATAATCAGTAAATTCATAACCAGTTTTGCACATTACAGATAGTTTGGGTACATTCATCCTCCCCCGCAGTTCTGCTACCTTATGATCAAACAGATTAATTTAGCAGGATTTGAACACTCCACTCTGTTCTTTCTCTTTTAGAAGTATAGCACAGAACCCCAACTTGGTCCGGCTGAACTTATCTGGATGTTCTGGATTCTCTGCAGATACCTTGGAAGTGATGTTGAAAAGCTGTCCAAGGTAATATGACTTACATGACAGATTACACTGCATTTAGCACTAGTGTTAAACATTCTAAACTGGATCTGTTGGTAGAAACTCCAGGAACAATCCAGAGTTCAGATTAGAGGGACAGGTTGCTGTGGGGTTTTTGAGTGGTCATCTGGGCATTCCCATGGTGATTTGTGCACAGGTGCAGGAAACTTATACATATAGATTGAGTTTCATCATTTTTATAGCATGGTACTGAATGCGATGGCCCTGGAACTTCCTCCAGGACATCTGCCAGTTTTCACATTTTTGCAGACCTGGTGCCACTTTCCCTTCTGTTCAAAGGATTCCCCAAACCTCAGAGTAGATTTCAGGGACAGTAGAAGAACAGAATTTAAAAATCCACCACAGCCCAGTTCTGCTAATAGAAATGGTCTGTTAGTGAGAACAGCAAATTTTATACTTAAGAGCTGGGTTCACGTATCATGCTAAGCTATAATATTTGTTGAATTTAGTTTAGTATGTTAATTTGAACCCAGTCATTGTAGGCTGCAGCCACAATTCAGTGCAGTGTGTGAAGCCAGCCATTGTGGTTTAACAAAGCTAAATTAAACTATGGCTTAGCACAGTGAGTGAACCTAGCCCATGTGTTGTGTGAGTGGATTTTCTTTTCCAGTTCTAAATCTGCTGGCTCTCAGTGTCATTGTCTGTTTCGTTGGTATAAAAATTAAATGAAAGCGGAAGATTATATGTTTGAATTTCAAATTGGAAGACTGAAAATAGGGTCTGTTTTATATTTGTATTTTTATACCAGATCTAGATACTTAGAGGCCTTCAAAACTCTCATTTAATAGGTAATTTTTAGAATGTATTCCTTCTCAATTTATATGTAGATTAGAAGAATTGAACTTGGGCTGGTGTGACTTCACAGCCAAGCATTTGGAGACCACGGTTGGTCACCTTCCTCCAGAACTGTTGCAGCTAAATCTTAGTGGATACAGACAGAATCTCCTGATGCCAGGTGAGCTTTGGCTTGAAATACCTGGTCCAGGTAACCTACCATTCATCTTGTAATAAATCAGTTTTTTGGGGTTTTGTTTCCCATTGTAATTGTTCAGGAGTTGAATTAGACACCCGTTTTTCTCCTTAAAATCTTGAAACCACCTCCTAAAAGAAGCCTTAACCTGCTTTTTGCACTGCGGTCTTTTGACATGCCTCTCAAAGTCTGGTATAGCCCTTGAACCAACAGAATTTGCAGAATCCAAACCTGTGCTGAGGTTTGGATACTGCTTGAACCCAGCTTCTACTACATTCAGAATAAATAGTATGGTTCTGGCAAAAATAGTGAACTTTCACAACAGCTGGCAACCTTGTGAAGTTTTGAATCATTCTCTGTATTTGTTTTCTGGATAGTTCAGGAATCATCCTAAGGTTTTGCAGATAATATGGCATTCCATATTGCAGTGAAAATTACTGGAGACTGACTGAATAGATGTTGTGTTTTCTAGTATGTAAAATGTGTTAAACTAAAGCAAGCTTTCAAGAAAAACCAAATCCTAGTAGTAAACATATTTCTGACCAAGTAATTTATGGCATTTTTGTAAGGTCATACACTGGACAGTGCTACTGAGTAGGTATGAATGACAGATTATATTTGGCTTTTCATTTTCAGATGTTAAAACACTACTAGAGAGATGTCCTGGTCTAATCCATTTAGATTTAAGGTAAGTACTTATTTGCAAATGCGATGGAATACTTTTTTCTATCTTTGAAAGCCTTGTGCTGTAGCATAAATAAAAAACAATATGCTAGATTGAATCAAAATGCATCATATGCCATGTATAAGCAATAGATTGATATTGGAGTACATTTAAGTACCTAAGTCTGTATTACAAGTATACAGTTCTGAGTTGGTCCTTCTAGCTTAATTACCCACTACCTGTTGGAGCAACATCTTTGCCCCAACTGTAAATAAGTCATTCCTGCAAAGGAGAAGTCAAGCTTCCAACCCTTTCCTCCCAAGCATGTGTGTGCCTTCGAGTCAGTGTTGACTCCTGGCAACTGCCTGGACAAGTCCCTGCAGTTTTCTTGGCAAGGTTTTTCAGAAGTGGTTTGCCATTGCCTCCTTCCTAGGGCTGAGAGTGAGTGACTGGTCCAAGGTCACCCAACTGGCTTTGTGCCTAAGGCAGGACTAGAACTCACCGTCTCCCAGTTTCTAGCCTGGTGCCTTAACCACTACACCATAGCTCTCCAAACTGTGTGTTGCAACACATTAGTGTGTCGCGACAAAACCCAGAAGTGCTGATGGCGCGTCGCCCTGCACAGCGGCGCGCCATCAGCGCTTCCGGGTTTTAGCGCGAAACACGAGGCCGCTGCCGCCACCGCTGCTACTGCCATTGGTGTGTCGCCAACGGTGGGACTTTGGAAAGCACTGCACTACACCAAACAGGATCTCTCCTCCCAAGTTTACTCCCACCTTAAGTTGGGTGGGGACAAGAATTACCATGAAACCTTATGAGATGATCCCCAACCACCTCTGCAGTTTCTATGATGGAAGGAAAGCATTTTTCTTACCACACTTATTGTAAGCATACTTATCAAAACCTGTATGTAAATCATTTTTCTAAAGTATATGATTTAGGATCTATCGTAACAGTAGGGAAGGATTGTAATACGGCATATTAAACATAAAGACTTCCTCAAAATGTGATTCCTGGGGACTTCATGGATATGACCATGTGGTTTTCTTGGAAATCAAACAGAAGTAGATTGCTATTGCCTTTCTATGGAATGTTTTTTCAACTTCCCAGTCTTGCCGCAGTCCTGGGATCTCCAGGTAAACTGCCATCTATGTATTGACCACATCAACCCTGCTTGGTTTTATTCAAGATCAGGCATGGTCCTTTAGGTGCCATCATCTGCTCTGACTTCAGCCATAATAAAAGCAGAGGTCTCTACTTCATTTTCTACTGGGCAGAACCAGGGCGTTACCTTCATAGATATCAAGTAGGAAAAGGTTATTATTGCTGAAAGTCTTGTATACTGGAAAGATGCACTGAGAATAGTTTGCAAAATGCTTTGGCCTAGTCGTCATCTGGGATCCTAGATGGAGAAATAGATTCCTTTCCCTTTTTTTTCTTTCTTTGTCTTGTTCCCGAGAGCAACCACCTTACTTTGTCCGATAGACTTCAGTAAGACTGGCTGAGACCAAAGGCTCACAACCTTACAACCTGAGTTAACAAAACACAATTTGGGGGTTCAGTTAACACAATCATATTATGAAGGAAGCTGGATTCCTTTAAAAAAAACCCATCAACAAAGACAGTCATTCGTTCTTTCTTCCAATCATTTCGGATAAACTTGTTTGACAGTAATGGTACTTAGTTAAGTGGAAGACTTGAATATGAACATTCAGAATTAAATAAAAGCTAAGTGTTTTATTTCATAAGGCCTTAAGTCTTAAATAAATGGACAGTAAAGATTTCTTAAATACTTTCATTACAGTGACAGTGTTATGTTGAAGCCCGAATGCTTTGTGTACTTCCACCAGCTCACACGCCTTGAGCACTTAGGTCTTAGTCGATGCTACCAAATACCTCCTGCGGCTTTACTGTGAGTAATTTTTGACAATACTGAATGGTTGGTTTGGGGAAAGCTAAGCAGTGCTAAAATTGTCTGAGAGTTTATCCCACAAAAGCTACGCTTCTGCGAGTCATGACAGTTGAAATTTTGTACTGCGCAGGATTTCCTTGTGAATATAAACAACTTGTGATTGTAGTTTAAAAAATGCAACCTGATTATTGTAAACCCTTCCAGCTTTATCCAAGCGGCACTTTTCTGTGTATCCTGATGTATGGAGTTGTTGATAAGAAAGCATGTCAAAAAAATCTGTTTCTTGGCATCAACAAATAGGTTATTCAAGTCTTAAGTCTAACCTTTGAGAGCAGGTCCGAGAATGCCCTTCATAAATATCCCACTCTGGTTTTTCAACATATTCCTTTGGCTGCTTTATTCCTTTCCTTTTGTTGCTTATTTAATTGCTATTTTTGACTAGGGTCACTACTGATCCTCCTTTAAAAGGGGAGCTCTTTAATTTCTTTGGCTGTTGTCATTGACCCAGTTTCCACCAGAGGTCTCCTGAATGCCAGAAAGCAGGGCTTTCCAAAGTTTTTCCACGGCGACACACCAACCGTTGCGTGCCGCCGTTAGTGTGTCGCCGCAGGAAAACCCGGAAGCTCTGATGATCAGCGCTTCCGGGTTGTGTGGCGACACACCAGACTGTGTGTGGCGACACACTTTTGTGTCGCGACACACAGTTTGGAAAGCTCTGCCAGAAAGTATAACTGAAGGAAGTTTCCCTTTTGTTAAGAAATATAACACAGAATGTGTGGATTGAGGCCACACAGATCAATTATGTCCCAGCATTTTTATGGTAGCCTTAGTTCTTTATGTATTAGTTGGAAGGATACATTGGCCTGAGACATGGGCAGAAAGAAATTAAGCATTAAGCATTGGCAGAAAGAAGTTAAGCATTTTAGCTTAACGAAAAGGATAGCAGTCTTCCAATACTTGAAGGGCTGCCACAGGGAAGAGGGTGTCGATTTATTCTCCATAGCACCTGAGGGTAGGACAAGAAGCAGTGGGTGGAAGCTCATCAGAGGGAGATCCAACCTGGAAATGAGGAGGAATTTCCTGACAGTGAGAACTATTAAGCAGTGGAACACCTTGCCTCACGGAGTTGTGGGTGCTCCATCGCTGGAGGTTTTCAAGAATAGATTGGACCACCATTTGTCCGAGATGGTATGAGGACTCCTGCCTTGGGCAGGGGGTTGGACTAGAAGACCTCAAAGGTCCCTTCCAACCCTTTGATTCTATGATTCAATGAAATGTGAAAAAAACAGCTGAAATGCCACCGTTCCTCCCTCTGCACATTCTGGAAAAATATAACTGACAATTGTTTTAGATATTGGTATATCTGACTGGGAAAAGCTGGATGTGGTATAAGAAAGGGGCAGGATATCTTGCCTCGTCTGCTACGTAGGTTGTACTCAAGGGTGGGGCTGTGCACACGTTGAAAATGGTTTGGAATATGTACTTTGGACCATGGACCATCCGTATCTGCTGGTGTTAAACTCTTCCGCTCATCAGATTGCTGTCTGAAGCCGAACATACTTAAGAAAATATTATGAAGCAGATGCGGGGAGAGGACCCTTTTTTCACTATCGTTGTGGATAACTTTTTAAATGATCAGTTAACCACTTATTAGGGTAAATTCCCCAGAGGTGGTGTACAGCACAACTTTAAACTGCATGACCTAACTGGAGAATGGTGAACAGTGGCTTATCTGCCTGGGGTAGTTTTATAGTACTGTATATATATGTAATAAAAAGATAATCTGCAATGCTGTTTATATCTTGCTTGTCCCACACCCAAATAAATGTTGCAGTGAACACACTTGCAAACAACTTAGTACTTATAGAATGTACAGAAGTATTGAATTATTACATGGTTTTCAACGTGCCCCTGAATTCCGAGTAGTTAAGTCCCAGCTGTCATTCTGTGGGGTATGCTGCCAGTCATTCAGCACTGCGCATGTCAAAAACTGCACTAGCTAAATTAAAGGAATTATTCTGCTCATTTACGTCTTTTCTTCTTTTAGTGAACTTGGTGAAATAGCTACGCTCAAAACGCTGCAGGTTTTTGGAATAGTGACTGCCAGTTCCCTACAGCTCTTAAAAGCGACGCTTCCTCATATAAAGATTAATACCTCCTATTTTACACCTATTGCAAGACCCACCATCGGCTGCAAAAAGAACCAAGAGATTTGGGGAATCCAGTGCAGGCTGAACTTGAGAAATCCATTTGGTGTTTAATACATCCCGAAAGACACTTTCAGACTTCTAGCAACAGCAATATTAGTTCCTCAAGCCTTAACTATGGAGTTCTTGCATTCCGTTTTAACTTGACAATTTGCAGTTATGGACCTGGTTTCATCAGTTTGTGACCAAATGCTATCAAGTGTTTTACCAGTTGTATTTTTTTCTGTTTTATTTTCCAATACTTTTACTGAGACCTATCCAAGAAATGCTAATCATGCACAAATAGCTGGCATGCAATATGCACACACTCCTTGTGGATATATATATTTTTTTAAAAAGTAGCTCTGGTTAATAAAACTTGTACAAGTTTTCATATTCTCTGTTTTATCCATGCCAGTTCTTGGTGCAGGGTGTATTTGTGTTGATGTACTGAAGATAAAGATTCTGGTCTTTATCTCAACTCCTGGAAACAACATGGGCATACCCTCATTTCTCTGTTTAGTTCACAGCCCTGAGATTTCCAGGTAATCCTCAAGTTACGACGGCAATTGGGACCGAAATTTCCATCGCTAACAGGTGCGGTCATAAAGCGTGACATCATGTGACCGCATCGCTTAGCAATGGCAATCCCTGCAGTCCCCATTGCTGTCATTAAGCGAGGATCATGGGTCGTGAAGCAAGCACCTCCTTGCTTAAACCACCAGTCAGTGGGGAAACTGGCAGGAGGGTGCAAGTCCCAGGTGGTTTGCAAGCAGGCTGGCAGGCAGGTAAGTGGCTGCTGCTGGGTGGGAGAGGGAGAAGGGGTGTGTGCAGGTGGCCAGGGATGTGCGGTGCAAGCGCAGCGGGGCCTGCAGTGGCTACTGCTGGGTGGGGGAGGGTGCGCAAGTGGCCGGACGGTGCACGAGCGGACGGGGAGGGGTGTCACAAGCCCAAGGCTCGGGGAGGGTGTGCACGAGTGGCGGGGGAGGGGTGGCACTATGGCGGCGGGGCTTGGGGTGGTTGCTGACGGGCAGGAGAGGGTGTGCGAGTGGCCGGGGAGGGGGAGGGGGTGGCCAGTGAGGCGAGGCACAAACACAGCAAGGCTCAGGGAGGTGGTGCAGGTGAGGGAGACTTGCCCTAGGAGCTTGTGACCTTTTCTGCCGTCTTCCCAACTGACTTTGCTTGTGGGAAGCCGGCAGGGAAGGTGCAAATTGCAATCATGTGACCACGGGACATTGCAGCCATCCTGTGAGCCAATTGCCAAGTGCCTAGATCGCGATCACGGGAGTGCTGGGACAGCCGGAACTTTGAGGACCGGTCGTAACCACCACTCATTCAGGGCTGTTGTAACTTCGAATGGTTGTTGAACGAGTGGTCGTTAACCAAGGACTACCTGTACATATAGGAATGTAAATTGTAAGATCTTAACACAATTAGGATCAGAGTTTTCCCTTTTTTCTGGTTGCACTGCAACATTCATATAATCTGGAGAACGATTTTTTAAATATAATTTGAAATTCTGCTGTTATTGACCATCCTGTCACAACAGCAAAAATAACTTATAAACCAAAACCGTGAGAGAAAAAGTCCTTTTCAAAGTCTCCATATCTCCTTGCACACCTGAAAGATTACTTCTGCTGAGAAGGCAGTAGCAAGATAAAGGCATCTAGTTAATATACAACTAAATTGCCCATAAGGAGGAAAATCAGCAAGGGAAATCTAAGTAGCAAAAAAATAACTAAAACCTAACTTCTTTTTCATGAAATAAGATGTTAATCTTGCTACATGGAAGACACAAATGGGAAATGGTATAACTGCATTAGTTCTATATATGAGAAATTACTGATGTATCCTTTTTCCTACTTCTCTTGATATGTTTAATAAGAAAAATAACTCCCATTATCTACAAAATTTATAAAGAAGTGCACAGATTATTTAACATTCTAAAATGTATTTCCTGTTTCTCTACATGTCAGTGACTCACAAAGCAGTTAAAAAGCAAGAAAAATACTCACATTTATTAGATTTAATTTGCTAACCACAGCATACATTATTTTAAATAAAACAATTTTGGGAAAAGAGGGCATAGTTATATGATGTTGACTTTGATTTGTGCACATTCAACTATTTTTGCCATACCAATATTATTTGTTTTTTTAGTAATTTTGGCACAAAGGCATTTTCTTAAAATAGAATAATCTTTCAAAAGATTGTCTTGTTTTCACCCTATTGTCATTACTGTTAATTATCATGGACGGAAAATCTATAGTTGGTCACTCGTTTCCTTGCTCATTTTAAAAAAAAATTAATGGCATTTGGCAACACATTTAATTGCATCATTAGGAAAGTTTATTCAACAAATCCAGAGACTCAGCCAGTTGAGGGTTAAGAGAAGGCCCAAATTTCCCTGGTGAGGCCATACTGTGCAAACACAGAAACCCATTCATTTTTGGGCTACTGGCAGTCACTTCAAGTCCTCCCAAAAAATGTGACTGAAAACAAAGATGACCCTTTCAAAATGTACTAAATACTGTCTAAATCAGTGTTTCTCAACCTTGAGAACTTAAAGATGTGTGGACTTCAACTCCCACAATTTCTGGGAGTTGAAGTCCACACATTTTAAAGCTCTGAAGGTTGAGAAACACTGGTCTAAATGCTGATCGTCTACAGCACACAAACCGTCCCCACTGCTTCTCTGTGGTAGACATGGATGTGATATCAGGCAGGCTTGGAATTTGGTGCAGATTTTGAATCCCCCAAAATGTCAGCTCTTGACCCAGTTGGCGTGGTTATGTACTGCCAAATTAACAGCAAGGAGCTATGACTGGGCTACTACAGCTGTCTGGGTTAAGCATGTTGTACAAACACACCCATTAAAAAAAGAAAAAGCTAATTTGATGAGAGAGTATTAACCCTTCCTCTCCTGTACAGCAATTCCCACAAGACCCTATTCGCTGGGCACATAAACAACCTAGGGCAAGGGTCGGAAATGGCGGCTCTTGAGCCAGATCTGGCTCTTTGGCCCCTCAGCTATGGCTCTCTCTCTCTGTCTGCCGCCCGACATCCGGAAAGCCGGTCTCCGGAAGCAGCGCGAACCCTGGGGAAGAAACAGAGACGCTGATTGGTGGAGGCTCAGAAGGAAGGACGCCTCCACCAATCAGCGCGCGCCAAAGGGGAGCAGAGAGGCGGGCTGAACAAGGCGAAGCCCGATTGGCCCTGCTTCCCAGAGGCGCGAAAAAAAGACCGGCGTGGGGCCTCGCTCAGCTGCGCGCAGAAGCGCTCCAAAAAGACCGGCGTGGGGCCTCGCTCAGCTGCGCGCGGAAGCGCTCCAAAAAGACCGGTGCGGGGCCTTGCTCAGCTGCGCGCGGAAGCGCTCCAGGTCCGGCGGCTCGTCCAGCTTCACAGCCCAGCGCAGCTGAGCGAGGCCTCGCGCCGGTCTTTTTGGAGCACTTCCGCGCGCAGCTGAGCGAGGCCCCACGCCGGTCTTTTTGGAGCGCTTCCGCGCGCAGCTGAGCGAGGCCCCGTGCCGGTCTTTTTGGAGCGCATTTCCACAGCCCAGTGCTCAGCTGCGCACGGAAGTGCTCCAAAAAGACCGGCGCGGGGCCTCGCTCAGCTGCGCGCGGAAGCGCTCCAAAAAGACCGGCGCGGGGCCTCGCTCAGCTGTGCGCGGAAGTGCTCCAGGTCCGGCGGCTCGTCCAGCTTCACAGCCCAGCACCAGCGCGCCCGGGCCGGCTCAGAGACGCGCGCCACCAGCAGCGCCTCCGCCTTGGCCAGCCTCCGTGCCTTGGAGAGCTGGGGTGCAGCGGGACGGGAGTGTCGCCGGCGGCCCACGAGGACCAGCCATGGAAGGTGAGCGAGGGCCGGGGCGGCCGGCCAAGCGCAGCGCAGCCCTGTATCTTACCCTTCCACGCGATTGGATCCCGCCCCCAAACCCCTCCCTTCCGCGCGATTGGCTCCCGCCCGCAAAGCCCGCCCCCTTCCACGCGATTGGCCCCTGCCCGCAAACCCCGCCCCCTGGCTCTCGAGCATTTCAAAATGTGCACGAGCATGTCAAAATGGCTCCCGGCATAAAAAGTTTGCCGACCCCTGACCTAGGGGGAAAAAGGGAGAAGGAAAAGCAGATTAAGCTTGGGATAGGTTTAACCCTTTTATACCCTTTTCCCAATCGAAGTAGCCAATCTCCTTTTCCCCCCTTCCCTCCAAGTTGCTTTCTATTGTAAAGTTAGGGGAGTATAGCTCTCCCAATATAACAGGCAGTCTGGAGTTCAGACGTCCTACGAAAACAAGCCCCCTATAGAATAGCAACTGACTAGCCAGGACAGGGAGGGGCAGGGGCACCTGTAAGGAGGCTGGGAGTGAGATGTATCTGGCTTGGATCAGCGCTCAACATAGGTCTCTCTCTCCTTCCTCTACAGCCGCCTCCTTGAAAACAAAAAGCTTGGTTTGGGAGCAAGGTTTGAGTTCAGAAAATACTTTTCCTTTGAGACGTGGCTCTCTGATGGCACACACCAAAAAAGAGTAGTGGGTGCTCCCAAAGACACTCCTGTGGTCAAAGATGCTCCTAGTAAGGCTTTTGAGGAGAGAGCTGGTGGGCCAGATGATAAAGAAGGATGTTTGCTTATTCACAAAGAACACTAAAGTTTGTTAATCTTTGGCAGGACTCAAAAAGCCCACTAGGATATCCCTCTGTGCTATTTTCCCTTTAAAAAGGCATCCAAGAACACTGCATATACGAAATAGGAAGTACAATCCAAATTTTAGATCACACCATTTCAAAGGATAGCTGCTCCTTGAATCTTTTTATCTAATGGACAACAGTACTCTTCTTAACCCTTCTTCATTGGCATAATTTAAGAAAATGGGACAGCAATTTTCAAAGGGACGGTCCACTTGCAGTGAGAACACAGTACCATTCAGGTTTTTAGTAGGCCCAATCAGCAGTTTGCCATGGGCATCTCCCTTAGCACCTCCCTCCCCAAAGCTCCCAGCTCCCGCTGATTTTAAATTTTTAATGTATCTTTTTAATAAAAGAGACAGCAAGAAAAGTGGCAAAGCAAAGAGTCAATCTCTAGCATCATCTTTACATACAAAAATGCCTCTTAGCTGCACATAGGCACACAAGCAATCTGGAAAGTGTGCAATGGCAGCCAAGTGTTTTGTTAGAAATGCCTGCACGCCTACCCAAGAATTTGCCTTCTTGTAAATGACTGGCTATGGCTATCATGGCAGACATTTTGAGAAGAGTCACCACCCAAGGCAGATATTGGCATGGTCTCCACATTCCAAATGCCTCGAAAGGTTGGGAAACCCACCACAGAGAGCCTAAGACTGACACACAGATTAATGAGCATACTGGGGAAAAAGGAAGACATATTCATATTAAGGTTGCCCATACTCCCAAATTAACAATGTCAAGTTTAGAACTTGAAGATCACAAAACAAACTGCAAGTACACTGAACCAATTTTACAACTTCCTTAATTTCAAACTAACAATTACAGAGCATATTCATCCTGGTTTTATTTCCTTGTTGTTTTAAAGTTGTTTACTTGGAACAAAGTCCAACTCAGCTTCCCAATACCTATGGTTAGGATCTGCCATGTAAATAGAAGATCTCACACTTCAAGTGAGAGGCTTAGAAACTTTCCAGGATAAAAGCCTGACATTATGTATTTTTCAGTTTTTTCTTTACTGTTACTTTGTCCTCTAAAAGGATTGAGGTCATTCTGGTATGGAAATTGAACACAACGTTTGCAAAACTAATTTTTAATTTTCTTAACTCTTCATGTTAAGCCCTGAAGATATATGGTTATTTAAGGATTTTACAGTACAGTACTGTGTAATTAGAAAAAGGATTCATCATTTAGTTGGCTCAAACTGCAAGTTAATTATCATTATTTCAAATATAAACAGCTAATGCATTCTGTAATGTTCTCAAAATGCCATTAAAACCAGCAAGAATGATTCTTTTTAGTGGCAGCCAATCTGCAATATACCCTGGGTTTAAATAGTGTCAACTAATATACTACTGAATACTATTTTTGCAAAGACTTTTGTATACAGTAGCTACCTGAAATTAACAAAGGAAAAGAAGTTGGCAGTGATGAGGGGAATTCAATTCCGCTAAGAAACAGTTTCTATGAACAGAACCAAGAGAGGGTCAAATAAATCTCTCCATTCTGCACCTCCCAGGCACAAAGTTCTTGAGAACTAGGGAAAACTTCTAGAGATGATTTGGGAGGAATGCAAAGGAGATGATTTTATCCCTGAGTGGGAAAACACCATTGGACTTGTTTGTACAACGTTAGATATTATACACATACTGCAAACATCATGTTCCAATTTCCTGAAACTGTTCATGCACTGTGAAAACAAGTAGTTTTCAAAATGCATGAATATTTCTGCCCTTGATGGAGATTAGCATATTCATTTTATAACACAAATATAGAGTTCAACTTTTAAAGGAATGATGTTGTGTATCTTTGCTGTCTTAGAACCTACTTAACAGAGCACCTGTCCTTGGGAGTAGAGCAGACAATTAAGCCAGCCAACACTCAGCTGCATTACTACTTCTGCTTGTGGTAGGCCCATCCAAGGCACCAGCTGGCATTCTTAGGGCAGGGTTTCATAGCATACAAGAGGAGTCACATGCTTTGAGTCTGTTCCAGGGCCCAATTAAACAAAGCTCTTGATTTTTAAGTATGCCTAAGTTAAGTCTATTTAAGTCTACATGCTGGAGGTGGGGTGGGGGTATACTGGAAATTCAGTAGCCAGTTTAGTATGATATGGAAAACACAACTGTAAATCTAAAGATGGTTTAGATGTATGATATTCTTGGGGTTCAGGTATGAATATTAGACTGTAATAGAAGAACAGTAATGAATCCTACTTCAAACATGCTGAATTAATAAACTAAAGTTCTTTGTACATACAAAAGTGTTATTAAAACTTCTTGGGTAACGCACTGAACTCTGACCAAACATTTTTAGATTAATTAACTTTGATATTGTTTTAAAAACTGAAATAGTCCCAAGGTATTTTGCTGAATCAGTACTACACTACTTCCATGGAAGTCTAGTTTAATATTAATACCAATTTGATTTGACTCCACCTTCATTTGAAAAGCATTCTGTGGAATCAAGCTTTTAACGGCTAATAACTTCATTGGTCTGAGATATAAACCAATTAAATTTCATATTACAAGATGCAATAAATGACAAACACTGATTTTCTAGGAGTTTCTCATTCAGAAGGAATGAAAAGTCATTCCAATCTTTGTTTCCCAAATGTCTGTAAAGAACTGTTTTCACATTTGAATTGATGCAGCTCATTTCTTTGTGATGAGTTTTGAATAATTTCAACTATGTCTTCAGTCTTCTAGCAAAACAGTACGCAGTGCATCTTCTGTATTGATTAATATTGATGCTATTGCTCCATCATTAAATTCAAATGATGTTCCTCCATCTACTACCATACAGGCATCCCAACAACGAGAGCGAATGCAAACTCTGAAAATACATTAAAGAAAAATATTTCTGACAACTGATCAAGTGAATAGTTTCAATTGTATATAATAGAGATTAGAAGCAACACATATTTGACAGAAATTAAGATGGAATAATTTGGTCATGATTAATCCTCAGGATGGAAAGATGTTGCTAAACTAGTGAAAAGTCTTCTTCTGAATTTCTGGTTTTATTACAAAAGGAACACCTCAGAAAAGATTCAGTCTCTGAGACATTCTTGAGGAGGGAGACCTCTTTTCAAAACCCTGTAGAAATTACAGAAACAAGCAAGACTCAAGAAATAACGAGGACCTTACTAAAATTGTAAAAGAAATCTCCCAACCAACTCCCTTCATTTCTGAAACGGAAAAGAACTGGTGGCTACACCACTGGACATGTCATTGACAAGATGGATAAACTCCCCCTTTTCTAGAAGACAAATACCCACAAGATAAAAAATTTAAAATTTGTGTTGAATTGTCTAACGCTGTTATGAGAAGGCAAATATCACTTCTTTCATAAGAAGTGATGGAATGTAAATATTTAAATGGCCACTTTGCAAACTTTCTTCAGAGTGCCCTTTCTCCTATTCTGCTGAAATGACATCTCTAATCGAGAGCAGAAAGACCTCCATGTTATTTTCAAAATCTCAGAATACAAACAAACAAACAAACAACCCTCCACCACAAGGTTATGAAAAAATCAGAACACGAAAAGCCACGTGGAAAATCAGGGCTGCCCCCTATGTCTAAGAGGCTTCATTCTAGCTTTTTCAGGGAAGTTGAGGAAAAAGAGTTCAGTATCAACTGTTATGCATGACCAGGCAACCTACATAATTGTAAATCGATATAAAAGCATCGCAATGGCATAGGAAGTGCATGGCTTTCCTTTCCACTTAAAGGAACCATCAAAAGAGTTTTTAGAAGATGTTGGGTCTTTATGAATGTTTCTAAAACATTCAAGAAGCAAATCTGCTAATGCTTGCTGAACTATGGGAAATCTAGAAGATGGGAAAAGATGAAAGAGTTCCTTAACAATGTGCCAGGTAAAATTTTCTAGATGGAGGCCATAATTCATAAGCAGGGCAATGTCTACTTATTTATCTATTAGGTTTTCTAAATTTTTTAGGAATGGACCACTGCGCTCACACAAAAACATGAAGATCTTCCAGGAAACCATACAACTTGGCTATGACTAAAATGTGGTGAATTGTATTGGTATTAGCATTTTTCCTGTCTAAATATATCACAGGATAGCATGGGTACCAAGCTTCTGTCATCATCACTCAATCTATCTTCTAATCACAGTGTAGCTTCTTCCACCAATGACAAGGGAGACAGAGAAAGAAGGAACAGCACTGGGCCTGAAAGCCCATACTCCTTCAAGCAAGGTCATGCTGATTAGTTTTTGCTGCATAATCCTAAATGGATGGTCAAGAGTTGAGGTAGAATTCTTTGCTGCTATTGTTGCATATTATACCCTTTGCTGCTGGAAGCATTTTGTTGCATTTCATAAACAGCATTTCATAAACAGTACTACATTGTCACTCTTAGGGGATCTACTTAGCAACTATGTTTTCTTCCAGGCTATGGTACAGGGAAATATACATAATTCTCAGTGGGAATCTTCATGAAATGTTAATTACAAATGAAACCTCGTATCACAGCAGAGGTAGCTTTTGGGAAAGAAGTATGAAACATACTCCTTCCTGTAAAATGAAAATAAACACTTAACTGACCAAGATTATAATGCTACTTTTCTAAACCCATCACCATTTTAGTGGACATACTTTTTCAAAAACTCTACTTGCTATTAGTTTTGCTTCCATTGGAAGAAATAACCTATGATGCATTTTTTGTTTCGTTTGCTTTCATTTAAATCAACTATATTTAGCTTTTTGAGAAAAAGTACCCTTTGTGAAAGGCTACAATGCCTGCAATTTCCTACATGTTACACTAGAAAGTGGTAGAATTTGCTGAATGCATTTTGCATTCAGTTTCAAAAAGTGCAACAATGAGCACAAAAGCACCACCTGTCTGTAATCTTTTTAAAGCAGCTGCATCTTTTCCATGGTTTGTGTAGCTACCATCTGCAGCTGCCACATGATCCAAGAAAAGATGCATCTGCTTTATTTTAAAAAGTTGCAGACAGATGCTACATTTACACCCATGTAAACTCTGAAAAATTCAGAACCACTGCACCATCTTACTGATTTCAACTGATAGTTAATGAAGACAAACAGCTTTGGATTTCCAAATTGAAATTCAGATTCCTACATTTTATTAGGCAACCTGGAGATCAGTTGAAAGCAATCAAGCTATTTTCCAAATCTGCATCTAAAATAGTTGCTGCACAGGTCAAATTATGAATAGATGAAACACTTACTACTAATACTTACTTTGATGCAAAGCCTCGTTGCCGACTACTTGAAAAAACACGGTTTGAAATAGGTTCTCGTATACTAAAAAACAACTTGGGTTCCTCTGGACTATAGAGCAGTGATTCATTATATCCATTTGTTACTGAAAAAGCAGAAGTGAAAACAATCAGGTTCTTTAAGTAGCACACTAAAAGTTAGTGCTCAAATTATCTCTCTTATTTATAGTTAAGCTTTCTGATTTCACGTAACACAGAAAAGCTGTGAAAAGCTTGTGGAAATTATTCTGAAAAGCTTGTGGAAATTAACTTGCTTAAATCTGTTATTTTGTGGGTTATTAAATGTTATATTAGCCTGCCACATCAGAGATTTTGGAAATATAACATACTTGAAAAAACTCTTGAACTACAAGCAGTTTATTTGATTACTACTTACAGATGTAAAAATCTTTAACTTAATACATGTAAGTTAAATGCATGAAATAATGTTTATTATTTCTGTAACTCTGAAGTACTGAGAAAAATTGAAGAACAAAACAAACTGGTAAACTACAAACTATGATTAAATCAAACATGCTAAATATAGACCTCACCTTTCTGTATTAGGTCCTTGTTCAATGGAAGCTTTAAACTCTCATAACTTTTAGCTATTGAACCAAAAGAAAGAAAACTTTTGGTTACAGAAAATTATATTTTGCATTTGCGAGACATGTGACAAAGGCAGCTAACAAAAACAAGAGACAAAATTCTAAAAGATACTTAATTCTATTTCTGTCTAGCAGATTATCATTGAACAATGAGGGAAACACACACATATATACTACCACTTTTAAAATGTATAAAACATATAACAATCTCCTATAAGACAATCTCATCTATGTCAAAGGTAAACATATATGTGTGTTACATATAGGAAAATGGGGAAGCCACAGGTTCCCCATCCCTGATATATTTAAAAGCCGTTTCCCAAAATGCATCCTTCATTCTGATTCAAGATGATTACTTGTTAAGCAAAAACTCTGGTTTGGTTTAACAAAAAATATAAATAAAATACAGACTTGTTTTCTAAAGTCAAGTTCTTTAAAAGCTTTTCAAGTTTTATAAGTCTTCTTCAACTTATTTTTCCTGTTATAGAAATTAGACTCCTACAATATAACTGCAATATAAACACAGTTTTAACAGGGATGTAACTGTTTTATGTCATTTTAGTAGCATTTCAAAGTGGTGTTATTAAAGTATGGGTGATAGATAATTAGTCTTTGAAGAAAGAAAGGCATACTTTTATGTCAGGTTCAGGTTATGTTAGACAATACTTTGAACACTTGTTTTTATTGTTTTCAATTATAAGTGTGTCATTAGGAACTCACCAATCTTAAGAATTTCTTCCACAGCCTGATTTGCTATTTTATTGATATTAAAAGACCTAAAAGAGAATTTAAAGAAAAAAACTGTTAGTACCTAGATCAGCTCTACTGGGAAGCCTTCCACCCTATCTCCAACATTCTAAATTACTTAATTCAATCAATATTAATTAATATTATTTTGAGAAACAAATGTTTGACTCAGAAGCTAAAGAAAAAAATAATCAAATAGTTGCCTAATAAGGTTTAAAAGCAGTTTGAATTTAACAAAAGTTCTAAGAAACCACTATCTTGTTCAATCATATAACAAAGTTTTTGGCTTAAAGGCTGCCTAAACACTGGAAATGATCAAACCAAAAGGAATTTACCTTCAGTTCATTTTCAGCAATGTTAACCGTAAGGATTTCTTGGGATAATGTTAAGCATGTTTAACTCTTTATCTGGAAAAATTGGGGGAGTAGTAGAATTTCAACCAAGTAACCCAGCAAGTTAAAGGCAAAGCAATTATTTATTTCCATAACTGTCTATTTTTGAGTATGTATAGAATTTGTGCTAGAAAAGGAGCATTCACTTGAATTCTAAAATGATAATATTCCATAAGGAGTGTAATGTATGTATTTTACAAGCATTAGAATATGTTCTTATTCCTCTTATGTCTACAGGAATATTATAATCAAAAATCATTTGGGACTTAAAGGCTAAAATAACAATCCAAAGATTCTCATACATAGCTATGCATTAAAATGGTTGGGATTTCTTTTTATTCTCTGAATAAATATTCTATGAAGTATCTGTACCATAGAAACCTGTTGCAATGCATTCCAATCTGTTTTTTAAAAAATTGGAAAAATTTCCAAATGACCTCTAATTCAACATAAGTCATCATTACTGTAGACAAACACAAAGGCCTTTTCAACCCCAAAGCCTAACCACTTAATTTAAGTATCTGGAAGATTCAGCTGGTCCAGAATGCCGCGCAGAGTTATTGGTGCCGTAAAATCAGCACATGTGACACCACTACTGTGCGAGCTGCATTGGGTACCAGTTTGCTTCCGGGTCCAATTCAAAGTGTTGGTTATCACCTTTAAAGCCCATGTGACCAGGTTACTTGAGGGACCATCTCATCCCCATAACATCGACCCACCCCACTCGGTCATGCAGAGAGGGCATGCTACGGACCCCATCGGCAAAGGAATTCCATCTAGTGGGGTCCAGGAGGCAAGCCTTCTCTGCAGTAGCGCCCGCCCTTTGGAATATCTTGCCCCTGGAGCTGAGGCGGGTTTCCTCGCTCCCAGCCTTCCGGAAGAATTTGAAGACCTGGTTCTGCCGCCTTGCTTGGGAAGGGGAAAGTAACAGCTCCTCCTGGGGGTGGCTGGCGCCGTAGTGCCCTCCCTATTAGCTAAGCTTTTATCATCTCTTGGATTTCATACTTATTTATTCTATTTATATTGTAGAATATATATAGCATTAATATGATTGTAATTTTATAGTATATGCTTTTATCTATTGATTTTATTGTAAACCGCCCAGAATTCCCCATTGGGGGAGATGGGCGGTGATATAAATTTAAATAAATAAATAAATAAATAAATAAATAATTCTATTTATTCAGAGCCAGTAACATGAGGGATTAGCCCTTCATATTCATATTCAAAAACATCTGTTCAGAGTGAAATTGATATTTCATGGAATACAAAAATATTGGTTTTAATTTCTACTATGATTTGTAAATGGATGATATTCTGGAGGTGACGGACTCAACCATGGGGGAACTGGGGATGGTGACGGCCTACAGAAGCTCTGGCGTGGGCTGGTCCATGAAGTCAAGAAGAGTCGGAAGCGACTGAATGAATAAACAACAACAATGATTTGTAAAAATTATTTTATGCCAACTGTTTTATATTTTAGGATGTTCCACCTTATGGTCTTCCAGAAGCTGGTAAAAACTTCGGTTTTTCCCGAAGGCCTTTGGGGATGGGTGTAGAGCCTCAGCCAGCTGGCTGGCTATCTATTTTCTTATAATTTGATATAAATTATTTTAAAAGCGATAAACAGATCCAGTTTGGTGTAGTGGTTAAGGCACCAGGCTAGAAACGAGGAGACCGTGAGTTCTAGTCTCGCCTAGCCAGGAAGCCAGCTGGGTGGCCTTGGGCCAGTCACTCTCTCTCAGCCCTAGGAAGCAGGCAAGGGCAAACCACTTCTGAAAAACCTTGCCAAGAAAACTGCAGGGACTTGTCCATGCAGTCGCCAGGAGTCAATGCTGACTCGAAGGCACAAATATATATATTTTAATTTTATTATTGAAGTCCTAAAACATAATTTTATTGCTATTTTAATCTATAAACCACCTAGAGTCTATGAGGATTGAGGTGGTAGATAAATTTTATAAATAAATAAATGAACTCTTGTCATTTTAAAAATATTACATTGTTTCAGATTTATAATTTAGTATTGTTGCAAATCACCTTAAATGAACATTTCCCAGAAAAAAGAAGTCCAAAAAGCATTAAAATAAGTTCAACAGAGCTTTTTCCCCCCAAATAAATTGGGTATTTGTTGTTCAGTCATGTCCGACTCTTCGTGATCCCATGGACCATAGCACGCCAGGCCTTCCTGTCCTCCACTGTCTCCCGGAGTTTACTCAAATTCATGTTCATTACATCGGTGATGCTATCTAACCATCTCATCCTCTGCCGTCCCCTTCTCCTTTTGCCTTCAGTCTTTCCCAGCATCAGGGTCTTTTCCAGTGAGTCCTCTCTTCGCATTAGGTGGCCAAAGTATTTGAGCTTCAGCTTCAGCATCTGTCCTTCCAATGAGCAGTCAGGGTTGATTTCCTTTAGGATTGACTGGTTTGACCTCCTTGCAGTCCAAGGGACTCTTGGGTATAGGATCACATATAAAATAGGTATGGCTGAAAAGAACTCAGTAAACGTAACCCTTCTACAACCTACTTCTTATAACAGCGATATCGCATATTTTATCAAAATAAATATGTTGTGTGTTGTATTATTCCTTTTGGAAGACCTTCAGGGATAAGTGTTACAACAGAAGCACACCAAACTTACCAAGCTTTTGATCCAGTTCCAGTGCATATATTCAGACCTGAGCTCTTTTGTTTCTCCCATGGACCATCATCCACTGATATTTCATAATAAGAAGCCCTACGAAGGGAGAATTTAAAACTGGGTTTGCAGGACTTATAGTTCACCCTGAATAAGACAGAACACAGCCCGACATCAGGCATGTACCAGTCTAAAAGGGCTAATTTCAAACATGGCTGAAAATTTTACTACTGAATTTGTATACAGCAGTTTTAAAAAGCAGATTTAAAAAAATCAAGATATTCTTTTGAGGGATAGGTTTTTTTAGATCAGTTTTCAAAACTCCAGCATGTTGTTAGTACAAGAGCAAGCCATTTTGAAAGCCTTTTAGAATTTTCTAGTGGGTTTATTTGCAATTAGCAGGAAATCTACTAGTATTGGACACAGCACAAAAGAAACACATACAATTTTTCCCTCTACATATTTGTCCCTACTGTCATTAAGATCAAAATGGAATTCTGAATTTAAGCTGCAAGAGGAAGAAATCCCCCTGCCATTCCAATCTGTAAAAAAAATTTCCGCCTAGAGTCCTCCGATAGGGAGGGGATAGGCAGGGTATAAATATGAAAAATAAACAAATAAATAAATAAATAAATAAATAAATAAATAAATTTCCCCTTTCAGATCATATTGCTAGTAGAACAATGCATCCACAGAACAAGTTTAACTTGTCAAAGCTATTTTCTTAAGTACTCAGCTTTATCAACTACAACTATTTAGTTTATGATTTCACATTTCCTACTATTACATAATGTGTTCCAATTCCCTAATTCATGATATGACATGACAAACTTTCTCTTTTCAATCCTCTGATCTACTATTTCACAAAGCAGCTCACTCACAGCTCCATTCTACTTTCAGAAATAAACCATTTCCACAAGCTTCCAGTTTGCTTACATCCTACACTGCTTGCTCTAAAGGCTATCCCTGGCTCTGTGTGCACGCTATACAACACTTCTGTGGGGACCACATCAAATCAGATGTATGGATTACTTTCAAAGTAGCCACTTAAGCTTTCCAAAACATGTGGCTGCTTTGGAACTTCACTAATACTGATATACTTTGCAACAGGCAACTTTTGAATGTTTTGCATAGCACTAGAATTCACTATAGTAAGAAAAAAAATGTTTTTCTGTAAATCCTTAAAAAAAGATTGCTGTTGTTTTTTTTTATTGCAATATGAAGTTCTCTTAGACCAGTGTTTCTCCATCTTGGCAACTTGAATACGTGTGGACTTCAACTCCCAGAATTCCTCAGCCAGCCAGTTGAAGTCCACATATCTTCAAGTTGCCAAGGTTGAGAAACACTGTCTTAGACAATGCTGAAAAATGAAGTTTTTACATAGCTAATAAGCTATAATGTATCCCGGTAAGTGGATCGGTGATAAGGAAGATCAAAGATCCAATACCAATACTTAATGTTCAAGCTGCAAATTAAGATGTATTAAAGACTGACATCTTAATCAGTAAGACTTCTTGAGAAAAAAAAAGGACTTAACTGCTTTCTCACAGCTTTCAGAAGCAAAAAATGTATCATTTGGATTCAATAATCAAGTGTGAATACAATTCCATAGATTAATCAGTAGAAAAGCAACAGAATATTAAGCTTGATTGTAGAGATTATCTGAATGATAAAGTAGTTTAGAAATGTTTTAAGATAAATAAAAATATTACGTTTACAGGCTATGCCAAACAGTAATGCTTCCAAGTAGATGTTTAGCATACCTGGATGAGAGAGACTCTCCAATAAAGACTTCATTTAATGATCTTACAGGCAAGAGGTGTGGTTCAGAAATCTGAGATCCTGCAATCACGGGCAAATTACATGGGTGAAATATAGGCCAAGCAGATGTCTCCAAAAACACACGCAAACATACGAAAATGTCTCTAAACTAAAATTAAGATGATCCTTATTTTCAGACTTGATATGAAAACATTCGTTTTGTACAAACCTGGCTGCATCTATTCATAAGTGCTCTGCACTTAATGGAAGCATTTGGTTTCTATTCTGAAGACGATGTTTCTCCTGTTCAGTTGAGATGGTAAATTAAGAGCTGAAGATGATGGTTTAAGAGTGTGTTTGGTACTATTAATCATCAATCAGAGTTGGATACATTTTTGGGGAAAAACAGTACTTACTCTGATCCTGAAATCTTCCATTCACATGGGCCCTACTGTGCTGTTCTTGACTCAGCTGCTGTTCATGTAAATCTACAGGGACAGGGTTAATACCAGTTCCTTCAAGGTACAACCGGATTCGCTGCCTCCACTGCCATCTTTAAAGGAGAAGGACAACACAAAAGTTAAAGCAACTGAAATAGGTGGCAATTTCTTCCATGAATCAGCACCACAACTGACCCATATAGCATCCAGAAAATCATTAAGTATTTCATATAAACATTACTTAATTCACAAAGAAATTTAGATAGTGGGAATGAAATTCATAAAGTACTTATTCACTATCCTAATTATTAAATGATTTCTGCAAATTCTGGGGCAATTTAACTTCAAGTATCCAAAAGACAAGATGTTCTTTTCCTGGTTTTCTGATGTTGAAAGAGATGGATTTTCAAAACTGCTCAAGATGATTTAATGTGAAACCAAACAATCTAAATGTTATACCATCTATTTAAGGGAAAAGAAAAATGCAATTATTGCTTTGATATTCCTTGAAATATCCTACTGCAATCAAACTGTGAATTGCTGAATTCCTTCATTATTTTTGTAAGACTCACTGCCACACATGTGTACAGTATTTAGAAGATAATCTGTAGGCATGTTACCAAAATATAAAATAACTAATTCTATACATTCCCTTATTTTCTTCAATTCTTTTTTAAAATACTGATTTAGCCTCTCTAATTAAGAATTAGAAATTAATACTGAAAAATACTAATAAGTATTAAGCAGAATGATGGTATACTACCAAAGAATAGCTGGTAGGTTTGATAACTATTGCACACAGTAATCAGGCAATTATTATTATGATCTCATCAACAGGATTAAATTTCTGCTTGAGCTACAGTATATGATCAGCCTGCCCAATATACACAAAACTGACTTTTTTTTAAAAAAAAGTATTTTGATTATTGTGCTCTCTTCCAAGATTTTTAGAGCCTTCTCTCCTTATCATACTTTTCAAAATAAAGAACTCAGTAAAAAAAATAAGGGTTTTCTATCCAATTCCCCCTTTCCCAAGCAAAGTAACCTGCATTCCATGTAGGAACATGTGGTGGCTGCTGTCGTATGAAATAGAGAAGGGAAGGAAGGATTCACCATTATTTTCAAGTTATTTATAATTAAAACTTGCCTTAAGATAACTGCATGAACTGTTCCTATTGAAGATTCCACCAAGCCCATTCCTCCCACCACTTTTCCTGCTCAGACAGGATGTTGTGCCCACTGAGTACATTCAGCCCCCACTGGCTGTTGTGAGAAGGTGTGTGTGTATTCCATTAGGTCTTTGTCCATTAAGATACTTTCTATTTCTGCACCGTTGCAGCTTCATCAGACAAATTATAATCACCCTTTTATCTCTGTGGCCTTTTTTTTAATGGTAGTATTGTTGGCACTCTCTTATTAAAAAAAATAGTGATTTTCATCATTAAGTGTATGGAATAGTTTACATTAAGTAAGATTGATTATACTGTTGGATTACACTGTTGCACTTTCCCTTTCTCAAGGTGTAGTACAATGATTTTTCCCAAGTTACATTAATCTATCATATTCATAATTCCTGGTCATTTCTTGACAATATTTTAGTTCATTTAAAACAGGTTTCAAAATGTGTACATAAGTGCAAATTAAGCACTATTTTGTATTCAGTGATTCCTACACTCCTACATTAATATAGGGATGGAAAAAATAGTCATTAGGTTTTGTTCCCAATACATGTCAATGATATTTATCTAAAACCTAAAATTATTTTTAAAGATAAAATTCTTTAGGTAGTTAAGCTTATATTACCTGAATTCACCACTATAAAGTTTCTGTAAAGCATCTGGGAATGAGTGTGTATATCGTACAGGTAAACACAAGTGGCCTTCAGATCTGTACATAAAATAATAATGGAAAAATAAGACTCTGCTACATTTTTCAAGCAAAGATTTATTCCCTCTTATCCATTCTAAAAGAGGAATGTGTCATATAATAATGGATTACATTACTGTACCTAGCTGAAAACTCATCCATTTTAAATAACAAATATGAGAGGCTGAGCAATTTATCAACTATTTGATAAATATCAACAGAATAGGAGTAAGAAATAGGAAGCGAAAGAAATTAAAGGCATGAGACAGTTCTAAAAGAAAACAGCAAAATACACCAATGCCATTCATTCACTCTCTCTCTCCATGATGTTGCACCTGTCAGTGCTAAAGATGCTGCAGGGTCTAGAATGAACAGATGCACACTGAATACAAAAGTGAGTGGCCCGTAGAAAAGAAATATATAGAATGCACGTGGTCCCTCCTTGCGGGGGAGATGGGCGGGATATAAATATGACAAATAAATAAATAAATTAAAAGAAAAAATATAATTCATGTTATTTGCCATTTGCTTCTCTTTCATATGCCATGGTTGTCACCACACTGACCCAAAGATATTGATCTCCACTACCCATCAAGGCTTTCGTCAATCAAGACTTTCACATAATGCTTTTAATAATATAGAGAAGCTGAGACTAAATTACCAGCTTAGTTATATCTATGCCACATGCAGCATTCTCTGCTAATGGTAACAATACAGTCAATTCTGACACATTTTGGACAGAACACTACAAGCAACCAACACCCAGTTTTGTCTGCAGAATTCTCATGCTATTCTATGCAAACTAACATAGAGACTATTTTGCAAGCCAACATACTATTGCCCACTTCACATCAACTCAGGGTATTAAAATACCCAGGCTTTTAAAATAGATTAATGTTACTATTTTCAGATTAGGTGTTGCTGATTGAGAGAGCCAGTTTGGTGCAGTGATTAAGGCACCAGGCTAAAAACCGTGAGACCATAAGTTCTACTCCTGCCTTAGGCACATAGCCAGCTGGGTGACCTTGGGCCAGTCACTCTCTCTCAGCCCTAGGAAGAAGAAGGCCATGGCAAACCACTTCTGAAATCTTGCCAAGAAAACTGCAGGGTAGTCACTAGGAGTCAAGACTGACTCCAAGGCAAAAAGAACAAAAAAACAAAAAACTGATTATAGCTTTAGAGATAAAGTTAGGGGAAAAAAGGAGTAAATGAGAAATATTTATAAGCAAAGTTTTTATAGTCTAATGTAGCTACAAACATGAGACAGAATTCACTTCTTGCTTAAAATGAGATGTCATTTTAATAAATAATCAATGAACTGCAGTACATTGGGTAGGATTAGACATACAGCCAAGTGGAAAGTATCACTACTTCAAGATAATCAAATGCTACTATCAAGTAAAACTCATTTACTCTTAGAACAAGACTTAGGTAAAAGCAAGCTTCAAGGCCATAAATTAACTCCAATTATCCCTGAAATCTGCAATGAGGATTCAACTATTACAATGAAAAAATTATAAAAGCTACAGCATTAAAAGAAGAAAATGGGGGAAAAGGCAATAGGGATGTTGATTTTATTCAGAAGACTCCCAAAGATGACACTGCAATATTTACATTACGAATGGACTCAGGATATATAGTTCATCAGCTAATAATGCCAATCAATGCACTTTTAATGAGAATTAAATTAGCTATCAGACGAAAATTCCCTTTGATGCCAATGAATGCCAGTATAGTATTGGACTTAAAGGGTTGGATTTGGATCAGGGAAACCAATATTCTAGCCCATCCTCAACCATGGAGTTCATTAGCAATTTTGGGCCAGTTACTATCTCTCTCCTCAACCTATCTTACAGGGTAATTGTGGAGAAAATTTGAAAGAAAAAAGCAGGATGTAACTCCAATAAATAAATAAAATACATTCATAGATACTGGAAATTGTAGAACTTAAATTAGAACATCTGATTTATTTAGGCATATATTTGACATCAAAGATTTTAAAAGTTATATTTATGAACCTACAGTAATACTTAGATTGTACACTTACAGAACAATTCCATTTTTTCCTAGATTAGCACGAGACTGCTGTTGAATCAAGCTTTGACCATTTATATTTCTGAGTACATTTTCATGCAGTAAGTTTTTAAAAATGTGGGGAAAAAAGCTGAGTACAAGATCATGCACCCTAAGTATCTATGGGGCTCAAATTGCTATTACACATATAATAATGTGTCATTTATTTATTTGGCCACCTGAGACCATCACAAATTATAACACAAGATGCCAGCAAATCTTAGGCTCACCTATCTGGATCTGTATTTATTCCAATAACTGGTTTTAATTGATCCAGCACCTTACTGGCTGCCAGGAGCATTGTTCCATCACCTAGACAAAATACATGGTTTGGTATCAGAGCACGTTTATATAAGAAACTTTTAACATTCCAAAATGAAGCATTAGACAGGCATTACACTTACAAACATCTTAAGAAAATGTGATGTGGATTGATATGTGTCTCTGTGTGCTTGAATCTGGAGGCTGTTAAGACATCTTTGAGGGCAGTCTGATGCCACCTGCCTTGAAAGAAGTGGTGATGCATGCCCTCTTGAAGAGGCCATTTCTTGATTCAGGCCCCGTCATGCTGATGAATAACCTTCATTTGGGAAAATATTCTGATGGATGACCTTTGTATTCCCCTGGATGCGGGAATATGCATCTCATGGTCCTATTAGATCTCTCAGCAGTGTTTCACAGCATTAACCACTGGGGGAGGCGATCTGGTTTGGAGTGAGGTATCATCAATATTCTGATGATACCCAGCTTTATATCTCCACCCCGGGCTGCCTGAGTGCTCTACATGGGGCTGCCCTCCAAGAGCATTCGGAAGCTTCAACTGGTACAGAATGCGGCTGCACGGGTAATAAATGGTGTCGGATATTCAACACATGTAACACCACTACTACGTGAGCTGCATTGGTTGCCAGTGTGCTTCCGGGTGCAATTCAAGGTGCTGGTTGTCACCTTTAAAGCCCTTCATGGCTTGGGACCGGGTTACCTAAGGGACCGTCTTCTCACAGTTGTTTCTACCCGTCCAATTTGGTCTGGTAGGTTGGGTATGCTACAGGTCCCGTCAGCCAAGGAATGTCGGTTGGCGGGAACTAGAAGGCGTGCCTTCTCTGCCATAGTGCCTGCCCTCTGGAACATTCTCCCTTCAGAGGTCAGGATGTCCCTGACCCTGTTGGCCTTCCATAAGGCCGTGAAGACCTGGTTATGTGCCCGGGCCTGGGGCTCCGAGCGTGTTAATGGCCCCGATTCTTGGCTATATTAACTTCCATGCATTGCTTACTTGGCGGCCATGTACAGTATATTTATTTTGTATTTTTAATTGTTTTATTTCAACTGTTTTATAATTTTTATGATTGTAAGCTGCCCAGAGTCACTTGTTGATAAATTAAATAAATAAATAAGCAAACAAACAAATTAACCATAGTATCTTTCTGATTGCCTACAAGTTTCGAAGTCAGAGGTACTATTTTGCAATGTTTCCATTCCTATTTGAGCAGGCAACTGCAGTCAATAATTATGAGGGAAAGTCATCAAGCCTGTGGTTACTCCAATATGGAGGGTTCAACAGTCCTCTCGCCTCATTCATTCATTCATTCATATTTTATTTATTTATGTGATCAGTAGGATTCTAAGTGGTTTACAGTTGATGAAAATCATAGTATAACAATAATAAACAAGAAATTACAGTAAGGACAATAATACATTATGGTTTTCTTAATATAGTAACTATTATCATCAATTTCTATATCAAATTGCTGGTTTGGGTTAAGGTATCATCACCAAATAATAAATAAATCCACCCATAAAATAATCCAAAGACAGTATCAAAATTATACCAAAAAAAAGAAAGAAAGAAAACGTACAAACACATGCATCTAGCAAATTCAAATCTTCAGTCACAGCATAACCTTCCCTCCTGTGCTTTATGGAATGACCAGGTCTTAACTGCTCTTCTGAAATCCAGAAGGTAAGGATTAGACCAAATCTCTGCGGGGAAGGATTTCCAGACTATGGGAGAGGTGACTGAAAATGCCTACTTCCAAGGCCTTATCATATGGCATATTTGTACAGATGGGACTTAGAGGAAGTTGACCTGATTTGACTTGAACAGATGGGCAGATGAATACAAGAGAAAGTGGTCCCTCAGATAACCTGGTCCAGAACCACACAGGATCTTAAAGGTGACAACCAGTACCCTGAATCATATCCAGATGCCAATCGGCAACCAATGCAGCTCCTGAAGCAGTGGAGTCACCTAAGTATATTGGGATACACCCATCACTGGCTGGGCCACTGCATTTTGTACCACCTATAGTATCCAAATGCTTTCCACTACTGTAATTGCTGAAAATGTAAATGATCTGCAAGCACTACTAATGAAAGTAAAGGAACAGTGAAAAAATGTAAAAACAGGTAGTCCTCAACTTACAACAGCAATTGGGACCAGAATTTCCATCGCTAAGCGACGCAGTCATAACGCGCGACTGCATCGCTTAGCAATGGCAATCCCTGCAGTCCCAGTTGCCATTGTTAACCAAATCCCATGGTCATTAGGTGAGGTAACTTCCTGCCGGCTTCCCACAACCAAAGTCAGTGGGGAAGCTGGCAGGAAGTTGCAAGTCCCAAGCCGGCAGTCAGGTAAGTGGCTGCTGCCGGGTTGGGGAGGGTGCACAAGGGTTCAGCGCAGGTCAGGGAGGGTGCGAGAGAGACGCAGCATGGGTCAGGGAGGGTGCGAGAGAGGTGCGGTGAGGGTTGGGGAGGGTGCAGCACAGGTACAGTAATTCTGATTAACAAGAACAATTAAATTATGTAAAACAGCAACACAACAACTTTCATAAATTAGTTTTTTCACATCTTCTATAGATATACTATAGATGTTTGGTGTTACCAACTTTTATTGGATACATGTTGGAAAAAGGATAACCCATATTTTTAAATAGTGAAAGCCATTTTTTAAAGTTTTCTGGAATTTACACCAATAGAGCTTCAAAGCAAACATAGTTTAGGACCAAATCAACACTTAGCAACTAGCATGTATTTAATTGCATACCAACATTTTAGCTTAGACTTATTTGTGGATTGGCAAATCTGACTTCCATATTGCTACAAAAGTATTTACTCAAGTTTCCAATAACTCAAAATACATTTCCCCACTCACAAGTTAATACCTCCTGCTGCTATAACAGCATCTGCCCACCGGACAGTCTCTTCATCATATTCTCTCCGTTTCACAAGTCGGACTTCAATCTTCTCATTTCTAAAGATAGGTATTGAAAAGTAGGTGATTATTCTGGTTCTCATGATTAAAAAATACAAAAATTCCAGTCAGTCAATGCCCCCTAGGGAAAAAGGAAGTAAAAAGTAAAGCCTAAATACTGACAAAAGTAATATGATCTCAGCCCTGGGAAGGCTGACCGTGTGACCAACAACAACAACAATTGATATATTATTATATGGACTATGAAACAAAGAGCAAAGTTACATATCTGGGCTTCAGATTTTATCTCCAAAAGGTGTTTCAGAGCATGCAGGATCCCAGCGAAGACATTTCTGCTCTAAGATATTGCAAATAGATGCTACATTTATATTCCCATGCATTCAGAAGTACCTTTTGATGCTGAATCCAATGTGCTTCATAGCTTTATGACATACAACTGGATCAGAGCCATTATATTTTTAAAACAGGGAATATTAGGATAATGTACAAATGTTCAGAACCTCTGCTCACTGACATTACCCAGAGGTGAGACAGGCCCCATCGCTCCTGACCTTCCGGAAGAACCTGAAGACTTGGCTCTGCCATCTCACCTGGGGTGGGAAGGGGAGTAGTGATTCTTGGGGGTGGCTGGCGCCTTAGAGCTCTCCTCACGGAATTAGATCTTCTAGGCCGCTTGGATTTTATATTTATTTTTACTTTTATATTTATATTTTAGATGTATTTATGCTCATTGTTTTAATGTGTTTATTGTTGTAAACCACCCAGAATTCCTCTTTTTGGGGAAGATGGGTGGTGGCAAAATTTGAAAAATAAATAAATAAATTCAGCTAAAATAAAAAATCTTGATACATACCCTTACCTTAGACTATTTACAATATGTTCCACATTTTTTGTATGAATCCGATGCCGCTCTAATAGACCACTATAATTAGATCCTTTTAATGCAAGCTGTGAAAGACAAAATTGGCAAAACAAATTGGAATAACATGGGCATTTTAAAAAGACAGAACACAGAGTATTAGAAAATTGAAAATGATTTTTCCGCTAATTGAAGCAAGTACACCTGTAAAAATATTTTAAAATTAAGAAACAGTATAAGAATCTGCAACACATTACCATTTTAGTAAAAGGTTTCAATTTACAATTGTTGAAGCCCATTCACATGGACTCTAACGTAACAAATTATTTAATATGTAAATGTATTAACACAAGTCAATTTGCCTGAAACTACAAGCCTCTGCTACAAACTTTATATATAAACAATAATCATGTTCAGTTAATCAAATTTAATCTTAATAAACTGTATGAACTGAACACTATGTATCTACATCTAACTGCCTCACCATCTGTCCATCATACTGTATAAGTTTCCCATCATGCTCAACCCAGGAAACTATGGTTAATAACTTCAAAGCAAGATAGGATGTAAAGCCATGATTTCAAGTGGGTTTCATACCTTGCTTATTAGGAAGCTATCATCTATAGTTTCCCAGTTCAAGATGAATTTTTCTCTATCTGCATTCTAGTTGTCTTCTGACTTTTTCATTTTTCCTCAGTTTTAGTGAATACAACATTACTGTAAATGAGCTTTGCAAATAGAAAAATACAATCTAGAACAATAATGTCAGTTGCCTGGATCATCTCCATATTCCATATTCCAGATGACCAGGCTTTTAATACTAGTATGAAAAATATCTCTGAGAAAAATCTATTCATCTCCTGGATGGACCATTCTGATAGACTTTCCACCCTGCAGGTGGGAAGGAGTAGTAGTGGCTTAAGTCTAAGCCTCAGCAGGAAATAGTTTGATCATTACAAGGGAATAGTTGCAATAACTTCCACATAAAAACTTCCTACTACCTAGTACATAGTACACAAAATCACATGTGTCCTAATTACATGAATATGGCTGTTAACAAATGGGAACAGTTCCAAAGCTGTCATGGAACCATGCATGTTTGAGTTATTTCAATTACAGTAGCTCCATTGGGATATTAGTTTCCCCAAACCACTATTCCTCAACACATCTTACAAGGAATAGTTGCAATAACTTCCACATACAAACTTCCTACTACCTAGTACATAGTACACAAAATCACATGTGACCTAATTACATGAATATGGCTGTTAACAAATGGGAACAGTTCCAAAGCTGTCATGGAACCATGCATGTTTGAGTTATTTCAATTACAGTAGCTCCATTGGGATATTAGTTTCCCCAAACCACTATTCCTCAACACACTTATCCTTGGATAAGGAGCGAAACGTTTCCACTGAGAAAATAGAAATCCAGTTGACATGATTCAAGCTACAGACAATTCCACCTGGATGACTGAGAACCTTCATAGACATATTCCTCAACACAATTTCAACATAACTTCATAACTTTAGGCAGCAGTCTAAATCAATCACTCCCAAATACCAAGCATAATTTTATTTTTTTAAACTTCTACATTGGCACTCAAGATAGATGCCCTGGGAGAGAATTCCTACGCATTACAGCAGTTGGTACTCCTTTGACCTGTGGTCTATTTTAATACTATACTGAGTACACAGAGGTACATGCTTGGGCAAGAGGAACTATCCCACCTGGGCATCAGTTATACCCACATCAGGTCAACATTCTCATCTACTATCTGTATTGTGTGGAACGATGAGAGAAGGGAGTGCTATATATCAGGGGTCCCCAACCCACTAGGGACCGGTTCCATGGAAGACAATTTTTCCATGGACCGGGGGTGGGGTTTGCAGGCGGGAGCCAATCGTGCGGACGGGGGGTGGGGTTTGCGAGCGGGGGCCAATAGGGCCTCGCACTCCTCGGCCCGCCTCTCTGCCCTTCTTTGCCGCGCACTGATAGGTGGAGGTGTTTCCCCTTCAGGGTCCCCACCAATCAGCTGCTCCGGCTCAGGCTCTGTCTTTGCGCCTTCCCAACTTCTTCCTGCTACTGGCTGCTCTTCCTCCGACTCATGGCGGCAGGGACAGGCTTGTTCCTGACACCACCACTCACCTCCTGCTGTGCGGCCCACTTCCTAACAGGCCACGGCCCACAGGTTGGGGACCCCTGCTATATATGAGCTCCTGAATTAAAGCTAGGTTATAAATCTGACAATCCGGTTGCAGATGAGGACATAAATATAGTGAGTATAACAGAAACCTGGTGGAACAGAGAGAATCAGTGGGATATGGTTGTTCTTGGATACAAACTTTATAGAAAAAGAGAGGGAAGGCTATATTAGAGGAGATGCTGCTTTTATATCAAGAAAGGTAGAAAATCTAACATACTAGAAAACACTGGAAGACAAAATTCCTCTACAAAATCACCATGGGTGGCAATGTCTAGTCACAAATGTAGATTGGATCAAGGAATATGCTATCACTCACCCAATCACAGTGCTAAGGGTGATTCTGAAATGATGAAAACAATCATGAAGTCATGAAAAGGAGAACTTGTAATAACAAGAGAACTTCAATTACCCCCATACAGACAGGATTGATTTATGCAACAAAGAAACCAAACTTCTACCTTAAACAACTTTGGCTTAGAACCCAATTCACATATTATGACTCTGGGTGGCTAACATCAGCTTGAAAACAGATAAATTTTTCCACGGATGGGGGGGGGATGGGCGGGCCACGGGCGGAGCTCGATAGGCAGGCTGTGTGGCCCGGTTCCTAACAGACCACTGACCGGTACCGGTCCATGGCCCAGGGGTTGGGGACGCCTGCTTTAGAGCACATCTCAATGAATGTAACATATATAATACATTGTGAATGCTGCATGTGTGTGTATTTACCCCTAGGAAATTTGAAATACCATGCACTTTTTTAAATAATCAAGACATTAGAAACCCTTAAAATTTTTATATATCAGAAGTCTAAAGTAAAAGACCTTCACACCAAGTCATATTTAATTAGAATGACACAACTGCTGCTATATCTTAGTTTTGCAATAAACTCTTATGTACGTAAGTCACATTGCAACGGAAATCCTTATCCAAGCTAACTGAAATGTTCAACTCTGCTCTGTTTAATGACAACATAGTTTAATATGAAGTGTTAACCTGATGATTCTAGAGCCTGATGTGTGACATCCTTCAAAAAAATATAATCTATTGAAAAGCTGATGTCTTATGGATTTGCTTATAGATAAGGGATGAGTTATGGGAAGATGAGATAAGTTTGTAACCTTACAGGGGGTGAAGAGCTACCAAATTTGTTTATACTTCTTGTGATGAAGATTGGAAGTCACTTCTTTATATATTTCTTTTCTTTTTCTTTATCTCACTTTTTTTCTTTTTCTTTTTCCTTCTTTGCACTTTTTATTCTCTTTATTTTTCTTTCTTTCTCTGAGTTTAGTTTGTATTAGTTTTTATTAAAGGTAAAGGTAAAGGTACCCCCGCACATTTGTGCAGTCGTGTCCGACTCTAGGGGCCGGTGCTCATCTCCGTTTGTTAGCCAAAGAGCCAGCGTTGTCCGAAGACGCTTCCACGGTCATGTGGCCGCATGACACGCGCGGAACGCTGTTACCTACCCACCGAAGTGGTACCTATTCATCTACTTGCATTTGCATGCTTTCGAATTGCTAGGTTGGCAAGAGCTGGGGCGAGTGCGGGAGCTCACTCCGCACGCAGGGCTAGGGATTCGAACCTCCGGACTTGCAATCTTCCGATCAACAAGCCTGGCGTCTTACCCGCTGAGCCACCACGCCCCATATTAGTTTTTATTACTGTAATTAAAATCTTCAATATATATATACTGCTCAAAAAAATAAAGGGAACACTGAAATAAGACATCCTAGATCTGAATGAATGAAATATTCGTATTAATTACTTTGTTCATTACATAGTTGAATGTGCTGACAATAAAATCACACAAAAATTAGCAATGGAAATCAAATGTAAGCAACCCCTGGAGGTCTGGATGTGGAGTTACACTCAAAATTAAAGTGGAAAAGAACACTACAGGCTGATCCAACGTTGATGTAATGTCCTTAAAACAAGTCAAAATGAGGCTCAGTAGTGTGTGTGGCCTCCACGTGCCTGTATGACCTCCCTACAACGCCTAGGCATGCTCCTGATGAGGTGGCGGATGGTCTCCTGAGGGATCTCCTCCCACACCTGGACTAAAGCATCCCCCAACTCCTGGACAGTCTGTGGTGCAACGTGGTGTTGGTGGATGGAGCGAGACATGATGTCCCAGATGTGCTCAATTGGATTCAGGTCTGGGGAACAGGCGGGCCAGTCCATAGCATCAATGCCTTCGTCTTGCAGGAACTGCTGGCACACTCCAGCCACATGAGGTCTAGCATTGTCTTGCATTAGGAGGAACCCAGGGCCAACTGCACCAGCATATGGTCTCACAAGGGGTCTGAGGATTTCATCTCGGTACCTAATGGCAGTCAGGCTACCTCTGGCGAGCACATGGAGGGCTGTGAGGCCCCCTAAAGAAATGCCACCCCACACCATTACTGACCCACTGCCAAACCGGTCATGCTGGAGGGTGTTGCAGGCAGCAGAACGTTCTCCACGGCGTCTCCAGACCCTGTCATGTCTGTCACATGTGCTCAGTGTGAACCTGCTTTCATCTGTGAAGAGCACAGGGCGCCAGTGGCGAAGTTGCCAATCTTGTGTTCTCTGGCAAATGCCAAACGTCCTGCACGGTGTTGGGCTGTAAGCACAACCCCCACCTGTGGACGTCGGGCCCTCATACCACCCTCATGGAGTCTGTTTCTGACCGTTTGAGCAGCCACACGCACATTTGTGGCCCACTGGAGGTCATTTTGCAGGGCTCTGGCAGTGCTCCTCCTGTCCCTCCTTGCACAAAGGCGGAGGTAGCGGTCCTGCTGCTGGGTTGTTGCCCTCCTACGGCCTCCTCCTCGTCTCCTGATGTACTGACCTGTCTCCTGGTAGCGCCTCCATGCTCTGGACACTACGCTGACAGACACAGCAAACCTTCTTGCCACAGCTCGCATTGATGTGCCATCCTGGATGAGCTGCACTACCTGAGCCACTTGTGTGGGTTGTAGACTCCGTCTCATGCTACCACTAGAGTGGAAGCACCGCCAGCATTCAAAAGTGACCAAACCATCAGCCAGAAAGCATAGGAACTGAGAAGTGGTCTGTGGTCACCACCTGCAGATCCACTCCTTTATTGGGGATGTCTTGCTAACTGCCTATGCTTTCCACCCGTTGTCCATGTGCACAACAGCATGTGAAATTGATTGTCAATCAGTGTTGCTACCTAAGTGGACAGTTTGATTTCAGAGAAGTGTGATTGACTTGGACTTACATTGTGTTGTTTCAGTGTTCCCTTTATTTTTTTGAGCAGTGTATACACACACACACACACACACACACACAAACACACACACACACTCCATGTATCAAAAGACAGTGTTTCAATCCAACTGTACAATGAAACCAACTTGGTTCGCTGAAAATGTTTCTTCAACTGAAGCTGATGTGTCCAAAATGTCTGACCTTTGGATAATGCTATCAGAACATATTGTAAACACTCACTATCAGTGTCTTTGTCAGGAACTCTGTATGTGTCAACAAAGGCAATCTCATAGCGTCAAGAATGCCCTAGCAAAACTATATTCCAGGGGGAAAAAAAGACTGAAAAAGATACTATATAAGTGTCTCAGTCTTTTAAAATTCTAGCCTGTGATTTATTTTTTAATGATGTTGGAATCATGACTAGAAGAGTTACAAAAACCCCTTATACGTTAATTATTCTAAGTAAAAATTCAAATTTACTATTAGCCTACTACTATGCATTATATATAGTCAAATTAAACAGTATAAACAAGAAGATTCTGGTCTTTTCACAGCAACGAAATGTACCTCTCTGGGTGAAGGACTTCACCATCTTTTGTGAGGGCCTGTTATATATCCCCCCCCCCATCTTAATTTACATCCCTGAACAGATATTGAGGAGTCCAAGGAGCTGCAAGAGAGGGAATTGATTTCTATGACTGCCAGAAACAATTCTGTCATCTGTGATAGATTACCAACTTTATCCAAAAGATACATGAGGTTCCAACATCTTGTTTCTTATTGAATTTAGAGACACAAAATGAACATTTCAGTCGTGGGGGTAGTTAGCGCCTTGAAGAGGCCCCGGGAATTATATGTATTTAAATTAAGATCTTTTGATTCGCCATCTTGGATTTTATACTTTATATTTATATTTTTATGAAGAATTTTGTTTTTATTGTATTTTAATCTGTAGTTATTTTAATTTTATTGTAAATCTCCCAGAGTCATCTTAGTGAGATGGGTGGTGACAAAATATGAAATATAAATAAATAAATAAAATTTCTGCAAAACTGGGCCAACTGGAAATAATAAGTTTCTTACAGGTGCTGGTGGTTTTTCAAATAATGCTACAACTTTCCTATTTCTGAATCCTGAAAAGAGCCTAGAAATGTCATGGCAAACATTATGATAATTAATACATGGTCTGATAATATAAACCACTATATTCTGTAGCAGATGAAGCTTACAAAACGTATTTAAAAGCTGTCATATATATTTTAGCATTTTCTACACTTCCATTATCAAAAAATTTAATTATTTATTTATTTATTCAATTTATATAGCCGCCCATCTCAAACCAGTGACTATTTAGACATTTATTTAAAAGTACAAATACAACAGTACCATACTAGAACTGTAGTATGTAGTAATATAATAGAAAAGTCACAAAACTAAAGTTGAGTTAGTTGCAAGTGTTCAAATAAAGAAGGAACAAGGGTATGAACAAACATAACAATGTCCTCTGTTTCTAGACAGGAATGCAGCTTACAAATCAGCAGAACCTCCAGGCCACTAAGGCTACTTGAGCGCTACTATGGAATCTGCAATCAGATGCACAGCACTGAATGGCCAGCCCTGTGCCATCTCTTTGAAGCAAAGTGCTTCAATAGTAAAGGTAAAGGTTCCCCCTGCACATTTGTGCAGTCGTGTCTGACTCTAGGGGCTGGTGCTCATCTCCGTTTGTTAGCAGAAGAGCCAGCGCTGTCCGAAGACGCTTCCACGGTCATGTGGCCGGCATGACGCGTGCGGAACGCTGTTACCATCCCACCGAAGTGGTACCCATTCATCTACCTGCATTTGCATGCTTTCGAATTGCTAGGTTGGCAAGAGCTGGAGCTAGTGCGGGATCTCACTCCGCACGCAGGGCTAGGGATTCGAACCTCCGAACTTGTGATCTTCCGATCGACAAGCCTGGCGTCTTACCCACTGAGCCACCACGCCCCCTATAGTTGGAAGTAAAAAGAGAAAAAACATTTTTTAAAAATGAGGCTGCAAACAAATATTTGCTTCAGTTAATTATACACATATTTGCATATTTTCCTTTTTACAAAAACAGAGTGGACTGTTCATGTATGTGTGGAGCAAGAATAAGATAATCTAAAACTGAAATTTTGTATGGTACAGTAATGAGGCTACATATTTGAAGCAGCACATCTCTGAAAGGAATGGAACTAATTATATGAGGAACATATTAGTTTATTATCTGCTAGTATGATGCAAGATTAGAAAAGTGTGAAAAGTGTGAAAAGGCAGAACTAGTGAAAATGGTCAGTACCATATCTGACTTACAAAACTATGCTCATGAAGCCATCTTATAGCCCATAAACTGAGTTTTTTCTCCAAATAATTGAGAAGGGGAGTTGGGGTGGAAGTCTTAGACCAGTCAAAAATATAAGAGGCTGCGGAACACATGTGAATGGGTAGATGTGTAAATGGCTGCAAGGATTCCTGTTAAAAAACATGCCTACTTTGGAAATTAGCTGAAGATTAGTTTTTGAGTTTGCCTCTTTTCATTGCCTAAACAAGGACTTCTTTTTTCTTGTTTTTCCCAGTATAGTTATCTTTCCCTTATCTCCACCTAAATTAATTCCATTTTCTTTTTCTTTCCTTCCCAGAGCAACTACCATTTCCTCTTAGAACAGGGGTCGGCAAACTTTTTATGCCGGGAGCCATTTTGACATGCTCGTGCACATTTTTAAATGCTTGAGAGCCAGGGGGCGGGGTTTGCGGGCGGGGGCCAATCGCGTGGAAGGGGGAGGGGTTTGCGGGTGGGGGCCAATCACATGGAAGGGGGCGGGGTTTGCGGGCGGGAGCCAATCACGTGGCTTATTGGGGCGGGTGGGAGGGGGCGGGCCCGGCGGCAGAGGCCCGGGCCGCCCGCTTGCCTGCCTGCTTGCCTCCCCGGGATCCGAGCCGGAGAGAAAGGGTGGTGGCTACAGCCACTCGGCGTGGGCGGGGCTGCCACTTCCGCCCGCCCGCGTCGGGCCAAGGACATGATGGGGGGCGGGAAAAGAGACGGGCAGCAACGACAAGCGGCGCGTTTCAGGGGAGCCGCCGCCGGGTGGGTCCCCTCAGGGCGGGCGGGCGGCCAGGGCCTCCGCCGCCAGGCCCGCCCCCCTCGGTGCCTGTGCGCCTCCCCCGCGCCCTCCCCCCGCCACGCAGTCATGGTCCTCCTTGGCGAGCCCGGCCTCCAGAGCAGGGCATGTCTGGCCGGGCGGAGCGGGCGCGGGGGAGCCGCACAGGCGCCGAGGGGGGCAGCGGAGGCCCGGGCCGCCCGCCCCGCCCCGCCCGCCTGCTTGCCTGCCTGCTTCCCTCCCTCCGCGAGGTCTCCTCCCGTTCCCTTGCAGCCGAGCCTCGAGAGGGTGAGAAAGCCCCGATGCTGCCCCGCGGACCTCTCCAGCGCGCCCGGATCCCGGGAAGGCAGAGGGGGGCCTCGCGGAGGGAGGCAAGCAGGCAGGCAAGCAGGCGGGCGGGCGGCCGGCCTGGGCCTCCGCCGCCGGGCCCGCCCCCCTCGGCGCCTGTACGGCTCCCCCGCGCCCTCCCACCCGCCCCAATAAGCCACGGCAGGGAGGTGCTGCTGGCCCGGGACGCGGCGCTGTCGGAGGCGGCGCAGGAGCGGCTGCAGGGGCTGCTGCAGCTGGAGATGGCGCTGCTCCATGGCATCCAGGTGCTGGGCGAGGGCGCGGGCCCGGGATGCGAGCGGCAGGGCAGCGCAGGGGGCCTGGCCGGGGCGGTGGCGGCGGGGGGACGGAGCCGGCAGAGGTTTGCCGGGCGGCAGGACGGGGCGGGCGGCGCTGCTGGGGCTGGTGGCGGAGCTGGAGGGAGCAGAGGGACCAGGTGTTCCCGTGGGCGCAGCGTGCGCTCTGCAACCTGCCTTGGAGAAGTGGCCGCGGGAGGCCCTCCGGGTGCACCCTCCCGCCCCATCAATCCCCCCACCCCGCCGTTCGGCGTCCTCTCCCCCCGCTAACTCGAACCCTGCGGTGGCCGGGGGAGCCGAGCCAGGCTCGGACTGGAGGCGGCCAAGGGGAGAGCAGGCGGCGAGAGCCAGGGGGCGGGGTTTGCGGGCAGGGGCCAATCACGTGGAAGGGGTGGGGGTGAGTTCAGCTGCGGAAGAGCCACACTCAAGGGGCCAAAGAGCCGCATCTGGCTCGCGAGCCGCCATTTCCGACCCTTGTCTTAGACCACTTCCACCCTGAATGCTAGAAGGAGGGAGAAGAATGTAAGTACTTGTGAGTTTCTCTCTGTGTGAAACAGAATAGTTTGAATGTGCATATGGGGGAATCAACTCATTTTATAAATAAGCTATCTTATTTTACTAGCAATTATTTTTATTTAGTTGTCAATAACTCATTGTTTTTACTTGTCCATGCCCTTTTTGGGTGGGTATATTCTGCAAGATATATACATATATATGCACACATACACATGTATGCATACATATATACAAATGTGTCACACATGCATTAGTTGGGGGCAGGGAAATCTCTAGAATTTCAGAGGAGCTGGCAAATCAGATTGACAAATTGGGGAAGTGTGAGCATTGCAAAGAATTTCTGTCGGTGTTTATAATATTTTTCTATCTAATCTTCCTTTTGGGGGACTGTTTCAAATTCAGGGTCATATTCCTTTAGGATAAATTCAGTAGAAAGATGCAAAAACTATAACAGTGTTCAAAGAAGTTATTTAGTAACTATTTTATCTGCACTGAATAGACCGAAGTGTTTCACATGAGTACAGTACAAACATTTCTAAAGCTGTGGGAAAAGAAAGACTGGAAGGTTTTGCCAATTAACAGAATGAATATAATTGATCAGGAAGCACTGCTTCCACAACCCAAGCATCCTGTGCACACAGAGCAGAATCAGCACAGTTACACCACTTTAAGGGACTGCCCCACAGTCCCTCCTGCTGCCATCTGAAAAACAGAGCAAGACTTGAATTATAAGTAAGAGCTTAACAGCACTATGTTCCATGCACAAAATCTGGCTCTACTCTATTCCCCAACAACAAATCACTGATGATTGTGTGAAAGTACTGCTCCACAGTAAACCACTTATTCTGGAGAAACTAACTGTTTTGAAGTTTAGGAAAAAAAACAGTAGTCTAGCAACTGTAAACAATACATCCACATGGCTCTGAAAAACTGCTGCCAAGAAAAAGTAAGCGGGACTGAATGGGGACAGGGCTGCAAAAAAAAATGTCTATCCAGTAGCAAAACAAATGCTTTTGGTGGAATATATTTTCCCTCCTGTCTGCATTCATCCAGTCCACTTCAAAGGATTAGAGGATGCCCAGAAGAGATCCGACGCACACAAAAGAACTGAAAAGCTATGGAATTTCTTATGCATACATAAGTGGAACATTACTCACATGGCGATATATCACTCACTTGACGAAGTTCTTTTTTATCTTTCTTTATTTGATAGTTATTTTATCTCATTCACATATATTTATTTATTTGCTGTATGTATATATTTAAAATTAATCAGAGTGGCTGACTGAAACTAAATTCACATTAGCATTTTTTAAAATTAATTTTAGCATGTTTAGGAAACAAAGAATTAACATTAGACAATTGAAGTATCTAGCCAAGGCCCTCCTTGGTGTACTGCCTGGAAACGACAGAAGTTGAAATCAAACACATTTCAAAACCTCCAGATTGGTGAAGACTGAATCAGCCAGAAACATGATTAAAGACTGAATATCTGAAAAATGTAATGTTCCATGTTACTACTTAACTGATTCCCTTTAGCTATTCCTCCTATATTGCATAATTCTAATACCATGAAACAATTTAATTTCTTAGAAGATGCATTGATGGCTAAATGGATGTCTTTCAAAAAGAATTCAACAAGTTAATGGAGAACAAATATGCTAATTGGTACCAGTCATGGGAGCTATCTCCAGCATCAAAGGCTGTATGTCTCTAAATGCCAGTTGCTCTGGAACAAGTAAATGCTATTGAGATGATGTTCTGCTTACAGAACATAATGCCCAACTAGATAGGACTGTAGTATGATCCTGCGAGAATGTTCTAAATATTGCTGAAATAGTTGCAGGATACAATTGTGAATACAAGTATGAGCCAAACTGATGTGCTTCAACAGCCTTCCCTGACACCCTGCACTACAATCTCAGAATTACTGTATCAATCCCCACAGCTGAAGTCTGAAACCTGGGATTCCAAAACATCAGAAAACTGTAACTTTTGTAGTAAGATCAATGGGCTGCCTGAGAGTGAGTAGGTGCTACTTCTAATTGATATTTCTCTGGATAGTAAATATGAATTTAGTAACCAAACTTTAGAATAATCAAGTGACTAGTGCCTCTTTGATAACAGTTGCTGCTCTGTGTAACTGAGAACTGATAAATTATAGTTGTCTCTTCCTTGAATTAAGTAATTACATTGTAAAGTCATCTGATTTAAGTGCTGGCTACAATATATTGATTAAAACATCAACTTTCTTAATTGTAAGGCTGTTTAAAGAAAGTGAATACTGGGAAGAGAACATGTAGCCCAACCTTCTTCAAGCTGGTTGCCCAAGGTCTACTGCAGAGCTTTCTAAACTTTTCATGTTGGTGACACACTTTTTAGACATGCATCATTTCGCGACACACTCTTACAGCAGGGCACAAGGCAGGCACTAGGACCTGCGTGGAATCACAGCAGGTTTGGCGGCAGCAGGGCACAAGGCAGGCACTAGGACCTGCCTGGAAGCCAGGAGGCAGCAGCAGCCGGGACACACCCAGACACTTGTCCGGACACAGAGTTTGGAAAGCTCTGGTCTACTGTATCAGCCTCTATACTCCTCAATACAAGGCGGTCTGATACATGAAATAGATATCTTTGCCTTATCCATATGCTTTCTAATCACATCCAAGTATATATCAAGGCCTGTAGAAAATCAAGATCTGGTTGTACTACTGCAAAGATAACAAATCTTAGACCAATGTTGAGATTTACTTTGCTATAACTTTTTGTAGACTGAGTCCCACTTCTTAATATGCAACCAATGGACTTAACACAGAAACATTTATTCCACAATAATTGAATCTGTCTCTAGGATATCAATCTCCCCTTTGTTTTTCATGCAACTCTTTTTCTCCAACATTCTACCTTTCTTCCATCGTGGAACTTAAGGTAGCGTCGATAAAATTTTCCAAGTTCAAATCAAGCCTTCATTATAATAACTGCACCACGTGCGCATGCACACATTATAAAGCCTTTCTTTTTTCTGCCCCTGCATACAGTGTTGCCAAGTTCTCTGCCATAAAAGAGAAAGAGAGAGACCAACCAACCGGGAGTAAAAGTTCTCTAAGTTTTCACCTGCGCACCGAGCATGTCTGCAAAGCCTTTAAATGTCCCTAAGGCAGCTTTCCCAGCCTGAGGCCGGCCAGGTATGCTGGAGGACAACTCCCTCGGCCCCCCAACCACACCGCCTGGGACACCTCTGGGTAGGTGGGTGGGTGGCTGGCAAGCCAGCAAAAAGGCGCCGCCGCCACCGCCACCCGTGCACCCTCCACCCACCCACCCCGCCTCCAGGCTCCACCATCTCCTTTCCCCGCAGGGAGTACTGACCCGACGTGCCGTCGCTTACCAGCTGCTTGAGGTCCTCCTCGGAGAGCCCCGCGTAGCGGTACCGCTGCTGCTCGAACTCGTACCGGGTCGTCTTCGCCACCACCACCACCCGGGATGGGCGGAAGCCGCTGCCGGCCTTGGAGGACAGGCTCGCGCAGCCGCCCGAGCCGAGGCACCGCCGCGAAGAGGAAGGAGAGGGCAGGGGGCAGGAGGGCGCCGGCGGCGAAGACCCCGTTCCCGCCAGCGCCGGGGGACGCAGAGGGAGCCCGGCCGTGGCGGCGGCCAAGGAAGCCGCGGGCTCCGCCAGGCGGACGCGGGGGGGCGGGACGGCGAGCTGTCTCTGTGGCGGCGGCGGCTGCCGCCGTAAAGATTTGAGCAAGGCGCGGAGGGAGGCACCGGGACTGCCGCCACTCAGGTAGCTTGGGAGGCAGGTCATAGCCCGGGCTCGGGACGGTCCTCCAGGAGCCGCCGCCGCCGCCAAAGGCTGCCTACAGGGGAAGGCGGAGGAACGGAGCGGCGACCTTTCCTCACGTTTTGCGCCTCAACGGCGCAGCTCGGGCTCCCCGGGGCGGCGGCGTCCCCTTCGCGCCCACTCGCTCGCTTGTGCGTGCCGCTTGACACCCGCGCGCACAGGTGGCTGCGTGCGCGCTCGACTCGAGCGCTCCGAACCCGCGAGGGGGCGAGGAACAGCGGGGAACGCTCCGCGCACGCGCGGCGTAAGGCCCCGCCCTCACGAACTCTTCCTTTCTCCTCCTCCCCGAGCATCCCGCTCCTACCCGTCCTTAGCTTGCCGTGGAACGTCATTTTGCCTTCTGCGCCTTGACCAATCAGGAAAGAGCTGCCTCTCCGAGATTCGGAAGGAGAACGACCTGAGTGGACGGCGTGCCCACGGCTTTCCCCAATGGAGCGCCGCCTTTTTCTCGTGCGTTTGTGCGCAGGCGGGAGGGTAGCAGCGCCCTTTTAACGCGTGGCTCAACCTTCTCTGAGTTCAGCCCTTTACTTGTACTGAACTGCGACTCCCAGCATTTCTAGGGAAGAAGCTGCGTGGAGTGCGATCTTAGTTCTGTGAGAACCAGCTTTGGAGGGCTTGGGGAAAGGCTGAGTCTCTGTATGCTGCCCGGATTCACCTAGCTTTATTTGGAGCTTAATTTTTATGTGCTTAATTAAGTTCAGCGCACCGGTCTTCCCAAGGCAGTTGATTGCAAAGTATTAAAAAAATTAGACAGTCTCAAAATTAATCCTCGTTTGGTTTTGCGTGGATTAATTAAAATCCGTTTCCGTCCGTAATTCAATATTTGTAGTGCTGTGTGGAGCTACTAAGCCCCTTGTCGGATGTTCCATTCAGGCATAGCAAGTTGCTTATCTGCCACAGATGAACCCTTTGTGTGGGGAGGCTTTTTAAATGATTGATTGATTTTCTATCCCGCCTTTATTATTTTTTATAAATAACTCAAGGTTATTTTATAAATAACTTTTGTGACCTAAAGCTCACTTCAACAGATGCATAGAGTGGCTAGACCAGTGTTTCTCAACTTTGGCAGCTTAAAGATGTGTGGACTTCAACTCCCAGAATTCCCCAGCCAGCATGGCTGTGGGGAATTCTGTGAATTGAAGTCCACACATCTTCAAGCTGCCAAGGTTGAGAAATGCTGGGCTAGACTGATCTAAAATTTAAATGGGGATTAGGCAGGGGGAGGAGAAAGGGAGGGGAAGACTGGTTGTTTATGCAGTTATGAGACAGACTACAAGTACCTGAAATGGGTTAAAAACCCATTGTGTTTGTTGAGACCTTTTGAGATAGCCTGAAATCCTTTGATGTATGTGAGTTCAGCAATCTGTCCCGTGATCATGTTACTTTTCTTTTTTTCCCAAAATGGTCCCTTTGAGATTTGTAATAGAATGTCCTTGGAGGTTGAAATGCTTTGATATTTGTTAGTTGAAAAAGGGATTACTGTATCAAACTTTCTGATTTTTTGCTGCCATAGACTAATACAGCTCTCCTACTACAGGGCCTTGGCAGAGGTACACTAACCTGTATTATAATGTAGGCAACAGCCGAAAACTATTTATGAGCAATTTTTTCATTATATGCTTTCTACTTCCTGCATAAACATTGTAGAAGATGCATAACATTTATCTAGAAATTTGATAAATTCCAGAAAATAAGTGCTATCTTTAGCTTCTATGCTATACACTAAACATTCAATCAGTAGACCCAGGAGACTGTTTTAACAGATGGCTCTGATTGGCAACCCTTTGTACTTGTTAAAGCAAATTAAAAGTGAATTGCAAAAATTTAAGATATAAGATTGCCAGCAGGTAAATACTGAGTTGCTCCTAATTAGTGCATAATAACAGTTGAACCAAGGGGCTGTGGTGGCTCAGCAGGTAAGATGCCAGGCTTGTCGATTGGAAGGTCGTGAGTTCGGAGGTTCGAATCCCTAGCCCCGCGTAAGGGAGTGAGCTCCTGCACTAGCCCCAGCTTTTCCCAACCTAGCAATTCGAAAGCATGCAAATGCAAGTAGATTAATAGGTACCACTTTGGTGGGAAGGTAACAGCGTTCCGCATGCGTCATGCCAGCCACATGACCGTGGAAGCATCTTCAGACAACACTGGCTCTTTGGCTAACAAACGGAGATGAGCACCGGCCCCTAGAGTTGGACACAACTGCACAAATGTGCCGGGGGAACCTTTACCTTTACCTTTTTAACAGATGAACCAAGGCCTCATGTAAGTACACATGTAATTTAAAGTCAATGGTATAAAATAAATATCTTCTAGTTTCAGTTTACACATATCTACAGCTTACAGGTCGTTAGACATTGTTGAAATACTGCCACGCATAAAGGCTGAAATACAATTATAGAAAGGAAACATGCATAGTTTGATGTTAAATCATTGTAATTCATAGAAAAATGTGCATATGTTAAAGTTAGAAGATACAACAAACCTATGCATATTTACAATATACTGTATTTATTTCTGATTAAAAATATTTGGTAAACATGCACTAAAGAAATGGCAGATGATCCACTAAAATTAAAAGCCAACAGATACAGGAAATTTTATTTCTTGCTCTACTAAGTATACAATAATATCTAAAACCCTGTATATGGAATACATATCTAAGTTGTTATAGGAGAACAATACACTTTAGGGTTTTTTTTAATCTGCATGATATTGCAGTAATAATATTAAACAGTATATTGTATAAAACATAAGGATATAAAGAATAAATTCCATTTATCTTAGCAAAGTCACATGTCCTGTTCATCAAAGTGTTTTTCCCCATTTAATAAAATAAGAATAATAAAATATTTGTATTTGTATATCCTTCAATAGCTATTTTTTAAATAGAATTATTTTAACATATATCTGGAAATAAATTCCTTTGAAATCTGTAAGGCCAAATTTAGATCACTGTACACATTTTATACCTAAAGATTTACATCATCATCATCCTATATCCTGCCTTTTCTCTGAGAGCTGAAGGAGGTTTGCAAGGGATCTTCCTTAATTTTATCTCCACAATAACCCTGCAGGAAGGTTTGGTGTGACAGATTGATTGGTCCAATGTTACTGAGTAAACACCATAATCTCCCATCTTCCATTCTCCTTACTTTCTACAGAGGCACTATAGAGAGTGTACTTACAAGCTGTATTTCCATCTGGTTTGGAGGCTGTAGGGCCTCAGATAGAAAGTCTGTGCAGAGAGTGGTAAGGGCAGCAGAAAAGATAATTGGGATATCTCTGCCCCTCATCCAAGATTTAGCACATGCACGCTGTTTGTCCAGAGCTCGAAAGATCATCAGTGATGCCTCCCATCCTCATCATGGTTTGTTTTCTTTGTTACCCTCTGGGAAGAGGTTCCGCTGTATCCGATGTAGAACAGCCAGATTGGGAAACAGCTTTGTCCCCCAGGCTATTGGATTCTTGAATGCCAAATAGGTTCTTTTAGGTGAAATATGTTGGATATGTAAAGAATGTATATTTTATAGTAATTATGGATTTTTATTAGTATTTTAATGTTTGACTGAAATTGTGAGTTAAAGAATGTATATTTTTTAAGAATGTATATTTTATAAGAATGGGTATTTTATAGTAATTATGGTTTTTTATTATTATCATTAGTATTTTATTGCTTGAGTGAAATTTTGAGCCAACTGCAACAAAATTTCATTCTATTGTGCACTTGTATAGTGTATAGTGGGATGACAATAAAGCTATTCTATTCTATTCTATTCTATTCTATTCTATTAATTGAATGGAGATTGAAACCTGGGTCTCCCAGGTCCAACCCCTTAACCACAACATTGCTCATGCTTAAAGTGCAAAAAAAGTGGGATTTTAAATTTCTCTCTCTCTGAATAGTAAGCCGATGTGCTACTTTTAGAAAAACCACTAACATTGTCCACAGCACTTTGGATCCTGCGTTCAGTAATTTAAAGTAAGATTACACAGGATATTGGTTGTTACTGCATTTTCTCCCATGGGAATAAATGCTATTATATGGATTTTAGAAAAAGATGACCCCGACCATCATCTTATTAGCAATTATAATTAGCAGCAACGAAACTTGCATCTGTCATGGTGCACCATTATAACTGAAGCAGCTGGAATTTGTAACTTCACTAGGTTTTTAAAAGGTTTATTTTAAGACATTTTGATGGGCTAAAAAGACCTTGAATTGGATTAGGTTACAGTGGAGCAATAGATCAAAGAGAAATCAGTGGGACTCATTCTCAGTATAACCAGTTGCTAAATAATTGACTGTTGCACTTTACAAACAGATAACAAGTATTTAATGACTTACAAATTTGGAAAAAGTGATCAAACATTGATCTGGAACTCACTTGCCTATTATGGGTACATTCTCAACCTGAATGGATGGCAAAATTATGAGAGTTGAAGTCCAGTACGTTTAGGGCAGTATTTTTCAAACTTGGCAACTTTAAAATGTGTGGACTTCAACTCCCAGAATTCCCCAGCCAGCATCTATAAAACATCTACTTTTATTGCAAATAAATGTCAGTAATTAGTACTGCATTTGATTTAAAATGATGTTTTTCAAACTTGGCAACTTTAAGATGTGTGGACTTCAACTCCCAGAATTTCAGCCATGCTGGCTGGGGAATTCTGGGAATTGAAGTTCACACATCTTAAAGTTGCTAAGTTTGAAAAACACTTTTTCAAGTGTTTTTCAACAGGCCTTTTTGCAGCCAGGGACTTCAAAATAAAAAATTGTTGAGCTTCCAAGGATGGCAGGGGATGTAACAATGATTCCCTTGGAAGGAGCAGAGCATTTAGCCCTTTTCAAACCTTTTTTTATGTTGGGCGGGTTAGTAAAATAGGTGCCTCCAAGTTAATGCATCTATTTTATATATTTTTTTAAAAAACAGGAAACTTCTAGTGTCATCCTGGAAGCAGGGACTACAACCATTCTCTTGGAGGAAACAGCAGAATTGTATGATCTGGCAAATTTCATTGATAGGCTCTAGGTTTATTTTTACAATCTGATGACACTATTCTTTGTTAGCTTTTGATTATCATCGGAGTTGAGTCCTTTCAGAAACTTAGGACAAAAACATTATTTCATTGTTGCCAAACATCCATTTTGGCCAAATCTTCTTTATACAAAGACTAACTCTTGTTCTGAAAACTTTTATAACTTCATGATCATTGTCACAGAGTTGTCTCTCAAATATTTCAGTAGTTTACATGTATATCTTTGAGTGTGAATGGGAACAACAGCGTCCATGGGGTCCAAGCGGTTTGGACTGACAAAAGCATCATTGTGAAATTGTGATACAAGCTCTGCCCTTTTTCTGCCTGCACTGTGACATTGGTTGTGCAAGCCAAAAGGGACAGAACTTGGAGCGTGATGCTACAACGCTGCTTTTATCGTTCTAATGAAAGCAGCAAGATCCTGCGGAGACCACTGATTAAGCAACGTCTAACAGAGCTTCCATTAGTTTTGGTGGAATTATATCTAGTTAAGAGACCCCACTTTAAAGCACACCTTTTCTGTAATCTTTTTTAACTTGTTATAACCTTAACAAGAAGAATGTTAAGATAGGATGAAGAAGCTACTTTCACAAGTTGCAGACAAATTATCCTGGGTATCCTGAAGTACCTCTTCTGAATAAATCCAAAGTGGTGTTATTGGCAGAGCAAATTTATGAATATTCTGGACCAATTTAGCCTCAGCAGATGGCAGCACCTATTGACCTTGAAACCTAAGTCAGATCAGACCCGGTTCATACTTGGATGGGGCACCAACAGAGGGCTCCAGGGCTGTTGGCTAGACTGGGAAGTTGGAAAAAATATCCCAGAAGTGGTCAGTGGTAAACCACTTCCATAACATTGCCAAGAAAGCTGCATGGACGCAGTCAACAGGAGCCAAGTTCAACTCAAGGGCACATTTATGGACCTTTAGGCAAATTTGAACAATTTTGTGCCAGTATTCTGTAGATCTGTATTCTGTAGGTACCACTTCGGTGGGATGGTAACAGCGTTCCACGCGTGTCATGCCGGCCACATGACCATGGAAGCGTCTTCGGACAACGCTGGCTCTTCAGCTAACAAACAGAGATGAGCACCGGCCCCTAGAGTTGGACACAACTGTGTGAGGGAACCTTTACCTTTTTTACCTTTATTCTGTAGATCTGGAGAGAAATTGGGCCTCGTAGATTATTGAAGGATTCACAATAATCCTCATTCGCCTAGCACCAACATCTCTTAGCAGCAAGAGGAGAGAGGGGTGAGACATGTACCTAGTATTCAGGCATTATGTCTTGGACAAAAGTACCCAAGCTGGAGGCTAAGAGTGCGAGCATGTTCCTTTCAAGAAAATATACAATTTTAATAGGATTTTTTTCAAAAGGTAAAGACTCAAGCTCAGCTCCTGGTGATTACAAGGGCAGATCCATGTAGTTTTCTTGGAAGTAATACATAAGTGTTACCATTGCCTTCTTCTGGGAGTGCAAAGTGATACATGGGTTGTAGAAACAATCTGTGAAAAAAAATGGAGACAAAAGTGACATAGGAGAGATCTGAAGCTGTATAATATTAATAGGCTTAATATGATATTAATAGGCTTAATCCTACATGCACTTAATAATTGGCTAAGAATCCAGTAGGATTTAGTTCCAAATAAACATTCAGAGGATTACACTGTACCATCCACAGAAATCAGTACTATGCAATATTTATTTGGGAAATTACAGCATGTTTTTCTCCTTTAAAAAGACTTCTCCTCCATCCACAATTACTGGATTTATTGGTATCACCTGCTAACTTTGGAAATACTCTTTAAACTGCTGTGTGTACTGGATTGAGAGATATATTCTTAGCAAACATACTAGCTTTGAGTAGTTAATAATAAAGCTATTATCTTTGGCAGTAAGACATGTCACAACAAATTTTTAGCAAGATCTCAGAAACATTGCTGTCACAACTCTTAAGGCATGGAAGAGGGATAAATCTTCAATATAGACTTAGTATCTTATTGAGACATAATCCTAAATTAATGGATGATTGTTTGCCCAAATGAAAAGATAAAAAGACATGAAGTTGGCAAAAGAAAAGAGGCAAAAGAGGCAAAATGGTGCTAACATTTGAGAAACATTACAGTACCACAATAATTAAGATGAATAAATCTATTCTTTAAAAATATTACGAACAGGAAACCAGCAAAGGAGGCAGACTATTGGATGACAAGGAAGTTAGATAAACTAAAGGAAGGAGATTACAAAGAAAATGAATGAATTATTTGGCTTAATCTTTCGTTTGAAAGATATAAAGCAGATATCCATTCCAAATATGGATAGAAGGAGATTCTGAATCAGTGTAGCTTTTGCAAACATAGATCCTATCTCACTATTTTGTGAGCTTTGTGAATATTGTGTCACAATGTTTTAACAATGTTTTTTTTAATAAGCCAAGGAAATGTGACTCATATCTAATGATAAACTATAATTTATGAGGCATAGTGGACCATGAGTTCTATTCCTGCCTTAGGCAGGAAGCCAGCTGGGTGACCTTGGGCCAGTCACTCTCTTTCAGCCCTAGGAAGGAAGCAATGGCAAACCACTTCCAAAATCTTGCCTAGAAAACTGCAGGGACTAGTCCAGGCAGTTGCCAGGAGTCAATACTGATTTGAAGGCACCAAAATACCAAACCAAACCCACCAATCCAGTCTTTGCCTAAGAATAGGCTGACCATATTTCCTTGAGACAAAAACAAGACATTGAGGTGGCAAAACGGGACGGGGTCTTGTGTAATATTCCGTATTCATGAAAAAGACAGGGGTCCCCGCCCCCCGGTCTGTGCGATTGGCTCCCGCCTGCAAACCCTGCCCCCCCGGTCCATGTAATTGGCTCCTGCCTGCAAAGCCCGCCCCCGGTCTGCGCAATTGGCTCCCACCTGCAAACCCCGCCCCCTGGTCCCTCCTTTGCTGCGTGCTGATAGGCGGTAGGGCTTCCTCTTCCGGGCTGCCTCCAATCGGCAGCTCCGGCTCAGATCCTCCTTCCACGCCATTCCTGCCGGGTTTAAAAAATGGGACAAAATTGAGATTTTTATCAAAATGACGGGACGGTTGAAAAATACTAAAAAAATGGGACTGTCCTGTTCAAAATGGGACGTATGGTCAGCCTACCTAAGAAGGCACTACTTCTACACAGCCACTGGCTTTATTTCCCAAATCCTCTGAAATAGTCTCATGCTGTTCCTTCCTCAGAGTTCTCCACAAACTGTCCAGCGTTCCCTCAAGCCAGCTAATCACACAGATATAAAAATCAGCCACTGCCACTGAGACACTGTCTAACCACCACTCCGGAAGAAATGCTAGCTTTGCAGCCAGACAATGCAGTGGGGATTGAAAGAAGTGTGCTAATCCCAGATCAGCACAAACCGGTAGTGGAAGGGACAGGAATAAAGTGCTTTTCTTTGGAGTTGTTTGCATTTATGAATCAAACTCACATGCAAACGGCAGGCTTGGGAAGGCCTGCAAAATTTTTTGTTTACGCTCAAGACTGCATTAATTGTGCAGAATTGGATGGGGTGGGGGGAGAGGATGCAAATATCAGCTTAGAATATTAGGCTTTGAAGGTTAATGCAAATTTAATAACGGCCCTCAAAGTAGATTAATATTTTATATACACACACCCATACATACATGCACACACTTTGTAAATAATTATTACTCTATCTAAGTAGATAGAGCAATAATTCATAAAGGATGAATGCCATCAGTATGATGAAAAATCATGGATCCGAATTATCCTTTTCTTTAAAATTGTCCTTAAAGCTGTTCATCCCCAAACCTGAAAACTACTACTTCTGAATATTTCTAAAAGAACTGAAGCCATCGTTGGATTATTGTTTCAGGTACTGATGTCTGGAACCTCTAAGGTGCTTTTTCTTTTACTTATTCTCGACTTTGCCTCTTAATCGTACACCACATCCTATGTAGTAAGTCTTCATTCCAACATGGTGTGTTGTCCCTATTGTCCCTTTAATTGGAGGTAGGGAGTTGTCACGAACAGACCACAGGCTGTCTGCGAATCCACCGGGAATGCTCTGGAAGAGAGTTTGAAAAATGTTACTGAATTGGATTAAGCAAATCAACATTCCTTAAGCTTCAAAAATGTTCCTATTCAAATTCAGATTATTACACTTGTCACATTCAGCCATCATTTGTGGATCATTTATTTATTTATTTATACTTTAATTTCTACTACTGCACCATCTCCCCCAAAGGGGACTCTGATCATGATTGACAAATGACATGACTGTTTGTTAAACCGCCTAGCCATTTTTTAAATGCTGCTTTTGATCTTCTTAAGTTTTGCTTTGAGTAGAAAGGGAGGATATAAATTAATAAAGAATTAAATACTTTTGGGAACAAGAGCAAGATTTTCTTTTCCTTTGTTCTCAACATCATCATGATAGAATGATTAATTTACAAATAATGGGACAGAAGTAATTGCCAGTAAATTTTTATTGGCAGGGTTTTTTTTGCAGCCTAAGTAACGTCATTTACATCAGGGGTCCCCAACCTGTGGGCCACGGCCCACTAGTGGGCCACGGCCTGTTAGGAAGTGGGCCGTGGGGCTCCCACCTGCAAACCCTGCCCCTGGTGCACGCAATTGGCTCCCGCCTGCAAACCCCGCCCCCCGGTCCGTGGAAAAATTTTCTTCCACGACCGGTCCCTAGTGCCAAAAAGGTTGGGGACCACTGATTTACATAGCCAAACCAACCTGGCTTTCTTTTTCCCCAATATGCATTTTTTAAGACAAGCCCCAAATCATTTTATTGTTTTTTTTAATTATTACTGTTAGCTTTTTGGGAACCTGTTTTGGATCAGAAAGGTAGAATTTTAATTTTATTTAATTTAATAGAAATCTATATGTACAAGCAGCCTAGTTCCACTTGTGTTTTTCTCCCAGAAGTAGCTGTTTGTTGGGATAATTTGAGGCAGAGAATCATCCTCCTTCATTACTTTTTCCTTTGCAAACTCCCCACTGACAAAGTAGCTTCTGGGAGAAAAAAGATGGTTGGAATTGGGTTATATTTGTATTTATATCTTGCCTTTCTGCTCAGAAATAGTGCTTATGACAGAGCTTTCCAAACTGTGTGTCGGGACACGTTAGTGTGTCGGCTGCAGTGTATGGGTGTGTCGCGGCTGCTGCTGCCTCCAAACCTGCCCTGCCAGGTTTCCGTGCAGGTCCTAGTGCCTGCCTTGTGCCCTGCTGTAAGAGTGTGTCGCAAAATGATGCATGTTCTAAAAAGTGTGTCCCCAACATGAAAAGTTTGGAAAGCTCTGGCTTATGACAATTAACAGCAATAAAATATTTTTAATTTATCTGTTTGTGAGACTTGTATCTTGCTTTTTCTCCATAAGATCATGGACATCTCCATGTCCCCCCAATAACAACTTTGTGAGATAGGTGGGGCTGAAGAAAAGCAACTGGCTCAATGTTATCTAGTGAGCTTCCATTGTTGGGGTGGACTTGAACCTGGGCCTCCATGCTAAAATTTAGTTCTTTAACCACCATATCATATTAGCTTCCAGTAAAAGGGTATTTGTTTGTAAAATAAAGAAACAATTACCAATTTATAAACTAATGAAGAACACAAGTAAAATCACAGTAAAACACATATCAACAAGAACATTGTTACATATTGCTAAGTATGGACTGTTTAAATCAAAGGTGGTTAAGCAAGCCACAGTGGCCTGGTTTAGACATAATTCTAAGCCATAAACTATGTTTACAAATCATGCAAAAGCCAAAGGAAACATGCCTTAGCATGATTTCTGAACCCCACAATTAGCTTAGCATGATATGAGAACCCGGCCTCTGAAAACATCAGATTTTCATCCACAGGCTGAGTTTGGTATCCTCCCAACTTGGCACTGTAAGTGGCAGGCACAATGTGCACAATCTAAATATTGACTGAGCATTCAGTCCTGATCTTCCACTTCCTTTTAGAATGGCTGTCCATCCTTTTCACGGCATGATGTTTACAATATTAAATGCCATTCTTCAGTAAAACATACACAAACTTGCTTGTTATACATTTGGCAGTTCTAAGTCTAGGATAGATCACCTGCATCAGGCCAGGTAGGTTGCAGTTTTATTTATTTATTTATAATTCGATTTTATCACCGCTCCAACTCCCCTTAGGGGGACTCTGGGCGGTTTACAAAAAACCAAACAATTAAAATAACATATAATATAATACAGTCATAATTAAAATAAATATGAAATCCAAGAGGTGATGAGCTTGTATTTAAAAGGGCTCTATGGCACCAGCCATCCGCAGGAGAAACTGTCCCCCCCCCCATCCCAAGCAAGGCGGCAGAACCAGGTTTTTAAGTTCTTTCTGAAGGCCGGGAGCTATGGGGCCTGCCTCAACTCCGGGGGTAGAATGTTCCAAAGGGCGGGCGCCACCGCAGAGAATTACAATTTAATCTCACAATTAGGGTGAGGGCCTGGGAAGCACAGGTCTGCTAACTCATGAACTGGTTTTCCCTGTGCTTGAATCTGGAGAGAAAAGTGGATTTGTCCAGAACACGAGTATATTTCCAGGGTAGCTACACCTCCCTATTGCAGTTTTCTTAGAGAGCTTCCTCACAACTCAGCTTTCTTAATCTTAAGAACTTTTCAACCGGATGTCAAAAACCTCTCTGTCCTGCTGGTCTTGAAATGAAGATGGGGCCATCTTTAGCAGTAGGAGCAGACACAATTTTTTCCTAAGCTTCAGGCTCATTTTATTGAAAAGAGCACATTCCTTAGATAATTACTTGGCACTTATCAAGATATTTGTTTGGTCTTTAGCCCAATCTCTCTGTACCCAATGAAATCTAGCAGTTGGTGCTGTAGCAAATCGCTCGGCTAAGTCCATTGGGTAGAATGTCTATGAAGGTTCTCAGTCATCCAGGTGGAACAGTCTGTAGCTTGAATCATGTCAACTGGATTTCTATTTTCTCAGTGGAAACATTTCGCTCCTTATCCAAGGAGCTTCTTCAGTCTGAGCAAAGTTAGTAAGATCATTTAGGATTCCCTTACTAACTTTGCTCAGACTGAAGAAGCTCCTTGGATAAGGAGCGAAACGTTTCCACTGAGAAAATAGAAATCCAGTTGACATGATCCATTGGGTAGAGGTTGGAAGCCAAACTCCTCCCCTAGAATCCCTCTAGGTCTTTGCATCCTAGCCCTGCCTCCTGCTTTGGGAAAGCCACATGTGCTTCCTACTCTACCAACCATCTTCCAGAGGTATCTTACCTGGTGCCCACCCACTTAATTCTGGCATGTGAGAGATAGGACTTTTATACCCCCTGCTTCATTTCTGATGATTAAAAAATAAAAATGAAAAAAAAATGAAATGAAATAATTCCTGAGGCACCAGGAAGCCTTGCAAACATCTAGCATTGCAAAATGAGGGCAAGAGTACCATATCTCTGGCTCAGCTGTGAAAGGCTTGGGAGATTCCATTTCTGTTCTTGATTGATGGGAATCAAGTGCCAGACAAAGACACCAAGCCAGTATGTAGTGTGTTTGTTCTTGGCTTAGCATATTATAGATAGATATAATATGAACATAGGCACTGCACTTTGTAAATTATTGTTTTCTATGCAATATGTTATGCAAACCCAACCAAGAATGGCTTAATCAATTAACCATCTCCTGGTGAAATGTGGAAACCCAGCCAAATGATGGTTAATTATAACTATGAAACAAGGCCATTGCATGCCATATTTTTTGGAATAGCTTTTTTTACTAACAAAAGGTAAGATCTTAGTTTAGGCTTCAGACAACATACTAAAATGTGTTTAATCCAACAGGGAAACAAAACGTTCAGATTTTGGGTCAGAGGAGGGGAGAGAAGCATTCCAGCCAAGGGTGAAGCTATGCTTATTCTCATAATGCTATAAATAATAGTTACAGAGAAACAGAGCCGCAATCCTTTTCAAGTTCACAGCACAATTGGTTATTTATCTCTAGGAAAATTTGACTTCTGAATACCACTAGCCTTAAATGAAGTGAAGGATGATTGTTTATGCATTTTTAGGAAGAGTGTTTTGCAACTGAGTGCCTGGCTGATTTCTCTGTGGGAACTTCTAACAATGAAAGAAAAATATACTGAATTTTAACATGTAGTTAAGATCTAGGAACCAGAATACACAATCGACTCTCGATTGAGATAATTGGTTCATTATCCCTGACAGCACCTAGGCAACCTCGCTAATCTCAAAAAACCAAACAGAGTTGGATGTGGTTAGTGCTTGAATGGAAAACTATCAAGAAATTACAGGACTCTGGCTCAATTGAGAAGTTAAAAATATCCCAAAGGAAGGCAGCAATGATCCATTTCCACATTGCTGCCAAGATGGACATCTCCATATAGAAAACAGCAGCTGACCTTGTGTCAATGAAAGCTTTACTTTTTAATTAAAGTCAGTCTTAATGAGTTCTCACTGAAAATAGCTGCATTAATTCAAAGAGATGTATAGCTCTTTCCTATTCCACACTATGCAATGATACTGTATAAGTTAGGGGTATAGATTTACCTTACTTGGGCCAGAATGAGGTTCCAACCAAAGGGTTTAAAATAGGCCTGGTGGGAATTTGCTAATTGCCAGAAAATGTAATACTTTGCTCCAGTACTAGCAGAAACAACAAGAATCTATCCAGCAGTTTTGTTGTAGACCTAACCTCTGGATTCCACCTCTAGTTCCCATCTTTCCTGGTCTGGTCTACCTAGTGGGGCTGGCATCACCATCCACTAGGATTTTTATTCTCACATGTTTTGAACTCTAGTCAGAAAGCCTAGCCTGAACCCATGTTCACAAATGGCGGCCTCAGTCTTTTAAGGTGTATGGCTATGTTTCCAGTAAGTCATTCTCAATGAACCAAACAGCACCAAGAGGCCTTTGGGGTTGATGGCCACATTTAGACTTTGAGAGCACATTGTGAGTGCTTTTACAAGATGGCAGATGTGGGGCAAGGCCAGCCATTTCACCAGGAAGCGAATTGGATGGTCTTATTCCATGCCAACCCTTGTAGTCTCCTTTTTGATGCCCTCTGTTATCATAGCTGCCCTTTGTCTTTTGGTGTGGGGGGCAGTTGATCATATTTCAAACCAAAGCATTGGATTCGAGCCACGTATGACTTCTGTTGTCTAAGAATGCTTGGTGAACCATTCTTTAAAAAATCAAGTGAGTTTTTTAAAACTAAGGCTGGAAGGCAAGGATGACTGATACACCAAATGACACAGAGAAGCTGAAGTGCGTCATCTTGCTTCCCTCTGTGGTAGATATGATGCATGGCAATAAAGTATCTGTGCTTGGCACATTCATGCCACTTTGGGATATAGTCTATAGGCTTTATTCTCTTCTCTGCTAGCTCATTCACATGAATGATGACTACACTACAGCCATATGTATATTTCATAAAAGAAATAAGAAAAACGGTGATGCCTTCGAAGAGGATTTTAACAGAGACAGCAGTTCCTTCTGGAACGTAGGCGTTTCTGAATTGATCCCTGGAGGTAGTTCAAAACTTTCCAGCTGGAAGAAAATTATTCTTGAAGACTTGGAGGATATTGTGAATATGCTCTCCTGCTGGTTTCTCAAATATGTCCATTCATATATTAGCATTTAAAAATAACTAATTGTAATTGTTGTTGATGATCACGTGAAGATGGCATGCTACTCATCTGATAAAATTAGTTTCTGGTCTGATATAGGTTATGCCATAATAAATCTGCTAGTCTGTAGGATGCTGGGAGCCTTCCTTTTTATTGCAACAGCATGACACATCCGTTCCAATGGAAGCTGTTTTAGGCAAAATCCTCTAAGTTCTAATCAACCAAATCAGCTGATGCACAGCCAGCAACAATAACATGTGCTTGAACAAAATGTAGGGCCATTTTCCAAAGCCACTGCTAATGCATGATCAGGTAAACAATGGATCATTTCAGGCTTCTAAAAAGAAAACACACTGAGAAAGAAGGGAGTCTCAAACAATATCTAATATCCATCCCCCCTTTCAAAATGAGCACATAACCAATTCAATAAATACTGTAAGTACTGTAGATGTGTCCTAATGCTATAATTATTTATCTGTTGGATTTATATCTTGGCTTTAATTTAGGAGTTCAAAGTGGCATGCATAGGTCTCCCTCCTCCAGTTTTTGCCCACAATAACCCAGTGCAGTGTGGAGTTTTCTAAAAAAAAAAAGAGAGAGAGAGAAAATTACAATGGCTTCATGCCATTCAGAAACACACAGCAAACAGAACAAATTCAAGAAATGTTGAGGAAATGCATGATGGGAAGAAGAGCACCTACTCACTTCTACCTGTCACACCACTGCAAAAGTCACAGAACATAACCCCCAAATTACTTCAACATAACATAACCCCCAAATTCAGAATGGCAGGAAAGTATTTTGCAAATGATGAGTTTGGGAGCAAGAACAGCAAGACTGAACTGCAAATCTTGCAGGGATCAGAGCAGGATCAGCTAACATGGAAGATAAGTAGAATGGACTGAATCAAAATAAATAAAATGAAGCAGGAACTGTCAGAAGTCCTACCAAGGTTCCTTCATAAGAGATGGGGCTTGGGTGATGTCAGCAAGACCCTGGAGACAAATGAAAGAAGAGTTTGGCTGACAGGCTTCAAGGAATCCACAGGTTTTCTATTATTCAATTCTTTTATCTTGAACATCAAATGCAAATGAGTGTGCCTATGTGTGCATGTAAAAACATGTGCACATACTTATGAAGCCCATCAACTGAAAAGAAGTTGCACCACAACGTGGAAGATTCCCAAGGACTGTAACCTTAGGAATCATTGCCCAGTAACCCTTATCTGTTTTTCCCAAATCTGGGTCAAGGGCCTTTGCCTGTCAACGGATTGTTTAACTTGCAAATCAGCACACAGATTGGATATTGCATTCAACTTGGTAAACAAATTTGAGCCTTTTATTATGTTCCTCTGCAAAGTCACAGAAAAGTTTCAGAGGAATGGTTCTGTTTGAACACTGATTGAAGTGGGCATTGATTAAAGAAAAGAGTAAGTTCCCCAACCTGATATCCTCACAGAATGTTGGATTATAGCCCTCATATTTTTCTACAAACATGGCAAAGGCTTGAGAATAATGCAAGCTTTAGTCCAATCTATCTGAAGGACATGAGTTTGGGGAAGATAAGTCTGTCCCTACAGTTTGAAAATCTAATGCCTAATTCTCCATGCTTATTGACACAGCAATGCCAGAACAATTATCTTCATGTTTATGTTGAAGTAAATTCTACCATGGTCAATACACTTTACTCCTAAGAATGTGTCCATAGGTCATAAATATTTAGAAGTGCTCCAGGATCTTCAATTGCTGCTTGTTTTCTTTCAAAAATTACATAAATAGCAGGCAGGATGGCATGTGGACATCAACACTTTAAATTAGGCTTAACACAGTTAAAAAACAAAGAACAGACCCCCAGTTCCCTCCCCCCAAAACTTTAGAATGCCCTCCCCTTCCAAAAACTATTTAGTATGATCCCAACTCCAAAAGGTAGCCACCCCATCCTATTTGATTTCTTAGAACCTCTTGGATTTAAATTCAGGAATATTGCTTCAAAACATCTTCACCTCTCACACACTCACTTTCTGGTGGGGAGTGGGGGAGCAGAAATTTGCATTTGGACATATATGCAGGAAGACACATTCCAGCCAGCTAACCAGCTGACAGAAAATTCATAAAAAACACTCTCTGTCCTATTACACAAACATCACATTATGTTTAGAGAAAAAATATTTCTAGAATGTTCTTAGAAAACTCAGAAAAAGAGGACAAAGGTCTTTATTAAATTAAAACTTTTTATTCCTGCTCTTGAACAGCTCCCAGATGTTCCAATGGGGCTGATGCCATAGATCATTCCAGTAGATTGTCTCCAATGTGATCAGACCAAAGTCAATGAGAGGTGCATGTACAGAGAATGAAAAGATGCTAAACTTTAGCACTGGGACACTGTTCTTTTTATCTCATTTGTGCAGCATTTCTCAAAGTAAAATAAATTGACCCAAAGTTCAGTTGCATTACACTCAGCATAAATGGAAAAAAAAATTACAACATGCCAAGATAGCCAAGGTTGTAATGCAATGCACACTTACATGGGAGCAAATTCCAGTGACTTCAGCTTTTATGTTGACATACTGTATAAGAGTTGTACAATGAAGGTGTAAATTAAATACAAGTGAGGTCAGACTAACATTTGTATTAATTATTTGGATGAGAAGATGATGGGAATGGATATCAAACTTGCAGATGTCACAAAGTGGTGGGATAGCTAATACTCTAGAAGACAGAAATAAAATTCAAAACAATCATGATAGGTTTGAGAAATGGGTTGTGAATAACAGAAATAAATTTGACAGAGACAACTGCGAAGTTCTTTTCTTAGGAGACAGAAATCAAATACATGTGTAGGATGAGGGATTGTCCTTGGCAACAGTACTTGTTAAAAAGATCTAGGGATTGTAGTTGATTACAAAGTAAATATGTGTCAGCAGTGTTGTAGCTGCAAACAAGGGAAATGCAGTTTTAGGCTATTTCACAAAAGTAAAGTAATAGATGCATTTTATTCTGCTTTGGTCAAATCCTACCTCAAACATTGTCTCCAGTTCTGTGCCCCACCATATCTTAAGAATTCAGAAGTCTGGAACAGGTTCAGAGAAGGACAAAGAGAAGGAAGGAACTTTGAGAAAACTGAAGTGGGAGATGATAGCACTCTTTAAATACCTGAAAGGATGTCACACAGAAAAATGCCAAGACCCATTTTCTATCATCCCAGAGTTCAGGATACAGACTAATTGTAGTGAGTAGAGAGGATAGCCTTGAAGGACAGAGAGAAGATCTGTTACCAAGGCAGCAATCAGATAACGAATGCTTGAACCCAGGCCAAGAAAGTGGTTTACGAAAACATCTCAGACAGCCCCCCCCCCCCAATTTACATGAAGATAAAAGGAGGAAGGGAAGTACATTCAGACTTGCAAGATTCAATTACTATAACTGTTGTAATAAAAGTAGCTTTAGGTCTGCACAGTGTCTGTTCCTTGGTCTGGCATACCTTATACATCAATCTAGTTTTCGTAAACCACTTTCTTGGCCTGGGCTCAAGCTTCATTTATCTGATCTTTGCCTTGGTATGGAGGATGGCTTTGGTAATGGATCTTCCCTCTGTCCTTCAAGGCCACCCTCTATATCACTACACGAATTGATTTAGGGTACAGAAATGCATATTTGGACTGAAGATTTAAAAAAAAGCTTTCTAATAATTGTTAGAGATATCGGGTTTCAACCAAGCACGTCTCACACAAGCTTGAAGGAGGAGGCAGCCTCTGCTGTAACCTAATCTTACTTGCTTTTGTGGGAGGGGCTGAACCCCGATTTCCTGTTCCTGTTCTCTTTTGTCTTCCCTTTTTTCCTGCTTGAATCCCCACCTGGGAGGATGGCAGTTTGTAGGGAAATCAGTTACTCAGAGAGCTAGTAGGGTCCTCTTCAGTGGATGTGTTCAGGGAGAGGTTGGACAGCCATCTGGATTCCTATGCTGGTGAACTCAATGAACTTAATGGCCCTACTTTTCTATAGGGAAAGTCTGCTTCATTAGCCCTGTATCTGGAAAGCATCAGAAATGGAATATTATCTCTTCCTCAGGCACTTTATGCTTATTTTGAAATGGAGGACAAAGATTAGTGTCTCAATTGTGTGAACACACCATTGTCCTACATGAAAACCTTACATATGTCCTCTATATACCAATGCAAATATTAATTTAAGCATTAAATGATGACTAACAATCAAATTATATCTCCCTACCAACACCACTTGTAAATCAGAGAACTAGGAGATGAAAGATCATCATCATTATCATCAACATCATGATCATCATCTTTCCTTCCATCTGATCATAGTTATGTTGATATCATCATCATCATCATCATCATCATCATCATCATCTCCTGCTGCAATGTTCTTCAACCTGGTCCTCTTCTGATTGTTTCAGCATTCTGTTGTGGTCCCACTAAATCTAGGATATCAGATTAGGGAAGACAGTACTAGTGTATCTTGTGCCAAGGAAGAAGAAGGCTTAATTGTGTTAACTTCTGGAAATTCTCAGTCTGCAAGAAAAGCTGAGGCCAATATTACAGGGAACTATTTTAACATATGAGATTTTGTAAGTATTTCCTTCAAGCATTACAACTTAATTATTTGCTCTGTTTCCATGTTCCCCATCCACTTATCAAATAGATTGCACAATCATGATTTGAGCCATGGAATTGTACAATGGATTTAGTATGGCAAATTATTTTTTAAATCATATTTTTATTAAAAGTTTTAACTACAATTATAAAAGATAATACAAACTAAAAAGAATAAGAAAAATAGAAAGAGAGAATAAAAAGTGCAAGAAAGCAAAAAAGAAAGAGAAAATAGAAAGAGAAAAAAGGGGGGTAAAAAACGTAAGAAAGCGACTTCCCACTGTAATCATGATAAGTATAAACAATTTCACTATCTCTTCACCTCCTCTTAGTTAACAGTTAACAGATATAAAACTCTTCGTCCCATAACTCAACTCTTAACTATAGGTAAGTCCAATAAACAACGTCTTTTCCAATCTAGGTGTCAGCAAAAAGTCCAAACAGAGCCCTAAAAGTAATAACATTAGTTAACAAATATAAAACACATATTCCGTATCTCAACTCTTAACTGTAAGCAAATCCAATACACAACATATTTTCTAACACAGATATCGACGAGTCCAGAGAGAACCCCCCACAAAATTCTCAATTATAGGCAAATCCAATAAACCACGTTTTTTCCAATCCAGGTGTCAGCAAAAAGTCCAAACAAAGCCCTAAGATAATCATATTAGTTAACAGATATAAAACCCATCATTCCATATCTAAATTAACTGTAAGCAAATCCAATACACAACAAGTTTTCCAGTCCAGATGTCAACAGGTCCAGAAAGACCCCCCAGAGTAACAACATATCCCATTTTAACTGTAATCAAATAAGGCAACTTTATAATCTTTCCTTTTAGATGTAACAATCTTGCTCTTTAATCCATGTCCTGAAATTCTTCAAAATTTTAACAATCCTTTTTTGTAGATCCAGCAGGAAGGAATTATTCCATTTACTCTCTTGAATTGGCATTTTTCTTTCCTTCTTAATTTTTAGAGCCTCATCTGATTTTTTTTGTATATCCAGTGATAAGTTCTTTTTTTATATCCCACCTTTATTATTTTTACAAATAACTCAAAGCGGCAAACATACCTAGTACTCCTTCCTCCTCCTATTTTCCCCACAACAACAATCCTGTGAGGTGAGTACTTGTTCATGTTGTTCTCCATAATCACTTCAGATAAGATTAGTTCCAGATCTTTTTCTGTAACAACTTCTTAGGGTGGAACAGCTTCTTCTGGGAACAGGATGTTCATAAAAACACACCACATATCTGACACTATTGATTCAAAGTCCCATTGCCATTCCTCAACAATATCTCTGCACACTATTATAAGTTGCTTATCTTGTTATGTCTCTAATGTCGAAAATAATTTTTCTTTCCCACAAAAATACATTTATTCTTTAAAATAAATTTCAAAGTCTTAATATTCCAAATCAAATATTCTGTATTCTGAGCCCTTAATCCGTTTCAAACTTTCTGTAGCCAAAACCTTGTTTTGCATTTTGCTGTGTATTTTGAATTCTTAAAATGTATAAAGGTGCAGTTTCATTTTCTTAGACTAAGGATTGAAAGCACTCACCCGGTGTTTCCAGCCTTGTCATTTTGAAGGTGTCTAACTTCTTTAAAGCAGTTAACAGGCAATTTCTGAAGGTGGTTAGCAAAGGAAGTGCAGACTTAGGCTGGAGCAAGTATGACAAATTCCCTTGTCTCCTGCTTCTCCACCCTCCAGAGACCTCTGCCTTGCAGACTGCTCGTGAGAAGCAACTGTATGGAGTGCAGCTTGGGCGATCTCGCGTCTTCTCTTTGTCCAGAGAGGGTCGAAGGAGCCAATCTACTTGTCAGCTCCTTGTTCTTAGCCACAATCATCAGCTCTGCTTTGCGCGGAGCCATCTTCAGTCTGCCATTCTTCCCCGGAAGTCCCCAGTGTGGCAGCTTGATTGATGGTCACATTGTCCATAAGACAGCTTCACTATAAGCAGTTGTAAGAAGTTATTACACCACAAACCGTAGGATTCTGTTGCAAAGTCTAATTGGAACCACAGTACAAATTTCCCTTACAAGTGTTCTGAATGTTAGGCTTCATCCCATTTGGGAAAGCTCACAAGAAATTGAAGAATTATAGATAAGTAGGATTTATTGAAGATAACGGGAAGCCATAACCCAAGAATTTCAACAACTAAAGTGATTCAAGAATACATCCTACATAACGAAATAATGTTTACACCTCTTATGGTTTGTTTTCTTTTCTGCCCTATGTGATGGATGACTTGGTACCATCTTCTGGGCTTCACTCTGTCCCTTGCAGCCGTCCAATTTGCTATCATAATCTTTTTTCCTCCATTGTTTTAAAAACAGTATCTTGTGAGCAGCCAATTTTTTATATGTTAGCAAACAATTTTGCTATGCATGAGTACTATTTATAACTGCCAGTACTCAATGCCTTGAGCAAATCAATATAGCCAGAAATGCATAATGGATTCTGATAGAAATGACCTTTAAAATAAAATCATGGTAATTAAAAAGTGGGTATTAATCTGAACATTGCACTTAAAAAAGCAAACTTCGGGATGTGGTGCACGGAAACAAAAAGCAGGTGCTGAAGTTATGGAATCTCTTTTAAAAGTCCTGATTTAACTGGGATCAATAATCTAAATCAGCCTTTCTCAACTTTTTGACCCTGGAGGAACTCTTGAAATATTTTTCAGGCCCCGGGGAACTCCTACACATTCAGGCTCAAATATAGGCCAGAAGTTACATAATTATTATATTCGTTTCATGTGTAGGCCTGTATATATGCATTAACAGTGTTCCTAAACTAAAAATAAAGAATGAAACTTACCTCTTTAATGTGAAGTTGCCCGAATATGAAATATTTTTTTACATAAATCATGATCTCCCAGGGAATCCCTAGTGACCCCTCGTGGAATCCTAGGGTTCCAGAGAACCCTGGTTGAAAAACCCTGATCTAAACAGTACTGGTACCCTAATATAAGTTTCTTTGGAAGAATATTTTAAAAATAAATACTAGTTAAATACCTGTTGTAATTTTGTTATACACAACCCAATTATTGAATGGCAAGAAGTTCCAGGATACAGCACATATCCAAGTCTGGTTTCTTTCACAAGGGGATCCTTGGAGATGTTATGCCGTTTTGTAATATTTATATTTGTTTACAAATACAGCAACTGAGCAGAGGGGGGGCCCACAGCCAGGTGTTAAAACAGCTAAAATCGGTGCTCTCGTATCAGATTTCTAGAGATGGTAGAACATCAAAGACACTTTAGGGCTCAATGAGACCCTTTCCATATGCACGGGTACGCACTCATGTCCTACCAATACTGAGGGGCTAGCCTAGGCTTTCAAAAGTGGAGTAATTAGCTCCTGCTTGAGCTACTGCTCCAGAGAAATGTTGTGAAAAGAGTTGACAGTCCTTTTCTCTGCAACCATGGAGGGGAACTCCCCCTTTATCCTACCTTCTGGCTCCTTAGAGTTCCTCTCTCACTCCTAAAGCCAAGGCAGCAGAACATATTGGTCTGTTCCCACTCTCTTCCCAATTGTCCCGGGTGGTGTGGTTGCCACTCCCTTGCTCAGCAACCTTGTGGTTGGAGGAAGAGTTCTTTTCCCTTTTATTTCCCATTGCAAAAGGCTCAAAGATGGTTGCACCGTTCTAGCTAGCTACCATGTTTTTGCTCCCCACCTTCCCCATGGGCTAGCTGGAGGGAACTGAGCACAGTGTAGAGGGCGGAGTTGAGAATATTCACATAGCTGTGGAAAAAATGCTGCAGGAGGTATGAGAGGTGAAGCTGCTGCCCATGTGGAAGAGCCCTGAGATAAACCCTTAACTGCTTCTGGAAGTGGTGGAGACAGATGTATTCAGAACATCTCTCAAAACTACAGTATATTGAGATTATTTGCAAGTTAGTGTATTGAATTTTCATATCAGCGTAACACCAGTGTTTGCCTATCAGCTGGGAGGTACCAAGGCAAACCTGTCCAGCAGGTTTGCCCAATGTTAAGAAGTTTTTCTTCTATCCAGTCCCTAAACCTAAAGTACTATTTTGCTTCCCTTCCCACCTCACCATGCTGCCTTTTTCTTGCGCTGCATTTGTAGATGTATGTATGTATGTATGTGTATGTATGTATGTATGTATGTGTCTGTGGGTATATTTAACAATAATGTAGACAAGCACATAGCAATTCCTTTCCCAACTTCACTGTGCCGTCTTGTGAACCTCATGTTTTATGTGTGTGTGTTTTTTTAACTTTTGAAGCATGCATTTTCTCCTCCTCAGACATTATATTATGGAGTCCTTGGTGCTCTCTGAGCTCAGAGAGCACCAAGGACTCCACAGTTCAACCCTGAGCTACATATACAGTATTCTCTTCTATTGGTACATTATATTATCCAACAAGATTTGCAAAATCAGCAGCAGCAGAAATATTTCCCCCAATCCACCCTGCAGTGAACGTAGCCAGCTATATTCTGGGAAAGTAAATATTGAATTATGACTTGCAAAAACCAGGGTTTGCATCAATCTCATGAAAGCTCTTTTTACCTGATCTGTTGTTGCTCCCTGGAGCTCTTTTTTCATTCTCTTCATCATCGCTGTCACAGGATACTGGCTGAACATCTAGCTTGTATTCTACTTGATTTACACCGCATTCCTGCTTGGTAAAGTTTCTCAGAGCAACAAGACGGTGATGGATGGCTGCATAGAGTGAATCAGTGTCCTTTGTGCTGGCCTGTGTAATAGACAGAATGCATGGATCCATGAGGTACTGTGTTCCAGAGCACCAAAGAAAAGGTGAACAAGCAATGAGAAAGTAAAAAAAAATATTGAGAGGAAACATAGAGCAAGAAGAGAGAGTGACTGATTCCTGAGTGATTCAGAAACTTTCAAGCAGCAAACTTGCATGCTTTACAAGATCAAGGGGGAGCAAGTGTGTATATGCAATACCATTATATCTACAGAGAAATATGTCATAGAGGTGATACCCAGATTCGTACATATGCCCATACATCAGTTGTGCTTGACATTCTCTCCCACTTTTTTTGACATGTGAAATAAAATATCGTGCTATTTGCTCCATTTTACTTTATTTTTTATTTTTAAAATACACGGGTTGCCCTCAAAACCAGCTTTTTCTGGGTGATTTAGAGCATTGTTTCTTAAACTTTTTTCTCTCAGGACCCCTTTCCATTTTTCAAAATTATGGAGGACCCCAAAAGAGCTTTTGTTTGTATGGTTTATATTTATTGATATTTACCCTGTTAAAAATTAAAAGTGATGCATTCGCTGCTACTACTGATTCTCACAATTGTTTGATGGGATTTTATATATTGTATTATTTAATAAATATTAAATAATATTGTATTACTCTGTATGGGTATGAGCCTCAAACCCGTCAATTAAAATCTAGGAAGAGTTTTATGGTAAGAACAAACACCCTTGAGGGCACGCAAGAACAAAACCGAATTGGCAGATGGAGGAGAGAAATCACTGACCAAGGAATAGTTCCAGAGGAGAATATGGCTGAGGGATCCGATCTCCCTTATGTCGTTTGGAGGACTTTGAATAGGTTGAGGGTTGGAGTGCCTAACTGCAGAACTAATATGCTCAATTGGGGATTGTTGACGGATAATAATATGCAGTGTGAGTGTGGAGAGATACAGAATTCGGCCCACCTGCTGACCTGCCGATTATTACCAATAGCATGCACTGAAAATGATTTGTTTCTGGCCAATGATAAAGCTAAGAAGGTGGCGTCATATTGGCAGCTTAAGGTTTGATCTGGATACGAAAGAAGAAGATTGTATTACTTTTCAACATAGGCTGGCAAATACTTTTGATTTTGTGGACCCCTGAGAGGGTCTTCGGGGACCCCCAGGAGCCCTAGGACCACACTTAAGAAACACTGACTTAGAGCAATAGAATATCCTCAGGTAGTGAACATGTCAACCAGCCCTTGGCCCAACAAAGGAATTTAAAGAAAAGGGTCTATTGTTTATTTATGTATTTAGTTTACCGATGATCACCATTCAGGTTTTCCACAAAGCAGTTTTATGAAATAAAAATTAGGCAACAAGTAGAACGTCTAAAAATTTCACTGGGGTTCACATGTATTCTTCTTTGAGTGTCATATCGCTTCTTAAGTGAAGGCATGAATACTTGCCTCCTTGTTCCTGCAGTATCTTGCTCTCCAAAAAGAAGGGTCAATAGATTTATTTATTTATTTTATTTATCTAACTTATATCACCACCCATCTCCCCCCTCAGAGGGGACTCTGGGCGGTTTACACAAAGTTAACAATTAAAACATATAAAAACATATAAAATACAGTACATAATATATATCTATATAAATTAATTAAATATATAAAACCCAAGAGGCTCTGATGTTAAATTTAAAAGAACTCTACGGAGCCAGCCATACCCAAGAGGAGCTATTACTCCTTCCATCCCAAGCGAGGTGGCAGAGCCAGGTCTTCAGTTGCTTTCGGAAGGTCATCTGTGTGGGGGCTTGCCTCACCTCCAGGGGCAGAATATTCCAGAGGGCGGGTGCCACTGCAGAGAAGGCGCGCTTCCTGGACCCCGTCAGATGGAATTCTCTTGTAGACGGGGTCCGTAGCAAGCCCTCTCTGCATAACCGAGTGGGCCGGGTCGATGCTCTGGGGATGAGGCGGTCCCTTAGGTAACCTGGTCCCATGCCATGTAGGGCTTTAAAGGTGACAACCAACACCTTGAATTGGACCCGGAAGCAAACTGGTAACCAATGCAGCTTGCGCAGCAGAGGTGTCACATGTGCCGATCTTGGGGCACCCATAACTGCGCGCGCAGCCGCATTCTGGACCAGTTGAAGCTTCCGGATACCCTTCAAGGGTAGCTCCATGTAGAGTGCATTGCAATAGTCTATATGGGAGATGACCAGGGCATGAGTGACTGTACGGAGGGCGTCTCGGTCCAGGAAAGGGCATAGCTGGCGTACAACTCGAAGTTGCACAAAGGCCCTTCTGGCCACGACTGCCACCTGCTCTTCAAGCAGGAGTCGCGAGTCCAGAAGGACACCCAGGTTTCGCACTGTGTCTGAACGGGGTTGTGCCACCCCATCCAGATCTAAAGATGACAACTCCCTGGATCTCGAGGCACCATCAATCCACAGCCACTCCGTCTTACCAGGGTTCAGCTGAAGCCTGTTGTTCCCCATCCAGGCCCCCACAGCCTTCAGACACTGAGAAAAGGCAGCCACTGCATCACTTCCCTGGAATATCTTGGAATAGAGTGCAAGATAATGCTGCAGAAATGGAGTATTGACAAAAATCCAGGGAATATCTTCTGGTTCAAGTAATGGTTTAAAAACCCTTGCAAATCGAAGTGTAAATCAATTAAAATGGAAAACTTAAACATCTTATCCTTTTCTAGGATCACACAGTGAAGCACCATCATCATCATCATCATTATTACCCATCCAATGAACATCAAAGTCTTTAAATTGGCTATTTTCCAACAATTCAGGTTTTATCCAAGAGCCTAGGAATAATGGAATTCTTATTCTTACTTGTATTAGGAAAACTTTGACGGAACCATCCTGCAGGTCTGTTGCTGTGATGCACATGCTCTTCCGGTTCGGTCTTTCTATAACCATCTGAGTCCACAGTTTGGTGTTAAGAATAAGCTTCATGCTTCCTTGATTTCGCATGACTGTAAGCATGAGAAACACTCTCAGAAAGGAAGGCAAGGGAATTGAAACACTCCAGTCTTGAAGCAGATTTTCCTAGCAACTCTGGGAATTTCCACATACTGGTATTAATCCAGCAGAGTAACATGTGACTTGCTACTCATTCTGATGCTGCTGAATGGGTTCCGTTTTCCCAAACAGAGATAAAAACTGGCTTTTCTGTATCAATTGGAACATACCAGCCTCCAAAGTATTGCAGAGAACGTATCTTCCTTCATTCTCCATATGTATACATACCTGGATTGACCAGTCACAGCAACATGCTAGCATGCTTATAGCTATTGTGAAAGATGCCCAAATATACTATTAGTTATAGGGACTTGGAATGCAATAGAGCATGGGTGTCCACAGGGTATGGTAAAAAGGTTGAGATGGCAGCCACAATGATGCCATCAAAGCTCTGCCTGTTTTTTATGTGTGTTACAAGCAGAACTTCAACTGCACTAATGTGGCCGCCAAGTTGACTTTTTTTTAACCCCACTCTGCGGACTTGCACTCTTGGAGGTTTGGTGCTATGGTGAATAGAAAGCTTTTGAGGGGGTTGTACATATATATTTTAAAATCAATCTTCCTTTACAGAAGATTTAGCTGCCTCTGAGGTTTTCTCCACAACAATGGAGAAATTTACACAAATATAGTATGTGTACCGAAAGGCACAGAATATGGGGAATAGCCATTTCTTTGGCTTTTGTTTTTTTCTATGGAGGTGAAAAAGGGATGTTAGTTTAATCATGGATCTAAGAGAATCTCAAGTGCAGGAGAGTCAGTTATTAGTCAAGTTGAAAGGAGAGCAAATGAGCCCTGATTGGTTGATTCTTCTCTAGCATTGACTTGGCCAATGATTCTCTGCCAACTTGGCAAGCCGTTTTAATGTCAGAATAAACCTGCAAAGAATGATGACAATTCAGATCCGTGTCAAATGGGTTTAACTATGTTGAGTAAAACTAATAGTCTGGAAGGGCTCCCTAATACTCGACTTATGACTTCCAAGAGGCTACTGTTCATCCATATCTTGACTTTTTAGTCTTTGTACTCTTCTTCAGAACTATGGTTTTAGTCATACGCAAACTGAATACAATTAAAACTCATTTGATTAATTGTCAAACATCTTTTTCATGGGGTGAAAGCCCTGCTTAAATGAGATTTTTAAACGTTTAATCGTTTGGAGATGTTTTTGCAGATTGGTTGCAATTGCATATTTTTCTAATAAATGGGTTATATGTACATGGGAGACCCCCAGAGACCACCAGGGCTGTAGGCCAGACTGAGAAGTCAAAGCAAATCCTAGAGAAAGGCAGTGATACACCAATTCTGTCTTATTGCAAAAAAACAAAAACAAAAACTGCATAGTTATATCCATATGATTGCTACGAGTCAAGCAGACTTTTCATTTAAATATAGAATTGCAAAATTAATTTTTACCCAGTCTTGACTGCAGCATTCCATGCTGATTGCTGGAGGTATCATTAAGTCTCAAAGAGCCACTGCCTCTTTCAGTCCAGGACAATAATGCTTTATTAAACAAAAAAAGCCTGCAGTTGATCTAAGACAGAAGAAATCATCATCATCATCATCATCATCATCATCAATCATCATCATCATTTCTATGACACCTACTTGAGCAATTCTTTAATAACAACGATCAACAGGCTTCTATGCTATTTCTATAGTTGCTATCAATTTAAAAAAGGAAATGGCAGCTAAATGATCTGAATGGAATGCCGTGTGTTATTTACTTAGACACACTTTTAGAAGGGAAGAACAGAATTTCTTCTCAGAATTTGAAATAAAGTTATCTCCTCTTCTTGGGAGAAGATGGATGTTAGTGAACTTGCAAAATTTTCTTCATCTGCTTGTTCTTATGGCAATATTAGAAAGATCTTGCTGCATAAAATAATTTTCATTTTAAAAAATGGGTCTCTTTTCTAAGAGTGTGCTTACTTAGCAAGGTATGAATGATGATCCTAGTCTAGTGTGTGAAAAAGTAGATTTCACTATGCAGATCCCTACCTGAATGACAAATTAGATCCAGACTGGAGCTTATATGCATATTCAGCTAAGAGTTGCTGCACATATCTAGCTACAGCCTTGCGAGTATAGGACTGTCTGTAAAAATCAGTGATTGTGCTTATCTACTGCCAAGGGATGAGATGGGCAGCTATATTGAGCCCACTCCCTGCTTTCTCAGACAATTGGTCAACATAACACTTGCTCTTTGACAAGAGCTTCTGGCCTGGGCAGTCCTAGCTGCTGCAATTGTACACAACTGGATTAGTTTTATGATTTAGACAGACTCCAAAAGGATTTACGTGGATAATGAAAATATGTTTCTTGAACAGCATCTTGCCCAACATCGAACTACATGCTTTTATTTCTATTTGATTTTTCTAAAACAACAACACACACACACAAGACAGAAACAAGTGATGGTATCATTGGTCTTATGCAATTCAGGCAGTTTAAGACCCTACATGAGATGGAGTGGAATTTGATGCTTTTTAGTGCTCATGGCTATGTTTCCATTTTACTGTGACTAGTTTGACAACATCTGAGAAACTGTGTTCCGGAATTCAGATGACTATGAATATTGATCATTACCATTAAATAACTTTTGAAGAAGCTATGTTCAATAAAAAGAACAGATGGCAGATACCTTGCATACTAACTAGTTACCAACTGAACTAAAATAAATTACTGACACCAAAATGAGAAGATGATATTCCTGATTCAGTAACTGGCTCCAATCCAGAAAAGTCAGCAGTATGCCTGACTCCCATTGACATATTGGTATAAGATGAGAACCATAAAGCCACTGTGCTAAATCAGGACATCAACAACTTTTCAGAGAAAGATATTTATCTATCTATCTATCTATCTATCTATCTATCTATCTATCTATCTATCTATCTATCTATCACCACCCAACTTCCTCAAAGGGACTCTGGGCGGTTTACAATCCAAGTTTATATCCAAGATATACCTGCAATACGTTGTGTTCTGCTTCTTCTCCTGTTGTAATTTCTATTTTCTCCAATAAATATCTTTGTGCTGTTTTGCTAGATAGGGTAGCAGCTGCTGATTCTGCTAGCGTTGAACCCTTAGCAAAAAGTGGTGCTATTTCATAAGAAAGAGAGGAAGAGAAAATGATGAAATTACTACAGGAGGAAGGTCATACAAAATTAGTGAATATTATGGATATTAAATACATTCTCTTTCTCTTCAAATTGACTTTGATTCAAAATTAGCTATTATAATTATTATAGATATTATTATCATGGAATTAGGCACATTTGTGCTTTCTGAATTTACCATATATATACCATATATTTATGGTAAATCCTTCCAATCCCACCAGCTCCATCGTTACAACTCTCAAAACCTGGCAGTGTGATTTTCTGCCATTTTGTGGCAAGAAACAAAACAGAAATTTAATATGAGCCTTAACACCAACTTAATTAAAAAATAAAAAATAAAAGTCCAGCTCTGTCCACAAAGCTGATCTGTCATGGGCCTGCTCTATTTTGCATCACTGCCCTGTTATTGAACCATTCCATTATTGCCTTCATCCTCTAAAAATGGTTGCTATTTGACTGCAAAAAGGTTGCCTTTGAGAGTTGGAGGAGACTGTTATAGGCTATCTAGTCTAATCCACTGTCTTGTCCATCCCACTTATTTGGGGAAATCCCCAGAAGCTATCAAAGCTATGAGAAATAAAGTCCTCCATCACCTCTGTAAACATTCACATTGCTAATTGCTCTTACCATCTCAAACTTTACCTTAACACTCAACTGCTACAAAGTGCCATATCAGAGGGAAAAAATGGTTTCTAAGTCGTTGTATGGTCATTTCACCTATTCACCTGTCATCAGGGGTTTAACCTGATTTCACATCTGACGTTGCTTAAAACTTTGGTTTATGTTGGGGAATGGCTAAGGATGACACAGTAACAGAGTATGAACTCAATCCTGGAGAAAGATTGGGAATAGGGGTGTCTGCAGGGGGTGGTCAAAATGTCAAGATGGTGGGCATAACTGTGTGATTGAAGCTCCACCTGTTTTTTATACGAGTTGTGCCTGCTTTGATCACATAGTTCCAGACACCATCTTGACTTTTTCGACCATAGCCTGTGGATATCTCTGACTGGGAATAAATGACAAAACACTGTTAGTCAAAGTAGAGTACATCAGGCTGGAAAGACAAAGTAGTCTAATATGATATAAGGCATGTTCCTACCTGAGTCTGGCTTTTGTCTTAAATCAGCCATCCCCATTCTGGCATCTTCTAGATGTGTGGCCTATAACTCCCATCACCATCTGGGAGTGAGGGGGGCATTTTGGCAGGGGATTATGGAACTGCCGCCTAGTTCTGGTTGGGGAAGGCTCAATTCTCAATGCTCAACATAATAACCACATGTACAGTACAATGTCATGAAAGAGCAACATCAATTTTATGTCATTGTTTGCTAAGAAACAGCACCTACTTGCCCGTGGGGAAATAGTATGGAAATCTGGGGTACAGAGGGGTTCTTTTTCACTGATATGCTGGCCATCTTTGGACTGCAGCTCTGGGGATTTCTCAGGCTTCTAGGAAAATTGGAGAAAGATCTGATTTGAATAAATTACAGTTAGGTCTGGAAAAATATCAGATATTGAGAGCGGACATTTAAAAATGTGAGTGGCATTGTAATATACACAGTGGCATAGGCTAAGCTAGGATAGGCTAAAATAGCATTAGGTAGTTTGTGGTTCAGTATGAGTGAGAACCCAGACATTGCGTTATTATACAGTGTGCAGGAGGTCATCATTATTAGGCTATAATATGATTTATTTGTTTTGGAATAGCATGTTATGTGAACACATGACTGAGGTTTGTTTAACCTGTGTTAACCTGTCAAGGGGCATGGTGGCTCAGTGGGTAAGATGCCAGGCTTGTCGATCGGAAGATCGCAAGTTCGGAGGTTCGAATCCCTAGCCCCGCGTGACGGAGTGAGCTCCCGCACTCGCCCCAGCTCTTGCCAACCTAGCAATTCGAAAGCATGCAAATGCAAGTAGATGAATAGGTACCACTTTGGTGGGTAGGTAACAGCATTCCGTGTGCGTCATGCCAGCCACATGACCGTGGAAGCGTCTTTGGACAATGCTGGCTCTTCGGCTAACAAACAGAGATGAGCACTGGCCTCTAGAGTTGGACACGACTGCACAAATGTGCGGGGGGAACCTTTTTTTTTTAAGGTTTAGTCGGCTGTATGAATTTAGTCAGTAAGTGTCAAGCCCACAATCTTCCACAGTGAGAGATGTGTAAATTCATATCCTGTCTTTAATAGAGCAAGTTAATATGAAGTTTTTACAAATATCTTGCAATATTGTGTAAGTCAAGTGTAAGTTCTCTTTCAAAGGTTAATTTTGATCCAGATTTTATCCATAGTAAATAGATTCTGGTTCTCTTTAACTCTAAATTTATTATTTCTTATAACAAAACATATCAAATATAAATATTTGTGCATAAATTATGTAGAGCATACTACTTTAATACAGATTGAGAACTAAAACTACCAAAATCTTACTGTGTTGTAAAATAAGTATCTGTGATGAAATCCAAAGTTGTCATAATTGGCCCTGTTTAAATGGACATTCTTGACTTCATATACCAAGATCCTAGTTAATTTTCCTGATTTATTCAATACAATGGCCTAAAATTCATGGATCAGAAGCAGCATGAAATTCTCACTTAATACAGTATAGGATCTTTGTGCCAAATTGGGTAAGGGGAAATACATGGTCCCAACACTTATTCCTAGGTTCATAAATCCTCATTTATAAAGGCAGGAACAACTATCCTTCCCAATCGTATGGCCCTGACTTTTCAGCACCTCATGGACCTACTGACCACAAGGGGGCAATAGGGTGTAGATAAAAAGTTAAGGATGGATTCTGTGCCCTCCCTTGGTTTTTTGTTTAATTGCTAATCTTAAAGCACCTCATTCTGCCTTTCTTCTCAGGCTCATCTGTTCCTTGATTCTTCTTGTGGCAGAATATAGTTGGCTAGATGCTAGGCTTTGCCAATCCTTAAAATCCATTTCTTGCAAATAAACATTATTGCCCAGTTGAGATTCCCGCTCTCAGGGACACTTCAAGAACACTTCAACCTCCAACAATGTTGAAGATATTATTTGTTAACTTAAACAGCACCTAGATATGCAGGAAATAGCAGGTGAAATATTTAATGAATTGAGTTGGACTATTACCTGCTGATTGGTACAGCTCAAATGATTATCAAAGGCCAATACAGGACCCAATTCCACAGTTATTCAGAAGTCTTTGAAAGAAATCTGGCATTCACACAAATAGCATTATTGGATCAAGTGCTGTTTAGATAGTATTTTAGGAAAAAAATGAGTTTTTATAGCCCAGGAGAGAGGCAAACTCATAAGCAGTCAGTTTTAAATTAATCATTTATTGTCATTAAGTGTATTGCAAATATTATGAGGTATATGTCTGAAATGACTGAAATGAGTAGAATATCTTTTAAACTGTTATTTCCTGATTGCCTAGATTCAAATTCAATAGAACAAGAAATACGATAAATACACCCTGCAAACTTAAATTTATTGATAAAATCATTAGTATTCATTAGCATTCATTATTACTTTATTTATTTATATGAATATTAGCATTCATTAATACTTACCAAAACTCTTTCTACTATATTTTCTCCAAACACAAAGTTAGAATGCTCACTGTCTGAGAAAGTTCTGTCTTTGGGTAATGGGTTGCTTGAATTAAAAAAAGCAAGATGTATTTGTTTACCTACTTAATTACTATAATATATAAACTGCTCTAATCCAAACAAGGCTCTAAATGGCTTACAAATTATTATGAACAGTGAAGATGATAAAGAGATAGAGAGATGATAGAGATAGAGATGATAGAGATAGAGATAGAGATAGGCAGGCAGACATAGACACACACTAAGACATCACCCACTGTCTCTCACAGGGACATTTTTGACCCCATTTCAACCTGCATATTCTATTTTGTAACTCTGAGCCACTATACCAGAGCTTTCCAAACTGTGTGTCGCGACACAAAAGTCTGTCGCCACACACAGTCTGGTGTGTCGCCACACAACCCGGAAGCGCTGATCATCATCAGCGCTTCCGGGTTTTCCCGCGGGGACACACCAACGGCGTGTGGGTTGTACATATATAAACTGCTCTAATCCAAACAAGGCTCTAAATGGCTTACAAATTATTATGAACAGTGAAGATGATAAAGAGATAGAGAGATGATAGAGATAGAGATGATAGATAGAGATAGAGATAGAGATAGAGATAGAGATAGATAGAGATAGAGATAGAGATAGAGATAGAGATAGAGATAGAGATAGAGATAGAGATAGAGATAGATAGAGATAGAGATAGAGATAGAGATAGAGATAGGCAGGCAGACATAGACACACACTAAGACATCACCCACTGTCTCTCACAGGGACATTTTTGACCCCATTTCAACCTGCATATTCTATTTTGTAACTCTGAGCTACTATACCAGAGCTTTCCAAACTGTGTGTCGCGACACAAAAGTCTGTCGCCACACACAGTCTGGTGTGTCGCCACACAACCCGGAAGCGCTGATCATCATCAGCGCTTCCGGGTTTTCCCGCGGGGACACACCAACGGCGGCACGCAAAACCCCGAAAGCGGCAGCAGCACTTCCGGGTTTTTGTGCGCTGCCGCACTCTTCCGGGTTTTCCCGCGGCGACACACCAACGGTGGTTGGCGTGTCGCCGCGGGAAAACTTTGGAAAGCCCTGTACTATACTGTACTTTGTAAATAATTAAAAAAATAAGAACAGTTTATGCTACCCTTTACCTTGTAAAACTGTTACTACTATGGCTTAACTTTGTAAAGACCTCCCTCCCTCCCTCCCTCCCTCCCTCCCTCATTCATTCATTCATTCATCCTCTTTTCCCCATCTAAATATTTGATGGGAGACACAACAGTACTAATGATTAAATTGGGCCTGATCCATTGATTCATACCATGTCGTATTATAGAGCACAAATAATTATTCTTCTGGTGCATTTACATTTCTGTCTATAATGAAATATTTAAAAGAAAAACAACCAGAAAAATGCTCATGAAATTCTCTTTATAATAATTCTATTAAACACCCAAGGATTGGCTCTCATTCTTTATTGTGGCATCCTTCTGAAATTTCCTTGCCTCCATTTCAAAATATGAAAGTATGCCTTACTTTTCCAGGTGGTAAAGAGGCAATCCCAGATTATAATTAAGAAATAAAAAGGATGACCAAATGATTGAATACTTATTTCTTTCAATCATCATCATCATCATCATCATCATCATCTAAATAGATTTCAGTTAACTTACTGTGTTGTGCTAGAGCTTGAAATCTGAAGTGGGAGAGGAGGCTTTCTGGAGATATCAGTACATGAGTAAGTATCTTCAGACATCTAAAAACAATTCATTAAATCAGCTTTGTTCCACTTGCACTCTAAAGCACAAAGATTAAGATTACCTCCCCATCTGTTTTATTCTACCCACAAGAGCATTAGCTTCCGGAAATAAGAGACCCCTATCACAAGTACACAAATTGGCCCTCTTCATGGAAATATTTTTTCTCAAAAAGAAGGAACCCCAGGAAATATTTGGACTGGCTAATTTTTTTTTAGCTGGTCTCCAGGTGCTTTCAACAGTTTCATTTCCTCCATGAACCCATTTTAATTAATTTTTAACTTAATCAATTAATTATAGAACTTACTGTATATGGCCGCCTGTCTCATATATTGATTCTAGGCAGCTCACAACCATCAATAAAAACAGTGATAAAACCAAAACTCCTCTTCCCCCCAGATGCCAGACCAAAGAGCCTCCCAGCTCAAACCTCATCCTAGCCCAATGCTTAGGGGAAGAGCCAGGTCTTCCGGAAGGCTAAAAGGGTAGGTAGGGATCTCTTGGATCTCAGGTAGGAGGCCATTCCAAAGGGCTGGGGTGGCCACTGAGAAGATGTGCCTCCAAGGTCCCATCAAGTGACAACATGTAAGGGAGGGGACCTGCAGCGCGCCCACCCTATCTAACCTAGTAGGGTGGGCAGATACACTCAGAGGGAGGTAGTCCTACATATTTTCCAGTTTTCTCCTCTTTCGTGAACAGGACAGGGTGTCTTTAATTTCTTACTCTTGACTAGAATGTTCTGTTTCTGCCTCTGAAATGTCTTCCACAGACAAGTCCAGCTCATGTTCAGCTTGACAACCAATGGCAGACGAACAGCTTTCTACTCAGCCAGCCCATTCACTGAGACTTTCTGGGCTGCTATATTTAAACATTTGGGGGCATATTTTTTTTGGCCATTTTATATTACTGTTTGCCCTCCTGGAATTGAAGAACGTGATACTTCATGTCAGTAGTAACTAATAAAATAAATAATGAATGGTGTTTGTTTATTTCAGTGAGTTTACTTATTTCAACACATTTCTCTTGTTGAATACTTCTTGATCATGTGATGATCATTCATGTGATTACTAAAGGCAGAACAAACTTGTTAGGGGGAAAAAAGGCAAATTTAAAGAAATATTAAGGAAGTCTTCTCCAAGCAAATGTATGTATTTGTCAATATTTCCTGAATAGGTAAGGACTCTGTCAAAAGCTTTAGCTTGAATCTTTACTTCTATGCCTAGTGATTTCATGGTCACATTCATTCTCATACCTATATACCTATATACCTATATACCTATATACCTACAGTATATACCTATATACCTATATACCTATATACCTATATACCTATATACCTACAGTATATACCTATATACCTATATACCTATATACCTACAGTATATACCTATATACCTATATACCTATATACCTACAGTATATACCTATATACCTATATACCTATATACCTACAGTATATACCTATATACCTATATACCTATATACCTATATACCTACAGTATATACCTATATACCTATATACCTATATACCTATATACCTACAGTATATACCTATATACCTATATACCTATATACCTATATACCTACAGTATATACCTATATACCTATATACCTATATACCTATATACCTACAGTATATACCTATATACCTATATACCTATATACCTACAGTATATACCTATATACCTATATACCTATATACCTATATACCTACAGTATATACCTATATACCTATATACCTATATACCTATATACCTATATACCTACAGTATATACCTATATACCTATATAGCTATATACCTATATACCTACAGTATATACCTATATACCTATATACCTATATACCTACAGTATATACCTATATACCTATATACCTATATACCTATATACCTATATACCTACAGTATATACCTATATACCTATATACCTATATACCTACAGTATATACCTATATACCTATATACCTATATACCTATATACCTACAGTATATACCTATATACCTATATACCTACAGTATATACCTATATGAAAGGGGCGTGGTGGCTCAGTGGGTAAGACGCCAGGCTTGTTGATCAGAAGATCGCAAGTTCGGAGGTTCGAATCCCTAGCCCTGCCTGCGGAGTGAGCTCCCGCACTAGCTCCAGCTCTTGCCAACCTAGCAATTTGAAAGCATGCAAATGCAAGTAGATGAATAGGTACCACTTCGGTGGGAAGGTAACAGCGTTCCACGTGCGTCATGCCGGCCACATGACCACGGAAGCATCTTCGGACAACGCTGGCTCTTCGGCTAACAAACGGAGATGAGCACCGGCCCCTAGAATCGGACACGACTGCACAAATGTGCGTGGGGAACCTTTACCTTTACTTATATACCTATATACCTATATACCTATATACCTATATACCTACAGTATATACCTATATACCTATATACCTATATACCTACAGTATATACCTATATACCTATATACCTATATACCTATATACCTACAGTATATACCTATATACCTATATACCTATATACCTATATACCTACAGTATATACCTATATACCTATATACCTATATACCTATATACCTACAGTATATACCTATATACCTATATACCTATATACCTATATACCTACAGTATATACCTATATACCTATATACCTATATACCTACAGTATATATAGATATATCTCAAGAATATGAAAGCGGTTTGCCATTGCTCTCTTCTGGAATTTTTGTTTTTTTTACTTCTTAGACTAGGCTGTATCAGAGATTCCCAGTGGTCTCCCACCTGGAAGGCAATGACAAACTCATTCTGTATCAGTGCCAAGAAAATTACATGGATGTGTCTGTGAAATCACCAGAAGTCTCACTTAAACTGACAGAATCCATTCCAACCAAAGACATATTACCAAGGTCATCAGCATTCCCACAGTTAACATTCAGCGTTTCCCTCCGATTTTTGCTAGCTCTGTAGACCTGCCTTTCTCAACCTTTGACCCTGGAGGAACCCTTGAAATATTTTTCAGGCCTCGGGGAACCCCTGCCCATTCAGGCTCAAATATAGGCCAGAAGTTACAAAACTATTATATTCGTTTCATGTGTAGGCCTGTATATTTGCATTAACAGTGTCCCTAAACTAAAAATAAAGAATGAAACTTACCTCTTTAATGTGAACTTGCCTGAATTTGAAATAATTTTCTAAATAAATCGTGATCTCCCAGGGAACCCTAGTGACCTCTCACGGAACCCTTGGGTTCCACAGAACCCTGGTTGAGAAACCCTGCTGTAGACTGTTCTGCTTTTCTATGTGATCATTCCTTCAAACTGGCATATCATTCAGTGTAAAAAAAAGTGCCATTTTCCACATACTATTCTACTGACCATGCACTTTTTATACACCTTTCCTAATGATGCACATTCTTGCCTGTTATTATCCCAAATCTACATACTGTTATAAGCATTGTTTGACCCAAGAACTGCACAGGAGAATGTAAAAGAAGCACATTATGTGAAGAATAATGGTTCTGATTTGTACAGTAGCTTATGAAGTACAAGTTCCTTAAGACCTGGTTCTGTTATCAGCCCTGAGGTTAGGATGTTTGTGGAGGTCCATTTTTTCTGAATGTTGGGGAATACTGTTTTAGGCCATGGAGTCATGTTGGTTTAGTTGTGTTTTTTAACTTAATGTATTGAATCATAGAATCATAGGATTGGAAGGGACCTTGGAGGTCTTCTAGTCCAGTGGGCAACCTTAACAAATCTAAGAAACAAACAAACAAATGTTATCTCAGTCAGCTTAAAAATGTGGGCCAAACTCACCACAAGTATTTTCATATGGCAAGCTCATATAAAAACAACAATATAGAATCTTTCAAAGCCTTCTTACATAAACTGGATTCTTCATGGATGGGACAACAAGCACACATACTCTTGATGGTGCATTATATTTTACCTGATTGTCTGCTTCATGATTCTCCTCTACAAGATTTTCAGCAGTTCTCTTCTTTTCCATTCTGCATGTAGTCGCTTGTGGCAGTTGCAATATGGCAGGCCTTAAAATATCTCTTTGTCTGGGGCTTGTTGGAAGACCTTGAAAAATAGAATGGAAAAGGGATTTTAATTTATGCCATTCTTTCCTGATGCACAATCTTCTTATACTTGGGTTTCTTAAAAGTTGCTCTTCCAAGTGAAAAATAGAATTTCATGATTGCAATAGTACCTGGATTTCTCTTATTATTCTCCCTCGAGGACCATGGCAGCTAGATTTCCCTCATCTTTTGCAAATATATTTCAGTCCTCTTTTTCCTTGCCTATGTGCACCATTTTAAAATCTTTTACACCCTATTTGAAGGTGTAAATATATAGGAGACAAGTGATATACCCTGCTTAAATAAAGTATTATGATACATACCTACATGGATGTTTAAGGAGGACTAAACTTTCATGCATCATGTATCAGAATCACCTGCCTGCTCCACAGTCTAGAAGGCTTGCAGGCAAGGATTCAAGGACACAGTTCTTGATAAGCTAGTTTTATGACAGATATCAGAAAAGCCATAATTGGAATAGAAAAACAGCAGCTGAAAGCTATAAGATTCAAGCCATGCAGAGAGCAGTCTTACATCTCTTTCTCCTGATTGTTTGTGACAGACCAAGAGCTGGTTGTTTCTCTGTGGGAAGGAGTGGTGGACAGCAGCATTCACCAGGGAAACAAAATGCTCACTCTAATAAAAGCAGCATCATTGCACCCCAAGCCCTCCCCTTTTATACATGTGTTGTGAAGTCAAACTCATCCAAAAAGGGGTAGAGTGTACAGTACAGCACAACAGTACAACGCTACTTTCATCATCTTGATGAAAACAGCCAGAGCTGTGGATGGTCATGGATTGATATCTAAGCATTGCCAGTTTCCCCCAATCTTTTACCTTTTCTATTTCCTTCTTTACCAGTTTTTACACACAAAATGACAAAATAAAATAACAAAATAAGAGTCCCTTATTCCGGGAGATGGGCGGGGATAAATTTAAATAATAAATAATAAATAAATAAAATGGGGATAGAATTGTTACATTTAAATCATTCTCCTTACCTTGTTCTGCTGCTTTCACATCAATGCACTCTTCTAATAGGCCCGAAGTCATGAATACATTGTTCTTCTTTACTATAAAGCAAACGTTTGTCCAAAATGTTCAACAAAATTTATGTTCTATTCCCAGGTGTTTCACTACAGCAGCCTTCTCTAGCCTGATGCACTTTAGTGTCCCAGACTCCTCAATGGATGCCCGGAAGGCACCAGACTATGCTGTACTGTAAGCTTCATCTTCTCAAACTTTTCCAAGTCGTTTAATGTTTTTTGGCAAGGTTGACCAATCCAGTCCACTTAAACTCATCAGAACTCTGTTACAGAAATAATTGACTGAAAGGACCAGCCTGAACATATGGACTAGCCCTTGTCAAAAGCACTTGCTGGAGCCAGCAAGCTGATGGGGATAACAGATGACAAGGAAGCTGGAGCCAGCCAGAAAGTAATTGTGATACAATAATTGAATTTATTGTAGCAGTAGTCTAGTACTGATATCCTATTTTCTATCAGAACAATGAAGTGGCACAAGAATAAAACTAATTTGAATGAGCCTAATTTAAAAAATGCAGTCTCTCCGAAAGAGGGAGGGAGGGAAGTCCGGCCAGAGAGAAAAAGGAAAGAAACAATGTATAGGTCCCCATATCAATATTATGCATTCATTTTTTAGGTCAACCTTTAACTTACCTGGCTGAGAAGGTGGAAATGTTGGAATGATGATAAAGGGTGATGTTCTTGCTTGTTTCTTGGAACATACAGTTTCTGGAAATGTAAGAATTAAGTTGTTTTTTCCCAATAGCATTTTACATTTCAGAATCTTAAGAAAGCTGTTTATATTTGAATGCTGACATAGTTATAGTGGTACCTGTTTTTGCTAACAAACAAGGCAGATACTAGGTATATTGTTATTCATATAATTTCCTCTTACTGTCACTCTGCCATCAATAATTTCAAGCCACATTTTGAAATGGCTAAAAGTTAAGGCAGTTAACTCCACATGAGTTCAGGATGTAACATTCCAAACCAAATTTTGGAAGGCTTTACCTATCAATGTAAATATAACTCAGAAAATGACAAAGGGTTAAGAGAGAAGCCATACCTCTATGTGACTGTGAGTCAGAGGACTGAAAAGAAAAATATGAAGCCCTTGCACGTTTTCTGGAGCATCCACTGGGAACTAAAGGAGGAAAAACACAGCACACGATAATCATATCAAACTCTGTCAATTCCAGTAATATATTGCACCAAACTCCAGCAAAGGAGATCGTTACCTTGTCGTGGTGCTGGAGCTTGAGCACCTCAATGAAACCATGAGCTAAACCGTGAAGGGACACCCAAGACGGGAAGGTCGTGGCAGAGAGGTCAGACTAAATATGATCCCTGGGGAAGGTAATGGCAACCCACCCCTGTATTCTTGCCGTGAAAACTAAATGGATCAGTACAACCAGAGATATGTCGGTATGCCATCGGAAGATGGGACTCCCAGGTCGGAAGATGGTCAAAATGCTACTGGGGAGGAACAGAGGATACGTTCAACTAGCCCCAGACGTGATGACGCAGCTAGCTCAAAGCCGAAAGGACGGCTAGCGGCCGACGGTGCTGGTGGTGAACGACGAATCCAATGTTCTAAAGATCAAGACACCATAGCAACCTGGAATGTAAGATCTATGAGCCAGGGCAAATTGGATGTGGTTATTGGTGAGATGTCAAGATTAAATATAGACATTTTAGGTGTCAGTGAACTGAAATGGACTGGAATGGGCCACTTCACATCAGATGACCACCAGATCTACTACTGTGGAGAAGAGGACCACAGAAGAAATGGAGTAGCCTTCATAATTAATAATAAAGTGGCTAAAGCAGTACTTGGATACAATCCAAAAAACGATAGAATGATCTCAATTCGAATTCAGGGGAAGCCATTTAACATCACAGTGATCCAAATATACGCCCCAACCACAGATGCTGAAGAAGCAGAAGTAGATCAATTCTATGAGGATCTGCAGCACCTACTGGATAATACACCAGAAAGAGATGTTATTTTCATTACAGGAGACTGGAATGCTAAGGTGGGTAGTCAGACGACACCTGGAATTACAGGCAAGCATGGTCTGGGAGAACAAAATGAAGCAGGACATAGGCTGATAGAATTTTGCCAAGACAACTCACTGTGCATAACAAACACTCTCTTCCAACAACCTAAAAGACGACTTTATACATGGACTTCACCAGATGGTCGACACCGAAATCAGATTGACTACATCCTTTGCAGCCAAAGGTGGCGGACATCTATATAGTTGGTAAAAACAAGTCCTGGAGCTGACTGTAGTTCAGATCACGAACTTCTTATTGCAAAATTTAGAATCAGACTAAAGAGAATAGGGAAGACCCACAGATCAGTTAGATATGAGCTCACTAATATTCCTAAGGAATATGCAGTGGAGGTGAAGAATAGATTTAAGGGACTAGATTTAGTAGATAGGGTCCCGGAAGAACTATGGACAGAAGTTCGCAACATTGTTCAGGAGGCGGCAACAAAAAACATCCCAAAGAAAAAGAAAACCAAGAAGGCAAGATGGCTGTCTGCTGAGACACTGGAAGTAGCCCAAGAAAGAAGGAAAGCAAAAGGCAACAGTGATAGGGGGAGATATGCCCAATTAAATGCAAAATTCCAGAGGTTAGCCAGAAGAGATAAGGAATTATTTTTAAACAAGCAATGTGCGGAAGTGGAAGAAGACAACAGAATAGGAAGGACAAGAGACCTCTTCCAGAAAATTAGAAACATCGGAGGTAAATTCCAGGCAAAAATGGGTATGATCAAAAACAAAGATGGTAAGGACCTAACAGAAGCAGAAGAGATCAAGAAAAGATGGCAAGAATATACGGAAGATCTGTATAGGAAGGATAATAATATTGGACATAGCTTTGACGGTGTGGTCAGTGAGTTAGAGCCAGACATCCTGAAGAGTGAGGTTGAATGGGTCTTAAGAAGCATTGCTAATAACAAGGCAGCAGGAGACGATGGTATCCCAGCTGAACTGTTTAAAATCTTGCAAGATGATGCTGTCAAGGTGATGCATGCCATATGCCAGCAAATTTGGAAAACACAAGAATGGCCATCAGATTGGAAAAAATCAACTTATATCCCCATACCAAAAAAGGGAAGCACTAAAGAATGTTCAAACTATCGAACAGTGGCACTTATTTCACATGCCAGTAAGGTAATGCTCAAGATCTTGCAAGGTAGACTCCAGCAATTCATGGAGCGAGAATTGCCAGATGTACAAGCTGGGTTTAGAAAAGGCAGAGGAACTAGAGACCAAATTGCCAATATCCACTGGATAATGGAGAAAGCCAGGGAGTTTCAGAAAAACATCTATTTTTGTTTTATTGACTATTCTAAAGCCTTTGACTTTGTGGATCATAACAAATTGTGGCAAGTTCTTGGTGGTATGGGGATACCAAGTCATCTTGTCTGCCTCCTGAGGAATCTGTATAACGACCAAGTAGCAACGGTAAGAACAGAGCACGGAACAACAGACTGGTTTAAGATTGGGAAAGGAGTATGGCAGGGCTGTATAAGCTCACCCTACCTATTCAACCTGTACGCAGAACACATCATGCGACGTGCTGGGCTTGAGGAATCCAAGGCTGGAGTTAAAATCGCTGGAAGAAACATTAACAATCTTAGATATGCAGATGATACCACTTTGATGGCTGAAAGCGAGGAGGAGTTGAGGAGCCTTATGACAAAGGTGAAAGAAGAAAGTGCAAAAGCTGGGTTGCAGTTAAAGGTGCGCATAGTTAAAGCAATGGTATTCCCTGTAGTAACCTATGGCTGTGAGAGCTGGACCATAAGGAAGGCTGAGCGAAGGAAGATAGATGCTTTTGAACTGTGGTGTTGGAGGAAAATTCTGAGAGTGCCTTGGACTGCAAGAAGATCAAACCAGTCCATACTCCAGGAAATAAAGCCAGACTGCTCACTTGAGGGAATGATATTAAAGGCAAAACTGAAGTACTTTAGCCACATAATGAGAAGACAGGATACCCTGGAGAAGAAGCTGATGCTAGGGAAAGTGGAAGGCAAAAGGAAGAGGGGCCGACCAAAGGCAAGATGGATGGGTGATATTCTGGAGGTGACAGACTCAACCATGGGGGAGCTGGGGGTGGTGACGGCCGACAGGAAGCTCTGGCGTGGGCTGGTCCATGAAGTCACGAAGAGTCGGAAGCGACTGAACGAATAAACAACAACAATTGCACCAAAGTAATGCAAGAATCCAGCACAAGGCTATAGAGGACAAAAGTATATATGTAAATTTGGGTTTGCCATTTTAATATCAAATGTCAAGGGAGGCTATGAAAGGAACATCACTTGTTCAACTGTATGAAGCGGTACGAATTACTGTAGCTTGTCAGCACCAGGACTAGATTGTTAGCTCATCCTAATCCCACAATGAGGACTGAGCTTTTCCATTGTATGAGTCCTAAGCAGAAGGGTTGGTGACAATTCCAGGGTATAATGGTATGTGGGAATGACCTTGGGAGACAGGAGGGAGAGCCAGAGACTGGACAACCGGCATGTAAAAGGTGTCTCAGCCCACAGAAGGAGGGAGGGCATGGGAAACGTTTCAGAAGGGACCCTCCCTAGTTTTCCGGAGAGTAAAAGGAAAGAAGGGGAGAAATACTTTCAGTCTTGCAAGATTCTGTTAATGTAACCTTACAATAAAGATAGAGCTAGTACTCCTGGTTATGCTTCTCGTCTGACCTATTTCCAGGGCTAACATAGAGGAACATGTTGGGAAACTGATCTGACTGCTTCTCCAACATCATGCAATTCCCCACCTTCTTGTATATAAGAGTGCCAACTGTCTATGAAGGTTCTCAGTCATCCAGGTGGAATTGTCTGTAGCTTGAATCATGTCAACTGGATTTCTATTTTCTCAGTGGAAACGTTTCACTCCTTATCCAGGCTCCTTGGATAAGGAGCGAAACGTTTCCACTGAGAAAATAGAAATCCAGTTGACATGATTCAAGCTACAGAAGAGTGCCAACTCTTTCATTAAAGCTAGTATTCTTTATTCATTCTGAAAAACCAAAGCACTCATATGAGGTGATATTAGATACTTGTCTGTATGGAAACTATTTAAAAGAAGAAGAACACAGGTCCTACACAGGAGCTTCAAAAGAACTTGGGGCCCAGGAGAATCTGCCACCTGAGTTGGAGGGTGTACGTGCTGTCCCATGAATTCCCCCTTCCCAGCAGCGACAACAGCCCTGCCCCTCCTTCATCAGCCAGACAAAAACACCCACTGTGTATGCATTGCTCTGGGAGAGACCCTGGAGAAAAGCATGTGGAGGTGACTGCAGCAACTACTTCACAAGCTGCGTGCTTTAGGTGCAATGAAGGGACTGCTCTGGGAGTACAGCAGGACACTATGATAGCAGTTGGCTATCTGCCCAAGGCCACCCCTCTGAAACATCCACTTCATTGCAACTAATGTTAGGACCAGCTCTCCAATAACAGATCCTTGGGTTTTGTGCCAAGGTAGGAGAAGAAGAAGGGGCGTGGTGGCTCAGCGGGTAAGACGCCAGGCTTGTCGATCGAAAGATGGCAAGTTCGGAGGTTCGAATCCCTAGCCCCGTGTGATGGAGTGAGCTCCTGCACTAGCCCCAGCTCTTGCCAACCTAGCAATTTGAAAGCATGCAAATGCAAGTAGATGAATGGGTACCACTTCAGTGGGTAGGTAACAGTGTTACCTTTAGGAGAAGACTGCACAGGAACTTATCATGGCAAACCAGTTTCAGGTGATGAGGAGTAGCCTGTGATATTGGGGAATATCCAGCCCTAAATATAATCACCTCGACTTAGGGATGCCAGATCTGGGCTGCAAAAATCAGCTTAGAATTTTCTGCATCTCTTTGCTGTCACCAAATGGTTATTTGGATTTTGAAGCCCAGTTCTAATGCTCTAATCTACCCCCTCCACAAGTTTGCCTAGAAAGATTTCTGAACAAAAATCATGATTACCATTTTCAGTCTTGTACACTGGATCCTCTGCAGGCCTCTGAACAAAAAGAAGGATTGGTTAGACCTTAATTGAAAAGTGCTAGATGTCAAGGTTTTTTTAAAAAGATAGGGTGGACATCCAGACTGTCAGGCTCCTTCTGCCAGGACTTGTCACTGATCTCCTGACCCAACGCAGCTAAACTAGTTTCCTAGGCTAGACACAATTTTGTTATATAAGTCTAATTATTGCAAACAAGAGTGAAGCCAAAGAAAGGAATTAATTGGCAGCTGTCAGCATAAAGTTGCAAGTGCCTTTTTTAGTGGTTCAGATCCATACCTTTCTCTTCCTGCCTTCCCATGAATTAATAGTCTCTGCACAACACTTGGTAGCCTTGAAGCCAAGCAGTTGTTGAGTCTTTGCACAGTGTGGTTGTTGAATATTTATATTTTATGTGACTGCCCATATCATTCAAAGTTTTTGAGAGTACACTGGAGATTATCCCAGATTCCCAAATTCACAGCAAAATGCAGATAATCTGTTGTTCCCTAGATATGTGGGCTTCAGTTCCCCTAATTCCCAGTTAGTAAGGCTAGGCTGGAAGTTGAATTCCTACACATCTGGAGGGTACCTCCCTGGGGAAGACAATTCTACCATTTTTTGGAATTGTAACCATACCTTCTTGACTTGAGTCAAAAGGAACAACAGTGTACCCCACACACGACAAACTTCATTAATCTTATTGCTAGTTTACATAACATCCTGCATAATTATGAGTTTGTCTTTTCCATTCATACCAGAATTCAGTGAAAACTTTCTTCTGGCTGCAGTATGGGATCCCTGAGTTAGTGTGACATATGAATTGGCAGCAGCTCCATTCAGACATTATTCTGAATGCGATTAAAGGAGACAGAGAAACGAAACTGCTAGTACCTTCCTCGTGCTTATGCAGAATAATATCTGAAAAAAATGTATGCACATACAAACAGCATGTACATAAATAGGAGATCGCATTCATCCATGTTTTCTCAATCACACAGAGAGAACCTACCATAAACAATTTGTATGTGTGGAGATGACTCACTGAGGCATAAAGGGCTCTGGGTCAATTGATATATCTATCTCTGAAGGCACTGTTTCTATGCAGACATTCAACTAAACATGCACAGATCTGCTGCTGCAACCCCACTTCCCCAACCATGTGGATCCACACATGCTGAGTAAGTTGTCTTGAACAAATGCCACAAGGCTGGGAGGAGTTTCAGTTCTTACCTTGTAAGGTCGTTCCTTCTTGAAAACAAACATGGGCTGTGCAATCACTGAGCTGCCTGGAAGAAGAAGAAAAAAAGTCCCAACATTAAGTCATGGGCAAACAGAACTCAGAGTTCACCTTACTCTGTAGATCAGTTCGTTGACTGCAGATTTCTATATAATTCTTTCCTCTTGAAAAGCAATTATTTGGCCTTCAAAATCCTATCCTCTTCATATCTGCAAAGGTCACCTTTTCCTTTTAGGGATGCAGAGACACTTAATGAGCATGCAGAATTTTCTAAATAATTCAGACGATGTGTACAAAAATGCATATGTGCACTTAACTATAGGCTTCTAATTTGAGGAAATATGAAAACAGAATTCCACTATGCCCCCCCTTATAACTCTGGCATCATCTCATCTACTGGTTTAGTCTGTGGCTTGAATCATGTCAACTGGATTTCTATTTTCTTAGTGGAAACGTTTCACTCCTTATCCAAGGAGCTTCTTCAGTCTGAAGAAGCTCCTTGGATAAGGAGTGAAACGTTTCCACTAAGAAAATAGAAATCCAGTTGACATGATTCAAGCCACAGACTGTTCCACCTGGATGACTGAGAACCTTCATAGACATCTACTGGTTTAGTTGTCTGCCTCTCCCTGCACTTGAACCCAGGAATATAGTCACTGCTACTCCTGGCTTCAGTCTGCAAGTGTGTCCCACAGACACACTGTGATCAGATCAGATCAAATCGATTTTTATTATTGCATCTAGTTTCTGTATGTCAGGAAGCTACTGCCTATCGCAGATTAGGCAAAATCTATCCCATTTGTCTAATATTTGTTTGTTTAATTGATCTCCTCCCTTTTCTCCAGTGGTATTCATAGTCTTCCCCACTCTATTTTCCCCCAGACAACCCTGTGGACTGAAAGGGGGGCATGCCCAAAGTCACCCAGTGAGATTCCATGAATGAGGGTGGACTGGTATGGGGTCTCCCTGGTCCTAGTCCAACACCTTCACCACTACCAGTAGAAGACATCCCCCTCTTTCAGTGGAGAAAGAGACCAGTGAACGTATTGTCGAAGGCTTTCACGGCCAGAGTTCGATGGCTGTTGTGGGTCTCCCGGGCTGTGTGGCCGTGTTCTGGAAGTTGTGGTTCCTAACGTTTCGCCAGCATCTGTGGCCAGCATATTCAGAGGGCAGGACCACAGACAGAAGCGAACTCTCTGTGTCCAGGATCGCTTCTGTCTGTGCTCCTGCCCTCTGAAGATGCCGGCCACAGATGCTGGCGAAACGTTAGGAACCACAACTTCCAGAACACGGCCACACAGCCCGGAAGACCCACAACAGCCATAGACCAGTGAACCATTGGCTGCTCATCTTGAAATCAAAGGATTACTCTTTGACATTTACTAGAAGTAATTTTAGAGTTAAAATCCAGTAAAGATGTATGTGTAATCCATACACTGTTTTTACACGAACATTCTGTTTACTTGTACGTAGGACTCAACTTAAAAGAACATAATAAAATATTTATCCCTAATTATTAATAATTATAGCCCTGAACTAGAGAAACACGGGCAGAATTCTATTCATTGAGGGAGTTATTGATAACTGAATTGCATATTTAAAGCAAGGGATGCAGATTAACATACGTAGCTCACAAAGGTATAATTTGAGCTCAGTTTGAATCATCCCTCGAGACTTGAATAACATGTCTGAGTATACCTCAAGGAAAACATATTAACATATTCACTGATTCATCACACTTACATTTAAGATATTTATATACAGCTTGGCTTAACTAGTATATTCATTAGTGCTAGAATATCCTGAAACTGTTGCCAAGTGCAAAATTGGCACTTTACAGGGTATGCTTTGTGTGTGTGTGTGTGTACAAATATCCTTGATAACATGAATACACATATCCTCCAAAACTTTTGAAAATATCATAATTATATATCCTACACAAATATTTCCAGTTCTCATCCAACTGTGGGTAAAAATGTACAGAACTGGTTGAGTAGGCCTGGGAAAATATAAGGGGGGAAATTGTTGGGTTTCCTGTCATTGTGTCAATCACAAGTATGACACTCTTCTGAAGGATTACAGATGAAAGGTAGCATTTTTTGGAACCAAATAAGTGATGATCTGAAAGCACCTTTGATGTCAGAAGCTGCACTTTTTATCAATTCTGAACTTTCTCTGGATCTCCCAAGATGAATGTCTAAACCAGTGTTTCTCAACTTTGGCAACTTTGAGTTGTGTGGACTTGGGCTGGCTGGGGAATTCTGGGAGCTGAAGTCCACACATCTCAAAGTTGCCAAAGTTTGAGAAACACTGGTCTAGACTCAGTGCTGGATTCTGATAAATTCTTAATGCCACTCAAGGTCACCAGAGGGCAATAACAGGACTTCATTTCAGCCCCTTTATGCTCTTCTCTGTTTGAGACTCCATCTTAACCAAATAAATGATGCTTCCCAAAGTTGCATTGCCACAACTTCCTCATCCCTTTCCACCTAAAAGGAGAAAGTCAAAGTTGTTTCCCTTGGGCATCACCAATAGAGAGGGAGTATCAGCAGAGAAAGGGAGAACAGATTTGCATAAATTCACACAGACTAGAATCTATAATTGTGGGATTCTAGTCCATGTGAATTGATGCAAGTCTGTTGGAAAGATCTTAATCTAATCCAACCCCCCTGCCCAGTACAGGATCTACTAGAGCACCTCTGAGAGATAAAAATCCAGCTCTGTTTCAAGACCTCTAGTGAAGGAGAACCCATCTTGTCATGTTGGAAGCCTGTTCCTCTGGCTGGCAGCTTGGATAATCAGGAAATTCTCCCTGAAGTCCAGCCTGAACTTTCTTCCTTGTAATTTTAACCTACTGGTTCAAGTCCTTCCCTCTGGGGCAATAGAGAGTAAGTGCACTCCCCCTTCTCAGGAACAACCCTTCAGATATTTGAAGACTACTTTTATATCTCAGTCACCTTTTCTGCAAGGTAAGTGTACTTAGATCCTTTAACTGTGACCCTTCCCCATCTTAGTAAACCTCATCTTAATTTGCTCGTGTGTCACTGTCCTTTTTGGACTTTTTATAAACATAGTCCTTTTTGGACTAATTTATAAACATAGTTACAAGATGTCGATGAAGGTTCTCAGTCATCCAGGTGGAACAGTCTGTGGCTTGAATCATGTCAACTGGATTTCTATTTTCTCAGTAGAAACGTTTCGCTCCTTATCCAAGGAAGAAGAAGAAGACTGAAGAAGCTCCTTGGATAAGGAGTGAAACGTTTCTACTGAGAAAATAGAAATCCAGTTGACATGATTCAAGCCACAGATAGTTACGAGATTTAAAAATTAGTAGTATGATTTAATATAATTATACTATTAGTATAATTTTAATACCAGTGCATTATGTTTCAGCACAGTGGGGAAGATACTACATTGAGTAATCTGTGTAATGGCTTTTGAACAAGTCTAAACAGTGATGGGATTATGTAGAGTAGTGATTATGACGTTGGACTGGAATTAGAATAATCTAGATTCAAATCCACACTCAGACAGGACATTTTACTGGATGACCTGATGCTCATTATGTCTCAGCCTAACCTCCCTTGCAGAATTGTTCTAGTGCGAATAAAAGTGGAGAAGAAGTATGACCTTGAGCTTCTGAAAAAAGTGCGGGATAGGAGGAGGAGGGAGGGAGGAGAAAAGATTTAGAAAAACAACACCCCTGACTCAGTGTGGTCAGATATTGATGAATTACTGTGTACCAAAGCTTCAAGGCCACTGAAAATTGGCAAGAGTCAAGCATTTTTGTATGCCAAAATTAGAAGCAATCTTTTTTTTAATACCTAAAGCTCTGAGTTGGGAGGAACTGAGGAAGTGTCCCTGATTGGCTGATTTCTGAATGGCAATGGCCATCGGGGGACATCACTGTGTTAAATCAAAGAGCAACAGACTGATTCCTTTCACCAAGGTGGTTAGGAATCCAGGGAGGTGTGGTTCAATACATGTGTACCAATCCATTCATTAAAGCTCTATACCAGGGTTTTTTTAAACTTGGCAACTTTAGGATGTTCCCCAGAATTCCCCAGCATGCTGGCTGGGGAATCCTGGGAGTTGAAGTCCCCACATCTTAAAGTTGCCAAGTTTGAAAAACACTGTTCTATACCAAGAGTTTTCAGATGGTCCCTGTCATACACTATGCAGCAAAGAAGACATTCTCTTTTTCCTGTCCATAACAGATTTTCTGTAGTAAGAAAAAACCCTTGCAAAAGCAATGAGCTTTTTTGAAAATTTGAAATTCTTTCTCTGCAGGATTCTGTGGAAGAGGCAGAATAATTCCACAGCCTTTGACTGGGAGCTTGTGGCCTCTCGTTCACTACCAAGTTCCCATGTATTACTTAGTGAGAGATCCAAATCAAGAACATGTTAATCACCTTTCCCTGATGAAGTTGGTTTTCTTATGGCTTTTTCCATGGGCAACTGGAATCTTCCCACATAATAAAAGATGGGTGGAACTCTGGCCACCCAGATCTAAATGAGTCATAAGTCAAAAGCAACACAGAAATACAGATACACCTTCAATGGGGACCTTTGTTCAGGCCAGAGGTTCTCAAATTGTGGGATGTTGCAAGCAATTTGAGGGAGTTGCAAACAATTTTGGGTGTGTGTGTCAATTTTTAAACCTGATCAGATTCACATACGAAATGTGGGAACCCCATCTAAAACTCTCCTCATTTTATCTGCACAAAATGTACAGCAAAATTTGAGGACCTCTCTGATATGGAGAATAACATTTATTTTATTTATTAAAAGTGGCACATTTATTTCATGGCCAACCTTTTTTATATAGTAAATTTTATTAGGTTTCAAGAGAAGAATAAAAACTACAACACAAAAAACTACGAAGAAAGAAAAAAACTAAAAAAGTGCGGAAACACAAGAGAAAAATGTTTCAAATTTACAAAAAGATGTGGCTTCCGACTTTTAACAGTAAGGATATACAAAAATTTCCATAATCAATCTCTTACTCTATATTAAACCAAAACACATTATTTCTATAAGTCATTCCACTTTAACACATAATAAAAATCACTAAGTACAATTACTCCTCCCACTTATATTAAAATAAAGGAAAAAAAAGTTGATATAAACCTCCTAAACATCTTTCTCCCCTCCAAAAGATAAAACATATTTAATTATTCCCTTCCTACCACTATTCTATACATTTCTGTCTACTATAATAAGAATCAAATTAAAAAGCACATAAGTTGTATGCTATTATAGTTAATAGTACAACAATTTTAATAATCCCAATCTTAATTAACCCAAAAAACAAGGACAATTCAAAACAGTAAATCCAAATATTTAAAGGCAAATAGCATCAATCAAATCCTTAAAGCAAACCAGCTGAACATTCTTCAATCCTTATCCCACTTCAAAATAAACCAAAGCAGTTACAGTACATATCCCCACAATGTGCACAGAGCTTTCCTCTTGAAAGAATCAAACAGCCCAACTGCCCCCCCTCAAAGATTCCAGGTTCTTTTCATGGCATTCCACCAGGAGATCGATTTTACTTATGGCTTGCAGATCACTCTCTCCCTTAGATTTCTCCAACTCCATTATCCAATCTTCATCCAGCATCTTGATAAAAATCCCAATCTCAGTCTTTAAAAACCCCTTTCTATCACTCTTAAATTCCTCAATTTCATCCACCACATCCCTAACCTGATGGTACATTTTAGATCTCATATTTTCCACAATGTCCTGGATATCTTGCATAAAAGCTTGATAGAAGTCAAAAGAAATCTGTTTAAAATCCTGGTGAAAGTCAGAAAGAATCTGTTTGAAATCCTCCATGTCTCACACAGTAGATTATGGCACCTGCTAGGAGCTTAACCAATGAAAGTCGAAGATATGGAAGAGTTCCAAAGTGTGTTTCCATAAAGTGAGAGTGAAATAGCAAACTGTTCTCAAGGGAAAGTGAAAACAAAGCTGAAGGTTCAAATCAGCCGATTCAATGTGTAGGAAAATGCTAATATCTTCAAATTTAATACAAAAATAATAACAGGAAGACAATTGTTTACTCTCAATCTTTGGAATTTCCTTTGGAAGGAAAACAAAATCCAAAACTTAAAAGAATTTTTTTTTTAAAAGTAAGGGCTGTTCCAGACAGGATGCAGTTCCAGCAAAGGACTGAGATATGCTCCTGCTCATGAGATGATGCTGTGACTGGATCCTTGTGAGTGTGAGATTTCCTGGATTCCCCCTGTACCAGTCATGACCTCTCTTCTGATGAAGAAATTGTTTCAAGCAACAAGGGCCACTGCAGAAATGACAGCAGTTCACAACGATGGCAGAAGGCATATGTGGACAATAGTGAACATGAACAGTTCCTTGTGCTCAGCTCCTGGTCAAGATAGGCAGTTGCTGATAGGCTGTTGGTTCTTTGTAAGCTCTATGGCAGTGTTTCTTAACCTTGGCAGCTTGAAGATGTTTGGACTTCAACTCCCAGAATTATGCTGACTGGGGAATTCTGGGAATTGTAGTCCACACATCTTCAAGCTGCCAAGGTTGAGAAGCACTGCTCTATGGGCTTGCAAACATTTAAACATTTAAGCGTGCAGCCTGCTTCAATCCATAAATTGACTTGTGCAATTCACAAACAAGATTTTTCCCTTGCTCATATCTAGGAGGCTGTTGCATATTCAATTTTTTATCTAAATCACCATATAAAAATGCAGTTTGTATATCATAATGGTGAACAGACATCTTTTTCATAGCAGCAACTTTCAGCAGTAACCTGATGGATTCCCCTTTTGTTACTGGTGCAAAAGTTTTATCATAATCCAAATTTTTTCTTTGAGTAAAACCTTTTGCAACTAGCCTTGCTTTATATTTTTGAATTTCTCCATCTGCATCCTTCTTCAGCTTAAAAACCCATCTATATCCCAGACAGTGTTCCTTGGGAGGTAGATTTACCAATTTCCAGATTTTGTTCTCTTTTAAGGAAGCTAATTCTTGCTGCATAGCCCCATGCCAGCATTTTGCAATTTCAGGTGGCATCTCATCTATTTGCTGTAAGGTTTCTGGCTCAGTATGAATGTGAAAAGCTCTAACAGTGTCTACTTCATACTTTTTAGGAGGAATCCCCTTGTTAATTCTCTGCGATCAATGAGGAATTACAGGACTAATATTCTGTTTCACATTACCTTCCTCCTGAGATGCATCTGTCTCCCCAGACAGATCAGCTTTCTGCTCCTCTTTGCTCTCATTTGGCAAAGAAATTTGCAAATCACCATTAGCAAAAACTTGCTGTTCCCTTGAAGATAAATCAATTGCAGAACTGTAATTTAACTTCTCCCAGTTTTGCTCAGCAAATGAAGCACTTTTGCTAATGATTAATTTATTGCCTACTATGAATCTATAGCTCCTCTGGCTCTGTTCATAGCCTACAAAAATTCCGTTTATTGTCTTGGAAGCTCCCTTCCTTCTCATCTGCTTGGGTCCATGGACCCATGCTGCACTTCCAAAAATCCTGAGATGATTTACTTTTGGTTTTACTCCATAGAACAGATGAAATGGTGTATCTTGAGTCACAGAATTAAACAATCTGTTCTGAACATAACAGGCAGTGGTAACAGCTTCACCCCAAAACTTAAAGGATAATTTTGCATCTTTAAGTAAGCACATCATGGCTTCTTGAAGCGTTCTGCCCTTCATTTCAGCAATTCCATTCTGCTGAGGAGTATAGGGACTAGAAATAAATTGTTCTATCCCTTTTTGTGCTAGAAACCTTTTAAATGTGTGTGACAGAAATTCTCCTCCTCTATCAGTTTGCAAAGCAGACACCAGCTTTGGGAATTTACCATTCACCCACATGACAAAGCTTTAAAATTTTTCAAATGCTTCATCTTTGTGTTTTATCAGATAGATAAATGTGTATCTGGAAAAATCATCAATTACAGTCATATATTTTGCTTCTCTGAAACTTGGAGAGAATGGGCCAATTAAATCACTGTGGACTATTTCTAAAGGTCTAGAGGTGGTTCTGTCAGCCTGCTTACTCACAGGAGCCTTAAAAGTTTTACATTCTTTACACACCACACAATCTAAATATTTATCACAAGGTTTTAGCTTTAAATCAGCACATAATCCTGGCATATTTGCTATGTACTTGAAATTTGCATGACCAAACCTTCTATGTAGCAAATGCACACATTGATCATGTATTGGATTATTACTGAAGAGAGCCTTTGCAGTTTGCTTTTCAGCCCTTTGCACAACGTACAGTGAATCTTTTTGAATACAAGTGGCATACAATTTACCATTCTTGCGTATTTCACATCCTTCTTTTCTAAAAATAATAATATATCCAGCTTCAACCAATTGAGCTACAGACAAAAGATTAGTTTGCAATGTAGGGACATACAGTACATCCTTTACAATCTCCCCTAAACAGGATAAATACATATCTCCCTGACCCATAATTTTAGACATAGAGCCATCAGCCAAGGAAACAGTTTGCCTGTTAGTTTTTGACAAAGACACAAACAAATTTTTACAATGGAAAGATGACAATTTGCCCCACTATCCAAAATCCACTTATTAGCATTACAGTTTTCAGAAACCTGCACAATTTGTGTTTGAAAAACTGTCTTGCATATTGCCTCTTTCTTCTTTCCTGTCTTCTTCCTTCTGGACATAAACTACAGTCTTTGCGAAGATGTCCAGCAGATCCACAATTGAAGCATCTCCAGCTTGCAAATGCTGTGGTTTCCATCTCGTGGCTTTTTCTTTCTCTGCCTTTCTCACGCTGCAGCTTCCCAGAAAAGATAAGTGAAGACCTTTCTTGACTTTTCTCCCATTCTGCCAGCAGCCGTGAAGAAACATGCGAAGGAGTTAAATCTGTCTCTGGCATCGCCTCCAAAGTGCAGATCAAGGTGTCCCACGATGAATTCAATGAAGATAAAATTATGTAGGCTTTTGTCAGAGGAGTAAAGTCCATTCCTCTCTCTTGCAATTCTACAAACAACTGCTGAATTGCTTTTAAATGTTCAGGAAGACTGTCTTATTCTGATAAAAATGCCTTGTACAGTCTCCTGGTTAAGGTAACTTTATTTCCTGCCATTGCCTTCACATATAAATTTCTTAAAGTGTCCCACAGTCCTTTTGCAGTGTGAAGACCATGCACATTCATGAGTTGACTGTCCTCCACTCCTAAGACAATGGAGGCTCTGGCTCTTTCATCCAGCCTCAGCCAAGCAGCAGTGGGATTTTTGGGAATTGGCTCACCCATGGGGGTCCAGAGATCTTCCTTCTGAAGATATATCTCCATCTTAAGAGCCCAATTCAAATAATTTGAATCATTCAAACATTCCAGCGACATGCCTGGAGTTTGAAAACTTGCAGCAGCAGCCATGGTGTCTCTCCTATCCGGAAATCTTGCAGCTCAGCTTTTTTTCTCAAAAAAAATCTTTAGGCAGCTTCTGAACTTTGCTTTGTCACTGGGCCTTTTCTGCTGGGCCCATAACCTGTTGGTGTTGTGTAGCTCTTGAGCATGTGCAGAGTTTAGAAGCGATTTAGGCCAGTGATGATGCCAGGCATTTAGGAAAGTTCAAAGTTGTTGCTTTTATTCAAAACAGAGAATATAAACAGCTTTCTTCTTCCAGAGTCCTGGAAGAGGTCGTTCTCATAGATTTACAAAATAGCATGCACACACAGAGTGCTAACCAGACTGCAAAACACAAGCATGTCTGAGAGAAGGCTAGAGAATACTAGCAATAGAGAGTTGAGCTTACAGAGGCTGGCTGGCTTGGAAGGCTGACCAAGGCAGGCTAAATAATGCTGAAAAAAGCAGTAACAAATTGGAACACTGGAAAAAACTGGAAAGCCCAGCTTGGAGAGAAAAACCTCCTTTTTATATTCTTTCTATCTGGATCACCTGATTCTCAGACCCGGGCCATTGTATCAGTTTGTATCTGTTCAGTCCAAAAAACCATTGGAGCCTGAACATTTTTAGGGCCTCTGCCATGTGACTTTACCCTTTCAAATAATATATTTCAACAAGCAGCACCTGTAAGTTTCATCTGAAAGCACCCACCGGCATCATGATGACAGCCCTGGATGGCTTCCTCCTACAGTTTTGGGCGGCGGGATGCCTGGAGAGGTGTAGGCAGCGCAGGGAACCGAGGCAGAGGACGGGTGGAATAACCTGATGCGGCAGCCTCTCCTCCCTGCCTCTCCTCTTCAGGAGCAACATCAGGACACATGCTCTGACCAGCTGATGTGGCAGGAACTGGTTACAACTAGGTTGTGCTGGTCTGAGGCAGCTCAGTCTGTGTTGTCACTAAGAGGCTGCTCGACAAGTCACAACGGAAGCCTGCCAAGTGCGCTGCTTCTGGCCGGCAGAACAAGAATAATCCAGCCCTTTCTGCCAAGAGGAGACTGGGCCATAAATTTGTCTGCCAGCCTCATAAATAATGACTGCAGACTGAGCCTCTTATTTTCTTTTCCCTCCTCACTTTCTAGGTATGTACAGAACGCTCTGGGACTGCAGCAGAAACCAATGTGTCACTTTCTGTTATGCATAATTTAAGCAGTGCACAACTTAATGTCTCTACATTATGCCCCACTTTCTCCTCCTCTTCCCCACACATTTATTGCCCTGATTGTAGTTCTCTCTGCCCAAAAGAGGCCCATCAAGCCACTTCCTTTAGCTATTTTAACATAGTTAAACACTAGCTCAAGTGTTTTAAGCTTTATAAGGATCCGGCTAAGTATGTTTCTTGCATGGAACAATTGCCACATTGATTCTGGAGGAAGGCAGACAAGCTGCCATTTCTAGCAGAAATGAGAAAGGATCGACATTTGCTTCATTTGGGGGGAAAGATCCCTGACCCATTGAAACAAATGGAAGAAAAGTTATACATTAGCGTAGCTTGAAAGCTAGCTATGTGCTCCTGGGGAGAAGTCAGGAAGACGTTCTGAGGTTGGAGCCCTCATTGTAAATTCAGAAGGGTGAACCCGATAATCTTACAATTTTTGAGACCAAGGCTCTCCTGCCAGGGACCTTAGGGCTGTAGCCTTATCATATTTTGGAAATAACTACTTTAAATAATTTAAGTTTAGAATTAAAATGAAATACAATTTAATTAAATCATTTTGAAACATGTCTTTAAATATTCATTAAATAAATACAACTTTGGGTGCAATTAAAAAAAAAGATTAAATAGAATCACAAATAAGTAGGTACTGTATGAATCTGATACAGGCTGGAAACAGACTGACCCATCCTTCTAAAGAAAAAGTTGTAACCTGTATAGAGTAGATAAGGTCAACTGGCAACTTAACTCTGATTATGCTTCCGAAACAATTCAGGGGAAGGGATACTGACTCGTTTCTAATGAGAAATTGCCTTTTCCTCGTTTAACTGACCACTAATCTCCATCATATCATCCTTCATAATATATATAGAAACCTAATGGGTAGACTCCAGCTACCTGAGAGATGCCACTCAAAAGGTGTGTGCAAGACGTGGAATGACAGGAAGGCAGATTTCAGATGAATCCAAGGAAAAATTATACATATGGGGGGGGGGGGAAATCTATGAGAAGAACAGTAGGACTTAAACACCCCAAGGGTTTGTTAAAATGAAGCAATTGTTTGTGAAACTGGTCTGGTTTACAAAGAGCTTGATCTAGAGCAGTGTTTCTCAACCTTAGCCACTCTAAAATGTGTGGACTTCAACTCCCAGAATTACCCAGCCAGCATGCTGCCATCCTCTGCACCCCACTTTGGAATTATCTCCCCTGCAATTCAAACCTTCTCTTTCCTTTTTAAAGCTGTTTTCCTGATGGTTGTTTTCTATTCATGATCTGTTTTGCTGATTTACTTATGATGTGTTTGGTTATCATTTTGCTGTTCTTGCAGTTCTGTTACAGAGAAGGAACCATGCAACCCTCCAGATGCTGCAGAGCTATGATTCCTGCATTCCCAGTTGACAGGTCGGTGATAAGGGATGCTGGGAGTTTCTCAGCATTTTAGAAGAGCAGGCTTTTCCTTTCTCTGTTTTATATATATTTTTTGCATTAATTGATGTTTTTATGAGTTTATCTAAATGTCATCACACAGTGAAAAGTTGGTAGATAATCTATCAGTGAAATAACTAATATCCAGTTAGAGCTGAGTGAGAAATCAGTTTGGTCCATATTTTACTGTGAACTTACTAGGTTTGCACTTCCTGAATGTTGTATGTAGCATGCTAATATTTGCATTTTCTAAATTTTGTGATGCAGTTGTTTTTTTCCTAAAAAATAGGGAAATTTACATACAAAATGCATTATATTAGTGAAAAAAATTGTGCATGTATGTATGTACATGTGTGTGTGTGTATCAAATAGATTAAACTTTATTTGCAGCCTTAAATATAAACTAATATGAAAAGTGTTGGAGATCCTGGCAAATCCAGCATGCCTCATCAGCATATGTATGACTGCTCTAGGATACAAGCTCTCCATGCTTTTGAGGAAGCTGTTTGTGGCCACTCCCACTTCCCCCCCCTCTCCCTCCCTCCCTCCCTCCCTCCCTCTCTCTCTCTCTCTCTCTCTCTCTCTCTCTCTCTCTCTCTCTCTCTCTCTCTCTCTCTCTCCTCCTTTGACCAGGAGCAAGCACATGGCTGTGTGCTGCTCCATTCTAGGCCATGGATGGGCCTAGGAGACTTTCCCCCCTTTCTACACGCATCTCTTGCAGCAAGCAGGGCAAGAGGTATTAAGTTTAGGGAAACAAAGAAGAAGCGGAACATCATTTATCTACCAAGAATGCTGCACCTGGAATGAATAAACGTAAGGACTCTTTTGTACTTACTTTTCGTACCTGCCATACTAAGTGTACCTTTCTTTATGCTTGGGTGGGCTAAGGGTGTAAGATTAACCTGGATCTCTCTAATATGCTCATGGGCTCTGTTTTTAAACAATATTCTTTTTCTGTACATGAACTTCGCAGCTCTGCTCCATTTCAGTAGTTCTAACAGACTGCTGAATGGGCTTCAAAAAGAAGATGAAATGAATATAAGAGAAGGAAAAAAAATAGAAATTGAATAAAACTGATTCACCCATCCCTATTCTAAATCTGAATTGTTTTGATGTGTCAACTACAATTTCCTGTTCATTTCCACCCTTGGGAGTACAGCCACCAGAATTCCATATCCAGCATCATGACTTATCAATCTAGAGAAGTCTTTTGTAAGATCTCTAATTACTTTTATACAGTATATAATGGTTTTTCCATGCCATCAGTGCCCTACTTGTTGATAGTTTGTGAAATAGGAGATGCTTAGCTTGATCCCCTGACACCTGCATTATTGCCAAGAAGCACTAAAGCCTTAGAGCTAAAAACAGGACTTGCCTAAACCTGTTGAAACTTAAACAATGTGTTTCATTTTAGAAACAGCCAAAGAAGTATCACGCTCTAAAGATGGTGTTATTTCTCATCGAAGTGTGACTATGCTGTTGATTGCATCATCTATGTTACTTTAAAGAACACTCTGCTAAATCAAAAATTGGGGGACTCACTAGAACCATGGAGCTGATATTTATTTATTTATTTAATTTTTATCCCGCCTTTATTATTTTTATAAATAACTCAAGGTGGCGAACATACCTAATACTCCTCCTCCTCCTATTTTCCCCACAACAACAACCCTGTGAGGTGAGTTGGGCTGAGAGAGAGGGATTGGCCCAGGGTCACCCAGCCAGCTTTCATGCCTAAGGCGGGACTAGAGCTCTCAGTCTCCTGGTTTGCCATTGGTTCCTTCCTAGGGCTGAGAGAGAGTGACTGGCCCAAGGTCACCCAGCCAGCTTTCATACCTAAGGCGGGACTAGAATTACTCCTTAATTGCAATTGTAAAAATATATGCATTGCCCCCACTCTTGGGAAGAAGGGCAATACGTAAACGTTTAGGGGGAAAAATGAATTAGTGCGACCAGCAATGTTCAAGATAAGTAGAACCTTTAGCTGACGGCAATGATTGGTAATAAGAAAAGAATAGAGCCATGAAGAGAATTCTACTTGGGGCAGGTTTTAGGCACTGAGTAGCATCAGAAAAGCTTGAAGAAATCCAAGGCACTCCTCCCTTCCCCCCTCATTTATTAATACCCCAAATCATCAAATCGGATAAGATTTTGACACATTCGCCCCTGAGAAATCTTATGAGATTTTGTCGTTCTTGCACATCTTATGAACTCGATGGTTTCATATGAGAGCTCATGAGATTGTGTAAGGTTTAGCAATCTCATGCATATTAAAATTTAATATTAAAGAAAATTGAACTTTTGGGATTCCAAGATATTATTTAGGGGTGTCACAGATATCCTATTGCCTGAAAGTGCTGTATTGATTGCTGACCTCTGACATAAAATATATTTTCTACTACCTAGAACTTAAATTAGAAATCTATTTCAAATGATTCCCCAATCCGAAATTCTGAATTTTTATTTCTGTTTTATCTCAAAATGTCCCAAATGTCCCTGATATAGTCAAAGTGATAAGTCACTCAGAGGAACTGGTATAAAAAGGTAAAGGTTCCCCCCGCACAGTTGTGCAGTCGTGTCCGACTCTAGGGGCCGGTGCTCATCTCCGTTTGTTAGCCGAAGAGCCAGCGTTGTCCGAAGACGCTTCCGCGGTCATGTGGCCGGCATGACGCAGAACGCTGTTACCATCCCACCGAAGTGGTACCTATTCATCTACTTGCATTTGCATGCTTTCGAATTGCTCGGTTGGCAAGAGCTGGAGCTACTCTAACAGTAACAGACTGTTACTCCCAACATTCCCAACACATTTGGATTAGTGCCAGGTTGGGAGAAAACAGTTTCTTAACGAATTATTTTTAACAATCGGTCAGAAGGATAGAAACAAATTCTGGGATATCTAGTTCAGTATCAGAATAATGCTGAGATTTAATGTTTAAAAGATTCTAGTCCTCATTGTATGAAAAAGTTGGAATTATACAGCAAGTGACTTAAACTGATAATTTTATCAGCAAACTTTTCTTTCTACTGTTCAATTTTTTTTAAAGTATGAAATCCTTTCTCTGGTTTAAAAAATGTTACCAGAAACAGCATCAAGTAAGTAAATATATGTAACAAGTTGTGTCTGATGGATCAGCTTATTAGTGATGAAGCCTCATGTTCAAAATCCCCGAGGTTGTCTGAAGGGCCTTCAAAAGGCTCAGTGTGAGAGCTGCGTAACGCTCTGAGTTTGAGTGGCGTACTCCTTTGCGTTCTGAAGCACCTGTTCCAAACTGAAGAGGTCTGAAATATTGCACAGACCTCCCCAGAATTAAAATTGTGCATTGCAATATATGGAACACGTTGACATGAGTCATTTACTACAGTCTTCTATTTTTGCTTCTGAGATTCCATATTTGCAGAGAAAGCAGCTCTTCCTTCTTGAACGTATGGACATGGACAAATCACTTAAGAGGTTTATTGAAAGATGATGTTAAACCTAATATCCTCCAACCCAGCAAAAATCATAAATATACAACCTTAATGAATATTTCCTGCAACCAAGCACAGTCATCTGAATGGCTTAGTGTAACTTCTCAGATGTCCATGACTAGGTTGGCCTCAGATGTTCCAAGTCAGAGTCTATTGCTCTCAGCGCAGACTTAGCGGTCACCAATCACCAAACCTTTGGAGAAGCCATCCAGAATTAAGCTACAGTTCTCAAGGAAACTCGTGCAGTTCCTAATTTCTCAGGGCATTAAACAGCAGTATGTTCATTTCAGCTCTGCTTGACACAGAATCCATCTGTATTGGCTTGGTTTGGAATCACATTAAGCCAGGATTTTTTCAAGTGTAGTTTGTTGAGCAAGCCATACTGACCTCTTTCATGCATACTATTAATCTATAACGGGTGGATTTGTACATCATTCTACAGCAAATATAATTTAAAAATAAATAAACGAAACACACATTATGGGGTAATATAATCTGTGTGAACTAGAAGTAACTAGTTCAACTTTGGGAGGAGGGTGGGGCTACTGCAATATATATTATTTATCACAATTGGGAAGTTTTAAAACTTTATTTTTGTCATATGCTGCTTAGAGGTATTTTGGAATAGAGCAGCATCCAAAAACCAGTAATAAATATACAAATAAATAAAATAAAATATGTTCAACATTTCTTCTACTAAAATTGACTATTTGTGCTTAAGTCTTTAGCACAAGTAGTCACCTCCCATCTTTACATTCAAGGCCATAATGTTCCCCTCCACCTTCTACACTACATGTTGGGTGAATCTAAACTCAATCCTATATTGTAGCAGATCCATTGAAATCAACAGGTCCAATGGTTCTATGACTTGACTTAAATCCCAGGGATTTCAATGAGAAATGCCATGTTTGGATTTCACTCTATGAATATAAACTCACAATATAAAACCTTCATAAAAAGGTAAAGGTTCCTACCGCACATTTGTGCAGTCGTGTCCGACTCTAGGGGCCAGTGCTCATCTCCGTTTGTTAGCCGAAGAGCCAGTGTTGTCCGAAGATGCTTCCGTGGTCATGTGGCCAGCATGACGCACGCGGAAAGCTGTTACCTACCCACCGAAGTGGTACCTATTCATCTACTTGCATTTGCATGCTTTCGAATTGCTAGGTTGGCAAGAGCTGGGGCAAGTGCGGGAGCTCACTCCGTCATGCGGGGCTAGGGATTCGAACCTCCGAACTTGCGATCTTCCGATCGACAAGCCTGGCGTCTTACCCGCTGAGCCACCACGCCCCATGAAAACCTTTATATTTCTACCCAAAAAACAAAACCATCTTAAAACATAAGCAAGATCATCCAGTCTTTCTTTAATTTTCAGTACATGCCACTAGATGGCAAACTTCTGAGTTCAGATTTCTCAGTATTTTATCAAGCATTATACACTAATAATTCTTGTTTCCTAATGCCCTTCGCGTTATTCACAAGGTATGATTTCAGAGGTTTTTTTTGAGTTTTCAGGACTGTTGAATACAGCTCTATAGTCTTGGTGAACAATCTTTTTTTTAGGAAATTGATTTATCAAAGACAGACCCTGGTGCCTTGCAGATGTTCAGGACTGCAATTCCAAGCTTCCTATGCTACTGTCCATTCTGGTGGGGGTAACTGCCATTGAATTCCAGAACATCTGGAAAGTATCAGGGGATCACCTGTCTCTGGAATATACTGACTGGCACTGTGTTCCTATTATTATATTTAGTTTGGATACAAAAGCACCTGTGGGGAACACATTATGTTATGATGTTCATGACATCATCATGGCTTGTAATGGACACCTATGTCTAGAGAGTTTATTATAAATATTCCATGTAATTACCTTCTATGAGAATATAAGGTTTAATCTACAGACAAAATTCTTGACCAGGGATGGGGCAAAATTCTACTCCAGGTGCATTTTTCATTGCAGAATTTATGCCCAAATAGCCATGGTAACATAGGCATCCCTATGCCAGCACCTTCCAGATTGTTACAGTCCATCTTCCATTATCCATAGACATTTTCAGAGGTCTTCTCCCAGATACTGTCACCCAAACAATAGGAAGCAATGTCCCCATATCTCAGCAACTTGCATTTGTAATGTTCTGCGTGTGCATTAAATATCCTTGTGACAAAAACATGCCACCAAACTTCAACTGTCCTGCAGATTTTTTTCCCTTTGATTTCTTACAACCCAAGTAACTTGTCAGATAACATTTTCCCAAGAAAAACTGATCAATGGAAGCAGGGTTGAGGACACACTCAGAAGTTTTTTTTTCTTAAACTAAAGAAAGATCCTATGATTTAAAAGAAACTCCAGGAAGTCTATTTATTTTAATTTCTGGCATTTTTTTGATCCCAGACAGTGTAACAAGGATTTTTAAGCTGAACCCAGGAAATAGACTCAGGGCCTTGGATGAACTAGGATTTATTTAGGAACATTTAATCAGCCTGACATGGACTGGAAATTGGCTTCAAGTAGTAAAATACTGTAACCCTAAAGTCACTTGGGATTTAAAAAAAAATTGCTTTCATAACACATCAACTTCAGGAAATAATGAACTTACCTTCATCTTTGTTGTTGTTGCAGCCAAAACTGTGGAACACATAGATGTCTGCTCCGGGGCTTCCAGCTTGGTCCATGGTCCATGTGCTCCTTCCTTTTGTGAAATGAGGTCTGTCCTTCATTTGATGTTCAAAGCTAATAGCCAAAGAAGAGGTGCTCCTTGTGCAGAAAACTCTTATAACTGAAAGCACATCTTTTACTCTTCTAGCAGTGGTTTGCTGGATTCTCATAATCAAGGTCCATAGAGCTATCGAAACAGGCCACAGAATTCTGCAACATTAATACTTATTTCTTTCCGCCTGTGCAGACTCTTAAAAGACCAACAGCAGTTACAGAAACATCCCAACAGCAGGGCAAATGTAACTTTACTCCTCTTCGTATTTAGTCATGCCGCAATTTTTTTTCAGAAGCCCAAAGCCGTTTCTTCTGAACTGAAGCTGCGCACAAAAACACTTTCTAAGACCAGAACAAAAAAAAACCTGTGGCAGCTCCTGTGAAAGGAAGCACTTTGCCCTGTAAGTTTGCACATTCTGTTTCTGACAGCTCAGGCTGCAGAGGCACTTAAGAGAGGCAGGGCTCTGGGTGGGGATATGTAAAGCCACCCAGATTAACATAAAGAGGGAACGTGGCCAAGGACTAATGTTTCGTTTTCCTTTCATAGGATTTATCAACAGGGATCTGGGATAGTAAATTTCATGTTCCCTGGTCTGCAGATGGGTTGGAAGCCAGATTTTTGTTCAGAAACAACTAGGCATTTCTAATCTGAAATTTTTAACAAATGTATGACAGCCTGTGCTTCTCCAGTGTCTGGCTCGGAATTTCTACAGCAAAATAATTTCTTATATTGAAAAGGGATGATCTGATCATTCATGTGCATTTATATAAGCGTAACTGTGAAGAGTGGGAAGACTAAAGTACTCATTAGCAAAAAAGTAACTCTTTAAGCTGGGTGCTGTGATGCCATCAAGATTTTTTTCTCAGGTTGTAGGGGTCTGGATGAGGAAGAACAGGATTAGGCTCAACCTTAATAAGAGCAAGTGGCTGTGGGTTTTAAGGATTCCCAAATTTGATATATTTTCTACCATTAATTCTGTATGGAGTAGAACCCATCTCCCGCCCTCGGTGGAGCTGGTATGCAACCTGGGCTGCTCCTAGACTCTCAGCTCCTGCTCAAAGAGCAGATGTTAGCCATGGCTAGGAGATCCTTTACACAAATCCATCTTTGGCCAACTGCGCACATTCCTGGATCAGGAGACCTTGCTCATGGTCACTCATGTCTCTTGCCTGGATTATAACATGCTGTACATGGGGCTGCCCTTGAAGACCACTCTGAAGCTGCTGCTGCCTCCAGAATGAGGCAACACAGGTAATTATCGGCACACCTTGACAGCACTACTACTTTGGGAGCTCCACTAGTTTCCAGTAAGCTTCCAGGTGCAATTCAAGGTGCTGGTTGTCCCCTATAAAACCCTTCATAGCACAGGACCAGGTTATTGGTGGGGTCATCTCTCCAATTATCTTGGCCTGCCCCACAAGTTCTGACAGGGTGGGCATGTGCCATCTCCCTTCTGTTAAACAACATAATGTGATGGGACTGAGGAGGCATGCTTTCTCTGTTGCTGCATCTAACTTGTGAATCAGCACACCCTCAGACATCTGGATGGCTCCAATTCTTCTGGCATTTCATAAGGCACTGAAGACCTGGCATTTCCCTCAGGCATCAGAGCAGGATGTTAGATGAGCCAGTTTTCAGGGGGCTTATTTATGTAGATATGTATATATTAGGAGGCTTATTTATGTAGATATGAACCAGTTTGGTGTAGTGGTTAAGGCATCAGGTTAGAAACCGGGAGACTGTGAGTTCTAGTCCCGCCTTACGGACAAAGCCAGCTTGGACCAGTCACTTTCTCTCAGCCCTAGAAAGGAGGCAATGGCAAACCACTTCTGAAAATCTTGCCAAGAAAACTGCAGGGACTAGTCCAGGCAGTCACCAGGAGTCAACGCTGACTCAAAGGCATGCACACACATTTATGTAGATATATGAGTGAACTTGGGTGAAATGTTTTTAATTTTGTTCTTGTGAACTTTTTGTTGTTTTAAACTGGATGTTAGGCACCCAGAGTTACACAGTGAGTGGACAACCATATGAATTTAACAAATAAATAACCCCCAGCTACCATAGTTTCACAGTGGTTTCAACTCCACTGCAGACAGAAATAAATCAGCTCAGCTTTCCAACACCAATGACATTATGAGAAATGCAGTAAGTTGCTTTCAAACTGGCTCAGAATCTTTGTATAGGTGTAAACTTTTTTTTATTTAAACTTTATTGATTTTCAAAGTATAGATATAATACAAAATAGAAACTACAGAAAAGCATGAAAATAGAACTAAAAGAAAAAAGAAAAAACTATAAGGTGCAAATAGACAGAAAAACAAAGACGAAAAGTGACTTCCGACTTTCTCCAATACAGATATAGATAAATTTACAAAAATTATCTCTTACCAATGATTAAACCATAGTAACATGTATTACATAGTAACATGTAAGTTTACATGTATAGGTGTAAACTTGAGTTAAAGACAGTTTTCAACTAAGAGTGTTAATTGATAGTTTGTATTAACATAGCAATGCTTCACTTAAGTTTTTTTTTAGTTAATAAACTAGATTTTATTCCTAAGCAACCTTGCATTAGCCAGTTAAAATGGTATCCATTTATCTGGAGCCAGAAGAAAACGATCCTGGCATAAAATTTGCTACCCTCAAATTGCTGATCCTTATCTGATGACCCATATTTATTTATTTATTCAATTTCTATGACCGCCCATCTCCCCCAACGGGATGGTCATCAGGTAAGGTGGGCAAGTTAAGGAATATGTGGGTGGGGCAAGTTAAGGAAAGGATTTGGCAGATTCCTCCAGGTCTGTTTCTCTCTTATCCCACCAAACATTACAGCTGGTATAAGAACATTGGTGGGGGTAACCCACAAATTACTCTCCTGAAGGTAGGATGTGGCCAGGGGAGGAAGTAACTTTTGGCTAGACCAGCCTTTCTCAACCTTTTAACCCTGGAGGAACCCTTGAAATATTTTTCAGGCCTCAGGGAACCCCTGCACATTCAGGCTCAAATATAGACCAGAAGTTACAAAATTATTATATTTGTTTCATGTGTAGGCCTGTATACATGCATGAACAGTTCTTAAACTAAAAATAAGGAATGAAACTTACCTCTTGAATATGAAGTTGCCCAAATTTGAAATAATTTTTAAAATAAATTGTGATCTCCCAGGGAACCCCTAGTGACCTCTCATGGAACCCTAGGGTGCCACGGAACCCTGGTTGAGAAACCCTGGGTTAGGCCCTTGGGTTGAGATTTCTTTTAGAACACTGAGTCATATTTAAAAGTAGCCCAACTAACTAATGGGATAATGGGAGTGCTCCCTCCCACCTCACCTTGCAACTGCCCCTGTGTCTGTCAACTGTGGTTAAGTTCAAGTGGGAGGTTTATTTTGAAGGTTCAATAGCATCCTATACTTGGATCAGCTTTGTTCATATTTGGATGAGTTCATTGAGGCAGCTTGACATCTCTTGCTATCAGATGCATGAAATACTATCCTCTGCTAGCATGATGATATATCCACTTGGGTCCCAAGGGACAAAAATATTAACAGTTCTCAGAAAAATCTGTACTCTTAAAAATAATAATTAATACAATAAGGATAAAGCTTAGGTGACTCTGAATTCATAGCAATCTTAGGACAAGGAGCTAGAACATAAAAATTAAAGTTAGTCAATACCAGTTTGAGTTTAGAGATCCATAAGAGCACATGAAAGACTTGTTACTGTGAACTGGGCTGCCTATGCATGAAGATTTTAGAGATGCCAGTTAAGGTATCTGATTTTCAACACCATATTCATTACTCTTAAATCAGAGCCAGTGAGGTTCACTTATATACTGTAGGTTGAAGGGTACTCTTGTTACTACATTTGCTCAGTTTAGCTCAGCAGGCTTGCAGAATAAAAAGAATGCTTCTTTCATGTTTCTTGTGACTATAGATAAGAAGTTCATTTGAAAGGAGCAGAATGAATTAATAGTCAATTCATAATGTAGGAGCTATCTTTCTAGAACCTTGGTTGAACATGAGAGACAGCAAAGTGAGAGAGGAGAAAGAAGAAGGAAAAAAGGCTTCTTAATGAGACACCAAGCATCCACAATTACACCAACTAACACATCTTAAAGTAAAAGTAAAGGTTCCCCCGCACATTTGTGCAGTCGTGTCTAACTCTAGGGGCCGGTGCTCATCTCCGTTTGTTAGCCGAAGAGCCAGCATTGTCCAAAGACGCTTCCACGATCATGTGGCCAGCATGACACACGTGGAACGCTGTTACCTACCCACCGAAGTGGTACCTATTAATCTACTTGCATTTGCATGCTTTCGAATTGCTAGGTTGGCAAGAGCTGGGGCTAGTGCGGGAGCTCACTCCGTCACTCGGGACTAGGGATTTGAACCTCCAAACTTGCAACCTTCCGATCGACAAGCCTGGCGTCTTACCCGCTGAGCCACCACCATACCTTAGGATGTATTTAAATAAGAATTCAAAATTATAACGATCAATCTACGGTGAAACTGAAGACTGTCCAGTGAGGTTGCAATCAGGGAATCAGCATGTAATCTGGCTGGAGTGATCCAGGGAATCTGGACCATGCTGGAGCAAAACAAAAATTTAAAAATTGTACTGTGGTGTCATTACCAAATCATCTACCTTTCCACTTGAATCCATCTTGCTAGACTATTAAGAAGCAATCTAGAAGGATTTTATTTAATTTTATCAATGTTTATCTTATTTTGTGAAGCATGAAAAAAGGATCCCCATATAGGAAAAGACAGGACAAATGTTATCTATTGTAACCAAATTCCACATTGATTTTCCTCAACTTCTGTTTCAAAAGCATGTTGTATAATTTTAATGGAATACTTCTCTTCTTACATCTTATAAATAAATTGAGATTTCCAGCTGAATTTAAAATTGACCCTGGTGCAGGTTGTAGTGATAGGAAAACCAAAACAAGGGGGTTCAAATGAACATTTTGTTCCTGAATCTCTTGGTTTTGAAAAGGACCTAACTGTAAATCACAATTACAACTTTCTACAAAAAGGGGTGGTGTGGTGAAGTGGTCAGCTATAACATGCAAATATACTACAAAATATTATTCCTTTGGAAAAGCCGCTGCAGTTTTCAAATGCAGTGGGGTGAACATAGGCTTGGATTCTCTCACTAGTAAAACATCTCCCTGCATGTTGAAATTTAGTCCATCAGAAAAAAGTATAGATTGTTCTTTAGCACAGTAGATTTTCCTTCCACAAAAAGTCCCTCCTTCTCTATGCAAGCATTAAAATATGCGAACACCTACTACTGTAAATTGGCTGGAATTTACAAGAAACATTTTGAATATAAAACAAGCTTATCTAGCATCTTCAGTGGGGAATAATAGTTAAAGCCGCCCCCAATAACCTATTACTTCTTCTCTGGAGAAGACTAATGTGAGTTACCATATGATCTCTCTATAGGTTTTCTCAATCAAATCAATATCCCATTATAATAATTAAATTAAGCAGTTGAATTATTTTAAATATTAGATGTACTGTGTGGCTTCGTAGATCAACAGCAACAGTTCATCTTCAAAAGACATATCGGCTGGGTTCCCACAACGTTAAACTCTAAATCTGGGTTGAAAAGCAATCTGGGTTCACATAATATTGATGCCCATGTACATAACTTATATTATGGCTCTAAATTGTGGCCTGTTAACATAATACTGAACTAAAAACTACCCAACCTCCTTTAGGCCAGGCTAGCATGTTGAGGGAACTCAGCTATTTGATCTATGGGATTAAAAAAAAAAACCTGCTAGCTGATAATGAGCCAAATAGTTCTGTCCAGTTCAATGGGTTCAGAAGCATCATTTAGATAGTTCATAGCTGTACTCCATTCAAAATTTGGAGACGGGTCAAAGATGATGAGTCTGTTCATAGGATTAGTTTCCAATGGTGACACGCCATCTCCCAACACACAATGGGGAATTTTAGGTATACTCCTGGAACTTCTAAAACTGGCGGTGTATATGAATTTCAAGGAAGTGTTCAGGTACAAATGGCAGGCAATCACTGAATCAATAAGTTCTTCTATCAGAACATCAGATATTATTGGAAAGGAAGAAAGAGAAAGAAGGACACCAAGGGTAGAAAAACAAACCTATCTCTGAGATCTTATATCTATAAGGGGCTAAATAAATACCTTTTAAAGAAGACAGCAGATTTCAGAAAGCCATTCAGAACAGGAAGGAGGCAGTTTTCACAACACAGGGTATTGATGCTATTTGTACAACGCAACAGAAGAAAGCAAAAGCAAATCACATCAAAGAGAGCTGATGTTTCTTAGCAAACATTTGGCTGCTATATGATAGCATATAAAGCCTGCCAAGTTGAAGAATTTATGATAGCCACTGTTGGCCAGGGTGGATTCCATAAACAGACAGAGATCTCTATGTATCTGGAAGAGGAAGAGTACTTTATATATCTAGCTTTTGCTTAAATCTTATTATAGAATTGCCAGTATATGGCAACAACTTATAAACTATTATCTGAACAAGAAGTATATTTAATTGAAAATCCAGGATCTTATCTGCCCATAAACATTTTTTCTTACTACTGGCTGTGTGTATGTGTGTGTATGTACCATGTGTGTGTGTGTGTGTGTGTGTGTGTATGTATATGCATAAAGGTAAAGGTTCCCCTGCAGAGTCGTGTCCGACTTTAGGGGCCAGTGCTCATCGTTTGTTAGCCGAAGAGCCAGCGTTGTCCGAAGACACTTCCATGGTCATGTGGCCAGCATGACGCGCGTGGAACACTGTTACCTTCCCACTGAAGTGGTACCTATTAATCTACTTGCATTTGCATGCTTTCGAATTGCTAGGTTGGCAAGAGCTGGGGTGAGTGCAGGAGCTCACTCCATCACGCGGGGCTCAGGTCTCGAACCTCCGAACTTGCGATCTTCCGATCGACAAGCCTGGCATCTTACCAGCTGAGCCATCGCGCCCAAACACATACATACACATGGGCGGTGCAGTGGTGTAACGGTTAAGACTACCGACTGTCGAAGAAAAGGATGGCAAGTCAAGATTTCGAGACCCAGAAGCACCGCGTAACGGGGTGAGCTCTCGTTCTCGCCCAGTTCCTGCCAACCTAGCAGTTCGAAAGCACGTAAAAATGCAAGTAGATAAATAGGTACCACTCCGGTGGGAAGGTAGCAGCGTTCCATGCACCTTGGCGTTTAGTCATGCTGGCCACATGACCACGGAAGCGTCTATGGACAACGCTGGCTCCCTCGGCCGAGAATCGGAGATGAGCGCCTCCCCCTAAGAGCCGGATGTGACTGGAAGGGGAAACCTTACTTACATATATATATATATATATATATATATATATATATATATATATATTGTTGTTTATTCGTTCAGTCGTTTCCGACTCTTCGTGACTTCATGGACCAGTCCACGCCAGAGCTTTCTGTCGGCCGTCACCATCCCCAGCTCCCCAATGGTTGAGTCTGTCACCTCCAGAATATCATCCATCCATCTTGCCCTTGGTCGGCCCCTCTTCCTTTTGCCTTCCACTTTCCCTAGCATCAGCTTCTTCTCCAAGGTATCCTGTCTTCTCATTATGTGGCCAAAGTACTTCAGTTTTGCCTTTAATATCATTCCCTCAAGTGAGCAGTCTGGCTTTATTTCCTGGAGTATGGACTGGTTTGATCTTCTTGCAGTCCAAGGCACTCTCAGAATTTTCCTCCAACACCACAGTTCAAAAGCATCTATCTTCCTTCGCTCAGCCTTCCTTATGGTCCAGCTCTCACAGCCATAGGTTACTACAGGGAATACCATTGCTTTAACTATGCGGACCTTTGTTGTCAGTGTGATGTCTCTGCTCTTAACTATTTTATCAAGATTTGCCATTGCTCTCCTCCCAAGAAGTAGACGTCTTCTGATTTCCTGGCTGCAGTCAGCGTCTGCAGTAATCTTTGCGCCTAGAAATACAAAGTCTGTCACTGCCTCCACTTTTTCTCCCTCTATTTGCCAGTCATCAATCAAGCTCGTTGCCATAATCTTGGTTTTTTTGAGGTTTAACTGCAACCCAGCTTTTGCACTTTCTTCTTTCACCTTCGTCATAAGGCTCCTCAATTCCTCCTCGCTTTCAGCCATCAAAGTGGTATCATCTGCATATCTGAGATTGTTAATGTTTCTTCCAGCGATTTTAACTCCAGCCTTGGATTCCTCAAGCCCAGCATGTCGCATGATGTGTTCTGCGTACAGGTTGAATAGGTAGGGTGAGAGTATACAGCCCTGCCGTACTCCTTTCCCAATCTTAAACCAGTCCGTTGTTCCGTGCTCTGTTCTTACCGTTGCTACTTGGTCGTTATACAGATTCCTCAGGAGGCAGACAAGATGACTTGGTATCCCCATACCACCAAGAACTTGCCACAATTTGTTATGATCCACACAGTCAAAGGGTTTAGAATAGTCAATAAAACAGAAATAGATGTTTTTCTGAAATTCCCTGGCTTTCTCCATTATCCAGCGGATATTGGCAATTTGGTCTCTAGTTCCTCTGCCTTTTCTAAACCCAGCTTGTACATCTGGCAATTCTTGCTCCATGAATTGCTGGAGTCTACCTTGCAAGATCTTGAGCATTACCTTACTGGCATGTGAAATAAGTGCCACTGTTCGATAGTTTGAACATTCTTTAGTGCTTCCCTTTTTTGGTATGGGGATATAAGTTGATTTTTTCCAATCTGATGGCCATTCTTGTGTTTTCCAAATTTGCTGGCATATGGCATGCATCACCTTGACAGCATCATCTTGCAAGATTTTAAACAGTTCAGCTGGGATACCATCGTCTCCTGCTGCCTTGTTATTAGCAATGCTTCTTAAGGCCCATTCAACCTCACTCTTCAGGATGTCTGGCTCTAACTCACTGACCACACCGTCAAAGCTATCTCCAATATTATTATCCTTCCTATACAGATCTTCCGTATATTCTTGCCACCTTTTCTTGATCTCTTCTGCTTCTGTTAGGTCCTTACCATCTTTGTTTTTGATCATACCCATTTTTGCCTGGAATTTACCTCCGATGTTTCTAATTTTCTGGAAGAGCTCTCTTGTCCTTCCTATTCTATTGTCTTCTTCCACTTCCGCACATTGCTTGTTTAAAAATAATTCTTTATCTCTTCTGGCTAACCTCTGGAATTTTGCATTTAATTGGGCATATCTCCCCCTATCACTGTTGCCTTTTGCTTTCCTTCTTTCTTGGGCTACTTCCAGTGTTTCAGCAGACAGCCATCTTGCCTTCTTGGTTTTCTTTTTCTTTGGGACGTTTTTTGTTGCCGCCTCCTGAACAATGTTGCGAACTTCTGTCCATAGTTCTTCCGGGACCCTATCTACTAAATCTAGTCCCTTAAATCTATTCTTCACCTCCACTGTATATTCCTTAGGAATATTAGTGAGCTCATATCTAACTGATCTGTGGGTCTTCCCTATTCTCTTTAGTCTGATTCTAAATTTTGCAATAAGAAGTTCGTGATCTGAACTACAGTCAGCTCCAGGTCTTGTTTTTACCGACTGTATAGATGTCCGCCACCTTTGGCTGCAAAGGATGTAGTCAATCTGATTTCGGTGTCGACCATCTGGTGAAGTCCATGTATAAAGTCGTCTTTTAGGTTGTTGGAAGAGAGTGTTTGTTATGCACAGTGAGTTGTCTTGGCAAAATTCTATCAGCCTATGTCCTGCTTCATTTTGTTCTCCCAGACCATGCTTGCCTGTAATTCCAGGTGTCGTCTGACTACCCACCTTAGCATTCCAGTCTCCTGTAATGAAAATAACATCTCTTTTTGGTGTATTATCTAGTAGGTGCTGCAGATCCTCATAGAACTGATCTACTTCTGCTTCTTCAGCATCTGTGGTTGGGGCGTATATTTGGATCACTGTGATGTTAAATGGCTTACCCTGAATTCGAATTGAGATCATTCTATCGTTTTTTGGATTGTATCCAAGCACTGCTTTAGCCACTTTATTATTAATTATGAAGGCTACTCCATTTCTTCTGTGGTCCTCTTGTCCACAGTAGTAGATCTGGTGGTCATCTGATGTGAAGTGGCCCATCCCAGTCCATTTCAGTTCACTGACACCTAAAATGTCTATATTTAATCTTGACATCTCACCAATAACCACATCCAATTTGCCCTGGCTCATAGATCTTACATTCCAGGTTCCTATGGTGTGTTGATCTTTAGAACACCGGATTCGTCGTTCACCACCAGCACCGTCGGCCACTAGCCGTCCTTTCGGCTTTGAGCTAGCTGCGTCATCACATCTGGGGCTAGTTGAACGTATCCTCTGTTCCTCCCCAGTAGCATTTTGACCATCTTCCGACCTGGGAGTCCCATCTTCCGATGGTATACCGACATATCTTTGGTTGTACTGATCCATTTAGTTTTCATGGCAAGAATACTGGGGTGGGTTGCCATTACCTTCCCCAGGGATCGTATTTAGTCTGACCTCTCTGCCACGACCTTCCCGTCTTGGGTGTCCCTTCACGGTTTAGCTCATGGTTTCACTGAGGTGCTCAAGCTCCAGCACCACGACAAGGTAACGATCTCCTTTGCTGGAGATATATATATATACATACATACATACATACATACATACATACATACACATACACATACACATACACATACATATACATACACATACACACACACACACACACACACATACACACATACATACACACACACAGACACACACACACACAAACATACAGTATATATAATTTAATTTAGCCAAGGTAGCAGAAGGAAATTTCTGAGAGCATATCCAGAAATGCATTCAAGTGATCTACTCTTCAAGGTCTCATAGCTCAAGCATTGTAGCATGCTAGATAAGTGAAAATGCTAGGACCATGTCTCCAGCAAAAGAGCCTTTCCTCCCCATATGCCTTGTATCAAGAGGCAGCATGGCTGCTTGTGCATTACTCCTGAGTTTTCTTTTTCAGTTGGACAATCAGCTGCCTGCCATGCCCCACTCTTTGAGCCAGCATTGGAAATCGGTTTGCAAATGCTGTTAGTGAGAACCTCTTGGAGAAGAGGCAGGCTGGATTTATCCTCTACTGGGAACAGCTGGTGGTGGCTTGCCAATTCAATAGAAAGGCAGGATAAGGAGAAAAAATTAGTTATGTGTCTACTTAATTGTATAGAGATTTCATATATACAGTATTCACTCCAGATCTTATAGTTTCTATATGTGATTTTTTTTTCCAGTGAACACTAAATACTGTATATTTATTTCATAAGTTATTTGAAGTTTTGTGGCCCCAGGCTCCCGCACAGGACAATAAGATGCCTTCAAGGTCAGAAAGAGAATATGACCTTGGTGTGGGAAATCTGACATTCAGTTCCTTATTGTGTCTGTCAGTGTTTTCATATGATCAAGACATTCTGACCTCAGAAAGCCCTGAAAGAGGTATGGTGGATCTTGGCCAGAGGATAGGGTAGAAGAAGCATCAGATCCAAAGGACCCCATAATCTCCAAGCTCTCTTTCTTCTCATTCCAAGCTGAAAGGAGCAGTAGGAAAGATTTTTTAAAAAAATAAAAACTTTTAGGAAGTAGACAGAGAGAAGTCAATGCTTTCTTGTTCCTCAGTTCCTTGCCTGCAAAAAAGAAGGTGCTGGTCATGTCACTGCTGTCTAAGATCTGAGAGCCCCATCTGTAGAATATCATTGCTTTGGGACAAACTATTTGACCTCAGTGCAAAAGATCCCAGATTCAGCACACAGAAGGTATCAACATTTCCTAGATGGGCTGGGAAAGATTCTCATCTAAAATCCTGAAAAGCTGTGTCCAAGTCAATAGTTAATATTGAAAAAGATAAACCAATGTGACTTGTTGTAAGACTGTTTGCTATGTTTTCCATTTTTGTAACATCCACATTCCTAACAAACTTTTAAGGCACTCCAAATACCTCCCAATCTGATAATACTGTTCTAAATATTATTTTGCAGAGTAGGTATGTTATGAGCAGACAACTCATAACTTGCTGGTAATGCGTAGCTGAAAAACCACATGCTATGGCCTTGTTAAATTACTATTCTCTGTTCTCAAGGGCTCATGGCTGAATAAGAATTTTATGTGTGGACCAAGTCCCAAACCCTAGCCATTATATCACATCTGCACTCTTAGAAAAATACATAATCCATAAAATGTATTATTTGCATGGAATAAACCCACGTGAAATCTTGTTATGCAACATCCCCATTGAAAGCAACACATTTTACATGCTTAAATTTGGCTACATTATGTATTGTACTTGTAATGGGTAATATTACGTGTTGCTAAATTTCGGGGAATCGAGTTTCATATGTTCTGTTCGTGATATATTGTGGAATATTAGACTCTTTAAATTTAAGAATCCAGTAAAGAGTCTCTACAGGGCTGGTTATTTGCTACTTTTTTTTTCTTTTTCTGTTCTAGACTCTGAAAGGCAAGTGAGTCTGTACAAGGATTTCACCCTGCAGACATTTTGGGTCATTTAAGGTCATCTTTTTGCAGTGGAACATATTGTTCCTGCATTGGTGGCAGTTCAGATCTTGTCCTGAACATTATAGTTACTGTATAAACACCCTTCCCCAATTAGTTCTGAACTCTACAAATCCTAGTTCACTTTATCAAATGGTTTGGGTATTATAGAGATATACAAGTCAAACAGGATGAAACAGCACCAGCATCTATGTAAAAATACACAACAAAGTATATATTATATTTCACACCAGTGGTATCATGAACCTACTAATTTAGACAAAGGTTATACATCCTAATCTTGTTAAGAACATTAGGAGGCCTGTTAAATGGCAGACAGCCTTTTGAGTCTTGGGGGAATCTAGAAATGGTTGCTGTGCTTCATGAGAGACACATGGACAAGAAACTGTAGAGGGAAGAGGGAATGGTCCTGAAGGACAGGAGGAAGAGCTGCTACCAAGGCAATGTCAGATAAGCAGGGCGTGAGTCTGGGCCAAGAATATTTATTTATTTATTTATTTATTTATTTATTTATTTATTTATTTATTTATAATTCAATTTATATCACCGCTCCATCTCCCCCTAGGGGGACTCTGGGCAGTTTACAAAAAATCAAGCAATTAAAATAACATATAATACAATCATAGAATAAATATAAAATCCAAGAGGCGACTAACTTGTGTTTAAAAGGGCTCTATGGCACCAGCCATCCCCAGGAGGAACTGTTCCCCCCCCATCCCAAGCAAGGCGGCAGAACCAGGTCTTTAAGTTCTTTCTGAAGGCCGGGAGCGATGGGGCCTGCCTCACCTCCGGGGGTAGCATGTTCCAAAGGGCGGGCGCCACCGCAGAGAAGGCCTACCTTCTAGACCGCGCCAGGTGAAATTCCCTTACCGACGGGGTCCGCAGCATGCCCTCTCTGCATGACCGAGTGGGATGGTTCGATGTTATGGGGATGAGACAGTCCCTCAGGTAGCCTGGTCCCATGCCATGTAGGGCTTAAAATAGCTTGAGAAAACATCTCAGACAAGCTCCTTCCTAGTTCACATGAAGTTAAAGGGAGGGAGGGGAAAGCACGTTTGGACTTGCAAGATTCTGTCACTACAGCTGTTACAATAAAAATTGTCCTGACTTATATGGCATTGGTTTCTTAGTCTGGTCTACCTTGTTGGGCTGACAGAAACCATTCAGGGAACTAGCTAGGGGAAAGGGGCCTAATGGAATAAGATTTGCCTGTCTCTGACTTTTAAATACGGTTCTCCATATGGTCCAGTCTGCCAATAAACTTCTCCACCTACCCTCCCTATATTATCGTATACTATCAGTCACTCTGGGAAAGAATTCTGTCCATATGAACAGCTGGTCTAAGCATGCAGAAAGGAGTTGCCTCCTCCATAACAATTAAGATACATTGATTGTGAATATGCAGTTATTTCATATTTCTTGGGCTTGTTTTACAACAATATGATACAGTCACTACTCACTGGCATGGTATTTAGCCACTGCAGGTCCATTTTCAGGGATACACCATTACGCAGGCCTGGAAGTTCCCAGAGGACCAGGAGAGAGCCTGTGCAAGGCACCAAGTTCTTACCATTCCTGGAGTTACGCAGCATGTCGACTGGAGGCAGGAGATTGGCATCAGTTGATGGATCTACATCTTCTTCTACGCCAAACCTTCTGTATGCTGTAAACAAAAGAGTTGTGACTAATTTTATCCCAACATGTGTACCACATATTCATTTTGCCTCCCTTTTCTTTACCTGGCTCTTCCAACTTCACTAAATACATTCAACAAAATATGATATGATATTAACAATGTGAGATGGGATGTCAGGTGCTGCTTCAGCCAAAATTTGCCACTGACCCTAAATTAAATTAGGGAAGTGTTCATATTAAGAAAGTGTAGAAAGTAAGGAAGATGATCTTGATGGAAATGTGCAGGAATCGTTTCAGGAGCTGAAACAATTTTCTAAGTCCAGAACAAGAAGGTAACATTTGGAAGCAACTCAGGCAGATGCCTCCCTAATTCACTGGAATATAAGAAGGAGGAGGAAGTACAGCACAATCAGACTTGCAAGATTCTGTATTATAACCAATCCCAATAAAAGTAGTTGCAGCCTTCCTGTGGAGTTGATTTCCTGATCTGGTCTACCTTCCATCCAGGGATGGAACTAGGATCTGTGTCACCCGGGGCAAACATGGATTCTGCGCCCCCCCCCCGGGTTATTTTGTCATTTTGGCGCCCCCCTGGCGTCATTTTGGCGCACCCTCCAGCGCGGTGCCAGGGGCACATCATCCGCTTGACCCCTCCCTAGTTGTGGCCCTGTATCCATCCCTCTGTAGTTCCCTATTTCACCATCTCTAAGCTAATTCAATCTGTCTCAATGTTTACAGCCATTCTCAGCCCAAAGAATCTTGTCCTTTGTTGACCATACACAAGAGTTGCAATTCTATGTATTATTATAGGGGCACAGTGGCTCAGCGGGTTAAACCGCTGAGCCGTTAGACTGCCGACCACAAGGTTGGCAGTTCGAAACCGCGTGGCGAGGTGAGCTCTCGTCACTAGCCCCGGCTTCTGTCCACCCAACAGTTCGAAAGCAGAATGCGAGTAGATAAATTGGGTACCACTTACGTGGGTCAATTTTCTGGCGTCCGTCGGAGGGTCGTCCTCGAACCAAGAAGACCTGGGGAATCCCGACAATGGCGGTGGAGGACGACGGATCCGGAACAACAACTTCCTGGACGTCAGCAGCCGGCGCGGAGCGAGGCATTCTGGGGCATGTAGTCCGATGCCTGCAGCTGAAGAGCCAGTTCCTTCACCTCCTCCCTATCGCGCGGTAACATTGTGTAGTATATATATGATTGTATAATATATGAATTTACATGAATGTAAGCCGCCTAGAGCCCTCCATTAGGGAGGGGATAGGCGGGGTATAAATAAGATAAATAAATAAAATAAATAAATATTCAGTACATATTAGCTGGTGCAGCTACACTGGGCTATAAAAAAATCAAATGCAAAAAAAGATTTATATTGCTACAATAATGGTTGAGAGACAGTGTAAGACATCATAAATTGCTAATGAGGAAATGACCATTAACAGAAAATACTAAACTTAATGTACTGGATTAGATTGATTATCTTTGGCCATCACAGTACTGGAGGAAAATCCAGAGGTTCATAGCAAAAATACTTAGCATGGATATATTTATGATCATGTCAGTTGCTAAATGCTGTTCATCCATTTTTTTTAGCTACTTCCCCTATATCTCTAGAAAGTAACTCTGTTGGGTAAGAGAATGCACATCCATGTAAATATATATGCTTGAACCAGACGGCTTAACCTCATGTCCCCTAACTCCAGCCTTATCATGCCCAGTAACCATTTACTGGGACACATGCTCATGGTGTTGTCTTTGTCTCATCCCTAGCCTATTGATGAGGCAACTTAATATTGTCTTTAACTACTCAGCTTCAAAGTAATGTTTTATTCCTCCTCCCAACAAATGTTGTTATAGATATGATCTATCATTAACATCATGATGGTGATGTGTTTAGGGGCTGGAATCCATCTAGTTTCTGTCGCCCACTCTAGACTGCTAGTGGTATGCCCCCCTGTATGATCACTATACAGAGCCAGTTTGGTGTAGTGGTTAAGGCATCAAGCTAGAAACCGGGAGACCGTGAGTTCTAGTCCCGCCTTAGGCGCAAAGCCAGCTGGCTGACCTTGGGCCAGTCACTTTCTCTCAGCCCTAGGAAGGAGGCAAGGGCAAACCACTTCTGAAAAACCTCGCCAAGAAAACTGCAGGGACTTGTCCAGGCAGTATCTGAGAATTGGACACGATTGAATGGATTTTAAAAAAAGAAAAGTTTTTTTGCAGAGCATTTGAGCTTGGTCTGCAGGAGAGACTGGACACCTGGTTTTCTCAGGAGCATCTGCCCACATAATGTCTGATTGGCGCCTTCCAAAGCGTTTCTCAGGACTTACACAGGCTCCTTATATACTGTACATGTGTTTAGCAGTCTTTTGAAAGAGTGCTAGACATTTTTAAAAGACAAGGAGAGACATATTAAGTCTCTCATGAGACAGTGCTAATCCTGTCCTGCGCTGAAGATTGATTTAAACAACAACAACAAAAAGAACCATTGCTGGTTCTGCCAACAAGGAGTATTGCATTGCTACTCTATATTTTGTACAATTTTTACTACTTTGGGGCATGTCCAGTGCCATTTTGCCCACTTGTACATTGTTTTGCATATTCCATGGGTTATTTCCAGGTGGCCCCAGCCACAGCCACTCATAACCAATATTGCTCTTCCTTTGCAACATTAGTTGAGGACAGAGCTCAGTCCTTATTGGTTGATTCCTCCAGCTTCATGCCTGTTAGCCAAACTGATGGATCACAGTCATGGGGGAAAGCACAGATAAGAAACTTTATAGCTCTGCTCTCTTTCACTGTGAATCGTATCCTCAAGATGGTCTTGCACCACACAAGATGCCTTGAAATAGAGGGGTTAAGTTTTAACAGCCTTTTCAGTGGAAGGCTGTCCTCTGTAAACTAAAGCACATGGCAGTCTGAGCTTTCCAAACTGTGTCGGGACACGTCAGTGTGTCGGCTGCAGTGTCTGGGTGTGTCGCGGCTGCTGCTGCCTCCGAGCCCTTCCAGGATTCCACGCAGGTCCTAGTGCCTGCCTTGTGCCCTGCTGTAAGATTGTGTCGTGAAATGATGCCCTGCTGTAAGAGTGTGTCGTGAAATGATGCCCTGCTGTAAGAGTGTGTCACCAACATGAAAAGTTTGGAAAGCTCTGCTTTAGTCATTAAACCAGAGACTCTTATTACAAGCCATTAACGGATATCAAAGAGTTCTTTATTAATGCAAGTTATCAATTCCAAGGCAAAGCTCAGTCTGAAGAAAAGTGCGCACAAAAGCTAGACTAAAATCCCCCATACAGTATTCACCCCTCCCAAAAGCTGCAACCATTCCCATAACATCAAACAGCTAAAAAAAAACCTTTCTCACTTAACTAACAAACAGTAAAATTCCATTCCACCTTCTGGCAGCTCTCTCTCCCCTTGTCTCACACTCCAGACTAAGGAGCACTGATAACCTGAGCACTGATAACCCACACCGTTGACCTTGCAGATGCTCAGCTCATCTTCACCCTCCTTTCCTTCCCAGGCCCAATTGCTTACTACTACAATTACTACAAATCCCATTTCTAAATCTCTACACTTATGCTGGCAGGATGTCACATCCTGACACACATAATGGTTTACTGGTCTAGTGGTTAAGGCTCCAGGCTAGAAACCAGGAGACTGAGAGTTCTGGTCCCACCTTAGGCATGAAAGCTGGCTGGGATAGCAGTCTTCAGCTTTGTCAACAGGAAGCTGCTTCTTGTGTGTATTATGTCATGTAGAGAGAGACGCTTTCCGAACCTGGGGTCATGCCTGAAGCTGCTCAATGGCTTGAGGATGCCTGTTGAAATCAGAAGGGACAGCATCTGAAGAGCAAGCCAATCTGGCTTGCTGTAATGACCCCAACTTCAATGCCCTAATAAACACTTCTCGATGCAATTCATTGAAATGCAGATTAAGCTTTATTTAGGATCCATGTAAATTGAAGCACTCCTAAAGATCTGAATGCGGATTCCCGCCAAACCTTGCTAACTTAACTCTCCCCCTTGCACGCCAATTTCGCAGACGCGATGATGTCAATGTCCAGAACTTTCGCTCCCCGTTCCCAGCCTCCATCTCCTGCAGGTGGTTGACCTTGACGATGCATTCTCCAGTCTCCAACAGAAGCCACAACACTCCGTACACATTCCCCCTCCCTGCAGTTCACACGCTTAACTACCTCTCTACTCCTAATGGCAGGATTCAGCTATGAACCCTGACACTTGCTCTGTAAAAGCTCAGAACAAGCAGAAGAGCATGAAGCTATATCTCACACTTGCAAGAGATTTAGTGTGCTTTGACACATGTGAAAGAAGCATGGTTAGACTTTGAACTCTTCTGTGAGAAACCAGTTTGGGGAACCTCTTCCAAGCACCCTCATTCTTAAGGCACCAGGGTGCCCATATTTTTATTCAGGGCTACTCTACAGAAGTCCCATTTCTTAAAGATGTGTAACTGTGGAAAAACGATATTTTTTTTCCTGAAAACCCCATCCCAAACAGTGATTTTGAAAAAAAACCCTTTAAATATTTAAAATACTCAACCTTATTGAAGCAGCCTACAAAGCCTAAGTGCTAGGGAAAGTGGAAGGCCAAAGGAAGAGGGGCCGACCAAGGGCAAGATGGATGGATGATGTTCTGGAGGTGACGGACTCAACCATTGGGGAGCTGGGGGTGGCGACGGCTGACAGGAAGCTCTGGCGTGGGCTGGTCCAAGAAGTCACGAAGAGTCAGAAGCGACTGAACGACTAAACAACAAAACAAAGCCTAAGTAATAAAATTAATAAAATGATGACATTTCTTTTAAAATGTTTTTACAAAAGCATTGTAGTAGGTTACGGTTAGGTGATAGGAGGAGATTCTAGCAAAAAAACTGCTCAAAGAATAACTGCAGGACAAATAATACAGTAATATTAACTGATAAATGATATTTCAGAGAGATATAGTGCTGTTCCACGAATTTGGCAATGTTTTATTCTCTTTTTTTAAATATGGTAGGTGGAAATGTCATTCAATAGATGGTGTTTAGACAATAGTTTGTTGAGGTGAATATTAAATATAGAATGTGTTTCCAGATGATCAATGGTTATTTCAAGCTTTATTTCCACACTGTTATTCATCTCACTATCATTCATAAAATATTTTTTAATATTCCAGGACATTTTATACACCCAAGAATGTATTGAGGTATTCAGATGGCTTTTGAAAATGCCTATTTAATGTGACAGAACTTGTACAAGACATTTTCTTCTATAGAGGGACCTGAAGTAGAGAGATGGTTCTGCACTTTTAAGCAGAATTAGGATAACTAGTAAGTCCATGCTTTGGGTGACCATTATTATAATACATATTAACCAGCATGATCAGTGCTGGTTAATATGTTAATAGGTTAGAGCTCTTAAATTGAAGAGAATATTTGTAGCTCAGGGTTGAACTGTGGAGTCCTTGGTGCTCTCTGAGCCTTGTTTTCTTGCAGACATTTCATTGCCAGGCTAGGCAACACCTTCAGTGCTAAAAGGGAGTGGAACTTGCTCTCTGTTTATATACCTTGGCTTGTCCTGCCTGTGTTAGTGGGGGTGTTGTACTCTCCTTAGTAGTACCTTGATTGGGTTGGTTTGTGTGCTACAGTGATGCCGTGTGGTTGTAACAGTCTATTAGTAGTTTCTGAGATGTTTCTGATGTATGGCAGTGTAATCCTTTTCATAGCAGCAATCAACAACAAGATATGCAAAGATTAACAGCAAGATTAGCAGCAGAGGAGCAATCAAACAACACAATAGACCCTAATCAAGGAACTATTAACTCAGTCAATCAACCAAGCAGCACACAACAACCCAATCAAGGTACTACTAAGGAGAGTACAACACCCCCACTAACACAGGCAGGACAAGCCAAGGTATATAAACAGAGAGCAAGTTCCACTCTCTTTTAGCACTGAAGATGTTGCCTAGCCTGGCAATGAAACGTCTGCAAGAAAACAACAAGGCTCAGAGAGCACCAAGGACTCCACAGCTCTTAAATTGTTCAGAAAGTGGTAAAAACATACTTATGGTTTGCATAAAGCATAATGTTGTAAAATTGTACCAGAACTATTTTCAGGATAGTTTTATTTTGAACTCAAAATAAATTGAAGGGTTACTTTTCAATAGTCCTAAGATCTGTGCAGGTAGTTGGAGCTTCACAGAGGAAGCAGTCTCCATCCTTCAGTGGCATTAGGTTAGAACTTGACTTTCCTCTGATCTTCCTGATCTTTCTTCTGAGGCTTTAGTATCAGTGGCAGTTGCTCTCAGAAACAGATGGGGCTGTTTCCCAATTTATGGGAAGGTCTCATTGTCAACTGAGGAGAAAGTTGAAAAGATCATCATCAAAGGACAGGACAGGCCCACTTAGGTGGACAACGAATGTACAGATCTGGTATTGGTCTCTCAAAACGTCGAAGTTGCCCTATATGGAGTCCTCAAAAGATAGAGAAAGGGTATAGAAATGCAACTTGAATCTGGGACTTGCATAGGTTTCTGGCAGTTTTATCCAACCTGCTATCCTCCATTGAATGGGTGCTACCACTTCCAAAATTTCTGGGAACTGCAGTTCCAAAATATTTAGAGGATGTGAAGTTATGGATGATTGGTCTACAGAATACAGGGATATGTATGGTATGGAACTGTTCCTAATCTCCATGCTGTCCAGGAATTATGGAACTTGAAATGCAACATATCTAGAGGAATTTTCTGATTCCCAATATCATCATTAAAAAAAACAGAGAAAAATGGAATTACATTTTTAAAACTTCTGCATCAAAAATATTTGTTTCATCAGTTTTAATTTTTCCAACCCTCCTTTTTATTGGAGGTGTGAATCCAATGGCACTGACTCATCAGAACCGTATGACATACCACAAGGAGACAATAAGATGTAGTTAGAAAATTACGGATTTACTCTGTATCCCCTCTTTATCATTCTGCCTGCTTTTTGTCAACATGTTTGCTAATGTGAGGTCACTTCCTTCTGCCTTTTTTTCACAGACTACATGCTCTTTGACTTTCCTCCTGGTAGGATGTAGTTAGCTAGGTAAAAAGCTTTGCCTATCCCTATAATTTTAATTTTTTTAATTGTTAGACGCCCAAAGTAATGTACATACGAGATGGGCAGCCATATACATTTATTAAATAAATAAACAAACAAATAAATAAAATGTTTCCAGTAAATAAATCTCCTTTCCATTGCAGTAATACAACCTGATTCACTAATCATTCCTCAGGTCAGATTCCTGCTTACAAGAAAGAGAGAGAGAGAACACTCCAAACTTCAACATTCTTCCTTCTCCTTGTTCAATCCTCATGAGCAAACTTTAGATCTTATTTATTTATTTGTTTATTTATTTATTTATTTATTTATTTTTCAAATTTCATCACCGCCCATCTCACTTGATCCTATGCTACTTGGAACGGGGATCTCTCTTCTTATGCAGATGGCAGTGATGGGTGAATCTGTCAATTTCAAGTTCTTATTTTCCTAAATATTTTTATGTTTGGGACAAACCATGAATTTTTAAAAAAAAGATTGTATTGAAAACTATGTATTTGGGTGCACATTTTGTGAAACATTTGCCTTTTTTTTTTTCAATTTTACCTAATGAATACAGTTTGGGCAAATGATTTCCCTTATCGTATACATTGTTTTAAAGCCAGACTGCTCACTTGAGGGAATGATATTAAAGGCAAAACTGAAGTACTTTGGTCACGTAATGCGAAGACAGGATACCCTGGAGAAGAAGCTGATGCTAGGGAAACTGGGAGGCAAAAGGAAGAGGGGCCGACCAAGGGCAAGATGAATGGATGATATTCTGGGGGTGACAGACTCGACCGTGGGGGAGCTGGGGGTGGTGACGGCCGACAGGAAGCTCTGGCATGGGCTGGTCCATGAAGTCACGAAGAGTCGGAAGCGACTGAACGAATAAACAACAACATACATTGTTTTCATTAAATATATAATTTTTGTACAATTTTTTTCCATAATGTACTTTTAATTGTGGGTAAACTATATTGCCAATTCAGAAAGACGAAACCTTGGAATGGTAGGCATGTTACAGTTCATGTATTAATTGGAAAATGCAAAATTGGCATTTGCTCTTTGCAAATGATTTGACAAGGGGTTCTGCAGCATTTCAAAGTCTCAGGCCAAATTTTGACACCACCCTCTGCATGCTTTCCTTCCATGCCAATGTTGACTGCAGTCCGCATTGCCTTTGCTTATAAGAATGTTATTATTTTCAAAGTATATTTAAAATACAAAGTAAAAAGTATAGAAAAGATAGAGAATAGAACTAAAGAAAAAAGAAAAAACTATCAAAGTGTCAATAGACGGAAAACAGAAACAGAAAGTGACTTCCGACTTTCTCTAATACAGATATGAATACATTTACAAATATAATCTCTTACCATTAGTTAAACCATAGTAACATTATTTCTATTAAAACAAACCATTTAATCACTAAAACCCAAGAACAAAATTTCATTTTTTTCTACCACAAGCAAGTACTCTAAAAGTAGTTGCCAAATAGATATAAATCCAGAAACAGAATGTTCTCTTATTAATGCTCTTAGTTTAGCTATTTGAGCCGAATCCATTAATTTGACAATCCAATCTTCAACAGTAGGTATTTGTGGATCTTTCCATTGTTGTGTGTATAAAAGTCTTGCAGCTGTAATCATGTATAAAAGCAAAACTCCATGTTGTTTCTCTAACTCCTTTTCCATCAAACCCAGAAGAAACAGTTCTGGGTTTTTTTGTATATTAACTTTAAGAATCTTTTGAATAGTAATACATATTTGATCCCAGAACTTTTTAGCCTTCTCACAAGTCCACCAGAGATGATAAAAGGTTCCCTCACCCTGTAAACATTTCCAAGAAACATTAGTTACACCAATGTATTGTCGAAGGCTTTCACGGCCGGAGTTTGATGGTTGTTGTGGGTCTTCCGGGCTGTGTGGCCGTGTTCTGGAAGTTGTGGTTCCTTGCCATGGGAAGCCCCCTGAGCCCAGTCATAGCAAACTTTTACATGGAACATTTTGAAAAACAGGCTTTGGAATCGGCTCCCATTACACCAACAGTCTGGTTCCGGTTCGTGGATGACACCTTTGCAATTTGGAGTCATACTGAAGAAGAACTGGAGAAATTTCTGGACCACCTAAACAGCATCCACCCCAATATACAATTCACTATGGAAAAAGAAACTGACGGCAAACTTCCATTTTTAGATACGCTGGTCATACGCAAAACGGACCTCAAACTAGGACACAAAGTATACAGAAAACCCACCCATACAGACCGGTATCTGCACAAAAATTCCAATCACCACCCACGACAAAAGAGAGGCATGATCAAAACCTTGGTGGATCGTGCTAATCAAAACTGTGAAACCAAATTTCTCAACAATGAACTTAACCATCTGAATTGGGCCCTACAGGCGAATGGCTATTCCAAGAATGAAATAAAAAGAGCCATCAAACGAAGAAAACAACATCCAACTGAAGAAAAACAGCCCCCCACAAACAAAGTATTCCTGCCCTACATCTAAGGAGTTACTGACCGCATGGGAAAACTGATGGAAAAACACAACTTTCAAGCAGTCTTCAGACCCACCAGAAAAATACAACAAATGCTAAAATCAGCAAAAGACAAAAGGGACCCCCACACAGCTGCAGGAGTATACCGCATACCATGCAGCTGCGGACAAGTATACATCGGAACCACAAAACGAAGCATTCACACCAGGATAAAAGAACATGAAAGACACTGCAGACTACAGCAACCGGAAAAATCTTCAGTAGCTGAACATGCTCTCAAGCAAACGGGACACAAAATCCTATTTGAAAACACAGAAATACTGGACAACACCAAAAGCCACTACACCAGATTATACAGAGAAGCCATTGAAATTCACAAACATCAGCACAGTTACAATAAAAAAGAAGAAAGTTTAAAAATTAGCAAAACCTGGCTACCAGTCCTGAAAAACACAGCCTGCAAAAGGTCAACGAACTCAGTCCAACCACCAGGACATGGGAATACTTCTCACAATGAACATGCTAATCACGCTCATCAGCCACTCGTTAACATTTCAACACAACAAAAAACCCCACCTAATCTCCTATAACTTAGCTCTATAAATAGAAAACAAACAAAACATTGCCACTCTACCTGGGCACAGAGATTTCGCTTCTGTGTGTGCTCCTGCCCTCTGAAGATGCTGGCCACAGATGCTGGCGAAACGTTAGGAACCACAACTTCCAGAACACGGCCACACTGCCTGGAAGACCCACAACAACCATTAGTTACACCATTATACATTTTTGACAGCTTATCGGGGGTTAAATATCAATGATACATCATCTTATAAAAATTCTCTTTTAAGTTGTAATTCAAAGTGAATTTCAAACCTTTATTCCACATATTTTCCCATTGCTCCAACTTAATATTATATCCAAAGTTCTTAGCCCATTTAATCATACATTCTTTGACCTGTCCATCTTCCAAATTCACCTGTAACAAGATTTTGTACATTTTAGTACAGTCTGCATTGCCTTTGAGTTGCGGCTCCATGCATTGGGAAGCTTCCCTCTCTGCATCTGCAGAAGATGTAGTGATGGGAGGAGCCTCCTAATTGGTGCTTTCAAGCTCCACCGCCCCATGGCAGTATCAATTCCTGCTGCTCTGGTTGGCCAATAAGTGCACAGAGACCCTTCTGGTTTTGGATTTGGTTGGTTGGCTTTTTATCAGGCTTTCAACCACTTGTTCCCACACACAAAAGCACCATGTCTGCTCGGATGACTGATCAGTCCAGGAATCCAAACCTTGAAAGTAGGAAAGCTGTTGGCATGAACTGGGTCATTATGAAAAGGCTGAAGCAGCTCAGCATTGGGGTCCTTGGGGGAACAGCCATTCCAGGGATGTGTCCACTTTGGTTCTGTTGGAGATCCTGGCAAATCCAGCATGCCTCATCAGCATATGGATGGCTGCTCTAGGATGCAAGCTCTCCGTGCTTTTGAGGAAGCTGTTTGTGGCCACTCCCACTTCCTCTTCTCCTCCTTCTCTCTCCTCCTTGGACCGGGAGCAAGCACATGGCTGTGTGCTGCTCCATTCTATGCCATGGATGGGCCTAGGAGATTTTTCCCCCTTTCTACACGCATCTCTTGCAGCAAGCAGGGCAAGAGGTATTAAGTTTAGGGAAACAAAGAAGAAATGGAACATCATTTATCTACCAAAAATGCTGTACCTGCAATTAATAAATGTAAGGACTCTTTTTACTTACTTTTCATATCTGCCATGTCTAAGTGCGTGTTTCTTTATGCTTGGGTGGGCTAAAGGTGTAAGATTAACCTGGATCTCTCTAATATGTTCATGGGCTCTGTTTTTAAACAATATTCTTTTTCTGTACATGAACTTTGCAGCTCTGCTCCATTCCAGTAGTTCTAACAGACTGATGAATGGACGTCAGGTTCATTAACCATGTGACCCCAGGGGAGGAATGAGCAGCAGGCAGAATAGCCAGGGACCACTCTGGGGAAGGAGCACTGAAGCAGTGCAGGAAACAATATGCCTACGGGGACTGTAGGAAGGCAACTGAGCTTCCCCATATGCATTGATGTGGGCCATGTTGCCAGCATGGAGCATCTTGACCTGGCATAAGGAGGAAAACACATCTACAGTGGAACAATGGAACACTTTCCCAGGCTTGCCCAGACAGCCTGATCAGGAACCAAGCAAAGCTGTGCAGATACATGTGGGGCAATGCTGAATGGGTTGAACTCACAATGGGGCATTGAAGACACATCTACGGATGTGGCTTCAGTGTGGCTGCTTTGAGAAGCCCTCCTAAGGTCTTCTGGGCATGTCTGTGTATGCTCAGAAGACATTTCTGTTGATATAGCAAGTGAAGACCCAAATGTTTTACACAGGCCTAGTTCATATTCAAATGTGAACTAAACCATTACTCCTCCATTCCATAAAATATGCTGTATTGTTCTCTTTATCACCCAGTCCTTTGCAAATAGGCTGAAAGCTTACGGATCACAGAACTATCCAAGCCCAACATTTTTATATGAAGAAAAAAACTGCAGCACTGTAGACACTAATTTTAATAACATAAGAAGGTCAAACTAGACCCTATTTAACCCAGCATCCTGGACAAATCAGATGCACATTACTCTGCATGAGGAAAACATTCATTTTTGCTTGGTAAAGCAATCCATGTTATTTTTATTCAGGTCTTACTTTCATTAACCTGATCATTTTCTTACCTAGGATCACTGCAAATATTTAGCTAAATCAGTAAACTTACCCCATCCTTGCAGCCCTTAAAACAAAACTAAGTTTCTTTTGATGTGTCCCTGCATGATGACTTGCTTGTTTACTGAGGCTTCTCTGCATTTTTAAGTTATTTTTTTCTTCCCAGGGTGTGAATGAACATGTGACATATTTTGAATTCCTTTCCCAGCTAGGATAACATTTCGAGTGTCTCCAAGAAAAGAGAAAACCTTGTTTTGTTTTTTAAATAAAACACTGACCTCTTTACATGTTTTCTGCTAGAATGGCATTTCCAGGTATAAATTATAAGCGTTGGGACCACACTGAGGAAGATCCGTGTTCAAATCACTGAACAACTCTAAAGCTCACTGGCTGATTGTAACATGAGACAAGGTTCTTGTGAGAATCAGCCAAGAAGAGAGAGCCCTTGATGCTGCCTTGAGGAAGGGTGGGAGAAAAACGTCAGGAATAAAATTGCAGAAACAGCATATAGATTAGACAGAGACTGCATTGGTCATGCTTATGGATGATCTCTGGCGGGAGGGATGGAGGGAGTGCATCCATCCTGGCTCTTTTAGACCTCTCAGTAGCTTTTGATACCATCGACTATGGTATCCTTTTGGGGCAGCTCAGGGAGTTGGGGGTGGGCAGCATAGTTCTGTGCTGGTTCACCTCCTTCCTCCAGGGCCGGTCCCAATTGGTGGTGATAGGGCGATGAGAGATCCGACCCTTGACCCCTTCTGTGTGGGGTGCCGCAGGGTTTGGTTCTCCACGTGAAACCACTGGGTGAGATCATCCGCCACTACGGGATGAGGTATCATCAATATGCTGATGATATTCAATTGTATATCTCCATCCCAGGTGAGGTAAGTGATGCGGTGACTGCCCTGTCTCAGTGCCTGGGGGCTGTGGGGGCCTGGATGGGGAACAACAGGCTTCGGCTGAACCCTGGTAAGACGGAGTGGCTGTGGGTTGATGGCCTCTCTATATCCAGGAAATTATCATCCTTGGCCCTGGATGGGGTGGCACTGCCCCATTAAGACCCAATGTGGAACTTGGGGGTCCTCCTGGACTCACGACTCCTGCTTGAAGAGCAGGTGGCAGTCGTGGCCAGGAGAGCCTTTGCGCAACTTCGGGTTGTGCGCCAGTTGCGCCCCTTCCTGGATCGAGATGCCCTCCAAACAGTCACTCATGCCCTAGTCATCTCCCATATAGACTATTGCAATGCGCTCTACATGGGGCTACCCTTGAAGAGTATCCGGA